>OY728159.1:2058064328-2059396821 GCA_963277665.1 Viscum album | reverse complement strand
CTGTATGGTCCAAACATGATTGTCAGCGAAGGAATTGGAGTCCCGGTGTTCGGTCAGGAGCTCTTCTAAGGTTCGGTCATCTCTCCTACGGCTTCCCAACATTCTAAGCTTCCTATATTGAAAGACGAGTCTACTTGTAACTCCCCAACCCCAGTTACCCAGATTCAGTGCATTACTTCGTAACATTAGCATGATCACAAAAGATCAAGTCTCGAAAGACCGATTAGATTAGTAGCCTTGGAAACAATAGATACTTTCATAAATGTTACATTACATCATAAAGTGAAAAACTATAATAACAAAGTCTCCATAGTCCACACTCATATCCTCTTCTGACTATCCATGTAGGTCATTCATACAATACTTCTTCACATCCTGGAAAATATTAAAACATTGAAAGGGGTGAGATCAGATGCTCAGTAAGGATAACAATATTGTGGAAGCTTTCATAAATAAACATTAACATTTAAGGCAATGTATAACTAAAACAAAAGACTTTTTAAACTTGAACTTCAGAATAATATTGAAAAAAATAAAATTAAATAATGCCATTTACTTACTCACATGGATATTCTACTAGTCGAATAATCACATGAAATATCAATAACCACTTTCATAATGATGGAATGCATAATTCCAGACTATCATAACCACGTAGCCAAGGCCTCATGCCAAGACCAAAAATAAGATTTTGTCAAGGCCTCGTGCCAAGACACTAGTTTGTCTCATGAGACCTACTGATGCATCGAGGAGCTGTAGCAGGCTCCACCCGTCACTTACTAAGTCCAATTCATTACTCATATGAATAGGTTTAAACATATCATAAACCATAACATAATCGTATCACATAAAACATGCATAAAGGAAACATAACATTTCCACATTTAAATCACAAGATATCAATAAAAAACATTGATATAATAAAAACACTTTCAAAACCATTTTCAATACCAAAATAAAAGAAAGTTAAAACTTTGTATTTATTTTTCAGTAAAAAAAATTTTTGGCTTGTAGAGGAAGCCGAGACCCAAATAATGGCCATGGCGGTGAAGAAGTCGTTGTCGCCGCATACGTATGACAAGAAAAACATTCATTTTTGTTGTTTAGTAAAACACTTCGTATAAAAAGATTCCTTTTGAATAAACGTAAAAGTCAAAGGGGTTTATACACCATATAAAGGAAAGTTGTGTATAAAACCAAATATGCCTCAATGAACGGAGATTGAGACGAAGTCCCTCACAAAGATCATTTTTTTTAAATAAACTAGATCTATTATGTGTATTCACTATAAGTACACATAAAGAAAGTACAAATACAAGATAGGACATAATAATATCATGACATAATTTGAAAGTATGAGATTAACCCAAAGAATGGAAATTGGGTTAAGAAGTTCCCTTACCTCGTGTCTGAATTCACTCGACCGTTCTTTGATCTCCTTCATAATAAACTAGAGTTAATTTATAATTTCTTAATAACCTTTTTCAAGTTTATTATTCATTTTATATCACTTATTACCATGCTATGAACATTATGTAATTATTTATGTTAATAACAGTCGTTTTGACGATCTTAGGTACTTGAGTCAAAAGTAAAATTCTTATAATTAAACTTTGTTCATGTGTTAATATATCCATTATATCCATAATTATATTCATGATGTATATATCATATACATCATATATATCCATTATAAACATTCATTTATAATATTACATAACATTTAGAGGTAAGAAATGAAATGCACCGTTCATGGAGACGGTAAGCCGTACGTATGCATGAACACTACTTTCATTTCTGTTTCGTATTTAATGGAATGAAGTTATAATTATATAAAGGTATGATATAATGTATAATACCATTTACTCCATCCTTTATACATCCCACATATGGCATTAACGATTCAAATCACTTTGAGGGGGCGGTAGTCCGCACTTCCTAAAATGAAAATATCGCGTTTACCCATAATGGAAACAATAAAGGTATGTCATAAATGAAAAATACAGAACCTTAAGTAATACATAAAAATATTATATATCATATATAAATAGTGTTAAATCTTAATGTCCACCTTTGAAGGTGTTATATGAGTGTTGAACCATCATCGTTTCGTGAGGCAGAAATTCACCATCCACAGAAACAGTATGTTCTTTAACCATTAGATGTAGGTGTGTGTAAATGTACCTCGAATAATTATTATAAAAACATCCTAGTATATTGAGGATACTGGTGTTGTTACAAATTAAATGAATAAAAAGAGTTTAGGGGGTTGGATAAGCAAAATAAAACAAAATAACATAAGAGAAGACATTACCTTAAAATCGGGTAAATCTTTTGATTTGAGCCAAAGGCTTCCTTGGGAAGAATTATGCCCAAATTGAGGCTTCTAGGAGTAAGGGAGGGAATTTTGGAGAGTATTTGGGCAGAGTTTGGCCGAGCCAAAAGGATTTGAAGGTTTGAATAAGGTGGTAGAGGTGGGGGCCTTTTATAAGAGGAGAGGGGGGGGGGCACTCTTGGAAAGTAATGAAATGTTACTTTATTATACATTGATTTTCGGATTATAAAGGTCCCACACATATATAATTCGAGGCTAAGGTGATAAGGGTTCGAAATATTCTCATCCAATAGGCTTTGGAAAAGTGTAATTCTTAGATTTTACATCATCCTTCCATTTTATTAAAATTGTTAATTAATGAGGTAATCGCTGCATCATCATGGTGTCATAAATAATTTAATTTATTTAATGTCTAAAAATTATAAAAAAAATATCATGATGTATTAAATCTTTTTATATTTCTAATTAATATTTATAGTCAAAAATATGACTTGTATAACCCCATTTAAAAATTGTTTTAGTAAAACAACTTATGTTTGTGAAATTTTTATTTTAACTTTAAATAAAAAGTTATTTGTGTCATTTTCCTACCAATGTGGATCCATGGGGTCCCCAAGTTGACCCATGTATTTTATTGGTCGGCCATGACTCATTCAATAGGGGTAGGACAAGTGTCAAGGTCATTTCATATTATTACAACACTATATTTACCTTAAATTTCACTAATTACCTTTATTCGTGATTAATTAAACTTAAAAGTTACTATTCACCAAAAAATTATTTTAATCCCATTAAACCACATTTTACTTCCTAATGACAACCATGTTTGTCGGATTTTTGAAAATCATATCACAGAAGTGGTAATATTTCATTTAAACGAAAAATCAGTTATTTAACTACCACTTAGTGGTTTCACTATTCATCAAAAGATGTAGTTTTTCAGAACAATTCCAAAATTTCACCCTAAGATATAATTGATATTCCAAATTAAAAAATGATGTCTATTTTATGAAATTACAAAAATATAAGTTGCATTAATTAATTTTATAATTAATTCCCGCTGTCACAACAAATAGCGTGTTTTGAAGAAACAATATATATCAAAAGATTGACAATTGTTTATGTCCAATTTCAAAGTGAAATTAATTCTAATGAACACCATTGGATAAAATAGTAAAAACATATTCTAATTATACTTTAACACCACTCAATAGTATAATTTATCACTATAAATTATTTTAATTAAAAAAGTTGTTTTAAGTATTTTTCACTATTCATAAAAATTTGGAAGTTCTCAGAAAATTACAAAAAATTCAACATAAGCTAATTTCGACATTCCGAATCCAAAAATGAAGTCCATTTTGAAATATAAAATATATATAATTTCAAAATGTGGGTATTACTATTCATAATTTCTACTTTGATTGGTCGTGGTGTGTTAGAATCTTGAACTTGCGTACAGTGCAAGCAATTAAATTATTGAAAGAGAAGCATATCGTGAAAGCTCGGGGTGTTACATTCTCCCCTCCTTCAATAAATTGAGTCCTCACAATTTGATATTTTTCTTTGAAAATAAATTGTTGAAAATAGAAAATACCTTTGTAGAAAACCCACATCGGAAATAAGGTTAATAAAATTTAGCCTTAATAAGAGGAAAAGGGAAATGAAAAATTCACCACCAAATTATGATCTCGATAAGGAGAACATTGGTGGAAATTAGAGACATATAATTGAAGGAAAAACGTAAATATTTGTAGGGAGTGATTGAGGTCATCAATCACAAACAAGTGTAAAATTGGGGGCCTCAAAGCCTTCAATCTATGTTGATTTAAAATATTATCTGTTCAAAAAGACATAAGGTATTAGGATAACACATTTCTTGTTTTAATATCCCTTTACTAAAGTTTAAGAATTAATTTATTCATAGAATAAGAGACAGGTATATATATATTTATTCTTGACAAGTAGAGTTTCAACCTTCAACTAATTTCTACCACAAACTCATCATTCACTCAAAAAGATAATGGAACTCAAAAATATTATATTTATCCTAATCGTATAAGGTTAAAAGTATTAACACATACCATTTAGATTAGGAAAACTATTTTGTAATAACCAAGGACTTCTTGAAGGCTAGTGGTAGGTAATAAAGGCTTGTCGCACTATGGTTGTGGGTTCAATTCTTGCTGCTTTATCCGACGTGATGGGTTATGCCCCACCCTGCAGGTTGTCATTTTCCTAAAACTATAGTATTATAATATTTCAAAAATAATATTCAGAAATGTTTTAACCTTAAACAATACTATCCAAACAGCAACTTAATCCATTCCAACCTTTATAGTTATCCAAAATACTTCTTTCCAACTCACAGTCCAAATTTTATAAGGAATGTAAACATAATGAAGATCCTTTTTTCCACGTAACAACATGTGAACACCTTCATCATGTATTCTTTTAAAATAATGAAACATACTGAATTAACATAAATCCTTATTGATTACATTCATGATCCCTTATTCCTTATAGAATACTAGATATACTCTTTCTATCCAAAAATGTATACAAATCATTAATCAGTTTCATGGAAGTTAAGAATATCCAATATAATTTATCCAAATAAATCATGTATTATTCCAAAATCACTATCTCGGTATCAGAACCATATTATGGTTTATCTTTCTCTCAACCATACATTTTCCAAAAATTTAACCTGCTGTGGAGTCACTTTTCTTAGTTCCACACAATCTCAAGTCCTTGATGAAATATTACTGCAGTACAATCCGTATATAGTCCATAATTATTATAACTAGTACATCATTGATACAACACTCAAATAAAAAAATTATTTAATAACAACATAAGAACTCAAATCATTCCTCCTCATCTGTGGTAGTATCATAACTTTATTATTATCCAATAACATCATTTGGGGCATACTCTGATGATTTGGACATTGGTTTGCATAGTGTCCCCACTCCTTGCAGATGAAGAATTGTACATTTGAATCCTTTTTCTTACCCTTGCAGTCACGCACTCGGTGTCCTTTTTCTCCACACTTATAACAAACTCCCATTCCCTTCAGGAAAGTTCCAAGGTGTTTCTTGCCACAGTTATCTCATATTGGAAAATTCTTCCTTTACCTCGTCCCTTTATCCATCATTCTATCTTCCATCCTTTTCTTCTCTTTCTTCCCTTCAAAGACATTAGACTTAGAGAATTCTTTAATTATCTTATTAACACATGATACTATTTCTTCATATGTTGAGAACACATGGGAGATTATTTCCCTTCTAAATGTTGGCTTAATACCGTGAAAGATATGATCCTTCTTAGGCTTTGGATCATACGTATTATTGGAGTTAAAATTCCTTCCACTGGACACCATTTCTAAACAATGGCATAAACTAGGTTAGTTTATGAATTGCAATGAATAATTCCAAACTTGTAAAATACTTAATGTAAATTGAACGGTTTATGGATATAACCCATAATCATAAAAATGTTTTCTTTGAGGAAGTATATACTCATAACCCTTCATAGTGGTTTGTAAATAAAACGATAATTATCCTAAGCATATCCCCCGGGAGTGTCGTAACCAAGAGTGCAGCAAGGCCCGTTGTCGTGCACCAGTTCCCGTTCGAGTATATCTCGAAGCGGTGTTTTCAGGTTTTACCCCTAGGTACATCTGTGCCAGAGCCACCTCTACCTGCTCGTATCCAGACAGGGATGTATTTCTCGGAAAACTCACAAAATCTCTATAATACCAAAATTCTAGGAAGTTCTTCTATACTAATCCTCAAAGTCCATCTTTGGGCTATGTGTTCTAATCAGAGTTAATCTAAATCTAGCTTCCAAAGTTAGTACTAAACTGCCTTTGATACCAACTGTAACTCCCCGACCCCAGTTACCTAGAGTCGGTGAATTACTTCGTAACATTGGCATGATCACAAAAGATCAAGTCTCAAAAGACCGATGAGTTTAGTAGCCTTGGAAACACTAGATACTTTCATAAATGTTACATTACATCATAAAGTGAAAAACTATAATAACAAAGTCTCCATAGTCCACACTCATATCCTCTTCTGACTATCCCTGCAGGTCATTCATACAATACTTCTTCACATCCTGGAAAATATTAAAACATTTAAAGGGGTGAGCTCAGATGCTCAGTAAGGTTAATAATATTGCGGAAGCATTCATAAATAAACATTAACATTTAAGGCAATGTATAACTAAAACAAAAGCCTTTTTAAACTTGAACTTCAGCATAATATGGAAAAAAATAAAATAAAATAATGCCATTTACTTACTCACATGGATATTTTACTAGTCGAATAATCACATGCAATATCAATAACCACTTTCATAATGATGGAATGCATAATTCCAGACTATCATAACCACGTATCCAAGGCCTCGTGCCAAGACCAAAAATAAGATTTTTTCAAGGCCTCGTGCCAAGACACTAGATTGTCTCATGAGACCTAACGATACATCGATGATCTGTAGCGGGCTCCACCCATCACTTATCAAGTCTAATGTATTCCTCATATGAATAGGTTTAAACATATCATAAACCATAACATAATCGTATCACATAAAACATTAATAAAGGAAATATAACATTTCCACATTTCAATCACAAGATATCAATACAAAAAATTGATATAATAAAAACACTTTCAAAACCATTTTCAATACCAAAATAAAATAATGTTAAAACTTTGTATTTATTTTTCATTTAAAAAATGTTATGGCTTTTAGAGGAAGCCGAAACTGAAATAATGGCCATGGCGGCGGAGAAGTCGTTGTCACCGCATACGTACGCCAAGAAAAACATTTCTTTTTTTCGTTTAGTAAAACACTTTGTATAAAAATATTCCTTTTGAATAAATGTAAAAGTCAAAGGGGTTTATACACCGTATAAAGGAAAGTTGTGTATAAAACCAAATATGCCTCAATCAAAGGAGATTGAGACAAAGTCCCTCACAAAGATCAATTTTTTTAAATAAAATAGATCTATTAAGTGTATTTACTATAAGTACACATAAAAAAAGTACAAATACAAGATAAGACATAATAATATCATGAAATAATTTAAAAGTAGGAGATTAACCCAAAGAATGGAAATTGGGTTAAGAAGTTCCCTTAACTCGTGTCCGAATTCACTCGACCGTTCATTGATCTCCTGAATAATAAACTAGAGTTAATTTATAATTTCTTAATAACCTTTTTCAAGTTTATTCTTCATTTTATATCACTTATTACCATGTTATGAACATTATCTAATTATTTATGTTAATAACGGTCGTTTTGACGATCTTAGGTACTTGAGTCAAAAATAAACTTCTTATAATTACACTTTGTTCATGTGTTAATATATACATTACATCCATAATTATATTAATGATGTATATATCATATACATCATATATATCGAGTATATACATTCATTTATAATATTACATAACATTTAGAGGTATGAAATGAAATGCACCGTTCATGGAGACGGTAAGCCGTACGTACGCATGAACGCTACTTTCATTTCTATTTCGTATTTAATGGAATGAAGATATAATTATATAAAGGTATAATATAATGTATAATACCATTTAATACATCCTTTATACATCCCACATATGTCATTAACGATTCAAATCACTTTGACGGGGCGGTAGTCCGTACTTCCTAAAATGAAAATATCGCGGTTAACCATAATGGAAACAATAAAGGTATGCCATAAATGAAAAATAAATAACCTTAAGTAAAAAATAAACATATTATATATCATATATAAATATAGTGACATCTTAATGTCCACCTTTGAAGTTGTTATATGAGTGTTGAACAATCATCATTTCGTGAGGCAGAAATTCGCCATCCACAGAAACAGTAAGTTCTTTAACCATTAGATGTAGGTGTGTGTAAGTGTAGCTCGAATACATCTTACAAAAACATCCTAGTATATTGAGGATACTGGTGATGTTACAAAAGAAATAAATAAAAAGAGTTTAGGGGGTTGGATAAGAAAAATAAAACAAAATAACATAAGAGAAGACATTACCTTAAAATCGGGTAACTCTTTTGATTTGAGCCAAAGGCTTTTTTGGGAAGAATTATGCCCAAAGTTAGGGTTTTAGGAGTAAGGGATAGAAGTTGGGTAAGTATTTGGGTAGATGTTGGTCGAGCAAAAATGCTTTGATGGTGTGAATAAGGTGGTAGAGGTGGGGGCCTTTTATAAGAGTAGAGGAGGGGCACTCTTGGAAAGTAATGAAATGTTACTTTATTATACAATGATTTTCAGATTTTAAAGGTCCCACACCTATTTAATTCTAGGATAAGGTGATAAGGGTTCGAAATATTCTCATCCAATATGCTTTGGACAAGTGTAATGCTTAGATTTTACATTATTCCTCCATTTTATTAAAATCATTAATTAATGAGTTAATCGCTGCATCATCATGGTGTCATAAATAATTTAATTTATTTAATGTCTAAAAATTACAAAAAAATATCATGATATATTAAATCTTTTTGGATTTCTAATTAATATTTATAGTAAAAAATATGACTTCTATAACCCAATGTAAAAATTGTTTTAGTAAAACAACTTATGTTTGTGAAATTTTTATTTTAACTTTAAATAAAAAGTTATTTATGTAATTTTCCAACCAATGTGGCTCCATGAGGTCCCCAAGTTGACCCATGTATTTTCTTGGTCGGCCATGACTCATACAATAGGGTTAGGACAAGTTCTAAGGTCATTTCATATTATTATATCACTATCTTTACCTTAAATTTCACTAATTACCTTTAATCGTGATTAATTAAACTTAATAGTTACTATTCACCAAAAAATTATTTTAATACCATTAAACCACATTTTACTTCCTATTGAAAACCATGTATGTCGTATTTTTGAAAATCAAATCACAGGAGTGGTAATATTTCATTTAAATGAAAAAGAAGTTATTTAAGTACAACTTAGTGGTTTCACTATTAATCAAAAATTGAAGTTTTTCAGAACAATGCCAAAATTTCACCCTAAGATATAATTGATATTCCGAATTCAAAAATGATGCCTATTTTATGAAATTCCAAACATATAAGTTGCATTAATTAATTTTATAATTAATTCCTGCTGTCACAATAATTACCGTGTTTTTAAGAAACAATATATATCAAAAGATTGACAGTTGTTTATGTCCAATTTCAAAGTGAAATTAATTCTAATGAACACCATTGGATAAAAAGGTAAAAATATATTCTAATTATACTTTAAAACCACTCAATAGTATAATTTATCACTATAAATTATTTTGATTAAAAAAGTTGTTTTAAGTATTTATCACTATTCATAAAAATTTGGAAGTTCTCAAAAAATTACAAAAAATTCAACATAGGCTAATTTGGACATTCCGAATCCAAAAATGAAGTCCATTTTGAAATATAAAATATATATAATTTCAAAAATTGGGTATTACTATTCATAACTGCTACATTGATTGGTCGCAGTTTGTTAGAATCTCGAACTTGCGTACAATGCAAGCTATTAAATTATTGAAAGAGAAGTGTATCGTGAAAGCTTTGGGTGTTACACTACTACCGGTTTATAACAAAAAACACAACTACACGGCATGTTCTCTCAAGTACAAGGCGTGTAATTCCAATATTTTTACTGTTCCTCTGGTGTCAACTTTTCACCACCTCACTGTTTATCTATTGACATGATTACATGGTGTGTATTTCTGAGTACACAGTGTGTAATATCGCTCTGCTAGCGGCTACTCCCACTTCCTTACTGTTCACCTGCCAACTGATTACACGGTGTGTATATACTAAGTACACGATTTGTAGTCATTTTTTACACCCTTCATTTCAGACAGGCCTACACTCCCTATATACTCATCTCACATGGCCTAAGTACACGGTGTGTGGAAAAGTACATGGTGTGTACCCAAGAATTTTGGGAATTTCCCCCATTTTCCTTATTTTCTCAAAAACACTTAAAGAAATAAGAAAACAAGAAACCCATACCTCAAGAATACGAATAGGGTTCTTACATTGATGAATAATTAATTTTTACAAACACCATGATTTAATGCATGGGATTTATATAAAAATATGTATATCAATAATCTGATTAATTTTCATTCAAAAATTTATAACGTTGTAGTGGTTTATTTATCTACAATTCGAATCCCTTCTAATATGTTTATGTTATACAGCATGTTTAATTTTAAATGGTGTAACTAAATAACTATTATCATTATGTATCATGATCAATTTATAATTCATTATATTCAATTTTATATTTAAAATCCATACCTCTCATGGGGGTTTTATTTAAAATTTACAAAGGTTGTATGGTGTTTTTGTGACTCAAATATTTTCCATGGGTCATAATTACACTTCATTGTCTATTGTCTTCCATGATTTATATATTCTATCCTATGATAAACTTAGGATTTATTCCATGTTATTTTATATATAAATCATTCTTTACACTGAATTCGTCTTCCTTAATTATTATAATGGATATTTTAAGAGAATTTTTATTTTGAATAATTTCAATTACTTTTAATGGATTTTTTTTCCATACCCATATTTTTACTTCCAATAAATTTTATCCTTTTTCTAGTATAATACAAAATTTGTTTTACCTACAATGATCCATTTATTTACCATATTCTATATTAATTTAAAGGGTTCATTTTCCTTTTAAATTATGTGGGTATCAAAATGATCAAAATGTGTTTACATCCTTTCAAAATAAAATGTTTTATCATTCACTTCATAATTTATTTTGAAAACATGTATGTATGTTTCGAGGTTACATTATTAATTATTCATTTAAAAGTACGTGTTTTCAAATTAATTTAACATATCCTTTTGTATAGAATTTATTCTTATTAAAATATTTTTTATTTGGATGTCTTTATATTAATGTTTTTAAAATTGTTATTTTTCCCTAAATTTTTTTTAATGTGATTTACATAACATCTTTATTAACAATGTTCAAAATAATTTCTAAAATCAATTTTACTTTCACATATATTTAAATTATAATTTTATATTTTGTGAAATTATGTTTTGATCACCCAATATTTATTTTATAATGACATAATTCCTTTTAGAGAATCATATTTTTTATATATTATCATTTCTTAAGTTCAATATAAATGATTTTTAAGAAACTCATTATTCATTCATAGCTTCTTTATATAACAGTTTGGAAATTTCATAGAACTATTTTTATTTCTATGGGTTATTTTATGTTTAGATGATTGTTTTTAGTGGCACACAAATTAATGTATTATATAAATGTTGGTACCTACATCCCCCTAAAATTATTTGGCTAAAGCCTTAAATTTCATGAGATATAAAGTGTATTTGAATTTATTATAAAGTTTATGGGAGAAAAAGGATATGTGTGATGGTGTTTAGTTGTGCATAAAATATTACATGTGAATGGGTCAGTGGGTATTTAGGTTTACATTGATAATAAATCTATTTTTTTATAACTATGACACATTTTCATGTTATTTACTGTGTTATTTAATTTTATATTGAATACATAGTATTTTTATCATATTTTACACTTTTATATGATGATAACATATTTTTTTGTTATTGATATGTATTTTGTTCCATTTCATAACTTTTAAACGTGAAGAAATTTATAGTAACGATGTTATATTTATTTATACTTTTTTATAGTTATAATATATGCTCTAATGAACACATATTAATATATCTATTCTTTTCCAATGTAATCAATAACGTTTATTATAAAACAATTTATGATATTGTTACCCATATTGACCATCTAAGATCATATATTTCTTATTTTTTGCATTAGCTAAAATATAATGATTATTATATCATCTGATATTTGTATAGAAGGGTATCGTGGATGATGATTATGGATAAATGTTTTGAATTGTCATAAATTAAGATATATGCATAGCTAATCTTTATGGAACTATAAAATTAGTATTTTTATGACTATTTGTTATGTGTGTTATTTAAATCATTTGATTATTTTACTATTCACATAAATGTATCTTGGGTTATTTCAGTTTGTATCAAAGAAGGGTTTAGTTGTTTTTAGTGAATAGCTTAGTTTTTAGTAGGGATTGGTTTATAGAATTTTCTTGAAAACCGTAATAATGTATCTTAGTATATAATGATATCCTAAAATATAGGAAAATATTTATATAGGAGGTTTTCTATAGAATATAACATTATAAAGATACTATAGGTTCATCGAGTCTCTGAACAAGATATTCCTGGGGGTAACAGCCTAGAAAAGGGAATGTTGGGTATTAAATCAATTTTCACATAGTGTATGACAAAGAGGCCTTATTCTGGTCCTTGTTCGACACTATGAGGGTATATTGTTATGTCTATACTAGGGATACACCTAACATGTGCTCTTGACCTATGGTACATTGGTCCTTAGGCACACCTCCCCTTAATCCGAAGGCTATCTACTAACATAAAGGGTCTGGTTATGTGATATTGGGAGACTATACTCTCTTGTAATAAATTTAATAATAGGAATAACACATTTGAATAGTGGAACCAAAAAATGAAACATCATAATCAAAAATATAAAATCAGTGGAATAATATTGATAACCATGGAAATAAAAATCCAAAACATGATGGTCATATATATCAGATACAGTATACACGTTCCATATGAGTCGTAAAAATAGAATACATGTAGGATCTCCCATAAACAATTATATAAGACATATTCAAATCCCAAAAATTAACTCATGAATGATGTATAAAACCACCACGATCCATCATCCATACATCTCATACCCCAATGCATCCCTAATCACTATAGTAAAGAGCCTGATTCTTTTCCCTGAACTGATCACAAATCCAAAAAAACTACACATTTCCTAATGGGGCCATATAGGGTTTGATTATGAACTTAGTAGGCCACCACCAACTTGTTCCTATCTTACATCCATATTTATACAAGTATATGTATATTAAAATAAATAGAAATTATACTTATTCATAATAATATGTAACCTGCTTTATTATTTCTCAATATCCAAAAGGAAGTATCTACTTTCTTCAACCATTTATGGTTAGAATGCTATATACCTAGTCACTTGTACTAAAATAACCATGGTATTTCATCTAAATAAATATCACTCAAAACCTCTTCCCATTAGATACCACATATGTCACATGTCAAGTAATATAGGCATACCATTGGCCCACCCATTAAATCTATCAAAATTCACTTGGAGTCCTATTTAAATAAAAATCATCAAATCAATAGCTCAACATCCCAAAATCAATCACAAGTCCCTTGGAATTACTAAGGAAAAACAGTTATCAGCTCAATAGCTTGAAGTCCGAAGGCATGAAAATATTCATCCTCAATTGAATAATAAATCAACCTAAGATATTTAACCTGATGTCTGAAGGAATAGTGAGATCTATCCCCCTATAATCAGGGAACATCTTCCATTAACATCATGGAGATCCTCCTCTCCCATTCATTAGTCTCACACACCATCAATAATGGATTTTTTTGGTGAGGAACTCCTCCATAACTGATGACCAAAACCATCCCCTAAGCCACTAAAAATATGGAGGCCACCATCCACAATGATTATTCAAAAAAAATTCAACGGTTTCATCATTTATATGAACACTAATTTAATGGTGCTTTTGGATAATCACAATTAGTGAAAATAAATAACATTTTTTAATCCACATTAATCGGTAACCTCACTGCCACATGTTAACCTCATCACCCATATGTGGCATAGTCGTCACCATACACCTCAACCTAATGATCAAATCACCTCAATTATGATGTTCAACACCATAAAATATATCTCAGGACACTCCCCCAACTTGATGAATCTTTTTATATCAATCCTACTGATAAACATCACCCCATGTTATTTGGGCCATTCCCATCACATTCCCTCAAAACCAATTCCTTCATAACAAAATTTTATTAAATTAAATTCAAAAAACTTTTCTATGAACCCAACCATCCAAATCCCCAAACATGGCTTAACAAAATTAAAGTGGCAATAGAATACCCATCATCATCTCACAACAAATAATAAATATTTTAAAGGCAATAATTAATTTTTTAAGTGTTTCACCCCGATTACCAACATAATGGATATTTAGGTACGTATCCCATGTCACTAGTATATTTAATAAAACGGTTGTAAGACACCTACCTTATGATCATTGTTTCTCACTCAGCAAATATCATCCTCTAGTCTGAGTTAAAAAAAAGTGGAATTAGAATTTTAGATAGACATCCTAAAAATAGGTAAAATGTACATATATGGAAATAGGATTCCAAATGGAAAGAAAAAAGAAGAATAGAAGTCAGAGGTATCAAAGACTCGCTATAGGCTTCCATCCCACCTGATGGAATCCAAATCATATCACAAAATTTGGAAGGATTACATATCCTAATGTAGGAAAAAATAGCTCCCATGGATGTTGGATGAGGAGAACAAAATGGGAGATAAAAAAGGAGAGGAAAACATAAAAAGGTGAGGTGTGGTTTTGGAAAATCACCCAAATTTATAAAAAAGATGATTAGGTTACATGGTTTACCGAACCAGGTTCCATCCATGTGATTCCACTATCCAAATTAAACCATCTTTTAAAAATGGTTAGCACAGTTTGGTTTTTTTGTTTGAAAAACTGTGTGTCAATTGTGCACACTCACTGCTAAAGTGGCACTAAGTGTGCAAACTAAGAGGCATAGATTTTCAAACCATGCACACCCCATATGAATAATCTACATTTTATTATAGGTTCATATAATGATTTTCTATCCACCTTGCATGGTTTTTTCTAACCATTCTCTAGTTCAAAATAGGCCACACATTTTTGGCCGCATGATTAGAACAAATCATTTACCAACCATGAACCCATTGTTGTGTCTCTTGGACATTGTTTCTTGAATCCCAACACTCTTGAAACCTAAACAACCCATCAATAAAACTACCAAGCCTTATAACCTATCTAAAAAATGTATAAAAACAATTAAATTCTCAAAATTAACCATTGAATCCCATTTTCAATGTTTTTCCATCTACCAAACATAAAATTGAAATTCACCTAGAAAAACAACCCATTAAAAACTTGAGATATTACATCCTCACTAGAATAAGATATCTCATCCCCAAGCTATGTGGTATCACACATAGATGGTAAAAAATGAATCTATCTCATAAGTATCACCCAGGCCGACCCTAATTACTCAGTAAAAATTTATATTACTCTAACGGTACTCAATACTTTAGAAATTACATAATATGTCACTTCCTGACCTAATATGACATTATGGTGGTTCCTCAACCATCCTCTAACATACAAGTCCCCGCATGACCTACTGTCATTCATACACATCAATAGGCTCCAAATCATATATGTGTCATACATGACACCCATAATGTCTTGCATCATAGTCTATTCCCAATAGTCCCTTCACCACATCATATTCCAAAAAGCCCTGCAATATATATATATATATATATGCATTCCCATAAATATTTGAATTACATACACATCTCATACAACTCACCCAGCATACCTAATTCACATATACTATATACACCCTGGTTATTTCAACAAAAACATGTGAAACTCATACACCCATATCATTCCATCCAAAACCAAAATGAAACATGGTTGAAAAATCAATATACTTTAAACCATTGTGAATTATTTATCCTCCTATAACCCTTTCAGATCAACAGAATGAACATAGACTAAAGCTCGACCACCTGAGGCCAAACCTCCCTACATAATTGAACCATCTACTAGACTTTGAACCCACTACTATATCTCTCCATCTACCACTAACTACATGCATAGTAGTATCTTGGCTACCATATCCCGGTACTACTCCCAGTCCATGAATCCTAACAGTTTATGAATTCTTCAGAAATAACCACTCTAAGTACCTTATCTGGAAACATGATCTGCACTCCATTGGATGATGCTCAAACTAGGTCCAAACATGACCCAACTACCCACACTAGAACCATACATTTGACAACACACTCCTTAGTGTTCCACCATAATATATGGAATGAATGCCCTTCTGAGACTCCTAATGGCCTCACTTTTAGTTATATGGAGCATCAATGATAATATCACCAAGAGATGTCACCTGAATATAATATTCATGATCTGTTAGAATTCCCTTGACTATAAATTCCTAGTTTTCCTCCAACAAAAATGAGGTTAACCTGAATTTATTTACCTACACCCTTGTGGTAGGCTACAAACCATACTTGTAATGCCTCACCCTAGTGATGTCATCACTTACCCTAAAATGCACAAATCAGGAAAGTTCTATGAAACTCTCCTCATAATCCATAATGGATGTATCCCCTTATTTTAATTTCATGAACTCATGGGTTTGATCCTCCCTCGACGTATCCATAAAGAAATAATCAAAGATCGTTTCCTTGAAATACTTCCATTATAGTCCCTCACGTCTACCATCATATACCTTCATGTCCCACAAGAACTTTTTTAGTCTTTTGATCATATAAGTATCCATATTTACCCTATGGAATGTTGATTTCTAAAGTTAGTCAAATATCATCTACACTAACTCAATCTTATTTTATTCCACTTTCGTTCCAATATCACATTGAAATAATGTTGGTTACTAAGACTAGAACTCCTATGTCATATAATATATTGATGGATAATCTCCATGATCTCCCTATTCAATTATATGTATCAGTCATACTAATTTCTCCCTAAACTTATCATCTTTTCAAGACCCAAAATTCATCATCGTATTTATCTATCCCTCCTTCCTCAGAATCTCGACATTTGGGTCATTATCAACAAGAACCTAAGGGGACTCATCTAGACCCTCAGGGTCCCCATACCTACCTTAAGGGGACTCATACATTGGATTCTCTAGCAGAACCACATATATTCCCTAATCATGCTTCACTAGATCCCGTCTAGGTGGAATCACATGGAAGACCAAATTCCATCACCACTATAAAACTATCCTACAATAGCGCTATAATTGTCCTTTATCATTTCTAAAAAAGAACAAACTATCAGAGTGCAATTAAAATCCCTAGGCATTTTCAGCACTAGAAAAGAATTGATAAATGGGTCCTTTGTCAGCACTAAAAAAGAGCTGATTGTGGACGCCATTATCTGTTCTTCTAGAAGTGATAATAAAATACCCCATTTAGCAGCACTTTTATTTAGTACTGATAAAGGGGAATGATACAGTGTACTGTAATAGCACACTGACTGAAAATTAAATTTTTTTTATCAAACAATTTTAAGGAAAGTAGAGAAACCACATAGTTTAAACAGGAGGAAAACCCTCATAAGAAATCACCAAATTGGTAAAATAGAATTTCATCTTATTAGATGATTCTTCCTTAAAGAGTTTCTAAGAGATAGAGTGCACCTGAGCATCTATCTCATACAGAATGAATTCTTCAAAGAGATCCTTCAATTTACCCCACATTTTAGAATACTATGCTTTACTTATCTTCCTTTCATTAAAAACCCTTATCAGAATAAGGTCCTTCTTATCGATCCATGCAGCCTTCTCACTATTGACAGCCACTCGAAGTGTCATGACCAACATCTTGTCTACCTATTAATTTGTATTATTGATGTAAATAAACTCCTCCATCATCTCTTCTTCTAAGTAAACAAGAATTTCTAGGTACACTACTAAAAATATGGATTATAATAGCACTAAAAACGGCCTTTAACAGCGCTAAAAAAGCGCTGCTAATCTGGCAAAGATAGGGGGTCCCCTTTATCAGTGCTAACAAAGCGCTGATAAAGGTAGTATTTATTAGCACTATTTTCAGTGCTATTTTGAGCACTGATAAAAACTACCTTTATCAGCGCTCAAAATAGCGTTGATATATTATCCATTTATCAGCGCTTAACTAGCACTGATAAAGGCCAAATATCCTGTCCAAAACCAGAACTTGCACAGAACCTGCCCAGCACCTACACACATTACAACACCTACACAGAGTCCAAACAACACCTGTACATAGCACACACAACACCCACACACAAAGAACAGAAGAACAAAAATGATACATAAATTTACTTGAAATCATGAAAACAAAACAACACACTTCTATATACATTTAAAACAATGTTCAATTTGGTTACAATAACATTTATCCAACAAACAGTTAAAAAACAATGATGTTCCATCCTTTTTGCATCCATCCGCTCTAAAAAATTGTCGTCCATGGCGGCAGTTTCTGAAAAAAGCATTCGAACTGAGGAAAAATATTTCACCTACATAATAAAACAAATATTATGTTGGTAATACAATAATGAAATTAAGAATGGGGTTGCTAAATGGAATTATACTAGTGAGGCACAAAACATAAAATAACCAATTAACGAAATCGGTGCATGGTTATGGCTAATCATCTATAATAATTAAATGGCCCAATGTTTAGTAGAACATGGGCTATTTAATGATTCGAGGGGGAATAGATAAACCTACAGTTTGGTTCTAAGGTTATGATGGTCTCACATTGATGGTTAATGGTTTGTCAAATAATGTGATGAACTTGTGTAAGGTATGAGTTTTTGGTGAAGTATCTCTATATGGTTGAATAATGGATTGTACGCCACTCAATGAAACTATACGGATTAGAATTGTGTGTATACTGATTCCCACATTGTTGGAAAATGATTTTTTACCCTTAGGCCTAATAATTCCCCTAATTAATGAGTAGAATTAACAAATTTTCACTATCAACCATTAAAGCGGGTTACCCTAATATATCCCTCATTCCACTCAACAAAATCCTTTACACACACTCTCCTCCTTCTCCATTCCCCCATGGGATATCTCCCTTACTTTTGAGATAAATCAAATATTATCAATTACATTAAAAGAGTGGTGGAATATCTTCAACCCTATTATCCTCCTCTATTGGATACCAATGATGGGCCTTTTGCAACAAAATTAATCCTTGGCTATATACCAATAGCTACGGTTTAATACCATGGCTATATGTCCCCCCAATCCATAAAAAAGAAGCACCCCTGCCCCCTTCCCCAGCACACCCCCTACACACTGCCCACCCTCGAGCACACCCCTTACACCTGCACACTCCCTGCCCCCTGAACACCCCCTACCCCCTTCCCCAGCACACCCCTTCCCACTGCACTTCCCCCCTTCCCATTGCACACACCCTTCCCACCCCATACATATTTCAAAAGAACCCAGCACACCCACTAACCCTTCCCCTACCACTTTTCCCCCTTCCCCCTCCCCCAGAAAACCACCCCTTCCCTCTCACCTTGTCCCCTGCACATCATAAAGAAAATACCTTGTATGGAAATTGTGCTCAATTTACATTATACACATCATATATATCAACACATTCTCATGTACTTTCATTCAATGTAAATACACATATATAGACTCTCTACATCTCATAAGAAAACCCTCCTTAAAATTCACAAACACATTAAATCCATTTGAAAACACCCATCACACAACTTTCTCATTTCTTCAAACACATTTAAAGGACATAAGCATGAAAATACACAAGAAATACAACAACATTCATTTTAAAAATAACTTTCAAGTCTGTACACACCCCAAATTCCTTTGATAACACATTTTTAACCACACAAACATTTCATATAGTACAGTTAGCAAGAAAATACAGCATAATAAAATCATCATATAATGTAAAAGCATGGAATCACCTACATAAAGCATGGAATATTCCGAAATCTGCTGGAAAACATAAAACCACACCTCCACAATTCCTTAATAAGGACTGATTAAAGATTAATATTGAATATATTAATGGATACCCATGATTAACTTGTGGTAATCCATGAGTTTAGCATCCCACAAGGATAAAGGGTCATGATTTAATGTCTTATAGAGATGTAAAACCTGGGTGGATCAAAACACTTATAAAGGTGGATCAGGTAGGTTCATCTCTAGGAGGGAGCACCTGGAATGTTTTCCTGATAGATGGATCAAAACGACCAATGATGTCTGACCCAAGTGTGGTTCATCCCATAAAGGTAAGGTTTCTCATTTTTAAGACTTATTCGAACGCCACTAAGGGAAATACAAGAGGTAAAATAAGTGAAGGTGTACCCCAGTGAGGGGGTCACCATGGTTTACCATTGGTTGGTATTTAACCTCATGGAGGCTTCCTACGTACCCAATTTAGAACACAAGGATCAAATCCCATATATTTAAAAGAGGTATGTTGTGGGTATTACCCATGTTTAGCTTCCCTTCACACTAGGAATACTCTTGGTTGGATGAGTATGGGTTTGGTGGTGCTTATGCATTGTCATATTCTCAGGTTCATCCAAGAGTAGCAATGGGATGAATGGGACATGCGTGCATAGATGGACCATGTGAACCGTGTGATCCTTGTAAAGAGGCATGAGGCACAAAAAACATGTGGAGCTATTTGTAAACATTATTTATGGTGGCCATGGGGCTCATCAGACTCCCCATACCTTCCATAAACACCTCAAAACATCACGAGGACCATATTCTACCTGATGGTGCATCACAGGGTCGATTCTTTTGATGATGTAGTGGTCGTTTGAGCTTGGATTTCATCTCAACAGCCTTTCCCTTACATGAATTATCCTGGGACACATATTTTGGTTCCAAAAAATCCGTCAACGATACCGATTATCTCATGCATCTACCTAGAAATAATTGTGTAAGTCAAACAACAACACATGAGCTCAAATACAAGTTCAAACAAATGAGATACCGAAAATGGATTTTGTTGATCCTCGGTGGTTTAGTCGTTCATCCCATATGCACTGCACACAATCATGCCTTAATTAAATATTGATTTGTTCAAAGATCAATAATATGAATCTGGGGATAGAAACATTGAGTAATAAATTAATATTTCAATACATCAGAGCATTCTCAATTCACCAAAGAAGGTTGGAGGATAATCAATGATCATATATAGATAACATAAGTGGTAGGAATTCACCTCCATCCTATTTGCGTACAATCTTCCATCAGGTATGTTTCCCATTCATTTCTAAACACATGTATATCATCTTATGACAATGATTTTTTGTGACCCTCATGGTAGTACTGAAAAAATATAAATACACAAAGGATTAATAAATATTTTAAATGAACTCGTAATTATTTTTGAAAATACTTCATCAGGGATTCTAGTTTTTTGATGAAATACGATCTCTTTCATAAATTTACAAACATAATAACCACAGTCCTTTCCATTTGTTTGTTTTGGACACTACAGAAACATCGACAATAATAAGTAATTTGTTTTGATATGTGTTTGGATAGTGCAATGTTATTATATATACCCAGATACTTTTCCAGTTGTAGATCTTGTTGGCATGCTCATCCTTATGCCTTGGATTCAATCCATGCATTAGACGATATTGATACACCACCCTATCATAACAGAATCCTCATTATAAGATAACATAAATTATATAACTAGATTTTTAGTTTTAAAATATTGGATCTAGTGTATTACAAATTAACAAACACCATCATGCATGGTCGGTTTGTTGGATATCCATGTGTTGAATCTAGAAAATAAATCTTTGGACTATCCAAATTGACTGCAATCCGCATCCAATGCTCCCTAAAAATACATAAAGGAATAAGTAAATAAATAAATGAAAATATAGTTGATATGATTAAATTGGAGAGTTTTACCCCTGCATCATTGGTATTAAAAAGAGTCTGTCATCCGTAATTTTGTTTTCAAATGATTTGAGCAGGGATGACATTATTGCAGCATCTTTATCAGAATCTATTTCATCTTTTAAAGATGTGGTGTGATCACTAACAAGTCCATAAAAAATTCATCGGTGAATCCTTTCAATTGTTTTTCATATATAAGTCTACGAAAAATATAAAATGTATTTAGTCAAAATTATCAGATTATATCAGCTTTTGTAAAATCAAATCATGAAAACTTACCTCACATATACATTTACAACTAAGGCGCCTAGCCATTCATACTTGAGGAGTTAATTTACATTTTCAGCACAAATGAAATCTTATATTTCCTCTCTATACAAATATTTTTCGAAATCAACTATGTTAGTACTGCCGTCTTTCAACTTTTTATCCACATGAGCCTGCAATGATATTAACTATGGATATAGAACGGGCGGGGTGAAGGTGCTCTCAGTAGACCATTTCAATCAGCTGGTTGATCCTTGAGATAGTTTTGAGCTGATATTTCATTTCACCCCATAGTCTTTGTCATTCTATAATAACAGTCATTGGTTCAGAACTTTTTTCATTAAATGTTAAAGGTCCAGCTTGAAAAATAAATTTGAAATGAATATCTTTTGTCGACATTTTTTTTACAGAACTGTCAGCCATGCGATGAATGTTCGAACAGCTTGTTCAATAGTATGAATGTCATCATAGTCATTTGGAACAGGTATCTAGGAACTCGTCTAATTAGCTACGTTAATTGACACTCTAATATGTTCTTTTGTAAGTTGTCTATTGTGTAGCATGTCGTTTTGCGTATTGAACACCGTAGCCATCGCTACAAGGCGATAGGTGGGAGTTGATAAATATAAATCACAGTCATTTTTACCCTATGGAATATTGGTACAGGAACGGTATCATTGTCTATGTAAATCACATTTCACAGAAACAATTATTAAAACATTGATTACCTCATATAAGTCAGGTTTTTTAGGGGAATGGCTCGCCTCAAAGCTAGTGGGGGGTGGGGCAAGATCATCACGCACGGGTTGTTGTTGAGTTGTTTCTTCTCTTTGCCTCTCCCCCATAAATTTTCTATCATCTCTCTTTGGTATTTTAATTCTTCTTGAAAAATAGATAATTACTCTTGCAGCTTTTCCATTTTTTTCATTTTGATCCCCCGCTTGTTTTTGTTTTTGAAAATATGTTCAGGGTGTCAACCCAAAACCCACACCTCTAACGTGGCCATACTTTTCTGGCTGCTTCAAGGCTTCTTAAAGTATGTCTGCATCTGGTGTGGTTTTTGTTGATTCTTGTGACTATTTAAGATGGAAAATATAGAAAAATAAGTAGTTATTGTAATGTAATAGCGATTTGAAGAAACTCAAATTTATATTATGTCATACTTACACATGTTTCCCACACTCATTGTGTGTTTTCATCTATCAACATCCCCTCTTTATTTACATCAGCCTCTTTCCATAGCACATGGCATGGGATGGATATGGCTTTCGATTTCGATTCATCAATCTGCATATAAACAGAGAAACATGGTTATGGTGTTGTTTTATGTCACATACTAGTAGTAGGGTAGATTTAAAAGACGTACCAATTTTTTCTCAAGTTCAGTGTACCCCATCCTTGCTTTAGGTAAGGGTACTTTGGTTCTGTTGCGTTTTTTTATTTTCAGCACTCAGTAGCAGTTTCATAAATAAAAAACTATCAATTAGAGTGATGAATACAAGAAAACGTCAAACAATGTGTTACCCCTCACAATGTACCTGAAAATTATGCTCCCCATGACGGTTGCTAAATGCATCCCACGCTCCTTGGGATATCAAGTGTGCATAAAGAGGAGGTGGGTGCGGCTTGATTTTCCCTTCTGCATCTTTAAGATGATATTTCGTTAAAATTGTGTGGAAACCTCTATGAATCCTCCCTGTAACTCTTAATACATATTCCTTATGCGAGACATCTACTATAAATGCACTCTGGAATAGATGATGAAGAGTAAGTAAATCTTTTGGTATTTTATTTTATATTAATAAATTAAAAAAATGATATCATAATGTTACCATAATCTCTTCCCACATTATTGTATTCAGCCTGATGACAACATGGTGCCACGACTGTGCATCAATCGTCACGCGTTGCCGAGTGACGATTCCAATGTAGCTACTAAAGATGGCTCTGTTGGGGTTAACATGTTGGCCTTACTTATTCCATCCCACCTCAAATTTGATGCCTTTTTCTTTTGCCTTAATTATTTTGGCTAACACTGTCAAACTACGATGCTCTTGTTTTTTTGCACTTTCAGGGTTTCATTTCCTACCATTTCTTCAAAAGTAGCATCAACATCTTCTCCCACAGCACTAGCATTGGCAATGGGACCAGCAGCAACAGCTTGAGAAACTTGTTGTACCTCAGCACTGGGACTAGCAACAACAGGTTGGGAAACCTGTTGTTGATCTGCACTGGGACCACCAGCATCTGGTTGAGAAACCTGTTGTTTCTCGGCAGTGGGACCACCAGATGATGGTTGAGAGACCTTTTGTGCCTTGGGATTGGGTACATCAATAGGTGCAAAAGTAATTATCTGCAGAAGTGGGTTAATATTTAATTTAGATTACATAAAAACAGAACCGAACAGATAATAACATAACGTAACACAATGTATGTTACAATAAACAAATAACCTGATTATTGTACTCTCTCTTTTTCTTTAAAGGCTGAAGAGATTTGACTCCTCTATCGACTATGTAAATTCATTCATTGTGGTCTCCTCTGACATACAAAACGCCATCTACATTGGGACCACTGTGAAATGATTGTGAAGTCCCTATAAATGGGTCAACCTCCGTTGAACTTTCATCTGAGCCTTCAGTTGTTTTGGTCGATAACAGAACAATTGACCAATTTCGGTTTGTGGGGTCTGGAACATAAAATACTTGTACTGCCTGTGATGCCATTATAAATGGTTCGTCTTTCTCCCCTTCCTTTCTAAAATCAACTTTCACGAATCCTAAATCATCTATTTTAAAAGCACTCCGGTTCTCAACCCACTTTCATTGAAAAATAGGCACATTGAATTTCGTATAATCCAACTCCCATATTCGTTTGATGACGCCAAAGTATGACATATTCGCATAAATTGTATTTTCTTCCTTAGCACTGGAAACATGCATTGCCTCAGCCACAAGTGTAACCCCACTATTCTTCATGGTACTATCTTCATCATGTTATTTAGTATAGAATGTATAACCATTAACTACATAATCATTTTAAGATAATACGTACACACTTACTCCTCCGGCCATCCATCGAAGCCGTTCTAAAATTAAGTCTTGGATTTTCATCTAATTGCTTAAAAATATGGTCTCGAAACCATCCTATAAACTATCGATTATGTGTATCTGATATCCATTTTTCAGCCCTAAAAGGATTCAAACACCTAAGAATTTATTTGTGGGTTTGAACATATGGGTCAACGTCGAAACTGTTATGAAAAACATAAAGGTGGGCCTCATCCCGATTTGTAAGATTGATTGTGACAACCTTTCTTCCAGAAATTCCTTCACCCTCAAGCCGCTTAGTGTGATGAGATTTTTGTAGGCCAACGATTTCCACACCACACAGATATTCGGTACAAAATTCAACAGCTTCCTCAACAATATATTGCTCCGTAATACAACCCTATGGCTGACTTCGGTTTTTGACATACCCTTTTGAAATATTCATATACCGTTCAATGGGGTACATCCATCTATAATGTATAGGACCACATAGTCGAATCTCTCTCACCAAATGAACCAACATATCAACAAATTTCGGCGGGAAAAACATTTCCAATTCACATAATATGACGGAAATTTCTCTTTCCATAGTTGGAAATTTTTCCAGGTCTATAACTTTGCAGCATATAGCTTTGAAGAAGAAACAGAGCTTCGTTAATTTATGACGGACATTCATGGGGAAAATGCAATGTAAAGCTATAGGAATTAGATCTTGCATAAAAACATGGCAGTCATGTGATTTCAGACCCTTTAATTTTAAATCTCCCATTGACACGATGTTCTTGATATTTGATTAATACCCCTCTAGAACCTTTACGTCATTCAAGAAGTAGAAAAACTGATATCTCTCCTTCCTGGAAAGAGTGTAAGCAGCAGGAGGATGAAATGTTCGTTTTTCACCCTTCACTGGTGCCAACTCTTCTCGTATTCCCATCTCAACCATGTCCAATCTCGCATTAATCACATCCTTTGATTTGCCAGGTGCATTTAGCAACGTGCCTATGACACTATCACACACATTTTTTCAACATGCATAACATCAAGAAAATGTCTGACATACAGAAAATCCATTATGGTAATTCAAAAAAAACTGATCTCTTTTTCCAACTAGTTTTCGTAAGGTTTTTCAAAAATGGTTTACCAAAATTAGTGTCAAAATATTTTACTTTCTCAAACAATTGATCACCTGTTAGTGGGGACAGTGCTATAAATTCCTCTTAACTTCTGTCAAATTATGTCATCCAAGATCGGTACTTATGTCGTCGGGGTAGAAATCTGTGATGTCCTAGAAACACGGTTTTCGATGAATGTTTCAACCTAATTGACTGTGTACCTTTTTCTCAAATGGGACACCCTTGAGTTACTTTAATGATATATCCTAAAAAATTTCCATAGGTAGGAATGTCATTTATCATCCCGTACAACATGGCTTTCAAAGTGAACTGTTCATTTTTGTAAGCATCATACATCGTAACACCTGAATCCCACAATATTTTCAAATCATCGATCAATGGGGCCAAATAAACATCAATATCATTAACCAGTTGTTTTGGTCCTGATATATGCATAGATAACATGATGTATTTTCGTTTCATGCATAACCACAGTGGTAAATTATAATTTACCAACATAACTGGCCATGTACTGTGACTACTGCTTTGAAAACCAAAAGGATTCACCCCATTTGTAGATTACGCCATACGAAGGTTTCTCGGCTCGTTCCCAAATTCAGGATTATCATGATCAATTCTCTTCCACTGAGGAGAGTCTGTCGGGTGACATAGTTTCCCATCTTTAATTCTTGTATCTGCATGCCATGTCAATTTTCTTACAGTCTCTTCACTTCCATATAGGCATCTAAACCTAGGAATGATTGGAAAGTACCAAAAAAATTCCTAGGAATACAATTATCTTTCTTGTATCGGGAAGAACAACACTTTGTGCATTCTTTAAGTGATTTTTGGTCCTTGCAAAACAATATACAGTCATTCGGGAAAGCATGTATTCTTTCAAAGATCATACCCATCGATCGTAGCATTCGTTTGGCATCATATGTTTGGCTTGGGAGTTCATTATCTTCTGGGAGCATGTCATTCAGGAGAGAAAGTAGTTTCGTAAAACCGGCGTCACTCCACCCGTTGCCTGCTTTCAAATTATACAGCTTCAATACGGCTGACAATGTTGTATATTTAGTGCAACCATCTTACAATGGTGTTTTTGCACAACTCTTTAACTTCTCAAAAAATTTTGGGCAATCACGAAGATCATCTTCAACTATCCTTGTCATTTACTCAATACGATCTTCATCATCATTCACATCTGTAATCACACCCTCCATGCGATCATCTTCACTGTTTACGCTTCTAATCATATCAGATGATCTATAAAATGTCGTGTTCTCTGAGTCACTACCTACATTGGTTTTTTCCCCGTGTTTATTCCAACATGTATAACTTCGATCTATTCCGTGACATATCAGGTGTTCTTCCAACTCCTCTGGACTAATTTTTCTTGAATAAAAACAATGTAAACACGGACAAAGGATTTGAGAAGGGTCACATGCATGATCTTCTACAAACTTGATAAACTCTTTCACGCCATCTTCATACTCTTTTGTCAACCGATTGGCATTCATCCATTATTTATTCATATTCATCTTCTTTATGGGTTCGATCTCGAGAACTTGCCTAATATTATGTTTTAATTAATCAGGTAGAATTTTTGGGTTTTATAAAAAAATCATGGTAAAAATTCCTTTAAACACATGTGAAATCCATAAACATGGTGTGTCCAGTAGGGTGAACATCGTGTATGTATAATATACCTGATTTAATCTGACATATATCAAATTTATTCCAAGTTAGTCTTACAAAGACTGAATGATGCCTTAGAAAATACATGACATTTAAAACAACTTGACCTAAAGGCGTGTACTTTAGATACATATTGAGTCACCTCACTAGCTATGCATCACATTTTTGTGGAATACACTGTGTGTAGTCCTTACATGACCACTAGGGGTGTATAGTATATACACATAAAGTCTCTATGGTATCTATACATGGTGTGAGTGAAGTAAAACCCATGTCATCCGGGGGTGTTCAATCATAAATCAAGTATACGTAAATTACCAATTTATATATTCCAATGTTCAAAAAGAACCAACCAACATTCAATTCATTTAGTGTGCAAACACGGACCACCAATGGCCACGATTTTCAGCAGGGTGTTTAGCACGTACATTTCACATTATAACCATAAATATCAAATAGTAATAACATGCGAACAAGAGGAAACCAATGAGTAACATGAGAAAACAGTAATAAATATGATCAGCCCCTAAACCCTAGGCTGGAGCTAGACTCCCTATATGATATATACACTTCCTTATACTATCATTCCTGTATGGTGGTACAACATCCCCTCCCTTGACCAAAACTTCCAATGGGACTCTAGCTACCTATTATTAGAGGAGTGTTTGAGTCCTTCCCAATCTCTAGTTCCATTCATGTTCCCCTATAAAGGCTATATTGCTGCATTCCCCTAGAAAACCACATTAGGTGGACGGATCTTTTATAAGCATGACACCTCAATCGCAACACCATACAAACCAAACAATCAAAACTTTAGATTTTACAAAGCATCCATTATTCAATTTTGTTTGTTAATTCATGGGTTATCATGGAAATTTTATCATCCTGTGGTGTTCATTCATAAGCCAGTTATACGTATATTACCAATTTATATATTCCAATGTTCAACAAGAACCAACCAACATTCAATTCATTTAGTGCGCAAACAAGGACCACCAACGGCCAATATTTTCATCAGGGCGTTTAGCCCATACATTTCACATTATGACCATCAATATCAAATAGTAATACCATGCGAACAAGAGGAAACCAATGAGTAACAGGAGAAAACTCACCGCAGAGGTGTCATTAAGCACACGACAGAGGTGCGCACGTGGCAGAGGAGAGGTGCACAGCAGAGGAGATTTCCAACTGAAAAGAATACATTAAATAGGAGAAAACCATGAGAATAAAATAATCTAAAACCAAGTACACCATTTACCACATCCCACAACCCCCAAAAGACAATGCATGCAAATAAATTTTAATTTATTTATAGAAATCACTATCTGATCACTAATTTGTAGTCAAACCATAGGTGCAAACAAATCCAAATATGAATCAGAAGGATCACATACCTCGAGAAAATAAATCCAACCATAATAGTGATCAAGCATAGAACAATGTGAACTAGATGGAACTCAGGATGGAGAGTAAGCCATCATGTAATATCGCTAAGAAATTGGTGTGGTGAAAAAATCTCAACATCCTATTATTGTTTGTGGTGCGATATGTTATACTCAACACCCGATGTAAGGGAGTGTGATTTTCCCATATTCTCAACAATTACCATACCATCTTATGTTATCCTATATAAAGGTGTATTATAATTTTAACTAGAATGGGGAATTACCTCCCATCCAAAAATTTAATTAGGACCATTTTTATAATTAAGGCATTATTCTCATTCATATTTATAGTACAAAACATGAAGAAAAACATCTCACATGTCCCATTATCCATGTACAATTTCATTCAACAAAATGAAATACACAATTATCATTCTATATAACATGCAGTAGATTTTGTTCCCTTTCAAGACATTATAGATCATTTCAATTCATTTAATTAATTCATTAAATTAAAATAAATTCATCATGTAAATTTCACTCCTCATTATTATTACACATTCAATTTTACCAAGAATGGAAAATTCACTAATAAGGCTCATAGGGTCTTTAAAATGGACCATAATCAACATGGAAATTTTCTATATGGTAAATTCCATTAATAATCATGGCCAAACACCTATAATGTGTCTTCAATTCCATTTATATACCCTTGTATCAAGGGAAACCTCATTTAAAAGCTTTGACATAAGTTAAATAGGTGTTCATGGTAGTTAATAATTTTACATGAAATGGATAATTTTACTTGGCACACTCAAGTGGTGTCTATAAAAGAGTTCAAGAACATATAACCCGTGAAAAAAGATTCAATAGGTGTTTATTGAGGTGAAAAGATTAAATAAAGAACTCAATAATATCAATAATCCATTGACTCTTGCAATAACACCTTATATCAGGATTTCACACGTTCAATTCAAGCGGTAAAAAAATATTTACCTGAAAATGAATATCAATAATGGTAGTGGTGGCGGCGGAGGCAGCGCCGGAGGTGGAGGCGGCAGGGGAGGAAAGCCAGTGGCGGCGGTAGAGGCGGAGGCGGCGGTGGTGAAAGAGGCGGTGGCGGTCACGGAAGCGAGGTTGGAGCCGGCAGAGGCAGCGGTGGTCGCGGTAGCGGGAGCGGGGGCGGAGGCGGCGTCAGCGACAGAGAAGGAGGAGGACTAAGAAGAGGGAGGAGAAGGAAGGAGGAGGACGATGAGGACGAAGTCGCGGCAGCGAAAGGCCTAGATCAGCTTCCGCGAGAGCTTGACCGCGTGCAAGTGAGGATGGCCTATTAGGGTTATTAAATAAAAACTGACAGAACCTTTATCAGCGCTCGTTAAAAGCCATAATAAAGGTATTTTTTATCATTTCTAAAATAAAAGAGCTGATAAAACATTCATTTATTAGTTTTTTTGTCCCTGACAATGAGATACAGTTATCATCGCTTTTAGATAGCACTGATAAAGGCATACCCCTTTACCAGTGCTTTCTGTTTAGCACTGATAAAGGGCAGCGCTTCCCTTACCCTGTTTTGTGGTAGTGGGAGTTCTTATTAATTACTTATTACACACCCATTTTTTCTGGACTGTCCTCACTAGAATCGACTATCACTTTTTTGGGGTTCCCCTACACGATAACAATAGATATAGGCATGCATACCAACTACTTTGATTTAATTTTCATACCTGACCTAGTTTCCATTGGCTTTGGAAGGTATAAGTAATCCTTGAACCCTTTGGTTTTTTTCCCTATATTCAAGATTCTACCTCCTTAGTCTTAGATCATATTTTGTCCCTTTTTCTTCCTTACATTGTATAGACTTTTACCATGCTTCCCCCATCCCCAGTATAAAAGAGCAAACCACCGTAATTCGATCAAAAGAATGCACCTATATAAGAAAAAAATTCTTATGTTAGTAATAATATAAATATATAAATTATATAGAATGTGTTAATTTTAAACTAAACATTGAGTCATATAGGGAACATGATGTATCAGATTGATTTGTAGTTGGTTATTTTATGTCACACTATTTCATGTTTATCTTCAAGAATTAACACTTTAAAAAGTAACTAAATATGTATAAGATAACAATTATATGGAAATTAATTACCTAATAGCATATCGAATGATGAGAGAATAATATAGGCTCATTTTCTCAATTTTGGTGATATTATGAGCATTTACAACTAAAATGACACTTATATATAGAAAATACACACTTTGGGTCATATTGGTTACACCATGCAACAGACTGAGGTGTTTCTAATTACATAACTTTAAAAATGATTTATGGATCATTATCTTAAAGTATCAAAATAATATGAAATCGCTTTCTCAGTTTTGAGAACGTCACTTTTGGTTTTTACTGAAATATCATTTTAAAATGGAAACACGCACTTTGAGTCGCACTGGTAACATATTGTTCCACTTCTATGTGATACTAATTCCAACATATCATAAATTACATATAAATAATTTTCATAAATTATCAAGATAATTTGAGCATGTGTGCTTAGTTTTCATTGAGTGAAACTTTTTCAACTAAAATGTCAACTTTAAACTGATAAGGGAACAATGAGTCATACTAGGAACATCATGAATTGTATTGATATTACAAATGATTCTTACACATCACATATGAAATTTGGATCGTTTTCCAAATTTATCAAAACAATCTAACTATGTTTTCTAGATTTTTTAGTATGTAAATTTTCTTTTTTACTAAAAATAATATCAATTTTAATATAAAAAAATGCACTTGGAGTCCTACCACTCACATCGTTTAGCGGATTGAGGTGTACATAATTACTAAACATCCCAAATGACTTATGGATCATTTTACTAATGTATCAAAACAAACTGAATGTGTTTTATAAATTCTTTGTACGTCACTTGTGTAGTTTACTAAAATGTCATTTGAAAATGGAAACACACAATTTCAGTCATAATGGACAATTTTTTTGTCGGTTTGACATTATACTGATTGCTAGATGCAAAAAATTAATTATGAATCATTTTTCTAAATTATCATGACAATAAAATCATGTTGCCTTAGTTTTCTGTGAGTGGAATTTTTTGATCTAAAATGTCAATTTTAAACTAATAATGGATTATTTGATTCATACTTTTGCATTACGTATTTGACTGATATGAGGATGATTGATAAATGATAAAAATAACTTATGGATCAGTTTAAAAAAGTAATAAAACAATATGATTACATTTTCTTCGTTTTGAGTATGTTAATTTTCTTTTTTACTAAAATTAATGTCATCTTTAAATAAAAATATGAACATGGAGTTATACCAATCACACTATGCATCATATTGGGGAGAATATAATTCTTATATATCAGAAATGATTTATTGATTGTTTTCCTAAAGTATAAAAACAAATATGAACATGTTATCTCAGTTTTGAGTACATGACTTGTGTTTTCATTATAAAATATTACTTTAAACTAGAAATGCGCACATTGAGTCACATTGGTCACATCATGTGTCGTCGTTATGTGAGACTGATTCTTGCACATCACAGGTGGATTCTGAATAATTTTCCAAAAATATCAATTCAATGTGATCATTTTTTTTGGTTTTTAGTGTGTGACACTTTTTGAACAAAAATGTCAATTTTAAACTGATGACATAAACTTTAAGTCATATTGAACACATTGTGTATCAAATTGATGTGAGGCTAATTCCTAAATGTCAAAAAAAAATCATACTGTTTTCCTAAGGTATCAAAATAATCAAAAATATTTTTCTCGCATTTTAGTATACTGGTTTTATTTTTTACTAAAATTAATGTCAATTCTAAATATAAATACACACTTGGAGTCATACTGGTCACACAGTGTGTCAGATAGAGGTGAAGATAACTCCTACACATCCCAAATGACAAATGGATAGTTATACTAAACTATGAAAACAATTTTAATGTGTTTTCTCAGTTTTATTAGGTTACTTTTTTAATAAAATGTTATTTTAAATTGGAAACATTAACATTGAGTCATACTGGCCACATCATGTGTCATTTTAACATGAGAATAATTTCTATAAGTCACAAATAACTTATAAAGTTTTCTATAAATTATTAATACAATACAAGCATATTTTATCAATTTTTAGTGAGTGAAACATTTTGAACTAAAATGTCAATTTTAAACTCATAACAAACACTATGAGTCATACTAGGCACATCATGTATCAGATTGTTGTTTGGATTATTCTTACACATCATAAATGAGATATGGATCATTTTCATAACATATCAAAAAAATAAAAATATGTTTTCTTATTTTTGAGTATGTCAGTTTTATTTTTAATAAAAATGATGTAAATTTTTTTAAAAAAAGATTTTTTTATAGTCATATCAGTTACACTGTGCATCAAATTGAGGTGCATCTTATTCCTACTTGTCCCAAATGTTAGACAGATATTTTTTCTAATTTATAAAAACAATCATAATGTGTTATATTATTTTTTAGTATGCCTCTTTTTTTTACAAAAATGTCATTTTAAATTGGAAACACGCACTTTGAGTCATATCAATCACATCGTATGTCAATTTGATGTGATAATGATTAATAAATATAAAAAATGACTTATGAATCTTTTTTTATATTTTTAATGCAATATTAGTTTGTTTTCTTTGTTTTTATTGAGTGATATATTTTAACGAAAATGTCAATTTTAAACTGATAACGAACACTTTGAGTCATTATGGAATCATCGTGTATCAAAGTGAGGTGAGACTCATTCAAACATCTCAAAACTAACTAATGGATCATTTTCCTAAAGTATCAAAACAATCAGAATTTGTTTTCTTAGTTTTTAGTATGTGAGTTGTTTTTTACTAAAATTAATGTCAATTTTAAATAAAAAGACACTCTTGGAGACATATGAATCACGATATATGTTGGATTGAGGTGAGGTTAATTATTACATGTCCCAAATGACTTATTTATAATATACTAATGTATCAAAAAAAGAAGTTAGTTTTATTGGTATTGATTACATCACTTTTGTTTTTCATTGAAATGTCATTTTAAACTAGAAACACGAACTTCGAGTAATACCAGTGACATCGTATATTAATTTGACATGTGGATTACTTCTATACATAAAAAATGAATTATGAATAAGTTTCCTATATTATCAGGACAATATGAGTTCATTTTCTCCATTTTTAATATTTCACTTAGATTTTTTTGCTGAATTTAATTTCAATTTTAAATAGAAGGTCACATTTGAAGTCATACTGGTCAGATTGTGCATTAGATTGAGGTACGACTGATTTATACACATACCAAGTGACTTATGAGTGTTTTTACTAATGTATCAAAATAATATTAATTCATTTTCACATCTTTGAGAATGTGATGTGTGTTTTAAACTAAAATGTGAATTATAAATTAGAAAATATAGAGTTCGAGCCATACCGATCACGCTGTGCATCAGATAGAGGTGTGGTTGATTGAGTATGTGATATATGTTTTTCTTCCAACCATATGCACCATGCTAGAGGAGAATGAAATTTTATATTTGTATGGAAGAAGAAACCCCATGCTTCCAAAAATGCCTTATCCAAAAGAAACATGTTCTCTTTTTTCTAGATTGTTTCATATGATTGAATGAGAAATATGAATTCCCAAATTATCTATGACAAAACATAATTATATTTAGATAAAAATGAATTATAAATTAACTTAAAAATATTAGATAAAATGGTAAAAAACTTAACTAAATAATTAGTAGGAATCCAGCTTTTCATGATGGTTGTGTATGTTCTTGACCTATTTCCTTATTGTAGCTATCTCAGTTGAAACATCGAAGTCTGATATCACAGAAGAACAATTATCTTTGAATAAAAAACCCATACTCAAGAAAAAAATCAACCTATAATAGAAAACAATTCTAATTTTAGCATTATTATAAATTAATTAATTAATCTGATATATGAAACTATACAATAATAAAATGTATATTTTAAACTAAAACCACAAAATTTGATTCATACTAGGTACATCGTGTATTGATTTATTGTATGATTGATTCCATATATTCTTTTTATCTTATAGTGCATTCAAAACTATGGTTTATCTAACAATATTGCAGTTTTATAACCCATAGTGTTGAATGCATTGGAGAATAAAAAGAAAATTTCATCATCATTGGTGAATCATATTTGTTGAGTTTATGATCATAGTATAGGAGTGAATCATCCTTGTTGATGAAGTTATTTAATACTAAAAAATTAACCCTTAGTGTAAACCAATTATCCTTAATTGAAGGAACTAAAAAATTACTTACAAATGTGTTTTTATGAAACATAATAAAATCTATCTTTCCCTTTCACTATTATAGAGAGAAAAAACTGCTTGATAAACCATACACCTTCTTTGATAGAAAAAACATTACTATGACCCGTTATATATTTTTAGAAGACACGAAACTCCATTATAAATTGTTTTCCCTTTTTTGAAAATATTAAATATCAGTATAACCCTTTATCGCATCCAAATGATACAAAAAAAAATTCACATCCATTAATTCTTTAGGTATTATTCTATTTATTATTATATCCTTTCAATATTATAGGTGATAATAAACTCTAACATAACATCATCATTATTTTTTCATCAAAATGGTAATATCCCTATTCTCATTTATTTTTTATTGAGAATGATGATGAGTTTTTTATTAATGATCTTGTAAACATGGATCATTTTACAAAATGAATGTGAACAAGAATAATGAATATTACTTGTATGGGTATCAAAAGAATTTTTGATATAATTTAATTCATCTAATTGATGATTGAATTGCCCGAATAATTCAACCACCCACCGAAGTAAAATTATTATACAGTTATTTTCTAAAAATTCATGATTAATTTAATTAAATTTGGTATTTATTTATTTATTTATTTGTTTTAGATCAATCTAATAGATTATTTTTCAAAGGTTCCTTTATTTGGATTTTTAATGATTCACAATTTTATTTGTAGTAAGTTTTTCCTTTTCAGGTATTCCTTCATAAAGAGGTTTTTTTTTCATTTTACGCAATGTTTCCATTGAAACCTTCCCTCTTCGATGACCACGATCACTCAATACTAGTTTTCCTCCAATAGTTATCTCATACACCTGCTGGATTTGGTGGTTGATTTTACCCAAATTTATTCATACATTTGAGCTAGATTATATACATGTTTAAGAATTGTATTGGATTTTTATGAATCTCAAGTGACTATTATCTCCACTAATATGACCCTTTAATTGTAGTGTATAGAATCCAGGGGCAGTATACTATATCTATTTTTTTAGTTTATTCTTGGTAAGGTATTTATTTCCCACATCAGTAATATTTGATAATACATGGAATGTGTTAATAGAAATTGTACCCTATGATAATTAGTTTGAAAAAATAAATGTTGTTTGTTTTGTTTCTAGAAAAAAATTCCTCCACTAAAATTTCCATACAAAATCTCTTAAAAAAGTGGTGAAAAAATCAATAAGAATCCTAAAACACTTGCACAATGGATCTTATCATAAGTAAAAATTGTTTTTCACACTTTTAAGAAATTTGTATCACACACAACCTTGGTATGATCCCCATTATACTCCTTTTCCCAATAATTTTATTATTTACATGACAATGCTCCATCTCCTCTTATGCCTCGGTCTTCACCTCTGCCTCCTCCTCCACCTCGATCTCTAACACTGACTCTGCCTCCGCCTTCACTTCAAACTCTACCTCTGACTCCTCCCCCGCCTTTAATATTTACCAAAATATTTATTGTTTGTTTGAAATAACATATAAAAAAATTGATTTCTTCTATTATACTTTTCTTTTAAAAATAAATAAAAAATACTATATAATCATCCAGACACTAATGCTTCACACCCCAAATATATTCATAAGGCCATTTCTCGTACTATATCACAAACATAGTAGGTAATCACCTAATTTTTTTTCATAAAACATTGTAACACCATATATATTTCCCACTCATCTCTAAAAATATTTACTTTATCTTTTGAAAATAAAGGTTTTCAGAAATCTTGGTAGTGCTGATGAAATATATATAAACAAATGATTAAGATATATTTTTTATTAAATTGAAATTACATTCAGAAATTAAATGTTTGCGGATGTTGTACTTTTGATGGTTTATGATATCCCTCATATATTTTTAAACATAATATCCATAATGATTTCCATTATCTTGATTTGGACACTACTGAAACATTGAGAAAAACAATTAAATTTATTTGAAATATGTTTTTACAGTTCAATACTTCTTTTCTACCTTATTCTAGTTTCATTTTTAGTAATCCGCATGCTTTTTATGTTTAGTCCCCGACATCAGGATATTGTTTTTCCTATACATATATACCACCCTATCATAAAAAAATTCATGTCAAAACATATTCTAAAACATATAATTTTATGTTTATAAATAAAATATTTATTTTGATGTATTAAAAATTCACAATACACATCACGTTTGGTTGGTTTTTTGGATATCTATACATTTAATTGAAAAATTAAATATTTGGGGTATCTAAATTGACTATGATCATCATCCAGTGATGCATATAAAAATAATAAGTAATGAAAAAAATATAAATATTATTTATTTGATTAGATGGTATAGTTTTACCTCTGTGTTATAGGAATCAAAATTAGTATGTCATCTATTATTTTTTTCTCAAATTCATCAGATGGATCATCTCTTTTCTTATCAATTTATTCCTTATCAAAAGTATGTTTTTCCATAGAAATTATATGGGGATTAAGGAAACCAAATCGTGCTTCATATTATTTTACATTTATATAGTAGTAATTTAAATAACTATAGATAATAAGAATAGTTATTATCATTAATGGAAATATTATATCACTATTTGGATAAAGGTTTTATGAAAATGTACCTTACCTATATATTCATAAATTTGGATCCCAGAAATTCATTCCTGAGAATCTCATTTATACACTCAATAATATCTACCTCTGTCATGGAAGTTCCATATATTTCTTCTTCATGTAGAATGTAATAGATATTTTTATCTTTATTTTTGGTCTCTAAATGACTTTGTAATGATAATAAATGTTTCTCTAGAATTCATGGTGAGAAGATAATCCTGAAAGGTCCTTATGATTTCATAGTTGATTCACTATATTTTCTTGATCCAACATTCTATTTCCCCATCTCCTTATCCATCATTAATATAATACCTCACTTAAAACCTTTCTTCAACAAATATTATATGTATTTCATGTGAATTTTTTTAAATACATACATCATGTATCTTTTTAATATTACATGTCCATGATATGAAACTTACAATAGCATAATAAAGCATTATAATATCTGAATAATCAAGTGGAATAAGAAACTCAATATTTGGATCATGAGATACCTCAATTCCTACTCTCATGTGATCATTTAGGAGTTATTTTTCGTGTATCTTGTCTCCTAGGATATTATACATGGTACCATTCTCAATAAGGTAGTGTGTGGGTTTTGATAGATAGAAATATCATACAACTATAACCTATAGAATTTTAGTAATATAATTTTATCTAAAGTTTTCTAATTCAAATTTAAGATAAATATTAATGAAACCATCGATTACCTAGGGTAACTTATGTTATTGAGGAGAATGAATAGCCTCAAAGATAGCGGGGTCTTTTGGTTCATCATGTGCGTCTCTTTGTTCCAACACTAGTACACATTGATTCTTTCTCATATATTGGTCTTCCAAACTAGAAAGGATTATAGAATCTTAAGAATCATCTATTTGTGATTAAAATCCTTTCATCATATTATATGTATCTTCATGTTGTTCTATATTCTCAAAATATGTTTGAGGAGACACTCCAAATCCTTCTTTTCTAATGCTGCTATATTATTCCGATCACTTCAACGATATTGAAATTAGTTTTTTTAATACATATGTTATTGATTATTTATGTATAAAACATATAAAAATATGAAAAAAATATAAATTTTTTCATTATATTGTTATGAATCATAATGAATTACTATTATTTCATACTTACAAATGTTTCCCACAATTTTATTTATTTTCATCAACTAGTTTACCCTCTTTATTTATGAAAACCTCATTCTATAACACATGATGTGTGATATAAGTGGATTTAGATTTTGATTCATCAATATGAATATAAATAGATGAACATATATTGTTTCATATCACATAATAATTTTCTGGTTTATTTAAAATACATACCAATTTCTTATCTAGTGAAGCGTACCTCATCCTTACATTTTGATAGGGGTACACTGGTTTTTATAAACATTCTTTATTTTCAAAACTCTATTATTTTTTCATAAAGTAATTTTTTTAATCAAAATAGATAAAATAAATAATTTCAAATAATATATTATATACTAAAATTTACCTAAAATGATTTCTCATCGTGATGATTGACGAAAGAATTCCATGTTTCTTTCTTTATAATGTGTGAATAACTAAGTGGTGTGTGGGAATTTATTTTCCCCTCCACATCCCTATGATGTAATTTTGAAAGAAGAGTCTGGATGCTTCTATGTTTATTTAAAATGACCATTATTAAAATTTTCTTATTGAAATATTATAAAATAAATTAACACTGTATGGAATAATGAAAATTAAATCAATGTTTCATAATATAATTTGTCAATAAAATAAATAAATTATATCATAACATTAAAATTACGTCATCCCAAAGGGTATCATTCATTAATGGCTAGATGTGAAACAATGAATCAATATCAATTAAAACATTTATCTTCATTGTGGCCCAATAAAATTGTAACATCCCCATACCAATATGACAGTTATGTCATTAACTTTGTCATCATTTTTTCCTTTTCATTGACTGGGTAAGGTTGAGAATGAATTAAGAGGATACCTATAATGTTGAATTTAGATATTTCTTGGACTCTCATATTTAACCAGCATTTGTTGCGAGCTAGAACACGGTTACATGTCTTATATCTATGTTCCATGACATGTAATTGTTTTAGGATGCAAGTCGTTAAAGGCTTTATGTTGTGATGGGTACATGGTGTGAACATCTTTTACACATTGGTAAATGATTTAAAAATCAGTTTTTAATTAAAATAATTGTTATTAAATTTGAGGCAATATTTTTTTCATAAGTTTTAGATATTAACTATTTCACAACATTAAATGGTATTACTCGTCATTTAATACCCCTGCTATGGTTTTTAAACAGGAAGTGCGGTTGAGATTCTCTTTTCTCTTCTATTATAGTTTCTTCTCCCTCGACCTAAAGCCTTCCCCCAGGTGATCTTGAAGCTCTCCAACCCTCCCGAATCCTCTCATTTGGCGTTCAATCATCATTATGTTGGCAGTGTGATTCTCGGGTAGTCTTTTTCCCTCATCCTTCATCTTTATCTATTTATCATCCATTGGGATTTCCATTGATCTTCCTAAAATTGATGGATCTATACTCTCTGATGTTGGATCTGTTCTTTAGGTTGTGTTTTGAGGTCTTATACACCTTCATTCTCATTGATGGGTTTCATTATGAGTGTTGTGTTTTGGGGAAAAGGTATGTGATTTTTTCTTATTTGGACAAATTGATTTACCTTGAATTTCTTGATTTATTTCAATTAATGATTTAAATTCAATTTCTCAAACTTTATTTCAATTGATTTAGTAAAACCCAATTTTAGTGAATTGGAATATTTGAAATGGTTTTTCATGATAATTTGGAAAACCCCAAATTCCATTGATTTGGGGTGTGTTTATGGAAATTGGATGATTTGATTTTTTTATTTATGTTATAGATTTGGCGGAAATTATTTTGATTAAATTTTTAAATTTAATTGTGTAAATGAATTGTAAAATTGATGGAATTTGTTTTGAATCGATTTAAAACTGTGAAAATGGCTTTAAGTGTTTTGATAAAACTCAGTGGTTTTATCCTATTAAAGAGGCATGTTTTTTATTAACAACTCGTTTTCGTTTTTAAATGGAAAATTGGCATTTGAAATGGGAGGAATGTGATTTAATTTTATTTTATGAAGTCTTGAAATAAATTTCCAATAATTTATTATGTAATATTACATGAAATTATTAGGTATTTTATGAGTTATTTGGACACACTCTATGCTTATATAACATTATAAAACCTTAATGAAGTAGGTCAAATCCTTGATAGGATGGTGATGAGTCACCTTTGACCAGTGTTAGAGGGATTTTTGTACACACATATTGTGGTGATCACTTAGAGAGTGCAGATTCCAATATCCTAGACTTTCATACCTATTTAGAAGATGACCATATTTCTCACTTAATATTTATATTTGAGATATAAATGTATGTCAATGTTGTAAAACTTCTTTACATTACTTCTAGATTTATATAAACTATTTTATATAAATTGTTTATTTAAGACATTATTTTATAAATATTCAATCATTGTAAAGACATTGCCTAAAGTATTTTCCATCATTTGAACTATATAGCATGATTTTTTAATTATTATTTGAAATAAAAAACATGTTTATTTTAAAATTTAAATTATTTTTTGGCTAATAGATTATTGGCATCTAATATGGAATCCTTGGTGAGACACTACTCTGCTCACACCCTACTTGTGCCTTTGGGTGTTTATAGATTATCTCCATCCAAGATCGGGTAAGGGGAAAGGATCTCTTAGTGGTGGATCTAGCTATTGAACCCTGGATGTGGTGAGTTGTGTCCTTAGGGACATGGGTTGTTTTTTCCATTTTTTACATGTGGTTGTAGTACTTTGGGATTTAATTTCATGTTTAATTCTTTTACGTTACTCCCAGTAGAGTTTCTTTTGTATGCATATTGAATTGTTGGACTTGATTCTGCAATGTTTTGTGGAATATTTGTTCCCATTTTCATGTTTTATGATGCTAAGTGCTAGTCATCAACTCATAGGAATCATGAATTCCCTTTAGGGTATGTCAATTGTGGCTTGGCTATCGGTTTACCAGGGTACCCAAGCTAGTTCATGAAAAAGTAGTATTAGAGGAGGTTGTTAAACTTTTTTCTTGAAGTCGGTATGCATTTTTGAAATCTTGTTAGGACTCAGGAGGTTGTTGCGATTGAGTTCCAAGATAGATCTCACTGCAATGAACCTTAAATTACCAAGGGTGGTTATGGAAATATGTCTTTTGGATTAGTTCTATTCTTTTCCCTATTGTGATTTTGATAAAGTGAAATCAAAATCTTGTTCTTCCATCTATTGGGAATAATTTCCCTTATTGATCAGTTTCAGTGTTATTATAGTGTTATATTTGTTGACTACTAATGTTTGGTAGCATCATTCTTCTAATAAGGCACACAGATCGGATCCAAGATGAATCTTCTGTTGAACTACAGTGATTGAACCCTCTAGTGGACCCAAATCTAGTTGATGTGATTGTGTGTACTATCCAAGCACTAGGACAGGCACCAGCTAAATACCCATTTTAGGCTTCATCTATGGATCCTTAGGGGTATTCTCTTCAAAATCAATCTAAATAGTTCCTTCACCAAAATCCACCAATTTTTAAAGGCACCATTAATCCTCAACATGATGGGGAATGGTTGGGAATGATAGAATGTCTATTTGAGTGCATAGATATGCTAGATGAGATCAAGGTGAAGTGTGACACCTTCGTACTGGAAGGTACAAGAAAGAGATGGTGGGACATGATGGTGAAAGAAAATAAACATAAGGACTTAGCATGGAAAGACTTCAAGGTTCATTTCACCAACTAGTTTTATCTAGAGTCGATGGTATTGGCTAAGAATGTGGAGTTTTTCAAGCTTGATCAAGCCAACAGAACCATGAACGAGTATTCAAATTGATTTTTTTGAGATGGTGTAGTTTGCACCTGAGATTGTATCTAATGATAGGATAAAGGCTTGATGGTTCAATTTGGGACATTGATCAGATATCTATTCTCAGTTTTTCATGCTGAAGATGACCATTTATGCTGATGTGATGGATATGGAAATGATGTTCAAGATGGACCAGGCTGGAAAGTCAGGGATATCAAAATTTTCCTTCTCTCTCAGTGGTAGCGTGAGTTTCTTAAAGGGAAAACAGAAGCATGATGATTCTCATGGTATTCCTCGATGGTAGGTTAATTCCATACCTCCTAAAATTCTAGTTAGAAGTCCTTTTATTTTCTATCAATGTGGAAAGCTAATACATTATAATACAGGTTTCATTGAGGCGCCAAATATCTATAGCTTTTGTATAAGTTCAGGACACTTAAAATTATTTTTCCATATCTTTTTTTACATTGACTAGTGGAGAAATTCATCATATCCTCCTAAAACTATGAGGTAATCAAGTTCATTACATAAAAAAGGGTTCCAACCACTTGAATTTGGAAAAAATATACTTCACAGTGGAAGAGTCTCTAGAGGAAGAGAATATGGGTCCAATGACAGTGAGAAGTACCATTGTTATAACTTCATTTTTAATGATAGATCTATTTGATACCGGTGCATCTCACTCATTTATTTCAACCTATATTATTAATATGATTAATCTTTCTATGGATATTTTATCTTGTGCAATGGATATTACTACACCCCTTGGTATGAAGAGAGAGCATGGTCTCTATAGTCATGCTTGTGCCTTATCTCTCTCAGATGTCAAGTTGGCTTGGAGTTTTCTGGTTCTTGATATGAAATATCTAGATGTCATATTTAGATGGATTGTATCATGACCAATAAATCCCAAATTGATTGTTATCTTCAGCAAGTCTACCTTACTATACCCACTGGTGTGTTTCTTGTCTTTCAAAGGGAATGGGACCCAAGGTCGAGAAGGGCCATACCTTATTAGCCAAAGTTTGGTAAGGTAATATCAGTGTTTTATTTTGATCTAGAGATAGAATCGTTGAGTAGTGATCTATCTCTAGTTTTCATCAAGTATCCCGATGTGCTTCCTTATGACTTCTTTATCTTGACACTGATAAGGGAGGTCAAGTTCTCCATTGAATTAATGTCTGGAAATCACCTGTTTATATTCCCTCTTACATTATGGATCTTGAATAAATGAAAGAGTTGAATTCCCGATTAGAAAATATTATTAATAAAGACTTTATATGACCGAGTGTGTCACCTTTGGTGGCACCAGTTATCTTCACTATGAAATATGATGGTTCAATTTTCCTATATGTTGACTACCAAAATCTCAGTTGACTTATGATGAAGAACAAGTATTTTTTGCCATTTATTTATGATCTATTTGATTAGTTGAAGGGGATGAAGTGGTTTTAAAAGATAAACCTCCAATCTGGTTACCATCAGTTGAGGATAAAAGAATATAACATCTAAAAAACCAGCTTTTGGAGCAGTTATGGCCCTTATGAGTGCCTTTTTATGCCCTTTGGTCTAAAAAATTCGCCTATAGTTTTCATGGCTTTGATGAATAGTATTTTTCATGAGAATTTTAATACCTTTGTGATAGTATTTATATATTAAATCCTTATTTACTACAAAACCTAGGAGGATCATATGGATTATCTAAGAATGGTTTTGAGTATGCTGATAAATCCCTAGCTTTACGCCAAGCGTTATAATTGTGATTTATAGATTCAGGAAGTGAAATTATTTGGACACGTGGTGTCTGAATAGGTTATATCAGTTGATCCTGAGAAGGTAAATTTTTTTATGAATTAGGAACAACCATGTAATATCTTCAAGATATACTTATTCTTGGTCATGGCTGGATATTATCGTCGGTTCATGAAGTACTTCTCAAATTTGACTTCTCTGGTGACTTCTCTAACTCATAAGGGGGAAAAGTTTTCATGGAATGATATATGTAAGAGTTATATTGTTAAGATGAAATTTCTTTTGACTATTGTGCTATTGTTGAATCTTCCAGAGGTATGGCAGAGCTATGTGGTCTTTTTTGATGCATCGGGTTCAGGATAGGGTTGCATTCTTATGTAGCACAATCATGTAGTGGCTTATAGGTTTTTTTAGCTTAGGCCACATGAGAATAATTATCCTACCCATGAACTTTAAATTGTAGTTATGATTCATGAACATAAGATTTGGAATCACCACCTATTCAGATAAAGGTCCACTATGTATTCAAACAAAAAAATGAGTTATATCTTCTCTCAAAAAGATTTGAATATTTACCAGAGGCATTTGGTGGAGTACCTGAAATATTTCTACTTTGAAATTTCCTACACCATAGGAAAAGGGAATGTCATTGAAGATGATTTAAGAAGTAAAACTTCAACCCAGGTAGTGAAATAATCTTTATAAGAGAGTAATTTCATGGCTCTCTTTTCACAATTTCATAATGGAGTTTCGGACAAAGGGGACGAAGTTTCATTAGTCGTCATTCAGTTGGTGTCCACTCTTCTTAAGATGATTCTTCACGATCAAGATCTTGATGATCAATTTCATATCATTAGAGACTATCTTTATGGTGGGTAGATAGTTTACCAGTGTTCGCTATCCAAATAGGGTATTCTATGCTATTGGGATCACTTATTTGTACCATTTTCAGCAAAGAAGGATGTAATAGGGGATTTTCATAATTCTAAGTGGTTTGTAAACCCAAGATCCACTAAGATATTTTATGATATATGGAGGAAATTCTGGTGGCCAGGTATGAGATGGGGAATTTCTGAGTTTATCTCAAATTTCTATATGTGTCAGCAGGTTAAGGCTGAGCACCATAAAACTTCAGGTTTACTTCAGCCACTTCCAGTCTCTACTTGGAAGTGGGATGAGATCTCTATAGACTTTTTGGTTGGGATTCTACATACACAGAGAAAGAAGAATGTTATATGGGTTGTGATCGACATTCTGACCATGTTTTCTCATTTCATACCCATTAAAGATACATCCAAATATGAGGAGTTGGTAAGTATCTACATGAAAGAGATTTCCCATTTTCACAAAGTTTCATATTCTATAGTTTTTGATAGGGGTCCTTGGTTTACTTTTCTCTATTGGTCATGCCTTCAGAATATAATAGGATCTCATGTTTTTTTATTATGGCCTACCATCTACAGTCAGATGTCGAGATAGAGAGATCTATATAGATTTTAGAGGATATTCTCTATGAAAGTGTTATCAAATTTGGTGGATCATGGATGATCATTTTGGTTTGGTTGAGTTTTATTATAAAAAATGTTATTTTTCAATGATCATAATGGAACTTTTTGATGCCTTGTATGTATGGCCTGGTAAATCTCCATTGTGTTAGTTAGAGATTGGTGAAAGTTCCTTGGTCGGACCAATCATAGTGCAAGAGATGACAATAAAGATTCAGTTAATTCATCAGAAATTGTTGAAAGTACAGAGTCGATATAAGTCTTATTCTGATCATTATCCTAGACCTTTGTAATTATTAATTGGTGACTAGGTGTTCTTTAAAGTTTCACCCCAGTTGGGTTATCGATGTATTAGTAAGTAAGGGAATGTTTCTCCTCATTTTGTGGGACCTTTTATGGTTGTTGAAAATGTGGGGAAAGTTTCATACCATTTAGCACTTCCACCATTCTCAATACATATCATATTCCATGTTTAGTAGCTAAGAAATTATCTCTCTTTTCCATATTATGCTTTGAGCTGGAGTGATCTTGAAATTGAACCTGATTTATATTTGACTAAGCGACCAGTTAAGATAGTTTATTCTGAGACCAAGGTACTTTGTGTGGTGATAATACCATTGGTTCATGTGCTATGGCATCATAGTTTTAATAATCATGGCATGTAGGAATACGATACACTAATGAGAGAGTAGTGGAGTCATCTTTTTGCCATGGAGGATTCTTCATAGGATTTCTAGGGAAATAAATTTTTTATTTTGGGAAGTTTGTAACATATCGTTACCAATTTGATAGGTACGTATTTAACATTGTCATGGATTTTCATTTTCATTAACATTGTAGGGTTGATAATGAATTAGGAGGAACCTATAATGGTTAAGTCAGATATCTGTTGGACTCTCAGATTTGACTAGTATTTTCTACATGCTTCTGGAGGGTTATACACTGTGTAACATGGTTACACGATGTGTACTGGTTTCTATATACAAGTCATGAAATACTTTATGATGTTAAGGGTATACAATGTTAAAATATTTTACATGTTTTGAAGGAATTAAAGATCTATTTTTAATTGGGTGTGTTGGTTTTTAATCTGAGGCGACTCATTTTTCAATGGTTTCACATATTAATAATTTCATGACATGAAATAGTGTTACACATCATGTTATACCCTGAATGTGATTTTTAAATAGGTAGTGTATATGAGATTATCTTTTTTCCTTTTCTCTAGTTTATTATCCCTTGACCTAAAGCCTTCCACAAGCAATCTTTAAGCTCTCCAACCCTCTTGGATCCTCTCATTTGGAATTCAATCATCATTATGTTGGTTCTGTGATTCCCTGGTAAGCTTTATCCAACATTTTTCATCTTTCTCACTTTCTCCTACTTTGGTATTTCGATATATCTTCCTGAAATTGATGGATATATTCTATGTAATGTTGTATATCATCTCTAGGATGTGTTTTGAGGTCTTCTAAACCTTTGTTTTCATTGACGGGTGTCATTTTGAGTGTTCAGTTTCAGAAAAAAGGTAGGTGATTCCATCCTATTAGGCCTAATTGATTAACCATGAATTTCTTGATTTATTTAAACTGTTTATTTAAATTCAATTTATCAAACATTATTTCAATTGAATTGATAAAACCCAATTCCATTGAATTGGGAGATTTTAAATGGTTTTGGCATGAAAATTTGGAAAACCCCCAATTCCATTGATTTGGGGTGTGTTTATGGAAATAGGATGATTTAAATTATTTAATTTAAATTCTAGATTTTATAGAAATGTTTTTGATTAAATTTGTGAATTTAATTGTAGAAATGAATTATTAAATTGATGGAATTGGTTTTGAATTTATTCCAAACTGTGAAAATGTATTAATGTGTTTTGATAGAAACCTAGTTGTTTTATCTTGTTAAAGAGACATGATTTTTATTAAAAATCCATTTTTCTTTTTAAATGAAAAATTTTCATTTGAAATGGTAGTAATGGGATTTAATTATATTTTAAGCTATCATAAAATAAATTGCTTGTCATTGATTTTGTAAGAGCACGTGCAAGCCTTAGCTAGTTTGTCAGTTATTTCGACACACTCTATGCTTATACAACATTCTAAAACATAAATGAAAAAGGTCACATCCCTGATGGGATGGTGACGAGTCACCTTTGACTAGTGTCATAGGTAAGTGTGTATACAGATTTTTGTGATCACTTAGAGAGTGTGGTGTCCTATAGCCTTGAATATTCACACATATTTGGAAGATGACCATGTTGCTTGCTTATTATATATATTTGAGATATAAATGTATGCCAATGTTGTAAAACATTTTTATATTCCATATATATTTTTATAAACTATTTTATATAAATGTATTTTTTACTCCATTATTTTAGAAATATTCCATCATTGTAAAGCCTTTTCTTAAAGTATTTTCTATCATTTGAAATGTATATCATCATTTGTTTAAATATGATTTGAAATGAAAAACCTATTAATTTTAAAATAGAAAGCATTCCATTAGTTAATCTATTGTTGGAATCTGATGTGGAATCCTTGGTGAGACCCTACTGAGATATTTAGCTCACATCCTACTTGTGGATTCGAGTTTTTGTAGATTATCTTCTTCATGGTTTGAGTAAGGAGAAAGGATCTCTTGGAGGTGGATCTCGTTGTTGAAACATGGACATGGTGAGTTGTGTCCTTGGGGAATAGGGTTGTTTTCTCCTATTTGGTACTTGGTTTGTAGTAATTTGGGATTTAATGTCATGTTTTCATATCATACATTACTCCCAGTGGAGTTTTTTTGTATGAATGTTGTCTTTCTTGACTTTCTTCTATAATGTTTTGTGGAAAAATCCATTTCCACTTGCATGTTTTATGATGTCAGGTGCTAGTAATCAACCTATGGGGATTGGGAATGCCCTTCAGGCTATGTCAGGGTCATCTTGGTTATCATGTTACCAGGGTACCCTGGATGGTTCATGACAAAAATAATGAATATTGACTTGTTGGTGTTAGTAGGTTTGTCATGTTGATTCCAACCATCCTCAAATTTTATACCCTTACTTCTTACCTTAATAATTTTATTCAACACTATGATGTTGTGTAATTATTGTTTTTTTTCATCAACATATTGTTGATCCCCTAATAATTATATAGTTTCAACAAGAATAGTATATTATTCCATGGGATTTGTAACATCATCATGTGTAGAAGGCATTTTTTACATGAGTATTCAATCATATAATTTTCCATGAATAACAGAAATGTAAACATGAACAAAGGATTCAAGATGGTTCATATTCAGGTACTATTGAAAACAATATGAACTCTTTAAATCTAGATTTATACACTTTCTTAAAAATGATTAGTGTGCATAAATTTTTAAGAAAATGGGTAATTAAATTTAAGAAAATAATTACTCCACTATGGTAGGTGTTATCCTGTGAATTCATCGAAATGTGAATGTTATAGACAACTATCATCCTCATTAGCTTCATCTCTTGGACATTTTTTATTTCATTTTTTTACTTGAGACTCATCCTCCACCTCTTCTAGACATGCAACTATGCTGCTTGAACTACACTGATCAGTAGTCCTCCCATACTGTGTACTGATGATCATTTTTTATGATTACTGCTCAGAGTAGTTCAAACAACATATAAGGGATGGGGAGTGAGTCTCAAGAAACAAAATAAAATAATAACTATTTGGGAGATTAAGCTAATGAGGATGACATTTTTCTACTTAATTTTTTTTAAAATTTCTACATATTAAATTAAATTTTCAAATCTCCTCTCAAAATTATAAAATTTCCCTAACACTTCCATGAGAACATCAACTCATCTCCACTGATCTACACCGACTCTAATCTATGTTACTAGTCATTTTCCCTCACTTTTATGCCATATATAGGATCTCTATCTCAACTAAGGTCCATGAGTAGGTTTTGAGTATAAAAAATCATTAAATACTAACAGGACCCCTAAAAGATAAAAAAATTAATTTATTTGAGTATATATACAAAATGTAACTCTAAAAATAGACATGAATGTCAAGTAATGTTGTAATAACCAGGACACCATGATAATCAAATGTACCTACATCATTTAATAACACTAAATTATATTAATCATCTTATATGTTTATACCATGGTTGTTCCCTGATATTAAAATCATTTCACTAGTAAGAGGTTAAATTTTGAATCATAGGAAGAGAAAAAATTATTTATCTACCTCTTGAAATAGCCACATCACAAGTACCATGAGATTCGACCTCAAACCCCTAGAATCCAATACTATCCCTCATGGATAACCATCAAATGTACTTATTTCATCCAAAACATGAAATGGGTATACCATATCAATTTTTCTAAGTAAGTGAATTTTAAATATGGGAAGGTTTTAATATAATTGGTTCCCTTAGGAAATAACCACAAAATGGGAACTAAAATAAATTATTTAAACATAAATTTTGAAAACCCATAAAGGAAAAATAATAATAACACAAGTGTCATGTTAACCTCACCCTCTCTATTTATGAATCACTAAAAAGTCTATAGTAACTCAAAATCTAACATATAATAACTATCACTAAAATAATGCAAATCATATTCTAATATATGATACTCAAAGATCAGTTATCTTAGGCATTGATCATCTTTCTCAATGATCACTCTTCAAATAATCACATAGTATGTGGGCCATAATTCATCACTCACACACCTCAAATATCATGGAAAGTAAGCAATATAATCAAGTATTACATCTTATCCTTTAAAGGTTACCCCACTAGGTTTCAAGGTACTATAATAAATTTTATTCCACATACCTAATAACTACTAAGGTGACCATATAATCACTCTTAACACATCACTACCCTAAGAAATATTTCATAGGTAAATTCATACATAGTTCTACCCTTATTAGATACTTCCATTAGCCATGATTATCCTCACTAGGCCTCTCATTATCTAACCTATATACTACTCGACATCAACTTCTATTGTGATATCCTATGTCTTAAGTCCATGTATCACTTTATTCATGAACCATGGCCCATAAGGAAACCATTTACAACCATCAATCACATAATACGCACTCAAAGGTCCCTCTCACATAATCATACAAGAATATCCTAAGTCCACCCCCTTCATTTTGTATTTTAATATCCCTTAGGATTTTTCCAACATACCAACCCAAAGATCATAAGGTGAATAAATCACCGAGTGAGACTATAATCATACCACAGAGTATCGAATGAATATTTTAATCCAACTCATTATTACCTATTACAAATCATGATCATATACCCATATAAAAACTCACTATGCTCTCCGTTCCCTGATTAGTTATTCTTACATATCACATTTCACACTAAAACAAATATAAATCATTGCTTGATAATTTTTGTTCCACCCACATCTTTTATGAATCTAACTATATGGCCTGATATTTTCTCATTCCATGAAAGCACGCAACATAGATCCTGAATCACATGTGCCCTTATATCATCAATAAAATAGTGAAATATATAATTATAAAATAATTATAATTAATATCTATAATTAATTTAAAAAATAAAAACTCATGAAAACCTACGAGGAAGTGTCACAATGTCAGAACTACAACGGACATGATGGTAATGAACCACAGAATTCTCTCAAAAATATTATGAGAAAATTTACCATTAGTAACAACCTATATTATTTTCAATTTCAAGAAAAATGGAAAATATCTCAAGAAGAACTCACCTTCACATTTACCAATTCCCCAAATAGAATAATTGAATGAAGATGGATACACCTTATTAGTGTTATATCTACATTGAATAGTAGGTCTCGTACAAGGAAAGGTGTTTTCTTATTTCTTTCTTATCATTGGATGAAGGGATAAATCCATTATACATCCTTCCAGTGATATTGATTTCACCCAGTTTATAAATATCATAAGAGTTGAATCCAAAATCACTATATGATAAAATGAAGGTTTTTATGCCTAAAAACCAAAATCTAAACATATATGTGGGAATATTTGATGGTCAGTAACTCATAATCTAGAAAGATCCATACATCCTCATAAAGGTAAAATACCCAAAATCATTCTATTAAATCAACACAATTTTGATGTGCCCAAAAATCCATGACTCACTCATCAAAAATACCACCACCTAAGTCAAAAACACCTTATGAGGAACCCAAACAAGCAATCAATGTGTGAGGAGGAGGAAAAAATAACATACCTTGGATTCAATATTTGATTCATGTGAGATAAAGTGTAGATATAACATGAGAAATAAAAGATTCATTTGAGCCTTAGATTCATTCGAGACATGATTCATTCGGCTCTTGGATTTGAGCCTTGGATGAATTTGGGACTTCATTCAAGCCTTGATTTGATCCTGAATTTTGGAAGGAGGAGAGTCAAAAACTGGGGGATTCCATGGAAAGATTTAGATATCACAACTAAAATAGTCGTTGTTAGGGTTCTTTAAATAGAACATGAGACATTTTTTAATACCTCCGAAAAAGCATTGATAACGATACCTTTAATCCGTGATAAATCAATAATCACTGATACCTAACAATTTTGGGTCCAAGACCCATATTATTAAAAATAAATAAAAGAAAACAAGCACATGAAAGGTAGAATAGTTCATAAAAGGGGAAGCCCACATCTAGGAGGAAAAATAGTAACGCGAGCATCATCATAGTCTTGATCAGAGTCATGAAAATAATATTCAGCATTATCAACAGACTCACACTTTGAATGTGAATTCTTTTCAATAAATAGCATAATATACTTCTTCTTAATATTCACTTGTTCTAGAGTAAGTAGAGTCGACCTAGAAGACATACATCACCCACAACCTCAATTTGAATCATCTTAGAACCCCAGGCTCAACCTTTCATATCTCGTTTCCATGTTTTCTAATGAATCATTACATCATGCCCATCCTTTTAAGCATAAATCATGTCATTTTCCAAATAGATGGCATCATCATTAAGTGCCTCAAAAATGTTACCCTCTGTAACATTCTTGGACTTATCAAGAATTCTGATCAGAAACTTTAGATGACTAATGAAAGCTAGTTTTCATTAGAAACATTTAGAAACCTTCATTGTCCACATTTTTCTAACTTTTACTGCTTCCTGAGATCATTTCCCCAAGCGTATAATCCATGGCATGCACAACTACTTTCCTCTCGATAGACTCCAATTTGTCTATCAAAGAAGAAGAATCCATAATCTCATAAGTATTTGATTTACCTTTAATGGATGAGGTGGCCATTTTCTCATACATAGTTTGATCATCATTCGTATATTTCACATCAATCCCTCTCATACCTTTCTCACCAAGGGATTTTTCACACTTAGAAAGACTACCCATGTTCTTGTCAAGGGGGAATCTATCATGTTTCCCATCATCACCATGAGGTTTCATGGAAACAATATCCAACCAAAGCCTCTACTTACCAAATCCCTGTATAGGAATATCAACTAACTATTGGGTGTCATCCACAACCAAATTATCTAGCTTTCCTTCAGATTGACCAGCATCATTTCCCACATAAGTATTAGAGAAATCCTTTAACATCCTAGTATTTTGAGAATCAGAAACACCTAACTTTCTTCTCTTTTTGAAGTAAGAATCCCTATCATGACCGTGAGTGTGGAAAAAATCACAGACAACTGATCTTCTGTAATTGGTAGGATCATTCCCAATAATATTACAGTCCATACAGAATTTAGGAAGTCTCTTATAAAAAATTTTCAAATAAAACTCATCTACGTCGATAGAAAATAATACCCAATCAACCAGAGTTGAACCCAAATAAACCTCAACCAGAAAAATGGAAAAAATGTTTGAACCATACAGTCTTGGTTTCCTTTTCCATTTTAATGGTAACACCAATCGACATGGAAATGTCATATAAGATTTTTGGATGCCAAAGTATCTAATGAAGACCATAGAACTTCACCCATATTTGAGCATAAGATTTACCTGCATCTAGAGGATTAAATTTTTTATCACATTCCTTAATGTGAAGAAATCCATCCTGAGGAGATAGAGAACTAAATCCCCATGCCCACATCTTCATGTCCTTAGAAGGGAAGAGGATATTAAAAAATTTGTGCCCCAAACAAACACATCTCCAGTTACAGAATCCCCAAATCACTAATAATCAGTCAACCAAATCACTAATCTTCAACAGAACGGATCCCCTATGAGAAATAAGCTGAGAAATGATAGAATGTTTATGGGTTTCAAGTCTTTCTGACACCACAACCCAATCTGCCTTAATATGGGCAATGCTTCCCTTATAATGAATGGAAAATGAAGCTGACCCTTTATATAATTATATATATTTAATAAATATATATAAATATAAATATAGTAAATATATTCATTATTTAAAAATATTTATTATAATTTCATAATTATAAATATATTTATATAAATATATATATTTATATAATTATATATATTTAATAAATATATACAAATATAAATATAAACATAGAAAATATATTCATTATTTAAATATATTTATTATAACTTTATAAATATTTCAATATATAATTATTTATCTATAATTATATAATTTTTTTTTAAAATAATATTTATATATTTATATAATTATATATATATTTATATAATTCCATATAATTATAAAAAATATATATAGTAAATATAGTTATTATTTAAATAATTTTATAATAATTTAATAATTATTTTAAATATATATATATATAATTATATAATTACATATTTAAAAAAATAGTACTTATTTATTTATAATTATAAATTTATAAATTAAAAAATATAGTGAATGAAAATTTAGAAATATATTTATTTATAAATACTTATTTACAAATATATTTTTTACATTATTAATGAATATATAATATTAAACACATGCATGTTAAAAATGAGTAAAATTGAATGATTAAAAATTATTAAACATTAAAAATATTGAAAAAATGGATATTTTTTATTAATTAAATAAAAATTATTATATAAATATGAATATATATTTAAATAAAGATGAATACATTCTGAAAATATTAAAAAATAGAAAAAATATATATAAAAATAATATAAAATGATTAAATTCCCGTAAAATAAAATATTTAAAATATTAAAATGAATAAAACCTAACTTTAATAATATTAAAAAAATACCGATTAAAAACATAATATATCAAATATATCATCCTATAATGAAATCCAAAAATGAATACTAAAATTCTAATAAATTACATTAATATTTGGTGTATGTGTGTCTACATATATAAGATTGAATTAATTACCATAAATTTTGTGTGTGTGCATCATATATAAAAACTCCTTAATTATGAATATTTGTGTGAAATCAATATGACATGCGTTTGATATATTTTTAACTGATAAATCAAACAATAGTCAATTATGTCCATTACCCGAAACAATTAGTCAGTATTTTTATTTAATATTGATTTTTAATGATAAACCATTCTTCACTAAATGTATGACTCATTTAATATACAAGCATAAATATTTTGTATTATATAAATCACATTTTATGAAATATTATACATTCATATATATATATATATGAATATATATGAATATATTTCTATATTAAATGTATTAATGAATAATTGTGTATAAAGACAATTATAAATGAATAATACTTTAATATGTTTTTAATTATTAAATTTTATTCATTTTATATATTTATATTTAATATATATTATTTATTAATATTTATAATTAATGAGAAATATCTAGAAAGAATCAAATATCTTGACCTTTTATTAAAAATAAATAAAAAAACATAACAAGATAGTCGACGTCGTCAAACAAAGAGACATTCCCTCATTCGAAAAAACATTTTAAGAGTCGTAAAATGAAAGTCCATTTTCATAGACATAATTGAAATCATCAGCCATTTTCCACTCCGAATGTGTTTATGTTGATTGAGAATTCTAAGTATCATTGCCTTGGACATTTCCTTCTCCAAAGTGGGATTGATATTGAAGGTTTACACAGAAGATCCGGTAGAAACATTCCATGGAAGAGTAGAATAATCCTTCTAGGACCTTCTTTTTTGGAAAAACATATTAGACCCTTCATTTCCACTCATCTTCTCCCTACCATTTATGACAACATCCTTAAAGAAAATAGCTCCACCACTACCTATAGTTCAAGTGGTGTCTAATAAAATCTTGTGTTTCCCTTTATCACTTCCATCATTTGAGATGTTACCCCACTTATTAATTTTTTAGGAGATGGAATTTTCCAAGGCATCATGGATAAATTTATGGAAGTATATAGCCTCAATGATCAATCTAGAAGTCATCACCTTTCCTAAAATGTTGATAATTCAAAGCATCACTATAATCCATATCTGTAGGATAAGCAGTAGAACCCTACTCCTAACGGATTCTTGTCCCTACCTGTGTAACCACACCCAGGCTAAACAGCATAGCAGAAGTAGTATCAGTACTATCAGAGAAAACCCTTTTGGATGAGAGACCTAACCTGCAATAAAAATAACAACAACACCATCAAACATACTATATGGAGAACCAGGTCCATCCTAAATATCAAAAATTCCACCATAAGAAGTAGACACAACCATTGTAGTGAGACCATCAAGCTCTAAATTAGCCCTCTATTCAACTTTACTTGCTAGAACAATACAATTACCATCCTTTACCATTTCAGATCCCATATGATTAACCTTTATCCCAACTCTAGCATGATTAAATCCTATAGAGGTAGTATAAATACCTGATGTTACATCCTGTATGGGATATTCCCTAGAATTAGAGGGCCCACTATTAACTCTATCTGATGATTGCTCATCCAACAACAGCCCCTTTCCCTTCAAATTAGGCATATATGAATTTCATTTCTCAAAGGCCGATACATTAACCCCATTGTAAATATTCTTTCTAGGCACATTTCCATCATGATAAGGATCGTTGACACAACATCATCCTTAATTTTTTTGCTTCTTGCGACAGTGAGTATCGGGGTGTCCCTTCATCCCACACATCCCATATGAGACCTTCCTCTGATATAACTTCAGTGAATAGACAACAGGCATACAAGAATTACATAAAAGTGATTTTTTGTCATAATAAACATAAATTTTATTGTCATCAGTAGGATTGGAAAGAGTTTACTTATCAATAATGGCATAGTTTAGATGAATTTACGCTAACATCATGGAAAAATACCCAAACCATAGGTACTCATTTTTGTTGTCAAGATGTATAGGAGTCCTAATTGTTGTGCTGATATCATGTGGAATCCTTGGGCTACAAAGGACCCAACTAAGTCCATGAATATGAACCCATACCCAGGATAAGTAATTTATTTCCCCGAATACATTGAAATCCAAAGACCATTCATATAGATGAAGCCATCATAGCTTCAAGAACAGAGAACCAATGATCCATGCCTGAATCTTAGAATCATCCAAAGAGAAAAGGTAGTGAAAAAGAACTATGACCAAGGGAGACACACCTCCAATATAAGAATCCCCACAACAATTAAATCTAATGTGCAAATTCATCCAACTTCCAAGGATTCTAACATTTAGGTGAAATAAGCCACGCAATCAGGGAGTTTTTCCAAATGCGAGTCTCTTGGAAAAAACATTAGTATTCACTTAAATATTTTCCGATGATCCTGTATGATGGATTCTTACAATACAAGAATCCTTGAAGGATTCCAAAGCCATTCAGATTTCATTTGGTTTTAGATATGATTCTGGTCATCCATTCACACCTATTCTTTAATTTAGAACCAACGAATCATCAAGAAAATTTTATATACACGCATCATTTTCTCTATTCACCATTGAAACATTAATTTTTTCCATGGATCAATGAACATCAACAACTTTAGTCGACATCGCAAAATCCTTCTGAGCATCAAGTAGATCCATGAGTAAATCATCCCATCAATTCACCATCAGTGGTTTTTATATCCTTCATGTGCATTTCCCACTTTGATCAAACTTAATAAATCATTCCAAGATACTTTATCACCGCTAGCCAAATGAATGGTCTCCAGATAGTGAGAAATTGGCAATAGCATAGACAATTTGTTATTTTATTCATTTTTAATTTTTTTATTATTAAAATTTATTCAATTATTCATTTTTCTTGTTTAATTATTACAATTTATTTATTTTATATGAATATGAAATATTTATTACTTTTTACAATCTATATAAATATATATGAAATATATTCATTTTTATCAATAATTATTTAATTATTAAAATGGTAAATATTTTTCAGAATATACTTTTTTTTTAAAAATTATTTGTTTAATTATTTCATTTATTTATTTTACATGTCTATATATTTAATATATACAATTTATTAATTTTTATGATTTATATATATGTTTATTAATTTTATTAATTTTTATCAATAATTATTTAATTAATAATATTGTTAATATTTTTTAACGTAACTATTTTTAATGTATATTTTTTTACCTTTTTCATTTTACATGGTACATTTATCATGTTAAAAAAGCACTAATAAAGCATACCATTTATCAGTGCTAAAAATAAAGCACTGATAAGGGTACCATTTATCAGCTCTAAAAATAAATCACAAATAAATGATTCCTTTTATTAGTGCTATAGAAAACCACTAATAAATTTTACCCTTTATCAATGATAAAAAAAATCCCTGATAAAGGGTGTCTTTTATTAACGCTTTTTTTACCACTGATAAAGGGTACACTCAATGAGCACTTTTTTAGTAGTGATAAAGAGAACCTTTATCAATTATTTTATGATATTGATAAAGGAAATCACTTTTAAAGGTCCTTTTTGTAGTAGTTCATGGTCAATAATATCACCAATAGTATATATATACATTGCAAATTGGGAAACCTGTAATAGTAAACACATCTCACTACCCTTACACTCCCCTACTGCACCATTTTCACATGTCATCTAGACTTATATCCCCATATAAACCAATATCATAATCTTACATTACATATCATACATATCAAATATAATCATCATGGGGTGGTTGAGTAGAATTTCTCCAATAATCTATATAAGAAAACATTATTTAGATTTTTGTTGAAATTTTAAAAAACTCATCCCATTTCATTATTCGAGCCTAAAAATATCATATTCTGGCCCACATTCATCACAAATATAGGATCACATCTCATCTCAACTGAAACCATATATCTGGGATGGATGAGTAGAATTCCACCAAAAGAGTTGTGTAGGAATATAATGTTTATCTTTTAGTTGAAACTTTAAACCAGCCAAACCCTTTTATTATATCCCAAGATCCTAATGATAATCAAAATTATATGCACACATCATATGATCATAATATTCTACCATGATGCATAAATACTCATCCCTTTCCATACCATGCCAATGGTCAAAACCTCATTATCCAATAACATTCCACCCAAGTGATCCACCTTAGTTGGAGACCAATCAATAGTTAAAGATAAAATCATAACATTAATTTCACACCCCTATAAATATGGTCTTTTCCCAATGAATGGGGCTATAATCACCCAAAAAAGATTTCCTTTCCCTATTCTAATAACACCCTAGTCTCTGGTCTACCATATCCTAAATAATAAGACCAATGAAAAAGAAACACCATTGGTACGACTTGTAGTGCCCTGACCTGGGAGCCAAATAACCTGTGCTCCGGGCCTATGGCCCACTATGAATTAGGCTTGCCTCCCCATATTCCATATGATAGAAAATATTAATGAGGGTCTGAAAAGGTGATAATGGGGATAGTATACCCTCTGGTAATGAAAATAATAAAGGCCATAACATAATAACTTTGCGGAAGCAATAAATGAAAAAGTCGAAACATGAATATAAATTCAACAGAAGCATATATATATATATGGAAATTACATTCTAAAACATTTTATACATTCATATTAGATAAATTATACACATTCAATATCAATCATACAAAAACAAGACATTCGGGATCACCTGTGGCCGATCATATTAGATATAATCAAATACCATATTGGAACTCTAGCTCAATGACAATAACCACCATGGTAAAACAGTCATCCATACCATGGATATGTGCATCCATGGTCACTATTTTCTTGATTATGATTCTATTCCCTAACATGATCTCAAAACCATTAATTCTATACGCATCCTGAAGATACTATGAAGGTTTTGAGTATGATCTCAGTAGGCCACCCCTAATGTGTTCCTATCATACAACCATATTTATACAAGTGTAATCATATGAAAATTATAGGAAATTATAATTCATAATAATAATCAATAACCCCCTTTACTCATGATCAACATCTACAAAGAAGTGTCTACATATTTTGGCTATCATCGATTGGAATGATATATCCATGTACAATCATACCGGAAGAACCTTAGTATTTCATCCACATAAATAGCACATAGTACCTCGTGTTATTTGATACCACATACATCACAAGTCGATTAAGAAATGAATACCATTGAAAATTCCAATATATGATTCCTAATTCTCTTAGACATCCATGTAAATATTAAATGTTGTCTTAATAGCCCGACATCCTGAAATCAATCACAGGACCCTCATACATCCACATAAACAACCAACATCAACTCAATGGCTAGATGTCTCATTGCATGGAACCATCCATCCTTAAATAAATAATAAATCACCATCGGCTCAGTAGCCCAATGTCTTGAGGCATAGTGAGATCTTCCCTCCCATCTTCCTAGCCCATCATCCATCAATGTCATGGAATGCCTCTACACCCATCTGATAGACTTACTCATAATCAATCATGGGTTTTTATAGTGATCACCTCCTCCATAACTAATGGTTATACACATCCCCTATATCTCTAAAAATAAGGAGGTCTCTACCCATAAATATTGTTAAACACCACCTCAAATGTGTCCTCATATATGTGAACATTACTACAGTTGTGCTATTTTCCAATCACGGTGAGCAGAAATCACCATTATTTACTAAACCAAACAAACTAGAAACCTCACTTCCACATGAGAACCTCATATCCCATCTGCATTATGGTTATCACCGTCCTACTTAGATTAATGATCACATCACCTCAATTCTAGTGTTTATCAACATCCCATATATCTTCGTTCTTTCCCTTATCCTGATGAATGTTTTCATCTCAGTCTCAGGGATCAACATCACCCCATGTAATCCAGTCCATTCCCATCATGTTCCCTTGAAACCGATTTCATCATAACATAATAAAATTAAATTAAATTCAAGAAACTGCCATAACATCCCTAACTTCTAAACTCGAAACTATGATTAACATTATTGAATATTTAAGAGAATGTTCATTGAAATCTCATGACATCAAATAAATAATTTCATGTAAAGCATTAATTTATTAAGGGTTTCACCTAAACAACCCACATAAATAATAATTAGGTGCGCATACCATTTCATGCATATATTTAAGGATAAATCTATGCACCACTTACCATATGAACATAGGCTCTCACTCATCAAATACCAAAATCTAATTTAAGAAGAAACGATATAAATTACGATTTTAGTCAAACTCTATTAAAATACAAAAAAACGCATATCGAAATAGAATTCCAAATGGAAAGACAAAAGAAAAATAGAATCAAGTGGAATCAAGGAAATATCGTTACACTTATAATGCACATGACAACATCTAAATTGAAACTCAAATGGGGGAAGGAGTAAAATTCCTATAGGAGGCAGAATAATCTCACATGGCTGATAGAGGATGTGAATGAAATGGAAGAGAAAAAATGAGAAGAAAACCTAAATAAGGGTTAGTTTTGTAAATTCATCCTATTTAATGAATCACACTATTGGGCCACATGGTTTGGATAACCATGAACAAACCATGAATTTACACTATCTAAAGAGAACCCCCTTTTAAAAATGGTTTTCAAATTTTGGACACATATTTTGGAAGGGCGTTTGTTAACCGTGTGAACTCACTGTCTACACGGAACTAAGTAGGAGAGCTAGGATACATGGTTTTTCAACTCTTGCAAAGCCCGTGTACAACCTCTAAATTCTAGTATCGGTGCCTTACATGGTTTTATGGACACCTCAAAAAAAATTCTAACTATTATTTACATCAACATGGACTACATGGATTTGGTCACAGGGTCTGAGATACATGGTTAGCACTAACCAAGCACCAACCATGCGCCTAGTGTTGTGTCTCCCATACCTTGGTTCTCCAAGCCCAATGCTCTCAAATAAAAACTAGACCTCCAAGATACTTACAAAACCTTAAACCCCATCTAAAAAATTTATTAAAATGATGAAATTATTGAAATTATTCTTTGAAACCCAATTTAAATGGTGTCTCATCCACCAAACATAATATTAAAATTCACTAGAAAAAACCTAGTTCAAAAACACAAGATGTTATATATATATTTTCATTAATCGTATTATAATTATTAACATATATAAAGGATTAGTTTTCTCATTACATTGATTCACTATGTTTAGAGGTATAAGAGAACAAAACATAAGTTAAATGAGGAAGCAACTACAATGATGTCGGTTGAACCAAAGATAATATAAGTTGATATAAGAAATATATAGCTTCAACTATGAATGATATAGGTTAAAAATAGTGATTTAGTTGAACTAAAATAAATATAGGGTAACATTATGGTACAATAATGTCATAAATATTCAGGTTTAGTTTCCCATCATTTAACGATGATAGTTATGTTATAATGAAATTTTTTCATCACTTACATCAAACCCATTTTGGTATTAGATATTGTTTAAACTACAAGAAACTGAGTTAATCATGGGTGTCAAGGACAATGAAATGATTAACTTAACAATAAACCCATTGGAATGACATATATATATTAAGAAATTTGGGGATTATTCGAAAAAAACATTCATGAAACATTTTTAACAACATAACCATACTTGAAATCCTCAGAGAACCAAAGAAGAGAAGGATTTAGACTCATAAAAATATAGGCAATTAATATGATGGATGTAATGATATTATAACACATATTTGTCAAAAATGTGACAAGAATCATCGAGATAAATGATTCAAGGTGAATGAAATGTGCTTTACTTGTGGTAAAAAAGGTCATTGACTAACAATGTATCAGTAGAAAAAAAGAAGGATTCAATGAATGAAGATAATGATATACCTAAGTGAAAAAAATAATTTAATGTTTTAGATATGAATATTTTGGAAACTATTCAACCAAATTAAATAATATAAGGGCTAAAGTAGATGATCAACATTGACCAACTCCTTGGTTATATTAACATGGAGAATCATATGGAATGCCTTATATCAAGGAAGATAGTGATTTTTCAATATCCAATTATCAATGTCTTATATTATTCAAGATTTCACCTATAATATATTGTGATATAAATAAAAAGTGGCGGTTTAATTATTATATCTATGGTCTTTGAAACATATTTGAGGAATGAGGGAAATTATTCCTTATAGGTTTATCTTCTCTTCACTTTTTAGGATTTTATTAGGAATATATTGTCTATTTTTACAATGGCTCATATCAAACTCTTTATAGGGAAACATCACTTCATATAATAAATTGCCCCATGATCCACTACCAGTGCATGGTAAATTAGGATCACCATATAGAAATCAGTCCAATCATTAATGTTTTAAAATGGAGAGGAAGCCATTTATTTATGGGGTCAATGTAACGACCTGAGTTTTTCCCTTAATTAAATACCATGTTTTCTGGTTTTCTCCACACACCACGCCAAAAATAAAAAAAAATATGGACCATCATATGGTAGCTGTAGAATTATCAGGTGTAAATTGTGGTAATGGAATTATGGAATATATATATATATACACATAATGGAAAAAAAATAAAATTCACAATAAACATAAATTGTAGTTAATATAAATATGAAAACAATAAAATAAATTTTAATGCTTAAAATTTAAATTTTAAAATGGATATTTTTTCAAACCTAGTGTAATTATTATTTTCAATTCTTTTAAATTAATATTTAACTTAATAAAAAATATATTCCCAATAAAAAATGGGACTTTATGATATTTTTTTATATTAGTTTGATGTTAAATTTATATGTTTTTTATTTAATTTTAAAAAATTAACATAATTTTTGGATTTATCATTGTCGTGTTAGGTTAAGATGAATTTTCTGGATTTTTCTAAATTAACATAATTTTAAGTCCATAGAGAAAATATACAGTTTTTTCTAAAACTAGGACATTTATAACATTATCATTATATGTGAAAGGACTAAAAGTTTATCAAATATTTTTAATTATAAAATATATATTTTAAGGGTAAAATTTTTAATTATAAAATATTATTTTGAACTTATAAATCCTATTTTTAATATTTTAGGACATAAATCGAACATTTTATTAGAATTTAAAAACAGTTTTCATTTTTTTCTTTTAATTATTTATTTTAACTGATAAATTTGGTTCTAGAATGAATTTAAAGCCACATAAAATTAATTTTTCTTTTAATAAATTAATTTCAATTAGGAAAACCAATAACCCTAAAAACATTATCTTATATATAAGCTTAAATTTTATGCACACTTCTATATAAAACCAATTAATATGTGTTATGTTTGATTTCGTTCAAATAAAATTTTCCAATACTTTTAAAATGGATTAGGTTAAATATAGGATAAATTTTGAAACATAATATCTAGATATAGTAATATAGGTATATAAATATTTTTAGTAGTAATATTATTAACATTATTAATATTTAATTAAGAATAATAAGTGTTTATGTGACGAATATAAGGTTGATTTAATTTTCCAAAATTAACATGACCTTTAGACTATCTAGAATAATTTTTTTTGGTTTTAAATTTTTAACTATATGTATTACCAATCTTACCTCACCTTACTAACCTAAATTTCAATTCATTTAATTCTTACACCCCACTTTCCATTATTTTCCTTGGAAAATCCCCTCTTCCTCACTTATAAAAAGAGTATAACTTACATCCTTTCAATAATACACTCTTATATTGAATTATCCTTGAATCCATGAATGTATTTCCTCTACATGATGTCCTTTATAAGATCTAATGACCCTATTCACCAAAAAATAGACTTATTACGTCAAATCTATAGCCTTTATCAAGAGGAATCTCAAATTTTCAACATAGGTATCACATCTTTTTAACTATTTCATTCTTATTATTTCATTTTTAAAGGAAAAATAACCATATAAAGATAATGAACTCGGAATAATTAGTGGGTTGAGGTGTTGTTATAATATTTTAACAAACATTGTTTATTATCTTCCATAGTCTAAGAAAATCAATAATCATAATTAGTTTGTGCCAACAGATTACCACCTCCACAAAGGGATTCTTTAGTTTTTTCACTACTTGTCATGGTTGTACATAATGATGGTATTATTAGCTAAAAATTATTTATATAAAATATTTATTCTTCTGATATTATAATTTATAATTCACCTTCACCCCTCTCATTTTTTGAGTAACAAAAACATTGATTGTTCCATGGGTAGACTACCACCTCCATAAAAAATCTTTTTTTTTGTTTTTCTTATTGTGTTTAATTATTTGTATAAGCATCAAAAAATATAGTTCACCATAATAAAAAAATCATTATAATATCAATATGATTTTATTATAATGATATTATGTCAAAAAAAACACCTCCTTACCCATACTCACCAATCAAGTTAAAGTGTTTTCATGTTTGGTTCGTTTTGACCGCCTACTAGAATAATACTATGAAATTATGTCATGGATGATTCTGAAAACATAATTAATGGTATAATATGTTATAAATATTTAAATACTTTTTTTCTTGGTTCTATAAATAATATTATAATATTATAATCATTAATTAAGAAAACATCATTTGTGGGGTCAAAATCTCCAAATAAATGTTCATTATCGATTTTATCTTATAGGATAAAGAATAATGTACACATGGATGGAATTTTAAAATTAATAAATCATTATAAGTAGTAGTTTAAAAATAAAATTATGAACCCTTAATTTTGAAATTTTTATGAAAAAGTGAAACTAGCATCACTCCTATGAAACTACCACAAATGGACAAAACAGCAAACCACATATGTGGAAAAGTTAGAAATGACTAACTAATATACATTTAGACAAAAATTATAAATGAAATTTATAAATACTTCTAGGTATGAATATTATTATTAAATTTTTTATTAAAATATTAATTTTTGTTATATGGAAGCATATAGTTCTTTCCACTAAGCGGGGAAACAAAATACGTGTTTCAATATCAATTCCCTTTCATTAAGCGTTGTTAATGTTATACACCATGTTCATGTATATATTGTTTAATTACTGACCATTTTAATTTTAATATCATTATTATATTATATTTTAATATATTAAATGTTCAATTTCATTATATCATTTTCATTGAGGTTTGGTTTAAATGATTCATTACCTCTATGAGTTTCATCACAAAAAATCCTTTTTTGAGACACAGGTTATTTTATGCACCTAATTTATTTTAAATTGTGAATATATTTACAATGATATATTTAATGTCATGTATTATTAATATTATTTTGTTTACTCCAAAAAAAGATCTATTTCTTTCAATATGTTTCTATGAGAATTTTCTTTAATCCATAAGGGTTTTTTGTCTCAATTCATATTCATTGAGACATGTTATAATTTTATGAGAAAATTTCATATTTCTATAGTGTATATATTACCAAATATTAAATTTTTTTATAATAAAATACTTATTTAATGCAATTTATATAACCATATGAATATGGTTCTATAAATTACATTTGATTAAAAATTCACTAAAGTCATAAGTGTTTATTTGCCTTAAATTTGATTCCCTTGAGACTTGTTTAAGTGATAAAACATGTTTCTTATTCAGTGGTGTAAATACGTAACAATTATCATTTCATATCATGAATATCTTATAAGCCATGATATTCACTATTCTATTTAAAATTTATACATGTGTAATGTCTCGGAATTTCTGTGTAATTTTTTTAATTATATGGAATTAATTCGAGACTGCACACTTCAACAATATGTGATTCTAAGGCCCAGTGAGCCCACAAAAAAATTTGATCTTTTTTTAAGGTAAGTTTAGTAAAAGTGCGAGCATGATTTTTCTATCTTTCGAACCAGTACTGAGATTTAAAATCTAAGGGCACCATTGAACTCCCAGCGCCAGGATTCTCTTAGGTAAAGCTTAAGTTCGACTAACAAGGGTAGGACAAAAAAGTTAGTTTTCTGACTTTTTATAGAAAATAATAAAATAACATTTCCAAATTTATTTTTTCCGCACCATTGAGCGAAGGAAGGCGACGCAGTGGTTCAACAATAAGGATCATTAATGGAGGTTAATTAATGGATCGTTTGTAACCGTGGTGATGTTATATTAATGGTTCGTTAATGGATCATTAATTGTGGGTCTTTAATGAGAACCATTAATGAGTGCAACGTCACTATGAATGTTTCTTTTATTATTCAAACATATTGGAGTTTGGGAATTAACAATTGTGGGGGATCTCTAAAGAACCACCAGCAGAATCCCTCTCTAATGAAGAACAAAGAATGAAGCGACAAACATTTGAGGATCGGATCCAAAGGTCAACGAGCGGCAACGAACGCCAACGATCACAGATCGACAATGATATGGAACTCTTCATTCATACTCAACGGATCAAACGTATCTAGGTAAGAGTTTATGCATTCTTTGTAATTGATAATTATTTCCTCATTCTTGAAATTAGAAACAAACGCAGATCAACTAACAAATGGGTTGATCCGTGATCTGTTTTTTTTGTAGGAGATTATAATGAGGGGATTTGAATTGGGGGTTTACATCTGTTGGGTGGTTGATACTCACCCCCATGCTTAAACTCTAACACAGAATGCATGGGCCGACATGAACAGGGCCCAGATCCTCTATTATAGTTGTTTATTGTTCATTCTTCAAGGCCGAATGTTCAAGTTGTCAACAATGTGATTTTTATGACTTCGCAATGAAGAAGGAATCCTTCGTTGGTCGTAGGTGCAAGCGGCTTACAAAATGGACCACCAGAGTAGCTCTAGGGCCCGCAGTGGTGGCGGCCAGTGGTGGCCATGGGAGGAGGAAGACAGCGTGCCCATCACCGTGCAACGGCGGCATGGAGATTGTAGCTCGTGTCTGGGCCCCCCAGGTGAACGGTGGAGGCCGCAGTTGCTTGATTGTGGTGCTGGAGATCCGCAGCGCCACGCAGGCGTTGTGTCGACCGATTCAACCTGCGGACTCGGTTCACAGGTGACGTAGAGGATGCAGTTGTTCGGCTGCATTGGATACAGCATGCGGCGCGGCATGCGGCGGGCCACGGTCGCTCAACTGCGGCAGCTGAGGAACCGAAAGCAGCACCCAGTCGTGTCCCAGCCATGCCAAATGTAATGACCCAAATTTTTGAATAAATCTTGTTTCCTAATTTTTTGTGTAATTTTATTTTTTATACTCAACAAAACTGTTTCATTTGATAACATGAGTATAATTAAAATCAGACCATTGGGTTTTGACTGTTATATGACCATTGGTCAATATGACCACTAGAAACTAAACATTTCGATATTTGTCTCTAAATACAAGTGATCTTGGTTAATAAATATAGAAAGAAGATTTGATGGCCTCGCCCAGTAGTCTTGGACCGATCGAAGCCCATCTAACGGAACATGGGAAGGAGGTAGCACCAATGGTATTTTCCCTGGACCAAACCCAAGATGAACTTCATCGTGTGAAACTAGAACGAAATCGCCTTCGCGAGAAGTTCAAATTGATATAAATTACTACTCGTGCGATATTGCCCAAGCCTCCCTCAGATTCTCTCACCTTATCACACCTTACACTTAGGTCCTATGCTGGTGTGATAAGGGGATATGTAAGGAGACCATAACTGCCTTGTGTAATCCTTTGTTTTAAATAAATTTTTTGATTTATTCTTATGATGAAGTTTATGAATTTTCAAATGTCCGGATAAATATAGTATGCATATTTTTGGTGAATTTTATAGAAATGATATTTTAAAAAAATTGTTTATGTAAACCTTAAATAATTAAAAATGTGTAATGATTTTCAAAAAATGGCCTTCTACAATTATGTTCAGTACGAAATTAAGAGTCTAATAAGATCAACATAATTTTTGATGAATAGTAAATTATGAATAGTGATTTTATGCTTAGGATTAGTAATGTGAACAAAATGATTAGTAATCTCACTTAAATAAAGCATTAATATAATCTAGGCACCTTGATTAACTAACGTGAGTCAATAAAATGGTTAAATAACGGTTCCATAAATTATTACTCAAGTATTATTTTTTTCAGATGAATAGTTTTTTTAATTAAAAATATAATTAAAAATATTTAGAAAATTATGTTTATAAAATGGATTTCATTTTTGAACTCATAGCATCGATATTATGTTAAGGTAATATTTGGGGATTTTTCAGAAAAAATGAATTTTCAGTGAATAGTGTATTTATTTAAAAATTAAATTAAAAATATTTAGAAAATTATTTTTATAAAATGGAGTTCATTTTTTAAATCAGGGAATCGATATTTGGTTAAGGTGAAATTTTGGGATTTTTCTGAGAAAGTTGAATTTTCGATGAATAGAAAAAATACAGTTTTTAAGTTACGGGTGTTTAATGACATCATTAAATTATGTATTAAGTATGTAATCAAGATGGTCGACTTATGAATAGGAAGATAAGGTATGAGGTGTCCCAAGTGGCCAATACCATGGGAAAATACCATTGGCAAGTCCATGGTTTTTCCAAAACCACTAATGAGGTGTCCCTTGGCCATTAAAGCCTTGTCCCCTCACTTTCCCTAATAATACCAATCCATCCTCTCATCCATTCGACTCCCAACTCTCCCCCAATGAAGATCATCTCTCATTACCTCCCAAGGAGTCCTCCCAATGTGCCCCCAATCCCTCAATGTCCCAACCTTTGAGTTTTAAGAGTTACGTTTTAAGGTAAGGGATCCTACCTCCCTCTTTCTTTTCAAGTAATCTCTTTTATGTCATTTCTTGTATGCTCCATGCTCTTATGTTGGAGGATGTTATTTTATATTCATCCTAATGTATTTTTAATTTTCATATGATGAGAGACCCCCTCATTCTCTCATCATTTCATTTTATGATTGTTATAGTGACGCCGTTAGGCTGCCGAATTTTTAACGGATTCTTTCACCCTTCTCGTTTTCAAAGTTCTACTTTCATGTCAAGTCTATCAAGTTAATTTTTATTATGTTGGGGCATGATCTCTATATCTATCATACTGATATTTTATGTTCATATGATGAGATACCCTATTTGATCTCTTTAATTCAGTATTTTGAAGTTTTAAGTGGCGCCATTAGGCTGCCGAATTTTTAAGGGACTCGTTCACCTTTCTCATTTTTCAAAGATCTATTCTCATGTCAAGTATTTCAAGTTCCTTTTTATGTCACGGTATGATATCTATATCTATCATACTGATATTTTATGTTCATATGATGAGAGACCCTATTTTATATCTTCAATGCAGTATTTTGAAGTTTTAAGTGGCGCCGTTATGCTGCCGAATTTTTAAGGGATTCTTTCACCCTTCTCGTTTTCAAGATCTATTTTCATGTCAAGTATTTCAAGTTCCTTTTTATTATGTTGGGGTATGATCTCTATATCTATCATACTGAACTCTTATGTTAATATGATTAGAGACCCTATTTTATCTTGTCAATTCATTTTTGGTTGAAGTTTAACAGACGTCGTTAGGCTGCAGGATTTTCATAAGAGAAATCTAATTTTTGTCTTCCTTACATGCTTTTCATTTCAAATGGAATATCATTCAAATTTAATTAAAATTTTCTTAAATCATTTATATTCTTTTCCTCTACTATTTTATGGATCATTTATGAGTGGTTGACCTATGTCCCCTCACTTTTCAATGTTTTCTAAAACCTTGTAACATAGTAGTTATGCTGCAGAATTTCCGTCTCAAAATGTCTCCCTATTTTTCTAAAGTTCTTTTATTTTATTAAGTGAATACTCAAAGAACTTTATTCTATAGGGGTATTCACATATATACCAATTTTTTCTATTTTAAATTATGGGATTTACATACATGAGACCCACCTTCCTTTTCTGTGGGTTTTAAAGTGACACAAAGATCATGTCTTTAAAGGAGTTTTTAAAACATTATGATTATGAAATAAAACCCATTTCATTTATGCTATATGGGTTGTTTATGAAATGATTTATGATGATATATGTGGATCACATGATGATAAAGAAAAATTTGAGGGTGCACCCTAATATCGCTCCAATGCATTGGGTAAAGACTTAATCTCTAGAGATGACCATTTATACTGATACATTGATGAATAAACTTGTTAATTTTTATTGACACCATGGGGATGGACCTTGGTGAAACGGAAATGATTGTCTTAGTAAAATGTTGTAGCCACATCATCATGTTATGAAAAACGTTATTTTTTTTGATATTCCCCATAATTTCTTTCTCATGCCTTAAAGTTCTTTTCATGACCTTATTGAGTTATCTCAAGTTCACATGTAAAATACTGCTCTTGTTTCCCTTATTGGGCCTTATGCTCACCCTTTCTTTTGATGTATGTCCCCAGGTTATGAGATGCAGTAATGAACCAAGGATGAACTTAAGGATAAGACTTTCAAGTGTTTAAGAAGAATGTTTTATGTTGTTTTTATGTATTATGATCTTTGTTTCCAAGACACTAAACCTTAACGATCCTCAGTTTTGTGTAATGTAATAAAAGTTAATGTGACAAAAAAGGTGGGATTCTATAGTTGGTATCAAAGGATGGTTTAGTTATTTGTGAAAATTAGGATATGAAAACTTTAAGAAGAGTCCTATAGAAATGTTTATATATACGAAATCTTCCTGGTATTTTGGTGAGTATTGAGTAAGGGGTTGCCAAGAAAATACATCCCTGTTTGGATACGAGCAGGTAGAGGTGGCTCTGGCACAAATGTACATAGGGGTAAAACCTGAAAATACCGCTTTGAGCTAGACTCGAATGGGAACTGGTACACGACAACGGGCCTTGCTGCACTCTTGGTTACGACACTCACGGGGGATATGCTTTGGTAAATTCATAAGCTTGGTATGCACCATTATTAAAGGAATAAAGATAAAATAAAATAAATATTCACATAAGAATATATGATTATGGATAACCTAGTTTGGAACCTAGGGGATCACAAGTTAGGGTATACTATTCTTCTACAAGTTATCCTTCTATGCTTTAAGTTCCTTTTCATGATTATTGGCTAAGTATTTAAGCCCCTAATTGTACTTTATTTTCTTAGTTAATGGCGGGAAATGGGAGAACATGTCCCAAAAACAAATTTCATAGGAAATGTAATGATTTTCGTATTAATATCACAGAGATGATTAGGGGATTAAAAGATGATTATTATTTTGGAAGACGTTCACTATTTTGGGAACCCTATTTGATCGAGGTAAATAGATTACTACGGTATTTTCATTGAGGAGTAAAGGTTGACTTATATTTTAAAGAATAGATGAATTTAAGGTGGAATTATATTAATTTAGGTTACTTATGGAAATGATTAACCTATCTTGGGGAAAATATGTTTAGGTTATCTACTTTTGTTATAAGATGTTAGGAGTGGTTGATGTTGTTTTGAGATTAACGATGAAGTTTATTTTGGAAGACAATGTTATCAAATCCTTCTTGTATTAGGGTTTCAATCTTAGTTTGGTTTATTTTGAGGAATTTTAAGGAAAGTTATTTACGGAATGGTCTATGATGAACTCTGGGTAGTACCGTGAAACATTGATGAATTAAAAGTAGTTTCCCTTCCTATGGGATTCTTTCTTTTTGAAGAGTTGTTTTATCTTACCCCTTCTGTTTTTGGGATAATGCTTAAAGATAAAAGAAATAGATAGTATATAATTTTTGGATTATGTGATTATCTAGAAGATTATTCTTGTGTTTTGATGATACCAGGTAGTTTTGAATGCTCATCGTTTGGAGAAAAGATTAGTTTTGGTAGAAACTTGTTAAAGGATGAAACTCTAATTGAAGGTAATTATATTTCCTTGTGTTTTTATTCAATGTAGTAAATTAATTCCTCAAAACTATGAAAAGTAATGTAAAACAAAAACATTTCCTGTTAACGTTTCCTACTAGGAAATCAAATACTGTTTAACCCATAATAAGTTTGTGATTTTTTGGTTGTTAACTTTTTCCTAATCAAGTTTTCTATTACTCTCCCTTAGAACGTGACCCTTTGTTTTTTCCTCCATGCCCATGTTTTCCAACATGGAATCCTAGTATGGGTTAACTCATGTGACCTTTTTTACTTCCCTTACTTTATTTTAATGTAATAGTTTTATTGAATCCTTTTCTGGTGTGGGACAATCAATGAAATTTCAAAACCCAATTTCAAAAATTGCGAGGACGCGATTTCTTAAGGGGGGAAGATTGTAACGACCCGAAATTTTGAATAAATCTTGTTTCCTAATTTTGTGTGTTATTTTTTTTATACTCAACAAAACTATTTCATTTGATAACATGAGTATAATTAAAATGAGACCGTTGGGTTTTGACTGTTATATGACCATTGGTCAATATGACCGCTAGAAACTAAACATTTCGATATTTGTATCTAAATACAAGTGATCTAGGTTAATTAATATAGAAAGAAGATTCGATGGCCTCATCCAGTAGTCTTGGACTGATCAAAGCCCATCTAACTGAACTTGGGAAGGAGGTAGCACAAACGGGCTTTGTTCTGGACCAAACCCAAGCTGAACTTCATCGTGTGAAGCTAGAACGGAATCGTCTTCGCGAGAAGTTCAAACTGATAGAAATTACAACTCGTGCGATGTTGGTCGAGCCTCCCTCGGATTCTCTCACCATAGCACACCTTACACATAGTTCCTATGCTGGTGTGATAAGGGGCTATGTAAGGAGACCGTAACTGCCTTGTGTAATCCTTTGTTTTAAATTAAAATTTTGATATCTTCTTGTGATGAATTTTATGAATTTTCAAATGTCCGGATAAATATAGTATGCATATTTTTGGTGAATTTTAGAGAAAGGATAATTTAAAAAAAAATTTATGTAAACGTTAAATAATCAAAAATGTGTAATGATTTTCAAAAAATGGTCTTCGACAATTATGTTTATTACGAAATTTAGAGTCTAATAAGTTCAACATAATTTATGATGAATAGTAAATTATGAATTGTGATTTTATGATTAGGATTAGTAATGTGAAAAAATGGATTAGTAATCTCACTTAAATAAAGCATTAATATAATCTAGGCACCTTGATTAAGTAATGTGATTCAATAAAATGGTTAAATAACGGTTACATAAATTATTATTCAAGTATTAGTTTTTTCAGGTGAATAATGTTTTTTAATTAAAAATTTAATTAAAAATATTTAGAAAATTATTTTTATAAAAAGGATTTCATTTTTGAACTCTGAGCATCGATATTATGTTAAGGTAATTTTTTGGGATTTTTCGGAAAAAAATGAATTTTCAGTGAATAGTGTATTTATTTAAAAATTAAATTAAAAATATTGAGAAAATTATTTATATAAAATGGAGTTAATTTTTGAAATTAGAGTATCTATATTTGGTTAAGGTGAAATTTTGGGATTTTTTTGAGAAAGTTGAATTTTCGATGAATAGTGAAAATACAGTTTTTAAGTTACTGGTGTTTAATGACATCATTAAATGATGTATTAAGTATGTAATAAATATGGTCGACTTAAGAATAGTAAGATAAGGTATGATGTGTCCCAATTGGCCAATACCATGGGAAAATACCATGGGCAAGTCCATGGTTTTTCCAAAACCACTAATGAGGTGTCCCTTGGCCATTAATGCCTTGACCCCTCACTTTCCCTATAAATACCAAGCCATCCTCTCATCCATTAGACTCGCAACTCTCCCCCAACGAATCTCTGGTCTCATTACCTACCAATGAGTCCTCCCGAGGTTCCCCCAAGCCCTCAAGGTCCCAACCATTGAGTTTTAAGAGTTACGTTTTAAGGTAAGGGATCCTACCTCTCTCTTTCTTTTCAAGTAATATCTTTTATGTCATTTCTTTTATGCTCCATGATCTTATGTTGTAGAATGTTCTTTTATATTCATCATACTGTCTCTTTCACGTTCATATGATGAGAGACCCCCTATTTCTCTCATCATTTCATTTTAATAAATTTAAAGTGGCACCGTTAGGCTGCTGAATTTTTAACGGATTCTTTCACCATTCTCGATTTCAAAGTTATACTTTCATGTCATGTCCTTCAAGTTTCTTTTTATTTTGTTGGGGTATGATCTATATATCTATCATACTGATATTTTATGTTCATATTATTAGGGACCCTATTTTATCTCTTCAATTCATTATTTTGATGTTTTATGTGGCACCGTTAGGCTGCCGAATTTTTAAGGGACTCGTTAACCTTTCTCATTTTTCAAATATCTATTTTTATTTCAACTCATTCAAGTTACTTTTTATGTTGGAGAATGATCTATATATCTATCATACTGATATTTTATGTTCATATGATGATATAACCAATTTGATATCTTCAATTCAGTATTTTGACGTTTTAAGTGGCGCCGTTAGGCTGCCAAATTTTTAAGGGATTCTTTCACCCTTCTCGTTTTCAAGATCTATTTTCATGTAAAGTCTTTCAAGTTCCTTTTTATTATCATGGGGTATTATCTCTATATCTATCATACTGAAAACTTATTTTCATATGATGAGAGACCATATTTTATCTTGTCAATTCATTTTTGGTTGAAGTTTAAGTGACGCTGTTAGGCTGCCGGATTTTCATAAGAGAAATCTAATTTTTGTCTTCCTTCCATGTTTTTCATTTCAAATGGTATGTCATTAAAATATCATTACCATGTTTTTAAATCCTTTATATTATATTCCCCTACTATTTTATGGATCATTTATGAGTGGGTGACCTATGTCCCCTCTCTTTTCAATGTTTTCTAAAACCTCGTAACATAGTCATTATGCTGCAGAATTTCCATCTCAAAATGTCTCTCTCTTTTTCTAAAGTTCTTTTATTTTATTAAGTGAATACTCAAAGATCTATCTTCTATAGGGTTATTCACATATATACCAAGTTCTTCTATTTTAAATTCTAGGATTTACATAAATGTGACCCACCTTCCTTTTCTATGGGTTTTAAAGTGACACAAAGATCATGTCTTTAAAGCAGTTTTTAAAATGTTAAGATTATGAAATGAAACCCATTTCTTTTATACTATATGGGTTGTTTATGAAATGATTTATGATGATATATGTGGATCACATGATGATAAAGGCAAATTTAAGGGTTCACCCTGATAGCGCTCCAATGCATTGGGTAAAGACTTAATCTCTAGAGATGACCATTTAGACTGATACCTTGGTGAATAACCTTTGTAATTTTTATTGACACCTTGGGGATAGACCTTGGTGAAACGAAAATGATTGTCTTTGTAAAATGTTTTAGCCACATCTTCAAGTTATGAAAAACATTATTTTTATTATTATATGCCCCATGATTTCTTTCTCACGCCTTAAAGTTCTTTTCATGACCTTATTGAAGTATCTCAAGTTCACATGTAAAATGCTTCTCTTGTTTCCCTTACTGGGCCTTCTGCTCACCCTTTCCTTTGATGTATGTCCCCAGGTTATGAGATGCCGCAATAATCCTTGGATGAACTTAAGGAAAAGCCTTTCAAGTGTTTAAGAAGAATTATTTATGTTGTTTTCATGTATTCTGATCTTTGTTTACAAGACACTAAACCTTAAAGATCCTCAATTTTTTGTAATGTAAAGAAAGTTTATGTGAAAAAAAGGCGGGATGCTATAACAAATGTCAGACCGCCTCCGGGGGACTGGGAAAACCCGCAGCACAACAGGCCGAACCCGTGACCAAATGGGTTGGGCACAAGCCGAACCGGCTTTGGTTGGGTCGGTCCGCCCTGGTCAGACCGGACCTAGACCCAAGTGACCCCCATTTCACTAAAATGCTCGTATCTCTCAAAACCTTGCATCTAATTGACGCGTCGTCAGTTTTTTGGGACCCTTGTAATGGGGAGGTCCTTCTGAGATACTTTACGTGTGTTTTGATGGAATTTGGTATGCATACGGTTTGGATCAGATTCAAATTCAACCGAGTCCTTTTTACAAAAATGATCATATCTTACAGACCGGGTGTCCGATTGACACATCATCCATTGCATTAGGACCCTTACATTGAGACGGTCCATTGGGGTTAATATATGTGGGAATTAATGGAGTTTAAGGTATGGATGATGGCTTGAGAAGAAAATCCTCCCAGAATCAAGTTTGCTAAGTGCGGGAATCCAGTGGCTGGTTGTGACGTGAAAAATGAATAGTGATCCTATGTGGGTCAGTATCTAGAGATCCTGTGTAGGTTATCACCTAGGAATCCTATGTGGGTCATCACCTAGCGAGCTTATGTGGGTCAGAACCAAGTGTACCTGTGTGGATTATCAGTAGAGCCTCTCGATAGAATAATATGATCTATCATTACATCTAATCATCTTTACTTCTGTACTTAAGTTATACCTCGTATGAGCTACATATTTTACTTTTTGTTATGTGTTTGAGATATTTCTTGGTGTTATTACCTCTGGGGTATTTTCTTTTTTGTGTTTTCTTTAGTGTATTACTGAGAGATACATAGAGGTCTCAGGGTCCCTACTAAGTATTTTTATACTCACCCTTGCACAGGCTTCACCCACACCTGTTGTGTCTTGTGTAGATGACAGATAGCTTTGACTAGGAGATTCGGCATCCAGGACTAGATGGTTCTCACAGGTGGATCGATAGACGTGGTGTGATGTAGTGACATCTGACGGAGAGTTGAACATACCCTTCATGTAGGACCCTTAGAGGATGAACTCTGTATCTTATACTTCTTTTACTAAATTTTTATTTTAGTTGGGATTGTATTCTGGCCCCTTTACTTTCAGTTTACACACTTTACTCTCATTAGTGAAACATTGTGGTGGTTGTAATAATTTCTTTCTATTGGGGTTTTCTTTGTGTGGTATGCCCTGTCTTTGTGTGTACATGTTTAAAGGAAATGCATTACCTTTTTGGGATATGCCTTTCTGGTGCTACTCACCTGCCCCTGGCCTATAGAAGGTGGGCTTGGGGTAGTCAGGGGACGGGCCCTGGGGGACGGGTCATGACAAAGTGGTATCAAAGGGTGGTTGGTTCTACCAGATGAACTAAGAGTCTATATTTTCAATGGGAGAAATAGTGTTAAGTTTCTTGAGTTCGGCTTTCAGTCTGGGGAGTCTAGTATTGGTGCAGCGGCCGACATATCCATACACCAGGACCCTATATTCTATTTTCTGACTCGGTACACGAATACACTGGTTTCATGTGTTTTGGGAACTTTTTTCTCTAGATCTCTTTTGAGTCATCTCACCTGGTATAACTCATTGAACATGGGGAATCTATTTCTCTACAGGATGACTCCACAAAGAACACCAGCCATGATTCTAGTGATAGATCATGATCATGGTACACCGAGTGATGAAGCATTGATGTATGGACCAATTATAGTGATAGCACCTTCGGGTGGTGTACCAGCAGCACCACCACCCGGAGAGCGGTAGGTGCTACCAGCCCCACCAGTGGATAGTGCGTGCCAACTGAGCACATTGTACATGTTCTATAGATAGAGGTCTCTGAGGTTTCAAGGTGAGATGGATCCTCAGGGAGCTAAGGATTGGCTGGAGGTAGTTACTTGGGTATTTTTCCTAGTAGAGACACCTACAGACCAGATGGTAGTTCTAACTGCTATCCTTTTTTAGGAAACAAGAGGGAGGTAGTAGAGATTAACACTCTAGACACATGAGGAGGCGACCCTTGTCTGGTCGTACTTCGAGAGCCTCTTTAGGGTGGAGTTCATACCTGCGACATTATGCTCTGTGTGTATTCAGGAGTTACTGCACCTATAGCAAGGTAGCCTTACTGTGGCCTAGTACTTAGTGAGGTTTACTGACCTATCTCGCTACTCCACCGAAATGGTGTTGGACCCTTTATTCAGGGCTCGGACCTTTGAACAGGGACCCCAATGGAATATTAGGGCGTCGATGATTTCACTCAGCACCCCGATGTAGGATGGAGTGCTAGAGAGAGCCCTACTGGTAGAGAGCTTCCTAACCGAGTAGGCACCGACGGTGAGAGCGACCACCAGAAGTCAGGTGGATGATTCATCTGCAGTAAGAAGTAGGCAGATGAAGCAGAGGCCCAAATGTGCCAAACCTTCCACAGGACGACCCTAATACATAGGGTCAAAGGTGCGGAGCTCACAGGGCAGAGGAGGTCATATGAGGGATAGAGTTTGTTACACTTGCGGAAGATAGGGGAACATGGATCATGAATGTCTGACTCCTCGAACGGATGACCATCAGGCAGTTGAGGGACTACTGAGACAGTGACATAGATTCAAGCAGGGAGGTATTAAGGGTGTAAAACGTGGTAGGGGAGTAGTTCGAGTGGAAGGCAGTGTATTATTGTTCGAGCTACTACCACCAGCACCCCCAGGAGGTCCACCATGATCTCTGGGAGAAGGTGGACATAGGCAAGGCCAACTTCAAGTGATGGAGTCCTAAAACCATCATTCTATAGAAATTATTAGAGGTACTATCTTTTCCTACTCCACCTTAGCTGTAATTCTCATAAACACAGGTGTTAGTCACTCTTTCCTTTCCATGGACCTCGTTCGAGGCTCAAAGATTCCGGTGGAGATGTTGGCTCAATCCTTATGATTAAGGACTCTTATGAGAGGGGATTCGACAATTACACGCCAGTTCCAGTAGTGTGAACTTACTCTAGGAGGAGAGAACATCATCTGGGATCTTATATTAGAAGCATCGAGGCATTACAGCATCATCTTAGGTATGGACTGGTTATCCATAGTCTATGCTTAGATCGACTTTTTTAGGTGCAAAGTGTGGTGTGTCCATGAGGATGGGACCAGGTTTTCCTTTACCAGTGATAAGGGAACCTTTTTAGTATAGAACGGTGTTTGTTGGAGGAGGGTGCAGCCGATCAATCACCAGTTTTCTAGCCTCACCCTCGGTACGGTGGACGAGGGGAGTCCAAGATTTCCTATAGTGGTGGGAGAGTATGGGGATGTATTTCCAGAATATTTCCCAGGACTAAATCCTCATAGAGAGGTATAATTCTTCATTGAATTTTACCCAGGGATGGCACCTATATCAACAAATGCATATCAGATGGATCTTATAGAGCTTTGTGAGTTAAGGATATAGTTGGAGGACTTACAAAGGATGGGTTTTGGATGGCCTAGTGTTTCTCCATGGTCATCCCCAGTGTTGTTTCCCAAGAAGGAAGATGGTAGTTTGATGTTTTCAGTGGATTATCAGCACCTGAATCAGGTGAACGTGAAGAATAAGTATCCACTATCGAGGATTAATGACATCTTCGATCATTTTAAGGGAATGAGGTGGTTCTCGAAGATATATCTCAGATCATGCTATCATCAGATTCCGGTAAGGGATGAAGACATACTAAGGACAACCTTTAGATGTCGGTATGACCACTATGAGTTTTTGGTGAGGCCCTTCGGCATGACCAATGCCCCAATAGTGGTCACGGGACTCATGAATAGGATCTTCCAGCCCTACCTCGGTTGTTTTGTGGTGTTCTTCATTGATGACATATTGCTGTACTCGGTGTCAGAGGAGGAGCACTCTACACACATAGAGATATTTCTGGATACACTCCAAGAGCACCAGATTTATGGTAAGCTCTTGAAGTGTTAGTTTGGAATACAAGAGGTCCACTTTCTAAGACATGTCAACTCCGAGGTTGGAGTTGTAGTATATCTAGAAAAGATAGAGGCAGTGCTTGCTTACGATCTACCCAGGATCATGAATGAGTTGCATAGTTTCCTAGGGTTGGTTGGGTAATACTGGAGATTCTTACCTGACTTTTACATAGTAGAGGCACCCTTTTCATCCTTGACAAAGAATAGACATCCCTTCATATGGGTTTATAGATTCCAGTAGAGTTTACAATAGCTGAGGAAGAGACTGACGAGTGCCCCTGTATTGAGACTACCAGAAGAGGGTGTTGGGTATGTATTCTACTATGATGCATCAAGGAATGGACTGGGTTGTTTCCTAATGTAGTAGTGAGAAGTGATCACTTACGGTTCATGGAGGTTGAGGTAGCATGAGAGTTACTATGTAACCCATGACCTAGAGTTGGAATCGGTGGTCTTGTCCATAAAGTTGTGGCGTCACTACTTAATGGGTGAACGATTTACCATCTACTCTAACCACAAGAGTATCAGGTATATCTTCTCACAAAAGGACCTGTACTTTAGATAGTGATGATGGATGGAGTTCCTTCGGTAATATAACATTGAGATAGAATATACTTCTAGGAAGGGAAACATGGTGGTAGACGCACTCAAAAGGAGGTCTAGTTTATAGCTGCTGAGTGAGGTGATGGAGCAGCAAGTCATGATGTTTATATCCTTCATTGATAGTGATGGAGAAGCTTCCCTCTAGTCTATGGTTGTCACTCCCCCACCCTTACAACGAGTTAGGGAGGCAGAACTTGTGGAAGTTGACTGCGAGGCCCGACATGCTCAGATATCCTTAAGACATGGTTCTGATGGATTTTTGATAGGTGGGGAGCATGTCATCTTTTTTAGATTATGCACCATCATTTCCCAGAAGGCTTGACACAGCCACATGTGGTACATGAGTGGAAGTGGGATGGTATCTCCATGGACTTCATGATGGGGTTACCACACACATCTAGGGGCCATGATTTTAGCTGGGTGATCATCAATCGACTCACCATGTTGGCTCACTTATTACCCATCCAGGAGTAGGAATTGGTAGATGGATTGAAAGGCCACTACATCCATGAGATAGTGCTGCTTCATAGGGTACCTTCGACGATAGTCTCAGACCATGATGCATGCTTCACATATCAGTTGTTGCAGGAGGCATTCCGGACTCATCTGTGCTTGAGCATAGTTTTCCACCCCCAGACAGATTGTCAGACGAAGCAGACCATACAGACCTTGGAGGACATGCTTCGTGCTTGTGTCCTGGATTTTGGTCGTAGTTGGGATAAACACTTCTCATTGGTGGATTTTTCATACAACAGAATATATCACTCCATCATTAGCATATCACTGTTTGAGTCCTTTTACTGGTGTCCTTACAGATCACCACTATGTTGTAGAGGCCTAGGGGATTTGGCACTTATTGGTCCGGAGTTGGTACGAGATACCATTAAAAAGGTGAAAATGATCCAAGAGCGGATGAGGACTACAAAAAGTAGGTATAAGTCTTATGCTGATAGGATATGAAGACCCTGGGAGTTTGAGGAGGGAGATCATGTATTCCTTTGGGTCTCACCCTAATGAGGATTACAAAGATTTGGTTAGGGCAGAATGATATCTCTGAGGTTCATCAGACCTTTCCAGATCTTGAGATGAGTTGGTGAGGTGGAGTACCACCTAGATCTTATCCCACAGATTCACTGGTTGCATGATTTCTTCCATGTGTTGTAGCTGAGGAGGTACGTTCATGATTCATCGCATGTCATTGACTGGGGTGAGCCAGACATTGACAATGAGGCGATGTTTGCAGAGTTCCCAGTGGAGATAGAGGATCGGTTGGAGTGAGTCCCTCTTGGATGGTCGATTCCTCTAGTGCATGTTCGGTGGATGAACAGGAACCTCCAAGAGATAACATGGGAGTGGGAGTCTCAGATACGTTCTCAGTACCCCCACTTGTTTGATTGGCCCTTATTATGGATTTCGAGGATGTAAAGACCTGAGGTGGGGAGAATGTAATGTCTTAGAATTTCGATGTAATTGTTTTTAATTATATAGAATTATTTCGAGACTGTATGCTTCAACGTCACATGATTTCAGGCCCGATGATCTCAAAACATTTTTTTGAACATTTTTAATGTACGTTCAGTAAATGTGTAAGTGGGAATTTTCTATCATCTGAACCAATGCTCACATTTGAAATCTGAGGGCACTGTTGAACTCGTAGCGCTGATATTCTCTTAGGAAAAGCTTAAGTTCTACCAGCATGGGCTGGATGGAAAAGTCAAATTTCTGTCTTTTTAAAGAAAATAATAAAATAACTTTTCCAAATTTATTTTATTTTTCACACTATTTAGCAGCGGATGGCGACACAGTGGTGAAAAAATTAGGATCATTAATGGAGGGTCATTAATAACTCATTTGTAACCATGATTCTGTTATCTTGATGGTTCGTTGATGGATCGTTAAATCTGGGTCATTAATGAACATCATTAATGAGCGCAACATCACTACGCATGTTTCTTTTATTATTAAAACGTTTTGGAGTTTGGAAATTAACAAGCGTGGGGGATCTCTGATGAACTATCGGATGAATCCCTCTCTAATGAAGAATGAAGAATTAAGTGACAAACATTGGAGGATCGGATCCTGAGGCCAAAGAGCGGCGATGAACGCCAACAATCACAGATCGATGATGACGCGAAACTCTTCCTTAATCCACAATAGATCAAACATATCCAGTTATGGGTTTATGCATTCTTTGTAATTGAAAATTCTGTCCTCATTCATGAAATTAACAACAAACATAGATCAACCAACTAATGGGTTGATCTATGATCTGTTCCTTTTTGCGGGAGATTCTAATGAAATTATTTGAATTGGGGTTTTCTTTTGTCGTATGGTTAATACTCTCCCCCATGCTTAAAATCTAACACGGAGGGCACGAGCTGACATAAACAAGGCCCTAAAACTCTGCAATAGTTTTTTATTATGCATTTTTTGAAGATTAATGTTCAAGTTGTTAGAAACATGATTCTAAGGAATTTTCAGTGAAGAAGGCGTCCTATGGAGGTTGTAGGCGCAAGAGGCTCAAGAAACGGACCACCAGAGTAGCTCTGGTAGCCTGTAAAAGGTATTGATGGCACGCCAATGCTAGCACGCTGCGTCTGAGGGTGGAGGAAGGCAATGCGCCGTGGTGGTAGTGGGCCGCGACTAGCTGTCTGTGGAGGCATGGAGACGGTAGCCCGATTCCGGGCTGCCCGGGTGAATGAAGAAGGTTGTAGTCCCTCGACCGCGACCGTGGACATTCATGGAACTATACTGGAACTGTGTTGATTAATTCAATCCACAGACTCGGTCCACAAGTGACATGGAGGACGCAACCACTCAGCCATGTCAGAGACTATGTGTGGTGTGGCACGTAGCAGGCTGTGGTCACTCGACCGCGGTAGCTGAAGAACCCGACACAGATCCTAGCCATGTCTCGGCCAGGTCAAAGGCCAGTCTGCCTCCAATGGACTCGGAAAACCCACTCTACAAGGCTGGGCCCAGTCAGGACCGGGTCGGGCTAGGCTGGGCCAGAGCCGGACCTAACCTACCCGTGTTTCACAAAAACACATGTATCTCTCAAACCGAGTGTCCGATTGACACACCGTCAGTGGAGTTGGGACCCTTGTGACGAGGTAGTCCTGCTGAGATACTCTATGTGATTTTTGGATGAAGTTTTAATATGGATTGTTTGGATCAGACTCGAATCCAATCAGGCCCTTTTTACAAAAATGATATATGTTACAGACCGAGCGTTCGATTGACGTGTTATATGTTATGTTGGAACCCTTACGACAAGACGGTCCTTTGGGGTTACTCTATGTGGGACATCGTTGTGGTTGAAGTATGGTCGATGGATTGAGGAGAGTATCCTCTTGAAATCAAGCGTGTTACGTGCGGGAATCCAGTGGCTGGCTGTGATGTGAAGAATGAATATTGATCTTATGTGGGTCATCACCTAGCGATCATGTGTAGGTCAGCACCTAGAGATCCTCTATGGGCCACCACTTAAGGATCCTATGTGGGTTAGCACCTAGAAATCCTATGTGGGTCAGCACCTAGTGACCCTATATGGATCAGCAGCAGAGCCTCTTGATAGAATAAGATGATCTAGCTTTATGACTAATCATATTTACTTCGGTACATATGTTATACCTGGTGTGATCTTCATCTTTTACTTTGTGCTATGTGTTTGAGATCTTTTATGGTGGTATTACCTATTTGGTATTAGCTTTGTGGTGTTTTCTTTGATGGATCTCTAAGATACCATTGAGGGTATTTGGGTCCTTACTGAGTATCGTTATGTTCACCCATGCACAGGCTTCTCCCGCACATGGTGTGTCTTGTGCAGACAACGTACATCTTTGATTGAGACGTTGGATAGCCAGGATTAGATGGTGCTCGGAGGTGGATCAATAGACATGGTGTGCTGTAGTGACATCGAATAGAGAGTTGTACCTACCCTTCAAGTAGGATCCTTAACGGATGACCTCATGAGATTTTACTTCTTTTGATGCTCATTCCTTTCAGTTGGGCTTGTATTATGACCCCTTTACTTTCAGTTTACACACTATACTCTCAGTAGTGATACTTTGTGGTGGTTGTACTTCTTTATTTCCGTTGTGATTTGCTTTGTACAATATGCCCCATCTGTGTGTGTACAGGTTTAAAGGCAATGCCTTCCCTTTTTGGGATATGCCTTTCTGGTGCTACTCACCAGGCCCTGGCCTATGGAAGGCGGGCTTGGGGTAGTCATGACATGGACCCCATGGGACGGGTCGTGACAACCCATCATAGAGTTTTTAGGTAAAATATATATTGTTTGTAATAGTTTTTCATGACTCAAATTTTTTCCTTGCATCTTAATCACACTTCTTTGTCTATTATCTATCAATATTGATATATTATACCCTATGATTATTTTATAATTTATTCGACATTATTTGATAGGAATAAACTATTTCATAAAAAATTATCCTTCTTGATTTTAATTTCTCATTAAAATTAATTTTTTTATGAATAATTCCCATTAAATTTAATGTATTTTTCTTCCATGCCCATCTTTTTATTTCTAACCAATGTTCTCATTTCCCTAGTAGAAACATAAATTTTTTTTATATACAATGATCCTTTAATTTCCCTTATATCTTTTTAAATAAAAGGTTACACTATCATTTTTAATGATATGGGATTTCAATATGTTCAAAAGGTTTTTTATGCTTTAAAAAAGTTTTATCATCCACACTGAATTTTTTTTTGAAATCATTAATGTCTTTATCAAGGTAACATTATTATATATTCATTTAAAAGTATAATTTTTCATCATATTATAACTTCTCATTTTTTCTACCCATTATATATTTTCAAGTTTTTTTTGTTTGTAACTCTTTAAATTAATGGTTTTTAAAATTCATTTATTCCCCTCTAGAAAAATATTTTTGAATGTAATTTACGCATTATATTTTATAACAATGATTAAAAGGTTTCGTGAAAACTTTTTTATTTTTACATCTATTTTCCATGCATGGTTCATTTTTCATGAAGTAATGTTTTTAACACCATATATATTTTTTATTATGATATGATTTCTTTTGGATAATTTTATTCATGATATATTATGATTTTATAAATTTATGATATTTGATGTTTAGTAAACCCATTCTTTTTACCCTTGGTTTTTTATATGATGATTTTGAAATGATATGAAACTCATTTTTTTCTCTATGGGTTATTTTATGTTGTGATAGTTTTTTTCAAGTGGCACATAGATATATAGAATATTATATAGGTCGGACCTACATCTCCCTCAGAAGAATTGGGTAAAGTCTTATATCTACAGTGATAGAAATGTTATGTAAACGGGTCACCAAGTAGCTTTGTTCAGAAAGGTTGAGTGTGATGGAGTTTATCTTGACTCAATATTTTATGAGTGAATGGGTTGGTGGGTTTCAGTTTTAAAAATGATAAGAAATACTATTTTTATGATTTTGACACATTTACATGTTTTTTATCATGTAATTTAAATTTTTCATGATGACATCATATTGTTATCATATTCTGCACTTTCATGTCTTGCTCAATTTTGTTATTATTGATATTTATTTTAAGAAATTTAATTAAATGTACACATAATTAACATTCCAGTTATGATATTATGATTATTAATCATGTTTCAGGATTATCATATATGGTCTTGTGAACACTTATTAATATATTTAAGTCATTACCATATACTCTTCCATGATTATGATCTAACACTTTATGATATGTTTTTTCCTTAATGAGAATCTGAACTCATCCCTTTGTTATGTTTCTATTCGCCAGGTTATGAAGATTATTATATAATGTTAGATATATAGGAAATGTTCTACAAGAGAATGATTATAAGGAAATGCATGAATGTGTAGTAATTAAAGATGTTTATATAGCTAATCTCCATAAAAATAAACATTTCGACCTCTGAGTTATATGTTATTAAGATTTATTTCTTATATCCTATAATTTTTTTACTTTTTTAGTTATGTTTTTCTTGGAATATATAATTAAGCTATTAAACCAATGGAAAAGAGCAAAGACATATTTTATCCCCATAGATGAATATAGGTCCTGAAAAATATGGGTAAATGGTACACTCACCATCTACTCTAGAATTGTGGGTATCCATTTGGAATAATGTTATAGCCACAAAAGTAGGCATATGATATTTACTAAGTGCATTAAATCAACTCCCAAATGATTTGATGTTATATTCTATTATTATTTTATACCATATTGAGGATTATGGAATATTATTCATCAAATACACATTAACACTACATTAGAAGAATTCAATGTGATTTTCTAATTCATCAGTTGTCACCACTTAGAATCCATAGTAATTAATGAGATAGGGAAATGAAATTTTATATTTCAAAAAAAATTATGATTATCTATCGATATAAGGATCGATGTGACATCTCTTAGAAAACAAATTCCATTATAGGAGTTATGATACCAAATAATGAGGGTTTTTTAGATCAAATCATGGGATAAAAATCAGTATTTTGATTTTAATATTCTGATGGAAATAATTATATTTCTTAATTTTTTATAACACTCTAGAAATTGGATAACGGGTCGAATTTATATCTTATATATCCTTCGTTAAATAGTAAGTAATAACTAAAATTATGAGAATGAAATTTCGTTAGGGGGGATAATGCAATGAATCCATATTTTAATATATATTTTCTTGTAATTATTTTTAATTTTTTGACAGCTTTATCCACACGTAACACCAAACATAAACAAATTGTTGTATAATTGGATAAAATATAACTATTTATATATTAATTTTATAAAATATCCATTGAATTAATAAAATTGAATATGAGAAACAACATTTTGAAATATTTATAGAAATAAAATAATGGTTCCACTTAATTTTAATGAAATTCAATATGATTACCAAAATATCTAGTAAGATAATTTATTGTTCAAAAATGTATTTATCAAAAGAATTTTTTTTATATGACATGATTTTGTATTTCCAGGAACATATTAAAAATCATGATAAATTTTGTTTGATATTAATAATTTTTAATTCCAATTTGGTTGGAAAATCATATAAAATAATAGTAGTTATTGTTTATATTTGGAAATTTCATTTTCCATTAAAATAGTCTTTCACTATATTTTAGTATTTTATTAAAAAAATAAATTTTTTATTTTATTATTTTTTATTTTATAAAATTATTTTCATTTTTTATCCATGAAATTAAGATTATCTTAGTATTAATTTTTGATATTTTTATAAAGTAATTGATTTTGACATGAATGGTACAAATAATGCTTTTCCTAAAAACTATATCTTTTATAATACAATAATGAAATAAAACTTTAATAACCCATTTTTTTATGAAAATACATATTTAGTAATTAATATAAATCATTTAAAATACTATTTTTAATTTATAAAACAATAGTTTGAAATTTTTTGAATTGAAGTAATATTTAATATAAAAAAATAAATTTTTTGTGCTTATATTGAAAATTAGATATTACAACTTTTAGAAATTAAATATAACAAAATTTATTTTCTATTTGAGTTCAATATGTAAATTTTAGTTTATAACTAATATTTATTTTTTATTCATATATATAATAATAGTAAGATTAATGTTAATTATCATGATAAGGTTGAAAATTTTTCTTTAAATAGAACTATTTTATCAAAATAATGGAATTTTAATTTAATCAATCAATTTGGTATAATTTAAATGATGACTAAAATATGATTTTGAAACCTATATCTAATATTTAGCACTCATTCAGTAATTAATCGATAATAAATACTATTATAAACCCAAAATGGTTTATGGTCATCCTTCTACAAAAACCGATTTGTATATTTTATATATTTTACTTTAAATTTACATTTTATAATATTTAGATATTTAAACACTCAAAATAGATATTAAATTATGTATCAAAAAATTATTTTAGTAATATGGTTATCCATATTTATTTAAATAAAATATAAATCACTTAGTGAAAAAATAGTTATCAATGTAAAAAACACATTTAAAAAATGTAAAAAACTATTATAAAAGGATTTAAACTTGTTCACAACATGTGTGGAATATACTGTTTGAGGGTTTATAAATCAAATACCACCCTGCACTCCATTATTCAAAATTTTGGTGTCATTTACCAAGTATTAGTGTATTAATATCATAAATTTGTATGGAGTATTCCCAAAACTGCCCTTTTTTACTTATAAAAGCTGATCACTTCCACTCCTCCAAGGTTACATCACCCGATAAGCATCCCCTTGAACCTCTTCTAAAACTAACAATATGAGAGTTCCATTATTTATACCTAATTATATTGTCTCTACAAGTTATATAAAGACCTTAACATCCAAGGGGATATCTCAGAGATGATCAATCCTCCAATGTATGCATTGCCTTCTTTGTAATAATTTCTCATTAATCATCCTCTTACAAATCACTTATATCCATAAAAATTTAATTAAATATGTATCATTACTACAATAAGGTATTATTATATAAATATATAAAAAATTATTTATTCCTCTCTATCTAATAATAAAACAAAAGTGTCATTAGTGCATGTGAACGAGCTATCACCTCTACAAAGTGAAGTCTATGGTTTTTCTTAAACACCTATCATGGTCGGTATTGATGATAGGATTGATGATAAAATATGATATATAAAATAGAAATATTACTCTATAATTTCAAATTATCATATACATTATTTTCCAATCATTTGTTTAGAAATGGATTCATTAATCGTGGATGTGTGTGGACTAACACCTCTATAAGAAGTGGTTTTCATTTTTCATCACCACCCAACAGAGATGGATTTAAAGTTATATTTAACATATAAAAAATTAAATTAAACTATTAATATCATGGATACTATGTTATTTTTTTATTCATTCTAATATGGTCAATATTCAAAATGAGTTAACGAAATATTTACAAAATAACCTCAAGTAAGAAATATAGAAAAGAATAGTATATTTTAAATAAATAACATATGAAAATAAATGATCAATATTAAATTAAAAAAAAGGTCTGTAATAATCTATTTATAAAAAATAATGTGATCATTTATAATCTTAAGTATGTGTGAATAATTAATCTAGAACACGGTAAGGGTTTCAACTCAAAATTTACAACTTCCATACACATTTTTTATGCACATAATTTCATTTAAATGGATGTATATGTAAAGAATTGGCCTTAAAAATTACATATTATTGTGTTATTAGAATATAATTTAGATTATTACATTCCCAAATATCATTATGGTTTAGAGTTTTATAGTGTTAGTGTAAAGACAAAAAATTCTCATACATAGATATTACATCTTAATAGATAAATATTCATCTCATATTAGAATAACACACATGAGGACCATAAAGGTTTTGTTTCTTTGGAAACATATATACATAAAAAACTAGTTTATTAGTAAAAAACATAACCTCCTTCTAATTTACTCATAACTATAACCCTTATTAAAAATATCATACATAAAACTATTCATCATGACCTTGGGAAAGGAAACATAAGAAAGGGTGATCTCATATTTTCAGTAAGGTTAAATAAGGGATATATAAATGATCATATAAGAACAACTTGAGCATAATTGTATGAGAATATGAGAATAAAAACTGAAAACCATTCCTTTAATATCAATGATTATAATAATTTTACATTGAATAAGGCTTTATAGTTCATAAGACATGAATCGTAGAAGAATCAAATATCATGATCCATGAGAACATAACAATGGCATAATACATAGATTTATTGCATACACATAAGAATTGAAAATCATTTCCATAGTAGCTAAGTCCCATTTATAATGGTATAATAGTGTACTAGGATCACTCCCTAAACCATTATAGTATTCAAGGTTCACTCCCAAGACTATAATTGTTGAAAAATTCCCTTACTGAACTGGTTTCGCCCCCCATTTCAGTCCTATATATCTCATGAGTTATCAATATTTACTTAATGAATTCGACGTGCATATAGATCCCACCCATCACATAATTAAAATCATACATACTTGTGACATAACATCATAAAATATTCATGATATTAAAATCCATGAAAATAAAATTCTCTTATAAACATTTCATCATTGAATAACTAATGGAAAATAAAAAGGTTTCATAAAAATTTTATCTTATCATCATAACAAAACCCATGGAAATGATACTTGGTTCATAAAAATATATTCTTCATAAAAATAAAACATATTGATAATAAATAAGTATGGTCACATTAGATCATATCCCTGGTATATCTTAATTAATATCAAAGGATGCTATCTTAGAAGGAAAATAGTTTTGATATATCACTTGGAAAAGTTTTTTAGGAAAATATCATTTCCACTTGGAAAACACATAATTAAATTATTTATAATTATTAAATAAAAAAAATTATTTCATAATAAACATTCCAAATTTTTAATTAATAATTAAATTATTTAGTAGTCAAGATAGTTTAAAATATTATGCATCTTGCACATAATAAACAAAAGATTCCTTTCACAATTTCTGTCAAAAATTTAAAGTGAATCACCGGAAAACAATAAGAATATTTATTTTAAACCATTATGTAATAGTTAAAACATACATAAAAATTACATTAAAAATTCATATTAATATATTAATAAAATTATTCAACCCATTTTTAGGATACATTGATATGCAAGTAAAAGTTTTTTCAACCAAAGAGATAAATAAAGTCAATTTTTATAAAAAAAATTTATCTCATGGGAACATCATGAGACGAAAATGAAAGGAAAACATTTATCCTCCAAAAATAACCAGAGGATAATAAAATTAATGATCTTACTATGATATATATCATAATATTTCATCATCAGAAACATAATCATAAACAATCCTGATAAACAATGAGATTATAACATAAAACTATTACTTCTTTAGTTACTTTTGAATCATAATCGCCATGAAATAAATAACCATATATGGACATTTATATCTACATAATTATCATGGGAAGAATAAAAAAATAAATTCATGGGTATTATATACACTACATGAATAGAATCAACTAGTGTATAAGACATGTGTCCCACAAAAATAAAAGTGAGATGAAAATCCCTTACGAGCTTTGGTAACATTTAATTTTTATGCCCACCAAAAGTAAAAATTAAAATGAAACATTAAATATACTAATAATTATTAAATTCATGATATAAAATGTAAAAGTGTATGTATATACCACTAATTCAAGAATATTGTTGCATATCATAACATATGTCCAAAAGAAGATAATTTGACACAAAAATACCTTACCTTAAGTCTCGACTTTATTCATAGACATTCAAAAATCTTTTTATAATAAATATAGGATTATTATGTAATACTAAAGAACTATAATCATATATATCATTATATATATGATTTACATAAGAAATTTTATTACCAATTTATTGGAAATTCCTTGTTAAAATCATTTTTATGGTAATAACTAATTCATTTTTCATGTTTGTTTTAGTTTGGTATTTTCAGTCCTATTACATTGATCAAGGTTCAATCATATAAATAATTAAAACCATGATATAAATATCATATATAATCATTATATATATTTTAATAGTAATTAATAAAATTATATATAGGAAAATGAACTACATCATTAATGGAGACAGTAGACAATATGTACTCAGGAATATTGTTTCCATTTTCTTATCAGATTAAAAAAATAGGGATAAGTAATATATCACATTTAAATAATAATTATTATTATATCATATATTTTATATGTATTAATTAAATATATCCTTATTACCATAAAATTCAAAATAATGAAAATTTTATCACATTGCTTCTTGGAGGCCGTAGTCTACCCTACGCACGAGTGACATTAATATTTTTCAATGGATTGAATGTATGAAGGTAGATGTTATATTATATATATATGGGTATAATTATATCAAAAATATCATATATATATATATATACTTTAAATCTATTATTATATCCATCCATTAGAGGTGGTGATGTAAAATGAATTGCATTGGTCCATGAGGTGGTAGTCTATTGTACACACAATCGATGGTTTCGTTTCCCATTTAATGAAAGAGAAGATGAATGTGGGTAAAGTCCCTAACATTAAACAACATCAATATATGGGGGATAATTATTTTATTAAATCATAATATTTAAAAATTATTTGAATGAGGTGTGAGAATAAATAAAATAAAAAATCTCGGTTTAGAACAACACCTCTTCTTCGGACAACCTCCTTTAGTTAGCACCAAAAACCTTCATGGGAGGGTTTTAAAATCACCCCTAAGATTATAGGATGTGGTTAGGGAAGTAATTATGTTATTTGGGAATATATTAACATAACAAAAAAATTTTTAACTGTAAAGTGGAGAGGATAGGGAAATCCTCTTCTAGAAGTGGGGGAGAGGACACTCTTGGAATTTTTTAGAAGAAAATGTTATATCCATGTTTTAAACGTTCCAAAATGATCAAAAAATGGATTATTAAAAAAAATAGACAATATAAGATTATATATATATATATATACTAGTAATTGAACAAGTTTTTAGGTTATTTTAACCCTTATTTTTTTAATGCTAGGTATATATGTTTTAATCTTAAGTGTGGTAATAAATTTCTACTATTTTTACAATTCATTACCACCAAAAATAAGTTGAACTTGTTATATTATATTAATTATTATGATTCAAAATATGGAATCAATTATTACTAATTCATTTCACATGATTTTCAGAAATTAATTGAAAATTAACCTGTAGAGGTGTTGAAAAGGCAGGTTTACAAAGAGAAAATTTTCATAAGCATAAAAAGTTTTTATATAAAAATTTAAATATTAAATTGATTTTACCAACCTAAGCACATGAGCCTTAGCCCAGTTCATGAGGACTCTCTAGGTGCATCCAAGAGACCTGAGATCAAATTTGGGTGGAGGCATATTTCTGGGTACTGTAGCAGTATTGTAGCAGGATCTATTCTGTACTATAGCAGATAGAACTATTCATCCATCTAGGCCTTCGGGGCACCAGTTTGTTCCTTGGGTCCTGCAAGGCCTTCGGCCCAACCATGGCCTCCGGGCTAGTTGATTATCAAGGCCTTCGGGCCACCTTAAGGCCTTAGGGCCACCCCAAGGCCTTCGGGCCACATGTATGTAGGCCCCAGACACACCACAAAAAAGGAGCAGCCTTAGAAGAGGATTCAGAGTAGGTACCCTCACCAGAGCAGAGCCAAATGGATTGTCAGAATGAGAGGGTATGTCTATGCCATCGGTACCAGCCTGTGCTTGCACAGGAAGCCTAGCCATACGGTCATGCAATGGTGGAGAGCTACTATTAGGATGCAGATGCTGGGGAGGGGCAGTTCCTTGTAGATAGTCTGGTTGACTCTCCTAAGACCTTCGGGTCATGTAATCTCATAAGCCTACGGGCCATGTAATATCTGATCCTACGGGCCTTTTAAGGGTTCCCATAATCCCTTTAAAGGGTGGTTATCAAAAATCAATAAAAATGAAGGCCTTCGGGCCATTCATGCCAATGTAATTCAGATTAATTATATCATAATTTGACTAATTATTATTTTAAAAAAATTAATAACAAATATAACATTGTAATTGATTTAAACTAAAATGTGGTTTCCAATAAAACCCAGTATTCTTAATTATTCATTAAAAATAGTTTAAAAAATATCAAATATTCACACCAGGAAATTTTTGACTAGTTGATTCCAAAAATTATTTTCATTTTATAACAAGAAAAATCATAAATTTAGATGAAATTAATTTTATTATTTGTTCACAAAAAATCATTTTTTGATAAAAAAATGTATTTGTAAATCTTATAACGACTTTACCAAAAAGTATGTACTAATTTTTCAAAATATTTTATTTACCTAAAACATTTATAATTAGTTTTATAAAAAAATTATAATTAATGCTGCCATTTTATTGGTAAGGATATAACAATCATGTTTAAATAATGATATTAATATTATATTTTGGGTTTCTAAAACTCAATGTTTTTTGCAACACAAGCTATCAAAAAATAAATTTATTTCAGGAACAGTATTTCATAAAATCTTAGTGTATCATATTATACCCCCATTAAAATTAATATCTCCCTCAGAATTCCATAACTTTCACAAAAACTGACGATACATATTTCTCATCATATCCTCATTTTCCCACATAACTTATTCATATTGGTGGTTTCACCACAAAACCTTAACCAGGTAAGTGGTCATGTTTATTTGAACTTTTTATCCATAATCCATAATATAAACTTGTCTTTTTTCAAAGTAAATATCATGATATAGCGATATGAAATTTGAGTTAAGTACATATGAAGATTCATGTATGTACTTCCTTGGAAGAGATATATGGAACACATCATTGGATTGAGTTCAGTGGAAGAGCCTAGTGATATGCATCAATCCCCAATTGATCAAGAATATCAGACGGGGCAATATACCTAGGTATCACCTTTACTTTATTTTAAAATCTAATAAACATCTTCCATTAAAAATTTATTAGAAACTTCTTATCAATAATTTCAAATTTCAGATCATGTCTATGATTTTTTGAAAAAAAAATATTGTGATCTTTTTTACTTCCCATATGTGTTGTATAAGGGATATAACCTTCTCATTTATTTCGTTAACTAGCATAGGTACTCATATTTTTTCTTTATGTAAATTCATCATATCCTGTTGGAGTTGTATAATTCTTTCAATATTGGGATTCATAAGGATTTATCTGAATTATTGAGTGACTGATATTATTGTTTAAAAAATCATCTAAAGGAAGGTGTTGATCCCAACTACCTTTCAAATCCATATAACAATATCTTAATATATCCTCTAGGTTTAGAATTTTTCTCTTAGATTGGACATCTGTATAAGTATAACAAGTTTTGATAAAACATAACTTTGTATCCAAATCATGTTGAATACATTGAAAGAACTTCAAGGAAAACCTCAGATCCTGATGAGAAACAATAGAATGTGGTTCTCCATGAAACTATACCAATTCCATAATTTATATCCTAGAAAGCTTATCTAGAGAAAAATATTCTCTGATAGAACTTATGTGTCCTTAATTCATAAGGATATTGGATAAAAACCATAATGTAATACTCCCATTATATGTTTTGGGGAGTCTATTGAACAAAATCAATGGTGACATTTTTCCATTTCTATTCTCATATGGTTAATGGTGGTAACCTCCCCTTATACATTTTTCACTCAGTCATAACTTTCTAATATACCAATTACATAGATACATATTTTTTAATATCACTCTTAATTCCATCCCATCAGAAATACTCTTTCAAATCTCTATCTATATTTGATCTTCTTGGATGAATAGAGAATGAAGAACTATAAACATTAAATAAAACATTCCTCTTCAAATCAGGTACGGATGTAACACATACACGGTTCCCAAGACTTATCATTCCATCATAATCATGGTTAAACATATGATAATTTTTCACCTTCATATATAGCTTTATATCTTCTTTCTAATACTCTATAATCTCCAGTTAGATAGAACGTGGAAAAATTATTTTTGAAATATCAGATTTCTCCCCTCCCATTGGATCTTCAGCACAATTCTCTAGTGATCATAATTCTATTCCTTTCTCATTGAATATATATAAGAATATAATCTATATATACTAACACAAACAGATCAAGTTAATATCTAAAGAATCTATTCATTGCATCCATGATGATAGTGGGGGAATTAGTAAGACCAAATGGAATAACAATATATTCACAGTGCGCATAACTTGAACGTAATGTCTTCTTATGTATCACCTCCATCTTTACCCTTAATTGTTGATATCTATAATGAAGGTCAATCGTAAAAAATTATTAAGCTCTATAAAGTTGATCAATCAAGTCATCAATACATGGTATAAGATATATGTTCTTGATTTGGATCTTGATCAATTTTTGATAAACAATACTGAGTCACAGTGATCTATTTTCTTCTTAACAAAGTGGATAGATTCACCCCAATGTTACACAATCTTTTAAATGAATCCCTTTTCAATATTATCATGAATTTGATTCTTCAATTCATGTAGCTCTATTAGGGATATTCTATATAGTATTTGAAATAGGTGTATCACTAGGTATGAGTTCTATTGAGAACTCAACTTCACTGTTTGATAGAAGACTAGGTAACACTTTGGGAAAGACATCAAAAACTCCCTCAAAGTAGGAATATGATCAATGATGAGTTCCTCCCCAACCATGTGAGAAAAAAAACCTTTTTTAATAGGAATAAAGACCAATACATTATATATTATCTTCATTGGAATTTCATATTTGTCATCACTATGACAGACAACCATAGGTTGGTTTGGAATATCAAACATGACATCCCTTCCTCAATAATTGATGTGTGATTTATGTAGATAAATCAAATCCATGAGTAAGATAACATCAAATTAAATTATACGTAGATTGATGAGACTTAGAGGATGAAAATTCACACAAACCTCAACTAGAGAAGCTTCATAGATTTTATATGTGATCATTATACCATTCTGGGTTTCACTAATAAATCAACATCTAGTTTTTTGGGTGGTATTTTGATACCCTTTGAAAATTATTCATATTTAAAATAGTTGTTAGATCCAAAATCAAATAATAAATTATTAGTTTTAGAGTGTACCGTAAGGCTAACTTTAACTATGTTGGTATTTCCCCCCTCATCTAAAATAGTGATTGCATGAGATTTCCCTTTGTCTATCGCCTAAGGAGGTTTCTTGTTGAAAGTGGTTTCTCTAGACCCACCAAATGATGTACTTTGATTTCTATTACATGTATAAGGTTATATATATATATATATATATATGTTTTTATCTTACCATGACATTGTTGATACTTCCGCATCGACTATATTTATGTTAGTTTCCTTATATTATGTGTCATATCAAAGGGTTATAGAAAAACCTATGCTATAATCTGAAACTATAGATACAATGACATTAATCTTAATGAAATTTCTTATAGTCTAGATACATTATACTAATAGGACATAGTTTATGTGTGACTATCAGGTGATGGAGGCTTATAATCATTTAGAAATATTCTCATGGAGTTCACACTTGGTGATCTCTAGTATGTGATATTGAGACGACATACCCGCTAATAGGAACATCACATGTTTCATGTGTCATTGGTTGTTCCTATCTATGGACATGTGTACTGGTCTATTGACTTGAGATCATTATAAATATGTTCTATTTGATTGTGTACTTTGAAAAAAAAGTGGAAACCATGATAATGATGTTGTAGTGATGTAGTTTGTGTTGGGTAGATTGTTCGTTGTATGACATTGGTGGAATGATCAATATAGGATTTTTTAATTCATAATTGAGGAAGTGATATCTCAAGACTATTTGATCAGGATGATAGTACCTTTATAAATCCATTCCCATGGTAGTAAAGGGTAAATCTATCTAGATATAACAGCAAATAACAATGAAATAATGGACGATGATTAAAGTGTGCATCCGGCTTCATGAGATATCAAATGGAAAAGTGATTATATTACATAGTACGTGTTCATAGGTTAGTTTTTGTTGATATGAATTTTCTTTATCTTTTTAGAGGTCCTGATTGGTTTCTAGTATCCACTCTTAGTCTGTGAATATTATGCACTTATATCGATATAAGGTCCTAGAGGATCACACACAATTGCATATTAGAGAATCTTCCTTATTCTGGTGAATAAAAATATAGGACATAGTGGTCCCCACCACATGGTTTGAGTGTTGTCCATGTTTTATCGATCATTGAAAAATAAATAAATTCGTTATTGTTTGAGTAATGAATAATTGGTCTGAATTTATTTTTTAGAAGCATTTACAAGTAATTAAGTGAATAAAAGGATTAATATTACATGAATGAATATTATTTCAATATTCCTGGTTCATGTAATATTATCAAGAATTATTAGTTGATTTAATTGCTCAATTTTTACCACATAATATATTTAATATATATTACAAGTATGTGATAAAATATAAATACTATTTATGGCACATTTAATTCATCATAATTATAATTTTATATCACTTATTTAGTGGAGGTTTAATGCACGGGGGACAAGGAACCCTAACTAGATATTTTGACATCCAATATATAAGTGGTGAGAAGATCATTCCAATGTATTATTCACTCAGTTGGAATTGAGAGCTTCTCTCTTATCCATATTTATAGGGATAGAATCTCTCAATTTGAGCATATAATCCACGTTCACATTCATGGATTGAAGGCATAGGATTGTGATGATTATCACAGCATCGAAGTGATCATCTGAGCACCTAGCTAACACGCTGAATCCAAATAATAGTCTACACACATATTCATGAAGCGTGTATGTATGATTTAAAGTGATTTAGTATCAGATATTTCAATCAATGGTCATCGAAGACTTGCGACATACGTGAACACTTAAAATCAGAACTAGGTACGTGAACATTTATATTTTCTGATCTAACTAAACCATTTGAGATCCCTGAACCATATCAAGACTTGGATCACTAGAGACGATGACGTTTCTCTTCTCTAGTGGTGAAAATTATTAAATTCCCAGACTCAACGGATTCTTCTACATGCCTCGGTACTAAGAATTGGTATCAATGGGATCACATAATTTTATGATCCATGAAAATTATTTTTCATTAAATTTAGGTATATGGTTTGAAATCATTCTGAACAGATCTACACAGACTTTGATCCTATTCTTGATGGCCAAGATATTTTCATAAGAAAAAAATTTATGTATTGAAACAATGTTTATTGGATATTAATTTTTTGAATATTAATTTTATGATGAATGAAAATATGTTTGTGTTCTTCAATTTTATGTTGACCTCCAGCCCAATTCCTGTCAGAATCTAGCCGTTGGATTATCACACAAGTGGTGTTTTGATAACCAAGGTAATTAAATTATTATTAAATAATAATACCTCTTTTTTGAAAAGGATAGTTTTTTCCTTTGGTATAAAATAATAATAGAAATATATTATCTATTATATATACTAAACATGGATTCCTCTAGCTGATGTGTCACCTCCACAGCCTTCCTTCCCCCCCAAATATGTCTCTACGTGAAAATTACCTCCACCATCCGGCATTCCGCATGACTCCCTCCCTCAACAATCCATTCCCTCCTTCTAGGGTTTAATATCTCCTCCTATCTGGGTTCCATGGATTCCCCGATCAAGGTTCTCAAGTACCACCTTCGGCACCCCGTCACCTCCCTTCGGCTACCCATCCTTCATAGTCCAGGATCCTCACCTATGTATCTTTCAACTCCCCATCTCTGACAGTCTCTATCTCTGACCGTTCTCGATTCTTCTCTCCAGTTACGATTCCTCCATCCCAGATTTACTACTGAAAATCGTTTCCTACCCTTGCCTCTATGTTTTGCTTCATCTTTGACCAAATCTTCTTCTCTATCAATCATTTCTCGTGGTTCTTCCTCTAAACCTTGGTTTCCCTCTTCTACTGTCAGCCCCCTCTACCTCCGCAAAAAACCTCGGTGCCTCCGTATTCTTCGCCTCCTCCCCCTTGACCTTATTTGGATTGGGTTCCCAATGTCTTCTTCTCCTCTCGAAAAGCACCGCCGAATATTCCTCTACTTAACTGGGACATCCTTTCTGTCTATATATACCTTAGTCGGGATCTTCTATTTCAACATCATCATTGTCCTGCGACTATCAACTCCAAACTATTCACTTCAACAACCGACACAATGCAAATCTACATCAGTGGGACATCCTCTGGTTGGAGATAGGTGTGGCTCGTGAATCGCGCTGTCAATATTGGAGGTAAACCTACATCTAGGTTGTACTAACATCGACGCAAACCATCACAAGATCCTGCTCCCGATTACTTTTAACCCTAACTACAAAAATAGTTTATGTTATTATTTGGTCGTGCCACTCCCTGCATCTCGTACAAGATTTACTTCCCTTATAAGCTACTACATCATCTAAATTGGCTATCTGTTACAGGTAAAACGCATTCACACCTACATATTGGAGGCGTAGTTACAGATTAGATAAGGTCTTCTGCACCTGTGACAGCTTCAGTTTGCTTCACCATTACATCTAGATACTCATTGAAGATAAGTTAATATGTAAATCATCATGTACCTTGACATGATTCCAAAGATACATGTTCTTTCAGTTTCAAAAACTTACTAACAACTTTCAAAAAAATTATATTATATTTCCCCTGTCCTGATTCAATAGAGCCATCTAAACTGATATTGTTCATTTAGACTGTATGTCTACCAGCATAGGCATCTTTTTATTGCACCACATCATATATTAAACTAACAGTAAATGTAATTTATTTTCAAGAATACCTATCTTTATATTTTATTATCTTCCATGCTTTATTTTACTCAATGTACCCATACATAAACATAAGATTAGTGATTCAATAAAACTTACATGCATACAAATTCCTTTTGCTTCTGGGATTAATTTCTTATATGATTGCGAGTCTTCAAAGACCCTACAGATCCAAAGGTAAGAAAAAGGTATGTTCTTCTCAATTTCTGGAATTTTTCCCTTCTCTCCATGATTTATAAATTTTTGTTCAATATTAATTTTGGTTTAATATTACATTGTGTCTTTATTTTGGATATTTCTCTATACCCACTGACTTCTCTATATTTTTCTACATAACATGTCAATGAAGTTCTTGGAAGTAACATGTTTGTGCACTGAATAATGAGAATTTTTTTCAATTAGCATATTTATGTGGTTTTAGAAGTGATATGGTATGTCCCTAATATAATGAACCTTTTTTCTAACTGAATGATGCATGTTTACATTGAAATCATGTTAAATTGTTTCCTTTCATGTAAACTATTTGAATTGGTGCTTCCTCCATTAGAAAAAAGAAGTAGAGTGCTACTGGTTTGCTTTCATCCTATACTCAGTTATGAAATTATCCAAGGGAAATGCAGTCAATGTAAAGCAGTCAAGGTACCCTAGTTAGGTATATTTGTATGAATCAGGTTTTTAATTTTACCAAACGCAAATATTGTTCAACGAAGTTCTTGATTAACTCTATGTGGCTACATTGACCCTAAATGTACTCTACACTGTATAATGTCCATTCTTTATAACTTCTGAATTAATTTTCCCACTTCTCTAAAATATTTTGTATTTACCTTTTCTTATAATTTTTTCATAGGTTATTAAAATAAATCTAAATTTATGATTTATCAATTATGGGACCATTCTTTTGGTAATAAATGATGTTAAATTATGTTAATATTTTCATGTTGTTGTACTGTATCCTAAATTAGGTGTTTGTGAGTTGTCATTATGTCCAGAAATTGATTTATCTTTTAGTAAGGGTGGATATTCTAGGCATTGTGGGGATTCCAATTATAATGTACTAGGAAATATGAATCTTATCCTAAAAAAACATCTGTCAAGGAATGTATTTTAGGGGAACCTACTGTGTTAGATATGTCTATATCCCCACTAACTTCCCTATATTGTTCTACATAGAATGTCAATGAATTTATTGGAAGTAACATGTTTGTGCACTGTATAAGGGTCGTTCTTCGTACCTTCTGAATTAATTTTCTCTCTTCTCTAAAATATTTTGTATTTACCTTTTCTTATACATTTTTCATAGGTTATTAAAAAACATCTAATTTTATGATTCAAAAATTATGGTCGCATTCCTTTGGTAATAAATGATGTTTGATTATGTTAATGTTTTCATGTTGTTGCACTGCATCCTGTCTTTAGTTGTTTATGAGTTTTCATTTTGTCTAGAAATTGATTTATCTTTTAGTAAGGGTGGATCTTCTGGGCATTGTGGGGATGTCAAGTATAATGCAATGGGAAATATGAATCTTCTCTTAGAAAATTAGTTGTCAAGGAATGTCTTTCAGGGGAACCTATAGATTAACAACTGTAATGGATTCTGCTATGATAAATTTTCCTCAAACGATTTTTACACCCTATGTTTATGATCCAAACAAATAAACTGGAACTAATTATATAGCTTGAATTCATCATTCATTCTTATTCAATTTTTCTGATCATCTTACTGTAGCTAAATGTAAACATCATGATTATCGTGTGGTACAATGGGAGAAGAATCCAAGATGGAAAATTCCAATTAGATTGTTCTTCTCATGTAATGTTTCACTTGTATTTCAGTTGGAACAAAAAAAATAAATTAATGTTTCTTCTCAAACTATCTACTATGATAAATTTTCCCTAAACAAAGGTTACACCCCTTTTATATGGAATAAAACCTAGAGTGACTGGTACATTAATAATCTTTCATGTTCATGATCTAAGTAAATTTTCAAAAAAGTTGTTTTCATTAGTTTTTTCCTTCATATGTCACCACATTATCCCATCCATCATCATTATTATTTTAAGGTATACAAATTTTTTAGGAGTATGAATTTTATTCCCGTTGAAGTCTTGGAATCCCATAATAGATAAAAAGGGAATATTAGAGAGCTGAGAGAGAATTTGATGTGAGCTCAAGAGGAGACTCAAGGGCTGCGAAGGACAACTACAAAGGAGCATCATTTTTTGACTACATTATTTTTAATGATGAAAAATCATCAAGTAATGTGTTTCAGTTATTTTAAGGTATTTTCCAGTAATTTGAATTTCTTTTTATTACGAAGGATTCATTTTTTTTGTTAATTAAGCAATAACAATTATTTTTGGTTATACATGGTAACATACATTCGAGTATACCCGTATTTTATTCCAAATTTTTATTTCTATGTTTTTTAGTTTAGTATATGTATTTTATATTCATCTTTTTATAAGTTTCATTGTACATAACTTCATTGTCTTTATATTTAGGGCACTTTTAGAGTTATGTTCTTTACTAGTATTTTATGATTTCATCATATTCAATATAATAAATATTAATTTAGGGTTTCATTCTGTGATGTGCTTAGGGATGTTGATCCTTTCCCAGTATTCTTAGGGTCAAATTAATTCACAACTTTCTTATCAGCAGCACTAGCAGTACCAACATCATGGCTAACAGGATCTATATACAAGGTCTCATTGGAGTTCCCTTTATCCTATAAAAAATCCACCTGGGCAGCCTGTAGATTTTTTGAGTTAGGATCCTCAGCAGATGTCATAGAGACTGAATGAGAGGTCTGGCCCTGGTCAAAACCAGCCACCACCTCCCCCTTCTTAGGAGTTCCCTTATCAGCTTGTAATTTACTAGGAGGAAGATCCAATCCAGACAGATTTAGTGTTTTTATAGCACCCAATTCAGGGCAAGGCTGCATCGAGTTCGATTCCACCATGTGTATGTTTTGTAAAAACATTGGTAGTACCTAGAGAAGTATGAGAATCACCATGCTGGCCAAGGCTTCCCCCATCAGACCTATTCTTGGTCTTTTCAGTCTAAATAATCTTCTTCTTATCTTCCCCCTTCTTTCTATCTGTCAGACAGGATGTCGGGTCTGGACCATCTGTACCATCCATTGAGAGTTTGATCTAGGCCTAGGACACCCTAGTATTTTTACTATCCTTCCCTTTGTTTTTACCTGGTAACCCCTTTCTTTCTAGATTATATACAGATGGTGCTTCTTCAAGAGTATTTTCTTGAGTTCGAGCATTATGTTTGGTTACTGCACTTTCTCAAGCCTTGAGATTCTGAGGGGCCTCACTCCTAGTGGAAATTTTCCTCCCTGGTACAGACCCCCTTGCCTCATCAGCAGGAACTGATACATATTTTAAGGCACCCCCATAATTATTTTTCTTACCTTGAATAGGTGAGAAAGAATAGATCAAGAAAGATATTCTCTTTCCATTAATGTAACCAGATTGCATGTAATCTTCCTCGTGACGATCTACAGAGTCCTGATCCCCCTCACTCCCTTAGAATCACTGCTCCCCCTTCCCTAATAGTCCCTCTGAATTCCCATCCAAAGGGTTATTTAAAAAATCATTCACAGCTTCCATTACATGCCTTTCCTTATGAACAGCTCCAATATCCACTAGGGAAACAACAGTATGTTATCCCTAAAAAATAGGTTCTCTCAAAGTTGACACAGGAGGTGTTCCTTCATCCCTCCCCTTCAAAGCGTCTAGATTGAGTGCCTTATCAGGGGTAAACATACTAACAGACAGAACCATTTTACTTGAAGCAGCAATCCCATTCTTCCCAACATTAGAATTAACCATGGCTGCAACATCTGCTATTCCAAAAACTGACCCTGCCTTCCCAAATTCCTTAACCTTCGTCCACGTCATAGGAACTGATCCATCCTTAATGCCTTTGGAGTAATCATTAGATGAAAATTTAAAATTACAGTTGCACCCAGTCTTACTAACTCTAAATGTGTTCAGCTACGTTACTAACTTTGTGCCTCTTTTCATTCAGGTATAGGTGGCCTATTCCAAACTCATGGTGCCATCTTCAAGGAACATTTAATGATGCATACCAAGAAATGAAATAATTAATTAATATTGCAGATAATTTGAGGTAGGGTATGTTTATTCTTTATATTATCAACTGTACATATGAATATAGTTCTGACCTAATCTTTTCTTATTGTATCATTTATTTGAGAGGAAGAGGTATCAGAAGATTCTCTTCCTTGTCTCCATTTATTAAAGAATAATATTGGCTTTGATCATATTCTCAACTTCATTTTCTGCATAATGTGATTTTAATGTAGGTAAATACTGGTTCTATATGATTTTGACAAGCATTACTATCTTCCGGCATCTTTTCATGCAGGGATCTGAACGTTTTGAAGCAGATTTCAATTGCAAGTTTCATTAATGCCTCTAAATGTGTTCAACTGCATTATTGTATTCTTGCCTCTATATGTGTTCACCTACATTTTCTTCACATTTGATTATTTTGTAAACATGCACCCTTTCTTATAGGAACTGATCCATCCTTAATGCATTTGGAGTCATCATTAAATGGAAATTTGAAATTAAAGTTGCACCCTATTTTACTGCCTCAAAATGTGTTCAACTTCATTACTATCTTTGTGCCTATTTTCATTCAGGTATAGGTGGACTATTCCAAAATCATGGTGCCATCTTATAGGAATAATTAATGATGCATACCACGAAATTAAATAATCAGGTAATATTGCAGATAATTTTAGGTATGTTATGTGTATTGTTTATATTATCAATTGTACATATGAATGTAGTTCTGACCCATTCTTTTCTTATTGTATCATTTATTAGAGGGGAAGATGTATCAAGGGATTCTATTGCTTGTCTCCATTTATTAAAGAATCATATTGGCGTTGATCATCTTCCCAACTGCATTTTCAGGATAATGCGATTTTACTATATAGAAATACTGGTTCTATATGTGTTCGACAAGCATTACTATCTTCCTACATCTTTTCATGCAAGGATCTGAACATTTTGAAGCAGATTTCATTTGTAGGCTTCATTAATGCCTCTAAATGTGTTCAACTGAATTACTATCTTCCCGAATCTATATGTGTTCACCTTCCTTTTCTTCACATTTGATGATTTTGTAAACATTCACCCTTTCTTACATTAAATCTTACATCTTCAAAAAAAATTATATGATTTAAAATTTGATTTTTTTATAAGTAATGATGAATACTAATTAGCTATCCATTTTTATTGCAACATTATGATCAAGACAAATCTGTTTTGAAAATATTCGGTATAAAGAATATCCAAGTGTGGTTTCTATCCTCCATATATGGTTACATAGTTAACTAGATGTCGAATTTGGAGAAACACACTATCCTGAAAGACTTTACCAACAATGAAATTTCATGCAGTGGGTAAAAATATTTTGTTTTAGTACATACCAACTCTTGGTTTCATTTAATGTGATTCATCATTCAGTTATTTTGGACTGATTTTCGTGTATCATAATTCCTCTTGTAAACTTTTTTATTAGGTTTCAGTACCATACCGGGATCGGGTCTGCAGCAGAATAACCACCACCTCCCCTTCATGACCGTGCCTCCTCCGTCATAGGCCGTCGGCCGTCGCATTCCTAGATCGAAAGTCCCGTGGTCGTGCCACCGTCCCTCACTACCAGATCTCATCAAGCCCGGCCCTGCAGGATGTGCCTCTTCCCGGAAGGCTGGATCCACCGCTGGCCAGGTTCCGCCGTTGTTCCCTCCTTCGCCACCGCGTACCGTCCGGCCGAATCAACCGGACGTCGTGCCTCCCAAGGATGGAACTACCCTGGCTGCGACGCCTCGCCGGGAGTCCACACCACCATTTATATTTATTTCAATTTAATTTTTATCACATATTGATATACTGAATGGTTATGAGAAAATTGATCGATCGTGTATGTCGGCATTATTTATTTAATTGTGTATTATACGAGTGCGATGATTGTAAAAGTATATAATTAAATTAAAGTATGTGAATCATCTTTTCATTTAATATTTATAAGTGTTTTGAGTGTCCAGTTTATTTGTTTTATATTGTTCCTCTAGTCCCCCTCATATGTGCATGAGTATATTTGTACATTAGATGATGATGCTGTAAGAAGTGGATCTCGCCAAGATGATGTGATACTCCAAATGCGATGCAAATACATTGGACTGACGCGAGCTGTGATACAATTCAGGAGTCGATTCATGTATGAAATCCTCTATGTCATGATTGATTCGTTATTTTAAAATGGATCAATCACAATTATATACTCAAGACCAATCGGGTAGATTAATTTTCTTTATACATTTTTTTTATTTCGTGCATGTGTATGTTTACTGTGATATCACAGAAAATAATAAACAAGATAAAATGAATTAGGTTGTGATGTATGTTTTTTATTAATACATGTTAATTTATGAGCACAAAAACATAATTTAACATATTTAATCGAAATGGATTACATTCATCAAGAAAATTAAAATATCTCTAAAATATATATTAATTCGTATATGGCTTCTTTTTCACAAATTGGAACAAAACCGAGTGTTTGGGGTGCTTGTCATCCATAGTCTAGAGTTCCTCCTACTACCATGGATTTATTATGTGAGTAATGAGTTGCTAAACTAAATTCGGTAGGTTAGTATTAGCCATAGATAACTTGGTACCACTTTAGAGGAAAAGAGTTTAGGGAATCAAGATTACGATTCTGATAAGCTGGGACATTACTCAACAGTTCGAGAAACTGCTTGTTAAAGTGGTTGGCTAGAATAAATCCTACAATGAAACTCTTGGATTAGTGGCATAACCATATATTGTACAATATGAGAGGATTTTTTTGAGGATAATGTCATGACCCATCCCCCAGGGCCCGTGTCGTGACTACCATAATCCCGCCTTCCCTAGGATAGGGGGTGGTGACTAGCACCAAATGCGTCACTACTGGAAATATGACATATACCAATGGTTTTTGTAAAACCCTTGGTATAAGTCACTAATTTGGACCTATACCAATGGTTTGGCCAAAACTGTTGGTATAGGTCAATTATATGGACCTATACCAATAGTTTTGGACAAACCGTTGGTATAGGTCCCAAAATCAAATAACATATACCAACGATTTTGAGAACCATTGGTATAGTTACGTGTATTTTTTATGGAATCTTCTTACCGAGAACATTAAATAAATAAAAATTTAAAATAATTATGACAATACATATATATATTTATGAAATTATGTTCACAATAGTCAAGTTAAGTTAGTGGTTAGGTCGTTCAATAATAAAATGAAGGTAGTGAGATCAAAACCCATTGAATGCTTCCATTTAGAGACACATATACGAATGGTTTTATGGAACTGTTGGTATACGTTTTTCATATTACTTATACCAACGGTTTTGAAAACCATTTGTATTGGTCTATTCCAACGGTTTAGGGAAAACCGTTGGTATAGACCTATCCTCATGGCTTACTTGGCCATGGTTATCCAAACCATTGGTATATGTTATACCTACGGTTAGGAGGCCTATACCAACAATTCCAAACCATTGGTATAGGGCATTTTTTCAGTAGTGTGTATTCCCTAAAACTGGGAAGACATTGCCTTTATAACCTATAAACACATGCAACCAAGCACACATCAAGATACAGACTCAAGAAAACTGTATAGTAAAAGAGAGAGTACAATAAGAAAAAAGGGGCCAGAATACAATCTCAAGTGGAAAGTACAAGAAACTGAAAGTAAAAGTAAACTGGAACAGCTTCTGTGATCACCCGCTAAAGATTCTACATGAAGGGTAACTACAAATCTCAAACGGTTGTCTCTTCGGTATACCTCATCTAAGGTCCACCTCCGAGGTACCTCCAGTCCTGGTACTCTCGTTCTCAGTCAGTGCTATTCGTCATTTGCACCAAACACAACGAGGTGCGGGTATTACCCATGCAGGGGAGAGTATAACGATACTCATTAGGGACCCTAAGACCCACAAGGTCTCACAAATCCACAAAGGATAAACCAAAAATCCTGAAAAAAACTGACAACCCTACTTAGGTATATGCCCATACATATACCTATGTTATCAAGTAAACCATCTCAAACATTAGGAATCAGAAGGCCCAACTCATTATCCCAAAGCTCAACTGTTTCACAAAGGAATGAATACCACAAAATTAAGAACCACACATGTACGCCACATTGAAAAATAACACCAAGGTATTACCATGAAGTATAGTACCACACAGGTACAGACTCATCTCACACCAGGTATATCTTTAGGTACAACAGTAGAGATGATTATATGTATCTACTAATTCATCTTACTCTGCTAAGAGGCAGACCCATGAAGGATCCTAAATCATCATCAGACCCACAAAGGATCATAGTACATTGTCAGACCAACACATGATCCTAGTACATCGTCGATACGTCGTCAGACCCACACAGGATCCCGACTGGTTATGCGAAAACTTACCGATCGTGTATGTCTGCATTATTTATTTAATTATGTATTACATGTGTGTGATGATTTTAATAATTATGTAATTAAATTAAAGTGTGTGCATCGTCTTTTCATTTAATATGTAAAAGTGTTTTGAGTGTCCTATTTTTTTGTTTTATATTGTTCTGCTAGTCCCCCTCGTATGTGAACGAGTATATTTGTACATTAGATGATGATGCTGTAAGATTTGGATCTCGCCTAGATGATGTGATTCTCCAGATGAGAAGCAAATGCATTGGACTGAGGCGAGCTGCGATACAATTCAGAAGTCGATTCATGTATGAAAGCCTCTATGTCATGACTGATTCGATATTTTAAAATGGATCAATCTCAATTATATGCTCAAGACTAGCCCGGTAGATTAAATTTCTTTGTGCATTTTTTTTATTTCATGGATGTGTATGTTTACTGTGATATCAAATAAAATAATAAACAAGATAAAATCCATTAGGATGTGATGTATCTATTTTTTATTAATGCATGCTCCTTTATGAGCACAAAAACATAGATTTAACATATTTAATCAAAATGGATTACATTCATCAAGAGAATAAAAGAATCTCTAAAAAATATATTGATTCGTAGATGGATTCTTTTTTTTCATATTTGAACAAAACCGGGTGTTAGGGGTGCTCGTAATCCACATCTAGAGTTCCTCATACTACCATGGATTTATTATGAGAGTAATGAGTTGCTAAAATAAATTTGGTAGTTAAGTATTAATCATAGATAACATGGTATCACTTTATAGGAAAAGATTTCAGGGAATCAAGATTATGATTCTGATAAGCTGCGACATTAGTCAACAGATCGAGAAACTTCTTGTTAATGTGGTTGGCTAGCATAAAGCCTACAATGAAAATCTCTGATTAGTGGCATAACCATGTATTGTACACTATGAATGGTTTTTTTGAGGATACTTTCGACATGAATACTCAAATGAAAGAGTATTATGAATCTAATAATGAGGGTTATTGAGTTTTTTAAAATAGTAGTAAACATTAAATGATTTAATATTTAATTAATCAAAAATGTCTAAAAGACCATCAAGATAATGTACTGACTGCTGTGATTTATTTGTTATAGATCAATAAATGGATATCACTAAGACCACCAGAATATTATCGCTATGATTTATATTGGATAAAGAAAATATCCCGACCTTCCATAACTTCAAGGAGCCATACAAGTGTTTGCACATAATGTTAGGCCAAGAAAGGAAGATCTATTTGCTAGAGTTCTCACTTACTGATGAGCCTCCTCAAGGATCTAGATAGATAAAAAAAAGTTTATGTATAAGATGCAAGAAGATGATGCACTAGATATAAAATACATCATGTTTTCATCTATGTTCTGTCAATTTTAGAAAATGCATGAGGATGAAAATTCCTACAATATGCTGAATCAACTCCAAAAATTATGCCATGAGAGATCTAGAAAAGAAAATCATGAGATATCCATTGTCATTTATAGGTGCAAGATAGAATAAGGGAACCAAGAAGGAATTCTTATACTCAAGATGATCGGGAACATTGAGAGGATTAATGCCCTTAAGTTCAAATTGAACAAATAACTAACATAATATCTCATTCTTTCCTCATTACCTCAACACTTTTCAACATTCATTGTTAATTAAAACATGAGTAACACCACAAATTCACTCATGACTCTTTTTTCTTTAGTTTATCAAGTTGATAAGGATATAAAGAATACCAATTAATTAGTACATATTGCAAACAAAAGGAGGAAGAGAAAGGCTATGGGGTCAAAGGCCAAGTCCAAGCTGAAGAAACAAGTGCACCATCCTTCCAAAAATCCAAGGATACAAAGGTAAGGAAATGAGAATGAGGTTGTCTGCATTCTATATTGGAAAAAAGGTCACTGGAATAAGAATTGTATTGTTGAGAATAAGAGGAAATTTGAGGGTTCTAATTCAGGTAATTTTTCCATTTAATGAAATACTACATTGTCTACAATTTGGGTATTGGATACGACATGTGGTTCAGACATTTGTGTTCATATAGAGGAACCAAGAAGATTTAAGAAGATTGAAAAATGTGAAGTGGATCTTCATGCTGCAAATGGTGTGAGTCTAGTGGCCTTGGGAGTGGGAGATTGTCATCCGACATTTCCCAATGGTGTTATTCTGGTATTGAATAATTGTTATTATGTATCGTCAATAACCAAAAACATAATCCCAGTGTCATGTTTGGACAACATGGGATTATATTTCAAGTTTGGAAATAAATTTTGTCCCTTTTACAATGATAACATGTGTTATGGTACGGAGCATATTAATAATGGATTATATATAATTGAACCCGAAAACCCAGTAATGAATATTAATGAAAAAATAGTGATTGTGACTCATACAACACCCACATATGACACTTCGAGCATCAACATGTAAATGAGAAGCGGTTACAGAAATTACATCAAGCATGATATTTTGACTCGATTGAGTTAAAAGCCTTGGATGTATGCGATGCATGTTTACAAGGGAAAATGTCCAAAGCACCCTTATTTGTGAAGGGAGAAAGAGCTATTAAATTACTAGAATTTATTCATACAGATGTATGTGGTCCATTTAAATTAGTGGTAATGGTGGATTTTTGTACATCATTACTTCTAACAATGAATATATTAGGTATGACTATATCTACTTAATTAAGTATAATTTAGATTCCTTTTAGATATTTAAGGAACAAAAAAATGGTGTAGAAACCCAAATTGGTAAGAAAATTAAGGCACTTCGCTCAAACTAAGGAGGATAGTATATTCAACAAGATTTCATTGATCACTTAAAGGAGTGTGGGATAGTATCCAAACTCACTCCTCTTTATACAGCACAGTGGAATTATATTAGTGAAAGGAGGAATAAGACCTTAATTGACATATTCATGTCAATGATGAGTCAGGAAACACTTCCATTATCCTTTTGGGGATATTCCTTGCGGACAACGTCACATACCCTTAATCGAGTACCAATGAACGCTATAAATGGGATTCCATATGAGTTGTGACATGGAAAGAAACCCATTCTTTCAAACATATGTATATGGGGATGCAGGGATTTTGTAAAGACTACCTAGTGAAAAATTGTAATCCCAAAGAACAAAGTGTATCTTTACAGGTTATCCAAAAGAAATAAAATGATATTACCTATATAACCCTTCTAATAGAAAAGTCAGAGTGGAAATACAAGACACATTTCTAGAAGGGGGACATGTTTATAATGAAAATAGTTGGAGAAAGATTTAATTTGATTAATTTAATGCTCCAGATTCATAGGAGTTAGTATAAGAACAATATCGACAAGTGATAGTGGGAGACTAAGAAGTTCCCAAGAATCAAGTATTATGTAGGAAGATTTAAGAGATTGGAGAACTACAACATTGGATATTTCTTATTACCGAGTCAGGTGACTCATTACTCGTTGAGGATGATCAACCTCTAACCTACAAGAGAACAACAAAATGAAAGGATGATTCTAAATGTAAATATTCAATTCATTCTAAGTTGGATTCCATATACCAAAATCATTTTTGGACATGGTAGACCCTCTAGCTGATGTAAACCCCGTTGGGTGAAAATGGGTGTTCAAGAAAAATCTAGACACCGATGGCATGGTTAATACCTAAAAGTAAAGAAAAGTAAAAAAGGATTTCAGACAACGTCAAGGAATAGAATATGATGAAACCTTATCACTTGTTGAAATGATAAAATCCATCTGAATATTGCATGAAATGGTAGGCTTCCATGATTATGATATTTGGAAAATGGATATCAAAACAACTTTTATAAATGGGAACTTAGTTAAATACGTCTATATGACTCAACTCGAAGGGTTTTTTAGGTCATATAATGCCAATAATATAGAGACCCAGGCTTAACATAAATGGATATTATATCAATTTAGCAGAATACTCATCACTTTACAAAATTACATACCCAAGGATCGTAATAGTTTAGTGTATTTGGAAACTTGGAAAACATTCTTCTAGTTTGGTGAAATATCTTCAATATCTCCCATAATGATTTTCCCCTTTATTACTCCTACATAATACCATTCTATATAACATGGGGAAATGAATAATAAGAAAGGGGTGAGATCAAATTCTTAGAAAGGTTAAATAAAGGAAATATTTAAGCATATCCTGAAAATAATGGCATGAGAATAAGAACATAATATTTGATGATCATACCCTACATATCAATGATCAGAATCAAGAGACATGAGATAAATATAGGCAGTTCATAAAACATGAATCATAGGATAGTAAAAAACACAAACTATGGTAGCATATCATAGGAACAAGACATAGAATTTGTGGCAGATACATAAACATGTAACATCATTCCCTATAAGTCAATTCTCATTTCGAAAAACTTATTTGGTCACTTCATGGGGACTACACCTACTGTGTGGGACACAACACCATCCCCTATTTCATTCATTTTCATTATAAGGGATCGGGTTTCCCCATATTTCCATAGCATATTGGGTTTCTCCTTGATCACAATGTGGATCAAGTTTCCCCATTTTTCCATAGTGGATCATGACACACCTGTTTCACATTTTGGATCAGGACACACCTATTTCTATTTTTGAATCAATCCTATTGACCTGTTTCCCATCACAATCAAATGATATATAAATCATTACCTAATGCATTATAAGGATATATAGGTTCCACCTGTCACATAAAAAAATAATGAACACATGTGCAATAAGATAATAAATCTTGTATCATATCATGAACCAAAAAAGAACATAGATTTATGGACGGAAGGATAAATAATGTCAGATTTTCATAAAAACAGTTTCTTATTTATCATCATAACTAAGGAGTGGGAAAATAGAAACATTACATGGATATAACATGAATAATAAAAGGGTAAGAAAATTAATGAGATTTATGGAGATATGGATCATAATATTTTATCAATGAAAGAGTAATCATAAACAATCTCGATAGATAATGTGAGTGTAGTAATAAACTGTTACCACTTTGGTAACTTTGAATCATAAAAAATGGAATGAATAAAATTTAATGAAGTTCTAAATATAATTAAAGGAAAGGTATTAATGATAAAACATTAAAAATTCAGTGTATACACCTCATAGAAAAACATAGGTGCATAACATGACATGTGTCTCAGAGAAGGAAAATTGAGACAAAATTACACTACCGATTTGGTAACTTTTGGAACATTAACCCCATGAAAGATAGGTCATAAAATGGATATGTAAGTACCCATAAATTAATATATAATAATCATATAATACAGCCATGGATATTATACACACCACATATAATAAATTGGAGGTGAACATGAGTTGTGTCTCAGGGAAAATAAGAGTGAGATGAGGATAACCTTACTACTTGAGTAACTTTTGAACCACAAGACCCATGAAAGAATAAAATAAATTGAAACTTATAATATAAAAAAATAAAGTAAATTAATGATATAACATTTCATAGGTTAGTATATACACTACAAAATATTATTGAGTGGTAAATATGACATGTTTCTCATAAAAATAAAAAGTGAGATGAAATTACCTTACCTTAAGTCTTCAAATTTTTTGTACATGTTCAAACCTCCTATATAATAAATATAATTTTATGATAAATATAACACAGAACCATATTGTTATATATAATATTATATATTATTTGGTTATGACTTTATATTACCCGTTTATTAACAACTCCATGTTACTGTTACGTTTCGGGTAATATCTGCTTTGTTTTTTTTATATATTTAGGATTGTTATTCTTGGTCCTATTACATAGATCATGATTTACTTATTTTTAGAATGTAAAGAATGATATAAATATTAGATATATTCAGTATATATATATGTATTATAATCTATATCATATAGAAATATGAAATGGAATACACTGTTCATAGAGATGATAGGTCGTACGTACGCATGGACATTGTTTCTGTTTTATTGTTACACTGAAAGTAAGAAAGTAAATGATATATATATATATATATAATATTATTCCAGTGGCATTATTATTTCATATATATCATATCAGTTCAATAAAACCATCCTTAATATATTTCATGTAGTGTGTGAATGAATCACTTCACTTTGAGAAGGAGGAAGTCCACACTTCCTCAAACAAAATTATCTTATTTAAAAAATAGAAATCTTGAGGATATGTGTTATATAATAATTATTGAAGCATAAATATGTTATAAATATAATAAATATAATATAAAAATATTATTTACTTCATAATTTCCAACCAAGAGAGATGGTAAAGGAAAAACGAACAACATCATTTCTTGAGGTATTAGTTCGTTGTACAGAAGAACAGTAAGTCTGTTACCCATTAGATCGATGTGTGTGTAAGTGTAGGTTTAACCCTTAAAATAAAAAAAAATATTATTATATTTATGATAATTATATTATTATATAAACATGGAATATGAATATTTTAGGGGTGGATAATGAAAATAAAACAAAAGATCTTGAGGAAGGATGTTCCCGCTTCTTTGGGTAACTACTTTTGGTTTCCACAAAAGGGCTTCAGTAGATGGATTTATTCCCAAATAGAGGATTCTAAGATGAAGGTAGGAATTTTTTGAGATTATGAAATTGTATTTCGGGAGATAAAAAGTTCTTTAGAGGTCTGAATAAGTGGTAGGGGTGATTCCCTTTTTATAGTGGAGGATAAGTGGCATTCTTGTGAATTTTTTAAAAGGTAATTCCACCCACATTTTTATTATGTAAAATGGCTCCAATAATGGTAAAAATTATAGAAAATAGAGGATAGGGTATAAATATGGATATAAAAATCTTTTACACATGATTCTAGGTCATTTTGGAAATTATTATTATGGTTTAGTCATTTGTTAAACTAATTTTTCTCTTAATCATTGTAATTAATTTTTATCACATTCAATAATTTTTTTGGGAAAAAACTAAGATAAACTTATTATAAATTATAAATTATTCTGATTAAAAATATTAAATCCATTTTTACAAATTTTAATCACATATTTTTTCAATAATTAATTAAAATTTAATCCCACATATGAGATGATAAAGTGGGTTTTTAAAGTAAAAATATTCAAAAGATTGAAATATTTTTATATCCAATTTAAATGTGAAATTGATTCCAATGACCTAAATTGAATTAATTTATGTAAAATTTATCTAATTAATATTTTTAAATAAAAAAATAAATAATTTATCTATATAAATAAATTAGATGAAAAAGTAGTTTTGAATTAAAGTTTAGTGTTTTTAACTATTCATCAAAAAATGAAACATCTCATAAAAATACAAAAAACTCACAAAGAGTAAATTTTGAAATTATAACTCAAAAAATGACGTTTATTTTTTCAAAGAAAAATTATAATAATATTAAAATTATATTTAAAATGGGTTCTCTATTAAAAGGAGGTAAGATTACCTTTTAGAAAAATACATATTTTTATTCATAAAAATAGATTTATTCTTATCGTATACCTATAAAATATATTTTATGAGTATCAAAATTATTGATTGAATGTATAATATATAGATTTTATTGAAAAAATTATTCAAAAATTATTTTTTTAATTTATCGAGATAAAATTTTATATGTACATTAAAAAATAGTTTTCTTATAAAAGGAATTTCTTCATTCTCAAATTGTTATTATTTTAATTTCTAACTAATTGAAAACCAAAAGATTTATTTTATATACATTTGAAGATCATATTTTCAGAATTTATTTAATATTAATTTTAATTTCAATTCCAATGGCTAGGTGGTAACTATAATAATATTTTAATAGTAATATCAATAGTATATTGTAGTTCGGTAAAACTCAGCCTTGCGTATAATCAAAGCTATCGAATGGACTTAGTATTGTGTGTAATACATGCTAAACATAGTGTTATGTGTACCTATAGCTAATCTATGTGTTGTGTGCAGCACAAGGGGTATTGCGTATAATGTAAGCCAAACTTAGCACTTTAAAACAACAAAAGTTATTTTCAGTTTTGTGTCAAATAAGAAATATCAAAAACATTAAATTAATTCAAAAAAATTCACAAAAAATCATGGTGTTACATTCTACCCCACTAAAAATTAATTTCACCCTCAAAATTCATCTGAGTTATCAAATGATTATTACTTGAATGATCCATTCATAGAAACACACATCGTAAAAAATGATTAATAAACTTCATTTATAAAGGTATAGTTTGGAACACAATGATTACTTAAAATAACACATAATTAGGTTTCCACGTATGAGAACATAGGTGGGAAGTGAAAAAATGAATGTGGAATAAAAGAATAAATAATCATATAGATTGATAAAGATCACTGATCACAAGAAATTTATTGATCTAGAGAAAGTTAACAATCACAAAATTAAAAAGTGAAGAATCGTGAAATAGGTTATTGATATCATAAAAATGATGATAATAGGATGATATTTTTTTTTAAAAAATTTCCTAAAGTTGGATCCTTTTTTCAAGAATATATACTTACTTGATTTCATTCCCTTTCATAAGTAAAATATCACCCTTTAGTCATTTCGTGACTAATTTCTACTTGACCTCATTCAAAAAACGGAAGGTGAACTATTCATTCCCGCATCACTAATAGATCATCAGGTCCATGATAATTCATCACATTTTACTTTAGTTACCATCTTGAAAATGTGGTTAGAACATGTTATCCAATATGCATAAATCCTCATGTAGCCAGATAATGATTTAATCTCTCAAACATCATCCTAAGTTTCACAAAAACATTCCATAAATGGTTAACCTTATAACCCTTCGGGAAGATGAAAATTAAAAAAACATATAAATAATTTCATGAAATCATCTCAACATTGATCCCCCATATACCACACATTATATTCTGTTTGTCACATTCCAAATATGTGAATTCCCTCAACTTATATTCTCTTGAAACATGGTAATAACCTGAATTACCATAAATCTTTTTAAAAAACATGCTTGATTCATTATTCCAAAGTTTATTGGATATATTTCTTAAATCCCAGAAGTTAACATCATCCATGACTACATAGATCACTTTGTTAAAAAACCAACAATCTGTTCTAGGGTAATCAGTACAATCCAATTTACTTTATCCATATCAATAATCTCTTTATACAATCAAAACATAGTTATTTCAACATCATGAACACATTAAGTGTTACCCTCCTTTATTTCAAAATATCACATTTCAATTAAATCACTTTTATAAGTCTTAATCGCCATTCAAAATATATTTTTAAATCCTTCCTAAAAAACTTATTATTAAAAAACTTATATATTTCATGATTAATATACTATAATCTTTGAATTATAGAAAATATAAACTTCAATCATCCAACTTTATTATTAAAAAATCAATCAGACTTATTCATCTTATTCTTTAATACCACTTATCATATAATATGAAATATGAATCATGTCTTAAGGTTTCTCAAACATAATCCAATCAGTATTCTTATGTTTAATGTAAATAATACAAGAAGAACATCCTATACAATTCACATGTCATTTGATGTCTCTTTATTCTCTTGGGTATAACCAATACTCATAACACCTTCCTGATTGTATTCATAGGATCTCAAGACATTGATTTGTATAATACCCATACTTTCCACATCTTAAACATTCAATATCAACCCAAATTCTTCTAGTTTCTTCTATTTACTAACACTAGAAAGCATAGTGTGAGAAACACATAGTATAACATAAAACTAATAATCATGAAAAAAATAACTTATAGGATGTATAACTCATGAAACCTACTTCTTTAATCTATAAAACCTTAGTTGTATGATATTTTATTCATAGTCATATTATATTTAAACCCTTTAGAATGATTCATAAAGAGTTTGTGAATTCCCAATTCATATCTCCCGGGAGTGTCAAACGAGGTGTGCAGTAAGACCGATTGTCATGCACTATTTCCTGATCAAGTTTAAACCAGTAAGGTATTTTCAGGGTTATTACCCCTATGTACATATGAGCTAGATCCACATACACATATATTATTCAGATAGAGATGCATTGCAAGGATTCCACTCACTCTGTCCTTCACCAAAATTCTAAGGCATTTTCCAATACATTAAATAATACTTAGACTTATTGTTAGCCAAAAATCCCTCATGATGGTTCTTTTGGGTTGATTGTTCTTGTTTAAAAGGTTTGCTCTTGTTGAAAAATGATGGTTGTATTTGTAACTCGCGATAGGTCCCGAATAACATTGCAATATAACAACATTGACAATCATAAGAATGGATTTTGATATCGCAATGGCATACAATAGAGCATGACTGTCTAAACTAATCATGGGATGTGATCACACATGACACTCATATTTTTCTTTGAAACTCGTGATGATTCAAAAAAATCATTGGAAGACAAAAACATTGAAAATCATAAGATTTCACATGATTGAATTTGATTATGAGGCATGAAGAGTTATTGTGAATGTTGAACTGAACTTTCGAAGCATGAGTGCTAATATGATCTTGCAATTTGATCATGCATGAGACTCATAGATGTCTTTGGAACATGTGATGGGTTATGAAAAGTATTTTAAGACAATAACATTGAAAATCACATGATTTGACATGATTGAATTTGAGTCGCATGATGAGATCTCGCACAATGCATATGATTGTATTTGGATATCGCAGAGAGGTCTTGTGCAACACTCATGACTATATTCGGAACTCACAGAGGGGTAGTACTCAACACTCATGATTACATATGGAGCTTGTGCCCAGATCTTTCGAAAAGTGTAAATATGACTTGTGCTTCAGCACGAATGATGAATGAGGGTTCACAAAGTGCGAATGATGACAAGCCAAAGGGACTTTGCATAATACGGAGGATATGTCACTAGGAACATTCAGTGCATTGAGAGTTTTTAGGGGCTCATATTGCACGTCTTATAGTGACCACGAACACCTCTATCATCCTCTATTTTTATCAGAGTTGTTTTATTTTTCAAATTATAGAGATCATGCGAGTTAGAAAAAGTAATATCAGTGATATTTACTCTATTTTTTGATGATGCTTATCGTGACCAATATGGGTCATATGGAGAGTGTGTAAGCATGTAATTTAAAATCTATCTATCTATCCGTAGAGCACAGTGGAGTTGTCTGGACATACCTAAGGACTTATATATAGAAAGCTTTAGCGAGGACTCATACAAAGCATGAATGTTAGAATAGGAATAACGCTGGGATCGCATTCAAAGCATGAGAAAATATCTCACCCGAATCTTGCAGAGTCCATAATCCAAATTAGATGGACAATATTTCATGCTTTGTGGAGCTAAGGTGGTGGACACTCGCCAATAAATACCCCAAGACCCATCCTTAAAGATTAATGAAGTTTTGCTTAAAAGATTTATCTAAATCTCATCCATATAAGAGACGCGGGGTGAGATATCATGATAAAGGTTCATGGAGAAAGAGTATACATGATTTAAATTGCGTAAGTGTCGCACATGATCTGAAAAAGGTCTTGCGCAAAGAGAAAATGTTGAATCGCGAAAGAGGACTCACAAAAGCAGACTCAAAAAAGATAATTTCACAGAGTGGGAATCCCACAAAGTGTGAACAAGGGTTCACACCAGGTGTTCACAGAGAAGGAGGTTCAAACCAGGGGTTCACAGTGAATGATGATTTCCCTAGGGGTTCACATATAAGGAGGTTCGCACTAGGGATTTGCGTAAAATGATGTTTTCACAACGCGCTAGGGATTTGTGCTAGGGGACTTGCATAAGGTGAGATTAGTTAAAGGCACTAGGGGTTCATGCCAGGGTACTCACAAAGAGTAGGACTTGTGCAAGGTTCTTGGGGTTCATACTAGGGGAATCAAACAAGGTGAGACTTGATCAAAGCATCAAAGGTTCATGCCATGGGACTCGCACAAGGTGGGACTCGTGCGAGGCACCCGGGGTTCGCACTATGATCTCGTGCAAGGGTATACACCAAGATCTCATAAAAGGAGTTATGCACCAAGGTCTCTCACATGGGTATCACACTATAATATTGATCATGGAGATACATGCTTATATTTCTATATGAATAGTATCATTTTCATCTCTGAATTCTATAAGAGAAGAAAAATATATATGATCTGCACCTCTCAACAATACTTTCAAAAGGAGGTTATTCAATGATAAATTCAAAGTAGTGAAAGTGATACTTGAAATCACATGAATATCATTCCAAAGAAAAGGTAATTGATGTGTCTAATGTAAAGAGAATTTTGTTCTAGTTGTCTGGAAAGTGGAAGTGTTGTATCGAGGCGTTTTCATAGGAGTGAAGGAGAAACCAAGAAATAGTTTCAATAGATCATTTACCTATAGTTGAGGATGCATTCATTAGAAATAATGAAGGGACCTACATGTCAATAAGCTATGTAGGACCTACATGTCCATAAACTGTGAGTGGATCTTTTCCATAGAAGTTCGCAAAGGAAGAGGAGGATGGTGATCCTTTCAACCTGTAGTGAGCGAGAGAAAGAGACATAGGGAGAGACCCTTGGGAAATTGGTGAGCTGACCCTAAACATTTTAAAGTCAGTGAGCCTAGGAATATAAGTGATCTATCCTGAACATTATTATTTTTAGTGAGCCTTAGTGAATTTGGTACAATTGACACATTGTCATTGTATGCTCCTTGGACGTAGCCTAGTGAGGGTGAACCAAGTAAAAATCACAGTGTCTCTTGCATGATTTCATTTCTATTCATATATTTCTATGGGAGGAAGATAGAATAGTGTTTTATTAAATAATGAAATAAGATCTGAAGGGGTAGTTTATTTAATCCATCATACCCTGATACTCCCCCCTCTAAGGGTATTTAACCTATTTGGGATAACAATTGGTATCAGATGGAAATTCTAAAAGTCAGTGGTTCTCTCTTAGTAGAAGAAATGGAGGTTTTCAATTACAATGGTATTCTGATATTTGATGGAAATAATTTTCAATTATGGATGAATCAGATGCATCACTACTTCTGATCATTAGAAATGGATGTCAATACAGAAGCGATGCATGGTATTTCAGCCAGTATTCATAGTGGTGCTTTATCATAATCTGAACGAATGGAATTAGATACTGATGACAAGGGAATCAATGCTTTAGGAGAACCCCTATCTAATGAAATATATACAAAGGTGATGTCAAGAAAAACATCACATTCTATATGGGAAAAGATTCTAAATATGTGTGAGGGAGACTAAAAAGTTAGAGAAGTAATGCTTTAGGTTCTATGGAATAAGTATGGAGATCTCAAAATGCGCTCGAATGAGTCTGTTGATGCATTCTTTGCTGATTGAATCTGATTATGGAATAAATTCATGGTCTTGGAGAAATTATTGAAGATGTAAAGATTTTGAATCACATCTTTAGAAGTCTTCCACCTTGGTTTAATCCAAAATTTTATGTATTAGAAGATAAAGATCCAAAGGAGTTGACATTAGATAGCTTGCATAATACTCTTATTACATACGAGATGAGAAAGGATGATAACGGGTCTGTGGAAAAGGGGAAATTTAAATAAGTGGCATTCAAGGTCATGAAGAATCTCACTATTGAAGATGGGAAGGAATAAGAAGATATAGATGAATTCATGTCATCCCTTTCATCAAATTTACGAAGACAAAAAGGAAGGTTCAAAGGTAAAATCCCAATTTCGTGATTTCAATGTGAAAAGGTTGAAAATTTTACAGGGAGGCACCCTAAGAAGTTTCAATATGATGATGAGGATGAGGTGTAAATTTCCAAGAATAAATATTCTACCTATCTAATTGTAATAAAAATTTCATCAAAAAGAAGAATCTTCTTTCTAAAGAAGATAAAAGTTCATAATAATCTGAGGGTGAAGAGTTGGAGGGCTGCAAGGATCATGAAGTAGATGTTATAGCGGTAGTTTTCGGTATCTCTCAGAAAAGGGAAGAAAGTGATAGTGATAAACAATAAAGTTGAACTAAGAGTTAACCTTCATGATGAATTTGAAGCTGCACTTGAGGAATTAGATGTTTGGAGAGAAAAAATAATGAAATCCAACAAAGTGGTTCATGATGAAAAACTTTATATGAAACAGTAGGAAGAAGATAAGTCTGAGCTGAATGAAGAAATTGAAAAACTGAAGTATTCAATGTCAGAAATCTAAGAAAATATCGGTGAGTACAAGATCAAAATCGAAGAACAGAAAAGAAAAATTCATGTTTTTATTATCACTAGAAAATATTAAACCATGATTATTGAAGAAATTAAAGATAAAGTTGTTAGTATGGGAACGAAAGTGAAAGATCAGGAGGAACTGTTGATTATAGAAAATTAGGATAAAAAAGTGAAAGAAAAGATAAAATTAGAGTTCATAGTTCCAGTGAAGCAGAAAAAAGAGTGTCAGGAAAGGAAAATAATTGATCATAATGATACAACTAGTATAGAGCTTGATCAAAAAAATAAATATGTTATAGTTGAAGTTAGACTACAATATCTCACTCCAATATTGAAAATTGATTTGGGTATGAATCAAAATCATAACATTCAGAAAACCCAAGGGAGAACTAGAAATGCAATATTTTCATATAGGAATGATCCCCACATAAGATTTTATTGTTTTGAAAAAATGGGACACTCAAAAAAAATTATGCTCTATTTTCAAGAGGTACTAAAGGGAACATAATCGATAGAGTAAACCATACATAGATCAGTATTCCAGGTCATAATTTGAGGGTTTTTGTTTTAGTTGTGGAGGATTAAGATACATGGTAAGATATTACTCATCAACCATTCCAAGGAATGTGCCAAAGCAGACTGAATTTGATCATAAGCTGCAGCTAAATGTATCATCAAATGAGCTAAAATTGAAAAATCAATTTGCATCTCTACAAGATGAATTTGGTCCATCATAATTTAAGGAAGATCACGATCATCAATCCTTATTGGTTATGAAGTTATTAACATGCATCAAAAATAACGGAGATAAATATGCAATGTTGGTAGTGATTTATTTTAAAGAATCAGATCACACAAAAATATGAATCATTGATAGTAGGTGCACCTCTCATATCACATTAAATAAGTATATGGTGAATGTAATCAAGTATGATAAGGATGGTATCATAATATTTTGTAATGATTAATAATTAATGATTTTTGTATCAGGAAAATAAATGTTTAGGGGAAGATATGTGAGACGTTATGTGTTAGGTCCACAAGGCTGAATACCTTGAGAGGGGGGTGAATTAGGGTATGACTAATTTAAAATTAATGCCCGTTCTGATCTTGTTTTACTGTTAAGAAAAAAAAATTCCTCTCTATTTCCTGTTGCACAATGTAAACAGAAAGTAAATCATGCACAGAACACAATAATTTTTACTTGGTTCACCCACACTGGGCTAGGTCCAAGGAGAAAACGCCAACAAGTTGTCGGTCGTACCAAATTCCACTAATCTTCACTAGCTGTGGATTACACGGTTCGGGTACAGTCACTCTATCCCAGGATCACTTCCTTTACAAGATTTAGGGCCATCTCACTGCTTTCCCAAGGGTCACTCCCTGTTTCTCTCTCTCTGGCTCACTGCTGGTGGAGAGGATCACCTTCTTCCTCTTCCTTTTCTCACTTTGTCGGAAAGGATCCACTCACAGTTTATATACCTGTAGGTATCTTCATTTTCATGAAGGAATGCATCTTCCTGTGTATGTAGATGGTCCATTGAAGTTGAACCTTCACCCATAGATTAATCTCTCTTTGCACCGAAGGTATTGGGAAAACTTCTAGCTTCCACGTAGCCCGAAAATCACTGTTTGAAATAAACCTTACTTGGCGTGCAAGTCAATCTCGGCGCACAAGTATCGGTGTGCAAATCACAACTGGCACACAAGTCTTCCTCAACCACTTGCGTGACTCAAGCTTCTTCCACTCCAAACCTGCGTGACTCACTTCCTTCCTCACCTAAACCACCTCAGGCGCGCAACTAACACTTGGCGCGCAGCTTCCAACTCTGGCGCACAAGTCCCACTTGCGCGACTCACCACCACTTGCGCGACCACCACACCTGCATGATGGGAGCTCTGAATCTTCAAAGTGTTGAACTTTGGTGTGGAATGAAGAGGGGTGTTCCAGTATTTATAGGCATTTGGTCACCCCTGCGCGACGGCGCACAAGTCTCTCCTCGGAGTGCAAGTCTCAGCGCGCAGGTCTCTTCTCCTGCAAGTCACTTGCATGACCTAATTCCAATCTTGCGCGAACCTCTTTCCTTTTCCATATTTTGATATTATGATCTTAAATAACCACAGGCATGCATGTTCTCAAGTTTCCAAGGCATTGGCGCGCAATTCTCTTTCACAGCGCGCAAGTCACTTGTGCGACACCACCAATACTTGCGCGACACTTGTCCCTTTGCCACATTTTGATGATATGATCTTGAGAAACATATGGCGCGCAAGTTTCCAAGACTTCAAGTACACGGCGCACAAGTCCCTTTGAAAAAAACCACTTTTCTTCATTCGATGATTTTCAGGCCCAAAAATTTGGCAAACACTGGAAAACGGCGCCACCTTGTATCTGTTCTTTTGTACCGCCTCCAGATCATCCATTCCTTTTGTCCACATTCTTGAATCAAACATGGATTGTTGACCTCAGCTCTTGAACTCGACATTACAACATGAAATCCTCTTTTTCAACAAATTTGTATGTCGTTGTTTTTCTGTGTCAACAATCACCACTCAGATGTCCACTTTGTCAACAAACACAATCACCACAAAAATGCTTCAATGATACCTTGAGGGATTTTTTCCCAAAATTATGATATTTTAATTATTGAAGTTCTGAGTCACAACTTTCTTAGTGTTAGTCAACTATGCGACTCATTAAATTTCATAAGCTTTTCCAAGAAATTGTGTTTCATCAAGGAAAAGGGTAGTATAGTGGTTTTGTAGGGAAATATTACGAAAGGCAGTATCTACATTGTGAGCGGAGAAGAAGATATATGATTTCTATCCAAGAAATAAGAAAAAATGTTATGGCATAAACTTCTTGGTCACTTGATCCAAATATCCTTGGTTGATTTGGTGAAATATAATGTTGCTCGAGACCTCCCTAGGTTATCATGTGACTTTACTCATATGTGCAATGCTTTTCAACAAGGTAAGATAATTCAAAATACATATAAGGAAAAAGATAAACGATTGAAAAAGGTTCTTGAGTTGGTGCACATAGATATGTGTAGACCTATTTCACCAAGATCTATTAATGGAAGGAGTTATTACACTCTCTTCATTGATGATTTTAACAGAATGGTAAGGGTTTCAATCATCACCCACAAAACCGAGGTGTTCAGTTGCATAAGAACTTATCGAAGGAAATATGAAACGATTATAGGTCAAAAAATATAGAAGGTACAAATGGATAAGGGAATTGTGTTCACAAATAGCCAAGTGAAGGATTATATTCTGATACATGGGATATGTCATCAAATTTCAGCAGTAAGAACTCCACAGTATAATGGAGTAGTTGAGAGAAGAAATCAAATTATCAACATCATGGATAGAATAATGCTCATTAAGAAAGACCTTCCAAAGATGTTTTGGAAATAATCAGTGATGAAATCAGTTTACGAATCCAATAGAACTTTATTATTTCCAAAATAAGAGAATACCTTATATGATCTACGGTATGGAAATAAACCAACTTTGAAGTAATTTCAAGTCTCCAGAAGTAAGTGTTTCATTATTAATAAGGAGAAACATAGGAAGTTTGAATCAAGTGGTGTTGAGGGGATATTTATTAGCTACTAAATGAAAATCAAAGAATGTAAATGCTTTAATAAGAGGATAGAAAGGTAGTTTAAGTCCATGACGTAACTATAATAGAGAATGAGAAGAATTTCCAGCAAATATAATATCAGTGTCAAGAGGACAATGATGAATAGATAAGTATATTAGGGGATGTTCTAGTCCATAGGCTAAATAAAAAGATGATTCAAATAATGAGAAGGATGATCACAAACCAATTTTTGCACAAAGTTCAAAGATAAGAGTCAAAATTGATAAATAGAACGTAATCAGTGATCAGACAGTGCCATTGCAAATAAGGAGGATGAAGACTCTACACCAAGAATTGTTCTTACCATTGGTAGAGCGTAAATGTTTTGAGGAAGCAGCTAGAGATGAAAAATGGGTTCAGACTATGAATGAAGATCTTGACCAAATTGATAAGAACTAGACATGTGATATTGTTTCGAGGCCAATAAATAAGAATGTCACTGGTACCAAATGGGTCTTTCGCAACAATATAAATGAAGATGGAATTGTAATTCGAAACAAAGAGTGATTGGTATGAAAAGGGTACTCCCAGATATAAGGTATCAGTATTGATGAAACATTGTCACCTATTTCATGGCTAAAAACAATCATATTTTTCTTGGTCATAGTAGTTAAAAGAATGTTCAGAGTTTTCCAGATGGATGCCAAGTCCTCATTTATGAATGAGATTCTAGAAGAAGAAGTTCATATTGAGAAGAAAAATGGTTTTATTATTCATGAAGATGAGAATAATGTTTTTTCAGCTAAGAAAGGCACTTTATGGGATGATGCAAGCACCAAGAGCATTGTATTCAAGACTATATCATTTTTTGAAGAATCCTAGTTTTAAATGTGGTGTAGTTGATTACAATCTATACTTCAATAATGACAATAATCAAAGGATGATGGTGTTTTTATATGTCAATGATATATTATTTGGTGGATCAGATGAATCTTAGTGTAATTAATTCTTAGAATTCATGAAAAGTGAACTCGCAATGTCAATGATTGGTGAACTGACATTTTTCCTTTGTTTAAAGGTGACACAAAGAAATAATGGCACATTCATTTCATTATCTAAATATTCCAAGGATGTTTTGAGAGGATTTGGAATGGATAATTCTAAAGATATGAAGACTATAGTGGATACCTATATGAAGTTATCACAAGATGATGAAGGAAAATCGGTTAATGTCACATAATACAAGCATATCATTGGAATCCTATTGTATATAATAGGGACACGACTGAATATTATTTTTTCCACATATCAAGCAGCACAATATCAAAGTAATACCAAGGAAACCTACATGATTTCAGTGTAAAGAGTACTTCGGTATATCAAAGGCATGGTGGATTTTGATTTTCTATATAATGAAAAATCTCAGCAATAATTATTAGGCTATACAGATGCAGATTGAGCTGGGTCAGCAGATGATAGAAAATCAATGTCAGGAGGTGTGTTCTATCTTAAAAGGTTGTGTATTTAATGTTTAAGCAAGAGAAAAGATTTCATTTTACTGAGAACTATAGAAGCTAAGTACATTGTGGCCACTCAAGTGTACACAAAGTTATTTTGAATAAAACAATATATTTATTATATATGAGTTAAAGTGAAGTCTTCGATCAGAATCCATTTTAATAATTCATGTTCAATAAATATGAGAAAAAATATAGTCCATCACTCGATGAAAAAGAACTTTGAAATAAATTTTCATTTTATCATGGAGAAGGTGGAGAAAGGGATTGTGAAATTTGAGTATGTGCCTACAGAACTATAGGTTGCAAACATTATGATAAAGGATATACCCCAATATGCATTAAAATAGCATCAACTGGCTCTTTGAGTCCAGTCAACTCCTTGCACTTGAAAAATTGTATATGTGGGACCCCATATCCTTGAGGTATGATGTGTTTTTTCCCTAATATGATGATCTGTGTTCTTTACACTATTGCAGACCATAATGAAGTAACATTCATGTTTATTGAAAATGGGGGATAAATTGCACTAAAAAAGGGAGAAAATGAATTAATCAAGTCAGGGGAGAAGATTATAGGGGGATAAGTGAAGTAGGAGAAGCTTTTAAATCTAATTATGCTAGATATGATTGATCAAAGATTACATATCACGATAGCTGGGGATCTGGATGAAAGATAAAAATTGGTTTTGGAATGAAATGAAATGTTTCATTCATGAAATTTACATTATAATCTTGTTTCTCACACCAAGCATGGCTCATGTGGGATTAGAGTGTATGTTGATTAAATATTTGATCACTATCTTAATCGTAAGAGGTAAATTTTTTGAAGATGACGGAAGAAGCTTTAATGTTGTATCAAAATATGAAAAAATTTCAATATACTCAGAGGGGGAGATTGTTAGTCAAAAATCCTTCATGATGGTTCTTTTGGGTTGATTGTATTTATTGACAAGGTTTGAGGTTGTTGAAAAAGTATGGTTGTGTTTGGAACTCGTGATAGGTCATGAAAAACATTTCAATACACCAACATTTAAAATCACAAGAATGAATTTTGATATCGCGATTGAATACTATGGATTGCGAGTGTCTAAAATAATCTTGGGATGTGATCACATGTGACACCAATATTTGTCTTTGAACCTCTTGATGAGTCACAAAAATCATTGGAAGACAACAACATTGAAAATCAAAAGATTACACATGATTGAATTTGAGTAAGAGGCATGAAGATTTAATACGAATGTTGAGCTGAAATAACAAAGTGCACGTGTTGAACTGATCTTGCAATGTGATCACACACGACACTCATATTTGTCTTTATAACACAGAATGGGTCATGAAAAGTATTAGAAGATAATGACATTGAAAATCACATGATTTCACGTGATTGAATTTGAGTCTCTTGGAGAGATCTCACATAATGCACATGACTGTCTTTGGATCTTGCAGAGAGGTCTTGCACAACACTCATGACTATCTTTCGAACTCGAAAAGGGGTCCTACACAAAACTCATGATTGTCTATGGAGCTCATGCCCAAATGTTTCAGAAGGTGTAAATAGGACTTTCTATTGAGCATGAATGCAGAATGAAGTTTCATGGAGTGAGAATGCTGATAAGCCAAAGGGACTTCACGTGATATGACAAACATGTCACCAAGGACCTGCGGTGCATTTTGGATCGTCAGGGGCTCGTGTCACATGTCTTATAGAAACCATGAACACCTCTCACCTCCTCCATTTTATCCCCATTGCTTTATTTTTCAAATTTCAAAGATCATGGACGTTGTAATAAGTAATATCAAGGATATTTACTCTATTTGTCGATGATGCCTCATGTGACCAACATGGGTCATATAGAGAGTGTGAAAGCATGTCATGAAAAATATATCCGTCTGTCGCCAGAGTTCCATAGAGTTGTCTGGACTTATCTAAGGAATACCATATAGCAAGGCTGATCGAGGACTCACGCAAAGAATGGATGTTGAAAGAAGACTCATGCCCAGGTCTCACTCAAAGAATGAGCAAATCTCACACCCGGATCTTTTGGAGTGTGTGATATCTATTATGTGGATGGTTGTACATGATTTGTGGAATTAAGGTGGTGTACACTATACTATAAATACCCCAAGACCTATCCCTAAATATTGATGAAGTTTTTATTAAAATATTGATCTGAAGCTCGTCTGGAGAAGAGATTCGCAGTGAGATCTCGTGATAGAGGTTCGTAGAGGATGAGTATACACAATTGACATTGCATAAGTGTTGCGCATGATCTAAATATGGTCTTAAAAAAATAGAGAAAGTGGAACTATGAAATAGGACTCGTGAAAGAAGACTCACATAAGAGACTTGCGTAGAGTGGGACTTGTGCAAAGTGCGAATAAGGGTTCACAAAGAAGGAGGTTCACGTTAGGGGTTCATGGTGAAAGTTGTTTGTGCTAGGGGTTCATGGAGAAAAAGGTTAGCACCAGGGGTTTGTAGTGAATGAGGTTCGTGCAAGGTGCCAGGGGATCACTCTAGGAGACTCACGCAAGGAGAGACTCATTCAAGGTGCCAGGGCTTCATGCTAGGGGACTCATGAAGAGTAGGAATTTTATAAGGAGGCAGGGGTTCACACCAGGGGACTCGTGCAAGGTGAGACTCACACATAGACTCAGGGGTTCACATTAGGGGACTCGTACAAGGTAGGACTCTCACAAGGAACCAGGGGTTCTCCCAAGGATCTCCCATAAGGGTACATGCCAAGATCCTACATAAGGAGTTACACACCAAGGTCTCGCACAAGGGTATCACGTTACAATATTACGCATAGAGATATGCACTTACATTTCACTGTGAATAATATCATTGTCATATCTGAATTCTTAAGGAGAAGAAAAATATAGAGGATATTCACCATTCAACAATACTTGTAGAAGGAGGTTATTTACTAATACATTCAACCCAGTGAAAGTGAGACTTGGAAGCACTTGAATATCTTTCTGAAGAAGAGGTAATTACTGTGTCTAAAAAAATAAGTCTATTCCAGTTGTTTGGAAAGTGGAAGTGTTGCATCAATGTTTTTTCAAAAGATTGAAGGAGAAGCCCAAAAAGAGATTCAATATAGCATCTTCCTATGGTTGAGGATGCATTCATTAGCAATAATGAGGGGAAATACATGTCCATAAACTGTGTGGGACCTACAAGTCTATAAACCGTGGGTGGATCCTTTCCAGATGAGTGATCAAAAGAATAGGAAGATGGTCATCCTTTCCACCAGTAGTGATCCATAGAAATAGACATAGGGAGTGACCCTTAGGAAAGCAATGAGCTGACCCTAAACATTGTAATGGAAATGATCTTGGTCATAGAAGTGATCTATTCCAAACATCACTATTGGTAGTGAGCATTAGTGAATTTGGCACAATCAACACATGTCCATTGTCTGCTCCTTGGACATAGCCCAGTGAGGGTGAAATAAGTAAAAATCATCATGTCTCGTGCATGATTTTATTTTTGTTCATATATTTCTTTGGGAGGAAGAGAGAAAAGTGATTTGTTTAATAATGAATCAAGATCCAAATGGATAGTTGTTTTAATCTGTCATACTCTGATTCAACCCCCCCCCCCCCCCCCTCAGTGTATTCAACCTAATTGGACTAACACTTATCCGTAGAGACATCCCTAGATATATCCATAGAAATATTTGAAGGGATATCACTAAATTTATTTCATCCTAGTTTCAAATGGTTGACTAAACCTTTTCTTGGATACCAACTATAGCGACCTAGGCTTAACATACATGGATATTACATAAATTTTGATGAATATTCAGCACTTTACAAAAGTACATACCTGAGGACCATAATAGTTTAGTGTACTTGGAAACTAGCAACACATTATTCTAGTTTGGTGAATTACATTAAACATATCCCTTAAAGATATTCCCTTTTATTAATCCTTCATTAAAAATTTCTTCATAACCTGAGGAAGCAAAACATAATAAAGGGGTGAGATCAAATTCTCAGTAAGGTTAAATAAAGGGAATACATAAGTATATCATGATCATAAGGGTAAGGGAACACTAACATAACATTTTGAGATGATACCCTACATATAGAAGATCAAAAATATGATACATGGAATAAAGATTTACAGTTCATAAGATATGAATCATAACATAGTTGATCGCACCACGATTCATTGTTTCATTTTCACCCTTACAATACTTTACTAAACGTGTTTTGTATTGTAAATTTAAAATATAATAACAAATTTCACTTTATATTTGATTAATTTATTTTGTTGTTATTTCAATTAAAAGGAGAAAATATACTTGTTTTGATATTTTCATTGAAGGTGGAGGTGATTTGGAGGCCCCAAAGATGATCTAGATAAAAAATGGGCCAAACTTCATGGCATCCCATGGACATATATCCACTTTTTTGAGTATTAAGATAATTTAGTAAATTAAAATAGCATTAAACATTGTGGTCCTCTCCATAATATAATGGGATAATACTCTTCTCAAGGAACTGAATCTTAATTAGGTTATCTGGTGGCCCATCCAAACCATTCTGCCTAAGAGACAAAGTCTACCTGAATTCAAATGTTTTGTTTGGTATTTTGACTATATATCTGAATACATATGTGTAATGGATTCTACATTTGACATGGAGATATTCAATAGGTCTTCTAACAACTATTATATTTTGGTCATGTTGTGATATTGCTATCTACTATTCCAAAACCGAGATGCAAGTGGTATCTCAAAAACAGGGTGCTCAAAACCATATCCCATTTTGGCTATAAAAAGGCACCATGGGCACCTCATTTTCAAGTTCGAACTAGGAGACAAGATCTTCCATTTTTTATTCCTAGAAGATTCTACTCATCATCCTAGAAGTTATGGAAGTCACTATCTTCATAGGGGGGTCAAGAAAAAAGATGGAGTTTCACCCGAGCTTCCTCCTCCTCCCAATATCGAGCTAAGCATTGGGTGATCGTTGAAAGGGAGCTACACACTTGAAGAGGGAGTTATAACACATAATTATCTACTGTTTTGGTGTATATTGTGGGTTTTAATTGTTATTTTATATGTATATTTACTTGTTTTGATGAATTTAATTGAAACACTTTTTATTTCATAACCAATCGGTGTGCAATTTTAAGTGTGTGTCTTGTGTTATTCTGATTGGACAACACAAGGCTCCTCTAATTTCCCAAACATTTGATATTTTAGTGTTCCTTGAAAAACCTTAATTCATTCATAGGGTCTGGAACTTGACTATATGATTATAATGTCATGTTTTAGTCCTTTTTGCATCGTTTTAGGAGTTATGGGTCCCCAAGATCTTAGATAACCCTCAATAAAAGGATTAAACCAAAAACCTAATAATCAATTAAGAATAAGGAACTTTTCAAGTGGTGAAATAACTTAGAAAATATCACATACTTATCACATATTTTTAAAATCTACTTATTTCTCAACTATTAAACTATTTATGTTAAGTTATTTTCTTAAAACGGTTTTCAAACCACCCCTATTTTGTTCTTCTTATTAAAAATTCACACTACAAAACCACCAATTCTACTTGAGAGATGATATAGGGTCTTCCCTATACTATAAATCAATCTTAAAATCATAATCAATTTGACGTTTCATGACAATGCGGTCAATAGTCAAGAAAGTAAACCATGTGATCATATCATAGACATAAGACATATATTTTTTACAGATACATAAACATGTAACATCACTCCCTACAAGTCAAGGATTGTTGTCAAAAACTTATTTGGGCACTTCATGTGGACTACACATACTGGGCGGGGCCCCCACAATCCTCAATTGCAGTCCTTTCCTTATAAGGGATCAGGTCATCTTCCTATAGAGGATTAGGTTTTCCCATATCCCTATAGTGGATCTGGTTTCCCCATCATACCATAGTAGATCAAGATACACCTATTTCCCATTTTAGATCAGGACGTACCAATTTCCTATTGTGGATCAATCTCGTAGACTTGTTTCCCATCATTATACCATGAGATATAAATCTTTACCCAATGCATTGTAGGGAAAAATAGGTACCACCCATCATATAATAAAATCATGCATATATGTGCCATAAGATAAGATAAGATGCATCATATATTAACCCATTAAAAGAGAAGGGTTTAATATACATAATATCATAACCCATGAAATGAAATTGGTATCATAAAAATTTAATCATATAATCACCTATGGAAAAGATATAGGTATCACAATCATTTCATCAAAGCATAACCCATGAAAAAAAAACAGGCTTCAAGAACATATGACCTATGGAAGAGAAACGAGTTTCATAAACATCATTCCATGAAAACATTATACATTCACAAAATAATATGAATACAATTCTTAGATCATATCCCTAGTAGATAATAACTATAAAAAATTATGTCATCTTAGATGGAGAATAATTTTTAAAGATCGCATGAAACATTTCATAAGGAAAATATGTTTTTTTTAATATCATATTTAGAAAACCATTTCAAATTCTTATTTTTATAAATAAAGCATTCAAATTTCATTTAAAACATTTCTTGAAGAATATATCTTTTCAACTATGAAAAAATCTTTAAAAAATAAATCATTTTGAAACCCTTTTTCTTTTAAAAAACGTTAAAAACTATAAAGGAATCCTGAAAACATTTTTAAATCATTTTTCTTCGAAAATACTTTGAATCCAAAATAGAAGTCTTGAAATAATTTTTAAAACCCTCTTCAAGCAAATGGATTTGAAAAAATATTAAGAATTCTTGAAATCCTAGAAATAATTTTATTTGAAATCAAAATTTTAAAGATATATAAAAGAAGCTCTAAAAATTATTTAAAAAACCATATAATCATAAAACATTTTTTAATTATTTTTATAAATTATAGTTTTGAAAGAACACATGTTTCCAAACGAAAGGAGAAATAAAGTCATATTTTAATAAAATTTTTTCAAAATTATATCATGTACCAAGGGATGTAAAAAGGATACCATTACATGGATATAACATAAATAACCATAGGTTAAGAAAATTCAAGAGAGTTCTTGAGATATGGATCATAATATTTCATCCATAGAAGCATAATTATAAACTATCTCGATAAAAAATGATATTGTAGTAACAAATTGTTACCACTTTGGTAAAATTGAATCATAATACAATGGAAAGAATAATATAAAATGAAGTTTAAAATATCATGAAAAGATGTATATTCATGATATACCATGTGAAAGTCAATATATACACCTCATATAAAAATATACGTGTATAACATGGAAAGTGTCTCAAAGAACCCAAATAGAGAGAAAATTAATTTACTGATTTGGTATCTTTTTCAACATAAAACCCATGAATTAAAGGTCATAACTTGGATATGTAAATACATATAAAATTATGTATAATAATAACATAATAAAATGTGACTTGAAATTCCCTTACCTTAGGTCTTGACTTTCTTTGTACACGTTAAAACCTCATATATAATAAATATAATTTTAGTATAAATCTACCACATAACCATATTGTTATATATAATACCATATATGATTTTTTATTTCTTTAAATTACCCATTTATTTACAAATCCATGTTAATGTTGTGTTTTGGGTAATATCTTTGTTTTTTATATATGTTTTGGCTTGTTATTAATCGTCATCTTACATAGATCACGATTTCATTATTTAGATAATGTATATAATGATATAAATATCATACATATTAATTATAAATATATATTTATAATAATATATGGACTATATAAATATGAAATGGAATATACTGTTCATGGAGACGGTGGGCTATACGTACACATAAACACTGTTTACGTTTTATTATTATATTGAAAGAAATAAAGTAAATGAAATATATATATATATATAATATTATTATACTAATATTATTGTCATATTTTTCATATAATTTCACTAAATCCACCCGCAATACATTTCATGTTGAGTGTGAACGGATCATATCGCTTTGAGGAGGCGGTAATCCACACTTCCCCAATCAAAGTTATCTTATTTAGAAAAAATATTATTCTTGAAGAAATGTGTTATATAATAATTCAAGAAGAATTAATATATCATAAATACCATATAAATAACATAAAAAAATATTTTCCATCATAATTCCCAACCATGAGTGGTGTTAATGGAAAATGAACATCATTTCATGAGGCGGTAGTCATCCATACACAAGAACAATAAGTTCATTACCCATTAGATGGATGTGTGTGTAAGTGTAGGTATAAATCATATAATAAAAACATATCAGTAAATTTAGGATAATTATTATATTATATAATAATGTAATATAAACATTTTAGGTGGTGTAAAATGAAAATAAATCAAAGGTTTTGAGGAAGGATGTTACCTCTTCTTTGGGTAACTTCTTTTGGTTTCCAAAAAAGGAATTTTGTGGAAGGATTTCATCCAAAATAGAGAATTATAGGATTAATTTAGGTATTTTGGTATCTTAATTGATCAGAGTTTTTGTGATCAAAATTCCTTGAGAGTTGTGAATAAGTGAGAAGGATGAGTTCCTTTTTATAGTGGAGGAGGACTAGAATTGTTGTAAATTTTTTAAAATGGAATTCCACCCATGTTTCTCTTATGTAACGTGTATACAATTATAGTAAAAATTCGGCTCAAGGGAGGATAGTTTCAAAATATGGTTATCCAATTGATTTTGGACAAGTTTCTAGGTAAATATTTTCCATTAAGTTTAAGGTTTAGTCTTTTGTTAAGCTATTTCTTTCTCTTAATCATAATAATTAATTTTAATCAATTTCACTATTATTTTAAGTCAAAAACTAAGATCAACTTATTATAAATTATAAATTATTATGGTTCAAAATATGGAATCGAATTTTCTAAATTCAAATCATAAAAGTGGTAGAAATTAACTTAAATTTAACCCCGTAGATGAGAATACAAATCAGGATTTTAATGTAAAAAAGTTCCAAAGATTTAGAAGTTTTAATATCCAATTTCAATAGAAAATGAATTAAAATGAAATAAATTGGATTAATAGACTACAATCGATCTAATTAATCTTTAAAGAGAAAAAATATTAAATTTAACTATATAAATAAATTAGAAAAAAATGTTTTGAATTAAAATTCATTGTTTTTCATTATTCATCAAAAATTAAAACTTCTTAGAAAATACAAAAAATTCACCCAAAATAAATTTTGATACTATGATTCCGAAAATGAAGTTTCTTTTGTAAAATAAAAATAATAAAAGTTTAAAAAATCATATTTAAAATGGGTTCTCCATTAAAAGGCTATAAAAGTACCTTTTAGAAAAATTCATATTTTTATTCATAAAATTGGATTTATTCTTATCTTATACCTATAAAATCTATTGGATGAGTATAAAAAATAATGATTGAATATATAAATTAATCTTTTTATTAAAAATAATAATCAAAATTGATTTTTTTTAAATTTATTGAGATAAAAATGTGTTTGTACATAGAAAAATTGTTTTCTTAGAAAAAGAATTTCTTCATTATCAAGTAGTCCTTACTTCCATTTATCACTAATTTACAACCAAAGGATTAATTTTATATAAAATTATAGATCATATTTTCAAAATTTATTTAATCGTATTCCTAACTTTCATTCCAATAGTTGGGTGGTAACTATAATAATATTTTAATATTATTATGAATATTATATTATAGATTGGTGAAGCACAACTTTTCATGTAACACAAGATATTGAAGAAACTCATTATTTTGTGTAATAAAATCCAAAAATAGTGTTGCTTTTACCTTAAGATAATATAAGTGTTTCTTGTAGCACAAAATTGATTTTTTTTGTGTATAACACAAGACACAGTTAGTGTTTTTGAATAATGAAATCTATTTTCAGTGTTGTGTGAAATGGAAAATATCAAAATGATTAAATGTTTTTTTTAAATTCACAAAATCATAGGGTGTTTCAAATACACTTTGAATACTGTAGAGATCCATTAATGGTTTGAATTATAAATCACGATCATGGAATTCTTATTTTGATTAAGCCATAATGGATTTTTTTTCATAAATTAAAGTGAGACATTTATATATTATAAGGTTAATGGGAATGCTATTATTTTTATAGTATTATATATTTGTGACATATTAATTATGGGAAATGAAGTTCAAGTCTTATAGTCAGTTAATAATTGGTTAAATGAATGTTTTTCCATGAAAGATATAGGTGAAGTAGCATACATTTTTGGGATCAAGATCTATTAAGATAAATCTCAGAGGATTCCTAGGTTATGCCAAAGTACATATATTTAAATGGTAATCAAAATGTACTATATGGAACAATACAAAAGGGGGTTGTTTCAAATGTCACATGGAATCAAATTATCTAAGAAAATGTCCCAAAAAATACACGAGGAGTTTAAAAAATGATTAAAATGTATTATGATTTGGTAGTGGGATATATCATGTATTTTATGCTATGTACTAGGTTTTATGTATCCTTTTAATTAATCATGGTAGGAAGTTCGCAAGATAATCGAAGTGAGCTACAATGGGTAGCTGTAAAAATAATATTTAAGTACTTGATGTGTATAAAATATATATTCCTAGTGTATGGAGGATATGAGAAACTAGTAGTGAGAGGATATGCTGATGCTACTTTTTGGAAAGATCATGATGATATAAAATGACATTTAGGAAACATATTTTTCCTGAATAGTGGTGAAATGAGTTGGATAATCTCAAAGAAACACATTGTCACCGATTCTATAGCAGAATCTGAGTATATAACAGCTTATGATGCTACTAAGAAGCAGTCTGGATATGCGGAATTATCTCAAACATTGGGTTTGTTCCTATTAATGCAGAACTTTTCCGGTTTATTGTGATAATACTATAGCATTGGTGCTTTACAAGGAGCCTAGTCACACCAGAGGACAAAGAATATACTTTGGATGCTTCTTCTCTTGAGTTATTTTATTCATACAGGTGAAGTAATAGTCAGTAAAGTATCTAAATAGGAAAACGTGGAAGAACCCCTAAATAAATCCATTTATCAGTAGAATCATGATTCTAATGTGATAGATATAATATTTAGACTTATTATAAGTTGTCTCTAGTTAATGTTTTAGTGTTGAAAGTGGGTTCCCTATACCCAAATTGTGATGTAATTTTATTTCAATTACATGTATACATTATGATATATTTACATGTGTTTATCTTACCATTATAGTGTTAATACTTACGTGTACACTATATTTATGGTAATGTACATAGATTACATGTCATATCAAAAGCTTATATCGTATCCTATGATATAATGGAAAACTAAAGATACTATGACAATCATCTTTATAAAATTTATTATGGACCAAATACATCATACTAATAGGACAAAGGTGATATGTGAATGTCAAGTGTTGGGGGCTCATAAACATTGAGACTTCTCATGAAGTTCATACATGATGATTTATAGTAGTTGACATCATGAGGATAGACCTTCCAATATTAAAACCTCATGTTTTAGGTTTCAATGTATGTTCCTATCTACGAACATGTCTATTGATTTTCATAATTGAAATCATTATAAATATATTCTATTTGATTACATACTTTGATGTTAGGTGAAAACCACGACAATAAAGTCATAGAATGTTTGTTTTTGTTGGGTGCAACATTGGTGGTATTCCATTAGTTGAATGATCAGGATAAGATTTTTCTTTTATAGGTTGAGGAAGTGATATCATTGCCTAGGTTGATTATGATGGAAATACCTTTATAAATCCATGTCCATGTTAGTCAAAGGTAAATATTTCTAGAGAGATCAACAAATAATAATGAAATAAAGCAAAATGAAACAATTTTGCATCCTACTTTATGAGATATCATATGAAAAATAGATTAAATTAATCAATACATGTTCATATATTGGTTTTAATTACGATGACTTTTCCTTATATCTTTAGGGTCGTTGATGGGTTTCTAGGCTCATCTCTTGGTCTTTAAATATTACTCACTTCTATCGAGATAAGGGCCTAGAGGGTCAAACACAATAGCATATTCGAGAATATTCCCTATTTGGTGAATATAAATATAATACATGGTGGATCCCACCACAAGGTTTGAGTGTTTTCCACATTTTAAAAATCACTAAAACATAAATAAATTCAGAATTATTCAAGTAAAGAATAATTGGGTTAAATTTATTTATAAAAATTATTTACAAATGTTTAGATAAATACATGGATTAATATTATATGAATGAATATTATTTTACCATTCATGGTTCATTTAATATTATTGGGATTTACAAGTTGAGGTAATGGATCAAGTTTTATCACGTAATATATTTAATATATATTACAAGTATGTGATAAAATATAAATATTATTTATTTAGTAGTTTGTTTGTAAAAATTAATTATTTATATCACTTATTTTGGGAATGTATAATGCACAAGTGTTGGGGAACCCTAACCAGGTATTTTGGCATCCACTATATAATTGGAGAGAATCTCATTCCAACATATTATTCACTTAATTGTAATTGAGATATTATCTATCCTCCTAATTCATAGAGAGATAATCTCTCAACCTAAGTTTACAATGCAAGTACACCTTCATGGTTCAAAGGTAAAGGATCATGGTGATCATCGTGGTGTGAAAACGATCAATGGAGCTATGCACTAGCACCTAGAATATGATGAACAACATATGTGTAGATTTTAGAATCATGTGTGGATAATATAGAGGGATTCAATAACATATAATTCGAGAAATGTCTGCCAACTACTTGTAACATACATGCCCTCTTAAAATTGGAATAAAGTACATGTTATTTTATTTTCCATACTCAGATTAAACAACATGATATCCTTAGACAGTACTAGAGCTCTGATAACTAGAGATGATGAATATTCATCCCCCCAGTATAGAAAAATATTTCTTTTTCCATCCCACCGACTTCCAATATGTTCCCTAGTAAAAACATTTCTAGTATGGATCATAATGATTAACCATAGGATTTGGTAATTTGTTATAATAATTTAGATAATAATTTTATTTGAAACATGATATTGTAAGTGATACATTCTATGGATATTTATATCTATTATCATAATTATCTTACTTCCTCTCATCATATTAGCAATTGCAGTTCCAAGGACCATTATTTTCACACATAAAACATTTACTATTCCACTTAAGAAAACATCCTCCATGTTTCCTTCCACACATCGAGTATGAAGGAAATGTCATATTATTTTCTACAAGGTTTTTTGAGTTTCATTTGAATTCCATTTTCTTTTCTTATAAAAAATATGAGATTGATCGGTTACTCATATCTCCATTTCCACCTTGGTTACACAACGAATGTTTTATTTATGGATACTGAAGTCCATTATGACTAATACTCCTTAAAGACTTGGTTTTAATCCAATGAAGAATCTTCGAACCTTACTTTCATGATGGATGATAATACTAGTAGGGTAAATTGCATGTGCTGTGAATGTTTTCTAATATGCACCAATGAATTCATCATCCATATACTTTACCTAAAGGAATTAATTCTCTATTTTCATAAAAATAATATGAGGGACACACTCATTGAAAAATATTCTCTTCAAATCAACACACTCAATGAAGTCAATTTCTTCAATTTTCTTCATATTCTTAAAATGATTCCACCATCAATCTTCTTAATCATCTAAAATATAGACATAAAAAATGAATTTTTCATGTTTAAAACATTAGAGAATAGAAAATATATTTTCAATGGTACTAATATATTTCTTTGAAACTTTTTGATCAGTAGAACAACTAAATGAACATGGATGTTTCCTGGTGAAGGAATCAAAAAGAAAATTGTTTACCACTTTTCACATTTAGATGTTAAACATGATTCAAATATTGAGAATGTTTTGTGATCATAGAAATGAGGTTTTACAATCTAGCTACCATAAAATTTGGTTGATTAGGAGGAAAATCATTCCATCTCCCATATCATTCATTATTCACATTTTCTTTCCAGTTCCAGTCATTAACTAAAAGACGGAGTTCAAGAAACAATATTCATTGTTGGGAACCACATAATCATGAAAAATAACTTATAGGATGTCTAAATTTTACACAAAATTTTCAATAATTTACACCTTTGTCTTAACCTAGGTCATTCATGGTTGTTAGGTCTGAATATACAAAGTAATGCAAGAGGGGAGTGAATTGTTTCTTTTATAAATATTCCAAATTTATGGATTTTGAAACCCACTATGATTTATGAAAATAAGAAGTGTTTTCTTCTATATAAAAATAATATGCAGCGGATAAAAAAAATAAAGAACACAACTTTTTTTAGTGGTTTGGGGCCCAAATATCCCATAGTCCACTCTACCAATTACTCTCTCCACAAGCTTGAAAATTTTCACTAGAATGGTCTTCTTATCACAAGACTATGAATTCAAAATTGAGTCAGGAAGTTTATAACTTTACAATAAGACTAATAAAAAATACTTCTGGTTTTATAATATAGAACCAGTTATCCACATCTTATATTGAGAAGCTTATACTCCCCCAAAACTAAGTACGAGTAGATGAAACTCCAATAAATCAAAAGGGTTTGATTTTTTTATTTAGGTTTCTCTTCACAGTTATAGCAACAGAAACAAATAGATGACGGATCTTACACTTCATAAAAGAATATCATCACGAATGAAATATTCTTAATCATTTCTTATTTCAAAATTATATTCAATAATGTAGCACCTAAATATTAGTAGTAACTTGATATTTAAATAAGTAGAAATTTTAAAGCTTATACTCTTTTTCAAATAACAAATATTTTATCATTTGTTATAGTAGCACTGTAAAAGATAATCTCACTAATGTAGTCGCATATGTGAATCTCTTATTACACGCATATTTTTGAAGAGATGCTCTAAATTAATATATATAGAAAATATATTTATTCAGTATTCTATATCCAAAATAATAGACTAATTTATCACAAAAATAAAAATTCCAATTGGCCAGTGGAGTCATAACTTCCCTTAAGAACAAGAGTGATTTTCTCCAATGAAAATAGTACTTTGAAACAATTATAATTATCCTAGAACCAGTCTTCAATTCTGAATCGAACGTTGCAACAATCTCAGATTAAAAACATGTCTTAAAAACTTCATCATTGAAAACATAATTTAGGGTTGAACTACATAGAATATGGTTCCTTCACATAGCGTAGGGTTCCTTCTCATAGTACAGGGTTCCTACCAATGTATGGTTTTTTAAGCATAATTTCATCTTTATTTAACATAGGGAAAAAATTAGTGTAAGGTTGATAATCCATATATTCACCTTTTTAGAATAATATCCCAAAAGTAGCATTGATTAACCATACATTCAAATTTTCTAAATGTAGGGTGTGAACAATATTTCTAGACTCCAGTGTAGGGTTGCTGATTCATATGTCTGATGATTCTATGAACGTAAGGATGTTGATCCAAATGAAAACTATTTAGCATAGCATAAGTTTGATACCATATGAAAGTGTTTCACTTTTCAGCGTAATGTAGGGATGATGAACCATACATTCATTTACTGAACATAGGGTTTTAAAAAGTGTTTCTAGATCAATTCTTGTAATGTTAAATTTCATTAACCTAGATATAAATTCTTGAAAATTCACTCAAAAAAACATCATTAGAAAAAAACATGGGTATTTATGAGCATTAAAATCATTATAAATTATATATTATTTTTATGACAACACATTCCCAACAAGATCCCCACTTTTTATGATCACAAAAACCATAACATAATCCAAAAAAAATAAAGAAAATATAGGATTTTTAAACATACAAAAATAAATATATAAAATATTTTCATATTTTTATTTCATAGTATTATTTCAATAAATAAAAATAGATACTTGTAAATTAAATATTTTCTATAATTAAATTTTGTGATTTGGAAATATTGTATTCTACCCCATAGATATTTTTCGCAATCTTACAAATATTATCCCCCTTTTTGTGATATGAAAAATATGGTTTGAAAGAATACCCTATATAAATCAAATTTAATGTAGCACTTAACTATAAAATAATAGTTTCAAAAAATTGAAAACAGAAATAAATTTAGGATTTGAAGTTAAGTATTGAAATTAAATAAACAAAAATAAACCTAAATCTCAATAAAATGTTGTTGGGAAAAAATCCCTCAAAGTAACATTGCAGCATTTTTGGGTTGATTATGTTGGTTGACAAAGCAGGTTTCCATGGTGAATTGTCAAGTTCTAGAGATATTGTTTACTATCAATGTTGACAAAGAACCATGACAAAGGAATGGACAATATGGAGGTGGTACAAAAGACCAGTACAAGGTGGCGTCGTTTCCTAGTGTTTTCCAAATTTTTGGGGTCCAAAATTTGGAGGTTGGTGAGCATTGCGAAATGTGGATATCCGTGAAAATCTTATTTAAATATGGAAAAGGCATGAGTTTTGCAAAGATAGGATTCATGGATTGGATTTTGCGAAGACCAAAAATTGATGTCAGTGATTCTTCGCGATTATGTCAAGCTTCGCGAACAGTAGAGGGTGAAGCGCATTGTGACGGTGAAGGGCTTTGCAAGGGAGCATTGTGTCAAAGGCATGAAGGGATTGACGATGATGCTCCGATATTACGTCAAGCTCTGTGATCAGAAAATTTTTGTGGTTCTTCGTGATTTTGAGAGAATTTCGGCAGGAACATCGGAGCTTCACGATTTGAGATGGCGTGGCATTGAATTCGTGCAGAAAGTTAGAGGGTTGGTGGAATTGCCTCTAAATAGAGGCCGACACCCTCGAGAGAAGTACAGAGAATTTTTAGAGAATATATTTTTCTCTTGGTTCGCGAAGGTAGTTTGCAAAGGTAGTGTGCATCGTGAAATAAGAGCTTCGCGGCAGCTATTATAGCTCTGAGAAAATTGTGTGCTCCACATTAGCTCAGTGAGGTTCGTGAGGGAAGTCGCTTTGCAATGAATTGAGCTCCATGACGGCCTAATAATTGTGAAGGATTGAGCATTGCGACGGTCTGAGCTCCATGAAATTGTGAGCTCCACGAAAAAGAAGGAGCTTCGCGAAGGCTTGTTTGAGCTTTGGAAATTGGGAGCCTCGCGAAGTAGGGTTTTTTGCGATGGTTCCTCCAAATTAATTGACTTGTGTTCATAGGAAAAGTGGTATTCATCTATGGATGAAAGTTATAATTCCACATAGCATCTATCAACATTTGAAGATGCATACATTCATGAAAATGAAGAGACCTACAGGTTTATGAACTGTGAGTGGATCTTTTCCAGAGCAGTGAGTTAAAGAATAGGAAGAAGGTGATCCTCTCCACCGGCGGTGATCCAGAGAGAGAGAAACTGGGAGTGACCCTTGGGAAAGCAGTGAGCTGACCCTAAACTTTGTAAAGGCAGTGAGCCTGGGTATAAAAGTGATCTAGCTCGAACATTATTGGCAGTGAGCCTTAGTGGATTTGGTACAGCGACACATAACCATTGTATGCTCCTTGGATGTAACCCAGTGAGGGTGAACCAAGTAAGAAACTTTTTGTCTGCCTGCTTGCTTCCCTGCATAGAATTCAAAGAATCATCATCAGATAAAGAAGAAATGAAGTGGTCATAATAAACACATAAGTGGAAACAAAGTGACCCTTTTAATAAATAGGTGAAGATCCAATGGGGCAGGAAGAATTTAGAAAAGAACATCCATACCCTGATTCACTCCCCCCCCCTCTCAGGGTATATAGGCCCATATTGGTCCTAACAAATGTAAATTAAAATAAAACAAAATTCAAATGTTCTAAAATTAGAGTACAATCCTCAGTCAAAAAAGGGTCCTAAAAATGAGGGGATATGATCAAAATCACTAAAGGAAGTGGGTGAAGCAGAATGAGGAATGGATTGGAAAACACCATTAATATCAATGAGCTTCACCATTAATCTCTATAAAATGGTTGTTGAATACTTCTGACCGCTGTTGAAGAAGCTTCTTCAAATATTGACTAACTTTTAGATTCTCTACCAAATTAACCTTCATAAACTCATTTACAACTTCCTATGAGTTCATGAATGAAGTAAAATTATCCTTAACTTTATTATCTAATGAATAAATTTGTGAATCTAGGCCATAAAAACATATTGACAATTTTAATTATTCTTCACAAGAACGAGAAAATAATCCTTCTATAGGGATAATATCACATCCTGGAATCCTTGGGGTAGCAATGGTTTAGATAAATTATCATAAATATATATAAATTTAACTTTATGTGATTCAAAAACAAAAACATGACCTACATGTCAAGATATAGGACTTTCTCTATCTCACCAGTCCTTGAAAAAATACCAGATTAAATGAATATCATTATTACTTGACAGTTATGAGTAAAATATTTCGTCATTACATTATAGATAGTTCTCCTTCCAAACAATGAAAACATAATATCTTATGATTTTTTTTCCATTACCTATATTTCTTAAATCAAACTGAAACACCCCCCCATGAGGACAACTTAACAACTCATCCATTTCTATAGAAGAAAAAGAAAATTCAGAATCATCAATCTTAAATACAATAATATATTTATTGAATCCGATACTGAACGAAGCATTTCTAAAAAATTCATTTACATCAATGTCATATACTACATGAATATTATCTTCTCTAAAAGAATAATACAGACCTTGAAATCATACTACTTCCTTGAGTGAAATAGTTTTATTATATATATAATCTAATTCGATTACCTTTCCTTGGAGCACTTTGTGAGATTTCTCTGATGGATAAGTAGAAATATCCAACTCAACATATTCAGATCTTTGAGATGTTTCCATATCTGAAGGTTTTGAGATTAAATGGATTGAATGTTTAGGATTTCGACAAATGATAATTGAAATAGTGAAAGAGATACTCTTTAAACTGAAGGGACATATAGAAGAGGAGAAATAGAGTGGGAGAAGGAGAATGATTTTATTACAATGATTGAGAATGTATTCATTATGTTTTTAATTTGAAAATAAAAAAAATAAAATTCTTTTAAAATCTAACTAACACATAACTAAATAAAATAGAGAATGATAAAAGTTTATATACCGAATATACAATACATAAAATATAAACAGTGAGATTAAAATAAAATAAATAAAATAAATAATTCATTTTAAAATTAAATAATCTCAACTCCCCCTTAATAAAATCAAAACTTGCACTGGGAAGTGGTTTCGTAAAAATGTCAACTAACTGTTATTTGATATTAACAAATTCTAAAGATATATCTTTTTTAAGGACATGATATCTTAGAAAATTATTCCTTATATCAATGTGATTAGTCCTAGAATGACTTAGGATTTTTTAAATTATTTATACCATAAGTATTATCACATAAAATAGGTATAATATTAAAATTTAGTCTAAATTCTAGAAGGGTGTTTTTTGTCCACAATACTTATGTACAAAAACTACCAGCAGACACATATTCTGCCTCAGCGGTTGACACAGAAACTAAGTGTTGTTTCTTACTAAACCATGAAATTAAATATTTTCCGAAAAAGAGAATGGTTCCTGAGGTAATTTTTTATCTAATATATAACCTCCAAAATAAGTATCTAAATATGAAATTAAATTAAAATCATAAGTTTTGGGATAAATAAGATATTGAAATTAGTTCATTTTAAATATCTAAAAATTCTTTTAACATTATTAAGATGGGAATATTTTAGATTTTATTGTAATCTAGCATAACAACTTAGAGAAAACATAATATATGGAATTCTAGTAGTAATATATAAAAAATTCCAATCATACCTTTAAATAATTTATCATCTACTAGTTTTTCAGCTTTATCCAAATCAAGTTTTTTATTGGTAGGCATGGGTGTTCTATATGCCTTACTGTTTTCAAGTCCAAATTTTATTAGTAAATCTATAATATATTTACTTTTATTTAAAACATTTTAGTAATATTTTTGATAAATCTAAAATCCTAAAAAGAAATTCAGTTCCCCTATCATACTCATTTTAAATTCTTTTTTGTATTAATTTTGAAAAATCATTAAAAATATTTTTATTAGTTGAAAAAAATAACATCATCAACATAAATTTGAACTAATAAAATATTAGAACAAACATTTTTCTTAAAAAGTGTTGGATCTGCCAATCCGACAGTAAATCCATTTTTTAAAAGAAAAGAACTCAATCTTTAGTACCAAGATCTAGGTGATTCTTTAAATCCATAGATAGATTTAGTAAGTTTATAAATAGAGTTTGGTTTTTGAGGACTTTTAAAAAACCAAGGGGTTGTTCAATATAAACTTCCTCCATTAAATAATCATTTAAAAAGGTATATTTGACATCTATTTGATATAATTTAAAATTCATATGAGATGTACAAGTGAAAAGGACTCTTAAAGCTTCTAGTCTAGCTATAGGGGAAAAGGTCTCATCATAATTTATACCTTCTTCATGATTATATCCTTTAGCTACTAATCTTAATTTATTTCTGTTTATGATCCCTTGATCATCATGTTTATTTCTAAAGATCCAATTAGTCCCTATAACTGGATAATTGGTTGGTCTTTCTACTAGTTCACAAACTTCAATCCTTTTGAATTTTTTTATCTATTATTGTATTAATAACATTAAACTCTTATATTTTATGTATTCTTCAATAGTAATAGATTCTAACCGAGATAGAAAGGTAGAAAATTATTCTAGGTTTCCTCTATTTCTTCTAGTTCTAATTCCCATATGTAGGTCTCCAATAATAGTTTCTAGAGCATGGTTATTTAATGTTCTATAATTTCTAGGTAAGAAACATTCAAGATCTTCAGTATAATGCTCTTCTAAATGGGACTTATTTATGTTAATATTATTTTTAAAATCATTTTTAGGGGTTTCAAGTCTCATGTTGTCAAAGTAGTCATAGACTTCATCTGTTTGATCTTTCTCTTTAATAAAATCGCTAGTTTCATCAAACCTCACATGAAATAATTCTTAAATAATATTTGACTTTTTATTAAACACTCTATAAGATTTTGAGGTAGGATAGTATACCAAAAATATGCCTTCATCATCTTTTGGATCAAACTTATGAAGGGTTTCCTTAGTATTCAAGATATAAACCTTGAATCCATAAAATTTAAAGTAATTTACTTTAGGCTTTCTATTATTCCAAAGTTCATAGAGTATATTTTTGAAAATAAGACTTATTAAAACTCTATTAATGATATATATGGTAGTGATTATAGCTTCTACCCAATGATAGGTAAAAATATTGTATTCATTAAACATAGTCCTTTTCATTTCTTGAATAGTTCTATTTCTTCTTTTAACAATAACATTTTGTTGATGTGTTCTTAGCACAGACAAATTTTGTTTAATACCTAGATTATAGAAAAATTAATTTAAATCTTGATTCCAAAATTCTCCACCATGATCACTTATAAATGAAATTATTTTAAAACCTTTTTCATTTTTAACGATTTTACTAAAACATTCAAAAATAGTGAATACTTCATTTTTGAGTTTTAGAAAATAAACACAAGTAAATCTAGAATAACCATCTACTAAAACATAAATATATAAATTATAAGCCAAACTTGATAATATATATGGTCCAACAAATCTATATGGATAAGTTCAAAAGGTTTAGATGTATCAATTTTTTTAATATATTTGAAATAAGTTTTTTGATGCTTCCAAATTTGGCATGCATCACAGAATTTCTCATTATCAAACTTAAGACTTGGAAAATAAATAAATAACTATTTATTAGAAAATTTATGTAAAGTATATATATTACAATTTCTAAGTCTTCTATTCCAAATCCATGATTTATTTGTCTTTGTAGTTAAAAAATTCACTTTTTTTACTCAAGGAATTTAAGTAAAAATTATAAACATTATTAGTTCTAGGTTCTCTAAATTTAATTAATTTATCTTTAAATATAGAGAATTAATTGTTAAAAAAAATCAACAAAAAACCATCTTTAAAGAGTCGAGATATATTTATCATATTGTTCTTTAAACCTTTCGCATATGGTACTTTATTGATTAAGATAGTCTTTGGATCACCAATAGTTCCAACTCCAACTGTTTTTCTTTTCGCAAAGTCACCAAAAGTGACTAGTCCTCCATCCATTTGAGTCAGTGTATGAATGTTTGTTGAGACTCCACTCATATTTCCATAAAAAAAACTATCAATATACAATAGGGATTTTCTTTTTCTCTGACCTCTTTCCAGCAAAATTAATTAAAAAAATGTTTGTTTTGGTATCCATATCTCTTTGAGTCCAATAGTGTTAGTGATAAATGATCTGGGAATCCAGATCTACTTTATTTTTCCATAATTTATATTACTAGATTCAAACAAAATTTTAGAAATAAATCTCTTTTAATGCAACTAATTTGAGGATTTTGTAAATAAAACTTATTGGTGACATGACCGATTATTCCAAAAAAAATAATAGGTACCATTTTTTGAATTGGGAACAAAATAATTTTTATACAATTTTCATTTATTTCCCTTGCTTTATATTCAAAATATTTCCCTATTAATGAAATTATTTATAAAAATATCATTTAATATATTTTATTCTTTTTTAAACCAAGAGTATAATTCTTATAGGGTTCCACTTCATCCTGAAGTTCCTTGATTTTATTTTCATAATTGATACTATTTGATGCAGAGGAATTGAATTTTTCAAGTAACTCTTGATGTTGTTTTAGTATTGTATATCTTTCACATAAAACAACATTATGAATATTTTTCAATGACTTATGTAACTTTAATAAGGAATCATATTTTTATTCTAGCATAGAAAAATGGGTAGCTAATTTTTCAATTAAGAAACTACTAGAATCAGAATAAGAAGAATAATAAATTTGTAACTTTTCCTCTTCTACCATAAAGCACATGTTGTCTTTTAGATTTGCTTTCTCTCTTTCTGAATCATACTTTGAAGATCTATCATATTCTTACAATAAAATCCATGTATATTTCATTTATCTTTTTATTGTGTGCTCATAATCATCATTTTATTTATATATATGTTCTGGCCTTTTTCTTTAATCTTTCAGTTGAAGACAATCAGGTCTGATATGACCCAATTTATTGCATTCCTATATCTTGATATTAATTTAATTATTCTTCACAAGAATGAGAAAATAATCCTTCTATAGGGATAATATCACATCCTGGAATCCTTGGGGTAGCAATGGTTTAGATAAATTATCATAAATATATATAAATTTAACTTTATGTGATTCAAAAACAAAAACATGACCTACATGTCAAGATATAGGACTTTCTCTATCTCACCAGTCCTTGAAAAAATACCAGATTAAATGAATATCATTATTACTTGACAGTTATGAGTAAAATATTTCGTCATTACATTATAGATAGTTCTCCTTCCAAACAATGAAAACATAATATCTTATGATTTTTTTTCCATTACCTATATTTCTTAAATCAAACTGAAACACCCCCCCATGAGGACAACTTAACAACTCATCCATTTCTATAGAAGAAAAAGAAAATTCAGAATCATCAATCTTAAATACAATAATATATTTATTGAATCCGATACTGAACGAAGCATTTCTAAAAAATTCATTTACATCAATGTCATATACTACATGAATATTATCTTCTCTAAAAGAATAATACAGACCTTGAAATCATACTACTTCCTTGAGTGAAATAGTTTTATTATATATATAATCTAATTCGATTACCTTTCCTTGGAGCACTTTGTGAGATTTCTCTGATGGATAAGTAGAAATATCCAACTCAACATATTCAGATCTTTGAGATGTTTCCATATCTGAAGGTTTTGAGATTAAATGGATTGAATGTTTAGGATTTCGACAAATGATAATTGAAATAGTGAAAGAGATACTCTTTAAACTGAAGGGACATATAGAAGAGGAGAAATAGAGTGGGAGAAGGAGAATGATTTTATTACAATGATTGAGAATGTATTCATTATGTTTTTAATTTGAAAATAAAAAAAATAAAATTCTTTTAAAATCTAACTAACACATAACTAAATAAAATAGAGAATGATAAAAGTTTATATACCGAATATACAATACATAAAATATAAACAGTGAGATTAAAATAAAATAAATAAAATAAATAATTCATTTTAAAATTAAATAATCTCAACTCCCCCTTAATAAAATCAAAACTTGCACTGGGAAGTGGTTTCATAAAAATGTCAACTAACTGTTATTTGATATTAACAAATTCTAAAGATATATCTTTTTTAAGGACATGATATCTTAGAAAATTATTCCTTATATCAATGTGATTAGTCCTAGAATGACTTAGGATTTTTTAAATTATTTATACCATAAGTATTATCACATAAAATAGGTATAATATTAAAATTTAGTCTAAATTCTTGAAGGGTGTTTTTTGTCCACAATACTTATGTACAAAAACTACCAGCAGACACATATTCTGCCTCAGCGGTTGACACAAAAACTAAGTGTTGTTTCTTACTAAACCATGAAATTAAATATTTTCCGAAAAAGAGAATGGTTCCTGAGGTAATTTTTTATCTAATATATAACCTCCAAAATAAGTATCTAAATATGAAATTAAATTAAAATCATAAGTTTTGGGATAAATAAGATATTGAAATTAGTTCATTTTAAATATCTAAAAATTCTTTTAACATTATTAAGATGGGAATATTTTAGATTTTATTGTAATCTAGCATAACAACTTAGAGAAAACATAATATATGGAATTCTAGTAGTAATATATAAAAAATTCCAATCATACCTTTAAATAATTTATCATCTACTAGTTTTTCAGCTTTATCCAAATCAAGTTTTTTATTGGTAGGCATGGGTGTTCTATATGCCTTACTGTTTTCAAGTCCAAATTTTATTAGTAAATCTATAATATATTTACTTTTATTTAAAACATTTTAGTAATATTTTTGATAAATCTAAAATCCTAAAAAGAAATTCAGTTCCCCTATCATACTCATTTTAAATTCTTTTTTGTATTAATTTTGAAAAATCATTAAAAATATTTTTATTAGTTGAAAAAAATAACATCATCAACATAAATTTGAACTAATAAAATATTAGAACAAACATTTTTCTTAAAAAGTGTTGGATCTGCCAATCCGACAGTAAATCCATTTTTTAAAAGAAAAGAACTCAATCTTTAGTACCAAGATCTAGGTGATTCTTTAAATCCATAGATAGATTTAGTAAGTTTATAAATAGAGTTTGGTTTTTGAGGACTTTTAAAAAACCAAGGGGTTGTTCAATATAAACTTCCTCCATTAAATAATCATTTAAAAAGGTATATTTGACATCTATTTGATATAATTTAAAATTCATATGAGATGTACAAGCGAAAAGGACTCTTAAAGCTTCTAGTCTAGCTATAGGGGAAAAGGTCTCATCATAATTTATACCTTCTTCATGATTATATCCTTTAGCTACTAATCTTAATTTATTTCTGTTTATGATCCCTTGATCATCATGTTTATTTCTAAAGATCCAATTAGTCCCTATAACTGGATAATTGGTTGGTCTTTCTACTAGTTCACAAACTTCAATCCTTTTGAATTTTTTTATCTATTATTGTATTAATAACATTAAACTCTTATATTTTATGTATTCTTCAATAGTAATAGATTCTAACCGAGATAGAAAGGTAGAAAATTATTCTAGGTTTCCTCTATTTCTTCTAGTTCTAATTCCCATATGTAGGTCTCCAATAATAGTTTCTAGAGCATGGTTATTTAATGTTCTATAATTTCTAGGTAAGAAACATTCAAGATCTTCAGTATAATGCTCTTCTAAATGGGACTTATTTATGTTAATATTATTTTTAAAATCATTTTTAGGGGTTTCAAGTCTCATTTTGTCAAAGTAGTCATAGACTTCATCTGTTTGATCTTTCTCTTTAATAAAATCGCTAGTTTCATCAAACCTCACATGAAATAATTCTTAAATAATATTTGACTTTTTATTAAACACTCTATAAGATTTTGAGGTAGGATAGTATACCAAAAATATGCCTTCATCATCTTTTGGATCAAACTTATGAAGGGTTTCCTTAGTATTCAAGATATAAACCTTGAATCCATAAAATTTAAAGTAATTTACTTTAGGCTTTCTATTATTCCAAAGTTCATAGAGTATATTTTTGAAAATAAGACTTATTAAAACTCTATTAATGATATATATGGTAGTGATTATAGCTTCTACCCAATGATAGGTAAAAATATTGTATTCATTAAACATAGTCCTTTTCATTTCTTGAATAGTTCTATTTCTTCTTTTAACAATAACATTTTGTTGATGTGTTCTTAGCACAGACAAATTTTGTTTAATACCTAGATTTTAGAAAAATTAATTTAAATCTTGATTCCAAAATTCTCCACCATGATCACTTATAAATGAAATTATTTTAAAACCTTTTTCATTTTTAACGATTTTACTAAAACTTTCAAAAATAGTGAATACTTCATTTTTGAGTTTTAGAAAATAAACACAAGTAAATCTAGAATAACCATCTACTAAAACATAAATATATAAATTATAAGACAAACTTGATAATATATATGGTCCAACAAATCTATATGGATAAGTTCAAAAGGTTTAGATGTATCAATTTTTTTAATATATTTGAAATAAGTTTTTTGATGCTTCCAAATTTGGCATGCATCACAGAATTTCTCATTATCAAACTTAAGACTTGGAAAATAAATAAATAACTATTTATTAGAAAATTTATGTAAAGTATATATATTACAATTTCTAAGTCTTCTATTCCAAATCCATGATTTATTTGTCTTTGTAGTTAAAAAATTCACTTTTTTTACTCAAGGAATTTAAGTAAAAATTATAAACATTATTAGTTCTAGGTTCTCTAAATTTAATAAATTTATCTTTAAATATAGAGAATTAATTGTTAAAAAAAATCAACAAAAAAACCATCTTTAAAGAGTCGAGATATATTTATCATATTGTTCTTTAAACTTTTCGCATATGGTACTTTATTGATTAAGATAGTCTTTGGATCACCAATAGTTCCAACTCCAACTGTTTTTCTTTTCGCAAAGTCACCAAAAGTGACTAGTCCTCCATCCATTTGAGTCAGTGTATGAATGTTTGTTGAGACTCCACTCATATTTCCATAAAAAAACTATCAATATACAATAGGGATTTTCTTTTTCTCTGACCTCTTTCCAGCAAAATTAATTAAAAAAATGTTTGTTTTGGTATCCATATCTCTTTGAGTCCAATAGTGTTAGTGATAAATGATCTGGGAATCCAGATCTACTTTATTTTTCCATAATTTATATTACTAGATTCAAACAAAATTTTAGAAATAAATCTCTTTTAATGCAACTAATTTGAGGATTTTGTAAATAAAACTTATTGGTGACATGACCGATTATTCCAAAAAAAATAATAGGTACCATTTTTTGAATTGGGAACAAAATACTTTTTATACAATTTTCATTTATTTCCCTTGCTTTATATTCAAAATATTTCCCTATTAATGAAATTATTTATAAAAATATCATTTAATATATTTTATTCTTTTTTAAACCAAGAGTATAATTCTTATAGGGTTCCACTTCATCCTGAAGTTCCTTGATTTTATTTTCATAATTGATACTATTTGATGCAGAGGAATTGAATTTTTCAAGTAACTCTTGATGTTGTTTTAGTATTGTATATCTTTCACATAAAACAACATTATGAATATTTTTCAATGACTTATGTAACTTTAATAAGGAATCATATTTTTATTCTAGCATAGAAAAATGGGTAGCTAATTTTTCAATTAAGAAACTACTAGAATCAGAATAAGAAGAATAATAAATTTGTAACTTTTCCTCTTCTACCATAAAGCACATGTTGTCTTTTAGATTTGCTTTCTCTCTTTCTGAATCATACTTTGAAGATCTATCATATTCTTACAATAAAATCCATGTATATTTCATTTATCTTTTTATTGTGTGCTCATAATCATCATTTTATTTATATATATGTTCTGGCCTTTTTCTTTAATCTTTCAGTTGAAGACAATCAGGTCTGATAGGACCCAATTTATTGCATTCCTATATCTTGATATTCATTTAATTATTCTTCACAAGAATGAGAAAATAATCCTTCTATAGGGATAATATCACATCCTGGAATCCTTGGGGTAGCAATGGTTTAGATAAATTATCATAAATATATATAAATTTAACTTTATGTGATTCAAAAACAAAAACATGACCTACATGTCAAGATATAGGACTTTCTCTATCTCACCAGTCCTTGAAAAAATACCAGATTAAATGAATATCATTATTACTTGACAGTTATGAGTAAAATATTTCGTCATTACATTATAGATAGTTCTCCTTCCAAACAATGAAAACATAATATCTTATGATTTTTTTCCATTACCTATATTTCTTAAATCAAACTGAAACACCCCCCATGAGGACAACTTAACAACTCATCCATTTCTATAGAAGAAAAAGAAAATTAAGAATCATCAATCTTAAATACAATAATATATTTATTGAATCCGATACTGAACGAAGCATTTCTAAAAAATTCATTTACATCAATGTCATATACTACATGAATATTATCTTCTCTAAAAGAATAATACAGACCTTGAAATCATACTACTTCCTTGAGTGAAATAGTTTTATTATATATATAATCTAATTCGATTACCTTTCCTTGGAGCACTTTGTGAGATTTCTCTGATGGATAAGTAGAAATATCCAACTCAACATATTCAGATCTTTGAGATGTTTCCATATCTGATGGTTTTGAGATTAAATGGATTGAATGTTTAGGATTTCGACAAATGATAATTGAAATAGTGAAAGAGATACTCTTTAAACTAAAGGGACATATAGAAGAGGAGAAATAGAGTAGGAGAAGGAGAATGATTTTATTACAATGATTGAGAATGTATTCATTATGTTTTTAATTTGAAAATAAAAAAAAAATTGTTTTAAAATCTAACTAACACATAACTAAATAAAATAGAGAATGATAAAAGTTTATATACCGAATATACAATACATAAAATATAAACAGTGAGATTAAAATAAAATAAATAAAATAAATAATTCATTTTAAAATTAAATAATCTCAAATCCCCCTTAATAAAATCAAAACTTGCACTGGGAAGTGGTTTCGTAAAAATGTCAACTAACTGTTATTTGATATTAACAAATTCTAAAGATATATCTTTTTTAAGGAAATGATATCTTAGAAAATTATTCCTTATATCAATGTGATTAGTCCTAGAATGACTTAGGATTTTTTAAATTATTTATACCATAAGTATTATCACATAAAATAGGTATAATATTAAAATTTAGTCTAAATTCTAGAAGGGTGTTTTTTGTCCACAATACTTATGTACAAAAACTACCAGCAGACACATATTCTGCCTCAGCGGTTGACACAGAAACTAAGTGTTGTTTCTTAATAAACCATGAAATTAAATATTTTCCGAAAAAGAGAATGGTTCCTGAGGTAATTTTTTATCTAATATATAACCTCCAAAATAAGTATCTAAATATGAAATTAAATTAAAATCATAAGTTTTGGGATAAATAAGATATTGAAATTAGTTCATTTTAAATATCTAAAAATTCTTTTAACATTATTAAGATGGGAATCTTTTAGATTTTATTGTAATCTAGCATAACAACTTAGAGAAAACATAATATATGGAATTCTAGTAGTAATATATAAAAAATTCCAATCATACCTTTAAATAATTTATCATCTACTAGTTTTTCAGCTTTATCCAAATCAAGTTTTTTATTGGTAGGCATGGGTGTTCTATATGCCTTACTGTTTTCAAGTCCAAATTTTATTAGTAAATCTATAATATATTTACTTTTATTTAAAACATTTTAGTAATATTTTTGATAAATCTAAAATCCTAAAAAGAAATTCAGTTCCCCTATCATACTCATTTTAAATTCTTTTTTGTATTAATTTTGAAAAATCATTAAAAATATTTTTATTAGTTGAAAAAAATAACATCATCAACATAAATTTGAACTAATAAAATATTAGAACAAACATTTTTCTTAAAAAGTGTTGGATCTGCCAATCCGACAGTAAATCCATTTTTTAAAAGAAAAGAACTCAATCTTTAGTACCAAGCTCTAGGTGATTCTTTAAATCCATAGATAGATTTAGTAAGTTTATAAATAGAGTTTGGTTTTTGAGGACTTTTAAAAAACCAAGGGGTTGTTCAATATAAACTTCCTCCATTAAATAATCATTTAAAAAGGTATATTTGACATCTATTTGATATAATTTAAAATTCATATGAGATGTACAAGCGAAAAGGACTCTTAAAGCTTCTAGTCTAGCTATAGGGGAAAAGGTCTCATCATAATTTATACCTTCTTCATGATTATATCCTTTAGCTACTAATCTTAATTTATTTCTGTTTATGATCCCTTGATCATCATGTTTATTTCTAAAGATCCAATTAGTCCCTATAACTGGATAATTGGTTGGTCTTTCTACTAGTTCACAAACTTCAATCCTTTTGAATTTTTTTATCTATTATTGTATTAATAACATTAAACTCTTATATTTTATGTATACTTCAATAGTAATAGATTCTAACCGAGATAGAAAGGTAGAAAATTATTCTAGGTTTCCTCTATTTCTTCTAGTTCTAATTCCCATATGTAGGTCTCCAATAATAGTTTCTAGAGCATGGTTATTTAATGTTCTATAATTTCTAGGTAAGAAACATTCATGATCTTCAGTATAATGCTCTTCTAAATGGGACTTATTTATGTTAATATTATTTTTAAAATCATTTTTAGGGGTTTCAAGTCTCATGTTGTCAAAGTAGTCATAGACTTCATCTGTTTGATCTTTCTCTTTAATAAAATCGCTAGTTTCATCAAACCTCACATGAAATAATTCTTAAATAATATTTGACTTTTTATTAAACACTCTATAAGATTTTGAGGTAGGATAGTATACCAAAAATATGCCTTCATCATCTTTTGGATCAAACTTATGAAGGGTTTCCTTAGTATTCAAGATATAAACCTTGAATCCATAAACTTTAAAGTAATTTACTTTAGGCTTTCTATTATTCCAAAGTTCATAGAGTATATTTTTGAAAATAAGACTTATTAAAACTCTATTAATGATATATATGGTAGTGATTATAGCTTCTACCCAATGATAGGTAAAAATATTGTATTCATTAAACATAGTCCTTTTCATTTCTTGAATAGTTCTATTTCTTCTTTTAACAATAACATTTTGTTGATGTGTTCTTAGCACAGACAAATTTTGTTTAATACCTAGATTTTAGAAAAATTAATTTAAATCTTGATTCCAAAATTCTCCACCATGATCACTTATAAATGAAATTATTTTAAAACCTTTTTCATTTTTAACGATTTTACTAAAACTTTCAAAAATAGTGAATACTTCATTTTTGAGTTTTAGAAAATAAACACAAGTAAATCTAGAATAGCCATCTACTAAAACATAAATATATAAATTATAAGCCAAACTTGATAATATATATGGTCCAACAAATCTATATGGATAAGTTCAAAAGGTTTAGATGTATCAATTTTTTTAATATATTTGAAATAAGTTTTTTGATGCTTCCCAATTTGGCATGCATCACAGAATTTCTCATTATCAAACTTAAGACTTGGAAAATAAATAAATAACTATTTATTAGAAAATTTATGTAAAGTATATATATTACAATTTCTAAGTCTTCTATTCCAAATCCATGATTTATTTGTCTTTGTAGTTAAAAAATTCACTTTTTTTACTCAAGGAATTTAAGTAAAAATTATAAACATTATTAGTTCTAGGTTCTCTAAATTTAATTAATTTATCTTCAAATATAGATAATTAATTGTTAAACAAAATCAACAAAAAAACCATCTTTAAAGAGTCGAGATATATTTATCATATTGTTCTTTAAACCTTTCGCATATGGTACTTTATTGATTAAGATAGTCTTTGGATCACCAATAGTTCCAACTCCAACTGTTTTTCTTTTCGCAAAGTCACCAAAAGTGACTAGTCCTCCATCCATTTGAGTCAGTGTATGAATGTTTGTTGAGACTCCACTCATATTTCCATAAAAAAAACTATCAATATACAATAGGGATTTTCTTTTTCTCTGACCTCTTTCCAGCAAAATTAATTAAAAAAATGTTTGTTTTGGTATCCATATCTCTTTGAGTCCAATAGTGTTAGTGATAAATGATCTGGGAATCCAGATCTACTTTATTTTTCCATAATTTATATTACTAGATTCAAACAAAATTTTAGAAATAAATCTCTTTTAATGCAACTAATTTGAGGATTTTGTAAATAAAACTTATTGGTGACATGACCGATTATTCCAAAAAAAATAATAGGTACCATTTTTTGAATTGGGAACAAAATAATTTTTATACAATTTTCATTTATTTCCCTTGCTTTATATTCAAAATATTTCCCTATTAATGAAATTATTTATAAAAATATCATTTAATATATTTTATTCTTTTTTAAACCAAGAGTATAATTCTTATAGGGTTCCACTTCATCCTGAAGTTCCTTGATTTTATTTTCATAATTGATACTATTTGATACAGAGGAATTGAATTTTTCAAGTAACTCTTGATGTTGTTTTAGTATTGTATATCTTTCACATAAAACAACATTATGAATATTTTTCAATGACTTATGTAACTTTAATAAGGAATCATATTTTTATTCTAGCATAGAAAAATGGGTAGCTAATTTTTCAATTAAGAAACTACTAGAATCAGAATAAGAAGAATAATAAATTTGTAACTTTTCCTCTTCTACCATAAAGCACATGTTGTCTTTTAGATTTTCTTTCTCTCTTTCTGAATCATACTTTGAAGATCTATCATATTCTTACAATAAAATCCATGTATATTTCATTTATCTTTTTATTGTGTGCTCATAATCATCATTTTATTTATATATATGTTCTGGCCTTTTTCTTTAATCTTTCAGTTGAAGACAATCAGGTCTGATATGACCCAATTTATTGCATTCCTATATCTTGATATTCATTTAATTATTCTTCACAAGAATGAGAAAATAATCCTTCTATAGGGATAATATCACATCCTGGAATCCTTGGGGTAGCAATGGTTTAGATAAATTATCATAAATATATATAAATTTAACTTTATGTGATTCAAAAACAAAAACATGACCTACATGTCAAGATATAGGACTTTCTCTATCTCACCAGTCCTTGAAAAAATACCAGATTAAATGAATATCATTATTACTTGACAGTTATGAGTAAAATATTTCGTCATTACATTATAGATAGTTCTCCTTCCAAACAATGAAAACATAATATCTTATGATTTTTTTTCCATTACCTATATTTCTTAAATCAAACTGAAACACCCCCCATGAGGACAACTTAACAACTCATCCATTTCTATAGAAGAAAAAGAAAATTCAGAATCATCAATCTTAAATACAATAATATATTTATTGAATCCGATACTGAACGAAGCATTTCTAAAAAATTCATTTACATCAATGTCATATACTACATGAATATTATCTTCTCTAAAAGAATAATACAGACCTTGAAATCATACTACTTCCTTGAGTGAAATAGTTTTATTATATATATAATCTAATTCGATTACCTTTCCTTGGAGCACTTTGTGAGATTTCTCTGATGGATAAGTAGAAATATCCAACTCAACATATTCAGATCTTTGAGATGTTTCCATATCTGAAGGTTTTGAGATTAAATGAATTGAATGTTTAGGATTTCGACAAATGATAATTGAAATAGTGAAAGAGATACTCTTTAAACTGAAGGGACATATAGAAGAGGAGAAATAGAGTGGGAGAAGGAGAATGATTTTATTACAATGATTGAGAATGTATTCATTATGTTTTTAATTTGAAAATAAAAAAAAAATCTTTTAAAATCTAACTAACACATAACTAAATAAAATAGAGAATGATAAATGTTTATATACCGAATATACAATACATAAAATATAAACAGTGAGATTAAAATAAATTAAATAAAATAAATAATTCATTTTAAAATTAAATAATCTCAACTCCCCCTTAATAAAATCAAAACATGCACTGGGAAGTGGTTTCGTAAAAATGTCAACTAACTGTTATTTGATATTAACAAATTCTAGAGATATATCTTTTTTAAGGACATGATATCTTAGAAAATTATTCCTTATATCAATGTGATTAGTCCTAGAATGACTTAGGATTTTTTAAATTATTTATACCATAAGTATTATCACATAAAATAGGTATAATATTAAAATTTAGTCTAAATTCTAGAAGGGTGTTTTTTGTCCACAATACTTATGTACAAAAACTACCAGCAGACACATATTCTGCCTCAGCGGTTGACACAGAAACTAAGTGTTGTTTCTTAATAAACCATGAAATTAAATATTTTCCGAAAAAGAGAATGGTTCCTGAGGTAATTTTTTATCTAATATATAACCTCCAAAATAAGTATCTAAATATGAAATTAAATTAAAATCATAAGTTTTGGGATAAATAAGATATTGAAATTAGTTCATTTTAAATATCTAAAAATTCTTTTAACATTATTAAGATGGGAATCTTTTAGATTTTATTGTAATCTAGCATAACAACTTAGAGAAAACATAATATATGGAATTCTAGTAGTAATATATAAAAAATTCCAATCATACCTTTAAATAATTTATCATCTACTAGTTTTTCAGCTTTATCCAAATCAAGTTTTTTATTGGTAGGCATGGGTGTTCTATATGCCTTACTGTTTTCAAGTCCAAATTTTATTAGTAAATCTATAATATATTTACTTTTATTTAAAACATTTTAGTAATATTTTTGATAAATCTAAAATCCTAAAAAGAAATTCAGTTCCCCTATCATACTCATTTTAAATTCTTTTTTGTATTAATTTTGAAAAATCATTAAAAATATTTTTATTAGTTGAAAAAAATAACATCATCAACATAAATTTGAACTAATAAAATATTAGAACAAACATTTTTCTTAAAAAGTGTTGGATCTGCCAATCCGACAGTAAATCCATTTTTTAAAAGAAAAGAACTCAATCTTTAGTACCAAGCTCTAGGTGATTCTTTAAATCCATAGATAGATTTAGTAAGTTTATAAATAGAGTTTGGTTTTTGAGGACTTTTAAAAAACCAAGGGGTTGTTCAATATAAACTTCCTCCATTAAATAATCATTTAAAAAGGTATATTTGACATCTATTTGATATAATTTAAAATTCATATGAGATGTACAAGCGAAAAGGACTCTTAAAGCTTCTAGTCTAGCTATAGGGGAAAAGGTCTCATCATAATTTATACCTTCTTCATGATTATATCCTTTAGCTACTAATCTTAATTTATTTCTGTTTATGATCCCTTGATCATCATGTTTATTTCTAAAGATCCAATTAGTCCCTATAACTGGATAATTGGTTGGTCTTTCTACTAGTTCACAAACTTCAATCCTTTTGAATTTTTTTATCTATTATTGTATTAATAACATTAAACTCTTATATTTTATGTATTCTTCAATAGTAATAGATTCTAACCGAGATAGAAAGGTAGAAAATTATTCTAGGTTTCCTCTATTTCTTCTAGTTCTAATTCCCATATGTAGGTCTCCAATAATAGTTTCTAGAGCATGGTTATTTAATGTTCTATAATTTCTAGGTAAGAAACATTCAAGATCTTCAGTATAATGCTCTTCTAAATGGGACTTATTTATGTTAATATTATTTTTAAAATCATTTTTAGGGGTTTCAAGTCTCATGTTGTCAAAGTAGTCATAGACTTCATCTGTTTGATCTTTCTCTTTAATAAAATCGCTAGTTTCATCAAACCTCACATGAAATAATTCTTAAATAATATTTGACTTTTTATTAAACACTCTATAAGATTTTGAGGTAGGATAGTATACCAAAAATATCCCTTCATCATCTTTTGGATCAAACTTATGAAGGGTTTCCTTAGTATTCAAGATATAAACCTTGAATCCATAAACTTTAAAGTAATTTACTTTAGGCTTTCTATTATTCCAAAGTTCATAGAGTATATTTTTGAAAATAAGACTTATTAAAACTCTATTAATGATATATATGGTAGTGATTATAGCTTCTACCCAGTGATAGGTAAAAATATTGTATTCATTAAACATAGTCCTTTTCATTTCTTGAATTGTTCTATTTCTTCTTTTAACAATAACATTTTGTTGATGTGTTCTTAGCACAGACAAATTTTGTTTAATACCTAGATTTTAGAAAAATTAATTTAAATCTTGATTCCAAAATTCTCCACCATGATCACTTATAAATGAAATTATTTTAAAACCTTTTTCATTTTTAACGATTTTACTAAAACTTTCAAAAATAGTGAATACTTCATTTTTGAGTTTTAGAAAATAAACACAAGTAAATCTAGAATAGCCATCTACTAAAACATAAATATATAAATTATAAGCCAAAATTGATAATATATATGGTCCAACAAATCTATATGGATAAGTTCAAAAGGTTTAGATGTATCAATTTTTTTAATATATTTGAAATAAGTTTTTTTGATGCTTCCCAATTTGGCATGCATCACAGAATTTCTCATTATCAAACTTAAGACTTGGAAAATAAATAAATAACTATTTATTAGAAAATTTATGTAAAGTATATATATTACAATTTCTAAGTCTTCTATTCCAAATCCATGATTTATTTGTCTTTGTAGTTAAAAAATTCACTTTTTTTACTCAAGGAATTTAAGTAAAAATTATAAACATTATTAGTTCTAGGTTCTCTAAATTTAATTAATTTATCTTCAAATATAGAGAATTAATTGTTAAAAAAAATCAACAAAAAAACCATCTTTAAAGAGTCAAGATATATTTATCATATTGTTCTTTAAACCTTTCGCATATGGTACTTTATTGATTAAGATAGTCTTTGGATCACCAATAGTTCCAACTCCAACTGTTTTTCTTTTCGCAAAGTCACCAAAAGTGACTAGTCCTCCATCCATTTGAGTCAGTGTATGAATGTTTGTTGAGACTCCACTCATATTTCCATAAAAAAAACTATCAATATACAATAGGGATTTTCTTTTTCTCTGACCTCTTTCCAGCAAAATTAATTAAAAAAATGTTTGTTTTGGTATCCATATCTCTTTGAGTCCAATAGTGTTAGTGATAAATGATCTGGGAATCCAGATCTACTTTATTTTTCCATAATTTATATTACTAGATTCAAACAAAATTTTAGAAATAAATCTCTTTTAATGCAACTAATTTGAGGATTTTGTAAATAAAACTTATTGGTGACATGGCCGATTATTCCAAAAAAAATAATAGGTACCATTTTTTGAATTGGGAACAAAATAATTTTTATACAATTTTCATTTATTTCCCTTGCTTTATATTCAAAATATTTCCCTATTAATGAAATTATTTATAAAAATATCATTTAATATATTTTATTCTTTTTTAAACCAAGAGTATAATTCTTATAGGGTTCCACTTCATCCTGAAGTTCCTTGATTTTATTTTCATAATTGATACTATTTGATGCAGAGGAATTGAATTTTTCAAGTAACTCTTGATGTTGTTTTAGTATTGTATATCTTTCACATCAAACAACATTATGAATATTTTTCAATGACTTATGTAACTTTAATAAGGAATCATATTTTTATTCTAGCATAGAAAAATGGGTAGCTAATTTTTCAATTAAGAAACTACTAGAATCAGAATAAGAAGAATAATAAATTTGTAACTTTTCCTCTTCTACCATAAAGCACATGTTGTCTTTTAGATTTGCTTTCTCTCTTTCTGAATCATACTTTGAAGATCTATCATATTCTTACAATAAAATCCATGTATATTTCATTTATCTTTTTATTGTGTGCTCATAATCATCATTTTATTTATATATATGTTCTGGTCTTTTTCTTTAATCTTTCAGTTGAAGACAATCAGGTCTGATATGACCCAATTTATTGCATTCATAGCATTGAAATTCTCTAGGTTCTTTTTCATAATTCATAAATTATTTTCTAAATCATTTTTTATTCTTGTAAAATTTATTGAACTTTCTGGATAGCTAATCCAATTCCATTTTAGAATCTGAATTTTCTCTTCTTTAACTTCTTGCTTTGTTCTTCTATTAGGCTTCTGATATTTCACCTTAAGTGAATTATTTTTCATCTATACTATATATTATAATCTTCATATTAATAGTGAATCTCAGATTCATACATCATTAATGTCCCAATTAGTTATTTCATTATTATATCCTTGATAGGTGATGATTGGAGAAAAGAAGTAGATATGCCATTCCATTTAAAGGGTAGTACTATTAGTAATTTAAAAGCTTGATTACATTGTTTGATGGGTTCACCTAATGCTGTAATATGGTTGATAATTTCGGTAAGCCTTCCGGTCATCTGTGTGATGATTTCGACATCAAATACTATAAATGTGTCAAACTTTAGCTTATCAGTAGCATATCTCATATGTCTAACATTGTTTGTTACATCATAAAAAACTATAATAATTTTCCACATATCATAGATAGTATGACATTGTGATAAATGATTGAATTCATATGGTACATGAATGAAAATAATAGAATTCATTACTATAGAATTGATATCATACTTTACTTCTATTTTAGCAGTCCAAGTTTCTGGTTTCTCACAAATATTATGAGGAGTAATGATTTTTGAGTAGACTTTGAATCCAATATTTTTCAAAGAGATAATCATATGTGATTTATACCACCCATAATTTTCACCATTAAAGTATTGAGTATGTACCATAGACATTATTTATCTTAGATAATCCATTTTCATCTTTTTATAGTCCTTATTATTTTTATCTTGCTATAGATTTATCCAAAATATACCCTTTGATACCAATTGTTAGGTCAGAATATAAAAAGTAACACAATATGGGGGGAGGTGAATTGTGTCTTTTCAAAAATATTACACAATTCTGGATTTTGAAACGCACTGTGATTTATGCAGATAGGAAGTGTTTTATTCTGTAGGAAATAATATGTAGTGGATAATCAAAAATAAAGAAAACAACTTTTTATAGTGGTTTGGGGTAGAAAGAGACCCTAGTCCACTTTACCAATTAATCTCTCTACGAGCTTGGTAAATTTCACAAGAATTTTCCTCTTATCACAAGACCATGAATTCAAAACTGAGTGTAGGTAGTTGAATCCTTTACAATAAGACTAATTAAAAAGCCTTCTAGTTCTATAATAGAGTACCGATTATCCACAGCTTAGATCGAGAGGCTGATACTCCACCACAACTAAGTGCAAGAAGTTTAAACTCTAGTAAATAAAAAGAGTTTGATTTGTCGATTCAAGTTATTCTTTACAGTTACAGGATCAACAACTAACAGATGATGGATCTTCCTCTTCAGAAAATAAATCTTCAAGAATGAAACATTATTAATAAATCCTTGTTGAAAAATGATCTTCAATAAGTTAGAAACTAAATAGTAGTAATAACATGAAATTTAAATATGTATAACATTAAAAGTGTAGCCTATTTTGAAAATAGTATATATTTTATTGTTCATTATAGTATAAATATAAAAGATAATATCCCTAATGCAGTTGCATATTTTAATCTCTTACCACACAGATATTTTTGAAGAGATATTGTAAAGGAATATATAGAATAGATAGATTGCTTCAGTATTCTAGATCCAAAAGAAGAGCCTTATTGATCACAGAAATTAAAATTCCAACTAACCAGGGGAGTCAAAACTTCCCTTAATAATAGGATTGATATTCTCCAATGAAAATGGTTCTTTGAAACAATCATATCAATCCTTGAATCAATATTCAATTCTAACTTGAACATTGTAGAAATCTCGGATGAAAAATGTGGCTTAAAAACATCATAGTTGAAAACAAAACATAGGGTTGAACTATGTAGCGTAGGGTTCCTTCATGTAGTGTAGGTTTCCTTTGCATAACATAGGATTTCTACCAATTTATTATTCCTTAACCATACTTTCATCTTTATGTATTTTAGGGAAGAAAAGTAGTGTCGGGATGATAATCTATACACTCACCTTTTTATCATAATAGACCAAATGTAACATTGGTTAACCGTACCTTCAAATTTTGTAAATGTAGGGTATGAATAGTACTTTCAGTCTCCAATGTAGGGTTTCTGATCCACACATTTGATGATTCTCCAAATGTAAGGATTCCAATCCAAACACAAATAGTTTATCATATCATAAGGTTTATACCATACCCAAGAATTTCTCTTTTCTACATACTGTAGGGGTGATGATCCAAACATTCATTTACTGAATGTATGGTTTGAAACTGTGTTTCCAGATCAATTCCCATAACTTTAAATTCCTTTAACCATGATATAAATTCCGGAAAAATCACTGAAGAAAACATTTTTAGAAGAAAAAGGTTATTTGTGATCATCAAAATCATTATAAATTATAGAGTATTGTTGAGACAATACATGCCCAACAATAGTCAGTATTGAAATCCATAACAATGGTTAATAATGAGTTTGTGAATAAATAAAACATATCCCCTATGAGTGTCAAACCAAGTGTGAAGCATGGAATTTTTTTTCATTAGGTGATAATAAAGTCAAATCCTAATGAACAATTCTTGGTGTTATTACCTCTAGGTAAAACTGTGCTAGATAAAATTTAACTTATAGTATCAAGATATAGATGTAATTGTTTGAAACCACTCACTAAATCGTTCACATAAATTCTAGGATATTTTCTTATTCTTAGACTTACCCTTATAGTTCTCACTAATGTTTTATCATCCTTATTCTTAATGTTTATCTAAACCTATCCTATAATGAAAATTATAAATACCCAAACTTCTCATACATATATTTTACTTCTTAATAGATGAATAATCAATTAATATAACAAAAGATTACATGATGACCATAAAGGTTTAGTGTATTTGGAACATGGTTACATAAATAACTTATTTGTACGTAAACTATATAATCTCATACTTATTTGTTTATCAAAACATCCCTACTTATAGATATCATACATAAAACATTTCTTCAAAACACAGGTAAATGAAACATAAAAAAGGGTGATATAATATTCTTAGTTAGTGTAAAGAATGAAGATATCAATTATCACATGATCATAACATGATAATATGTTTATGATAACATGAGACTAACATTTAAAAACCACACCTTGAATATCAAAGATCATTATCTTGAGTCCTTGCATAAAGCCCAAAAGTTTATAAGATATGAATCATAATGGAATCAGTGAACATGATCTATGGGAAAATAAAATTGGCATAAAGCATATATTTTTGGTATTAACATAAGAAAATAAAATAATTTCCATAGTATTCAAGAGTTTTAGACAAAGATATCATAGTGGATTGTGTCATCATAGTATTCATGGTTTACTCCCAACACTATAATAATACAGAAATTCCATTACTCAATTGGGTTCACTCTCCATTCCAGTATTGTTTGTCACTTGAGATATAAATACATACCAAAATAATTTTAGAGATATATAGGTCTCACCATTCACATTATAAAAATAATAATTATGTATCACACATATAATAAAACATTAATCATATCATAACTCATTAAAATTAATGGGTTTCAAAAAAAAATCATCTTTTCATTATAGCATAACCCATAGAAAATAAAAGGGTTTTAAAAACGTTTTTATCACATTCATATACAATTTATAGAATTAATACGGATGTACTCTTTGGATCATATATCTAGTAAATCTTAAGGAACAATGAGGGATATTATCTTATATGGAAAATTATTTTTAAAGCTCGATGGGATAATATCTTAATGAAAATATTCTTTCCAATTTGAAAAAAAGTATGTATAATTTAAAAATGTCTAAAATAATAAAGAAATATTTTTCATTCAAAATAACCTTATAAACTCATAGTGGATCATTTAAATCATTGACTGGTTTTGATGGTGGAAAATATTGTTCATTATGTATGTTTTAAAATAATGATTCCTTTCACATTTTTAGTAAAAACCAAAAACATCCATGTCTAGAAAAATAACAATATTTGTTTAAAATAATTTTTTAAAATTTAAAACATGAGTAAAAATTTATATAAAAAATCATATAAGAATAGTAAAATCATTCTTGAAAAAAATAATTAGAAAACATGAATTTGTAAATAAAATGTTTTTCAATCGAGTAGAGAAATAAATTTGATTTTTATAAATAATATATTTTCACTTTTTTGAATTCACAAAGAGATGAAAATGAAAGGAAAACATAAATTCTAAAGAAATAACTGGAGAATAATAAAATTCAAGAAATTAATTAGATATAAGTAATAATAATTCATCATTTAAAACATAATCACAAACAATCCATATAAAGAATCTTATTGTAACATAAAATATGTTCCACTTCGGTAAAATTTGAATAATAAACCCCAGAAAATAAAAAAAAATTAGATGTATATTTATATCCCAATTATTTACATGATGATAATAATAAATTAAATTCATGGGAAATAAAGCACCCAAAAACAAATCATTTATGTATAAGGCATGTGTCCTGCAGAAAAAAAGTGAGATGAAGGTGCCTTAAATGTTTTGGAAACATTAAAATCACAATACCCCTTGAAATAATATCTCTAAATTAATCTTTAAATATCATTATAATAAATTAATTAATTATAAAACATAATAATAGGGCTATATAGGCACCTCATTCAATAATATAGGTGCGTACCATGACATATGATCCTGTGAAGACAATTTAAGACCAAAACCCCATATGTAATGCCCCGAACCCAGTTACCTAAAGTCAATGCATTATTAAATAACATTGGCATGATACAAGGAAATCATGTCCCAAAAGACCGATCAGTTTAGTAGCCTTGGAAATACTTAATACATTCATAAGTTTTACATTACATTATAAAATGAAAAACTACAACAACATTGTTTCCATAGACCATGCTCATATTCCATAGACTATCCCTACAGGTCAGTCATAATATACTTCATCGCATCCCAGAAAAAATAAAACATAGAAAGGGGTGAGCTCATATGCTCAGTAAGGATAATAATATATCTGAAACTTTCATAAATAAGCACAAACATTTAAGGCAATGTATAAGTCTTAAACAAAAGCCTTTAATACTTGAACTTCAGCATAATATGACAAAGATAAAAACAAATAATTCCATTTACTTATTCACATGGATATTCTATAGGTCAAATAATCACATGCAATATCAATAGCCACTTTCATAATGATGGAATGCATAATGCCGGACTTCATAACCACAGAGTCAAGGCCTTGTTCCAAGACTGAAAATAATATTCTTTCAATGCCTTATGCCAAGACACTAGTTTGTCTAATGAGACCTAACGATGCATCGAGGAGCTATAGAAGGCTCCACCCATCACATACTATGTCCAATTCAATCCTCATATGAAAAGGTTCAAACATAAAATAAACATTCATATTAAAAATAGCATATGAAATATCAATACTTTATCCACAAATCATGAATGGTATAAAAATAACACATCCACAGTCAAACATATCACAAACACTACTGGAAATATCACCTATACCCACGGTTTAAAATTGTGGGTATAGCACATAAAACTGTGGGTATAGGCTATACCCACGGTTTTATGAACCGTGGGCTGTAATGGCATCGGCATAGCCCTATACCCACAGTTTTTACAAAACCGTGGGGATATCCAATCGAAATTTTGTAATACCCATGGTTTGTTGAAACCGTGGGTATATTATCTACTCCCACTGTTTTCAGAACTGTGGGAACAACAGATAGATGGAAAACTAAAATACCCACGGTTCAATGAACTGTGGGTATAAATTATTCCTGGAAACCTCATATACCCACGGTTCAATGAACCGTGGGCATATATTATTCTCCCAGACCAGCAGCTGCTACCCGCAGCCTCCCTCCTGCTTCCAGAGCACCCATCTGCCCGCAGCCTTCCTGCTTCCTGCTTCCAGTGCACCCATTAAAACAAATCAGAATATTATATCAGTTGGAATTGATACCATGAGGCATATCAGCATGAATGAATAATTATTTAACAGCATTAACCACCTCATTATGAATAATTTCCCAACAAAACATATTGAATTTATTGGAGAACCCATCAGGACATTAAATACTATCAATGTAATGATAAAAAAGTGCTAATTGAGCTCCCTCTTTAAATTTACATGTAAATAGATTCATCAGGATACAATGAAAACTAATATCCTTGGCTTCCAGAACAATTTCTCTACACCCAGGGATCAAAATCAATCCATTCTTGAACATGAAGGGAAGGGGTACAACCATTCTGAGTAGGTGAATCTATGGTAGTGGAGAACTCATGGTACATAAATTGTTGAAGGTGTAGTCAATATCATGTTCAGTGAAGGCCTCCACTCACTACAAGTAGTGGCCTATAAAAAAATGAAATAGAAAATAACTGGAATGTTTAATAACATCGTCAATTTTCTATGTTATCTAAATAGAAATTTCATCATTTCATGTAGTATAATGAAATATAGATACCAGATATACATTTCCAATGCAAAAAACTGCCTATTATTATGATGTATATCAGGAGTTATCAGGAAAAAATATATATTTTTGGAATTCTACAAATCCTGAACAGTTGAAGAGAAATCAGTGGAACTTTAGACCACTTAAACAGGGATTTCAAACATCTTCATAGTTTAATGAAATATAAACAAATCTATTATCGACCCAACCAAAAACATTTAATGATAATTTTATCCATATAAGTAGCATTATAATTGAATAACTAACTAAAACTATGAAACACTATAAACCAAAGATTAATGTTGGAACCTAAATTGTAGAAACAGGATACACATACAGTGATTAAAATAGACTAACAGTGAAGACGATATAGAAATAATGAATGGAAGTAGATATTGGTGAAATAAGCTGAATGGTAGTGAATATATTATGATAATGATATGTGATACTGCTTATTAGGTAAATAATCAGCCATTGGTACTCAACTTCTCCTTCGCCCTTTCCCAGCACCTCCCCCCTCCTCCTCCCCCCTACCCAGCTCTTCCCCTCCCCTCCCCCCTGCCCAGCTTGTCCTCCCACCCCTTCCAAGCACCTCCCCCTCCCACTAGCCCCTCCCCCATGCCCAGCCCCATCCCCCTACCCCGCCCCATCCCCCACCAGGCCCTCCCCCCTACCCAGTCCCATCCCCCCTACCCAGCCCCATCCCCCACCGGCCCCTCCCCCTGCCTAGCCCCACCCCCTGCCCAACCCCATCCCCCACGAGCCCCATCCCCCCTGCCCAACCCCATCCCCCACCAGCCCCTCCCCCCTGCCCAGCCCCGTCCCCCCTGCCCAGCCCCATCCCCCACCAGCCCCACCCCTCCTGCCCAGCCCCATCCCCTCCCCCTACCCAGCCCGATCCCCCCAGCCCAGCCCCCTCCCCCTGGCCAGTTTTTCCCATCTCATCCCATCCCCCCTGCCCAGCCCCTCCCCTCCCCTCCCCCCTAACCAGCTTCAACCATAATCAATACCACCAGGCTATAGAGTACCCTACAACCAAACTTAAACAGTTAAAGCTTTATGTCCTAATTTTTTGTTACAAGTATTTGAAATATATGATCATACACCTATAAAATACAAATTTAAACATTATATGGATTTATATAACTGTAGTCTTCAATAAACTAAAACTAGTTTAAAAAATGTACAGATTACATGATACACGTGATTAAAAAAAATCACAATAATCATCAGATTTCATGACAGACATGTTAAACATGTTTGAAAAAAAAATTACATATTTTGTGAGAAAATGTAAAAAAAAATTGTCAGATAAATATAAAAATGTTATGAATGTACAACATATAGATCAGAGAAATATTAAACATGTTTGTCCAAAATAATTATAGATTTCAGATTGCAGAACACCATGGGTAATTGATTTGTAATCAATAAAAATTACCTACCTACTCAAGAGTGTTAAACATGTAAGTCAGAAAACACACTAATCCAGAGAAATGTTAACCACTTGTATATGATAGTAATGTTAATCATGTTTGTCAAAAAATGTATATATTACAGATAGCAGAAATCACACTAATCAATAGATTACATGAAAAACTTGTTTATCATCAAAACAAATTTAAGTACTATAAGTTCTTAAGCCGATATCACAAATACTAAAAATGTACATATTACATGATAAAGAGGATTGTCAACAATGGTTACCAGAGAAGGTGTTAGTTCCATCTTTGTGGTTCATTTTCATGATAAAACAGATAGAAAAAATTGAAATATTTATGACAATGCTAATATTTAAATGTACACACTCCTGTAATTGTAGACAATTACGAGATGGAAAGAACTGTTTGTTTGAAAGACTTAGAATAAACTTTCTCTATTGAATTAATACACATGTGTTTATGTTAATGGAATTAAATTAGTAGTCATTAAATATAACTATTGAATACCTGAGCAGTGGACATATTCAAGGTTGTAGTATCAAATCTTGTGCCAGTTCTTGAAGTCCGTGGAGAAGACCTAATATTTCGATGCTCCAATCATGAATTGTTAAAATTAACATAACAGTAATAATAATTTCAATTATTAATAAAACGAATTAAAGACCGAAGAAATTTTACCCGGATATATTTGATGCCACTACTTATGAAGATGAATTGCTTTGATCTCCCTGTTCAATAATGAGGAAAATTTTAGTATTTTGTGTATTTTGTTTCTAATATAAATAGAAATTTTTATACACTTCTACCTACCCAAATGTCTTCGAAGCATTCAGTAAATATGTTCATTTAGTTGTCATTATTGTTGATGAAAATTACTTTGTAGCTCTTATGTTTGAAAGAAGCATTCAAATTCATGTCACAGAAGATGAGTTCAAGTTCATATTGTAAACCACATGCTGATGTGTTGATGCTTTCCAATAATAGAAAAATGATACACACTAAATTAAATGTCCATTAAACTTCGATGTAGCCTACTCCTACATTGAAAAATAATTAAATAAAATTACTATAAATATAAATAGATGATATCACAGGCATATTAAAAAATAATAATTTTTAAATCTAATAGAATCTTAGTGAGATCCCAAAAAGGAAACAATACAACTAATTAAAAAGGAAGAAGAAACATAAAAGAATCAAAACATCAAATATACTTAGACCCCTAACTTGAATAGTATGCATTGTGACCAGAAAACAGAAATCTATAGCAGTTGTTTCAAGGATGTTCATACTTTAGTAACATGAAATTTTGATTTCCAGGCTTTACAAAATCCATCAATTGCTCAATGGACGGGATTTTTTTTCAGAATGCAGTTCAATTAGACATATGAATATAATAGATATGCGCATTCATAAAAAGTATTTCTAGGTATTATTGTGATCATACAAAAAAGGAAACCCTAGATTGGGGAGGCGAAAGAAACCCTAGATTGGGGTTTCCGAATGAGGTGAAGCCTAATTTAGCAGTTATTGTAGGCGACGATGGAAGAGTATGTTATCATCGGTAATCTAGATGTAGAGATAGAGGATGGAGTTGAAGGTGGTGAAGGAGGTGAAGGCGGTCAATGATGAAGGAGCAGTAGAAGGTGAGCACGAAGTAGTTGGAACCTAGATTGGGGAGACCGAATGGAGAAGCTAGTTTGGGGAGACCGAATGGAGAAGCATAGAAAATCATCGATTGGTGGGAATGAAATAGGTGAAGGTAGAGTATCAAGATGCAGCACAAACCCTATTTTTGTGAGATTGATGAAGGTGAAGTCAGCGGACGTCGAGGAAGGAAAATCGGGGGAGCAGTACAAATAGGGGATTGGGGAGACGGAATTCGTGGAGGAGGCACAGGATCTAGACACGGAGCAGATGAAGAAGGAGGTGTAGAATCTGGAGGCTCTGAGGGTTGTTGTAGAGGCGTTGCACTTGGGAGAGCTTCGAGGAGATGATAACGTCTAGGAAGTGTTGGAGAAAGTGATGAAAACCGGGAGTAGGAGCAGTGCGGGCTGGGGGGTAATCGAGAAGGGGAACGAGAGAGGGGAATCGAGGAGGGGGTCGAGAAACCTACGAGATTTGTAGAGGGGATAGAGAACCAGAGAGCGGGATAGGGGTTTCAGAGAGGGGTTTCAGGGAGGAGAGTGCGGGTTGAAGCAAATTACCGAGTGGGGGATCGATAATGGGTTATATTTTAGGGTATGGAGGAAGGAATAGAGAATTAATGGAGACGTGGATGCATGGTGAGGTGACACGTAAGCAAAGAGAAAGCCTACTTTAGTATAGATAATAGATAATATATAACCCTAGAAATTTGAACATTAATAATGTTTCATTGAACAATACACATAGATAAATCATGTGAGGAAAATCTATGAATATTAATTTCAGTCCTCTCTTCAGGTCACATTGAATCTTCCACTATTTTACCCTTTTCATTTTATATTTTCTCTCCCCTCCATAGGGATCCAAAATCATATATATTTAAAAAATTACCTCTATGAAAACGTTCCAATACAATATCCTAAATTATACCACCTAAAGGAATATCCCTGGATGAAAGAGATACCATAGTAATCATTTAATCTAGGTTAACTGCCCCCTTATTATCATTAACCACTATTATTATTTAAGATTTTGGAGGCCTTCACGACATCTACATAGGATCTAGATTTTTTTCCTTAAAAATTTTATTACCAACCTCTTTACCAGAGGGGGAATTATCCATGAAGGATTTAACCAACATCTAAGAATATGACCACCCCCAATATAATTCTTTATTAGATGGAGACAAGCTAGGGAATCCACTTGAACCTCTATGTCCCAATTGAAATATACAATAAGAAAAGGAAGGGTCAAAACTATATTGATATATATATATATGAGAATATAAAATATACACATATCATACCTGAAAACAAGGTGCCTCAAATTTCCTCGATTATAGTCTTGTACAGGGAGGCCTGCAAGCAAATTATCAAACTTCAAATTTCACCCTAGTAAACAAACGAACTTAAACTGGGTTTACATTCCAAAAAAATCTGATTTGTGATCATTCAAGATCATTTTCATACAAGGGAGAGAGTTGGGGATACTTCCCCATGGAAACCATATCCAATCCAATGGTCATTGCACTTCTATAGAAGAAAACAATAGACTTACTCAATGAGGGTGCCAATGCCCACATAAAAATTCCAATGACTAAAAATGTAATGCGATGCATGTGAAATTCTGCACAAATAAAACAACAGTATAAAAAAACAACCAGTTTAATAATGATTAAAAGGTCATAGACACTTCATACAATAATTTTACCCTCTTCAATGGACATGTCAATGTTTTCAGTAGAAGAACCCAAACCTTGTAAGGCACATTGCAATGCCATTTTCAATAATATTTGTAATGATGCTTGACCTGAAATCATAAATCAGAATAATGAAATGATAACAATATCATGTGTTCATTAATTACAATATTAGACATATTAATTTTAATCTTGAAAATAAGATGATATCGCAATTTTACCCTTTTCAATGCCATTGATGTTGGAAGATGAATCAGCATCACCTAAACTGAATATTTCTCCCATACATTGAAAACATTAAACATCCAAACATGAAACTGCATCATATTATGAAAATATGAGTCTGGGGTTAAATTTCATATTTTAGGATGCTGTTGAGTAAAAACTAAAACTTGTCATGATGTCAAAAATGGTGTGGTAAAACCATACCTTTAGCGACGGTGGATAAGTCGACACTGTGTCCAAATCCACCCCCAGCCCCTCCCCCTCCCCACCTCCACCTCCCCCTCCTTCCCCACTGCCCAGACCCTCCCCCTCCCTCCCCACTGCCCAACCCCCCTGCCCGGCCCCTCCCCCTCCCTCCCCACTGCCCAGCCCCTCCACACTACCCAGCACCACTACCCAAACCCTCCCCCTCCCTCCCCACTGCCTAGCCCCTCCCCCTCCCCACCTACCCATCCCCTCCCCCAGCCCCCCTACCCAGCCCCTCCCCACTGCCCAGCCCCCCCTCCCTCCCCACTTCCCATCCCCCCTGCCCAACCCCTCCCCCTCCCTCCCCACTGCCCAGCCCCTCCCCCTCCCCACCTACCCAGCCCCTCCCCCTCCTTCCCCACTAAACATGATTTTTATTTTGTGTTTGGAGTCTTCCTAAATCACACAAAACCACATTAAAAAATTAGTGAAAGGAAAGATGAAAACCACAAATAGCATAGCAACATCTAAATCAGTTATTCAACTTTGAATATTCATATAACAGTCAGATCACATACCAATCAGTGCCTTTATGTTTAAAGAAAAAGATCATAAGCAACTAAACCTTCTCAACGCCTTCAATAGATGAGCTCTTCTGCTTAAAAGTAGAGGACACGGTCATACTCGCCTGATGAACATCCTCTGCATGTCAAGTATATGAAAAAGAGATTAATTTAATGCAGCCCCCTCCCCTCCTAGCCCTCCACTGCACCCCCCTCCCAACCTTCCCCTCCCAGCCACCCTCCCAACCTTCCCCTCCCACCCCACCCCCCCCCCTCCCAGCCCCACTCCCAACCTTCCCCTGCCCAGCCCCTCCCCCTCCATCCCCACTGCCCATCCCCCCTGCCCAGCCCCTCCCCACTGCCCAGCCCCCGTGCCCAACCCCTCCTCCTCCCTCCCCACTGCCCAGCCCCTCCCCACTGCCCATCCCCCCTACCCAACCCCCCTCCCTCCCAACTTCCCAGCACCGCCCCCTCCCCACCTGCGCAGCCCCTCCCCTAGCCCCCCCTGCCCAGCCCTCCCCACTGCCCAGCCCCCCTGCCCAACCCCTCCCCCTCTATCCCCACTACCCAGCCCCCCATGACAAGCCCCTCGCCACTACCCAACCCCCCTTCCCAACCCCTCCCCCTCCCTCCCCACTTCCCAGCCCCTCCCCCTCCCCACTTTCCCAGCCCCTCCCCCTCCCTCCCCACTAAACATGCTTTTTCTGTTGTGTTTGGATTCTTCTTAAAAAACAAAAAACCGCATTAAAAATTTAGAGAAAGGAAATATAAGAAACACAAACATCATATGCAACATCTAAATCAGTTAGTAAACTCTGAATATTCATATAACTGTTAGATCACATACCAATCAGTGCCTTTACGTTTAAAGAAAAAGATCTAAAGCAACTATGCCTTCTCAACATCTTAAAAAGATGAGATCGTCTGCTTCAAAGTGGAGGACACGGTCATACTCGCCTGATGAACATCCTCTACATGTCGGGTATATGAAAAAGAGATTAAGTGAATGCATCCCCCTCTCCTCCCAGCCCTCCACTGCACCCCCCCCCCCCCACCCCCATCCCAAGCCTCCCCTCCACTACTAAGGCCAAGATTAGATGTCTAGATGATAATAAACACACCAAACCATAAAAAAATATATTGAATGTGAATATTACCTAAAGAATTTTCAAATAAAACCCCTGATGAAAACATAATCCAAAATGTATTTCATTTCATAATGAAATTCACATACAAGCAGTCCACCAATACAAAAAAAACTAAAACTCTAACACAAGTCTCTCTGTTAAGTCAAAAATGGAGGGCATTAAAATCCCCCCCCCCCATCACCATCATCGTCATACCCATGTCCAGCATCATCATCATTAGTAGCAACATCATCAGTATCATCATCACCAGCAGTAACATCATCATCATCCGCAGTAATCTCATCACCAACAACAACATCAGCAACATCCTTGCCAGCTCTATCGCCACCACTGTCATCGCCACTAAGACCCTCACGTGAATCACCCGAGGCATTATGAAAAGAGAGCATTGATTCAATACATGAATGAAAAGTGGAAGCAACCTCTGGTGGTAGTGACTGACTCAAAACTGACATAGATTTCATGAAATGTTCATTCATTAGCTTACTTTTTTCACGCTCCTCTAATACTATTTTCTTTGTCACAGCTAATTCAGCATGCATAATTTCCAACTCAGAGGCCACATAGTCTTTAGAGGAGCCCGATGATGACCAATACTTAGAGGGGACAATTTTTTTTCCTGGTCTACAACAGACTCTTCCTGGATGCTCCACACCTAACACCTGTCTCAAATGATCATTTGGGCCTAAGTTGTCAGCTTCCTCATCCATGTCCTCCAAGGTAGACTGTTGAAATTATAAACATATTAAATTATAAATTTCGTATAAATGTTTGATATATAAATATAAAAAACATAAAATTTTTTCTTGTGTTTGTAAATTAACTGTAGTTCCATCTTTTCTTTTCCTACTAAAGCAGAATAATTTGGCATGAGGTACATGACCTTCAATGCCCCATTCAGCTTGCTGCATATAAGAAATGAAAAAATTTGGATTACAACCATATATGATAAATGAAAAAAATTGGATTGAACGTACCAGCCACTTCTCATGATCGGGCATTGTAGTGCGCCCCAATGTGTGTACATATTCATTTCATCTTTGTTTTTTTTGTTTTTCACTGACACTTCCTATGAAACAAAAAAACAATACAAGTAAAAAGAATAAAATTTTATATAAAAACAATTAAAGATGGGTAGTACCTTATACTATTCAGTCTTCCAATGTGCGATCATTTTTTGATATTGACATTTTGGACAGTCAGGGATTATGGGTACACCCTCTAACTCAGTACCCACTATGCTCCTACAACAAATATGTAACTCATACTTGTATGACTGCCAATACTCTCCAAGATCACTCAACCTAGTAGCTTTGGTTGCTTCACCGTTAGGAAATTTAAATCGACTCTACAATGAAAATGTTAAGTCATATAAATACATTACTAATATAAATATAAATTTATAAAATTTTTGTACCCATATCTGCGCCCATGCCCTATCCTTGATGTCAGCACTGATATGTCTCCATGAGACCGGTTCCACCCGAACGATATCATGTTATTTGGATAAAGTATCCCTGAAACATTTACACTCCTTAGAATTTTTACCTACCATTTGATTCTGAGGATTGTAATCCACCATAATCCGAGTTTCGCAATTCCAGGCATCCCGCATTCGAGTGCGCCCACGTTACCTACTAGAAGATCCCACTAAATAACATAAGAGGTTAAAAGAGAAGAGCTAAGTGACAATACAATAGGACAAAAGTGAAATGCTATAATTTAAAACATTTATAATAAAAAACCTGATGCAGGCTCCTGAATAGGCTATGAGGCATCGGTGGACTGTGATGGATCAGCATACTCCGAAGGAAGTATCTGTTCCACAGCATGCTCTGGATGATCTTCTTGAACAAGAGGGGAAACTGAAGGAACAGACTCAATATGTGTAGGATTGATGGTAGGAAAAGGAGGTGGCGTAGACATGTCAGAATATGCACAGTAGGTCTGGAGATACATGAATGGATATGGAAATTGTGCAGGTGAGTACATCAGTCGCGTCGGCATGGATATGGAATGGTAAAAAGAGGGTAAATGGGATGATAACGGCAGCATGTATGGGAACATCCCAGGGGTCTCAAGCGAGGGAGAACATGTGTGGGAGATGGGATGTCCACTAATGGGTCAGTGTGGGGAGTGGTAAGACGGGAGCTCCGCCTAGGTCTAGGAGGATCTCTGCTCGGTCCCATAGTAGGAAGAGGAATCTCTAGAGTTATATATCCCTAAAATAAATTTGATCAAAAATATGAACATCATATTATATGTAATGAGGAAGATAAATATTATAATTATTATACTCACTGAAGACAACCCATGCTCGCGTCTAACAGGATCAACATCAAATAATCTTTTCTTGCGAGCTTCTGTAGTTTTCTTCATATTCTGCATAATAATGAAATAAATATTTTTGAGCAACAATTTTTAAAAATCATACATACAACTTAGAAGCCAAAGAAGACAAAAAATGTCATAACATCTTTCAGTAATGATAATTTACAACCAAGTTATACAATTTTTAAAACCACATTTTAAACCCAGTTTTCTAAATTGAAATAAATATAATTAAATGAAATAAAACCAAAAAAATTATATCCATTCATTATTAAAGATTTGCAGTCACGAACTAAAGAATTGGGACCAAAAGCCAACGCTCTTAATTATTGAGAAATGAAGTCAGCGGATAAACTCAATACCTGGAATACATATGAGTAATATAATTAAATATATATCTATATTTTGAGGTATATAATGTAATGGTCATACCATTGATTTCAACTAATATGGGAACTCTTGGCTATGCATAGCCTCTCTCATTCTCAACGGCAAATACCGATGAACACTACTTATAATTTGTTTATGTTCTCTACATAAAATGACAATTAAAGTATATGGTATATGTGATATGATATCATATGAGATAACACATATATAATAAAATTACTTACTTCATATAGGCATCGATCAAACCATAATTAAACAAGACTATACGATGTTCCATATTCCGCTCTTCAAAGCTCAATGTAACCAATGTATATGACCTGAAAATTCCACCTTTTTGGGGAAGAGATGAAAATGGGGGATGAATTTCCTCATACTGCTCATCTTCATTTCTCATTGGTAGATTATGTCTTGTGCTCACATAAAAAAAATACATTGAACAAAAATCCATACATTCATGGGCCAGATAACTCCTCACAATAGAACCTTCAGGATAATTCTTATTTCGGACATATGATTTCAAAGTGCACATATTTATTTCAGTGGGATACATCCACCGAAAAGTGACTGGTCCCCCAAGAAGTGTCTCAATTGAAAGATGAACTATTAAATGCAACATTCAAGTGATAAATAATGGAGGAAATTTTTTTCCAACTCACATAGACTTAATGGAGCCTCGTACTGAATTTTTATCAACAATGATTTGGATAACATTTTTGCACAAAGGTCTCCAAAAAAATGACACAACCTAATCACTTCCACCCTTAAATTATTGGATAGAAAATGCTGAATTTCTGTTGGAATCAATTCATGAAGAAGGATATGATAATCATGAGTTTTTAGGGATTTCAATTTCAAATGTCTTCTGTTGACTTGTTTAGATATGTTGCTGGAATAGCCATCTGGATCCATGATATTCTCCAATATTGCCATAAATTCATCTTTCTCTGCCGGTGTCATCACATAAGAAGCACATGGAACATTCCATTTGTTTTCACCGATACAAATAGGATGTAGTTCTGGTCGAATACCCCAATCCGATAAATCCTGATGAGATCGGAAGTCATCATTGGTCTTCCCCTTAATATTCAAAGAATTGCAAGAAAAATTTCACATATATTTTTCTCAATATGCATTACGTCTAAACAATGATGTAAAAAATTAGTAGACCAATATGGAAACAAAAAAAATATTTCTCTTTTTCTAATTGTAAGTGACTTCAGTATTAGAATTCTTCCTCTTTTGAGATTTCAACTGACCTTTCCCTAATGAAAAGCTGAAATCTTTCAATTCATCAAGCACATCACTTCCTGAAATATACTGAGGTGGTTCTTTAATGTCAACATTATTATCAAACCTCCGACGATTCTTCCTGTATTGATGATCCATTGGCAAGAATCGGTGATGCCCCATGAAACTAAAACTACGAAGATATTTAAGAATTCTAGATCGTGTATTATTCTTACAAACGGGACATGATAGTTTTCCCTTTGTGATCCACCCAGACATCATTTCATAGGCATGGAAATCACGTATGGTCCATAGAAGGGCAGTACGCATCTGAAACATATTCTTTGAAGAAGCATCAAATGTCTTCACACCTAAATCCCAAAGTTGATTCAACTCTTTTATTAGAGGCTGCAAGTAGACATCTATATCATTACCTGGATCCGAAGGTCCAGATATCAGTATACTCAAGAAAGTGAAAGGTTTTTTCATACACATCCATGGAGGAATATTATAAACATGAATAAAAACCGACCACCTGTTATGAACAGTAAGCATCTGGCCAAACGGATAAAAACCATCACCTGATAGGCCCAATCTGACATTACGCACCAGAGCTGCAAAATCTGGATATTGTGCATCAAATGCCCTCTATGCTAATCCATCTGCAGGATGGACCAGCTCATCATTACCTTTAATTCTCTCAACATCATGCCATCGCATATTGACTGATATTTCTGGAGACATGAATAGATTTTGAAGTCCGGGAATCAATGGAAAGTGCCACATGACTTTCTGTGGCACACGAGATAGTGTTCCATCTACATTTGTCTTCCATCGAGATGCACCACATTCTTTACAGTCATTACGGTCAGTTGTTTCCTCCCAATATAAACTGAAATCTTTTAGATAAGCATGGAATTTATTAGTAACAAATCCAAGCTTCTTAATTAACTTCCATTCCATGTAATGATTTGAGGGAATATCTGCACCATCAGGAAGAAAGTCCTTCAAAAATGTAAGAATATAATAAATGGAGGTATTATAAATCCCATACATGGTTTTTCCATGATATAACCGCATTAAAATTTCAAACTTGGTCATTTTAGTACATTCTTGATATACTGAAGTTTTGGCATCATCCAATAAATTTTTCACTCTCTCAACATCATCGTCTTCAACATTTTCCTCATGTGTACCGATATCATTGTCTTCTTGCACCAGCATGCTATCTCTCTCGGAATGATGCACATATGGAAACCAATCAAATATCAAATTATCTATGTCACTTCGTTCATTTCGTTTATGAACAGTCGAAGATTGACTTGTCTCTCCATAGTGAAACCAAACATTCTAGTTAGCATGAAATCCAAATTTTGTTAAATGGTAACTAACTTCTTCTCGTCTTAACCATGGTCTTCAAACACAATTATATCAGGGACACTATATACAACCTCCATCTGACGCATTTCTAAATAAAAAATTTAAAAAATTCTCCAAATTACATTGAATCTCAGTTGAAATCTGATTGGTACGATACATACAGCTTCTATCCATTCTATAAAAATAAAACAATTATCATTCAATCAACAATTTAAATCATATTTAAAAAATTCATTACAATCAATTTTATTATTAAATTAATCAAATCATATTAGTAGCTAGCAAAACATATTTAATGACAAGAGGAGTCCATGATTGAATAAGTACGAAAAAAGAAAAAAGGTCTACCTTGAGATGTAAACTAAAGAAAAAAGTTAAAAAAGTCACTCCCAAGTGGTCATTGATGGGGATAAAAAAAATTCAATGTAAAATACTCCTTTATAGATATAGAGGTATTATACACATGGGGAAAAATTATTTTAATAATATGAATTTATAATTTTATAGATTATTTGGTAGGGGTTATTTGATGGGGAATAAAACATTCAATGAAAAAAGATTAGTTATAACTTTAATGTATTGGAATTAATATTGAAAAAATGTTTCAAGGTATCCTACAAATTTTATACAACATGATGCTTACAAGATATACTTTTTATGGATTATATTGGAACTTTAGAATATTTGTTCATATGGAAAATATATGTTTTTTAAAATAGACATCATGATATACTTGGGAGTATTGAGAATCAATGTTTGTGGTTTTAACCCCTTTAAAGGAATAAATGTTAGAAACGTATTGTAAATTCTATATAGAAATCACATAACGTGTTTGATATTCTTGAATAAGTCTATGGAAGGTGTGACCACCCTATTCATAATGAAAATGAATGCCTCATCAATATACCATCCTAAAAATATTTGAGTTTTAATACTCAAAATCAACAAAAGAAGAATAGAAAAGTGAAGGAGAAAGATTTAGTTGTTGAAGTTTCACCCAAAATATCCAAAGGGGAAAGTACATGGATCTTGGAAAGAAGATATTCTACTCACATGAGCTTTTTTGGTTTTGAAAATTCTCAAAATAAACAACAAGAAAAATTTATGTATCTCAATTGGTGTATAGGAAATTATTCCTTGGGTTAGTCCATAAGGCTATCATCCCCTATCAACTATCTCAGGTCATACTACAATGTAATCATTCCCCACTTCCGAACTCCATTAATGCCTCAAGTTCTTCATTCCCCTCTATTTTTCATTCAAGACCCCACCATATTCACCATGAATCACATCTCAAATTCCCCCCTATATAGTATTAATGAATTAATGAAGGATCCACTATTAACTTTGATACAAGATAGTATAAGTCTACTATCCATACACATATATATATACCCAAGTCATAGTAAGGAAACTTTTTATCTATATAGAGGCATAAGAATATCATTTTAGAAGAATTATCATGGTCTGTACACACACACATGAGTATTTCATATCATACATTTTTATATAATTGCAAAATCATAACATGGTATGAAATTATTGCATTCAACATATTGAAGCCCAACATCAATGTTCACCACTTGAATCAATCTCACAAACCAAATATCCATGGAAGCATACCCAAATCACTACATGAGTATTTAAGGGTTATGATATATGATGAAGAACGTGTTATGGGCTGGGATCATTTTAGACCTATCCATCAAGATACTACAAAATTTAGAGATCTAGAAGGATCTGAGAATGATCAGGAAAAACTATCCTTCCATATTTATTTTCCATGTAAATATAGAGAGGAACAGATTGGATATCATTGTAAATCCTAGACCTGGATAAGAAATCTGAGATCTTATTCCTTTACAAGGATAATAAATAATATCTATCAATAATAAGAATAACAACAACAAAAAAGATAAATTATATTTAAATCTCAAGGACTGATTAAATTCTATGTAAATGGTTTGGTTCCATGGATTAAAAAATAATGCTCTAACCATGGGAAGTTTACTACCTAATCAAGTCACCTTCATGGTTTGGATACATGGTTTTGTAAACCCTATGACAATCATGATGTTGATTCTATTTAGAGTTACATTGTTACCATGGAATTGTTTCCATGTTAGCTCTAAAAGTGCCCCTACCATATATCACCCACTACTCCCCTCCAATAGGCTTCATAGTTACATTGGGGGACTACACTATTCCCTCTAACCATTATCACCATTAAATTATTCAACCCCCCCCCCCCCCAATATCCCAAAATCTACCCAATACATCACCCAATGAATGTAATAACTCAAATAAACTCTTAATAAAGGCTAAAAATAAGGCATAATGCACCTAGAAAGTGAGTGGTTATTTCAATATCCCCCTCTAATGACTTGTTGACCTTAATATGTGTCTCTAGATGTCTAAATATAACAAGAAGATCTAGTAATACTAAACATATTATTATTTATCACATTTATCTTCGTTAATATGTATGTTCTTCCATAAAACCTTAACAAGAGGCTTCATCTTCCTTCATAGTTCCTTTATTCATCGATCAACAATCCATATTGGACCTTTCTCAAAATAATCATTTACCCCCAACACAAAATTCTCAATATCAATTACATTTTAATGATAATTATTGAAATTTATAAGTAGGAACACATGGGAAACATCATATATAATAGAAAACTGATGAATTTGATGATACCTAGAGGAGAGGGAGCTGAGAGGGGGGAGCGGGGACGTCGCCCGAGCTGGGGGAAGCAGGCAAAGGCCTGGATGTTGAGGCAGAGGCAATGTATGGGAGGTCTAGGTCAAGAGAGGAGGCAGATCCGGGACGCGGAGCTGGGAGGTGGCGCAGGGAGGTGGAGTCGGGAGGTAGGGTTGAAGTGGGGGGAGCGCGGCGGAGCCGAGACGCGGAGCCCGGAGGTGGAGCCGGGAGGTAGGGTAGAAGTGGGGGAGCGCGGTGGAGCCGGGACGCGGAGCTGGGAGGTAGGGTTGAAGTGGGGGGAGTGCGACGGAGGGTTGAAGTGAGGGTAGCGATATGGAGCCCGATAGTTAGGGGCTGAATACCCACGATTTTAATAAAACTGTGCGTATAGACGGTTAAAAATCATCTATCCCCACGGTTCGTTAAACAGTGGGGATAGATGCATGTGGATAAACCCCATTTCCAGTAGTGAAAACCTTCAATACAATATGGAATATTTGTATCATAATAAATCAACTTCAAACGAGTTGAAAATATATCAAAGTATGTTGACATAGATGAAAAGAAAACTATTTGAAAGAAATTCCTCTTTCTATTTTGAAATCATTTAAAAAAACATTTATTTTGGAAATATTATTATAATTTTTTAAGGGAATCTTCAAAGGTGTTATAACTGCGGAAAATTGCCACACCCTCCGTCTAAGTTAAAAAAACATTCTTACCTTAATTTTTTTGAAAAGGTCATAAAGTACCTTGTTTGGAAAACGACGGAACGATTGATTTCAGAACATATAAGTTTAAACAAGGGTGTAAATGAATTTATCCCATTTTATAGTTAATATTAAAAAAAATTTGAAATACATTTTTAAGAATCATGGGTGTGGATGATGAAGAGGTCCTAGTAGATAATTACGTATAAACAACCTCGGATAATGAAGAGATTGTGAAATTAACCCTTACCTTATTCTTTTCCATGGTCAATGGTTGTTTAACATCCTATATAATGGTGAAATCATTGTTATTAAATTATAAAAGGACCATATACATTAATATGTTATCATATATGATCTTCTAATATTGCTTTGTTAATGATATTTTAGTAGTATCATCATTTAGGGTGTTAAGTGATATGTTTTCTTTTATATGCTTTGTTATGAAAGTAATGTTTGTTGTGGATATGATGTATCTTATTCATATTCAAAATTATATTAATACATTAAATATTATTTTTAATGATCAAATGAAAATTAGTCTTGAATGGATACGATGTGGAATGAATCTCATCGCGTTCGTGGAGACGGTAATCTGTACATACGTACGAGTGACAATATAATTCTTTTGATATTAAAATAAGATATGATTGGATAATATATCATATATAAAGAATAATTATCATGTTATATTTATTATTTACATCAATTATACATCATTATTATACCCATCCAAATAATAAAGTATTGAATAACAACTACACCACAACGTGGAGACGGTAAGCCATAGATACGCACGTATGGTGACATGTCATTCAAAGGATAGATAGAAAAAATGAATATGGTTGTACCATATTTATAATAACTCCAAAGTATATAATAGATATAGTAGTTATTATTTTATAATGGAAACAACAAAGAAAGAGGAAGTGGGAGAAGAAAAGAACTTGAAAGAGGTGATGAAATATTTACCTCTTCTTCGGGTTATTCTATTTGATTTGATCAAAAGGGCTCCTTAAGTGGGAATTATGACTAAAGGAAGGCCTATAAGATTAAGGGAGGGTAGTTGAGAGTATATTTGGGTAGGGGTTGGCTGATCCAAATGCATTTGAAGGTGTGAATTTGAGAGAAGGGGAAGTTCCTTTTATAAGAGGGGTGAGGGACACGTTAGGAAAAGATTGAAATATTATTTTATAATAAAATAATTTTCGGTTTATAATGGCTAAAAATGATTTATTTTTAGGATAAGGTTGGGATGAGTCTAAAAACACTCAACCAATATGTTTTAAACAGGTTTGGGTCACTATATTAACCTTATCTTTTATATTTAACTCTTAGTTAATTAGTTTGACATTTACCGTGTCTCTTTGTATTTTGATATTATAAGGTTAATAAACATACTATAACCTTCAAAAAAAACCTCAAGTGGTTCATTAATGACATATATAATATTATTTAAGATTTTTTTTAAACATATATTTTTAGGAATATTATATCAATTAATAATATAATATCTGTTTTCAAAACTCTTTTATGTCAATTTTGAAACTATTTGGTATTTTGTTTTTTTAATTCCTAACAGCATTATTACTTCAAAAAAAATTAATTTAATCATTCCTAACATGTCAAATTAACCTATAAATTTCGTTTATGGCATCAAATCTTTCAGATTATATTTATTTTAACATCTATAATACCATTTATTTGATTCTTTCATTAATAAGGAAAAAACTGCATCATCATTGTGCCATACATAAATTTAATTATTCAATGTCTAAAAATTATAAATAAAATACCATTACGTAGAAAATATTTTTATCTTTCTAATTAATATTCATAGTCTAAAATATAACATATATAACCCTATATAAAAATTGTTTTACTAAAAGATATATGATTATGTCATTTTTGTATTTACTTTAACTTAATTAATATAAAGTGTCATTATCACTTACAAGTGGCTCCATGGGGTCCCATAATCAACCAAAGGATGACCATGGTCAGAAATGTTTCATAAAATAGGGTTATAACTTGTATTAGTGTAGTTTAATATTATGATAACATTATTTGTTTACCCTTATTTACCGGATTTACCCTTTAACCATGGTAAATAAAATATTTACGGAAGTAATTGTTCAAAATGTCTAAAAATAAAAGTTACATATTTACACAATTTGAACCACTTGATTATAAATATATAATTCATTTTTATAAATTAAAAACATATAAGTGTCAGAAATTAATTTAAATTAATTCCATTTTTCAGAATAAAAAGTGTGTTTTTAAGAAATAATAACTATCAAAAGATTGACACTTTCTTATGTCCAGTTTAAATGTGAAATTACGTCCAATGACCAAAATTGGATTAAATGGTAAAAATATAATATAATTATTCTTAAAAACCACTCAATAGTATAACTTATCACTATAAATTATTTTGATTAAAAACGTTGTTTTTAATTAAAATCTAGTATTTTTCACAATTCATCAAAAACTGAATGTTTTTAGAACAATACAAAAAATTCACCCTAAGCTAATTTCGATATTCATAATCCAAAAATGAAGTCCATTTTTAAAGGTAAAATTTATATAATTTAAAAAAGTTGGTTTTACTATTCATAATAGCTAGTTTGATTGGTTGTGGTGTGTTTGAACTCGAAGTTGCATACAACACAAGCTACAGTATTATTCAAAGGGAAACGTATCGTGGGAGTATGGGGTGTTACACAATAAATAATGTGTCAACATTAGTTGTGCACATTTAAACATAATATATATTAAATATAGTTTCATTATACTTGTTTTATAGAACCATAATAATATATAATATAAAATATATGATTTACTTATTACCTTTTATTACCCGTGTGTTAATAATTTTTTATTAAAATCACATCTCTACTAACCAGACCTTTGTTTTTCAAGTATGTCTTTATTTAGTATTTTTGGTCCTCATACTTTGATCAAGGTTAAATAATATACACATTATTATCCATGATATTTATATCATTCATAGTCATTATATACATGTTTATAGTAATCCCTAAAAATTAGATAAGGAAAATGAATTACACTATTCATAGAGATGGTAGGCTGTATGTATCAATGAATGATGATTCCATTTTCTCAAAGAATGAAAAAATATATATATAAATAATATATCACCTTTAAAGAATAATTTTAGGTCATATATATCATATATATTCATTAAATCTATTATTATTACTATCCATGTGAAAATCAATTGAAAAATGTATCACGTCACTTTATGCAGGTTGTAGTCCACACATATGCACATGTGATGTTATTATTTCTCAATGGATTTGAACATAAGAAGAAATATGTGATACTAAAATTAATTAAGTTTAATTATTTAAAAAATATCATATATAAAATTTAAATCCATTATTATTTCCATCTTTGAGAAGTAGTAATGAAAAACGAATTACATATGTTCGTGAGGCGGTAGTCCACCGTACACACGATCAATAATTTAATTTCCCTTTAGATAGAAGAGGATATCAAGGTTAGTAAGTCCAATATTATTTAAACATCTACGTATATTGGAAGAATTTATGTTATTATATTATCATATTTTAAGAATATTTTAATTTTTTGGAAGAAAAAATAAATAAATAAAACTTGGTTAAGCAAGATACCTTTTCTTAGAACAACCTAATTTGGTTAATGAAAAAAGTCTTCATAGGATGGTTTACTGATCAAAATAAGGCCTATTTTATGTGTGTGGGGATTCATAGATCATATTTTATTATGTTTGTTTCAAACCAAAAGGTTTTTGAAGGGTCAAGATGAGAGGAGAGGGTGTTCCCTTTTATAAGTAGGGGAGAGGACATTATTGGAATTTTTGAAAAAAAAGTTAAACCCACATTTTAAACATTAAAAAAGGCTAAAAATTGGTCATTCATAGAACCCCATATGATATAAGTTTAAAAAATGGTTATAAAATAGAAAATGGACAAGTTTTTAGGTCAATGTAACATTTATCATTTAATTTTCAACCCCCGATAAACCCATTTTATTCATAATTGGGTTAATTAATATTTTAATTTTTTTACAATAAATTATAAAAAAATCTTACCTTTTATACATTATTATGTAATATTATAAATAATATGTACTTAATTTTTCCAAATTCATTCACAAAAGTTCCAGAATTAATTTTAATACATGGCGAAAAGGCTATTTTTGAAAGAGAAAATTCTCAGATGTATAAGAAGTTTTAATATAAATATTCAATAATAAATTAATTAAATTGAACTAAATTGGATTAAATATAACCTAATTAGAAAAATTATGCTTTATTAAAATGAAAAAAGAAAATAGAACACTTGTTATGTTGTCAATGAAAATGATGTTTTTAATAAAAACTAGCCTTTTAACTATTCATTATAAATTTAAAATTTTCAATAAAATACCAAAAAATTACACCTCAAATAATTTTTATATGATTATTATGAAAATTATGTACATTTTTTAAAATAAATTTCCTTGAATTAAAAATAATAATTTTATTATTTTTTCATAACAAACAATAAAAATATTTTATTGTGAAAAAATTATTTTCGAAGCATATAATGACTTTACAAAAAATTAAATACATCCTCATCAATATATTTTAATAATTTTAAACCATTATAAAACATTTTATAAACAAATATAATACAAAAAACCCCATATATTACAATGTGGACAATTCTCTTCAGTATCAATTTTCAACATTAAAAAATATTTTATAAAACATGTATACTTTTCATAAAATAACATAAAGACATTAAAATTGAATTCTTATTTCTTTATACCCATCTATTTAGCCCGGGAATGAAATTTTAAATACAAGTATGAGAAAAAATATCTTATTAATTGTATTAAAAATGATGAATAAAGAAACATGTTCTTTCATTTTAAAACCATGAAATCAAAAACTGTGTTTTCCTTTATCATAATTTATGTTGATCCCAAATAATAATTAACATAAAAAAGAAATCAATATTGTTCCCAATTTTTTTCATTAAATACATGAAATAAAAAATAATTGAAAAATATTAATCATTACGGTTTATTATGAAACAATAAATCACATGAAAACATTTTCTTTAACAAATATCTTTTTTATGCAAAAGGGAATAATAATTTCTTTCTTTAAAAATTAAATGATTTCCATAAAGGATCATTTAAAGAATATAAAATTCATGTAGGTTCTTTTATAAATCGTCTTCATAGAACTCTTATATAACCCTTGTAGAACCATTACCAATTACAATAATCATACGATCACTTCCAATACAATTACCCAATGCATTGAAGTGCTATCTGGATGCCCCCATCATGTAAACAATATCAAGATCACCTATAATACTAAGATATATCAGGAAAAATTAAAAAATTAAAAACTTTACATATATAATATCATGAGTAAAACACTTTATCCTTGTATCATTTTATCATAAAACCCCTGAAAAACTCTTTTTAACCCATATACAAAAGACATCTGAATATCAAAATAAAAATAACTTTTAAAACCCCATTCTTCAAAACATAAATTACCAGAATAATAGTTATTGAGTTTCTATTTATAGAAATTAGAGAAAGTTATAAATGAATCCAAATATAAAAAAATAGTCATGATGGTAGGAAATCTCATTGTCTTTATATATGTTAAACTAGAATATATCTTTTCATTTTTTTTTGAAGAAAGTCAAAAAATTATGGAAAAATATTATTTTGGATAATATTAAAAAGAAAGTAAAAATAGACATAAAATATACTTTATAATTATATTATGTATCTAAAAATAGACTCATAAAATAATTTTATAAAAATGGACATGGAAGGGAATGATTTTAAAAATAAATCCTTAAAACATTTAAAGGAAGTTTTTAATTTCAAGTGTCCATTACCTTGAGTTCAGATCATTATGCATGTTATTTATCATCCTTAATAATAAACATAATTTCATTATTTACTTTATTAGGATCCTTTTAGGAGACTATTATTCATTTAATTTTATATATTACCACATTATATTCAATTACATAATTAATTAGGTTCATTTCGTACATTTTGATAATACTCAGAACATATGTCAAAAATGTATTTGGTGGGTCGACTATAGTCAAAGAGGTCATTACTGTAACAAACTAGGTACTTATAAAATAATATTTTTTCATTATAGAATTAAATAGTCGAATTCATTAAAAAAATTTAATGAAAAAGTTATATTTATAGAAATTATAGAATCTACACTAATAAAATAGTAACATCACCTATGAGAGTACAAATAAAATTTATTTATTTTATAAGTGAAAATATGATATATTTATATCATAGAATAAGTAACTAAATGTATTAAAAATAAAAAATTAAGTGTTGTCATTTTTTTGAAACATATATGTTTGTTTACAATTTTATAATTAATATAATGAATTAAAAAAAATTAATTAATAAATTAATATTTTATTATCTGATGATTATAAGATAATTTTATGATAAATTAATTAATTTTTCAAAGTGTCAAAAAATCTGTTATAAATTTAAAATTTATATTTTTAGAATAAATGCTGATTTTCATTAAAAATAAAATTTCCCATATTTAGAAAATTATTTTCCTAAAATAGAGTTCATTTTTGAATTCTAAAGGTTGAAAAAAATTTAGGATGAACTTTCTGGATGATTTTTATAAAATAATTGAATTTTTGTGAATAGTAAAATATGATAATCTATTGTATATATACATTATAAGTAAAATACACAATTCATTTTGTATATATATTCACCATAAGCTCAAACTTCCATTCATTATTTTAATATATTTACTGATAATGGTCTAACTATGCATATTCTTGAGCCAAAAAATAATAAACTAATGAATATAATAAGGAGAAATCACCCCTCTCCTCCCCTATAAATACCACCCCTCACCAAATATTTTCCTCACACCTCCAAATACTTAAAGATTATCCAAATTCATCCCAATACTCTTCCTGGACCTCTCCCAACCATTAAGGAGCCTTTTGTCTCAGCATAAGACTAAATCCAATTTCCCTAATGAGGTTATTAAGGATAAGAATTCAAGAGGAGGTTTGAACACAATTGAATGACGTCAAACCTGAGGTAAAGGAATTTTCATTTAAAAATAATCTTTTAATTTATATTTTTAAAAAATTAAAATGGATTTTTTTTACATATATAGAAATATAATATTTTCTACCTTTATGACACCTTAACGTTTTAATGTTTTCTTCACAAGATTATATGGCTATTTTCAAAGAAAATATTTTCCTTTGTATATGCTCAATATTTCTTTAATATGTGATTTTTTCTCTAAGAATGATTTTTGTGATGAAATTATTCTTGTTTAAATAATATGGCATGGTTCATAGAATTTTTTTGTGATCATGTGGGGGTCTGTGATAGACCTCCAATTTATGGGTATGTTTATGTTGCAATTTGACCATAATGGATATTCCAAGTGTAACTTCCATGGTTACATCATAAAGTAGTCATGAGGGTTACATTATAAGGTATCCATGAGGGTTAAAAATCATAACATAGCTATGAGTTTTATAATCCTATGTAAATATTTTAAGAAAATGATTCCCTGAGTTACCTAAATTGTTTATTTAGGTTTTCTACGTTTTATGGAATTATCATATTTTCACAAAGTATATAATACTTTAAGGGTGAGAATCATATCTTTGTGAAAATTATTTCATATGTATATAAGTATTCAAAGACTAATGGTTTCTTTCATTATTTTTATATAACTTACTTAGATTTTTGTGATCATCCAAAATTTTAATTTTTTTACAGGGTTTAAGGATTGGTTAATGAAATGAACAATCAATGCATAATTTTGTGATTAATTTTCATGAAAATAATTCATGTTTTATTAAAAAAAATATTTATGGAATAAATAGGCATTGTTTTATTATAATCCACTTTTTATTCATGTGTATTTTTATGTATGAATTATGACTTATTCTATAAAACTCTAAACTGAAAAGATCTTTGGGAATGTTTTAAGTGTATTCTTGATGAAATAACAAGATTCTAAAATGTTTAAGGATTGGTCCTTATATTTAGAATAAGATCAAAATTTAGATAAAATTAATTTTTAGGATGATTTTAATAAAATAAAATAAATTATTTTTACTTTATTGTTAATTATAAATGATATAGTATTTGGAGATTACCGTGTTGCTGCATCTAAGATATTTCGGTTCATAATGGTTTTCCATAAAACAAATAGGGAAGCTGATGTTGGAAGGCATAGAGAGGATAATATCTTTCTGAATCTACAAATTGGATTGGTGGGAATTGGAAATGAGAAGTTTGTGATAGTAATGGGTCGGCTGATACAGGCTATAAATGGTAGTGGAATCCGTGAAAGTGAATATCTAGAGCTACCAGAAAGAAACATGACGATAGTAGAACATTTTATAAGGCAATACCCTCCTTCTTTTAGTTGATATTCTGACCTTGTGGTGGATGAAGGGTGGATTAAATCCAATTAAATTATATTTGATTCCATGGGGTGTTCATATAATCAAAATTTTAGCTTACCTATTAATGATTTTCAGGGTGAAGCTGACCAGTGGTGGATAATGGTCAAGAATATCAGGAAAGATAACAGATTGATGCCTTAGAATGAGATGAATTTAAGAATATTTTCCTTGGAAAATATTTTCCTAAGGTGGTTTGACTAAGGATATAAAAGAAAATTATATAATTAAAACAAAAGTAGGAAGATTCAATGGTTGTGTATAAAGAAAACTTCACTTGGTTGGAATGGTATGCTCCACATATTTTTGAGGATCTTATTAAAAAAATCAACTGTTTTTACTCAGAATTGAATCCAAGTTACCAAAGGGAATTAGATTCCTGTGAATTCAAATGTTATGAGAAGCTTGTTTAATAAAATAAGATGGTAGAAATGGATTATCTCATGGTCATGTGTTCTTTGAAAGAAAGTATAAGAAAAGGTATAGATGGAAAGAAATGGGTAGGAATCAATTAAATAAATCTGAAGGTAGGAAAGCACAGTTTCTAGTTTTTTGGAAGGTGTGGTAAAAAAGAACCCTGGGGAATAATATCAAAAATCTAGTAAGTGTTTCTAATGTGGGTTTTTGGACATAATTCTCGATATTTAAATGAAAATATTATAGTATTGTAATGTTTAATTATAATAATAAAACTGTAATTTGTTTTAAATGTGGTAAGATGAGGCATTATCCACATACCTGCTCAAAGAAGGACCTGAGTGATGGGAAACATTCGAACTTTAAGAAGATAGGTGTATTGAAATTCATTATGACTACTTTAGCAGATATTGGTCCATCCAATAAAATGGTATCAGGTACATTGTCTGTTTACTGGGATTTTGATAATGTCTTGTTTGATATGAGGTCTACACATTCCTTTATTTCTAATAAATTTTATTTTAAATGCAAAATTCCACCTCAAGAAATGAAACCAAAATTATGGTAAGAATACCTAGGAGAAATATTAAGGCAAATGGCATTATAAGAATATTCCCATTACCGTACTTGGAAATACATTACCTGAAAACCTTGTTGTTTTTCCCTTAGTAGATTTTGATGTTATTATGGGTATGGATTGACTTTCTTTTTATCATTCTAATATTGATTTTATATATAAATAATTTATTTTTTAGAAATATTTTCAGTTTTTATAAAATAAGGAACACATACCATCGATAAAATATCAAGAATATGGAAAACTAATAAAATAAAGAAATAAAATTTATCTTCCTCATATTTTTGAAAATAAGGTATAAATTATGATTAATGATATTTCAATGGTAAATGAATATCTAAATGTTTTTCCTGGTGAATTGTTTTTATTTTATACCTATCCATAAAGTTTAATTTAATATTAACTTAGTTCCTGATGCTAATATATTTTCAAAACCCCTTTAATGAATGGATCAAGAGGAACTTTTATAATGGAAAACGTAGTTGTAGGAGTTTCTTGATAAAGGATTCATTTATCTTATAACTTCACCATGGGGTTCTAATTTTTTGTTTATTAAAATGTACGATGGTTCCATGATACTTTTCAATGATTATAGATATTTTAATAACATTAATGTTAAGAATATGTATCTATTTCCTCAAATCATTGTCTTTTTTAACCAGATCTAGGGAGATTTGTATTTTTTTCAACATTGACATAAGTTCTAGGTACCATCAGATGAAGGTTAAGGAGGATGACATCCAAAAAATAGATGTTCATACTAGATGTTAGAATTATGAGTTTTCTGTTATACCCTTTGGTTTGAAAAATGCACATGATTTATTTATTGATCTTATGAATAGAATATCCTATAAATATATAGATATATTTTTGTTGTTTTTATTGATGTAATTTTGGTTTATTCAAAAAGTTATGGGGATCATGAAAATGATCTACAGATTTTTCTCAAAATCCATAAGAAAAATAAGATATACCAAAAATTTATCAAATGTTATTTTCGGTTGAAAATGATTTCTTTTCCTGGTAACATTGTAAATAGGGATCACATAACAATTGATCTCACCAAAAAAATTAGTTGATAAATGGAAAAGAACTAAAAATTTCACTAAGATTTGTATTTTTCATAGATTATTAGGATATTACTGATGGTTTTTAAAAAACATTTCATGGTTATATATCTCATTAACTATGCAAACAATAAATGGGGATAAATTTATTAGAACAAAAGACTATAAAATTTATTTTTGAGAAATGAAAAGAAGATTTGTAAATGCACTAGTTTTGGCCCTACCTTCATGGAATAGATAATTTTTCATCTATAATGATGCTTAATTAAAGGGACATGGTTTTGTTTTTATATAGAATGATCAAGTAATTTTTTATACTTCAAGACAACTTAAACTCCATGAGTTAAATTATCCCACAAATGATCTAGAATTAGTTGTTGTTGTTGTTTTCACTTCAAAAATTTGGACACATCATTTATATAGAGAAAAATGTGAAATATATACTTCCTATAGAAGTTTGAACTATATATTCACTCATAAGGAAGTGAACATGAGGTAGAGAAGATAAAATGAACCGATAAAGGATTATGATTGCATAAGAAATTACCATCCAGGAAAAGAGAATGAAGTGGATGATGCATTGAGTCGAAAATATCCTGCATCATTAACTATGTTACATGTGGAACATGACCCTTTGATTAATGATTTGATGAAATTTGTACTCTACGTTTTGGGTGCTAAAAATTACTCTATTGTGTTTCAGGTGTCAGTACAGTTATCTATGTCAAACAAAATTATGTAAGAACAGATGGAAGACCAAGAGTTGTTGAAAAATAATGAATTGGATAAAAGGGTAAGTATCTATAATTTGACATTGATAAAGATTTTATTTTGATAAATTGGAAGATATTATGTTTGAATTATAATTTATATTTAAATAAATAATTATTAAGAGAAGCTCATAGTTATTCTTTTTCAGTTCATCTTGGTAGCAAAGTGATGTACAATGACCCTGAGGAGTATTATCGGTGGGATTGAATTAAAAGAGTTATTATTGATTTTACTAAGAAATGATTGACTTGTCAACTGCTTAATGCAGAGAAAAAACTAAAAAAGTGGATGTTTCATCCTTTTAAGTGCCACAGTTGATATGGAAAAATATATCCATTGATTTCATCGTGGGACTAACAAATACATCTAGAGGTAACATTGTGATTGGGGTTATTCTTGATCAATTGATTAAATCTGCACATTGTATTCCAATTTCAGATACCATGTCTCTAGATCAATTTTCCCAGTTGTGTCTTAATTAAAGAGTCAGGTTACATGAAGTTACTCTATCAATTGTATCTGACCGTGATTATGGGTTCACTTATATCTTTTGGAAAAGGCTTCAAAATTTATTGGGCATAAAATTAAATTTCAACACAACCTTTCATCCCCAATCTGATGGACAGACCGAGAAAACAATTTATACCATGTAATACATTCCAAGAGATTTTTCAATGGATTACTAGGGATATTAGGATCATCATTTTTCTTTAGTTAAGTTTTCTTATAATATTAATTTTAATTATAGTATAGAGATGGTGAATTTTGGGGAATTATATGAAATGCAGTGTCAAACACTTGTATTTTGGGATAACGTTGGTGAAGGGATGTTTATTGGACCGTAATTAATAGAGGAAGAGGCTGAGAAAGTAAAGATGATCCAGTAATATATGAGGAAAAATTTTAGTAGGAAGAAAATTTATGTAGATATTTGGAGGAAGGATATTAATTTTGAGTTAGGTGATTATATCTGTCTCAAAATTTCTATAGGGAAAATTGTGATTTTTTTCTGAGAAGTGGAAACTGATTCCACTGTTCATTAGACCCTTTGAAATCCAAGATAAAGTTGGGTCAGTTGCCTACCAAGTGGCTTTGCCACTATGTTTTTTCCAAGAACATAATGTTTTTTATGTTTCAATGTTAAAAAGTATGTGTTGGATTCATCTAATGTTATTATCCATGATATTAGTTAGTTGGATGATAACCTATCATTTGTGTAAAAACATGTTTAGATTCTTGACCACGGAGATAAAGTATTGCAGAATAAGGTAATTAATCATGTCAAGGTTTTTTGGAAAAACCACATGGTTAAAGAATAAACCTGGGATTATGAAAATGATATTAGGAAAAGGTATCCTCACTTGTTTAATAAGTAAATGATAAATATGAGAATGTAATTTCCATAAGGTGAGGATAATGTAACAACCCAGGTACTTATAGAATAATTTATTTTCATTCTTGAAATAAATAGTTAAATTAATTATCATTGTATAATGAAATAAGTGATTTTTATAGAAATTAAAGAATATATACTAATAGAATAGTATCGTATCCTTTGAAAGTATAAATAATATTTATGTATCTTATAAGTAAAAATATGATATATTTATATAATGGAATTAGTAAATAAATGTGTTTAAAATGACAAATTAAGTGTTGGTATTTTTGTGAGACATAAATATTTACCTAGAATTATTAATTAATATGATTAATTAAAATAAAATTTATTCATAAATCAATATTTTTTTGTCTTATGATTATAAGTTAGTTTTATGATACCTTGATTAATTTTTTAAAGTGTTCGAAATTTAGTTATAAATTTAAAATAAGTATTTTTCAAATAGATGATAATTTTAATAAAAAATTAGATTTATTACATTTAGAAAATTATTTTAATAAAATATAGTTAATTTTTAAATTCTATATTTTAAAAAAATGGTTAGGGTGAATTTTTGGGATTTTTCTAAAATACATGATTTTCTGGTGAAAAGTAAAATATGGTAATTTATGGTATATATACATTATAAGTTAAATAAACTATTCCTTGAGTCCATGCTGATGTAATCACCATAATCTTGAAACCCCCTTAATTATTTTAATATATTTAGTGATAATTATATATCAATTCACAGTCTTCAGCCAAAATAATAAACTAATGAAAAAAAATAATTAGAAAACACCCCTCTCCTCCCCTATAAATACCACCCTCATGACCTCTTCTCCTCACACATCCAAATACTTGAATCTTATCCAAATTCAACCCAATACTCTTCACAAGCCTCTCCCCCATGTCCACGATACATTTTTCTCACAAAAGTTTCAAATCCAATTTCCCTAAAGAGGTTCTCAAAGAGGATAATTCTAGAGGGGGTTTAAACACATTTGAAGGAAGTCAACCCTAAGGTAAGGGATATTTCATTTAAAAATCCCCTTTCTAATTTATATTTTTAAAAAATTAAAAAGGATTTTGTTATTCATAATCAACCCGATTGGATTTCCCTATTTCATGATGCCTTAATGTTATGATTTTTTCATTGCAAGATTACATGGTTATTTTCAAAGAAAATGTTTTCTTTTGAATGTTCAAAATATTCCTTGAAGATGTGTTTTTTTATCAAGGAATGATTTTTGATAATGAAATTATTCTTATTTAATGATTATTTTATTTTTCTTGAGTATTGTTTATGATGACATGTGGGTTTGTGATATCCCTCAAATGCATTGGCTATGATTATATTAGAAGTTTACCATAATGGTTATCCTAAGTGTAACTACAATGTTAACATTATAAGGTAGTCATAAGGGTTGCATTATATGGTAGCAGTGAGGGTTTTAAATCATAATGTAACTGAGAGGGTTACAATCAAATGTAATTATGGTAATAAAATGATTCCCCTTTTTACCTAAATGGTTTATTTGTGTTTTACATATTTTATGGAAGTCTAATGTTTTCACAAAGTAATTATATGATACATTAAGGATTAGAAGTACATATTTGTTAAAATTATTTCATATGTTTATAATTATTCATGGCCTAATGGTTTATTTACTTATTTTTATTTCTATTACCAATAATATTATGCTCATCGAATGTTTTTATTTTTTTTCATAGAGTTTTAGGACTGGTAAGATAAAAGAAGAAGCCAAGCTAAATATTGTGAAAATTTTCCATGAATAGAATTCATGTTTTATTAATTTTTTTTCTTATTGAAGAAACAAATTATATTTTAGTATAATATACATTGTATTCCTATCAAATTTTATATATTAATTATGGCCTAATTTTCTAAAAATATAAACCAAAAAGATCATTGAGAATGTAATAAGTCTATTCTAGTTGAAATAACGTTATTATGAAATGTGTATGGCCGAGTCCTTATAATTACTCAACCATCTCCAAAATAATAATAATTACATAATTATAATTTATATATATTTATTATATTTTTATATATAATAATAAAATACGGTTATGAAAAATGTGCCATGTTAAAATCTTGGAGACTGTCGGTTGTACGCATGCATGAGTTTTATTTCAATTCATCAACAATCATTATGTAAATAAATTTAGTATTATTTTACCCTTAAAAATTGAATATTAATTTATAAATACAAAATATATATTTTTATACTCTAATATATATCATCCATGTGCTGAGGTGATAAAATATTAATTACATCACTTTGTGGAGGGGGTGGTCCAGACATACCCATGAACGACATTATCATTCTTCAAAGGATGGAAAGTAAGAAATTATATGATAAATTAACATTTTATAATGATAAAAATTTTATGAATATCATATATATACACACACACATATTAAATCCATAATTATAACTATTCATGAGAGAAAGTGATAGAAATTGAATTACATCAGTTCATGAGGTAGTAGTCTGCTATACACAGGAACGATGGTATGGTTTCCAATTTGATAGAATATGAGATGAATCTAGTTCATTAAATTAATATAATAAAATTTAAAATGTATTTAAGATAATATATTTATTATTTTAATATAGTTTAATATTATTTGAAGTATTTTCAATAAAAAAACAAAAAATATTGGTTAATAACAATATCTATTCTTTAGAAAACCTCATAAGATTTACACCAAAATATTCCCTAAGATTTTTTTTTATAAAGAAAAGTTATTCTAGGACATGTGGAGAGATATAGGGATATTATTTTAGAATTTATTGGATAAACCCAAATGATTTTTAATTGTATGAAAAAGAGGATAAAAGGATCTATTTTATACGTGTAGGGAGGGGCACTATTTGGATTACATAAAGTATTAAATTAATATAAATTACTTTTCATGTCCAAATGGTTCAAAACAGATCTATTAAGGATATAGGATGACTATGGGTATAGATAATCTTATATAATAAAATTGAAAATATTTTTGAGACATTTTCACCCTTTTATCTTTGTTTTAAACCCCATTAACCCTTTTGATGATTACCATGATAACAATATTTTTTGCTATTTAGTTGTCAGTATAGTTACTATAAAATAATAAAAAACTCATTAATGGACCATTTTTTATATAATAACCCTTATCCCATTCAATTTTCCAAGTATAATAATTTGAGTAATTTTAATTCATTTAAAATTTATTATTTATTATAAAATATCAATTATTGAATAATTATTAAGTCATCATTTTGTAAGTTCTTATAATAATTATTTCATCACTAAAAATTAAAAATAAATTACCATATTAAACACAATTTATATTTAAAATAAACATTTAAATCTGAACATATCCTATATTTACCCCAATGTTAATAATTTGCATATAATAAAACGAAGAGACTGAAATTTTTGACTTCTTATTATATATATATATATTAATATAATGGAAAAAATCATGTCCAATTATAAACAAAAGGTAAAATTTAATATATATGGATGTTTGTGGATGATATATACAGATAGAATTAAATTATGGAAAAATTTAGTGCCATTTTTTTAGTCCTTATCATATTATTTTTCAACTTAATTGAATGATTTACTCACATATGGTGACATAATTTTAATAAGGTTACTATTTACAGGGACCAAAATACAAAATATAACTATTTAGAAAATATGAACATACTAATTAAAAATATAAAATCCAATTTTTATGAATGAAAACATATAAGTGACTTGATTTATTTTAAAATTAAACTAGATAAATGAGAGGAAGAACATTTTTTTAGAAAATTTTTTTTATGCATAAAAAATGTTTTTATACCAAATTAATGTATAAAATTAATTTCAAATTCCATAATTATTTTTTATTTAACCAAAAGGAAATAATAAAATTTAGATCTATCCAATATTTAATTTTAAATTTTAAATGCTTTAAAATATAATACATTTATCAATAAAAATCAGTATTTTTCATCATTCAAGGAAAATAATTATTTTTAGAAAATTATCAGAAATTAAATATAATATAATTTTGGTTTATTGATCTAAAAAATTATGTTAAATTTTCCAAAATAAAATTAAATAATTTCAAAATAAATCATTTAAATAAAGTAGTATAATGCTTGAAACCCATTTTAGTTTGAAATGATGCCTTTATTCCTTTTGATTAAAAAATTACCTAATATTATTATAAATAAAATATCTATATTTTACCTAATTAATTAATATAAATAGTAAATAAAAATATTTTATTCAAAAATTAACTAGTATTTTACATTCTTCCCCTGCTTTTGGAAGTTGCATCCTCACAATTTTATTCACTTATTAAACATGTGAGGATTTCTTTCCCTAATAGAATTTTTTGATTTCCATGTTTCTTATTCAACCATATGGGTTTTCCATAAAAACTTATCCTTGTGAATTACAATTCCATGAAATAAAATCTCTCTATGGTAAAGAATCTAATTATATTGTCCAGATACTAATGGTTCTCTTCAAACTGAATTACATCAAGGATCTAAAAATGATACAAATCTGACATATATTTTCCAATTATCAAAACATGAAATATGTCATGTACGTGGGATAAATATAGAGTTAAGGTCACTCAATAAAAAACTAATTCAAATTTCTATGGGATTTAATATAGTCTAATAAAATGAGGAATTGGATTCCCTTTTTTAGAAAAATGCATAACACTTTTCAATGGAGAAACATTAGGAAAAAGAATATCGCATACCTCAAAAAAACATATTTCCTCTATTTATCTATATAAGTTTTTAACCTTTTCAGAGTTTTCCTCATATGTTGCCAAATCACCTTGACCAAATCAAGAATTTCCTCTACCAACTCTATCCCTATGAACATCCTTTACCCTACTTCATTACAAGAAAAGATATAGACTAACACATATTTTCATATAACACCTCTAAAATTTCCATCTGTATAATGTAATGAAAAATGTTATTATATGAAAACTTGACTATTCAATTATTGTAATACAAAATTCCCTAGTAATCCATTGAATATGAACTACAAACATCACACAAGGTCAAATTCAATTTCTCAGACTATCCATCATATTTTGGATGAAAATTTGTGATGAAATTTAATTTAGTAACCAATGACTACAGAATTACTTAATAAAAAATTTTAGTGACCATGGGATCATTAGAAGATATGATAGACAGTAAAATTCTATGTAACCTGACCATCTCTTTGAGGTATATTAATGAATGTTTATCTAAATACCTAATTTCTCAAATACGATGGAAATATGTATATTTAGTTAATCGATAAATAATATCCCAAATCACATTATTATCTCATGATGTATTTGGTAATTACACCATGAAATCCATGGAAGCATTTTTCTATTTACACTAAAGAACTAAAAAAGGAAGAGGTATCCCATTTTGTAATCATGATTCTAATTTAGCCTATGGAAAAAAATAAATTTCATGGTATATTTAGAAATATATCATTTCTTTCCATCTAACCATTAAAACCCCTAAAGTTCTATGTATATCATAGTGCTACCAAGTTGAACAATAAATAAGAAAATATAAGCTTCACTCAACAATTTTCTATTCAAATGAGAATAAAAATGCACAAAAAATGTTTTTCAAATCAATTAAAACCATATTCATCCACATTAAACTTTGGAAACATACCCTTATTACCATATTTTATCTATCCCAATAAAAATGGATCCTACTTTGGAGCTTAATTAATTCTTTTAGAAATAGATGATTATACTGAAACCTGAAAAAAAATGTGGAAGTTTCTATATGCACAATTTTTAGGATAAAATTCAATAAATCACAATCCATATGGTAATGTTCTAAACATAACATGATTAATGTATCCTTATTTTTCCAAATAAAATCATCAAATACCTTATTTTCTATTCTAGGATGATAATTAATTATGCAATCATAATCCTTAATCATTTATATACATCTTATCCACCTCAAATTAAAAATATTTCTATGTAAATATATACCAAAAGCATTCTTGATTAGTATATATTTCACATTTTACTACATATAAATTATGCCTCCAAATTTTTCTTGAAAAAAACCCAGAATCTAATCTTATATCATATATAAGATAATTTAACTCTTGAAGTTTCATTTTTCATCAATCATAAACAATTACCTGATTATATTGAATCATTACAAAATGAACTCATTTTGGTAAATAATCATTACAAATGACAGATTCGTAATTTCTGGAGGTAAATTCCCAAAATATATAATTCAAAAATATTCTTTTTAGATCCTTAATACAATCATCACATTATTTTATCAAGATAAATTTTATACATTTAAAGGTTAGCTTAGTAAATGGTCTAGACGCCCAAGAAAAATTTTCAACAAACCTATAGTAGTAACATGCTCTTACTAGAAAACTATGAATCATTATGACATTTTATGGACTTGGAAATTCATAGAAAACAATAATTTTAGTAGATTCCAACCTTATTTCATGTTTAGAACTTTTATTCCTGAGAATAGAATTTTTTTGCAACCAAAATTCAAACATACTAAACATTCCATATATTTTATATTATATTAAAATTTTCAATACAATTATTTGGTTTTTTTCATGTTCCAAAATACTTTCTGATTTTAAAAAATATAAAAACCAATTTTCTTAATAAATAGTCTTGAAAAACTCTATTCTTGAGATCTATAAATATTATTGTTACTTTATATAACCCAAAGGTAATATATATAATCTCATTCCCATATCTATTCTAAAATTCCAAATTCAAAATGTATTCTTCCTTAAACATCAACTAAAGTTACCTTAACCTAGGATCAATATTTAAAAATTATTATGCTCCATAGAGCTGATCAAACAAATCATCAATATGATGAAATGGGTAAATATTATTAACTATGATGTTATCCAAGTCTCTATAATAAATTCAAAATATCATCAAACCAAATTTATTTTTATATAATACAACTACATAACCCCAAATTGAAGTGCTAATATGGATAAAAAATTATCTTGAAAATCCTACAACTTTTTTTTCAATTCCAAAATTTCTACTCGATCCATTCTATAAGGGGGTTATGAAATAGGATTATCATCATACAATAAGTCAATAGTAAATAAAAATTATCAATCAGGAATGACACTAATCAAATAATCTAGAAATACATCCACATATTTATTTACGATATGGACATTACTAATATGAACAATTTTTTTCACAACAATAACATCAAATGAGAAACATTCACTACTATCTCTAATAAATTTCATAGCTTCATGGTAGTTTATCTAGGTAATGAAATAAATTAACAAAAAATTTGAGGATCTATAGTATATATAATCATTATAAAATAAATCCAATCTATGAACAAAGTAATAGTAAACTAAACCATTTTTATTTCAATATGATCTTTACAAAAGCCAATCTAACTAATAATAATAATAGTATTCTTATAAACCATGATTTATTTATTATTTTTACCCATGGTTTTCACCAATAGTTATACCTTTTATTGATGAGGTGATATTCCCATTTTATACAAACATTTATTAGAATTGAATGAATGTGATGATCTAGAGTCAATAAATTTACTGGCATAATATGAATAAAAAAGGAACATATCTATTGCCACTTAATTTGATAGACCAACATCAATCATTATAGTATCAAATAATTTTTCCACACTATTTTACATTTTATTGATAATTTCCCTCCTGGAGTAACTAAATTCAAATATATGTCTATATAATTTCCAAAATCATTGAAATTAACACATATTAGCATTAGTTTTTCATTATTTTTCTTTTTATTTTCCATGTATTCACAGTCCACATATCCAACTTTCCATATCAAAATCACTTCCTATATTTCGTAGGACACTCTCTTAGGTTCGTTTTACCACACTTATCAAAATATGGGAAATTTATTTTCTTACCTTAGTGTTTCATTTATTGGTTATTCCCAATCATCTTCCATATAAACCTTTTCTTCTACCTACTTTTATGGGGACATGATAATTTATAAAGTCCATTTCTACATTCACAGCACATCAAAAAAATCTCTTAACATTTGAATTCACAGGAAGATATTTCCTATTGATATTTTGGATTCAATAATGAGTAAAATCTATTAATTTTACAATATAGGTATTGAATAAGATCTTTTACATACCTGGACAACCTTGTACACTTTTTTTATTTGTAGATATTGAATATTCACCCTTTTATCTCAATTCAAAGAACTATTTTGTATCCTAATTCTAATAAATTTTAAAAAATAATTCTCAATAATAGATTCATAAATTCATCCCATTCCAAGGTATAAAACTCATCTCTCCCTCCCTCCCTCATATTCTTAACCAAAAGACCACCACCGATCAGATTCACCTTCCAAATGGTAAATGTAAAGAGTTAACTTTTGATGTTTTGAACATACCATGACTTCAAATATTATTTCCAAACCATTGATCCATCCTTCAGCTACCATTGGATCAGAAGTTCCACCGATAGCTAGTGGGTGCTGTTTCATTAAATGCAAAATTATCCTCATATTCATCTATGGTAAACAAGGTTTCTCTCTCGTATGGATACCACCACTAATTATATACATTTTTTACTATGAATTTACTAAAAAAGCTACTCTATTCTAATTCCAACCATTATAGGTTGCTATATCGGATGGATAACATCCATTTGGTTCCTTTTTACATCACCCTCCCTATTTCCTTTGCATAAAATCATTCTAAATAGACTTATTTTACGAAATTAAACATGGTAATATTTAAATTCAAAATAATCTAAACATAACCGTATAGAATAAAATTGTAATGTTATTCTATTAATGTTATCCAAATCCCTAACATTATCTAAACCTTTCTATAATACCAACTGTAAGGACCCTACCTCAAACATGACATATTTTAGTGTCTTTATACTATAAATCACCTTATGTAATTCCCATATTTAATTATATTTTATAGTTTTATAGAGTTATGTTATAATAGTTACATTAAAAACCCGTATATTACATATTTTACCCTTCTATTTAGTATAATTTTTTTCAGATGAAAAAATAAATAAAAAAGAACACATTTTATTTTCATGAGAAAACCTCATGACATTCAACATGGATTCTTATATGCTTATTATCATCCTTAAACCTTTTGAAAATTTTTTAAAACATGTGGTGAGTATAAAAATGTCGTCAAGGTACATAAAAAAGAATAAAATGAAACTTGATAGTCCATTTTAAGACAATGAGACCAAAAAGAGAGTTTCCTTAAACATAATAAGTGTTCAACTCAAATAATCATTCAATTACAAATAAAAACTACTTTTCAACACAAATTTATTTTTAGAAAATACTTTAAATAAATCTAATATAAAAATCATAATAATTAGGGTTTTTTAGAAAACATGAGAACCCATGAAATAATTTTACATAAAAACATTCCATTTTCAAAAAATGGGCATAATCATTTCTTACATTTTGAATTGAATTATTTTCATGAATACTCAAAAGTAATTATAGAAATTTTAGGTAGGATCAATGGTATATCATATTTATATAACCATTATAGAACCCTTACAAATTGGAATAACCATACGATTGACATCTAATATAATTTCCCAATGCATTGAATCAAAATCTTGGTGCACCCATCATAAAATCTATACCAGGATCAACCATCATAATGAGTTATATCAGGAATTCCTAACATAATAAATAATTTTCAAGTACTATATCATGAATATATTATTTTAATCATACACCATTTAATTATAAAACACTTGGAAAACTCATCTGAACATGTATGAGAAACACTTCTAGATATCGAAATAATTTTTCATTTTAAAAAAAACATTTTCATAGCATAACTACCCCTAATAAAAGGATTATGGTTAATAATTTGATCAAAAAATGTAATATTATAAAGGATTAAAAATAAAAAATTATGTTTATGATAGTGGAAATTTTCATTATTGATGTATACATTAAAATTGAACATTCCTTTTATATTTTATTAAAATATAAAAACAATCATTAACAGGAATAATTTTTAAAAACGTTTAAATAATGTAAAAATAAACAAAAAATTTATTTATAATGATTTTATGTCCATATAAATACATTCTTAATGTCACGACCCATCTTAGAGGGGCTCGTGCCGTGACTCCCCAAGCCCGCCTTCAATAGGCCAGGAGATAGCGACTAGCGTCGAATAGGCATATCACTATCATGGGAGGCCTTAGCCTAAGTACATATACACATGGAAACATCTGCAAGCCTATACAATGCTAAATTGAAAAAAAACATCTTGTCATGCATACATCAAAATCCAATAATCAGAGTATGATTAGATGTAAATTAAAGTAAGTATGGACAAATAAAATCCCACCACGAAGAGTCTGAAACAAAAGTCCGACCTAAAAGTAAGTATTGGTGACAGCTATATAAAATCCATAAGAACACACCTCAGTCTGTCTAGTGTCACTAAGAATCATATGGTCCTGGTCCATCTTGGACTCTGTCAAAAGGTTGATCATCTGCAAAAGATACGACACTTTTAGGAAATTACCATCTTGGGGCGAGTATAAAAATACTCAGTAGGACACACCAAAACCACAAAGCATACAAAAAAGGAAACACAGTCAGAACTACATAGATATATTTCTACAAAACATATATAAAAAATATCCATATATACTCAATAAAGAAACATATTTTAAAAGTAAGTCACAACCGTAGCATGCTAGCGTAATATTCCATCTCAAATATTCCACAAAGCACTCATCTGGGATAACACACTCTTGATACTAATATTATTGATAATGTTCATTTGATAGGTAGAGATTTTCATGTATCACCGTTATAAATACACACTAAAGGACTAAAGAGATATGAAACATAGATGATGATCACACCCATGGTCATGGGGTCACACCAATAACTCATTCATGATTAACATGCTAAGTACAAGATCAATGCAGGTGTAGTGTTTTTCATGATGATACTAATAACTTAAACTACGATATGATGATGTATAAAGGATCCCACTCCATGCCTCATAGAGGGATTCCAATGACTCTATCCTATAAGTCATTATGAATGGATCCTTGTCCAAGGAGTAAGAGATGATTCCACACTAACCCTTAAGGAATGGATAATGGGAACACACCATAAAAAACTTGTCTAAAATATTTAGGACATGGGCTATAATACATGTATAAAAAATTAAACAAACTGTAGTAGGGGTTATAGGTCCCATCCCATGACCAAGAGTCCTTCCTGTGCAACCAAACAAAGTCTCAATTTGTGTTCGTTTCTGTTTAGAAGTACATGGTGTTTCAACTACCTACATACTCTATCGATGTACCAATATATGTATTTATCTTGTGCAACCATGACCATTTAATAGTTCATGACTTATCCCATGTACTTTGGTCCAGGACATGTCTATGTAAGGGTGTACATGGCATTATCCAAATCCAGTACTCTAACACATGTCCATATAACCTCTGATGTACATGCTGAGTATCTAGGGTGGGACCACACATCATGTGAAATGGGTCACATGCCATGTGATACTTAATTTCCTTTTAAATCTAAGCCCCTACATAGGGGGGCCACATGGCATGTGGCTTCTGTTTACATGTCGTGTAGCATAGAGTTTTCTAGAAATCTAGATCTAGTTACACACATCGCAACCCAACCAGTGGCATTCGAACTAGAAATCAATTAACTACAAAGTCATAGATCAAGCCTCATCAAGTCATTCCATCATCGATTTACATGTTATAGGACTTTCATCCACTTGGAAAATGGTATCATTCATCATTATTCATTTCACACTGAAGAACACAAAAATTAGGTATCTACATCATCTGATATGTTTGAGTATCCAACTTTACACATTCCTAGTGTTGTGATGAACCTAGATCTATGATTATTATATAGTTTCTACAAGAAATGGGTGTGCAACAATCGATTTCATCAATAAATTTCAAATCATGGTCCAAACAAAGAACACCTATGAAGAAAGGATAATTAGGGGATAAAAGAACAAGAAAAATCAAGTATAATAGAACTCAATAAAATTTCATATCGATCTTAGTTATCTTTTTAGAATAAAAAATTAAGAATCAACAATCACAAAGAATTCTCCCGAGAAAGTCCCTATAATAAAACCCATCCCCAATTTACATGATTTTTGAATCAATATATTAGTCAAATGATTCTCATTAATCATATAAATCAAGTACGGGGAAGAAAATACAAATAAAAAATTCCTTAACTCTATTTGGATCGATCGCTGATGAAGAAATAGGTTTCATCATGGTCGTTGGCGAGATCCTTTGAATCTGTTTCCCGTCGATCGTCGATCTATGATTTGGTCATTGTTCCTCTGAGAAGAATCCTCCAATGCTCTATATAAAATATCTCCAATAGTTAAAGTGATATGCAGCTTACCCTATAATTATAACATAATAGTCTACTTAATGAAAGGTTTAATTCACTATGTAAACAAAACAAATAATTTAATTTAATTAATTATTTTATTAATTTTACTCTTTCATTGGATTTTCCACACACACCCTGCACTAACAAAGGTTATATAATGTCTAGGGTAATACCCACATTATGAACTCAATGGTTCCCTTGTATTTATGATCTAGGAATCCGTTTAGAAGTTATTCCACTTTTTTTATAAAAAATGTGTTCCCATTCTATTTAATATATTTAGTATATTTCAATCATTTATTCCAGGCACACCGGACCTCAAAATTGTATGCTGTCTCAATTCTTAGTCTCAAAAATAATCCATAAAATATTCAAAAATAATACATGGAAAATATGAGTGAGTACATTCTTCACACCTTTGGGATTTATATCCCCAAAAATCCAAAAAATGGATACACAAATAGATGTGGGTATTGATAATTAATATGAGCCTCCCACTCCCATGCACACTCCTAAATATTCACGTTCTTCCACTAGACACACACTATAGGAATACCACTCACATAGAGGATCCAATATTTCTGATCCTGAATATCTACTGGGTACTCAGAAAAAGGAACCTCCATCCTAGGTGTCTAGATTATCCTTGTTGATAACATGTGATGGGTCATGCACATACCTCCTAAGATACAACATGCGCAAGATGTCATGTACCTTGTCTAACTGGAGAGGTATAACTATGTGGTATTCCACCTTGAAAACTATACACAATATCTAGAATGACATAATGAATCATGAAGATAGCTTTTATCCCCTATGAAATCTATGTAATCCATGTTGAAGTTAAACCCATAGGAACATATAGTATCTCTCATAAAACTCCAACAACCTCTATCATTTATCCTCATATGATTTTTGGTAGCTATTTGTAGCCATCATATGACCCTATATGATTTTCACCTTCTTGGTAGTTGTTCTCACCAAATCCAGGCGCATAAATGTTGACTCTCTCAAGTTAGTCTATCAATGTGGTGACCTTTAGGGTCACCAATACAAAACCTTGAATGGTGAAATATCGATGGTGGAATGGTATCTATTATTGTATGAAAACTGCACCAGTGGAATATGATCCTCCCCATTTTGGACAAAGCCCAACATCCAATATTGCATCATTTTTCCTAGAACCTAAATGATCCAATTAGTTTGTCCATTGTTTTGGGGGTGGAATGTTGTGATCAAGCATAACTGATTCCCAAATATCTCCTAAAATCCCTACAAAAATTGGGATATGAAGATATCATCACATCTAGAAATGATATGCAACGGAATAACATGTATTCAGACTATCTCCTACATGAAGAGGTGTTCCAAGCCCTATACCGAACACTTCTCCCAAATTTATAAGAAGTGGGCTAACTTGGTGAGAGATCTATGATCACCCATATGTTATTGTATCCCATAGATGTACATGGTAAACTCATCAGGAAGTCGATGAATATCTCATCCCACTTACACTCTGTAACCTCAATGGTTTGAAGTAAACCCACTGAAACATAGTTCTCATCCTTCACTTATTGTAAAGTAAGGCATTTAGATACCAACTATGTAACTCTTTTCTTCATCCCTAGAAACAAAAACTGATGTTAGAGGTCCCGATACATGTTTTCCATACCTGGATGTATCACCAATGGAGATGTATGAAACTATCTCTGAACCCCCTCTTCTAACATCACAGATTCCATTGTGCATATTTTGAAAATAAGGACATGCTCTCCACCTTCAGAAAATCCATCAAGAGCATAAATGTGGATATATAAGTATGTATGGTCTCACATTAAACATCTCCAAGATGTGACTCCTTGAATCGATATAAAATAGGAGTAAAAAAGATTGACTAGAGGTAACCTGCTTCTTATACATCCAAAAAGGATAACTTTAACGAGGCCAACTACTCTGACTCCTTGTTTAGTAACTGCAAAAAGGATATCTTGTTGAGAGGATATTCTACTATGTTCCCCTTCATAGAAGTTTATAAAGTTTAAAAGTCATAATACTCTTGGAACACTATCCAATTATTCTATCTCATGTTAAGATCCATATAAGATAAGATATACTTGAGACTCTTGTGATAAAAATAGGTGATAAACCACTCACCCATTAGGAGGTTTCACCATGTCTTTAGTTTGAATACTACCACTGCTAACTCAAGATCATGAGTCACATAGTTCTTATCATGTGTTCTCAATTGACCTGAACCATAGGCGATCACTTCTTTACTATGATATAGATCACAACAAAGACCAGTTTTATATGAATCATAGAAAATTACTTACTCGACACCCTTCTCTGGAAATCTTAATATGGGAGCTCGTTAAACTCTACTTAAACTGCTGAAAAGAATACTAAAACATATTTTTCCATATAAAAGCTTCCCCCTTTCAGGTCAAAGTTATCATGGGTTGTAATATTATGTAGAAATGAATTATGAATCTCTAGTAATAGCATGCCAACCTTGGGATGCTTTGTAATTCTATCACGGTCCTTGGAGGATCCCAAGCTAACACTATCCCGAACTTGGTTAGGTTTATTACCACTCCATTTACCGAGATAACATTTCCCAGAAATCAGACTTCCTGAATCTATAATTGGAACTTTTAGAGAATTATTTAAAGATAGTTCCCATATATTATGTCTAGAACTATCCTCAAGTGTATCAAGTTCTCCTCCTCAGACACTATGTACATAAGGATATCATTAATGAATACTACTACAAATAAGTATAAGCAAGGATGAAAGATCTGGTTCATCATTTCCATAAACATCACTAGGGAGTTATTCAAACCAAAGGGAATCACAATGTACTCATAGTGACAATAATGACATCATAATGCCATCCTCGGTATATCCTCATCCCATACCTGCAAATGGTGATAGCTTGACATGAGGTGAACCTTAGAGAACCATCATGCCCACATCAACTACTCAATAAGGCCATAAATCATTGGTAGTGGGAACTTGTTCATCAAGGTCACCCATTCAAGATTTGGTAGTCAAAACACAACCTTAATCTCCCATACTCCATCTTGGAAAACAAAATTAGGGCTGCACTCGGTGAAACATTTGTGCAAACAAATCCCATCCTCCATAAGCCCTCCAAAAACACCCTTATCTCATGAATCTATATGGGAGAAATATGATATGATGATTTGGATATCAGTGTCATCTCAGAGTGTAGATCAATGAAAAAGTTTATCTAGTTAAGGGGAGGTAAAACTACAACATCTCAGGGGAATAATTACTTATACTGCACCACTACTATGGGGAACTAAAAACTCATAACATCTAATGCACCAAGGGTCAATCTAGACAACTGGTGAGTAATCATATACACTGTCTTCTTTATGATTCCATCCTATGGTTTTTAGGTTTCCTTTTCACTAACAAAGTAGAATCCAGTTCTGTCATATTAACACACTGCATCCTTAGCATGAAATAGTCAATCTAGGAATGAACTGTGGCTAATTAGTCCATTCCTAAGATAAAATCATAAGGCCTCATCCACAATACAAATTAATCCCAATAGAAAATATCACCTCCAAGAGTCAAGAGAGACTATCAATATAAGTGTGTGATTGCTGATTCATCTCTATTAAGAGCCTCCAGTCATAATGGTAGAGAAAAGGGATCAAATTAAATATCTAAGTCCTGAACAAGGTATGTGTCATAAAAGGAATGACTAAAACCCATGTTTATAAGTACTATAACTAAGGTAGAGAAGTTAAATATCATACCTCAAATCATACCTGGAGACTCTATATTTTATTCATAGACCTCCTACAGTTTTCCCCACCCCTTTCCTCCAGATCTCTGAGCCTGGTGTAGACCACCTGAGGATGGTGGTGGTAGAATGTCAAAGCACCTACCACCTCCTACTTCTCTCCCAACTCCCCTATCATGTTTTACTCCCTAAAAACCTATCCGTTTTTTCTACTTCCCATGCCTTGGTTTCACATTTTTGGTATCTCTATTAACAATAAAAAAGGTCAAAAAATATCATGAAAGATTTACACTACCATCACATGAGTAGAATCGCCTCTCTCTAGGCTGAACGAACCCACCCTATGAGCCCAAAACTGCAGATCTACTATCCTGGGACCTCTTCCGGAAACATCTCACACATCCAGTACCCTGATATTGACATTTAATCCTTGATTTTGAGGTCTCTTCTTCTAGTTTCCCACTAATGGAAACCATTTTATATATTTTCTCATCCAAGAAACTCTCAAACCAGAAATCTCACTATATCTCCCTAACATATGAAAGAATTCATAGAGGGGTGACATTGGATCAGATGTCTCCATGAATCCCTATCTCAAAGTTCTGATCCTTGAAGAACTAGTCATGAACCATATCCATTGAGTACTTGGATAGGTTGGTAAACCTCGATTAATATTCAACTACTATCTTTCTTCCCTACTAGAGTTGCAAAAAACTCCGAGATACGTATAGCCCTTTGAGTGGATGGGGATAACTACTCTATGAAAAGGTGATCAAATATAGAACCCACTAGATTCTCCACTTTCTATGACTGGGACACTAACCTAAACCATCTTCATACCAATACATGGAGAAGGCTCTCTGCTAGGACCACCATCTGATCTACTGGTGTCTGGTCTAAATAAAAAACTCAGGTCAACACCTCAAGCTATTCCTCACCTGCCCATGGGTTGGGATCACCTGGGAACCTGAGGGGTATCTATCACTAAAACTCATAAAGTTCACTCTTCCTGGGAATCTCTTCCACTGGTACTATAGGTACCATTATCTTCTCTATAGGTGGCGGTATGGCGAGTGCACCACCTAGAGCGGAACCTCTGAAATTGTCCCAATATTGATGCCTCATCACTATAGGGATAATATTTATGATCCTAATGATGAATCTTATACTGAATAAATCACATAAGCATCCTAAAAGTAAATAGTATGTCCCATTTCTAATGATTATATCTGGAGGGCTAACTCAATAGGGGCATGGAATCTACAACCCATTCTAATATGATGCATGTACCATTGCTTTCCCTATAACCAATGTTCTCATGTATCGAGTAGAAAATCCGGTGATAAAAGTCACAGTGTATGAATATGTTGACTACTACACCAACACTAGAGACCCTGGATTGAAATTAGATCTAAAACACTTAACACTATTTACCAAAACCAAATTCACATACTTCAGTCCTATGGAAGAACTGACTAATCTGACACCACTCTATCACAAACCATAGCATGCTAGATTAATATTCTAGATTGAATATACCACAAAGAACTCATTTAGGATAATTAAATCCTTATTATGATAGAATTGATTGTTTCCATATAATGGGTAGAGCTCATCGAGTCTCGCCATTAGAAATACACACTAAAGGTCTGAAGATATATGATACCAAAATTAGGATTACACCAAAGGCCATGAGGTGATACCAACAACTCAATCTGTGTTAACCCACTATGTCAAGGATTGGTTCCCAAATAGTTTTTTTCATGATGATACCAATAAATCCACCTAGGAAAAAAAATTGAATATAGGATCTCACTCAGGGCCTCACAGAGGTATTCCAATGACATTATCCAAGAAGTCCTACTAAAGGGATCGTTGTCCCAGGAGATGGATATGATTCTTTAAAAACCCTCTAGGAATTGATAAGGGTAATGAATCCTAAAGAAACCTTTCTAAAATATGGAGGAGAAAGTCTCCAAGCAATGTATAATAATGTACACGGAATGTAGTAGTGGTTACATTCCATGTCCCTCGACTACGGGTCCTACTTATGTAACTACCCATTGTCTCAGCCATATCTGTGTATATATAAAAATTAATAGTATGTTGGATACCCATTTACTCTACCTGTGTTTCGGTATATGGATTTAGCCAGTGTACCCATGGCCATGTATCAGTAAATGGTTTATCCTATGTAATTTGGTCTAGGTTGTTCCCATGTATGTGAGTACATGACGTGCTCCAACCCATGTACACCAACCCATGCATGTGTAACCTATAAGGTACATGTTGAGTCTATAAAAAGGAATCACATTTCATGTGATAATGATCACATGTTATGTGATGCATATGTTCCTTAAAAACCCTAGACTCCACACATGGTGGGCCCATAAGGCATGTGGCTCCGACTGACACGTCGTGTATCATGATTTTTTCTAAAAATTAGGATCTAGTTCCACATGTCTTGATCACTCTTCCGAACTTCAATCTGATGTTTGTTTCACTAAAAAAATATATATCGATTCTCTTCGAGTCATTATATCACTGGTTAATAAATTATAGGCCTTATATCCACTAGTAAAATGGGATCTTTTGTTATTCTTCATTGCTGGCCAAAGAAAATGAAAACCAGGTGTCTATATCATCTGATCCAATACCATATCCATTGTTGAAATACCATCTTGTCATTTCAATCCCATATATATGATTATCAGATAATTGTGCCAAGAAACTGGATTGAAACAATATATTTCATCAGTAAACATTGAACTATGGGCCAAACAAAAAACACCTGAAATGAATTGAGATTTAGCGGAGAACAACACATGAATTATAAAAAGGAATGGACCTTGATCAATGTTCATGTAAACCTTGGTTCACTTTCATTAAAATATAAAATAAAAAAAAATCGCTTGAATACCCCAATTAAATTCTTTTAATAAAACCTATCCTACAATACACATGATCTAAAAATCGTCTATTAGTCAATTGATTCACGTTCATCATAGAAATCAAGGAATGGTAAGAAAATCTAAATAAATTCCATACCATAATTTGGATTAATCACTAATGAATAATGGGGATGCACTCTGATCGTTGGTGAGATCCTTTGAATCTGTTACTCCTTGATCATCGATCTATGATTTGTTCATCATTGGTCTTAGAGACATCCTCAAACTCTCTCTCCAACAACAATCCAATGGTTCCAGGGTTATGAGACTAACCCTGGAATTATAACATAACATTCTATGACAACAAAGTTTCTATCATGCCTGGGGTAAAACCAACATTTTGAACTCAATCGTTCCCTTAGATTTCTGATTTGGGGAACCGTTTAGAATTTCTTCCATTTTTTTTGAATAACTGTGCCCACATTCTATTTAATATTTTTAATATATTTCAAATAAAATTACTCGGACAACATGCCTCATAATCATACTCTATATCAGTTTCTGGTTTAAAAAATAATTCATACAATATCCAAAAATAATTCATGGAAAATTGGATTCACTATAAATATGATAATATTAACAATATTTACATGGGATAGAAATACTTTAAAAATTATTCAATGAATCATTTAAATTGATGTTTTAATATAATGTACCCATACCTTGAGTTTGATATGCCATGTAAATTTATTATCTTAATAAATAGTAATATTATTTTAATTATTTACATTATTAATAACCTTTATTAAGTTTATTTTTCCACTTATTTTACTCATTACCATGTTATATATAATTACATAATCAATTTGGTTCACATCAGGCATTTTTTTGATCTTATGCTCATATATCAGAAATGAATTTAGTAGGTTGACTATAATAAAAGAGATTATTACTCTACCATTACCAAAATAATAATAATAATTATATACTTATAATTTTTATGCATCAATTATATTATTAAAAATAATCATGATAGATGGATATGAAAAATAAACTACGTTAAAATCATAGAGACGGTAGGTTGTACCTACGCATGAATAACATTTCTGTCTTTTAATGATCATTATGAAAATAATAAAAGTATTATTTTTGTTCTTATATAATGACAGTTATATTATAAATACTATATCATTTCTTTAAATATACCTATAAATATCATCCATGTGATTTAGTGATGAAAAAATAATCCATCACTTCATAGAGGTGGTAGTCCACATGTGTGCACATACAACACTATCATTCTTAAATAGTGGGAAATGTAAGATAGTAAATGATATATTATATTTTAAAAATGATAAATATTTCCTGAATATCATATATATATATACATTAAACCAATAATTCTAACTATCCTTGAAATATGTTGATGGAAAATGAATTATATTGGTTGACGAGGCGGTAGTCCTTCGTACACATGAATGACAATTTCATTTATCTTTTTATGGAAGAGGAGATGGATATTAGTTATTAAATTAACAAAATAAAATATTATTATATGTATGATATTGATTTTTTCATTTTAGCATGTCTTATATATATTTTAAGGATTGATAATAATAAATAATAAAACACTTGGTTAAAAACTATTCCTCTTTTTCAGACAACCTCTTATGATTTTTCTAGAAAGCTTCCCTAGGATATTTAATTAAAAAAATATTCCAATACATTTGGAGGGATTTATATAAAATCTTTTTACTGGTATTGTATGGTTAAAAAGTCTTTTTAAATTTAAATAATAAAGGAGAGTATGTTAAATTTTATAAGTGAGGGGAGGGAATTCTTGGAATTTATTAAAGTATTAAATTAATACAAATGGATTTTCTTTGTCAAAATTTCTATAAACTGTTTTATTTTGAATATATAATAATGAATTTTTATCCAAAAAATTGGACAAGTTTAAGTTATTCTTTCACCCTTATCTTTTTATTTTAACCCCCGTTAACCCTTTTGAATATTACTATGATAAAAATGTTTTTAACTTTTTAAGGGTAAATATTGGAAGATCCCAAACTCTATACAAGGTATGTTTCATTTAATTTTTTTTATGAATATCTTTGTTTTGGTTAATGAAATTATTTTAAATAATGTGAGGGGTTGGGAAATTTCTTGGGGGTTCGAGATAAGAAAAATGGTTTAAAGTGGTCATCCAGTTCATGGTTCACGGTTGGTGCATGTTTAGGGTTACCCGTACACAAGGAACAAAAGACCATACCACATATATCCCTTGGATATAGGTGGATTCAAGACAATGACATAGTTTTTAAAATAGTGTGGGTAGCCTGAACAAATTGTGTGTCTTGGTACCTTATTGGAAAATGGGTGCCACATGTTTGGTGCATAGTTTGGCCAACCATACGAATCATAAAATATGGGGATGTTGAAATTTTCCCCTTGGGCTTTAAGATTTATAACCTGGTTAATTCTCCATTTACTTCTCCAGTATCATGGGGTTCTAAACCTTCCCTCCCAAGCTTATCAAGGGTGATTATACTTCTATATTATGTCATTTAATGGTTATTTAATTATGAACTAATGATCCATGTGAGTATACCACTCCCACTCTTTCAATATTATGATGGAATCATGGTAGAATGTTCTATCCCATTTTCAAAACCATAAACCATAGTTTTTATAGAAGATTCTTATATGTTTCATTTAAGGTTGTTTGATATTGAATCTAGGTCAAAGGATGGGTGAGTACATGTCTTCGATCATGAGGTAGGTGGTCTATAAGTTATATCCCAAAGTCATGATTTATATTCATGTGTATGTGGTTTCGATTTTGTTCCATTACATTGAGCATTTGATTTCTCGATAGGAAATGATGAATTAGTTGTATAAATGTTGGTTTGGTCCTTTTAAATACCTCATTTGATTCATTTATAGAGTATACCAAGCCTAAGTCCACCCATGGTGTGTTCCACTCCATTGATCAAGGTATTGGAGTTTCTAAACTATGAATTGAAGTTTCTAAAAGACTACAGTAAATGAAATTATGTTTTTCTTGTTAACTTCGAAAAAATGGGTTGTGAGGTTACTATAGGTAAAAGTGATAAATGGTTTAAGGGGGGACATTATTTTTATAAAATGGTTTGAATGTATATTTTAATGGTTATGGTTATGAATAAATTATAATATGGTCATGAAGTGTAATTGAGTAAATTTATTGGAATAAATGAACTAAGAGATTGTGGATAAAATGAAAAGGTGCACCCTTTTTGTTATTATGTGATAATACATAGATGATGATAATAATAAGAAATGTTACTATTGGTTGGTTGGGATATTTTAATAATTCTCCTCTCCCTTGGGTGGTAAAGTATGATTCTCCTAGAACACTGATGCATCATAGTTTTGGAGGATATACTGATTCTCCAAACTCCAAGGGTATGGGCATGGAAATCCATATCTTGGTTGGGGATGGTAAAACCTAGAATTATGAATAATATTTTGAATACATGGAATGGTTGTTTTTGTATGTTGATATGTGACCCCTATAAAATGTGGTTCAGACAACAGGAATGGTCCGAAGAAATTTTTATGTGTACGAGTATCACATAAAATTAAGAAAAAATATAGGTAATTTAAATATTTTTAAATAATGAAATCTAGTGAATATAAAACTTTATTTTTTACTGTACCTTTACATACACTATTATTAGACTCGTTATTACATTATAAACTATTGTTGGTGTTCTAGTGAGTTGTACTCACACCCATCTGGTCCACCCGTTGGGTACCCGAGTCAAATTTGTGGTTGCAGTTCAGAATAAGGGAGACATTCTTATATTAGATGGATGATGTGGGTGTCGGTACAGAACATGGATTAGGGGACTAGACAAGACATTGGGACTCATTTTGGGGATTTTATTTATTTCCTTTTTTCTTTTATTTTTGTACTTTATACTATCATGACTTGAAATGTTTTCTACTGTGGTTATTTGATAGTTCCTCTATTTGGGAATTTGGTATGTGATGTTTTGAAATTTATTGTTGTTTTATGTTGTTGTTTAACATGATTAATTTTTTTGGTTTTCTCAATTAAAGATGCAATATTCTCCCCACATGTTCCATTAAACCCTCACTGCTAGTCATAATCCTCTACTGTACGTGGAGGCGTGCATGAGGTCATGTGGAGCTTTGACTCAGTGCAGTATTTTAATGTCACTTAAGATGGGATATTACAAAGTTGTATCAAATGGGGTTCCTTTATATTTATTTACTATTTGGGAAAGGTAGTCATGATAATAGGATATGTCAAACCTCAAAAATGATCTCATTCATTAGAGTATCTTACCAATGTGTGGAAGAAATCCCATGTTACCAGTGTTATATTTTTTTGTGATGTTTTTAGTTATAGTGGGATCTTATTTCAAATTTGGTAAAGCACTTTTTTTGTATTATGATTTTTTATAAGGTTTTATCCATAGATCATCATAGAACAAGGTATATGCAACCATTAATTTAATCACTTAGTATTTATGTTTCATGTATCACATTAGGAACTCATGGAAGAGCATGTTATGAGGGGTCATTTGAAATGAAAATGATTTATGGGTTTTCTTATGGTTTCATGAATGTATTTCTTAACATGGAAGTTGAAAAAAATTATTTAAGTTGAAATTTAATATATTAAAATAGTTAAAATGGGTCATAATATGGATGTTATAATTTTTTTATGTTTAAAAATGAAAAAATGGTGTCAAATAGAAGGTTTTTAATTGAGATTTATTTTACCCTGAGTTTTTCATGGACCATGATAGGGACAATTGAGGGTAGTGAAAGAGATTTTATTATATCCATTGGGATAGTGTATGTGGAGTGGGATATTTATGTATATTAGTGATCCCTTATTTTTGAAAACTATGGAAACTATATGTTAAGTGTCCTTAGATTTGTGTTTGGAATTATAAAGAAATTATACCATGATGGTATTTACCGGTTGGATGACATGACACTACTGGAAAATGGGTCTATACCCACGGTTTTGTGAAAAACCGTGGGTATAGGCCCCCCCTATACCCACGGTTTTGGAAACCGTGGGTATAGCGATAGTATCGAGACCTATACCCACGGTTTTGGAGAACCGTGGGTATAGGTCCCCTATACCCATGGTTCATGGTAAAACCGTGGGTATAGGCATTTTTTGAAGACCTATACCCACGGTTTTTGAAAACCGTGGGTATAGGTGGTATATTTTTCAAAGACCTATACCCACGGTTTTTCAAAACCGTGGGTATAGAGTTCCCGCGTTATGGCGGGAACAAAAAATTCCGCGGGACCGAATTTTTTATTTATGAAAAGACGATCTTAAATAATATAAATTTATAGATACGAAATATTAGATCATATAATATGTTCAGGTTAGTTGGTCAGTCCCTCAGATTTCTCAGCATAGGTCGCGGGTTCGAAAAACGGCGGGTTATATATTTTGATTATTGCAGATATATTAATATAAGAATAAAGAAGTATATTTATATAACAATTGGATTGTTGCCTCGGTTGGTCGCTGTGGCTGGGCAGCGAACGGGATGCGCGGGATCGAAACCCATCGGTCTTCTATTTTCGATTATAACTGTTATATTAACATATTAATATAAAATTATCATTATATATCAATAGCGGCGTTAGATCAGTTGGCAACTCAGTGCGGCGCGGGATTTCGGCGTGTCGCTGTCTCAAGCGGGAAGCGTGGGTTCGAAACCCAGCCGCTTATATTTTTGAAATTGCGAAGAGAACCTATATTAATATATATAAGAAAAAATATATATATATATAACATATTGAAATGGCAGCTCGGTTGGTTAGTTGCGGTGCGCGGCCTCGTTGCATTGCGTGAGGTGCGAGTTCGAACCCTTCCAGCCGCGATTTTTTTGAAAATAATTGAAATCCCCACGGTGTGAAAACCGTGGCGTATTTGCCTGCCACGCTGTACAGCGTGGTGCTGGTGTGTGACACACCTATACCCACGGTTCTACCAAACCGTGGGTATAGGTGAAGACCCCTATACCGACGCCATTCCAGCCCACGGTTCCCAAAACCGTGGGTATAGCCTATACCCACGGTTCCCAAAACCGTGGGTATAGCCTATACCCACGGTTTTGGGGGCTATACCCACGGTTTTGAACCGTGGGTATAGCCCGTTTTTCCAGTAGGTCATCACATAGGATGATCCTGAAATAGTGAAACTATAACCCCCACTGGTTTTGAGAAATAGGAGGAAGATAATTTCTTGGTGAAAACTTCTCATTTTATGTAATTTATAGAGAGAGACCCAATGTAGGAAGTTTTGGGTATGTTTGATCAGATGAGTGTTTTTCATATGTAACAACCACTGATGATTACTAGAGAGATCGAACCATAGGTAGTAGATCTATGGATTGATTACATATAGATGATATTGGATCACATAAAGACTCTTATAGAAAAGTGGTTCGTGTTTGAGGGTTATATGTTATTTGGACTAGCGAAGTGATGGTTGGATATTTAGGATAGGTATGAGTAGTTTGATTCCATGTATTGGAAGAATATCCAAGAGAAGTTACTATATCACTTTTTACCTAAGGCCCTGAGGAAAATGAAAGCTATATAGTTTATGTGTTTGATACTAGGAAGTATGATGGCGATGAATTATGTTGGCCACTTCACTTACATGGAGTTTTTTATTATACATTGATATAATATTAGGAATATACTTCCAAAATTATTAATAATGGTTATAGATGTGAGATCAAGTCATAGTAGACATATTTCATTTGAATAGGTTTTCTGAGGTACTAGATAATGCTATGATTTATTTGGGGAACCTGAAGGGGGCTTCTAATGGTAGGGAATAATTCTTCATTTGAGAGGACTGGTGGTGCATATTCTAAGAGTAGGAAAACCAATTATAAGAAATTCCACTAGGGAGGTGGATGACAGAGTATCCATGGCAGTGGATCGGTCTTATAGGGAAGCGGTTGAGTGATTTTATATTAGTATGGAAGACCATTCCACAAGTGTGGTCAGTGTCCATAACCACCAGAGGAATGCTATGATTGTGGGAGGATAGTTCATGTACAAATGTTCTATAATATACCTCAACATATGGGTAGTGATAGAAGATCTTTTATGGTAAAGAGTACCAGTTTGGGGTCTGCTACCTTTTATCAATCTAAATATTGGAGTTCGACTTTCCATATTGGTTGAGTTTGGGATGTGGTACTTCAAGAAAAGAGCATCTATATCAGTAGGGAAATAAATCTCTAGTAACTTAGATTGGAGACCAAGGTAGATGGGAAGGTTAGTTTCATGAAGATTATACTGTACACGGTGGTGGGGAGGCTAGAATATCAACATTTTAAGGTATGATTCTTTTAGCTTCCACACTAGATAGTTCATTATATGATAATAGAACCTTGAATTATTTCACAACTACCCATTTTTTATATGGTTTGAATAAGTTGGGGGAGACATTATATGGAATCATTTTCATTGATACTCTATTAAGGGTGCCATCATTGGGTATTTTACATGTAAGGAGTACTCCCTCAAGGTTGGTGGGTACAATATACTTGGGAAATTTTACATCATTGATATGATAGGTTTTGACCTTATAATGGTAATTGAATAGTTGGTTAATTACGAGGAAAACATTGAGAATTACCCTTGAATAAGGAGTTTCACATTTCCATAGGGTGACACTAATGTCCATCATGGATAATGGAATATCCAGGTAATCCATGAAAGTCCAAATCATCTGAAATTTTATGATTCAACTACTTAAATAGGAAGTTATACACTTTATTTTAGGAGAGTGGAATATAATTTCATTCCACATATAGTGAATCAGTTTCAGGATGTGTTTCCTGGGGAGCTTTTTGGGCTTTCACCTAAAAGGGAATTTGAGTTCACATTTAAGTTAGTACTTGAATCTATGTTTGGTTCTATTCTACCATAAAAAATGAAACTAACTAAACATCGTAATATTAAGACTTAGTCGATGGAGTTAGATGTCAACGTATTTATGTGTTTGAGTACATAACCTTGGGGTTTAAAATTTTTTATCAAAAAATGATGATGGAATGTTGTGGTTTTTTTGTATATTACCTAAAATTGTTCCAAATGATGATTAAGAACCGATATCTTCTTCTTCATATCAATTAAAATATTTTCTACCTGAATGGTGCTTGTGTTCACCAAAATTGATATGAGGTCAGAGTATCATCATCTAAGGGTGAGACCTTGTGACATACTGCCGACTGATTTCAGAAGTAGGTATATCTTGTATGAGTTTTTCAGGACTCTATTTGGATTAAAGAGATATCATTTCATGTTTATGGACTTGATGAACCAAATTATTCACTCATACTAAGATTAGTTTGTAGTTTTTTATGAAATATTAGTGTACTTCTAGGCTCATGAATTTCATTAGAAAGATCTCTATGATATCTTTAGTACACTAAGAGAGAATAAGATTTAGGAAAATATATCAAAGTTTCATTTATAGATTTATAATGTATATTTCTTGGTCCACATCATATTAGATGAATTTATATCAGTATACCCAAAAAAGGATTACTTTCTGGATTCGTAGGAGTAGCACATGAATGTTTTTTATATCTGAAAATTTCTATGTCTAGGGGGTTATTATTAAAGGTTCATCAAATACATTTATTAATTGGTAGTTACATGTTTGGTCCTGTCTAATATGGGTGTTATGTTTGTGTGGTTCAAGTCATGATTGAATGCCTCTGATGAGTTAATTAAATTTTTGACAACTACAACTATCTTGATCATTATTAATTCAGGTAAGGAGAATACCTTGTTTTGTGAAACATCAAGGATTGAAATTAGGGAATTGTTGATATAGGAAAATTGAGTCATATCATATGTATAATGGATGTTGAGGCCACATGAATGGAACTATCCTATGCAAAATTTCAATTTTTCTACAGTAGTTTATGCCCTGAAATATCGGTGGAAATATCTTTTGGTTGAAAATTTCAGTGTAATTACTAATCATAAAAGCCTAAAATACATATTTTTACTTCGTGAAATAATACTACAGTAGTGGAAATGTATCATGTGCATGAATTCCTTTGACATTGAGCTATCTTATAAGTGCGTAAAAGGAAACAATGTTGTTGATTATTTGAACTGAATGACATAGGCTTATGAGGTTTATGAGTGTGGTTCTGAGTGGAAAATGATGGATTTTTTCACTATGATGCATCTATATATTAAGAATGAAATGGAACATATGACCCTTATGTCTTTATCCATCAAATACATATTTTTATGGTAATTTTATGTTACTACTTGTATTTTCAAGGATTGGATACATTATTTTCTTTCCTTAAAGTTAGTGGTGTACCCGAGCTTGACCAAAATGTATAGTGATCTTCACCGAAAATTTTATTACTTGGGAATGAAAAGGGGGTTTGACGGTTTTGTTACACGATTATACACCTATCAGTAGGTGAAGGATGAGAATCGATGACCTTGCTGAATGTTATAGCTATTACCCATTCTTAAATGGATATTGGATGATGTTACCATAGATCTTATGGTGGTACTTCCAAGGACACCTCAGAAGAATGATGCATTATTAGTGACTCTAGATCATTTGAAAAAGTTCTCACATTTTTTTCTGAATCAAAATAATTTCACCTTAGACTAGTTGGGTGACATGTATGTCCAAGAGATATTATATTTTCATGGGGTAACATAGAGAATTTTTTAGATATGGATCTACATTTAACCTCATACTGATGATAGAGGGAATGTTGATAGAATGAGTCCTAGATTCTAGTAAGACATGGGAGAAGCATTTAATATTTCCTAATTTTATCTATAGAAATAGTTTTTAGGTGAATATTTAGATTGAACCGTGTGAGGTACACTATTTTCAACTTCTAAATATCCCTTATGATAGATTGAAGTGGGAGATTCATCGTTTTTGGGACTAAGTATTTGGAATGATACATTGAAACATGTTTATTTTATCTGGAATCATATAAATATGGCCCAAATCATATAAAATTCATTCACTGATCGAAATCACTAACCTCTTCAGTTTATGGTGGGTAACCATGTCTTACTTTCCGTTTCACTGATATTGGGTCAATGTAAGATTTGGATGTAGGTAAGGTTGACTCCCAAGTATGTTGGACGATTTGATATGGTGGAGAGGATCAAAACAGTAGAATATTAATAAAATCTATCATAAAATTATTGTTCTATTCAAGATTTTTTTTCATGTTTCACTTCTTTGGTAGTATTACACTAACCCATCACATATCATTGAGTTGATGAGGTTGAGATTGAGCTTGTTGTTTCCTTTGAGGGGTATTTGATTCATGTTGTGGATCATAGTGAAGAAATATTCTAGGGTATGAATGTACCATTGGTCCTTTTTTTATTGTAGAATGAGCATGTTTAGGAGAAATTTGTTAGTGAGAAGGTAATAAATAGGTAAAGTGGCCCAATAACTTTATAATGGGGACACATTGATTCTTGAAGTGAATCTCAAAGGGGGATTTTTAAAAGGCGAATAGGTTACAAGATCCTTAACTATGTATGAGGTATGTTTTATTTAAATTTTTATTTGAATCTCTCTGTTTGGGTTAATGTAATTATTCTTGATAATTTCAGGGTCTTGTGTGTATCTTTTGGATTTGGGACATGAAAAATGGAAAACAGTGTCCATCTAGTATATGGATCATACTTCGAACAAGGTAAGGGTTAACCGTAAGACATGAACAAAAAGTATATGTGTCCTTACACCCTTAGAAAGAGGCTAGAACATTGCCACAACATGATTTCTGAAACTGTGTGGGTGTCTCTACAAAATTGTGTAGCAAGGAACCAAATTAGAGAGAGGGCGCCACACTGTTGTTTCATAGTTTGGATAATTTTATGGCCAAACCATTTTCCTCATTAAATTGGGTCATTTTACCATTTTTTCCATATTTCAATATGATTTATTATATGATTTATTTACAATTTCCCTCTCCATTATCCTAGTGTAATAACCCTTTCCCCCCAATATTCCCAAGGATGATTCTCCTTCGATCGTTGGTCATTTGAAGAATCATTGGTTGTGAATATAAGCTATGAGTGATTCTACAACTCTTAATCATTAATTTTTTTAGGAAAGTAATGGTGAATTGTTTTCAATAATTTTGACTCCCTAAAACCATATTTTTCATGTAGATCCTTTGATTGGGAATTAGGGTCTTTTTATGATAAATCAAGGGCCTTGGTTGGGAGATTACATTTCTTAAAACATGAGGTAGGTGGTAAATAAGTTATGTCCCAAATTCGTGACGTCTATTAATGTTTATGTGGTTTAGATTTTATGTATTTATGTTGTGAATTTGATTACATGGTTGGAAATTATAAATTGGGTATCTAAATTTTTTGCTTGACCTTTCAAAAACCTATTTGGATCCATTGATAAAGAGTAGAATGGGCCTAAGTCTACCCATGGGGTGTTCCACTACCTTGAACATGGGAAATGAGTTGTTAAATTTTTAAATGAATGGTTTATGAGATTATACAAAATATAATTGTTTTTTCTTATTAACATGGAATAAATGGGTTTTGGAGGTAACTAACAAGAAAAGTGATAAATGGTTAAAGGGGGAATGCACTTATGATTAAATGGTTTAAATGTATTCTTTAAAGGATGTGGTTATCAATAAATGGTATTATGGTCCCAATGTGGAATTGAGTAAATTAATTGAATGTAATGAACCATGATATTGTTGATAAAATTAAAAGGTATACCCTTGCTGTTACTGTGTGATAATTAGTCACTAATTATGACCATTATAAATGTAACTAATGGTTGGTTTGGATGTTGGACTGATGATACTCTCCCATCGATGGGATAGAATAATTCTCCAGGCACCCAGATCAGCATATTTTTAGGGGATATATAAATTATCCTTGCTTAAAGGGTTGGGACATAGCATTCCATATCATAGTTTGGGATGGTTTTACATGGAGTTCCAAATACCAGTATGAATAAAAGGACTTATTCTCCTTGAAATTTGACATGTGATCTCTATAACATGTGGTTTAGAAGATCGACTTGGTTTGAAGTAAGTTTTATGGTTCCAAGTATAACATGGAAATGAGAAAAAATATCTATAATTTAAATATTTTTAAATAACGAAACCTAGTTTTCTACTACTTGTATTTTGTTTACATTACTTCATAATACACTACTATTAGACAAGTTATTTATTTAGAAACCATTTTTGGTGGTCCAATGAGTTATAAGATGGATGATATGGGAGTCATGATGGAGTGTCAATTAGAGTACTAGACAAGATGTTAGGGACAATTTTTTGGATTCCCTTTAGTTTAATATTTTTAATTTCTTTTTTAACTTTACAATATCATGACATGACATGATTACTACTTTGGTTAGTCTTCACTTCAATAGATTGTGTAAGTGGTAAGTGATGTTCAGTATTTTTTATTATTGAATATATGTTTTTTTCTTTATTTACACTATTGGTCAACTCTATAATAGAGGGTATAGTCACACCACATGTTCCATTATACTCTCACTTATAGTTGGAAGCTTCTATAATACGGGTAGTCCTTCTTGACATCATGTGGAGCACTGGCTCAGGGCACCAATTTTGGGGCACCCGAGTAGGGATGTTAAAAATATAGTCACCATAAATTGAAAAACATCCCAAAAATGAACATTTTTAAAAGAATATAATATATATCATTAACCCGACCAAATATATGTGTTTTAAATTTTTTTAAATCATTTAATAAATCCTTATTTATTATAAAATATCATTAATTCCAATTTTGGATCTATTAAATTAATTTGAATTTAAAAACAACTCGAACGAAAATGAATTCAAATATAATCTATTCACACATACCTACCATGTTATATTTATCTTCAAAATTTGTGTAAAATAATATTTCATTAAATATATATACATTTTAATAATTTTGAACCATTTATTTAATTTATCTATTAATATAATAATTAATATATAAGTATTGTGTAATCTAATGGGGTAATTATTTCATACGTAAAATTATAAATAAATTACCATGATAAAAAATAATTTATCTTTTAGATAACTATTTTGAATCAAGAAAAGACTATGTTTATTCCTATGAATAAAATATAAAGATAATAAAAAAATAGAATTAAAATTTTCACATTTTTTAATATAAAATAATATAAAGGTAAAAATCGTGGTCAAATGAAAAAAAGAAAAATATTGGTTTTTTGGATTCTTATAGATGAGATATATTAATCTAATAAAATTAATGTATGTGTTGGGGTCATTTTTTAGTACTTATCATATTATTTTTAAACTAAATTACCTGATTTACCCTTATCATGATGAATTAAATTTACTATGGCTACTATTAAAAATGGGAAAAATAATAAAGAACTATTTAAAATATTTTTACCCCATGATTAAAAATATATAATCCATTTTATTTTATTTAAAAAATAAAATTTATAGAATAAAATTTAAAAATAAACCAGGAAAACACAATGAAAAACTATTCTTTAGAAAAATGTATTTTTAAGTATAAAACTCTTTTTATTTAAAATTTAAGTCTAAAAATTATTCATAAAACCATAATTGAATAATATTTCATCAAAAGGAACTAAAAAAATATTAAAACTAATAAAAAATTTAATTTTACAAAGTAAATTATTTAAAAGAAACTAAAGTTTTCAATAAAAATCTTTATTTTCATAAAATACTCCAAAATTTATCATAAGATAATTTTGAAATGTTGATCTGAAAAATTAATATATTTATTCCAAAATTTAAATTTTAAAATTTTAAAATTAATATTTCAAATAAAACTATATAATACATGAAAGCACAATTTTGATAGAAATGAAACAATATCCCATTTGACAAAAAAATAACTTATATTTTTATAATGAAAATAACTATATAAAAAATAATTAATGAATATTAAAAAGAAATTAAAATGAATTTTCTTAAAATTACATGGGATTTCATACTATACTACCTATCTAGTTTATAATATCATGAATCATAATTCTTCATGGTTTTTAACTCTATATTCAACAACTTTCTCTTTAAATTTGTTTTGGAAAAAAATACTAATCAAAATCTGTGGTGTTTACATGAATAAAATAAATTCATTGGGTCATAATCAGACATATTTGTCTAAAAATATTCATGGATGGTCTTATATGACCTAAATTTAGGTTATTTTTTATTTAAACCTTCTTTTATAGGGAAATAATATTTCATAAAAAATACATCTTCCTTCAGGATTCGATTATTTACAGAAAATTAATTTTTGTTATGAATAATTTTCATTTATTCTAATTTATTATTCTATTATATCCATGTTTTTACTTCCCACCAGCGTTCTTCTATCCCTAGTTGAAACTATTTTTTTTCATATTCAATGATCATTTTTCTACCCTCCACTAATTAAATATATTTTTTTCATCATCCATTTACCAATGTGGGTTTCCAAAAAAGGTCTTTTCAAATACTTCAAATGCTATTCTTTTTAATTTTATTATTTCATTCTACTTTAACTTTTAGATTATGGTATATATTTTTTTGGATACCTTAATTTAATTTTAGTTAGAATAATTTTTTTATGATTTTTACTCTCTATATTTAGAAAAATAGTTTTTCTAAAGTGACATAAAATACATATTTTTTAAGATGATATTAAGAAATTCTTTTTAAGAAAAAAATATTGTTATATTTTTTATTCTATTTTCAATGTATTTTCTCCAATTATGTATTGGATCATAAATCATCATATATATCCTCTATTAATGTATTACTTTTGGGTGATCATTTTTTGGAATCAAGTGATTGAGTTTTTTTATTTTTTGACTCAATTTAAAAATGGTGTGAACCCCATTTTATTTTAATAGGTTATTTATAATAAAATGACGTATTTTATTTTAGGTGGGACACATATATATCTAGTATTATATGTAGGGTCCTATATCACTCTCCCATGAATTAATTAAGTTTTCAATTAACAAGAGATGATAAAATGTTTTGTGAATGAAATACAGGAAGATTTGTTCACATTTATTATTTTTTGAATAAGATGTGAGATGATTTTTTCACAAGTATATTGTGTGAATGAGATGCAGGATTATTTTTTAATAGTACTCTATGTGAACATGGTATTGGATACTTTTTTAAAAAATATTTTCTATATTTATATTTGTGCTATAAATCTTTATTATACTATTAATTATTGGAATGTCATATTTTATATGCCTATGATTATGATACTTGACTCATGTTTAATGTTTCAAGATTATTCACACATTTCCATGGAATATGTTTGTTAATTTGAGATTATAAGTCTTTTTATCATCCCTTATGGGAAATACATATTTTTCCATGTTCTTTTCAATAATATGTTTCTCCTCTTCCAATTTTTCTCATATAATTATGATCTAACTCATACATGTTGAAGTGTTTTACCTTATAGTGTATTTGAGATCACCCTTTTCTTATGTTTTTATTACCCAAGTTATAAATATGGTAATAACTTATGATATTTATAGAATTCGTTCTTTTGTGTTTTAATTAAGGTGAAATGATCAAAATTTGTGTGAAGTAAGATTCACCTGTAACTTTTCCTCAAATACACTAAGCCTTCTAAACATGGAATTGTTGATTTTTTATGAGTGGAAATCAATAATCCATGTTAATGTGGTAAAATAAATATTGGTTCATCTCAATTTATATCAATGTTTTTTTAAATAATGTTTTTTTATAATGGGATTACAATTCTAGGTAAATGTAGAGTGGAAGATAGAGTATGGTCATAAATATAATACGACATTTAGGGAAAAAACATGGAAATTATGATACTAAACTATGTATTATTTTATCATAATAATTTTTTTATCTGAATATCATATCTCCTTAAAATAAATAATCCCCTTAATTATTTTTGTTCATTTACCTTCATAGACATGTTCCTTAACTAATCCAAAATATATAAATATTAAATTGGAATGTAATACTTTGGTCTATGTATTAAACCAAACATCAAATATATTACAATGTATACTAAAACATGCCTTTTAATGTCATCATGAATATCCAATAGGGGTTTCCTCCTTCCCGTGGAAGATACAGACTTCTCATCAAACCATGACCATGAAAACGGTTCCTTCAACCAAACCACATAATTGTTTATTTCTGAAATTTAATTCATCCATAAATAACCAAATTAAACTCCAACTATCCATTTCTAGTAAACAATTAAAATCACCAAAATCACAACTATATCTATAGAGGACATAGACACACAATAACATGGTGAAAATCATAGTAGGTTTTCTTTCTTCTAAAATCCTAAATCTTACTTAATCTCTTAATAGTTATAATGAGATTATATTTAATTTTATATTATCCCGAAATATTTAATTTATTAAATATATTGTTTCAAAAATAATACAAAAATATTTAAAACCTATATATATATTAAAAATTAAATATATATGATTGTAAGGTATCCAGTATAAAATCGAATTATGAAATATATATAAATATAAAAAAATATCAAAACAAATTAACATTCACTATAAAAAATTTACTAACAAGTGCAGTTAAGAAACTAATAATATATTTTTATAAAATTTAATTTTTTTAAGGTATTATATATTTTTATATTACGAAAAGATTAAAAATTTATTAATTAGCAATTTCTAGGAAAAGAAATAGTTAATATTTAAGTTTATTTTCAAATAAAAATACTCTATATATAATTATTTAAATTAAAAATAATATTCATAAATTATAAAATTTAATTTTTACAATTTAGATGAATTTTTAGATTGATCATGGTTATATCATCTAAAATTAATATTAGTTTTTATTATAAAAAGATTTAATTTTGGGTAAATAGTGAAAAATATCATTTTTACAAATTACATAACTCTTATGACATTATTAGTATTTATGCGTGTATTTGAAAATTTATGAAAAAAAATTTCAAAGAAAAAATATTTACTTCATAAGTGACATTAAATTTTAAAAAAAAATTAATTTATAAACACATATTTTACATTTTAGAATTTAAATTGTATTTTTCAATAAATAATAATTAAAAAATTAAAAATTTTGTCTCTTAAATTTATTTTAAATCAATTTTATAAATTTAATCAAAGAAATGTATTTAAAATTTTTAATCCTTATGTCCAAATTATATTATACATACTATTTTATTTTTTATAATAAAGGATAACTTTCCTAGGAAAAAACAATTTATCGTTGTGAAAACCGAAATGGTAAAATTGAGTTACCAAAGAGTTGAAGGTCCTAGAAAGTTAAAAAAGGTCTAATATAAAATTTTGAGATTTTTATAGACCATATATATTTATATATATATTATTTATCAATTATAGAGCCATTTTCCTTCAGAGATACTTCCTTTTATTGAAATGTTTTGCGAATTTAAAAAAAATACCCCCAAATTTTTACTTATAAAAGGTTAAATCCTCTCCTCTATTCCCAATAAACCAAAATCCACTAATATAGGTTAAATATATAAAAAAACTTCTAATAAAAATTCTTATAATCCTTAATTATTTATTTTAATCTCAAAATACCAGCCCCTAAATATTTAACCCCCTTCGAAAAGGATATAACCAAAGTAGTGTGGTTTAGATTTATAATCATTTATCACTCTTTTACTTTTATTTATTTGTATTTATTATTTATAAAATAAGTTTTAACAATATAAAATTGATAAAATATGTACCATATTACAATTTTATTCCATTATAATGGTGTTAAATTATTAAACCATTGTTCCCTTTTTCCTAAGGGAAAACGAAAAATGTTATTTTTGTGTGCGTGGACTACTATCTCCCAAAACAATAGGGTTTCCCTTAACATACTCAATATTATGGTAATTATTCTAAATTTAATAAATAATTATTATTTAAATATCATATTTTGGATACTAAAATGATGTAACATAGTATTCCTTGCAAATTTTCTAGGTAAAATGAAATCATCCACCATTCATATGTGTGGACTACCACCTCCATGGAACGATTAATTTTTTTTTTGCATTTTTATCACAAACATTAATGTATTCTAATTAGAATGAAATATTTGGATAAATATGTTGTTTATAATATCACTAGAGGTATTTTAAGATAAATTAGAGAACATATATATTATATGAAAAAACTATTATCCTTAATTTAACAATATAAAACAAACATAATTAGTGGAAAATATTTAATAAAAATTATTTAATATTTTTATATATGTTAATTATTATTCTAATTACATTACAGTTCAATTATATCACATAAATAAACACTAAATCGTATCATTATGCTACTATTGTAAAGAAAATTATTTGCGATGGGTATACGGGCCCGTCACAAATACTTTTTACGACATTCACATCACAAATCATTATATATATATATATATATAAAGTATATAATCAGAGACTTATTTGCGATGGGCAATTAGCCCATAACAAAAAAAATATTATTTGTGATGGGCCCATCGCAAATAATATTATTTGTGATGCTGTTTTCCGCGACAGGCTATTTGCGATGGGACCCCGTCGCAAAAACCTATTTGCGATGGGATCCCATCGCAAATAGCCTGTCACAAATATCTAGAATTCTAGTAGTGGTCTACTTCCATTACAGACTGATCGAGGTGTTTTATTACCAACAATGGTAAGATTTGGCCTTATTAATTTTGGGAGAATGAATATAAGGTGGGTTATTGAAGTTTCACCCAGATTTGCTGAGTGTTTGGGCCTTTGGTTATTTTCCCCAAAAACACTATAGGTAGGTGGCTTCACTCTTGACTACTCTTGCTATAACATGAAATATTTGGTTTTAAATTAATTATTTTCAGGAAATTCATTGTAAAATTTATGTGTGAAGATTTTTTGAAACCCCTTTAGTGTTAATTTATGGGTTTTGGGAGAAATATGATAATGTTGTACAATATGAATTATTATTTAAATTTAAAATATTGAATTTTAAAATCGGTTTATTGGTTTGTTTTTTGGAAAAATATTGTGAAATTTTTTTTCAAAAAATAATTTATTTTATTAATATTTTTTGGAATATCTGATTTGGGTGGTTGTTTAGATTTAATGGTTAATAATGATTTATAATGGGATGGTTAGTGGTCTTGAAGTAACACCATCAAAGAATTGGGATGTGGTCTTAAAGCACCATAATAAAAAGGGTATGAGTTTGGATTGAAGTTCCACCGTCAATGTTAACACAAATATTGGTTGGTTGCATTGTGTGTGTGATGAGCTATATGTATTGGGTTTCGTGAGTTTGATTGGTTTAGGAAAATATAAAATGGTAAATGACTTGTTTAGTTGTGTTCCTTGTAAATGATTTGTTTTGGGTGAATTTTTTTAGTAAGGGCCTGTTTGGATTGTTGTAAACTGTTAAAATATTTTAAAGGTTTTATATAAATTGTTTTATATCAATGTGTTAACTTATTCTATCATAGTGGCACGAGCTGGGAAGTCATTTGGGGAAAGAGTACTAATTATTTTTACTCACCACCTACATTGTAACATGGGTACTTTTTCAAATGTTTTATTCCAAGACATATGTAAAGGTAAAGCATCACATTTTTGTAGTGGCACATAATGATTCTTGGGAAGTATTGGAGTTGGAGATTAGAGCTTGACATGGGGATGTAGAGTCATGTGATTGTTTCTTGAGTCTTGTTGTTTTGTTCTTCCTCATAGTACTCTAATTTGGTATTGGTCTGGTTTTTATTGCTATTGGCATGTGGTTGAATGATAATATAATGTTAACTTACATCATGTAGTTGTTTTGGTAGAGACACATTTGGTTGGTTGTTTTCTTTTCAATGGAAAAATCATCCCCCACCATTCATGAATCCATTGACATTCATTACCAGCCTTTGGAACATCAGGGATGTTTCTTAAGGCCATGTAGCATATCCACCTCAACTCAAGCAAATGAGTAGGGGTGGGTAATTATAGAATATATCCAAGAATAAGTAACCACAAGTGATCCATGGAATGGATCCTGTATTTTCCACATAAGACACACATTTCGAATCTATATAAAACCCATAAAATTATTTACATTCATAAGTTTATCCAACTCAAGTGATCAACCAATGATGTAAATATATTTAGTTTGTAGTGTAATGAAAAATAAACCCCTTGGTATTATACTTATATGAGTTTCTAACAAAACCAAGGAACATTATCCATTGATTTTGGGTAGGCTTATAATTGAATATAAGGGAATAATCCAAGACGTTCTATGTCTGTGTCAGTCAAGTGAATTTTGGGAGATCATCCCATGTATTCTATGTTTTTTCAAAGATCTAGATATATCAGGGACATCAAATCATGTAATTCATCACTGTAATAAATTGACAGAATCAAAACTGGTTGTAACACATGGTGTTTACATCAAGTAATCATGTGTCAACCTATGAGTTCTCACAAGGAATTATAATTGAGGAATCCAATGTCTTCTTAATTAAATTATAGACCATTAATGGTTTGAACAAATTACATAAATAGTATCCAATGCATAACAAGTAACTAACCATAATTTTAAGTGTCCATGGAATTTAAAAATTTACATATTAAGAGTAACTAAAGACAATGTCAAGTGATATATCCATGCCATTTCATAATTCAATTAATTTTATTATAAAATTCCACTTTTACCTGACTAGACAAATATAGAATATTTGTTGGTTTTATTACATAAAAATGGGCTTTTCATAAGGTCCTTGAAAAGACTCCAAAAGATGTGTTTTTGTTATATTTTAAATATAGTTAGTATACCCATTATTTCAAAAAAAAACATCAAAGGTGGTTATTATTGATTTATCCCACCCTAAAAAGTTTTTGGGGACTTCTATAACATCAATTTGAAGATTTATGTGTCTAATTAAAGGATTAATTTATTTAGGGGAAATTTAAGGACATCCCAGTTTTCAAAAAAACATAAAAATTATATACATAAAGAGTTTGAGTAAAAATATAAAGACCCCCAAAATTTTCCTCATAGAAGAATCCTTGTCTCATACCAGCCATAGATTTTAGTAGAAATAAGAGAAATCATAATAACCGAAATGTTCCTTGAAAATAGGTTATATTGGGTCACATAGAGATAACACCACTGATAGTGAAAGTGAGGTAAAATGTAAAATGAGTGTTAGCTTTACCATGTGTGTTCCAATGGGACCACCGAAAAAGGAAATGAAGGCTAGATAAGGAACATACAATTAAAATACATAGATCTAAGAGGGTATATATCTAATTATTATATTTTAAAAATTAGGGAGGATTACAGTAAAAATAATTATTAATGTCAATAGGGAAAAATGTCATTTTACAAACTTTTTAATAAGCTGCATGGTTTGGATACATGGTTAGTAGATCTAACTCTCATTGTGTGTCAAACTATTCTCATGAATTTTCTAGGCCACATGGTTGATCTTCATTATTAGGGAAAACAACGTGCTCAACATTTTCCCCGTATGGTTTCTCCAAAAACTAAAACTTCGGCCCTCGAACCTCCCCGAACAGTCATAAAACGTTTTTTAATCCACATGGAACTTTTATTTTAGTAAAAATAGGATGTTTGATAGAACATAATGGTTTCATAACTCTATATAGAACCATGAAAATAATTTTTTCATTATTTATACTCTAATATATATATATATATATATATATATATCATATTTGGGATTGAACTCCTGGGAAATGAAATCATCATCAATACATATGTGTGGGCTACTGCCTCCAAGGAAGGGTGTATTAAATTTTCAAAAACATCCTATAATGGATGTATCTAAGGATGAAAATAAAAGTTAAATATTATTTTAATGATACCACTAGGTTCTAATATGATAAATTTGATTACCTATTAATGATATGATCTATAAAATCTCATCATTAATTCAATTATTTAAAACAAGTTACAATTTTAAAAATAATCAATGATTGTTTATGTATTGAATTTATATAAATTACATCCTCTTTATAAATATTTAAAATTTTGACATGTCACACTAATAATAAATAAATATGTAAATTATGCTTATGGTATAATGATATTACAAATATTCGACCTTATAGTCACCCATTAATCATGATAGGTTCATGTTTTGGTCATTTTAACCACCTCCTTGGACAATACTATTCATTTATATCATGGATGACTATGAGAACTTATTTATTGGTATAATATGATATATATATATATATGTATGTATGTATGTATATATATATTTGAAAATAATTTTTTTTTCTTTTTCTAAGATTATATGAATATTTTACTCATCAATTATGGAATCACCCTCTGTTCATTAAGTAGCACTGGAACATATGCTTCATTAATTTCAACCTTAGTGATCATAACCTAAACTAAATTTAAATGGGATAATAGATTTTAAAACTATCTCTGATCATCTTCGAAATTACCTTATATTAACTATTAGTTATTGAATTTATAAAAAAAATAGATACCAACATCTTTTTTATGAAACTAGTTCAAAGCTATAAATATTACATACACCGTATGTTGAAAACAAGTAAAAACTAACTAATATATATATATATGTACATAATGATTTCAAATTAAGATTATAAATAATTATAATTATTAATACTGTTATTGGTTATATATTTAATGAATTAAATTTAATTATACAGGACATGTTATGGATATACGGTATTAATCTGGGCCAATATAGCGGGTTTCATCACAAATTTATCTCCTTGAGATGTGTTTGGTATTATGAAGAAAGTTAGTACACATTATATTTTTAAAAGGTGTCAATTTTGGATGTATTCTTGGGTGGTGTTGAAGAATCATTGTGGATTTAGTAGTTTCTTATATATTGAAATGTATTATCTAGTATTTGAGAAATAATTTGGATTTTCTATTTTATGTTTTTTCTTATTTATATAATGAAATAAACCTAAATGGTATTGGATATTTATGTAGTTAAATAACTTTTTTATGTCATGTAATTATTGGATTATTATTCCTAGTAGTCTATAGTTTCTGTTGAAGCTGGTACATAAAGTATTAGTATATAGAATTGGATTCAGTTGTATGAATCTAATACATCACAAAAACCCTCTCAAAAACACATCCAAAAATCTTATAGATGATATTTGTTTCATAAAATAACAAACTTAAAAGTTTTAACCACCTTTATAAATAAGATAACCCAAGCAGTTTGTAATGTATTACTATCTTTTTCTTCCATTTTACTTATTCCTTATGTGTATTAATTCTTTCTAAAATTTATTCACCATCATAAAATGGTAGAATCACTATACTTATTGTAATCAAATGTTATTATAATGTCAGCAAAATCTTTGACAACACTTCCCTTTTTCCCTGTGTAAAGTGAAAATGACATATCTGTGTGTGTTTAGTACCGCCTCGACAAAATGTCATGTTTAATTTTCCCAAACCCTCATGAAAGGATGGTTTTAATGTTGAATTTAATAAGTAATTAAAATAATTGTTACATGTTTTATTTTATTAAATTGTAAAACATATTATTAATTTCTCATGTTCTATGAAAAACTTAATCTTTGACCATGCATATGTGTGGAAAACAACCTCTATAAGATGATTTATTTCTAATTTTCATTTCATCGCCACCTTCCCTGTATATTCATGAGAATGTATTTAGTGGATAAATATTGTGGTAATGATATTTTTAGTCTGATGGTATGAAAAATTATTGAATCTATTAATTATATGAACCTTAAATGATTATCGTTAAATTAATCATATAAAACAAGTTTACTAAGAGGACACTCATTAATTCAAATTACATAATATTTTCATATCCATTATATATTATTTTATTCGCTTTATAATAATTATATATCAAATTAATAAAAAATAAAAGCCATCATTATGCTTCCAGTGACATTATATTATAGCAAATTCACCTTATAATCATTCATTAAGCATGGAATATTCATGTTTAGGAAGGTTTGGGTACCTAGTTGAACACTGTTATGAAAATTATACCATGAATGATTATAAAACATTTATTAGTTGTATAATATTTTATAAATATGTAAATAATTATTTTTCTTGGTTCATAAAAACATAAATAAACATTTTACTCGTTGTATAATAAAACAACATTTGTAGTATAATATTTACAAAAAATATATTCATTATTGCATATATATTATTCGATAAAGATTAAAGTAAATTTTAAAAAAAATATATACATTTTAAATAATTATAACTCATATATTATAGTAAAATTAATGAACATGTAATGATGAACTTTGGTTGAATAATGAATAAAAACACCACTATTGTAAAACTAGTTGAAAAATGATAAATATTAAACACATATGACATAGAAAATATGTTACAAATAAAAAATATAAATATAAATAGTGATTATAAATGGTTTTTTTAAATGTTTATGTATATGAAAAATTATTTGAATTATGTGATTAAGATATTTATATCTATTATATAGGAGATTAAAATTCATTCAACTAAGTGGGGAAACATATTAATGGGTACATTTCTAAAAATTTAAATTCGATGAGACATGTTTATGTAATACAATTTGTATTATTTTAAATTCTGAAAATAAAACCCCATTATAATTTAGTATAAAGAGTTTTTTATTTAGCTATAATTTCATGGACCTCTCTTATCAATTATTGTGTAAGAGGCGTTTGAGGTGTTCTGGGAAATCAAGGTTACTCATTCTAGGACTTTGAAAAAAATCATATTTTTCTATGTTTTTTTAACAGTGTCTCATACCAATGGTGTGACCCTAGCGGTGCCACCCTGGTGGTGTCACCCTGGCGATGCCACCCTGGAGTTCACTCACTGGTGGTCGCTCGCCTGGTGGTGCCTCGGCCAGTGGTGTATCATTCCGAATGGTAGGAAATCTGGTTTTGTCCCTCCTGATGGTCTCTTAAAGACAGTGGAATGTGAATCATCTGATTGTGCCACAACCAATGGTGCCTCATGCATAATCGAACGATGTCAGGAGGCGTCTCACCCGATCGTATCTCACTGACATTGGGTGGAATTTCATCTAATGGTGCCTGGACCAGTGACACCTTGTCCAGTGGTACTTGAACTAACAATGCCTCATCCAGTGGTTCCTATTCCATTAGTACTTTACTTGGCAGCACCTCATCAAGTGGCACCTCATTCGGTGGTGTCTCGTGAACAGTGTTTCAAACTTCTTCTAGTCCATCCCTTTTGATATCGTCTTTGACGTAAAAAAATTTTAATACCTTATTTGAAAGCATTTGGGACAAATTAAAAGGCCATAAACCATATCTTAAATTACCTAAGAGTGAGGAGGCTTTTAATTGGTCAAAATTCATGGTCTTGAATAGATTCTCCATTATTGTAAAATCATAAATGCATCCAAACCCGTGAATTAGTTTAGATATTTCCAAAGACAAGATTTATTTTACCTTTGTTCTTCTTAATTTATCTTGGGATGGGATGCCCATAACCTTTCTTCCCATTGGAATCGTGTGATTGGGATGCAGATTTTGGTTTGTGTTTCCCTAGAGTTTTTCCAGCTACATGCACACCCCTATTTTGGTGAAACTAGTAAGTGCATATCGTCTCATTTTCTCAGTAGGTTTTCATTCTTCTTTATTAACTATGCATCATGAGGGATGGGTATATAGATGTTAATATTGTGAAGATAGTTGTTTCAAGATTAATAAATATAATTGAATTGGATTTAAATCAAAATAAAAGGGGATGGAAAAGTGGTGCATGATCTTGATTTGTTATTTTTTTTGTTTATATTGTGATCTATATGGGCCAAATACCTACTAAAAAACTTGGCCGTTAGGGGCCCTTATTTGTGCACATGATAGTTTAGGGAATGAATGTTGCTTTTTTTCTTTGAATTATTTATATGATAATTTTTAACCATGAATATTTGTATAATAAATTGATTCCCCTAGATCAAACTATTTTTTTGATAACCCTATTAAATAATTAAGTGGAATTAAAGAAGGGATTTCATGTTAAATATGAATAGGTATTGATTTGGTTCATGTGGTAATGAAGTGGTGGGCCTAATTGTGCATAGGGGGTTAGTTTTTTGATGTGGTGATCTGAGTGTGGTATGTTTTTTGTAGTGGGCTACAGATATAGTTGGGGTTTAATGTGTTTATAGATGTGGTTGTGAGTTGGCGGTTGTATTTATTAGCATAGTGTTTTGGGAAAGATGACTTTAAAGAATTATGGTAGTGGTTGTTATGAGTGCTTCTCCATTTATAACATCCATAAAGCTTCACCCCGTATCTAGATATAGATATATGATATATCATGAATGGGTGATAAACTGGGAGTTCATGGAATGATGTGGCTTTAATGTGAATCTACCTTTATTTATCAGGATATCCACCTTCTAAAATGACTACATCTCTATTTCTTAGTTTCTATGATATTGATGGAATAGTTAAAAGAATTTTTTAGTAAAGAATTAAATTGTTTAAATAAATTGGTTGAGAATGTGAATTGGGTTTTTTGGAATGTTGTGTGGTGTTGTGCATTTGGAGGTAGTAGTAAAGTTGATAGTGTTGTGACTTGGTGGTCTATTTGAGAACCCATAAGTTTGGTATGATTGTTTGGTATTATATATATAATAGTATTTCTCATGTAATTTCTATACGCACCCCACCCACATTGAGAACAATGTGTCGAACACCCTCATATTCATGTGGGGGTTTCTTTACCAATGTCCTGATGTGAGGATGGATGGCTAGCCACCCACTCTTCCCTACTCCTTCTAGGTGGTGATATGTGGTTGCCCAGGTGTCCATGGATGAGTTGTTTTTTTTCTTAGGTGTCTTCGGGATGAGTTGTGATTTTCTTTCCCCGGTTTATTTAGGATGAGATGTGATGTGTTTTGAGGCCCAGGTGTGTCTGAGCAGGATGTGTTGTGAGGCCCAGGCATATGCAGGAAGGATGTGATGTTGTATATTCAGAAGAGATCATAGTTTCAGGACGTTTTCCATTGGGGTGTCAGAGAGGATAATTTATGAGAAAGTGGTGTGGGGTACCCTATCATTGATGTGCTTTAAATTGTATTACTTGACTTAAGTTACATAGTGAGTGAGCCTTGGTGAGGTTGGGATTGGTTAGTATTGTTGTTTAGGTGATCTTTGGATCCTTTATTTTCTCATGGGTTCATTAGTAATCCTATTTCACATGTGCATGAGAGGCATTGGTTTTCTTACTATGTGTACTTGTGTGCTCACCCTACATATATAAACCAATTTTAGGTTTCCAGGAGGAATTTTTGAACCGTGCTTGGACTTACTAGCTCAGATATTAATAGTTATTGTGTTGCTGATCATATTTACTTTTGGGTATTTACTTTGAAGACTTTTTTATTTGTACCAGTTCAGTTTTGCACATGCATGTGGGATAGTTTTGGACTTCTTTACATCAAGTCTTGGAGTTTATTTGTGTATGATACATCATATTTCTTGATCTTGTTTCTTAAAAGGGATAATTCCTCCCATATTGTGAGATTTGTACACCCATGGTGCTATTCACCGACCCAGGGGCCTACTAGAGGTGAGACTTAGGGGTAATTATCTCCCTTTATTCACTACCATCCCATGCGGGTTATCATTGGAGGGAGGGGGTTAGGGCAGAGTGGTATCAATGGTGATGGTTGAGAGCTAGGATGTAGTTTGGAGTTTGGAATAGTGAGGATTTCCGGGGATGGTATAGAAAGAGTCATATTTAACCTTGGTGCATGACATAGACTAGTGAGACTGACTAGGATATGGCATTTTGGGGCCCCCATTATCCATTACACAGACTCTGAGCTTATTTAATGACCAAGTGATATAGACCTTCTTGCAAGGTAGAGACTTAGGAATGGTTCTTGAGTCATAATGACTTGTGTTCTCATTTGAGTTGGGTTGTTTTGGGAAGGATAAAATGAGTAAAATGAATGAAATAAATTAAAATAAATCTTAGTAAAATTCCATACTACTAGGGGTTAGAAAATACTTGTTTTCCTTTCATATACGGCTCATGGTCATCATTTTCCTGTGGCTCAGGAAGTGGAGGTTCAACAAGCTGATTCGAATGATCACTATAGGGTTGATCCAGTTGAGGAGGATGATCATTTAAAGAGGACATTGCGTTCCTTCTAGAGTAAGGATTTGGTAAAGGATGGGGATACGTTTTGGAAGTAGATATGGGGAGATATTTGAAGGATCATGAGATCAAATTCAGTTTGATCTAGGCCTCAACAGGATATTGGGTCCCTTTGGTGGTCAGTTAGATGAGGGGACCTACACATCAGTGGTGGATGTTGTATCTAAGGGAGTTGAAGGAGGCAAATGGTTTGTGGGTTGACTTCTACAATGAGTTACAAGTGGAATTCATTTCATCAACCATGAAATATGAGAAGATGTAGAATCTAATCTCCCTTCAGCTGGGGAGTATGTTAGTGTGGGAGCTTCGGACTAAGTTCAAGGATCTCCTTTGTTTTGTACCAGATCTTTTCCCAGATGAGGAGTCTCATGCAAGATGTCCTAAGGAGGCATTCCATCTTTCTTTCTAGTATGATGTTACTCCCTTTATATTGCCAATATTTTTGGAGGTTTAGAAGAAGGTGGAGGTGATATAGTGTATGAACTAATGAGTAAGCCTAATGTGAGAGGGGAGTGACAATTTTTTTTAAGAGGTAGGGTTATCAGTGTCAAGTCACAGGTGCCAGGTCCTTTGAGGTTTCGACTAGCAGGATGTCAACCTTTGTACCTCCCCTTTTGAACTTATAGTCTCTATTCCTATCCTTGGGGATTAGGGCTGAGGTGTTTCTTCTATGTGGTTCATGACCATTTTTAGAAGTAGTGTCCTGTGGATGCTCGATCTCAGTTTGGTGGAGGTGGATATGTTCAATGTCAACCCCTGAAGTAGTTACTGGTGAGCCCGTTTCAGTAGAAGGGGAAGTAGAATTTTTCTCCACTATGGGGAGATGAAGTAGGTAGAGGCCGACATCAGGATGCTCCTCATTTTTAGGGACCACAGTCTGAGCGTGGTCATGGAGGAGGTCATCTGTAGAGAGGTACAGGAGCTGGTCATGGCCAATTGCATGTAGTAGAGGTAACAGTTTTAGTAGGGCCGGAGATCATCTAACGTATGATCTGTTTTTTCAAAACCTTTATTTTTCTTTATTATACTTAGAATCCTTTCACTCCATTATTAAACCGACTCTAGACCATTTTTTGGGACTAAACACAGAGAGGCTTCTTGTTCCCGTGGTGTTGAGTTATCCAGTTGGAGGCCGGACCTTATTATTTGATGTGTTTTGAGGGTGTAAACTAATGATGGAACTGCATCAGTCTCATGGGGATATCTTCTTGTTACAGATTCAGCCATATGATGTCATTATTGACATCAGCAGGTTGTATTCCATGCATGATATTATTGAATTATCGGAGAGAAGAGTCATTTTTTCAGATGTAGATGGATAGCTTGTGGATTTCATTGGCAAGAATGGTTGTCAAGTGGGAAGTTGGTGTGAGGAGACCCTTATTTCCTTGTAGGATAAACTGTCAAAGGAATTAGTGGATGATGAGATGGTATGGCTCTAAGGGTTTTTGGGGAGTTCTTAGATGTTTTCCCCTAGGAGGTTGTGATGCTACCCCTCGACACAATTTCAAATTAAGGTTAGACTTGCAGTTCGGTGCTTCTTCAATTTCGATGGATAATTATCGGATGTCACCTTCTAAGTTGCAGGATTTGAGGATTTAGATAGACAATCCGATGAATAAGGGTTTTATCTAGTTTAGTGTGTCTCTCTGGGGTGCTATAGTGTTTTTTGTAAAGAAGGCAGATATTGTTCGAAGGTTGTTCATAGACTATCAGAGGTTGAATCAGGTGAAGGTCAAGAACCGTTACCCTCTTCTAAGGATAGACTATCTTTTAATCCAGATGAGAGGGGTGAGTATGTTTTCTGAGATTGATCTATGGTCTCGATATCACCAGTTTAGAGTGAAAGAGGGATATATCCTGATGACTACATTCAGGTGATGGTATGGACACATAGAATTTGTAGTCATGCCATTCGGTGTTACGAACACACCATCCGTGTTCATGGGACTTATGTACTCCATGTTCCATGATTTCCTAGATCAATTCATCATTGTATTAATCTATGATATCTAATCTTCTCAAAGTCCTAATAGGAGCCTTTTGTGCATCTCATAACTATCTTATAGGTTCTCTGAGACCACCAACTCCATGAAAAGTTGTCCAGGTGTATGTTTTAGACATGGGAGGTTTATTTCCTTGGGAATGTGGTGTCTCAGAAGGGTGTGGAATTAGATCCGATAAAGGTTTATGTAGTTGTTTCGTGGGAAGTACCCAAGAATGTGGAAGATGTTTGGAGTTTCCTTATTCTTGTAGGGTTTTATAGGAGGTTTTTACCAGATTTATCTCTAGTTGCAGCCCATTGAAAAAATTTACTACGAAAGACTATGATTTTGTGTGGGGTGATCACTGTCAGGAAGTGTTTGATTACATGAAGGGGAATTTGGTTAGTGCTATAGTGATCCAGTTTCCTAAGGAAGGGGTGATATTTGAGGTGTTTCTTTTCACTTCCCATCTAGGTTTGGGATGTGTGCTGATGCAGTAGAGAACAATTATCTCTTATGGTTCTAGAAAGTTGTGTCCCCACAAACGTAACTATGACAACCATGATTTGGAGCTAGCATCCTCAATGTTCACCCTGAAATTGTGGTGGAATTACCTCATAGGGGACCACTTTATGGTCTTCACAAATCACAATAGTTTTAGGTATATATTTTATCTATATGAAATAAATCTCCAATAGCATAGGTGGATGGAGTTTCTTCAATATTATGACTTCAAGATATTCTACACCTCAAGAAATGGAAACTTTTTGGCCGATGCTATGAGAAAAAAGTTACAGAAGGAGGTTGTTTGAGAATCTATGGATGCTTGGAAAGTAATGGAGAAGTTGATGGACTTGCACTGGGATGAAAGAGTGTATGATTTTAATGGATATTTGTTTTAGATAATAGTTAATATTATCTAATTTAGTAGGTAGTAGAGTCTCTATGGGGGGACTTAGAGACAGAGGTGATGCATGATCATGTTAGACATGGTGCTGCTTAGGAGGGATGGTTAGAGGATGGTTGGAACCAGATGTTTTTTAATGGAAGGTTGTTTTTTTGGGTGGAAATGTGTGATGGAGTCCTTCATGAGTTTCATAAATCAGATTTGGAAGTATAGACCAGAGTTTCTAAGATGTACTGTGGCTTGAATATATATTTTTGGTGGTCCAGGGTGAAATGAGTGGTGGTAGAGTTTGTGGAGAGGTGCTCGGTTTTCCAGCAGTTAAAGGCCGATCATCATGTTCCCAATGGTTTGTTGCATCCTTTGGATGTTCCCAAGTTGAAGTGGGATTACATATCAATGAATTTGTTCATAGGGTTACCCAGAGCTCAAGGATTTTGTGATTCTATTTGGGTGATGGTGGATCATTTGATGAAATCATCTCACTTATTGGTGATCAATGAGGTAATCATAGTGGATTCCTTGGCTATGAGGTACGTGGATTAAGTGGTGTAGTTGCATAGAGTTCTGAGGTCCATTCTCTCAGTCAGGGAGACAGAGTTTACCTCACGAGTTTGGTGGGGATTGAATCATGCCTTTGGCACCAAGTTATGCCTTAGAACTTCTTTCCACCCTCAGAAAAATGAGCAAATAGAGAGAACTATCTAGACATTGGAGGATATGTTGCAGGTGTGTGTCTTGGAATTTTTTGGATCTTTGGTATGGTACCTGCCCTTGGGGGAGTTTTATTATAATAATATCTATCACTCTTCCATTAGTATGACTCTTTTAAAATCCTTGTATGGAAGACCGTGTCATTCACCATTGTGTTGGACAAAGGTTAAGGAGACAATGATTCTTAGTCCTGATGTGGTATATAGAAGGACCTAGAAGGTTCATCTTGTTCGTGAAGGGATGAAAGTAGAACATGACCAAAACAAGTCACACAATGATTGTAGTAGGATGCCCATAGAGTTTGAGGTTGGAGACCATATGTTCTTGAAATTTTTTCCTCAATTTGGTTAGTGAATGTTTAGAAGAGGAAGTAAGCTTTCTCCTAGGTTCATTGGACCCTTTGAGGTGTTCAGATGAGTTGTTGGGGTGGCATATTAGTTAGAGTTTCCACTACAGTTAGAGCGAATCCATGATATCTTTCACATCTCCCTTCATCGTTGGTATCTTCCTAACTAATCCAATGTCATTTAATGGGGATAGTTGGAAATCAAATATGGCGTGACATTTGTGAATCAACTAATAGAGATCTAGGATCATCGAGAGAAGCTACTGCATGGACGGTCCATTCCTTTTGTTCATGTGTTGTGGAGGCATGGTGGCCAAGAGGATACTACTTAGGAGTGAAAGATGTAGATATGTTCCCATTACCATGATTTTTTTGAGTTTTTTCCTTACTCTGTTTTCTTTATGATGTGATGTTTGAACCATTATGTTTTAATGAGATGAGCTATTTTTTTGGTTTGTGATGTGTGTCGTGTGTTGTGTGATAGATTCCTAATATGAGAAAAGGGTAGGACCCAATTTTTAATCTAGACACATTAACTATGATGCGATTAAATTAGTGTGGTCAAGCCAGAGCTACCTAGAAAGGATTATATCTTAACATGGAGAATGGAATTTTCTTGGTTCATGTGTTTGGGATAGTGTGGTTGTTGCACTTGTGCAATGTGTTTTGTAGTTGTTTGGGTTTTCATGATAGGGTATTGTTAGTAAATGAAAGAAGAGGTTTTTTTGGAAATATATGTTTCAACTCTATCTTTTAAGAATCATAGGGTGGTTTTCCATTGAACGAGGTTGTGTTTGGAATATAGGAGTGTTTCAAGTGTGGTGAGATAATTTTGAGATATCTCGAGGGATGATTGTTCAGACCCTTCCTATATTTTTGTTCTGGGTTGGTTTTGAATTCTTGAGAGTGAGAATATATTTTGAGGTATCTAATGTAATGTCCTCGACCTCTCCATTCCATTCCATTGTGAGAATTTGGTGTTTGAGGTGTTTTTGGAGCTCAAGGTGACTCTTTCCAACACTTTTCAATAATTTCTAGTTTTCCAATGGTGTATCACACCAATGATGTCACCTTGGCGGTGTCACCCTTGAGGTATCACCCTGGAAGTGTCCCCCTGGTGGTGTCACCCTTGCGGTGTCACCTAGGCAGTCACTCACTAGATATTTCTCGATCAGTAGTGCCTCAGCCAGCAGTGTTGGTCTCACCCAAATTTACACAAGTTTTAGGGTTACGCGGTCAAATGTAGAGTAGCTTGTGTTGTCAATTCCTCAGAGACCTATGAAGAAACCTATAGACACGCACATTCTATGAACTAATTTTGGATATTAAGTAGAAAAATTTGGATTTATTTTAGATAATTTTAAGATAACACTAAGTGACTTATGTGAATTCAAATTACGAGAAGGGTTGATCCTAGGTTATTACAAGGGGTGGATTTGATGAAATTCTTTTTTAACAATTTCAATTTCTTATATTCGAGATGGGTTTAATCAAGAAGATCAAAAACTGAATCACATACTAGTTTAATACAAAAACACCATAATACTAATCAACTATACTATTTGAGAATCAAATTTATGATCACTCTAAGGTAAAGGTTCATATTAGCACTTGAAGTATGTGTCCTTAAAATTAAACAAGGATGAAGAAGATTTAAAATCATCAAATAAAAATCAAAATTAAAAGAAGTGATTAGATATTAATGGGGTGATAAATAAAATCCAATAAATTCCCTTTATAATCCCTTGGATCAAACCATATGTGGGTTAGCCCTCCATTTATTCTATGGTTTCAATAGAAGCAAGAAGTAGACTCATAAGGGAGGAATTGAATAAGTAAAGAAAAGAATAAAATGAAAATGTTCACTCCACCATTGTCTGAATAATTTCACAAGGTTTGGTATGAATAAATTAATACCTTGAGGAAACAGTATCAAAGTGATATGGATAAGAACATAATAATAGGAGAATAATAATTTCTATTAATAAACTAAGATAAATTAAAACAAATTACAATTGAGGAAGAACATTACAAAGGAAAAGTGGCAGCATAACATTACAATGAAATAAAGCATCCAAGATGAATAAATAATCCAAAACCACTGCCTTAAATACTAATTTTTGGAGCCTTGGGTAGAGCCTCCAATAATTAAAGTCATCCCACTTTAGTATGGTTAGCTTAGGGTGGTAGAAGGTTTTGGCACTTAGACTTCCACTCTTGACCTGAGGTGGCAGCCAACTTGCATCCAGCAAAGAAAGGAGCCTAAATATACTTCCATATACAATAATTAGAGTGGTCCATAGAATAATAAAATGAATATAAGGATGTCCCCTAACCATATGTAACGTTTAATCCCAAAAATAGTATATGGTTTACGAGATATGTGTAAAATGGTGGGATGTTTTTCTCGGATGCATAATTTGGCCCAAAATTTTATCTCCAACTTGGGCCGCCTGTAACTCCATTAAAAAATCCAAATTAGCTTTGGAAACTATTTAATGAAATTTTCCTCAAGATGTAATATGTCTTAAGTTAAAATTTTAGAATCATTGTTCTTGGATCCTGGCCGATACATTCTTGTTATTGGGATGATGTCCAGTTTACTTTTCCCAGAATGTGTTTCCTTAAAATTACATTTTAGTTATCTTCCAATGTGAATCTTACAATATTCTAAAAGTATGAATTGTTCTCAATGTAATGAGAAAACAGAAAATAAAAACCAAAAATAAAATCAAGACCATTTAGTATTTTAGGAGGTGTTAAAAAATGTACCATGTAATAGTGAATTTTAAGGGGGGATTACATTCATAATGTGAATTAATGTTCAAAGTGTAAAATGCACTAAAATGGTATTTATGAATAATAAATGACATGAATATTATATATATTAACAACGAATATTAGCCTCATATAGTGGCTAATCAGGATCCATGTTCTTGATGTTAATATATCTGTTGGTGTCTCGCACAATGGTATCTCATTGACAGTGGTGGGAATTTCATCTAACGGTGCCTCAACCAATAGTGCCTCATCTCTGACGGTAGGACATATGGTGGTGGATCCCCGATGGTCTCTCACTGATGGCAGCAGATAATTCATCTAATAGTGCCTCTACTAGCGGTGTATTATCTAGTGGTACTTCATCTGATAGTGCCTCATCTAGTGATTCCCCATCCGGTGGTACTTCACCAAACACTGCCTCGCTGGTGGTGCCTCATCGAGTGTCACCTAGTCCAACGACGTCTCACAAAAAGTGTTTATAGCTTCTTCCAATTCTTCCCTTTTGATATCTTTTTTAATGTAAAATGATTTTAATGCCTTATTTGAAAGGATTTAAGACCAATTCAAAGGCCATAAACCATAGATTAAATTCCCTAAGAGTGATGATGATCTTAATTTTCCAAACACATGGTCTTGAACATATCCCCCTTTATTGGAAAATCAAAATGAATCTAAACCCGTGACTCAGTTTAGATATTTCCAAAGCCAAGATATCTTTTCCATTTATTCATTCTTCATTCTTTTCTTGAGATGGGATTCCCAGAAACTTTCTTTACATGGGAATCATGCGATCATGCTATAGATTTTGGTTCATGTTTCCCTAGAGTTTCTCCTGCTACATGTGAACCCCTATTTTGGTACAACTTGGAAGTATTGATCATCTATTCTTCCCAGTAGATATTCCTTAATATTTCTTAATTGTGCATCATGAAAGATGGGTATATCGATGTTACTATTGTGAGGATAATTTTTTCCATATTAATAAAGATACTTTGATTGAATTTAAATAAAAATATAGCGTGGGATAGAAAAGTGGCACATGATCTTTCTTTTTTATTTGTTTTGTTTATATTGTTATCTGTATGGGCTAACTACCCACTGAAAATCTGGGTAGTTGGGGGACCACGTTTTCAGATGGGATAGTTTATGGAATGAATGTCTTTGGTCATATTTTAACACTTTAAATAAATTTTTTAACCCTGTATATTCAAATAATAAATAGATTCCCTAGGATCAAAATGATTCTCTGATAACCCCTAATATAATTTAGTGGAATAAAATAAATCATTTCATGTTAAATATGATTATGTCTTGATTTGGTTCATGTGGTGATGAAGTGGTGGGAACAACTATGCACAGGGGTTAATTTTTTTTGATGTGGTGATCTAGGCATGGCATGTTTGTGAAGTGGGAATACATATCTGGTTGTGGTTTAATGTGTTGCTGGATATGGTTGGGAGTTGGGGGTTGTATGTTGGCAGAGTGGTTTGGGTAGGATGACTTTAAATAGTGATGGTAGTGGTTAGTATGGGTTATTCACCAATGATAACACGCATAAAGATTCACCCTGTATCAAGAGATAGATATATGATATGTCATGAATGATTATTAAATAGGGAGGTCGTGGAACGATGTGTATTTAATATAAATATTCCTTTTTTATCAAGATCTTTGTATTATGGAATGACTACTTACATGTTACTTAGTTTCCCAAATAGTGGGGGAATGGTTAAATTAATTGTTTAATAAAGAATGAAAGTGGTTAAATAAATTGGTTGAGAATGTAAATTGGGTTTTTTGGTGTGTTGTGTGGTATTATACTTTTATAGGTAGCAACAAAGTTGGCAGTGTTGTGACTTGGTGGTCTATTTGAGAACCCATAGGTTGGGTATGAGCTTTTGGTATTATATATATAATGTTATTTCTCTAATTATTTCTATACTCACCCCACCCATGTTGAGAACTATTTTCCGATCACCCACAAACTCATGCAGGGGCTGTCTTTTCAAATATCCCAATGGGAGGATGGATGGCTGGCCACCTGCTCTTCCCTACTCCTTCTAGTTGGGGATAACCCAAGTTTCTTTGGGAAGTATGTGGTTAGATCTGGAAGACTATGTGTCTATTTGTTATGTTGTTTGTTTCCTATGTGTCTTCGAGATGAGTTGTGATGTGCTTTCCCAGGTTTCTTCAGGATGAGATGTGTTATGTTGTGAGGCCTAGGTGTGTGTGGGAGAGATTTGTTGTGAGGAATAGGTGTGTGTGGGAGAGATGTGATGCAAGTCCTAGGTGTGTGTGGGTATGATGTGATGTGGTATATTTGAAAGAGGTGGGAGCACGAGGATGTTTTCTGTTGGGGTGTGAGAGTGGATAATTAGTGGGAAAATTATACGGGGTACCCTATCATTGATGTTATCTATATTATATTAATTGAATTGTATTACTTGGTGAGTGGGACTTGGTGAGGTTTGGTTTAGTTAGTGTACCTGTTTAGGTGCTTTTTGGTTCTACTATTTTTTCAAGGGTGAGTTAGTATGCCTCTTTCACATGTGCACAAGTGACCTTGGTTTTCCTACTAAGTGTACTTGTACACTCACCCTATGTATATAACCTATTTTTAGGGTTCTAGAACGATTTCATAGACTGTGTCGGGCCGTACTAGCTCGGATATTAACAATTGTTGGGTTGCTTCTCAACTTTACTTTTGGTATTTACTTTGGAGACTTTTTTATTTGTACTAGTTCTATTTTACACATGCATGTGGGCTGGTTTTAGTTTTATTTACATTAATTATTGGAGATTCTATGTGGATGATCCATTGTATCTCCCAATATTGTTTCTTAAAAAGGGTAACACCTCCCATATCGTGATATTTATACACCCTTGGTTCTATTCACCAACCTGGGATTTACTGGAGGCGAGACTTGGGGGTCTTTATCTCCCTTTCTTCACTAACATCCCTGGAGGGGTATCTTTGGAGGGAGGAGGTCGTGACATTAATGATGTTATATTTTATCTTTTTGTGGAAAATTTCTCTTTTGATTCAAATCTTCCTACGTGTTTATTCTCTCACCAAAGGGAATAAAATTATCAAGAATAAACCTCAATATCTTAATTTGAGCTTCTTTAATGTCCATATTTTATACCCTTCCAATGTTATCATGTCTATATTGGAAAGATAACAAGTATTTTTTATATGATTCTATACATTTTTATTTAAATATTTTTTAAAATAAAATTTAAAACACTTTTTATGATTAGGTTTTTAAAATAAGGTATTTAAAAATATTTTTCACCCTAAATTTATTTTTATAATATATATAATTTTATTCAAGGATTTTATATTGATGTTTATATTTTATATTTTATTCTTTTTTCATAGAATTCACCTTATATTTTTAAAAATAAATTTTTATTGTTTCCCATAACATTAACATTTCATCATTACATTTAAATAAAATCTCTTTTAATGTTTATTTAGAAAAAACATATTTACATTTCCTTTGGAATTTTATTTTAAATTTTTCCTATAAATATTCATAGTTTCTAAAAAATATATATATTTTTTCTCTAGATTTACAGAATATATATTATTAAATAAATTTAGAATCACAGTGATATTTATTTTTTATAATGTTATTTATTTCAAAATACTTAAATGTATTTTTCATCAAATTTGTTTTCAATAGACATGTCTTATGCTTGATCAAGGATGTTTTTTTGAAATGTTACAGTCAACCTTCTTTCTCTAGACGTCCTTTGTAATATCCTTATCTTATCAAGGAATTATCCATCACTATATTTTGTATTTCTTAATCATCCAATATATATAATCCTTACATTTTACCAAATACCTTTCATTTGTGAATACATTATTATATATTCATTTTATTGAAGGGTGTTCACATATATGTCATACATAACTTAATTATGGAGAAATATTTTCCTAATTGTATATCCTTTATCTATATAGTGTAAATACCATAAGCTTTATTATCTTGATTCAATGGTATTTACTTTGAAAGACACTCGATGTTATTAAACCCCATTTTATTTCCATGGGTTCTTTAAGATAAATTTAATATAACACATTTTATTTCCTTGAGTTCTTTATTCTATAAACATGATTTAATTGCATTTCAAATATTTTATAAAACTCATTTTTTCCATGGTTTCTTTATGAAGTGATAAGCGATTGATATCAAGTTGAACTTGTATGTGTGGATGATAATGGGCGGGGTCCCATATCTTACTCTAATGAATTGGTTTCAAGTTTATATGTCTTGATATATATATTCATGGTTACATATCATTTTCTTATAATCATGAAAACTATTGGCATGGATATTCAAATTAATTTTTACTATACTAATATATATTCCAATTTTGAAGTATTTTTCATGTCATTATTATTATTCTCATGACTATATTATACTCCCATGGATCATGTTTATTGAAAAAAATTTTTGATTCATGTATTATTATATGTCAATTTTAATTACATGGTTTATGACCAAATATTTTTTTGGGTAAGATTTTATTATCTATCATGATAATAATAACATTTTCATCATTTAATCTCTTATGATAATTTATTATTATCACTAAATTTAACCCTAAATTATAATATAAGGTCACCAATTTCATATGATTATACTTAAATTTTATAAAAGAAAACTAATATGTAAGATGTGTCCAGAAATATATCATATGAAGATAATTTTAGGGAGATTTTGAAAACCTAGTATTGAATAAGTATTTTTTTATATAGTGGTAAACAATTACATCAGCTAAAAAGGACCTGAGTTTATTAGTTATTTTTTCAAAATTATATAAAACTCTAAAACTAAAATCCCTTATGAATTAAAATCAATCTTCCAAGTAAGGTTTTTATTCTTCAAATCACACTTAACCCATGATGGTGTAGGTGGAAATGCTACTCCAACGACCCCCACACTCATGGGAGGGGGATGGATCCTTCACAGCCCCTCTATTATCTGGGATTGAAACATTACTTAACTCAACATACCCACATCAGCTTCCCATGTTCCATAAATTTTTGGTTTTCCCTAAAGTACATTCATGTGATGTTGGTGTTCTTTAAATCTCAATATCCCCTAGAATTAACTCACACCACTTCACTATTGAATATCACCATGGTGGCCCACTTTAGTAGAGTCACCCCTATGTGGATACCTTTAATATGTTTTATTTTTATTCTTATGGTTTTAAAGAATGGATATCAATTGGGATCCTATATCCTCATAATTTTATAATTCAAATTTTTATGGAAGATAACTTAATCACATCATGAGAGAATAATCTATTCTCCCTCTTTAGCTTCCACTTGCCATTTTCTATATGGTTATTCAATATTCAATTTGAAATTAGTCCCCCCTTAATGATGATTTGTATCACCCTCCCTATGATTCCTCTACCCTTACATAATATGGTGATTCTTAGTCTTATTGGTGAAATGGTGGGATTATTTCATTGTGATGATAATCATACTCACGAATTATGTGATCCAGTTTCCCTTTGGATTTTTTTTTTGAAGTTTATATATCCAGGGAACCGATCTATTTCATCTACATTGAGGTTAAAGTTAACCTTCATAGGGTGAAATAGGTTTCATATGAATATTGGGACACTATCAGTTTTACCTGTGGATTCTTGGGCCATGATAACTCCAAATACCATCATGGGGTGATAGTCATTACTAGTTTGGGAATTCGAGTAATAATCATGACCATAAAAGGTAATGAGATTATTGTTACTCATGGGAAAATGATGAGGCCTCTATATACTGAACCAAGGTTAGCATATTACTTTTCTATCTTGATGTGTATATTAGATGGACTCAAGATGGATGGTCAGTTCATTGGAGTGGGTGGGCCATGAACCTTTATTTTTGTTCCTTCTTATGAATTGATAGTGGTGGTTATGAATGGGGGTAAGGGTCTGGAACTCAATGTTAGTGTCTAGAAAATGACTAAATATGGTCATAAGATCATAAGAATAATGATTCCTTAAAAATTATAAAAGATTTCACATATTAGGGTTAATGGTTAATTCATAATTTTAGTTTTTGTTATGGAAACCAATGTGGTTTTGAAGGGTCACGAAACATCTTTTAGTATGGCAGTAGGAAAGTCTCAAATTTTGGTGAGAACTGAGTTCTGGGGTCCCCTTAACTCAATCTATTTTCAAAATTACATCAATTTTTTAAGGAAATGTGGAGGTTGTATTTGATAATGAAGGGTCGTAGATAGCCTTTATTATGATGAAAAGTAATAAGGGTAATTTTATCTATATTGAACCAGAGATGAGCTATAAATAAGTAGACTCTCGGTCTACATTAGACTATGAGAAGGAATATCTTACATCAGTGCCTATATGGTATATCTTAAGAAAAATGATTAAAGGTATCTAAAAATCAAGATATTTTCCTCTTTTAAATGGGATAAAACATATAAAATTCAAGTATATTTATAACATTCTTAATCCCATGAACACAATATATTTGGGTAAACCAAAAAATTCTAAGAAAGAGGATTGTTTGGATCATTTGGAACTTATCTTAACTATGATTCAAGAGCATAGAATTATGGAGGATTAATCCATAATCCCTTAATATAAGTAATAGGAGGCACATGATACTAGGAAAAAGTTCCATACAAGTTATTTAAATAGGTCCTATTTGAAGGTGTCTAGAAAGAATTAGAAAAAGTAGAATTTTAAAAAATAGATAACCCAATGATTCTCTTATATTCTTAGTAAGACATGTTAGAGGAGTCATTAGAAACCAATATAGAAAAGGGGAAATCCAAAATAATGTTTCATAGAACACTTTATGTTGATCTCATTGAAGATATAGCTGGTTGGATCAGAAAAAAAGACCAAATTTTGTCATGAGGAATCAGAAAGTGGATAATAAGTCTAGTGGACTATATTTAGAACAAGGACAAGATGAAATATCATTTAGAGGAACTCATAAAATATGTTTCAAACAAAGAGGTCTCAACAATTTATTATAGACTCTATAGGGTGATTTTCTAAAACTCTTTTAAACATTTATGGATTTTCTTAGTTATTTAATATGTGGTTTGAAGTCTGGTTATGCTGGAAAATTGGAATGGTTTTCCACATTTCCTATACAAGTGAACTTGAAAATAACATTTCAAATTTTATGTCAAAAGGTCATAAGAATTTTTAGTAATGAAATGTTTTATTTAATTTATGTAATTATCATATGAATAGGTATGGTTTATCATACTAGTAGTCTCTATTATCACATACATTACCTCAACCACCTAGAAAATACAAAATAGTTTTCCAAGAAAACTCTAAGTCACTATATTACAGGCCACTAAAATGATTTTCATCATTAATAATAAAAATGAAACCCAAGAAAAAATAAACCTTATTTGACTGAAATTCCCATTAGATACCTCTCAAATAAGGATTATACAATCAAAAGATCCCAAAATATCATGTTTAATTAAGAACAACATTAGTAAATAATCATTACATAAAACCTATCTTTAGAAAAATGTAAGAATAAAAACTAAAAAAATCTGTATATAAATATTTCACATATGTTTCAAAATCTCATGTATATTCCTCTAAATAATCATTCTTATACAAGACTCATATCAGAGGAATGATGTATCCTCAACACACTTTTCTTGATATTATTGAATCTATGTATGCCACTTTTTTTAATATAACATCCTCCTCAATTATAACCCACCCATCTAATATAATCCAATTCTTTATGAAATTATATTTAATGTTGTAATAGATTGTATAATCCATGATTTGGATCCATGTAAGGTGAAATATTAAATCGATGTGAAAACACACCAACATATTTAAATAACTGAAACAATCTATCATAATGACCATAAAGCTTGCTTATTCTATAAAACCATTGTCTCCCATGATAAGTATACTTTTTCAATCACATTCTGTCACCAACCTCAAAATCATAATTTCTTGTCCTCTAATATATACACAACATCTGATTATCCAAATAATTATTCATCCATTGATGAATCACTAATAAATTCTCTATAAAATTCTATACCAAATATATTCAAATTATTTTAAATGAAAAAATATCAATCCATCATAAGGATGGCCTATAGGGATTCCAATTAAACAACTCAAACAAATCTATACTTATATATTGTTGATAACTATTATTACAGGTAATCTCAACCAATCAAATAATTTTTAACAAAAAAACTCTAAAATTAAGAACACATGAATTTAATATATTACTTAGTGCTTTGATAATTTTCTCAATATTCCCATATTTTTTAGGACTAAAAGTAAATAAAATGTATAATTGATCTCCAAAATTACGATAAAGTAACTTCTACACTATTTAGGTAAAATTAAAATCTTTATTATACGTAACCACCCTAGAAACCCCACTAAGCCTCACCACTACCTCCACTTATATCCTCACTAGATAATCCACCACACATGACTCCTTACTTTCAATAAAATGAGTTTTATTTCTAAACATACACAAAAAAAAACTCAAATGGAATGAAATATTCCTTGAGTTTTAGGAAAATTGATTATAAAATCCATAAAAATTTTCTCACATTACAAATGTGAAATATGGAAATCTGGAATTTTATGATCATAATTCTCCCACTCAGAAAAAAGGAATTGATATATTAACTCAACTACTTAAATTTAAAAACCCTTCTGTCAGAACTATGATTTCATGGAATCATAAATCATTGAAATATAATGATTTTCTACCACTGGTGATCATCCTCCACTCATCTCCATCCTCATAAATGAAACAAATATATTCTATCAAAAACCGACCTAATGTATATAACAACCATAATATTACTTCAAAATTTAATAATATTAGTTCCAAAATATAATAATGCCATGATAGGACCATATATTTATATTGTCTTTAAAAATTGGGAAATATAAACAACTGGTTCATAAAACATCTACATTGTCTCCTACTTATTTCTCCATAATTAGACTCATTTTTTGAAATATATTACTGAATACCCTTCTTCATGACCTCGGGAAAATAATCATATGAAAGGGTGAGCTCAAATGCCCAGTAAGGGTAAACATGGGAGATATCAACCTTATCATAATCACATGACATAAAAAAATAACATTTGAAAATCTTATCCTGGATTTAAAAGATCAGGATATCATGTAATGGAATAAATCATAAAAATTAAATGTAATTCCAAATGTCATAACATAAGAAATGAAATTTTTTGGAATATACATAAGAATAGAAAATCATTTCATATTAGTCAAGGGTCATTTACAAGACTATCATAGCAGTAAAAGTTCATTACTGAACAGAGTTCACTCCTCATTCCAGCCCTATATTATTGAACCAGATTTACTTGTCATTCTAGTCATGTATATATCAAGAGATATAAATATTTACCAAATTTATTGGAGTGAGATATATATATCTCACCCATCTCATAATTAAATCATTCTTATGTGTTCCACAAAAACATTAATCGTTCATCATAGCATGACCTAATGAACAAATGGGTTTCTTAAACATCATTCCATCATAATCCATATAAAATAAATGGATTTTATGAAAATATTTCCATCATAAAAAAAATAAAATCCTAGTTATAGTAGTTTTATAAACCTAACCATATTTAAATAATTTCATCTTATATGGAAAATAATTTTGATAAAACTCTTGAAATTAATTCTTGAGTAAAATATCCTTTCTTATTAAAAAATGTTTTCTCTTTCAAAATGACTCACAATTTTAAAAGAAAATAATTTAATTGAAAATAAACTTGAATTATAATAAATTAAGCTTCATGTAAATAAGGGGTCATAAACGTGTAATAATCCAATCATGTCGTATAAGTTAAAAAACAGTATCCTCATTCTTTCGCCAGAAAAGTCAAAAAGTACCACGTATTGAATAATGAAAAATGATTCCTTTCATAAAATTTAATAAAAATTCACCAAAGGTTAAAATTAACTTTAAATTTTTTTAGAATAATAGAAATAATATTATATATTTAGGAAACATGTATTTTGATGATAAATATAGCCCAATAAATACTTATGTATAAAATAATCTCGGATAATAATGAGATTGCGAAATTATCCTTTACCTCGGGTCTAATTTCATTTGTATGTATCTGAAGCTCCTTTATAATGATTTAAATAATTTCATTGACTTATTCAAGAACAATAGTCATCATATATGATCATATTATCATCCGTTTGTCAGTAAAATTATTACTCATCCATCGGGTATTAACTTCTTTATTTTCTTATGCAAGTTGTGTTAGTTAAGTTCTTATTCCTTTTCTTAGGTTATTGTTATATCAGTTATAGAATTACATTAGAATAATATATATATCATATTTATTTATTCAAATAATTTATATAATATTTATATAATGATGATCATGTAGAATGAATCACATCGAATTGGGGAGACGGTAACTCGTACATATGCATGAGCGACGATATCATTCCCATGATTATTGAATGGAATTAAATTGGATGGTGTATAATATTCCATAACAAATATAATTTTATAATAATTTTATTTATTTATTTATTTAATCATTATACCCATCCAAGTAACGTGGTGGTGAAAAAAATTACACCATGACTTAGAGACTGTTAGCCGTACGTATGCACACGTGGGGATTTTGTTTTTTGTAGGATGGATAGAAGGTGGAATATGGTTGTTTCATAATTAAATAACTTATCAATATATTATTGATACTGTAGTTATTACTTTATAATGAAACAACTCATGAATAATAATTATAAGAAGAATGAATTTTGAAAGAATCGGTAGTGGATATTACCTCTTCTTCGACATGCTTCCTCTAGATCACTTCTTAGAGAACTAGAGTTGATCTTTGAAGAAGGCCAGAACATCTATAATATTACTAGGGAAGTTGATAATGGACCAAGGTAGGGTATGTCTGAGATTTAAGGCTCAAGGTGGAGTAAAGATGTGAGGAAGGAGTACTGTAGCAGGCACTGTAGTGGGAAATGTGTAGTGATGTAGCATGTACTATAGTAGGCACTGTTTGGCACTCTAGTAGCCAGGAATTTGCCCCCATTTAGGCCTCCGGGCCACTGATTTGGTCCCAGAGTCCTTTAAGGCATTTAGGCCACCCATGCCTTCAGGCCAGTAAGGTCTTCGGGCTATCTCAAGGCCTTCGGGTCACCTTAATTGCAGATGCAAACCGAACAACCTACAAGGAACTAGCTCTATAAGGAGGGTGAGCCAGGAGCTTTCACCATAGTAGAAGCTACAAAGATTGCAATAATGAGAGAGTATGGAACCTTCCATGAGGACAATCCAGTGAATACATGATATATCATAGCCAAATAGCCATGCGAAGGTGGAGAGCTGATTTCACGATGAAGATGCTGGGGGGGGACCAATTCCAAGTTGTTAGTCTAAGTTGTATGTAATGTTTGAAGCCTATGGGAAATGAATTCCTCTAAAGCCTGCGGTCCATGTAATACTTACACCTATAGGCCTTACAAGGGTTCCAATTCACCCCTTTAAAAGTGGATTATCAAAATCAATAAAAAATGAAGGCCTTCAGGCCATTGGAGGGTATTTAATTTTTAATTAGGGTAACGAATAATTCAAAATTAAAAGGGTGAAATATTTACTAATTTGATGTAAAATCGACCATAAATAAATAAATTATAACATTTTATACCATATAATAATAATTATATATATTTAAAAATGTTTTATTGTTTTGAAATAATTTAATAGAACATTATTTTGATAAAGAATCAATACTGTCAATTTTGACACTATTCAATTCATTGTGTTTTAAAAATATTAATATAACTAGTTAACTTCAAACCAACTATTTTATTATATTTATAAGAGATAAATTTCACCTATAATATTCATTACACAAGTTAATTATCCCAAATTATATTTAATTTAAAAATTTTAATAACATTTAATTACTATCTCTATTAATAAAATAATAACTACATCAATATTGTGTAATTATTTAATATACATATTTCATGAATAAAAATTAAAAATAAAATATAATGATTAATAAAAATCTGTTAGATTATAAAAGAATAGTTTTAGTTGAAATTATATTCTATAACGTCCAATATTTAAAATGTTATAATTATTAAATTATGAATGTGACAACATTAACATCACTTTAAATAAGATAATATAAGTGTCATAATCCCTTATATAAGGTTAAAAGTGTTCAATTACTAGAAATTTGGATGATTATGGTAGAGATATACTTGAAAAAAAAATATTTGGTCAAGTGTTTGGGTCTTTTAATGGGTATTATTATTTTAAGGAACTATATTATTGATTTTTCATCATTTAAATAATTGCAGCATCATTAATGTATAAGATATTAAGGTAATTATTTATTTCCTAAAACTTAAAAATAAATTACCATGATAAATAAAAACATCTTAGATTTAAAATTATTATTTATGGTCTAATATATCTATTTTACAACCTTATATTAAAAATGATTTAGTTATTGAAACTTGAATGAGACATATTTAACTTTTATTTGAATAAATTAAATTAAATGTCCTAGTCTCATCCAAGTGGATTCAAATGGATAAAATTTCAGACTAAGGATGATTTATTTATAAAAACACTCATTCAATGATATTAATACATGTTTTAGGGTAATTTTATAATACTATTGTTACCCTTAATTACTTGATTTATCTTTTTATTGTATTAATAAAAATTATAGAAGCTTATATTCATAATGACCAAAAATAAAATAAAGATATTTACATAATTTCTACCTATTTATTCAAAATATGGAATCCATTTTTCAAACTTCAAAACACAGAAGTTAATGTAATTAATTTAAAATTATTCTTGTTGTTGGAAAGAGAGAATGGGTTTTAAAAGATAAAACATTGCGAAAGATTGAATTTTTTTACATCTAAATTCAATGTAAAATTAAGGATAATGACATAAATTATATTGAATGATAAAAATATATTCTATTTATACTTTAACACCATTAAATATTATATTTTAACCATATAAATTATTTCAATGAAAAAAGTTGTTTTCAATTTAAATTTAGTGTATTTTTTACAATTCATCAAAATTTGAATGTTATTTGAAAAATACTAAAATTTCATCCAAAGTAAATTTTTATTTCCTATATCAAAATAACATGATTATTTAGTCATATGAAAATTATTAATGTGTTAAAATGTTAATTTAAAAACGATTTTTCATTTAAAGGTGGAAAATTACTCTTTTAAAAAATATAGGTTTTGATACATCAAATAGGGTTTATTCATACCTTATCACACAAATATATATTGGATGAATAAAAAACATATTTTATTAATTATAAAAAATATATATATTATTAATTTAATTTACTAGTAGTAATTCACATTTATAGATATATAACTGATTTATATTTTTCATAAATAATTGGTAGCGAAATACTTCACAATACATTTTCATAAGATGGTTATATTTTTTCCTACTAAACTAATGAATATGTTAAAATGGTTATTTTAGTAAATTAATCTCACAGTTTTTTTAAACTCAAGATTGCGTTCAATGAAATATAATGAATAATTATAATTATTTAAAGAAAATATTTCATAAAAAATTTGGGTGTTACATTCTACCCCCCTTAAACTGAATTTTACCCTTGAAATTCATCACTTGGTTTGAAGAGATGGGGATATATCTCCATAATCATATCCTTAAGCTCCCACATAGGTTTCTCAAATTGGTGGTTCCTCCATAAAACATTATCCAAGTGTGTGGTCTTGTTTCGTAGAACTTTATCACTACGATCTAGAATATCTATCAGTTATTCTTCATAAGAGGGGTATTTCTCCAGTGGTATGACTTATGAGTTTTGTAGATGTAAAGGACCAGGTATGTAATTTATCAGTAGATATACATGTAACACATCATGAACTTGAGAGAGATTCGGTGGAAGCACCAATCAGTAAGATACCTTCCCAACACGATCCAGAATTTCAAAAGGAGCAATATACCAAATACTCAGCTTTCCCTTTATTCCAAATCTCAATACTCTCTTCCCAGGAGATATTCATTGAAACAACATATCACCCACTTCAAACTCTAGGTATTTTCTTCAGTTGGAATCATAATTTTTTTCATCTCTGAGCTTCTCTTATGTGTTGTTTAATATATCTAACATTTTTACATTTATTCAATAAGATCAGGTTTTAATAGATTTATTTCCCCAACATCATCCCAGAAAGTTGGCATTCTGCACTTATTTCCATATATGGCTTTATAGGGAACCATCTAAATATTGGAGTGAAATATTTTTTTGTATGAAAACTCTACCAAAGGTAGCTTTTGATCCCAACCACCATTAAAATCCATAGATAAAGCTTCCAATATGTATTCTAGAATTTGAATTTTCTTCTCAGACTGACCATATGTATGAGGATGATAAGAAGCTCTAAAACATAACTCTATATCCAGAGCCTACTAAAGAATTCACCATAATGTTTAGGTAAACCTCATATCATGATTCGATATAATTGAATGTGGTAATCCATACAATTTTACCACTTTCTTTACATATATCATGGAAAGATGATCAAGAGAGAAATCCTCTCTAATAGCAATGAAGTTTAACGACTTTGTAAGGTAATAAAGTATCAACCATATAACAGTATTACCTTTAGATGTTTTGGGAAGTTCAATGACAAAGTCCATAGTGATGTTTTCCCATTTCCATTCTGATATTGGTAATGGTTGTAACATCCCCTTAGACTTCTGTCTCTCAGCCTAAAGTTGCTGAAAAACCCAGCACCGATAAACATATTTAACAACATCTCTTTTCATGACATCCCACTAAAAATACTCTTTTAGGTCCCTGTACATATTTGTGCTTCTTGGGTGAATAGATAATGAAGAAATATGAGCCTCATACAATAAATCCTTCTTTAATTATGGTATAGGAGGAATACAAACCTTATTCTTGAACCTTCTTCTTCTATCACAATCAAGGTTAAATTCATTAATATTTCTCACCTTCTTTTATAGCTCTACATCTTCCTTTTGTGACTCCATAATATTCACTTATATATGTGGTTTAACATTCATTTGATAAAGAAATGATTTCTCCCTTCATTTAAATTTTCAAGATCCATCCTTTGAAAAGCTCTAAATATTAGGTCATTTAAGATCCTCATTATGGATAGTCTAGCATGGTCCTTTTGACTCAAAGAATCTACCACCTTGTTCTCTTTCCCATTGTGGTAATATATTGAGTAGTCATAATCTTTAATCAACTCCAACCACCTTATTTGGAACATATTTAACTTATTTTGTGTGAGAATACACTTTAAACTCTTTTTATTAGTATAAATTTCACACATTTCACCATAAATATAATGCCTCCATATATTTAATGCAAAGATTACCACAACTAACTCCAGATCATGAGTTGGGTAATGTTTCTCATGGATTTTCAATTTTCATGAGGCATAAGCTATCAACATATAATTTTTCATGAGAGAACATCCCATCCCCTTCTTGGATATATCACTATAGATCACAAACATTTCTCCACTACATGTTTGTGTGAGCATAGGTGTGCTGGCTAACCTTGTTTTTAGATCATTGAAATTATCTTCACATTACTCTGTCCACACAAACTTAACAACTTTCTGAGTCAACTTGGTGAGTGGACTAGATAATCATGAAAAATATTTCACAAAACATTGATAATAACCTACCAACCCAAGAAAAATTCAGATCCTAGTTACAATATTTGGTCTCAGCCAACTTTTAAAAAATTCTTTTTTGTAGGATCCACAGATATCCCCTCTCTTGAGATTTTGTGACCCAAAAACAAAACATTCTAAATACCAAATTCACACTTGGTAAAATTTTCATAAATATTTTCCATTCTCAGGGTCTTCAGTACAATTATCACGTGATCTTCTTGATCTTACTTAATTTTCAAATAGAAAAGAATATCATCTATAAAGACTACCACAAACTGATCAAGATAGTATCTAAAGACTCTATTAATTAGTTCCATGAAGATATTGTGGGAATTAGTAAAACTAAAAGTCTTAAATATAAATTCATAGTGTTAATACCTTCTAAGGAATTTCATCATTCGTATATCTTCATTCTTGACCCTTAATTAATGATATTCAAAATGAAAATAAATCTTGGAAAGTATTGAGCTCCACATAGTTGGTTGAATAAGTCATCAATGTAGTGAAGACAATATCATTTCTTAATTGTGATCTTGTTATGTTCTGGATAATCAATGTAGATTCTCATTGATACATCCTTCTTCTTAACAAATAGAACATGTGCTCCCCAAGGTTATTCACTATGGTGTATGGATCCCTTTTCAATATTCTCTTGGAGTCACTTATTCAATTCCTTGAGCTCAATTGGGATCATTCTATAAGGTGTCTTCGAAATATAAATAACACCCAGTATGAGTTATATTGAAAAATAAACTTTACGATTTCGTGGAGGAACTGGTAATTATTTTGGAAAGGGATAATCACACTCCCATATAATAGGTGTATTCTTAATGGTGAGTTTATCCTCAAATATTTAAAATAGATAACCTTTATTTAAAGGGATCAAGACCAAAAAGATGAAATTAATTTATATTGGAATGTTGTATTCATCCTTGCATTAATAGACGATCGTAGATTGATCTAAAATATGAAATGTAACTTCCCTCCCTTGGTAATTGATATGAGATCTATATTGAAAAATGTAACACCCCGACCCAAGTTACCCAGAGTCAGTGCATTATTACATAACATTCAAATGATACAAGGAAATCATGTAACGAAAGGCCGATCAGTTTAGTAGCCTTGGAAGAACTAGATACATTCATAAGTTTTACATTACATTATAAAATAAAAAACTACAACAAAATAATCTCAATATGACACACTCATATCCCTTAGACTATCCCTGTAGGTCAGTCATAATTTACTTCTTTTCAAACTGGGAAAAATAAAACATAGAAAGGGTTGAGATCAGATGCTCAGTAAGGATAACAATATAGCGGAAACATTCATAAATAAGAATAAACATTTAAGGAAATGTATAAAACTAAAATAGAAGGCTTTTTAAACTTAAACTTCATCATAATATGGAAAATATAAATCAAAATAATTCCATTTACTTACCCACATTGATATTCTACTAGTCGAATAATCACATGCAATATCAATAGCAACTTTCATATTGATGGAATGCATAATTCCAGACTTCATAATCACATAGTCAAGGCCTTGTGCTAAGACTAAAAATAAGATTTTTTTCCAGGCCTTATGCCAAGATTGTAGTTTGTCTCATGAGACCTACCAATTCATCAAAGAGCTATAGTGGGCTTCACCAATCACTTACTAAGTCCAATTCATTCCTCATATGAAAAGTTTTAAACATAACATAAACATTCATATTAAAAATAACATACGAAATGTCAATACTTTATCCATAAACCATGAATGGTATAAAAATAACACATCTACATTAAAACATATCCCAAAACCTTCAATACAATATTGAATATTTCCATCATAAAAAATCAACTTCAAACAAGTTTAAAATCCATCAAAGTATGTTGACATAGATAAAATGAAAACTATTTGAAAGAAATACTTCTTTATATTTTAAAACCATTTAAAAGTTACAAAATTATAAATGAAAACATTTATTTTGGATATATTTTTATAATATTGTAAGGGAATCTTTGACGATTTTATAATGGCGTAATATAGATGCACCCACCGTAAAAGTTAAAACACGTTCTTACCTTAATTTTATCGAAAATGTCATAAAGTAACTTGTTTGGAAAAAGACGGAAAGATTCCTTTTAAAATGTATAAGGTCAAATAAGGGTATAAATGAATTTAAACCATAGTCTAGTAAATAGTAAAAATATTTTGAAATACATTTTTAAGAAAACATGGATGTGGATGATAAAGAGGTCCCATAAGATAATTACACATTAACAACCTCAGATAATGAAGAGATTGTAGAATTAACCCTTACCTTGTACTTTTCCTTGATCGAGGGTATGTTAAACTCCTGTATAATATTTAAATCAGTGTTATTAAATTATACAAGATCCACATACATAATTATGAAATCATATATGATCTTCTAATATTTCTTTTTTAATAACATTTCAGTATTATCATCGTTTTGGGTGTTAACTGATTTGTTTTCCTTTATATACTAGGTTACGTAAGTAATGTTTGTTATGGATAGTATGTATCTTATTCATATTCAGTATGATATTAAGTATTTAAACATTATTTTTAATCATAAAATGAAAATTATTCTTGAATGGTTTCGATGGGGAATTAAATCACATCGCATTCGTCGAACGGTAATATGTACGTACACACGAGCGACAATATCATTCTTTTGATATTAAAATCATAAGTAAATGGATGGTATATAATATATACAGAATAATTAACATGTTATATATATTATTTACATCAATTATACATCATTATTATACCCATACAAATAATAGTGTATTGAATAACAAATACACCACGACGTGGAGACGATAAGTCGTGCGTACGCACGTATGGTGACATGTTATTCATAGGATCGATAGAATAATAAATATGGTTGTACCATTTTTATAATAACATAACATTATATAGAATATATTGGAGTTATTATTTTAGAATGTAAACAACAAAGAAAGAGGAAGTGGTAGAAGAATAGAACTTGAAAGAGGTGATTAAATATTTACCTCTTCTTCGGGTGATTCCTTTTGAGTTGATCAAAATGGCTCTTTAGGTCGGATTTCTTATTAAAATAAGGCCTCTAGGATGAAGGGAGGAAAGTTGAGAGGATATTTGGGATGGTATTGGCCGAGCCAAATGGATTTGGAGGAGTGAATTGGAGAAAAGGTGAAGTACCCTTTTAGAAGAGTGGTGAGGGGAACCCTAGGTAAAGATTGATATATTATCTTATAATAAAATAATTTTATGTTTCGAATGGCTCCAAAATGATTTATTTCAGGATAAGGTGGGTATGGGTCTAAATCCTCTCAACCAATAGGTTCTAGATAGGTTTAGGTCACCATATTAACTTTATCTTTTAGATTTAACTCTTAGTTCAATAGTTTGACATTAACCATGTATCTTTGTATTTTTATATTATATGGTTAATAAAATTACTATAAAATTCCAAGAGAAACTAAAGTGGTTAATTAATTATATAAATATCATTATATAATTCCTTTGGCCAATCCTTATATTTTTTTGGAATATTATATCAATTAATAATATAATATTTATTTTAAAAACTTTTTTACTTCAATGTTGACACTATTTGGTATTTTGTTTTTGTTAAATTAATAATAGAATTATTACATGGAAAAAATTCATTTAATCAACCCTAACATGACATATTAACCTAAAAAATTAGTCGAATTCATAAAAAGTCTCAAAATACATTTATTGGGATATTTTTAATATCAATTATTTTAATTTTTCATTAATAAGTTAATTACTGCATCATCATTGTGTCATAAATAAATTTAATTATTTATTGTCTAAATATTATAAATAACATAAAATTATGTATAAAGTATTTTTATATTTCTATTGAATGTTTATAGTTGAAAATATAACTTATATATACCCATGTAAAAAAAAATTTACTAAAACATATGTGTTTATGTCATTTTAGTCTTTACTTAAAATTAATTAATATAAAGTGTCAGTATCACCCTCAAGTGGCTCCATGGGGTCCCAAAATCGACCCAAGGATGCCCATGGTTGGCCATTACTCATACAATAAGATTGGGACAAGTGTTAATATAATTTAATATTATAATAATATTATTATTTCCTAGAATTACCCTATTTACCTTTAACTATGGTAAATAAAAGTCAAAAGTTACTATTCACCAAAAATTATTTTCATCTTATTAAACCAAATTTTACTTACTGATATCAACTGTTTGTCTTGGATTTTTGAAATTCAATTCACATAAGTGGTAAAATTATGTTTTAGACAAATTTTTAAATGCTCATAGAAGGTGGGTAAAAGACGGTAAAAAGTTCAATAAAATTTTATATGTCTAAACTTCTTATAAAATGACTTCAATGAATTATATTGAACTTATATAGGTATTATGTATCTATTTTGACCTAAAATAAAATTAAATAAAATAAATAATTCTTAAAATAAAAAGACGGTTTTTAACAATAACGTAGTGTTTTTCACTATTCGTCAAAAATTGAAAGTTTTCAGAAAAATACAAAAAATTAACCCTAAGCTAATTTCAATATTACAAATTCAAAAATGAAGGTCATTTTTAGAAATAATATTTATAAAATTTCAAAAAGTGGGTATTACCATTCATAATGGCTAGTTTGATTGGTTTTGGTGTGTTAGAACTTGAAGTTGCATACAACACAAGGTATTATATTATTCCAAGAGAAGCGTACCATGGAAGGTTGGGGTGTTACATTCTCCCAACTTTCAAATAATTTCATCCTCAAAATTTCAAGAATATTACTTCAGAAAAAGTCTCATATTGTTCTTCATCTTATGTTACTCAGGTTCCCATGTTGCATCTTCCATCTTATGGTTTCTCCATAGAACTTTTACCAAACGAGTCATCCAGTTTCTCAACACTTATTCTCTGGTATCCAGAATTATGATAGGATCTTCACAATAGGATAGATCGGGTTCCAGTTCTATTTCTTCATAGGAGAGTACATGCATTGGTTCAGGCATGTATTTTCTCAACAGTGATATGTGGAACACATCATGAACTTTGGAGAGACTTGGTGGCATCGCCAAATGGTAAGTTACAACCCCAATTAGTTATAGAATTTAGAAAGGTTCAATATACCTGTGACTGAATTTACCCTTATTATCGAAACGTATGACACCCTTCCATGGAGATACCTTTAATAAATCATGATCTCCTACCTAAAATTCCAAATCCTACCTTTGGTTATCAGCATAGCTCTTATGCCTACTTTGAGCTGCTTTGATGTGGGTTTGGATTACCTTCACCTTTTCCATCATTTCCTCAACAAGTTATGGGCCTACATGTTTTCTTTCACCAACATCATCCCAACATGTTGGTGTGTGACATCTTTTTCCATATAACTCCTCATATGGTGCCATATGAATACTTGAATAGAAGATATTGTTATAGGAAAATTCTACCAGAGGTAAATATTGATCCCACACTCCATTAAAGTCAACTGAAAAAGATATCAACATTTATTCTAAGGTTTGAATAGTCTATTCTGATTGTCCATCAGTTTGAGGGTGGTAGGAAGTGCTCAAATGAAGTTCAGTATCCAGGGATTATAGAAGACTTTTCCAGAATCTTGATGTAAAATGAGGATCACAATCAGAAACAATCGATAGGGGTACTCCATGCAGTCTTACAACTTCATTAATATATTGTCTTTCTAAACATTCAAGTGGTAAATCTTCTCTTATAGAAAGAAAATTTTCTGACTTGGTAAGATGATCAACAATGACCCATATGGAATCATTCCTTCTTGGAGTCTTTGGTATCCCCTGGACAAAGTCCATCGTAATATCATCTAATTTACACTCAGGTAAGGGAAGAGGTTTTATGACTCTTCTAGGATGTTGTCTTCCAGATTTCACTTGTTGACAAACCATACATCCCGACACAAAATCAGAAATATCTCTCTTCATGTTGTCCCCCAAAAATGTTCATTCAAATCCCTATATATCTTAGTGCTACCAGGGTGTGTAGAGAAATTGGAGCTATGAGCATCATCCAACAATTCCCTTTTCAAATCAGGTATATTGGGAACACAAACTATCTTCCCAAATTTCAAAATCCCATCTTCATATACGAAGTCGATCAATCTCCCATCTTTCACAGATTTAAATTTTTTTTTGAAATTCCTCATCATCAGTCTGATAAATTTTTAGACTTTCTAGTAAAGATGGTTTGGCAACCATTTGAAAAATCATTGATGTATCACCTTCCATGGTTATTCCCACATCCATATTTACTAGATCCATGTATATAGGATCCTTTTCAACTCTCATCTTGTTCAAAACTCCACGATCCTTTCTTCTCAATGCATCTTCCACCTTATTTGCCTTCCTCGGGTGGTAGTGTGTAGTGCAATCAAAATCCTTGAGTTGTTCAAGCCATCACCTTTGTCTCATGTTGAGTTCTTTTTTGTGAGAAAATATACTTCGAACACTTGTGATCAGAATAAATCTAAAAATTTTCACCATATAGATAATGTCTCCATATCTTCAGAGAAAATATTACAGCTGCTAACTCAAGATCATGAGTGGGATTGTTTTGTTCATTAATTTTTACCTGCCATGATGCATAGGAAATAACTCTATCATTCTGCATAAGGACGTAACCAAGTCCTTTATTTGAAGCATCACTATAAATAACAAACCCATCATTCCCCGATGGTAATGTCAAGATATGAGCATTGGATAATATTATCTTCAGTTATTCAAAACATTCTTTGCACTATTTTTTCCAAACAAGTTTAACCCCTTTATGTGTGATCTTGGTTAATAGGTTATCCAATCGGGAAAAATTCTCACGAAATGCTGATTATGACCTGCTAAACCAATACAACTGCATACCTCAGTTATACTCGTCAGTGCTAGACATTCTTGGATTGCCTTTTTATTTGAAGGATCAATAGAGATTCCATCCATTGAGACAATATATCCAAGAAAATAAATCTCCTGAAGCCAGAATTCACACTTGCTAAATTTCCCATATAATTCATTTCTTCTGAGAGTCCTTAGGATAATGCACAAGTGATTTTCATGATCTTCATAGATTTTGGAGTATACTAGGATATCATCAGTAAATACCACTAAAAGTCATCAAGATATTCCTTGAAAACTCTGTTCATTAGATCCATGAAAAAAGAGGGTGCATTAGTCATCCCAAAAGGCATTACTGTAAACTTGTAATGCTTGTACCTAGTTCGAAATGCTGTTTTTTGGAATTTCTACCCTCTTCACACACAACTGATGATATCTAGATTGTAGGTCAATATTTGAAAAATATTGACCTCCATGAAGTTGGTTGAATAAATCATCAATGCGTGGTAGGGGATACTTCTTCTTTATTGTTATAGCATTGATCTCCTTGTAGTCAATGAACAACCTCATAGATCCATCTTTCTTTTTAACAAAAAGAATAGGGGCTCCCCATAGAGAATCACTCTGGAGAATAAATCCATTATTACTCAATTCCTCTAGTTGTTTCTTTAGTTCCACTAATTCTATAGTGGCCATTCTATAAGGGGTCTTCGATATGGGCCTTGAACCAGGAATTAAGTCAATGGAAAACTTAATTTCTCGTTTTGGAGGATGTCCAAGTAAATCCTCTAGAAACACATCAACATATTCTTTCACAATAGGTAAATAATCTATTTGAACATTCCTTTCCTCACCCATAGTTATTTCATTCTCGTTATCCCCAATAATTTAATTTAGTTGAGCTATTGGGGGTGGATCAAGATAAGAATCAGATGGTGATGTTTCTTCTCTTAAGATAAGGTACTCCTTATCATCATTGATAATTTTAGCCTCCTTCTTCTCACAAAAATTTTTCCCATCATGGTCTGAAATCAAATCCATACCGATGATTATATCAAATTAAATCATGGGTATAAAGATGAGATAAGCAAATAAATAATGTTTATATACCTTAATGGGAACTAATTCACAAAAATTTGTTTCAATGATACGTCCCTTAAGAGTTTCGACTGATAACTCCCTTGTTAAATCAAATTGGAAATATCTAATTTTCTTAGAAACTGGGAAGATATGAAACAATGCAATGATCCAGAATCAAATAAATAATTTTCTAAACATGAGGAAACCATTAAATTACCTACCACCATGTCTTTTGGAGAATTAACCTCAGTAGTAGTGATAGCATAAGCTTGGGATTGATTCCTTGTCCTTTTCTAAGGTAAGTTTCCTTGGTGCTTAGGAAATTCATTTTCATAATGCCCCCTTCCTCGACAATTGTAGCATTCAACATTGATAGCCTCTTTCTTCCCCTTATAATCACGAGATTGGTGGCCTTTTTCACCACACTTGTAATAGAATCCCATTCCCTTCAAGAAAGTACTAGGGTTCTTCTTCCCACATTTACTGCAGGATAGATATTCAACTTTTCCCTTTGTCCCCCTATTTCCATTTCCAGAGTGTTTAGAAGATCTTTTCTTCTCTTTCTTTTCATTAATGTCATAAGACTTAGAGAATTCCTTTTCTATCTTGATAGCACATGAGACAACACCTCTGTATGACGATAAGGATTGTGAGACTAATTCTAGAGGTAGAAATGGTTTTAACCCATCAAATAAATGACCAATCATACTTTTTGGGTTACATATATAATCTACAGCATGCTTTGATAACCTTATAATGTTAGCCTCATACGTTGTAACATTCTCATTCTCATTTTTCCTCAGACTCATAAATTGTCTTTCCATATCCACTCGATGGTCATGAGGAATGTATTCTTCTAATAAAATCTCTATAAACTCCCTCAATTCCATATTTGATACTTCATCATATTCTTTTATGTTTTGAATCAATGACCACCATTGATCTGCATCTCTCGTGAGGAGATAAACTGCCATGACATCTTTTTCCCTTTCGTTACTCCCCAAAGCGTAAAATATTTTCTCTAAGGAATTTATCCATTGCTCATATACTAATGGATTTTTACTCACATTGAATGTTGGTGGTTGTTGACTCATGAAGTGGTCTATAATTGATCCTCCACATTGTGGATTAGGGTGCTTCATACGGGTAAATTTATTATTCATAACCTGAGTAAGTTGTCCCAGTATGGTGATAAGCTGATCAACACTAGTTGGTTCACCAGCACCACTATATTTATCTTGTGTAAGAGGTAAATACCTACAAGGATTACATGAATTGATATGATTTCCATTACTTCCACTAGGCACCATCTCTTATCAATGGCATACATTAGATTAGTTTGTGAATCACAGTACACAATCCCAAACTTATAAAACACTTAACTTAAATTGAACAGTTTATGGATATAATCCATAATCATAAAAATGTATTCTTTGAAGAGGTATATACTCATAAATCCTTCATAATTATTTGTAAAGAAAATGAGAATTATCCTAAGCATATCCCCCTTGAGTGTCGTAACCAAGAGTGCAGCAAAGCCCATTGTCGTGCACCAGTTCCCATTTGAGTCCAGCCCAAAGTGGTGTTTTTGGGTTTTACCTCTAGGTACATCCATGCCAGAGCCACCTCTACCTGCTCATATCCAGACAGGGATGCATTTCTTGGAAAACTCAAAAAATCTCAACATTACCAAAATTCTAGGAAGATATTCTATACAAATATTCAAAGTCCATCTTAGGGTAACATTATCTAATCAGAGTTTTTCTACATCTAGCTTACAAGGTTTGTACTAAAATTCATATGAAACCAACTATAATTCCCTGACCCCAGTTACCTAGATTCGGTGCATTGTTACATAACATTGGCATGATACAAGGAAATCATGTCCCAAAAGACCGATCATTTTAGTAGCCTTAGAAGAACTAGATACATTCATAAGTTTTAAATTACATTATAAAATGAAAAACTGCAACAACATAGTCTCCATAGGCCACACACATATAACTTAGACTATCCCAATAGTTTAATCAAAATATACCTCTTTGCATCCTGGGAAAAATAAAACATAGAAAGGGGTGAGATCAGATTCTTAGTAATGAAAACAATATAGAAAAAACGTTCCTAAATAAGCATAAAAATTTAAGGCAATGTATAAAACTAAAACAAAAGCATTTTTAAACATAACATTTATCTTAATATGGAAAATATAAATCAAAATAATTCCATTTAATTACTCACATGGATATTCAACTAGTTGAATAATCGCATGAAATATCAATAGCAACTTTCATAATGATGGAATTCCTAATTCCTGACTTCATAACCACATAGTCAAGGCCTTGTGCCAAGACTAAAAATAAGATTTTCTCAAGGCCTTGTTCCAAGACACTAGTTTGTCTCATGATACATACTAATGCATCGAGGAGCTATAACAGGTTCCACCCATCACTTACTATGTCCAATGCATTCCTCATATGAAAATTTTTAACCATAACATAAACATTCGTATTAAAACTAGCATACAAAATGTCAATACTTTATCCATAAACCATGAATGGTATAAAAACAGCACATCCATAGTCAAACATATCAAAAAACCTTCAATACAATATAGAATATTTGGATCATAAAAAATCAACTTCAAACAATTTTACGATCCATCAAAAGATGTTAACATAGATAAAATGAGAACTATTAGAAAGAAATATGTCTTTCTATTTTGAAACCATTTAAAATTAACATAATTATAAATGAAATAATTTATTTTGTAAATATTTTTATAATCTTGTAAAGGAAGCTTCAACGATGTTATAAAGGCGGAATATAGCTTCACCCGCTGTATAAGTTAAAAAACTTTCTTACCTTAATTTTGTCAAAAAGGTCATAAAGTAACTTGTTTGGAAAATGACAGAAAGATTAATTTTAAAATGTATACAGGATAATAAGGGTATAAATGACTTTAAACCATAGTCTAGTAAATATTAAATTTTTTTTGAAATACATTTTTATGAAAACACGGATGTGGATGATAAAGAGGTCTCAATAGATAATTACGTATAACAACCTCGGATAATGAAGAGATTATAGAATCAACCCTTACCTTGTACTTTTCCATGATCGAGGGTACGTTAACCTCTTGTATAATAATTAAATAATTTTTATTAAATTATATAAGAACCACATAAATATTTATGATATCATATATGATCTTATAATATTTCTTTGTTAATAATATTTCAGTATTATCGTCATTTCAGGTGTTAACTGTTTCGTTTTACTTTATGTACTTGGGTTACATAGTAATGTTTTTTATGGATAGGATGTATCTTATTAATATTTATAATGATATTAAGTCATTAAACATTATTTTTAATCATATAATGAGAAGTATTCTTGAATGGTTTCGATGGGGAAATAAATCTCGTCGCGTTCGTGGAGACGGTAATCCGTACGTATGCACATGAGACAATATCATTCTTTTGATATTAAAATAATAAGTAATTGGATGGAATATAATATATTCCGAATAATTAATATGTTATATCTATTATTTAAATCAATTATACATCATTATTTTTCCCATCCAAATAATAATGTATTGAATAACAACTACACCACGACGTGGAGACGGTAAGTCGTACATACGCATGTATGGTGACATGTTATTCATAGGATGGATAGAATAATGAATATGGTTGTAAATTTTTTATAATAACATCACAGTATATAGAAGATACTAGAGTTATTATTTTATAATGTAAACAACAAAGAAAAAGGAAGGGGAAGAAGAAATGAACATGAAAGAGGTGACGAAATATTTACCTCTTCTTCGGTTGATTCATTTCGAGTTGATCAAAATGGATCCTTAGGTTGGATTAATGATTAAAATAAGGCCTCTAGTTTGAAAGGAGGGAAGTTGAGAGGATATTTGGGTATGTTTTGGCCAATAAAAATGGCTTTGGAGGAGTGAATTGTAGAGAAGGGGAATTTCCCTTTTATAAGAGAGGTGAGGGGCACCCTAAGAAAATATTGATATATTATTTCATAATAAAATAATTTTCGGTTTATAATGGCTCCAAAATGATTTATTTCGAGGATAAGGTGGGTTTGGGTCGAAATAATCTCAATAAATTGGTTTTAGATAGGTTTAGTTCACCATATTAACTTTATCTTTTAGATTTAACTCTTAGTTTAATAGTTTGACATTTATCATGTCTCTTTGTATTTTTATATTATATGGTTAATAAACTTACTATAAACATCCAATAGAAACTCAAGTGGTTAATTAGTGATATAAATATCATTATATAAGTCTCTTTTCCTAACATTATATTTTTAGGAATATTATATCAATTAATAATATAATATTTATTTTAAAAACTCTTTTATGTTAATATTGACACTATTTGGTAATTTGTTTTTTTAAATTCATGACAAAATTATAAATTCAGAAAAAATAATCATTAAATCAAACATAACATGTCATATTAACCTATAAAATTAGTTTAATTCTTCAAAAGTCTTAAAATAGATTTATTGAATATTTATAATATCAATTATTTTAATTTTTCATTAATAAGGTAATTACTACATCATTATTGTGTCATAAATAAATTTAATTAATTGTTGTCTAAAAATTATAAATAAAATACCATTATTTAGGAAATAGTTTTATCTTTATAATTAATATTTATAGTAGAAAAGATACCTTATATATACCCATGTTAAATTTTTTTACTAAAAGAAATTGGTTTTTATGTCATTTTTGTCTTTACTTTAAATTAATTAATATAAAGTGTCATTATCTCCCTCAAGTGGATCCATGGGGTCCCATAACATACCCAAGGATGACCATTGTCGTCCACGACTCATAAAATTAGATAAGGACAAGTGTTAAGGTAATTTTATATTATTATAATATTATTATTACCTTGAATTACCCTATTTCCCTTTAACCATGGTAAATAAAAGTCAAAAGTTACTGTTCTCAAAAAATTATTTTCATCTTACTGAACCACATTTTAATTATTGATATCAACCATGTCTCTTATAGTTTTTTAAATTCAATTCACAAGAGTAGTAAAATTAGGTTTTATGCAAATTTGCAAATGCTCCTCGGAGGTGGGTAAAAGACGGTAAAAAGTTCAATAAAATTTTATATATCTAAATTTATTATAAAATAACTCCAATGAATTAAATTGAACTTATATTGGTATTATGTATATATTTTTACCTGAAATACATTTAAATAAAATAAATAAATATTGAAATAAAAAGTCGGTTTTTAACAATAACGAAGTGTTTTTCACTATTAATCAAAAATTGAATGTTTTCAAAAAAATACCAAAAATTCACCCTGATCTAATTTTGATATTCCAAATTCATAAATTAAATCCATTTAAAAAAATAAAATTTATATAATTTCAAAAAGTGGATATTACTATTCATAATGGCTAGTTTGATTGGTTGTGGTGTGATATAACTCGAAGTTACGTACAACACAAGCTATTATATTATTCAAAGAGAAGCATATCATGGAAGGTTTGGGTGTTATAAAAAATCCAATCCATGTTAAGAATCACATCAAAATATACTATATAAAGGATTATAATATTTACCGGAAGAACATTCCCACAAACATCAATTGGAGAAGAATTATAAATTTTTTATGTGACTGTTGTTCCATTAGGATTTTTCACAACTAACTCAAAATCTAACTGTTGAAGTAATATCGTGATACCCATAGAAAATTCTTTAGAAATAAAATAGTGGGTGGGTCCAGAATCAAATAAAAAAAATTACATTAGAGTGGATGGTAAGTGTACCTTTCACCACTTCATTGTCATACTCCACATAAATAATAGTGATTTCATGTGACATTCATTTGTATTTGGACTTAAGAGTTTCCGAATGTCAATAATCATCAATAACACTTGAATTAGGGCATTGATAAACATAAGAACTCATTTACTCGAAATTGTAGCATTGAAGTATTGGAGGGGCATTTTGTGTAGCCTTTTCTCTTTTCCCATCCTTAGACATATTTTTCCCATCAGTTCAGCATTAAACTACCTGATGACCTTCTTTTCCATACTAAAAACATTTACTAGTCCCTTTAAGACAATTTAATCTATGTTTCTATCCACACTTTGAGCATAAGGGTAAACTCATCTTCCATTCGGTGTGATCTTTATATTTTCCTTTGAATTTAATTTTTCACTTCTTATTAAACCCATATGACTTATGAGTTACTCTAATCTCTATATCATACTTGAGAGCACGTCGAATGATTTCATCATAACTATGAAATTATATTATGGATAATTCCCTTCAGAGACATGGTTTTAAGCCATTAAAGAACTGATCAATTTTACACTCAGTTTGGATAATTATACCATAAGTGTTCCCTACAAGTCTTGTAAAATTTAATTCATAGGTACCAATGGATTCATCAATATTTTACATAAGTTCAAGGAACTCCTTATCCATATTTGTTCAAAGAATTTAAGGAAAGAGATTATTGAAAAATAAGTTCTTAAACTCATCCCATTACATGGACTTAATTTCATCTCTTAGACTCATATTCTTGATATGATTTTAGGTTTGTTTAGCTTCACCTTCCAAATGATAGTATGTTAAGATGATTTTATAATCTTATGAACATTGGAGAACTGAAAATATATTTTCAGTGGTACTAATCCATTATTTGGACACTAATAGATTTGAAGACCTTCTGAAAGAAGGTGGACACTGCCCCATGAAGGAATCAATAGATTGTTGTTCCCTCATTTGATCATTTGGAATTCCTGCTTGATTCATTGCTTGATAAAGTTTTCTGAGCATAGCTATAAAATTTTTCATTATATCTTTTATAAAATTTGGTTTCTCAGGAGGACAATCATTTAATTTCTCGTTTCATTTAGCATTAATGCAGTTCCTTTAGGTTATATCCATTAACTAAAACCAAGAATAATAATGTGAGAAACACTAATCATAATGGTAAAACCACATAATCAAGAATAAAATTTCAATTTAAGAAACTTTAGGATTTATCCTAGGTTATTTATGATCATTTATAAAACACTGGGATTGTAACCTATACTTCAACATATCCTTTGGGTTCTTACTATGGTTTTATCATACTAGTTTACCAAGTTTAAGGTTACCTTTCCTCTGATACCAACTATAACAACCTATACATTACATAGATTTATGGTACTTCAAAATTTAAGAATATTCATTAAAAAATATAATAAATACATGACAAGACCATATAGGTATAGTGTTTTTAGAAATTGGGAAACATATATAACTTGTTCCTAAAACATCTACATTGCCTCCCTCTTAATTATTCATAATTAGACTCCCTTTTGACATATCTTACTTAATGCCCTTATTCATGACCTGGGGAAAAGAAACGTATGAAAGGTTGAGCTCAAATTCTTAGTATGGTTAAATATGGGAGATATCAATCATATCATAATCATAGGACATAAAAACATAACATTTTAAAATCTTATTCCGCATATAAAATATTGGTATATCATATCATGGAATAAATCAAAAAAGCTTAACGTAATCCCAAAAGTCATAAAATAAGGCATGATATTTTGTGGCATACATATAATCCAAGAAAATCGTTTTATATTAGTAAAGAATCATTTCTAAGACCATCATAAAGGACAAAGTCCATTACTGAATCGAGTTCACTCCTCATTCCAGACATGTATTACTGAACTGGATTTACTTTCTGTTATATATATTTCTATCTCATGATTTATAAATCTTTACCTAATGAATTGGATAGAGATATAGGTCTCACCCAGATCATAATTAATTAATTCTTACATGTTCTACAAAAACAAAAATCATTCATCATAACATATCCCCAAGAAGAAAATTGGGTTTATTAGACATCATTCCATCACAATCCATATTAAATAAATGGATTCCATAAAAATAATTCCATAATAAACAACATGAAATCCTAGTAATTATAGGGATATAAACATAACCATATTTATATAATTTCCTCTAAGATGGAAAATAATTTTGATAAAACACTTGAAATTAACAATTAAGGAAAATATCCTTTCTTCTTAAAAACATTTCCTTTTCTCAAAATGCTAAGAAATTTTAAAAGAAAGGAATTTAATTGAAAATACACTTGAATTATTGTGAAGTAATCTTCTTGTAAATAAGGGCTTATGAAAGTTTAATAATTAGATCATTCCATATAAGTTAAAAAAATATTCTCCTCATACTTTTTTCCAAAAATTCACAAAATACCTTGTATCGAATAACGAAAAAATATTTCTTTCATACCGTTTAATAAAAATTTACCAATGGGTAAAATTGACTTTAAAAAATTGTAGAAGAATATAAATAATATTACATATTTATGAAACATGGACATGTATGATAAATACACCCTAGTATAAATTTACATATAAATAATCTCAGATAATAATTAGACTGAAAAAATATCCCTTACCTTAAGTTCGACTTCCTTTATATGTATCCAAAAATACTTTATAATCATTTAAATAATTTCACCGACTTATTACACATTCATATTCATCATATATGATCATATTATCATCCGTTTGTCAGTAACATTATTTCTCAGCCATCGGGTATTAACTTATTTATTTTCTTATGAATGTTGTGTCGAATAAGTTATTTTTCATCTTATTATGTTATTTTTATATCATTTATAGAATTATATTATTATAATGTATATAATATATATTCATTCAATTCATTTATATAATATTTCTTTAATAAATATCATGTATAATGAATCACAATACATCGTGGAGACGGTAATCCGTACGTACACACGAGCGATGATATCATTCCCATAATTTTTGAATAGTATATAATATTTAATAATAAATATCATTTTATATTAATAATATATAGTTATTACTTCCATAATTATATGCTTCCAGTGTAAGGTGGTGGTGATAAAACATATTACACCATGGAATGGAGATGGTAAGTCGTACGTACGCACGTGTGGCGATTTCATTTTTTGTTGGATGGATAGAAGGTGTAATATTGTTGTTTCATAATTATAATAACATATAAGAATATATGTGATACTGGAGTTATGACTTTATAATGAAACAAATTTTGAATAGGAAATATTAGAAGAATGAATTTTGAAAGAATTAGTAGAGGATATTACCTCTTCTTCGACATCCCCTTCTAAAGCTCTTCTGATAGCAATAGAGTTGGTTTTTTAAGAAGAAAATAACCTCTATAATATTACTAGGGAAGTTGATATGGGAAAAGGGAAGGGGATGTTTGATATTTAAGGCTCAAAGTGGAGTGAATAGGTGATATAGGAGGTTCCCTTTTATAATTGAGGTGAGGGGCACTTTGGGAAACCTCACAAATATTAATTTATAATAAATTTGAACCCCATAAAAAACATATAATTTACCCAATTTAGAATAAGAGATGATATAAGGTTATTATATAATCAACCAATAATTTTTTTACAAGTTTTCTATCAAGTTAAAACATATCTTTTTAATTAACACTTAGTTATTCTATTAATTTTTTACTAGGGTAACAAATAATTCAATATTAAATGGATGAAATATTTACTAATTTTATAAGAAATAAACCATAAATAAATAAATTATAAAATTTTATATCATATTATTATTATTATATATTTTTTTAAAAGTATTATGGTTTTTAAATAATTTAATAAAACATTATTTTGATAAATAATCAATAATGTCAATGTTGATACTATTCGATTCATTCGACTCGACTCGAAAGATATTTTTTATTTCAGAAGAAGGGATCAGAACAAGAAGACAACCCTTCAAGGTGGGAGAAAGTGGTGTAATCCAAGAGCATCCCCTTGCACTACACAGGCACACTCTAGAGGAAGAGAATGGAGACTATCAAAGATCCTCAGAGACTCGCCCTGCCTACCCAAATGAGCAAGAGAATCAGCCAAAAAATTAGTCTCCCTCCTACTATGATGGATCATCCTTCCATGATGTGTTCCCATCTTACATCTTCAAATAAGATAAATTATCTCACATGGAACCCCCTGATGTCCATGTAAGGCCATCACAAGGACCTCATAATCAGATTCAATCTTAGACACCTCCAATCCTCTTCTTCTAAAAACAATCAAACTAGAATTAAGGGCCCAAACCTCCACACCCAGGGAGCTCCCCATACTAGAGTAAGCGCTGAAGGAAATATTTGTAGTCAAATTTATCTTCTAGAAAATCCAATATTTAAAATGTTATACTTATTAAATTATGAATGTGAAATCTTTAACATCACTTTAAATAAAATAATATAAGTGTAATAATCCCTTAAATAAGGCTCCAAATGGTTAATAAATAGACCCTTGTATAATTATGGTCGAGATATATTTGAAAAAATATATTTTTTCATTTTTTTGGTCTTTTAATGGGTATTACTGTTTTAATAAAAAATATATTATTTATTTTTTATTAAATAAATAATTTCTGCCTCATTAATGTATAAGCTATTAAGGTAATTTTTTATTTCCTAAAACTTAAAAATAAATTTCCTTGATAATTAAAAATACCATAAATTTAAAATTATTATTTATAGTCAAATTTATCTATTTTATAACCTTATATTAAAATGACTTATTTATTGAAATTTGAGTGAGACATATTTAACTTTTATTTAAAAAAATAAATAAAATGTCTTAATCTCATCCAAGTGGATTAAAATGGATACCATTAAAGCCCAAAGATGATTTAAGTCGAAAAACACTCATCCAATGATATTAAGACAAGTTTTAGGTTAATTTGATAACAGTATTATTACCCTTAATTACATGATTTACCCTTTTACCGTATTAATAAAAATTACTGAATTCATTATTCATAATTACCAAAAATAAAATAAAGGTGTTTAAATAGTTTTGAGATACTAATAAAAAAATATAAAATCCATTTTTTAAAATTTAAAACATAGATGTTTTAGTAATTAATTTAAAATTATTCTTATTTCTGGAAAGAGAGAATGCGTTGTAAAAGTTAAAACATTGTTAAAGATTAAAATATTTTTACATCTAAATTAAATGTAAAATTAATGATAATGAGAGAAATTATATTGAATTATAAAAATATATTTTCTTTATACTTTAAAACTATTCGATATTTTATTTTAACCATATAAATTATTTCCATGAAAATTGTTAATTTCAATATAAATTTAGTGTATTTTTTACTATTCATCAAAATTTGAATGTTATTAGAAAAACATTAAAATTCCATCCAAATAAAATTTTATATCCCAATTAAAAATTACACATTTATGTTTTCATATAAAAATTATTAATGTTTCAAATTATTAATTTAAAAGGGGTACGCCATTAAAAAGTGGAAAGTTACTCTTTTGAAAAATATATGTTTATATACATTAAATAGGGTTTATTCATACCTTATGAAAAAAATATCTATTTTATGAATATCAAAAATGTTTTATTAAGTATATAATATATATATTTCATTAATTTTATTTACTAATACTGATTCACATATACAAATGTATAATTGATTTATATTTTTCAAAATTAATTGGTAGTGAAAGACTTCACTATAAATTTTCATGAGTTAGTTACATTTATTCTTGATAACCTAACAACTATGTAAAAATGATCATTTTATTCTAGTGAAATCTTGTGATTTTTTTAAACTCATGATTGTTTGAAATATAGGCTACAAAAGAATTAAAATTATTAAAAGAATATATTTCATAAAAACATGAGTTTATTAAAATGCGAGTCATCATTTGATTATCCATAAAGAAAATCTTCAAATATATTTCAATATCTCTACATGTTTACCCTTGGGTCTTCTAACTGAGACTTATCCAACTATGAAAATAAGGAATAATTATTTTTCATTTGATATAAGGAAACTCCACCATTAATATTCTCTATATCCAAAAATGAAATTTATAACTCTCATTTTATACTCCCCATGTCTATATATACATTAGTAAAATCACTTTTTGATATCTTATTTAGGTCATATGGTGCCATGTTTTTATTCCTTGGTGCATAATGGTTTTTTATTTAATAATCCTAAAAGAACTCAAAACAATTTCTCCAAAAAAAATAAAATCCCCTTAACAGAAGACATGTTGTGGGAAGTTGTGACCTTAGTGGATTATAATATTATCTCTAATGAGGTAATATATTTATATATTTGTAGAAAAAACATCATCTTAAGATCAAGATCATTAGTGGAATAATTAAATTCATGAAAATTTAATAGTCAAGACCCTTAAGAAATCACCTCGCACTTTCACATCAACATGTAGTCTAGATCAAAATGATAATATCACAATACTCCTTGAATATAACTCCCTCTTCAAGAAAATGAAAAAAGTAAAATTGGTTAACTTATCTTTCACGTAATCACACACATCATATCACCTACTTTACTAACCTATGGAATTTTCCTCCCCAAAAAAAGGTATAAAAGGTTTCATAAAAGAAGAGAAATCATATAAAAACTCTGCTCTTTATTACAAATTATTTCGTGATTTATTACATAAAATTAAACTTAATAAAACCCAAATGATTGAGAATAATAGTTTCTTTTGTAATTAGGTATATTAAATAACAAATTAAAATACAGAATATATCATATTTATAGAAAAAATAATTAACATGTTCGTAATATTCCTTCATACTTAAAACTACATGAGATATCCTAGGGACATACATATAAAGACAAATAAGGGAATAAACATAGAATAATAAAAATAAAGTAGTACATATTAGACAATGGGCATATAAATGTGTCAAAATAGGAGAGATAATCATAAACATGAACAATGTGGGAAGATATAACATGATAATCATAAAGTAATCATTGGAAATGTGGAAATAATATAAAACACTTCATCATAAACACAGGTTAAGGATAATTAACAAGACATCATGATAATAAAAGTCCCATAAAATAATCAGGTTCACTCCCTATCCCTATATTATATCCCATGAGTCTAATCATTACCCAATTCATTAAGGCGTTATATAATTTTAGGCACACCTGTCATATTCATTTCATTACCATGATTAAGTGTTCTATATAAATCATACCACATGTATTCATTCATCATCATTTTTATTATTTTATAAAGGAGTGTGGAAGAAATTCATGTAATCAGAAAATAAAATAACTAATTGTGTAAAAAGGCGAACACCCTTGATAGGAAATGGGTATGGTATTCACTACATAATTGTTTTGACATGGAAAATCGTAGTGAAATTTCGACAGTATAACGATATAACTTAAAAATTAATAAAATGGGTTGATGAGAGAGAAAGGGGTATATAATCATTTTTAAATTAAATGGGTAGTAGTATTGACATAGAAATACATATAAAAACAATAGAAATTGGAAATAAAAGGGAAAATATAAAAAATAAATTTACTAATTAGGAGAATGAAAGGATCCCTTACATGAGCGTGTCACTCCAAGTGCTTGGGAGGAGATTATTGAGAGTTTAGGTGAACCTTGGAAGGACTATAGAGAGAGGAGGGAAGAGTAAGTACGTACTAAAAGTATTTTTAGTGAAGAAAAATGGGATATATGGTGGGTTAATATAGAAAATGAGTGAGGATTTCCATAATATTTCTCAAATTTATGTTGTGGAATCTATATAATAAAATAAGTAAAAATAGAAACCATCTGATTGTTTTTCCCATTATTTATTCCAAATGGGATTATTTTTCATTATTTTATAAGGACAAAGGCCAAACATAATAAAAATAATATCCTTGCTTATGTGGAAGTGAGTCATACTCGTAATGAAAATATTTTAAAACCTTAAAATATATTAATTGTTTCGGAGGATTAATAAAGTATTTATAAAAATTAATAAAATAAACATAAAATCACATTATTTTAGAACGAAACCATATATTTGGTTTTGGATACCATTTATAGTATTTATTAGATCACTTTTTGGTCATTATGATGTCACGATACACACTGCATATTTATATAGTTATTAATTTTTCAGAAAAAAACTCAATTTTCTCAGAAAATTATAAAAAATTCCCCATTGTATAATTTAAATGTTATGTTTCCAAAAATAATATTAATTTTATAAAAATAATTTTCCAAATATGTGAATTTTTACTTTTAAAATAATAATCATCATTTATTGAGAAATTCTGGATTTTTTGACAATAACATTTTTGAACCCTTATAAAAATTAAATTTGAATTCATAAAATTTATATGATAATTTATATTTAATAAAAGAATGTTAATAATAATATTTCATTAAATTAATATTTATTTAAGAAATACATCAGTTAATCAAAAAAACTCTTTAATTGAATTTTAATATTACCCAAAAATAAAATTTGTGTTTTATTATATCAAAATAAAAATCATTTTTAAAGTAATAATAATTAGAGGAAAATATATTATTTATTATATAAAAAATAATTTACATAATGATATTTTTATGGACTTGATAAATATCCATTTAATACACTAATAAACTACCCAAGGGTAATTTTGTTGACAATGAGACTTTCCTGGGGCGGTTTAGCATACATGGTTTGGGTCGTGATGTTGATGAGCTTGAAATTATACCATAAACAATTTCTCTCAAGGTAAAGTTGTTTGATCACATCTCGGGCTTGTTCAAGGGAAAATACCAGTGATTATATCTCTCTCATAACCTCTGATAAATGGGATTCATAGGGTATGATCTTACTAGTTGAGGCCATCATTTCATTTTTCTATGTCAATTGGATTTTTTTAAACACTATATTTATATTAATCATTTGATCACTATTCACTAACTATATTATCAATCGTAATGATGTTTAATGGTAATTTAAATTTGATATGATATAATAAAACCAAATAAGTGATTTTTTTTCTATAACCATATTACATAGTAAGAAACATAATTAAATCAAAATGAAATTTTATTTATAAATGTTTTGGTCATTAAAATATTACCCCTTCCATAAAATTTTACCTAAAAAATTTTATTTTTCCATACTAAAACAGAATTAGGGCACTCTATTCCATCACAAATTGTGGTTCCCACATTGCTAATTTAAACACGTGGTTTCCTCACAGTACATTGACCAAGTGCATTGTCTTATTTCGTAGAACTTCATCTTTATGAACTATGATCATCAACAGATTCTCTTCATATGATAGATCATTATCTAATAGTACCACCTCAAGATTGAGTACATGTTATGTAATTGTTATATACTTTCACAATAAAGATACATGGAATATGTATTTTACTTGTGATATGTTAGGTGGGAGTGCTAGTGGGTAGGCTAGACCTCTGAGGAGATCAAGGATCTCAAATGGGTCGATGTATCATGTAATAATCATTTCCTTCCTTCCAAATCTCATGAATTTATTCCATGTATATATTCATAGGAATACCAAGTCTCAAACTTCAAACTATTGGTCACATCGACGATTGTAAGTATAACTCTTTTATTGACTCTAAGAAGCCTTTATGTGCTTCTGAATGGTCTTAACTTTATCTATCATTTTCTCAACCATTTCAAGACCTAGAACTTTTCATTCCCCAACTTCATCCTAGCATGTCGGTGTTCTAAACATATTCCCATAAATTGATTTATAGGGATCCATTTGGATTCTTGAGTGGAAACTATTATTGTATGAGAACTCGCCCAGAGGAAAATGTTTATCCCATCCCACTTTAATGTCAATTTAGCATGATCTCACCATATACTCAAGTGTCTTAATAGTCCACTCTGATTTGTGATCAGTTTAATGGTGTAAAGTAATGATGAAGTTCAACTCTTTTTTCAAAACATGTTGGTGACTCTTCCATAAAAAATAGGTAAATATGGATCTTGATCGGATACAATCAACAGTGAAATTCCATGAAGCCTCCCCACTTATCTAATGTATATCCTTGAATGTTTATAAAGTGGGAAGTCCTTTATAATCATAATTATGTGTACAAACATTATAAGATTATACACCACAAACATATAGTATTATTTCCTCTACATGTATTCATAAGCCCAGTAAAAAATTCAATGGTGAAATTTTCACATTTCATATAGGCATGGGGAATGGTTACATCATCCCCTTGGATTTTTTTCTTTTTGAATTCGCATTATAACATACAATATATCATGATATATATTCCATGATAACCTTATTCGTATTTTCCAATAAATAGTGTTCAAATAGATCTCACTAAATATTTGTGCTTCCTCGGTGGATGGAGAAGGTTGAGCTATGTGAATCATCCAACAAATTCTTCTTTAACTCGTTATTTGATGGTACACATAGTCTTGAACCAAAACTCACAACTCATTCTTCATTAAAATTAAACTATGATGATTTCCCTTTTCTTGTAGTTTCAACTTTCTTATGAATTCCCACATCATCTCTTTGAGAATCCTTTAAACTACCTATAAGGGATGGTTGATCAATCATTTTGATATGGTATATGATGGTCCTTCCTTTATGATTTTCATGTCAATCCTTTCCAAATCTAAAAACATGGGATCCCTCTCAATTCTCATCAATGATAAAATTCTTGGATACTTTATAATTAAAGAATCTTCTACTTTATTTTCTTTTCTAGGATGGTAGTGAATTTTTCATTCATAGTCCTTAATCATATCTAACCATAGTCATTAAAACATATAAATCTCTTTCTATGTGTATATATATATATATGAGTCATTTCTAGTCCATATATATTTCATAATTCTCACCAAAAAGATAATTACACAATATTTTCAAAGAACATATCACTCTATCCAACTCCATATCATGCTTTGGGTAGTTTTTTTTGGAAACATTCAACTGTCTTGAACCATAGGAAATCAAATTTTTATTGTACATAAACACACATACCAAACCCTTCTTTGAGCATAATTGAATACCATGAAAAGTTCTCCACTTATGGGTAGTGTGAGAATAAGTGGAATGATAATATTCCTTTTAAAATTCTTGAATATCTGTTCACATTCATCATTCTATAAAAAATGACTACCTTCTGAGTTACCTTGGTTATAGGGTTTTAAAATCGCATGAAATTTCTCACAAATCTATGACAATACACATCTAATCCAAGAAAATTACAGATATCTGTCATTGATGTTGGCCTTAGTTATCCTCCAATTTCTTCAGTTTTTTAAGGGTCCACAGATATCCCACTACTTGTAATGATATTCCAAAATAATGATACTCCCTTCAAATAGAAATCATATTTAATGTACATGACATAAATATTATCCTTTTTGTAAGGTCTTTAGCATAGTGCTCTGATGCTCCTCATGCTCCTCCATGGGTTTGTAGAATATTAGATCATCATATACAATGGCTATTTTTTTCAAGGTAATCTATAAATACTCTATTAATCATTTCAAATATTATTTATAGATAATTATTGATTTAGAATGGGATTACTATGAACTAATAGTTCTCATAACTTGTATAATAGATAGTCTTGGGGATATCCTCCTTCACCCTAACTTGGTAATACCTCGACCACATATCCACCTTGGAGAAGTATTGTGCTCACTATAACTGATCGAAAAAGTCATAAATAACTAGATGAGGATAATTTTTCTTTGTCATGATATTTTTGAGTTCAAGATAATCAATGAAAAGACACATTGACCCATCATTCTTCTTAACGAAGAGGACTTATGCACTCCATGGTGAAGTAATTGGGTGTATGAAACCTTTATCCATATTCTCCTGTAGTTTTTCTTAAGTTTACCATGATCCATAAAACCTATTCTACATGCAGTATTAGATAATTTTAAATCCCCATGTATAATCTCGATTGAAAGTTCACCCTCTAGGCTTAGAGGAAGATGATACAATTCCTTAGGAGACACATCAGCGTATTCCATCATAATGGGCATGACATGAAGGATAATATTTTCCTTAGACTAAATCCTTTTAGACAGATATTATTACTCATTCATAATTAATATCCATTCATGGGATGTTGTTTCTATATAAAATTTACCTCCCGCCTTTCACTTTTATAGAATCGGGGCTCGATTCACAATATGGAGAGTGATTTCCTTCTCAGAGAAATTTATGTTGGTTCTATACTGGTGAAGACAATCTATGCTCAGAATTACATCAAACTCCATGAGAGTGAGTATGAAAACGTTATCTATGAATTTTGTCCCACAAATTTTGATAGGTGAGGATTTATATACCCAGGATACAATAATTTTCCAATTTTCCATTTTCACCGATTACATTACTTCCATGATTTGTTCTGGTTTTTGAATAGTTATACTAAATTTTTTTGATATGAAAAAATGTGAAGAACCAAAACCATAAATTACATTCACTATTCATTAATTAATAACTTGTTTACCTATCACCACTTCATTTCTGGGTCCACCTCAGCAGTTGTAATGGAAAAATCATTCCCCTATTACCTTGGAGGTTGTCTCTAAAACCCTTTTCTTAGTGCATTGGTTTGTAAAGTGACATGGTTCCTTATAGTTTATGTAATGAAAAATACACTAAGGGTTTACCAGAGAATTTATCTCTTTCAAATAATTATTTAGTTTCTCCTATCAGTAATCTCTAGCTACGTGCCCTTCCTCCCTACACATAAAGAATTTCTTCACCACCTTAGGCAATTTATGGGGATCTTCTTTCTGCACCTTTGACAAGTTGGATGTTGAAACTTTATAGAACCATTATATTTCTCTTTATTTCTAACAACATAATTAAATAATATTTTCAAATTATTATCCCTATGATACCCTTTAGTTTCTCCAATCTCCATTTTGACTTTGAGGGAAAATCATACAATTTCATCATAGCTATCAAAGTCACATATCACCAAGGTTTTTTGTAGACTAGGTTTTATCTAACCAAAGAAGTTTTCAACCATGAATTTTACAGTAACAAATATGTAAATGGAATATCGTGCATGTGTTGTGAATTTTTCCTTGCATGCCTAGATAGATTCATCACCTTTTTTCTTGATGAAAATGAAATCCCTTTCCAAATTTAAGTCATAGAGTACGAGGAAAATATTTATCGAAAAACATTTTCAGGAATTCCATCCACCACATATCTTAGATATCTTACTCAATATTCATATTCTTTATAAGGATTAGTATTATTGATCAATTTCCACCACTGGATTTCTTCTCCCTCTATACAATAAGCATCCAGTAGAACCTTCTCTTGTTTTGAACATTGAAGGATAGAGAAGATCATCTCAATAGAGTTGACCCATTGTTCCACAATTAAGGGATCATATGATCCATTGAATGTAGGAGACCTTTTTTGAATAATGGACTCAATTAAATATTTTTCTTTCTTAGGTGTATTTGGGAAATCCTCCTAATATAGGTGTCTATTCAAAACCTGAGTCAGTTCAGATACTATCATCATAAAGTTTGTGATTCCCACTCCCATCGGGTTGGGAATCTTATTGGGGGCGGTCATTAGATTTCCCATCACATTGATTTTTTACTAGATTCCTCCTACTTAAGTCCATTTTCTAGAATAAAAGAAAAAATAGTTACAAGTATTTTTAAACTATTAAACACATATAAGGGAATATAAAGACATTAAAGAGATAACATATAAACTACATGTATTTCCTTAACATATGAATTTATAGGATTCAATCTATGTTATATTTGATCTATTTCCTATCGTATATTATTATGGGTATTTTTTTGTTCCCTTAATAATTTTTTTTATTGAGATTAAGAATTTACCATATCATATTCCCATGGAGTTTCAGACAAGGTGTTCAACAAGGCCCATTTTCATGAACCAGTTCTCGGTCAAAGCTAGCTCAACATGGTGTTTTTCTGTTTAACAACCCTGATCTTTATTCCACTTTATTTCATGATTTATTACTCAGTTTTACACTTAATAAAAATAAAAGGATTTATAATTATAGTTTATTTTGGAATTAATTACATTAACTAAAAAAATAAATTAATTAATACATCATCTTTATTGAACACATCCTTAACATTTTCATAAAAGTATTTCGTACTTAAAACTGTGTGGGATAACCTAGGGACATACATATGAAAGGGGTGATCTATAATGACCAATAAAGTAATAAACATTTAATAATATTAATAAAGTAATACATGTTAGATAATAGGTATAAAAATGGTGAATAAGATGACAGAAAATCATAGACATGAATAATAGGGCACAGTATAACATGAAAATCATAAAGGAAACATGGAAAATGTGGTAACAACTTAAAACACTACATCATAAACATAGTTTAAGGATAACTTATAAGAAATCATGATGTAAAAGGTAAAATAATGGAATAAGGTTCACTAACTATTCCAACATTATTTCTCATTATTCTAAACACTACCAAATGCATTTTAGCACTATATAATTTCAGTTATACCCGTCACTTTCATTTTATTTCCATTCTTAAGAGTGCCACATGAATCATACAACATTTATTCATTTATCATAATATTTTATTACTTGATCAAGGAGTGTGTAATACATATATTTAAGTCCCTAATAAAATAATTAAATGTTTATAAAAGGTGAACACCCTTGATTGGAAGTGGGTATGGTATTCACTACACTATTGTTTTGGCTTGGAAAATCATGGTAAAATTTTGGTAGTATAACGATGTCACTTAGAAATTCATAAAATGGGTTAATGAGAGGTAATGGGGTATATAATAATTTTTAAATAAAATATTAAATAATAGGGAAATTATAATATATATCCCAACATTTTTAATTGGAAATTGAATGCTTTATAAAACAAAGAAACTTTAGTAAAGAGAAGAATGAGATGATCCCTTACTTGAGTGTGGGACTCCAAATGGCTGGGAAGATATTATTGGGAGCTTGGGGGCACCATAGGAGAACTCTAGATAGGGAAGGGAAGATTAAGGACGTTCTAAAATAAATTTGAGTGAATATAAATGATATATTCGGTGGGTTTATATAGGAAATGAGTGGGTATTTTTTTATTATTCCTCAAACTTAGGGTTTGGACTCTAAATGATAAAATAACCAAAACCACAAACCATACAATTGTTTTCACATATGGTTTATAAAATATTGGAGTGGTTTAATTTATTTATATTTCCAAGAAACTAATTTATTAAAATAATATCTTTTATTATGTGGAAGTGAGTCATACTCTTAAATAAATATTTTTGAAACCTTAAAATATATTAATGGTTCTGGAGGATTCATAAAAGATTTATAAAATAAATAAAATAAACCTAAAATCAAATTATTTTAAATTTAAAAAAATATATTTGGTCATGGATACATTTTATAGTATTTATCACATCACTTTTGGGTCATTATGAAGTCATAATACACACCATATATTTATATGGTATTTAATTTTTACCCAAAAATTAGGTTATCTTGGAAAATTATTAAAAATTAACTGTTGGATAACTTAAAAATTATTATTCCAAAAATAATATTCATTTTATCAAAATAGTTTACTATATATGTGCAATTTAACTTTTAAAATAATAATTTTCATTTACTGAGAAATGCTAGGTGTTTTAGAAAATAAATGTTATTTAACCCTTATAAAAATTACATTTGACTTCTAAAAATTTTATGATCATTTATATTTAATAAAAATTATTCAATTAATACATTTTATTAAAATATTATTTATTACAAGAAATCATTAATTAATAAAAATAAATTCCTTAATTTAATTTTTATACTACCCAAAAATATAATTTGCGTTTTATTGTATCAAAATAATACTCATTTATAAAGTAAAAGTAATAGAAAGAAGATAGATTCATTATTCTCTAAAAAATAAATTAAATAATAATATTTATAGGTTCTTGATACATATCCCTTAAATACATGAGAAAAATACCTAGGTGTGAGGTGTGTGATGGTGAGACATTCTTTGGGTGGTTCAGTGTACATGGTTTGGGCTACGATCCCGAAGAGATTAAACTTCTTCCGTAAATAGTTTCTCTCATCCTTAAGTTGTCGGACCTCAGATTCAGTAAGGTCAAGGTCAAATACTAGTGAATAAAACTCCCTCAAAAGATTATATAAATGGGTTTCATAAGGTTTGATCTTAGTGGTTGAGGCCATCACTTCCTTTTCCTATGTCAATTGGATCTGTTAAAACCCTATATTTATATTAATCATGTGATCACTGTTAAAATGATATATTATCAATGGTAATGATTCTTAATGATCATTCAAATCTAATAGTATATAACAGAACCAAATAAATTCATGTGTTTTATATATCCTTATTACATAATAATACATTTTATTAAAGTAGAATTGAATTTTATTATTAAAAGTTTGGGTCCTTACAATATTCCTACAAGGCGACAAAGAAATTGAAGAGAGGTTGGGTTGAAAATATAGCTTAAATTCAATCTCACTCTAAGGTGTTTTTCAAAAATAATATTCATTAAATATATATATAAACATTACTATAACTCTAAAAGAAATTCTTTCAATTTTTCTAAAATCAAGATCACCTAATGAAAAATATTGAAATAGGCTCCAAATATCTATGATTCATCCCACAATCCCACTCAAAAACAAAAACCACTAAGTATAACATTATATTAAAGAAAATTATTATCTATGGGAGATAATAAATGATTGTTAACAAAAATTACAACCAATCCATGTTAGGGATGACATCATATGGGTGTATATACAATAAACATAACTTTCCAACTGATTGATGTTTCTTCACCATCAGCTCACTTCCCTGACACACTTTACAAAGAATAGATTATCTTATAACTTATTTGGATAAAAAGGGGAATATAATTATAGCCACCTTAAGTCATAATTATTAGTAAAATTCAGGTGATATGATATAGTATGATAATGCTGAATCAATAAAATCATAAACCTTAATAGAATAAAGAAAAATGATTTCTTCATTTTTTTCAAAAACCCTATCACGAGAATATGAATTTGTGAAAAAACTTGACCTCAACATCCCTGAGGATATCCAACAACTTGTCCACATATGACCCTATGTCTGTGAGGATGGGGATCATATCAGTGTATTAAACTATATTATCTATCTAGAATTTATCATACAAAATCCTTTGGAAACTACTAATACTTATAAGTCCAGGGAGGAAACTATTATTAAGTATATATTTTAAACTAACCTCCTACTCTATAATACCTATCATGGATAGTTTAAATATAGTACTGCTAATATTTATTCTAAAAAAAATAAGAAACACCCTTAAATTCTTTGTTGAAGTCCCAGAACTCCTAGCGTGAGAAAAAATAGGGCAAGGAGAGTCGAGACCATCACCTCACATGTCAAAACCATCACTACCTTGAAAACTAAGAGATACTCTCAACAACTCCACTAATTGTATTGTTATGATGAATTACATCTTTAGTCTAACATTTCAACACCAACATCTTCACAATTTCACTATATTTTATCATCAACATAATAAATGTTAGTTATATGAATGGATACTCCAAAATAGAATTTTAGATTGTAAATAATCCATTAAATGCCACACTCTTTCCTAACAATCTAGAAGAATATTAGGATAGTAATAGTGATGGTTCATGAATTGTAATTTAAACTATATTTCAATATATCTACTCTATAAAAGGGTGGTAAACCATTTTCACTATTCCACCATTAGAAATGTATTAAATAACACATTAGATAATCAAACACTAATCTTATAGCATGTCATATAAAGAACATCATGATCACCAAGGTAATGTTTCAACCACTACTGAGAAAGAATTTATAAGAATATAATGGCCAAGGGAATCCAATAATGTTTCCTCTTATGAATCAATACAAATGTGATTTCAGTATTCTTGATAAACATATTCATCACATGATATGATCTATGTACATCATACATCAGTATAAACTAACAATAAAACTTATATAAATCCTTACTTCGTGAATCATACTTCTCAAGATTTCCTATCAATGAATAGCTATAATATCCTACTACACCTCTCCAAAATTAATCACACAAGGTTATAATACACCATACATCTATGAAAATATAACATAAAACTGTTAAACATAATTTTTGGATTTCATTTAAGGTATTTTAATAATTTTTTTTTTATTTCCCCATCAATCTTCCCCCATTCAAACATAGGCCCAAACAAGTATTATCCTTGAAAATTTCTTAATCCTATACCCAATAATTATTAAAATCATACTTTAGTATATTTAGTAGAATTAATAATGCCCTTATATTGGATAATAGGGACCCTGTTAGTTTATTATCTGATATCATTAGCCTAAATTATAGGTAAAAATAGGATGATATTATTTCTATATCAAACTAATGTAATCCTCCTGAGTGCCTAATTTTCATATACTATGTTATCAACAAAATAAATGATATTAATTTTTTATTACTTATTAGTTACAAACCACTCTTTTTCTACTAATTAATACATGAGTAACACCTAAATTCATCCACTAATAGTTCAGGAGATGGGGACTTGCATCTAAGTTATAAAAAAATCATGGGATACATTACCCTTAACAATCTTTATAATACTAAAATAAAATACCAATTAACAAAAAATATATAAAATAAATCATTCAATAATACCAATAATAATGTAATACTCAGTTAATTACATATAAAAAATAAGAAAAAATAATATAAAGATAATACCAAGTATTAAAACTAATGCTAAGATATACATGCCAACTAAACTTAACATTTGGAGATAGTAATGTCCAGTTAGTTCACAAAATCTTTCCTGATAATATATAACAATAGTATATAAAAGTAGGGGTAGGTATAAAAATATACCCAGTAGGTTCCTCCTTGGAAGCACTTCTTACAAAATGAATGAATAATACAAAAGACTTTGTGAAGAAGTTTGGCAAAAAACTAGTTTCATAACCAAGGTTTAGTACAAACTCTTCTCATATGTTCTTCCTTATGAAATCCACATACAATATAATATTACAAAAATCATGAAAAAATTTCATGAAATTGATCCTACACCCATATTACAACTAATCCAATTATCCCCATATCTAAGCAAAATATGTATTAGAACTCTCATTCTTACCAGATCGGTATATCACAACCACATGACACAAATTCATACCACATCCACATAAAACAACCAAATATCTCATTACTAGTCTCATTACTCATACCTCAAATATATAACCAATACCACATATCCACTAACCCATAACCAAAAGCATATACCATTCCTATATTCTATATACTTTCACCACATTATTTTACTATGTCTAAAAGGGTGAGTGGGAGATTTGTCATATTTACTACTCCTTATAATTTGTATTATATATGTTGTGTTTTCACCCATTTACCAAAGCCTAATATGTGTATTGGTAAGATTACAAACTCAGTTTTTGGTTCATAAGAAATAAAAAACATCATTTAATAAATATAAATTCACACAATCTCATCATAGGTTGAAATTTCAATCAAACCATCTCTATGAACAAATCCCATCAATACACCATCACCACCACACAATAAAAACAAGAAATTTCACCACTAATTGTAAATATAACCATATCTATAGCCACATGAAAACCGTAAAACTTATTGACATTTTATACTTCATTACCAAATATATTACCAATTGTTAACCACATTACAATAAAGTAGCTACTATTTAATATAAAATTCTTCCACTTTCATATTATTTAATATTTTCAATTCAATTATAATAAATTATTTCCCCAAATTTTGTTTTTTGCATTCAATAAATAATTTATTTAACATAAATTCATTTCGATCCCATATTATATGATTCATTAAATTATTTTATATTTCAATAATAAAAAGTTACAAAACCAAACCCTCTTAACATTTTCCACTTAAACTATATCAAGCCACCATAATAGTGAATCACTTTATCACCTTATCACCTAGAAAAACATCTACCAACATAATATTTATTCCATCACTAAAAAAATTTAAGAATAAAAAAACCACTTTCACTAAAATATTCAGAAAAAACATACTATAAAAGGAATAATTTTATTAATTTATTAACTGGTTCTTCATCAATTTAACACTTTCTTATTTAAACAATAAAAAATCAGTCAAATGTTTTCATGTTCCTACTTTTTTATTTCAATACTATATTCCAGTTTTTAATATAGTTTAAAAATTAATCCCACATCTTAGAAATAACATATAATAACATCAATAAACATAACGTGAAATCAATACAAAACACAATAAATAATAATATTAAATAACATTAAAAATAAATGTTAACCCTTATAAATATTAATTCAATTAAATTATTTAACTTTATTGATGAAAATTAACTCTCATTACATAAATAAAACTAAATCATTTTTGAATCACATCAATAAAAATGAAATAGAGAGAATATAAATCTCTTAAACTGAATAGAACTTGAAATGATGTAATACTAGGAAGATATGGAAACTATGGATCAAATAGTACAATTATATAAAGGATTTATCCAATATCATATAATCCATCAATAATACATTATTCATCAGTCATATTCACATGGATATTTATACTATAACCCCTTAATAAATAAGAACCAACTAATGATATAAGGAAAGGGGATCAATATTTAAATATACCCACATGGAGCTAAAATCTCAAGATCCCATGAAATGCATCCATGATCAACAAAATGTATCCACTAATATATCACAGGTTTCAACAACGTTGAGTATATTGAGTAGTAGAAAGAGTGTCTGAATTTATTATAAACACTTGATGTCAAAATCAATAACATGGAGAAAATAAAACATTGTGTGGTTTATTTTAGACAACCGTGATCTAAAATATAGTTCTTTAAAACAATAACTCACTTTAGATCCCACTAGTCCATTCAATTCATAAATATTAGCCTTGGTTAAACTATAATTTATCCTTTATAAACCAAAATATGTTTCTTTAATATTACCTTGAAACTATAGGTTCGCCATAATATATCACTAATTGAACCATTCTATTTCTTTCCATAATAAATAACCAAAACAATTTCCACCTCCACATGAAATATATATATTTATCTACAAAACAAGACCTAATTAAATGTGATTTTCTAAAAAACATTTCCTGTGTTTTAATTAAAATGAAATTCAATCGAAAATAGTAAATTTCAACTCAAACACTATATTCTTGGAAAAATATCCACACTATAATGACCATAACTATAACCATGATGAATCGAAATAAATATTTATGTTGTTTAAAGACCATGAGTCACATTCTAAAAAAATATTAAATCTGACATCGACTCCCAATATTAATCTCTAAACTCACTTACACCACCATAAAAACTTATAAAAAACTATTAAACAATTTAAAATTAAGCACTCTACATAGATGATAAAATGTGAACTGAGTGGATTTATAGATAGTGATCTTGAGGGAATTGAATAACGACATGCTTGGATAGGGAAGATGATGTTCTTTAAATTTTTTACTAAATTATATTTTTATCATTATTTTTAAGAACTTGATTCTTATTTGAGGTACAAATTATTTTTCTTTAATAAAATTTCATTTAAAATTTTTAAATACGTCTTAATGTGAATAATATTTGATGTTATGGAGGTATCAAGGATGTACAGGGCTGGTTTGGATCCTAGAACCTAACTCTTTGGGTGAAAAATCCCTGGTGCACAATTAGTACAAACTGTGCAGGGCATGACTCATGGTCTGACTAACTGTGCGAGCCATGGGAAGAGAGCATGAGGAGATCACACTGTTAGAAAAACCATTACACTTGGGGTATGTGGTCATAAAAAATTTATTCAATTATGGAAGAAAATTTTGGAATGGTTTTCACATGGTTAGTCAAAAAACATGACAAACCTTGTAACTTTACCCTCCATATAGAAAAGCATGCACATTTGGCACATGGTTTGGCCAAATATGAACCCAAACCACATGAACCGGTAAAAAAGCTAAAATTATGAGAATTAAATTAAAATATTTATATCTATAAACCCTAATTATAATCTCCTCCAACATGACAACCTTGTGTGTTGGAGCTCCTATTTGGAGACTATTCTTGGAATTGAGATATCCTTTTAGTTTAGTGTATTATTTAAGAATTGTACGTTTGGCTAGATCTGCATTGGAAATATCTTTATTTCTTTTGTGTCATTACACTTTTGGTTTGGTATGGGTTATACTATTTAGGTGCATGATAATTTTCCATATTTTTAGTTTCTTCATCCATTCTTTAATTTTTTTTTCCGATATGAGTCAAATTATGATATGATACTAGAAAATCTATCTTTTATGAACCTATGGTAGGTTCTCTCATGACTTTAATTAAAAATAAAAGTGTTTATATATTTCATTGTATTATACTCGCAATTAATTGTTAACACCTTGAAATTAATTTTAATCCTTGAATTTAATTGATGGTTATATCCTATTCAATTAATGAGGCACATTGATAAATGATAAAGGATTAAGAACCTTAAGTGAAACCACCCCTTTGGGTGTGTCATGTATTTAAATGGGCCACTATGATGGCATATGAATTTGGATACATTTTAGGTGTTCCCTTTACCTCTTTCCACGAGATATTATTATTGAAATGTTACTTGAAATGTAAATTGAATTGTGTTAATTTAATTTTCAATTGAATTTGTTAATAGAAAAGTAGATGTGACCATTCCCTTGGCCTTGGATGTGTAATAACTTATTAAAGCTTGAGTTTCTCTTATATTGAATTTCCCACATGAGTAATTGGGAGGTATGCTTTCTAAGCTTAGCTCATGATGGTATTTACATTTTTAGGTGAGGTTTAATTTAAATGTTCGAACATAACATGTTTATATGAATTTTTTAAAATGGTAATGATTTGATTAAATGATCATATTCCTTAGGTGACACATGGATTCATATAAGAATTTCATTGATGTACTCAGTTGACTTGAACCTTGATTACACTAGAGTGATCATTGGACTCATTATATGGTTTTCCAAGGACATACTCATGGGTGATGACTATTATATGTTAAGTGATATTTAACTCCATATTGATTTTAAATGACAGACTCAAAGTTAATTTGAGCATATATACAACGGGTGATACTTGGGCTCCCTTATTGGTCAAACAAGGATAGTCTCGAGTGGAAGAGATGTTATATCACACCTTGAGTGTTGTATGAGTTATTGAGAGGTTTTATATGGATGTGATCATTTTGTGCTAGTTTATATTATTCCTAGGGTGATACCTAGATTCTAAATTTGGAATTACAAGGATTATCTCATGTTTATAAATGAATACTTAATGAAATGAAATATATGATGGGTCTTCAAACACAACACCCAAGCATGGATTTAGTCGTAATCTGATACATTATGGATGGAATTTTTATATATCTGTTGATCATGTTATCATAGGAGATGCTATGAATTCTTCCAGGTCTAGAGACTTTTTAATTAAATGAGATCGAACCATTAACTGGAATTGTTTAAAAATAAGAACCCAGACTTATAGGACGTTTACTTCTTGTACTTCCTTGATTATTACATTACTTCCTGCAAATTTTTGTTATATATATCCACTAATTAGATGTAACTAGACCTTAGGTGGTTTCCAACTAGGATTTAGTATCACACATTATCCCTTCCCCCTTAGGTACCCGAATATACTATATGATTGTTGGTAGGGATAAGGGAAAACACCCTATTATAGGTTATTAACTATAGCTTAGGAGAAGGGGAGAATGGGTCTGAGCTGAGGCTCATGATGCTAGTTGATATAATTTGGGTCTTTTTCTATTATTAAGAGATATTTTTTATTGTAATATTGTATACTTGTTTTGGATTTTTTCTTAGACGCATGATATATATCACCACCATCATCATCATGTACGAGATTCCTTTTTTATCAGTATCTATTCTTGTTGTTTATCTACTGTAAAATTTTTATTACTACTTTTTCTATTGAATGTCATGGTATTTATATTTTTTTCTACTCTTTTTATGAGGGAATAGTCTCCCCATGGATACAATTTGGCCCTCGCTGCTAGTTGGAAACATTTTTCATTTGGGGAGATGCCCTTGATCCCATGTGGCCAACCCGACCCAGGGCACTGTTGAGTAGAATCAAGGTCCTATATGTTACAAAGTGGTATTTGAGGATTTATTATTTGGTTTGATTTAATATTAAACAACAATAAATAGGGATAAGAAAGAATAGGGATTCTTTAATGTGTAGTTCCTAAGAGTATCTACCCCACATATAAAAAAATCCATATTTCCTTGAATTAAATTGATTTCTTGATTTTGACTCTTACAATTGATTTTATTACAAAATTGGGTGATTCACTTATGTTGTGATTTTATTATTGATATTATTAGGGGTTCTATTTTATTGTGACCTGATTAGATGAGTGTGTTTCATCTCATTAATTATGTTATTCCCTTTACAGGAGTCTCATATTATGCATTATGCATGACATTTAAGCTTCATTACTTATTTCATGATTTTATGATAGGTTTCATGATATTTATACCTTCTATTCTGATTAGATTTATAGAGTGGGTTTTGGTGTGAATCAGGTGGATGTAATACTTTGGTTCTTGAGTAGTATGGACCCTCATAGATTGGAATTTTGAAAACACTTAGTTAATTTTTTTAATGATCTAAAATATAAATGAAAAATTAGAATGAATTCTATTGAAAATTAATATGTGAATTCAGGTGATAATTAAGATGGAAACCGAAATGGTTAAAGTAGAGAACTTGACTTAGACTAAACCTTAGTAGTTGGAAGTAGGTAGTATCTCTTACTTATATATGATATGCACGCTGCCCAAACTAGAATTTGTGAGTAGGAATATAGGGTTGTGTTATTATATAGGAATAATTTTACCTATACAAATTATATATCTATGATTTTGAGCAGCGAACATCGATAATAATCTTGAACTGAGGAGTGAACTTGGAATTTGTAGAGGTATGGCACCACCACATCCTTCAGTTGTATGCTAGGAGGGTATAGATGATCATTATACAAATATGATGGACATGGGTTTTAGTATATCCTCTAGTAGTGTCATATAAAAACCCAGTAGATGTACCAGACAGATGTTCTAAGGCACAGTTCAGTTAAGGTTTCATGAAGTTCCTATAAACTATTTTGGGAGCATCGAAACCTTCCCCGACCATGGATGTGTTGACGCGTGAGTTCCAGGTGCATCATCTACCAATATTTTTCGGGTATGGTAGACGAAATGATACAGAGTCGTGGATAGAGGTCATGTTATCTCTTTTTGATCATAACGAGAGTATCTTGAGATGATGGTAAAGCTCAATACCAATATGTTGCGAGATTCTGGCAAGAGATGGTGGGATGTTATAACTCGAATGAATATTAATTGGAAGTTGGCTTGGAGGGATTTTCATATGGCCTTATATTATTATTTCTATATCAACACATTGAGGAATGATAGAGGCCGATAGTTCATGCACCTAGAGCAGGGCACGTTATTAGTTATGGAGTATTCGTCCAGTTTTACTAAGATCCAATGCTTCACACCTGTTCTAATCGGTGATGAGTTATCTAAATCCATGTTCTTTGAGGATGGTATTAGGTAAACAAATCTGATCATAGGTGAATGTGTTTCACATTATTACCATTTCTAGAATAGAAAAGCAGACACTTATCATACGAAATAACCTAAGAGAGGCTAGAGCCACGAGCTAGGGATGCTCAACATATAGATCTGGTACTATATTGACCAGCATTAGAAACGTCATCATGGGCTTCCTAGTGATGGTATTAGAAGTCAGATCACATACTAAGGTATCCAGGTGAAGTGCTACCAGTGTATTAGACTGGGACATATGAGGCCCTAGTGCATTCCATAGTGCACGAGAGACCCAATCGAGTTTTGATCTTGTGGAAATATGGTACATCTATAGTGATTTTGTAGAATTTTTCCTCTATTATATAGTGATTAAAAATATACACCAACTCCATACTTAGGAGTGGGGTTATCAGCATTTAATTAGGAAGGGACTTAGAGTAGAGCTGGTCGATGAGACCAAGGTGATGGTTGTGACCATGGTTGTTTGATGCCAGTCTCACAGTGAGAGTAGGGTAGATATGCTCAGGGTAGCAAGGTAGTATCAAAAGGCTATGGTTCAAGACAGATATACATGGTGTGATAAACCCTTGACGAGAAGGATCTTGGAACTTCACTATCATAGTTACTATTCTAGTATCCTCTACCTTAGCTTCTTCACTTTTCAATATATGTTCTTCTCATAGATTTATATTTATTCCTATTTTTGAGATCCTTGGGATTTTTGTTTATAATTATGATAGATTTATGATGCTAGATACTTTTTTGGGGATTAGAATAAAAGATTTATGTTTATGTAGGGAGTGAACCTTGAAATTGGTGGGTGTATCTTCAAATGGGACCTCTTTTTACTCAAGATGTTAGGTTTTGACATCGTACTCAGAATGGAATAGTTGGTATCCTTTCAAGAAATTATTTATTTTTATAATTGAAGGTTAATTTTTCATCACTCGGGGGTGGAGATTTTATTCACATGTGTGACTGGAATGTCTAAGAAAGAAGATTTGGACCTGAGAGTCATGGTATGGGTGCAATGATATCCTAGATTGTAAGTATATATCTAGATGATCAGGGAACATATCAAACATATTTCCCTCTAGTGGTTGATCATTTTAGGTATGTTTTCCCATTAAACATTTCAGAATTACCTCCAAAGTGATGGGTAGAGTTCTCTATCAAGATAGTTCCAGGAGTTGCACTGGTATCCATTCTTTCTTGTAGGATGGATACTACTGAGATAAAATAGATCAAGAAGAAGGTAGAGTATCTAGAGGATAATGGGTTTGTCTGAACCAATATTTCTCTATGGGGTTTCTGGTCCTTTTTTAAAAAAATATAGCTAGAACTCTTAGGATTTGTGTGGATTACTAGAAATTTAACCAACTAGAAATTATGAACCAGTATCCTATTTCATAGATAGTTGATATCGTCAAAATTATCTGAGGAGATTGTGTTTTCTCACAGATTTATTTGATATCTGGTTATCATCAAGTCCATGTTAGACCATCAGACATACCTCACACAACTTTTCGTAGTAGGCATGGTCTATATGAGTATTTGGTTATGTTTTTTGGTCTCACAAACATGCCAACGATCATCATGGAACTAATTAACTGAGTCTTCTATCCTTATGAATATTTTCTCATGTTATTCATGGATGATATCTTTGTGTATTATCATAATCAATACAACCATAACAAAAATGTTGAGATCATATTGGATACAATAAAAGAGCATACGTTATATTCTAAGCTCACAAAGGGCCACTTCTGGATAGATCAAATTCACTTCTTGGGACAAATTATCACAAATATAAGAGTATAAATTGACCTAGAGAAGGTGAGCCCTATAGTTTCCTAGGAGAAACCAAAAAACATATTTGTGGTATGGAGTTTCTTTGGGATAAGTGGTTATTATAGGTATTTCATGTAGTACTTATCACAACTAGAAGAACCACTTAAAACCATGAATAAGAAGTATGTGAAGTTTTTATGGTCATATTACTGTGATATGGCCTTTCCAGATATAAAAGGGATATTTAATTTAGTGTTGATACTGATCTTACTAGATCCGGGTAGGAGTTACAAAATCTTCTATAATGCATCATGTTTTTGTTCAAGGATAATTTCTTATGCAAGGAGATATTATTATGGAGTATGCATCCAGGTAGTTCATTCCACATGAGAGAAACTACCTAACCCGTGATCTCTAGATAGCTACATTTCTTCACACATTATGTTATTGGAAGCATTACTTACTTGTAGATCCTTTTGTGTTTCATACAGTCTACAAAGGCCTCTAGTGAATATTCACACAGTGTGATCTAAATATAAGGCAGTATAGGTGGTTTGAATACCTATAGTATTTTGATTTTGATCTTGCCTACATGCATATAAAAAATGAAATGGTTGATACATTAATCAGGAGGGCTCAGATAAAAGAAGTTCAGTATGCCAGTAGCGAGTGGTAGTTCATGGACTTGTCCTCTAAGATGCACATGGAGGTTCATGACAGTCATGGGAATATATTTATATCATCTTTATTTGTTACCTCTAGTATTATATATAGATTTAGAATAAGGAAGCCATTATATTCTAAGAGTTTAGTCCTATTGGATAGTGTGGAAGGTGATGACCCTCCTCGTGGTTAGACCATAGGCGAAGATTAAATTCTCTATGTACATGGTTGTGTATGGGTTTCAACAGACATGTGCGAGGAGATGATGTGAGAATTTCATGCATCATATTGGGAAGTACATACTAGAATCAACATTAAATTTCATGATTTATATATCCAATACTGGTGTTTGGGTATGAAGATAAATGTAGTTAGTTTTTTCATGAAGTGTTCCACCTATCTTTAGTTGAAGTCGAAACACCAACGACGAGTCAAACATATATAGTAGTTACCCATCCCTAAGTGGAAGTGGGTTTACATTGAGATTGATTTTGTGGTTGGTTTACTGAGGTCACCTCAAGGTAATGATGTCATATAGGTTATTATTTATTTGCTCAAAAGGTCTCACATTTCCTACATATCATTGAGGCCTTTTTAGTAGATGATCTTGGGAGGTAGTAAATCCTTGTTATGGTACAACTTTATCGAGTCCTGTACAACATCATTTCAAATAGATATGACTGATTTAATTCATAGTTAGAGAAATGGCTACAGAGGAAATTATGTACACAAGTGATTCTGATCATAGCATGCAATCCCTATACTTGTGGATAGTTAGATCACACAATTTAGGTGGTTAAGAACATGCTACAATGATGAATCCTAGATTTTGGGTTCTCTTGGGAGAGGTATATACCTCTGGTTTAATTTACCTATAACTATATCATTCAAGCTAATATGCAGATGTCTCCATATGAGGCTTTGTATGGTATGCCATTCTGATCACCCCTGTATTTGTTAGAGGCAAGAGAGACAACTATATCTGGACCTCATATTGTTCCGGAAACCATAGAGAGGGTTCAGTTGACTTGGAAATGGATGACTACTTTATAATCTCATCAAAATTCTCACACCAATCATTAAAGATGACCACTAGTTTTCAATGTTAGGGATCAGTTATTTTTATGTGTTTCATAGAGGTTGGTACACATAAGGATCAGGATATAGGGTAAGATTTTTTCATAATAAGTTGGACTATTTCAAATTCTACAGAGAGTTGGGCTGGTACCATATCATTTTTAGTCACCTCAGAGGTATTAGTCCATGCACAATGTATTCCATGTATCTCAGTTACACCACTATTATTCTGACCAGTATCATGCCTTTAATCCCAAGGAGGTTGAGTAATAGGTAGATGCATCCGTTTAGGAGCATTATATTTGTATTCTAGATCATATCATGAGGGTTATCCTAGGATGGTTAGTTCTTTTATTACATGTGATATGGTAGAACTTACGTGTATATGATGAGACCTGGGAGTGGAAGGCTAAGGTGCAATCACCATGGCCAAAGTTATTCTCAAACATTCTTTACCAACATTGAGAGGGAAATTTGAGGATAAACTACTCTAAGGTGGGAATTTTGTAAGAATATGGTTCTTCTTTTTTAAGTATGGATTCATTTTATTCCATCAATTTTCAGTTTAAATGATTAAATATGGATTGATGTGAATTACCATTGATATCATAGAGGTATCAGTGGAGTTTGGGGCTTGTTTGGAGCACAAAACGCAACTATTAGGGTAAGAAAGGCCTAGAACATGGTTTGTAAAAAGCACGCAGGGCATGCCAAATGGTCTGACTAACTATACGATCTAGGGGAAGAGATCACACGACTAAAACCCCCATGCAACTTGGGGTGCACAGTCATGATTTTTTTTTACAATTTTGGCAGGCAAGTTTTACATAGGTCGCTCATGATTAGTCAAATCGTGCGATAAACCGTGTGATGTCCCATCCCTATAGAAAATTATTCATAGTTGGATCATAGTTTGGACAACCATGTAGCTAAACCATGAAAGCTAGTAAATAGGGTAAAATTTATCTAATTCCCTTAAAAATTTTATATATTTTAGCCTTAATTCTAATTCTAATCTCGCATATAAACCATGCATGTTGGACCTCCTCTTTGGCACCTATTATAGGATTTGAGATATTATCTCCATTCAGTGGTCGATTAAATAATTGTTTATCTTATTGATTCTGCATTGGTAATAAATCAATTCATTTTTGGCCATTCTTTTTTTGGTTTGGTATCGGCTATAATATTTAGGTGAAATAAAATTTTCCCTATTATTAGGTTCCTCATTTTTTCATTAATTCTCTCCCTATCTAAGTTGAATCGGGAACTAATACTGGATGAGCTATCATTTATGAACCTATGGTAGGTGGTCTCATTCATTTTGAATAAATTTTAAGTATTTATATATGATGTTTTTCTGCATGCCCAATTATTGGGTGAAACATTGTAATGAATTTTAATACATGAATTAAATTGATAGGTATAGCATACTAAATTAATGATGCCTGCTGATAAATTATAAATGGTTAAGAACCTTAGGTGGAACCACCCCATTAGGTCTATTGTGTTTTTAAATAGGACCTTACGATAGCGTATGAATTTTGATACCTTTGAGTTGTTCCCTTTACCCCTTTTCATTGGATGTTAATATTGAATTGTGACATGAAATTTAAATTTAATTGGAATATGAAGTTTAAATTAAAATTGAATAGATTAATAGAAAAGGACTGATAGACATTCCCATATCCTCGGCTATATAATATTCTATTGAATCTTGAGTTTCCCTTATATTGAATTTCTGACATGATTAATTGAGAGGAAAGACCTATAAGTTTATCCCATGACTTTAGCCACCTTTTGAGGTAAGGTGAAATTAAAATGTTCTTGGAGATAACCTAAACATGTTTAGATGAAATTGATTAAATGGTAATAAATTTATTAAATTATTATATACCTTAGGTGATACATGGATTCAAATAAGAATTACATGGATGGAATCAATTGGAATACACCTTTCTTATTCCCAAGTGACACTTAGACTCTATATATTGTATTCCAATCTAAGACTCATGGGTGATTACTATTATATGTCGAGTGATATTTAGTATCCATATGGATTTCCAAGGATGTACTAAAAAGAAATTTTATCATATATTCCATGTGTGATAATAGGGATTCCATAGTGGACTTCCAAGTATGGAATCAAGTGGTTGAGATGTTATATCACACAAAGAGAGATACCAGGGTTCTTGAGAGGTTCTCCATGGATGGGCATATGGGGTGTTGGATTATGTTATACCTAGAGAGATACATGGATTCAAAATCATGAATTCCAAGGATGGGCTCAAGTTCATAAATGAATAATCAATGAGACGAAATATACAATGTATCTACCTAGGAAAAGAACAATCCTAGAGTCGGTCATAATATGATACATTATTGATGGAATTTTTAGGCATACATTGATCGTGTTCTCATGGGAGACATTTGGCATTATGCCTAGTCCTAAGAAATATTAATTAAATGAGATTGACTCATTAAATGATTTTTTAAAATAATAACCCAAACTCATAGAATGTTTACTTTCAATAATTCCTTGAATATTACATTACTTCTTACATATTGTATTAATATATATTCAATGATTGGATGGAACTATACCTTGGGTGGTTTCCTACTAGGATTTATTCTCACACCCTATTTGGGCTGCCTTGGGTACCCGAACTAACTATAAGATTTCAGGTATGGATAAGGATAAGCACCCAACTACAGGTTCTTGACTACTACTTAAGGGAAGGGGAAAATGGGATCGAGATGGGGCTTGAAATTCTAGATGGGATACTTTTGGTATTTTTTATTTTTGAAATATTTATTTTATTTTACAATTTTATAGTTTTTGGCTATTTTTATAGACACATGACATGTATCATCTTCATAATTGTGTATCAAGTTCCTTTTTTCATTATCTATTAATTATGTGTATCCATTTTGTAGTTTTTATTACTTATTTTAATATTTCATTTCATATTATTTACATTATGTTCTACTTTGGTGGTTAGGGAATATTCTCCCCACCGATACACCAAGGCCCTCTCTTCTAGTCGATAACCTATGTAATTTGGGGAGATGTACTTGTGTCCATGTGGCCAATCGGACTCGAGGCATTGTTTATATGCATCTAAATCCATGATGTTATATTATTAATTTTTATTTTTAAATTAGTAATTAATATATATTTATTTTATAAATTATTTCAATTCATATTAGCTTGAAATTGATGATTTTTTTAGTAAAATAATAGGTATTATTGTTGATGCACTCAAAAATTATATATATTTTTCAAACATCCAAGGTCAAGTTGAACATAGTTTAAACTGATTCTAGCTCATATCGATGGAGATCTATTTGGATATAGGGAAATTATTATCACTATTTTTTTTTTCATTTTTAGTTTTTGCGTGATATATTATCATGTGCCTAAAGTACTCATGAATTTTTTTATTGAGGATATTGAATATGGTTTATTCATTTATAATGGATATATTCTTCGGTTTTAAATAAATAATTGTAATTCCACCCATATTACTAAATTAATACCCTTAGAGTTAGTAATTATATAACGATCTATTTATTGTATGATTTTAAGGACAATCATTATCTTATAATCATCTTAGGAGGAGAACTATAAGGGTTGTTAGATGATATAATAATATCAATGAGACTGTTCTAGGATATATATTTTTGAGTGGGAACTTGTGAATATTTCATGGGTTATTTTTTGTTTCCTATTACTATAATCTAGTATGGGAAATATGGAAAGAAAATTTTGAGGATGGAAAGGCCAATTATGATTCTAAGAGATGAAATTAATCACCTATAGATTTTTACAAAAGAAATACGTCATTATTACAAAGTTTGTTATATTTTTATAATATTATTTATCATATATTATTATTTCATTATGAATGTGTGTGTTATTTATTGAATTTACTATTTTAATCAATCTTTTTATAGTGAAAGTATTTTTTCGCATTTTAATGGCACTGAGATACTATTTCTAGTGCAATAGAACTACAAATGCCTCAAAAAAGTGAGGTAAATAAAAAGCGAGTGCCATGTTAAATATTTTTATTTTCTATAGGTTAGACCATATATCTATCAATTTATGGAAAATTAATTCTTGATAGATTTTGAACAATAATTTATAGAAGTATGATTCTTTTATTTCAAATCATTCGAAAGAGAATTTGTTGGAGGAAAAGAGATAGCCTTTCATCTCATTAATGATTTTGAGTATAATAAGATTCCATAATATATAATTTTATTATATTATTTGGAATGAATGTGGAGGATTATATTCCTTGAGTATACTTATATTTATATAATAAAGTGAAATAAATTTAATGAAAAAATTAATGAGGATCTCAATTCCACTACTCTTCAATTAGTGTGACATTGGAAAATATTGGCTATTTATCTGTGTAATTCTAGTGTCTTGGAGTAAATAATAAATTTAATTATTCTATTATAATGTTTTATATACTTTTTAATGTAAAATGTGTGAAGATATTTTCATTTTGATAGATATTATAGTATCTGTATATCTAGAAATAGATTAGTCCCTTTACATTGAGGATGTATAGTGAGGTGTTTGAAAAGTCTAGGATTATTGAGAGGAACATGGTGTGAAAAAATATTATACATAAAGGTGGATAATAAAAAATTGTGAATGGTGGGGTTGAAATGAGAAAACCCTCATTATATGGTTATTTGTGACATCTACAAAGACCCATTATTTTTTTATATTGGGAAAAATTGTTTATACCCTATGTATGTAAAACCCAATGTGTAATTATATTCATGTAATAGTAGATGTCATTTTTTTATTTTTTTTCTTTATAAAAAGTTATATAGTGTATAAAAATGCACATTCATATGTTAAGAGGTCTACCCAATCAACCATAGTACCTACCATGACCCTTTCCACCAAAACAACACCATCGACCTAATGAACCGTTAGTATAAGGTGGTGTTTTCTACAAGTGGTTTTGGAGGTATGTCCCATTTTCTGTGATTTTGATGGGTTCGAATGGTGATGATATTGTTTATATGATTGGATATATATAAATAATTTTATAAAAAATTTAATTTAACAATGTTGAGATTCAACAACACTATTCTCAAGGTTTTAATGTTTCATGAGTTTGAAAAATAAATTTTAAATTTAGGGTTCATTTAGAGTGTAATTTTCCCTATCTTTTGGGATAGATTTTATTTTTGAATAGATTTTTTGGGTATCCATTTAACCCTTTAAAAGTAGTTTTTTAATACAAAAAATATGATTTGGGTATCCGTTAGGGTTTCTAAAGAGAACCCTATGATTTATCCATGTACCTAAGGATTGATAGTTAATCATTGGTGATGGGATGAAGGTGACCAAGATAGCTAGGTATAGGAGTGATTTGTGTGAAAATAATTACATTAAAAGTCAAAAATGGGAATACTTGAGATGGAATTGATTATGATATGTATCACTTAAATTGATGAATATATATTATTTCACTATAGTATATTTGATTTAGTAGTTATTTCTTTTCATATAAGAGGATTAAATATTCACATTGAAAGGATTTAACAACATCTTGTGTTATTTACTAAAATTGGGATTGATTGAATTTTATTTTGGTGATTTTTGGATTTAGTTTTGGGATGAGTATAAATAATATAAATTGGGGTCTATTATAACTGAATATGGAATGATACAATTTTATACATAGAATTCATTTATTGTATTCAATATCCACATGAATTTATTTATAGTGAATAATTGTAATATATTTTAATATAGATATAGATGTTATGATATTAATATATTAAATTGATCAAGTAAATGGAATATGATCTATTAACACCTAAATATATATATCTCAACATATTGTTTTTTATTATTTTTGTATCAAAATTGGAGGTAATGGATTTCAATTGAGATGTATGGGATTTTATTGTTTTATTCCTCAAGAATACTTCTAGTTTACCACTTATGTGATAGATATATTTTAATATAGAGTTATATGTGGGTACAAATACTACATTAATGTTTATTTATGATATAAAAGACCAATATTCCTAATTCATTGACTGAAATTGATGATATGTTATAGAGGGGGTTTATATTCCCTAATTCATCTCTATAGGGTGACCCCATACAAAATTTTAAGTATGGTATTAATAGTTTGAGATTTTTTATTGACTACTAGTTGACAAATAAAGTGATAATGTTGAATCGGTACCCATTCATGAGTATTGATGACTGATTTGATCTGCTGAAGGAAGCTTGTTGGTTCTCAAAGGTATATATTTTCTGTGATATCATTTGATTATATTAAATTATAGAAATATCCAAATAAATGTTTTATTTTTTTTATGTGATTTCTTATTTCATTGTACTTACAATAGGATTTATTAATACAACCAGGATATTCCTGGGGTTGAACCAATGGTTTCTTAGGACATACATTGATCTATTTTTTTTATATTTATTAATAATATTATAGTTTACTCAAGGTATTGGGAGGGAAATATTGATCATATGTATAGTATTTGAAACTACATCACTAATATCATTTTTTTAGAAATATGTCAAAATTTAGATTTTAGACGGGGGAATTTTTCTTCTTTGGATGTATTATTTATTCTCATGTATTAGTCACAAATATATATAATATAAATGTGTTCATTTCTCAGTAAGTTCCAATGAAAGTCTTTGATGTCCATATATTTTTCATATTAGTAGGGTGTTAAAAAATATTTGTATTTAACTAATATTATAATGGAAAACCATTATTAGCTCTAACCAAGAATGTCCCGGAATTATTTTTGACCCAAAAGTGTTAGATAGTATTTGAATTCTAATAGGGGAAGTTGACTATAACCCCTATTTCTAATTTACATTTGGAAGGAATTAGGTTTGATATTCATTGATCTTATCCACATCATGACATTTTTTGGATTTTGATATATGGTAGATAAGTCATATATTAGTATTCTATGGAGTTATTTAGTGAGAATCATAACTATTTATTCTACAACCTTGTGTTTAAATTATTTTATTCACTTTTATGTTTTGGAAAAATTATCTATTTGGAGAATGTATTGTGGTATTCATATATATCTAGAGTTTTAATAATATATTATTATAAAGATATTAGTAATATTTATATTGAATATGGGTATAATATATTCAAGATTGTGAATTTATAATTTCATATACTTATAAAAAAGGGAATTTTTTAGTTGATTCATTCTGTTAGAAAACCAATTTTGATGTTTCTCAGAATGATAGTTAGGAGTAGATGATGACGGAAAAGACCATAGAATTTATTTTATACTAGAATGATGAAGGTTTCTAATATTATATAATATTTCATTCTTATTTTTTTCAAAAGGTGGAAGAGTATCAGTGGGGATACCATTAAGTACAAATTTAGGGAAATTGGATTTTCAACATGGTTGCTCTTGATAGTAAAATATATTATGAGAAATATTATGTGTTTTTCCATTGGAAACCATATATTCTCTAGTGAATAAAAGGATAAATTTCTTTACAAGTCCCATAATTAACCATTAGTGTAAAAAAAGTAATAATTGTATGTTCCATTACCTAAAAATTATTATTGGTGGCCTTGAATAAATAATTTTTTGATTGAGATAGCATGAGGATTTCTCAAATAGTAAAAGGTAAAAGTTAGCTATCATTCTATAGAAGGTTTTTTATATCCCATTTGTTCTATATTGTAAGTGGGAGGAAATATATATGGATTGTATAGCTATATTTCCTATTCAATTGAGATGGAATGATTCAATTTTTGTATTATATAATTGACTAATCAAATTATCCCATTCTTTAATGGTCAAGAAATCAATTTCAATTAATGATTTTGAAATATATTATTTATAAAATGGTGTAATGAATTATAGGGTTTTGTGCATGATTATTTCATACCACGAAAATTAAATTATATCACATAAAAGATATTTATTTCAAAACTACTTTGGTATTTATATGTGCCAATTATTACAATGAGATTGGTGAAACCACACAAAAAAGAGAATGAATCAGTGTTGATGTATTTTATCAATTAATAATATTTTTTATCTACCTATTCACCTATTAATTTTATTGGATATCACACTCTCATCTCACTATTAAACTATATGTAAGTAAAAAATATGAGAAAATCACAAAACAAGTAACATATGTTTTTTACAAAGTTCGCTCAAAATTTGTGAGGTAGTCCTTGTCATAAGGTTGTTGTTACCATACACACACATAGTGGATATATTATTTTCAAGGATAAAAAAGGGTAAGGGGAAGTAAATGAACCCATTATAACTACTACCATTAAGATAACATGCTCAAAACCACCTAGATTCACCGGTTACCATTTTTCTCTTCTTAGAAACTCAAACTGAAATCTTCTTCATTCAAAAACCATATTTAGATGGGTCCTTTTGAAGAAAGATCAATGTTACACATAAGAATATCCTTTAGTCAAATAATATTGAATATTGTTTCAAGTATATGTCATTATATTATGGAAACATGTTGCATAATAATATTTTTGAATGTCACGTCCGTTCTTCATCAAGAATATATGCACTAATGATATTAAATATTTATTATTTTGACCTCATAATAAATCTCTCTCCCTCATTTTTCTCTGATATATAAAATGTATTTTTTTATAAAAAACCAAAATTAAAAACCTATTTATGGATATATTCCATTAAATACTAATATCTATGATATATTTCAAATATTTTATATGCTACAATATAGTTGATGTAAAGAATGACTGGAATGATACAAATGATTTTTTAAAAGAGATGGGAAATATAATTTATTATCATGTTGTTATATCATATGGAATTTCCAACAAAAAAATATTTTAGGAATATTAATGTTTTATTCACTGTGTATTATTTGATTCCTTGGAACACTGAATAATAGTAATTATCATTTAGGAATATTCTTCATTGGTTACAATAAATAAATGTTTTATATAATGAAATGATAGGGTTGATAATTTTAATGTAGTCTTATAATGAATGAGTAATTGGATATACCATTTACCATTATATTAAGTAACATAAGGAGTAAATGTATGATGTATTTTCAAGGATTATAATAGTAATAAGTACCCTTGAGGATTTGTGTATGAGGAAATGACCATATCTATAGTCTCTTTGTAGCTTATCTTCATTCATCACCATTTTCCTAGTGTGGTAGTAGAGCACTATGTATGTCCGGATGAAAGAAAACAATAGTTAGGTGATTCCTTTGTCTCATGGATATACCATTGAAGAGGCAGTACTTTGACTTCATCTATGGGATCTTTATAAATATATTTAATAAATAAGAAGGCTTAAAAATTTATCAGTGTAAAGTATGCATATAAGTTATATAGTTTATATATAAATAGTTTTTGTTTTAACCTATATAGATCATGGTTTATAGGTTTCTTGTTTTTTATTTGTTTTAATTAAGTATTAATTTATCTTTGGAAATCAAACATTTGTATCAAATCAATCACATGATCAATTAATTCTCAAAATCACATTTAAGATGAATAATTATTATTAGTTATTCATGATTAATTTTTTACCATAGGCTCTAATATATATATTACCAAGGAAAATGGATATTTTATTATATATAATCAAATAGGATATGTGTTCATTACCTTACATTATGTGATAATAAAAATTATATTAGGGTCGCGTCATATTTTATGGGAAATCATAGGTGGAAACCTTGTTAATTTCAATTTGTTTTTCTGTATTATGGCATACGATATGTTGAGTTTTATCTTACGATTTTTTCATTCAATTTGTACAAAAAATAGAGTTTAATATTACCTTAATGATACTGATAACAATCATAAAATACAATTCAATAGTGGTGAAAGATACATCATTTTATGAATTATCAATTATATAACACAATTTATAATCTTTGATTTTGAATCTTATGATATATATTATTTTTAAATATGATATATATATATATATACCTTTTTTATTTTTCAATATTTCCAATTATGAATTTATTTGATCAATTTATAAATTATTTATAAATTATAGAATAAGATATTTATGGATGTTTAATTAATTTATACACTATTTATTTGTAAATTAATTATTAATTTTATCTAATTAATTGTTATGTGTGTATGAAATATTTAATGATAAAATATTACATAACTATTATATGTTAATATTTAATACCTTTTACAATTAAATGTAATGATTCGTAATATGGTTATATAACACTATAGATATTATAAGTGTGATTTATAGAGTGGTTATAAATTATATAATATGTAATTAATTAAAAGAGTGTATAGTTAATATTCTGTTTTGTTTAAATTATTTAATTAGAATTTTTTATATTAAAGGGTAATGTTTTAGAAATTATTTTAACCATATCATAATTTGTTTTTATTATTAATATGTTCAATATTTAGACAAAATTATACATATGGTCACTATAATGTGTATATAATATATATGAATTTTTCATATGTATTATGTTTTTATTTGATATAAAATATTTAAAAATTGTTATATAAACAATAATATAGTGGATATAAAATCAATGGTAAATATAATGTGTCTTTTTTATTTAATTATGGAATAACCATAATTCATGAAAAATTTATAACAGTTGTAATTATTATTTTCATGAATCATTCATAAATTTATTATCACATGTTTAAGTATATGAATTGTTAATTTATTTAGTTATTACTTACCTTATTTAGGAATATATTTCTTACAATATAAATACATGTATTATTTATTTTCAATATTTAAAATTCTTCTATAAATTGTCATACATGTATTTGGGATGTTAAATTTAAGGTGTGATTATCGATTTAGTTTGTCTATACCTTGAAATTTTCTTGTAAAAGGTTATGAGATTGAATTTAAAGATTGATTATAGTTCCAAAAATGGTGTTTTATTATCATGATGTAAATTAAGAATATATTGAAAAAATTATCCATAGGTAGAGGTACATTGGGTTGAATATCTCACTGGTATGGAGGCATATGCCTTATTTAGAAAGTCATGGGTTTGTTATTTGTCAAATTAATCTTATACTTGTCATGATTAATGATTTCATATAATTTTAATAATTTACATGAATGGTTTTAATGTACATAATGCATAGGATATATTTTGATATGTATAAATATGATTAGATATTAATTTAGGATTATAACACATGTTATATGTTCTGTAAATAGTTACTCTTCATTTTGGTCTCAACATAATAATTTGGTGGAAATAATAGAATATTGAAATAATTCATTACAAACATGCACATATGTTAAGGGAATAAAAATAGATAAGATGTTAATATTAAATATCCTTTAAATACTAATTATTAGATTCCTTCTAATGAAAAAACGTATTAAGTCATCGATCTTAAAACTGGGTAGGTCACCCCAAAACTACCTTTATCTTTATTATCTTTTGTAAGGAATGATTGTAATCGATGACCCTAATAGGATTAAGTGACTATTTTTTGTGTCTTCTTTCAGTTAAAAATAGGTGTTAGAACCTTATAGAATAAAGATATTGGATAAATATAATTAGGTTTATCCTTATGATATATTGAAAATACTATTTTCACTAAATAATTGAATAGTCTTATGGTATAAACTTTATGATACCCTAGCAATATAAAAAAATTCCAAGAGTAATCCCAAATAGAACTCATTTTATATTGGAATATTGATCTTGTTCCACTAATATGTATTGTATATACTAAAGAGGTTCATAATTTTAGTGAGAGAAAATTTAGTAAAATTACCATTTCTATGAATGTCAAACATGATACTCATCTAATAAAAAATAATTTTGAAGATGAATGGAATCATTAATATAAAAAATAAATATAATATCAATCCTGGTAAAAAGGAGAAAAATACCATAAGAAAATATCATGAACGAAACCTATGAAAAAATAAACATCCAAAAATTAAAAAAAAGAGTATAAATAAAACATATAAAAAATTGTAATGTGTACTCAAAAGAGTATAAAAGAGAATTGTGGTGATAAAACTGAGAATCAAAATAAAATAAAGTTAAGATACCAATCTACAGGTAAAATGAGTGTCAAACTCCAACCATGTAACCTACATCACCCATGTTATACTAACATGTGTACCTATCACCTATAAGTGATGCCTTTATATTAGTAGTGTTAAACTAAAAATGTATAAAAACACCTATTAGGTGTATGATTGGAGTGAGAAAATATAACTTATTATGTTCCCACCATGTTTTTTCATGAAAACCCTTTATTATTTATATTTAAATATTATAGCTGTAAACCAATTTGAATATAACATTATTTTAAATTATTATGTAAATAGATAAATCATAATAAATTTACAAAACATGAACTCTGGGATAGAACTGTGGTTGAAAAGGTCAAGTCATCATCTTAGGATTCTCATACTCTCCTTGATCAAACCATTTAAAATATTTTATGTTCACGAGCCGCTAGGGAGGACCATTTAGTAGTCATAGAGAATACCATATACGAATCCTCATTTTGTTTTTTGTGTGTTATTTTTTGATTCAATGTACTGGAAGAGAATTTCATACCTATAAGTAATAGTTCAAGTCTTCCCATATTGATACATAGGGATCCCATATTCCATTGTCTTTCCATTTAATTAAAATACATATTTTAATTAACCCATAAAGACAAAAATTCAAATTTCATCAATTTATACCTAAATAAAAAAATAAATTATTTCATGAGAAACCAAATTGAAACAAGTTATCCTCATAATACCCTTTTATGGATCAAAATAATTAAAACATTTTTTTCAAATTAAGGTAAGAACATATAGTTCATCATGAAAAGTCATTTATTAAAACCACCTACATTAATCACTTGAAACCACCAAATTGTGGTTTAAATCCACAATAAATTAAGAGGGAAAACATATGGGATAAATAAGAGATCCTAAACACCAAGTATCAGACCATTAAGATCACATTTCAAAAAATCTAGACTGAAATGGCCTTGGGGAAGAGAAAAACTAAAAGTGAAATGAAGAGGAATCCAATACATGGAAGAGGTGGATCTTACTTGAAGAAATATTAAATAACATTAAGGAAAACCAACTTTAAATAAAAATAAGGAGAGGATATAAAGGTTATATCACATGTGAGGCATGTGAAAATTAATAGGGGAAGATATAATAAATAATGAAAATTAAATCAGCTGAGGAAATAAAGATAATTTTATATTTTTACTATATTGGGGATAACACAAGGTTTTTTTAAAATTTTTCCCAAATCATTTATATAATGTGGGGATCATGATTGCTTCATTAGATCACATTCATGGTTAGGACACATGGTTATCTAAAATGTATTCCATCTATGAAAATATACAATATAAAAAAGTTCATACATTATTCTTGATTTCCAAATAGTTATTCCTAATTATGTGCTAACTATGTGCTAGAATAATTTTACAAACATTAAAAATTCAAAGTTAAAGGACCTATAAAATAATGAAGAAATATAAAAGAAAATATAAGATTGCTCATAACTTAAAATGACTTCAGTGGTGTGATAATTCTTACCACCATAACACTTTTTATCCTAATAATGTTCTTAAAATATTCACTAATAGTAAAACACTACCTAAAATATAGAACAAAACACAAATTTTAGACAAAAAAATTAGTGGAGACAATCTACACCACATTAATAATCTATTTATACTATTTAAATCTTTACTTTGGGACCTTCCCCCCATTAAAAATAAAAAATAAACCAAAAAATTCTATAAAAGATAAATAATTGGAATCCCATAAATGAAAATGAATTAACTACACAAACCATTCAATGATCCAAAAATAACGTAAAATTTCAACGTAATCTATTTAAAATAATAAATTCTTCTGTAATATTTTCCAAAATGTGAGAAAAAATAAATTGAAGATATACATGAGACTATTAAACATTGAATGGACTAAAAATCAATCTTAGAAATTAGACACCAATCATATATTTATCATGCATTAATTGATAACAATGATAGAAATTTTATGGCCACATTCATATTTTGAAATAATTTTTTTATAAAATATAACATCAATGATAAAATTGATAGAAAGATGCATTAATACCCAAAGAATTCCTTCTTAATACACAACCAAGTTATCCCAGAATTTTTAAAAAATAACAATAATGAAGTGTACCCAAAACACATTTTTAAATATAATATAACTACTTATTTGAGAATCTTAAACAGGTGGGGTTCTCCCCACCATTTAGTCCTTTTCTTACTTTGTACATCAGGTAACATTAAAATGAGTAGTTAAACACATAAAAAAACATAACAATTTAAAAAACACATTTTTTCCTAAATATAATTTATATATAACACCGAGGAACAAAAAATAAATTTAAAATATAGTAAAACAAAAATAATGAAATCATGATACTTCGTAAATCCCAAATATCATTTTGAAATATGAATTCACTCATTTTAGAAACTCAAAATGGAATACCTTCTAAAGAACAATAATATTACATAAATTTATACATTATAATCTTAAAACACATAAACCCATATTGGTACTAAATAGGTAAATTCATGATAATAAAATATCTAAAATAACCAAAACATAATAAAACAAAATTAAATAAGTACTATTTTTTAAAAACCAATCATGTCTCATGATTTCCTATTAATATAAAAATTAAATTTATGTAACAATCCAATCAAACCAAATATTCAATTAAACCAAATAATGGTTCCATAACTTTATTATACCATAAAAAGGGATCTAAATACTAATAAATTAAATCCTTCCAAAAAATAGTTAAAATCAACTAAAACCATGTTAAATCATAAAATCATATAAACTTGTTAATATAAATCCTAAAATAATATTCAAAACAATAGCACATCCCTATGTATCCTAATACACAAAAGAAAAATAGTTAATAAAATTAAGAACATAATCATTAAACACCCTTAAAATCATTTATTGAGTTTAGGCATGTAAAAATTTCCAAATTATATAATGTTTATATATATATAATAAACAATGATAATTTTTCACTTTTAATGTAAAATATTTCCTATAATAATTTTCATTATACTTTTCAAAATAACATGATTCCACCATGGTTTATTAAAAATGAAAATCATTGGTAAAAAATATATAAAATGTATACCTTGAAAGTTATTTCTCATATAGAATATAGTATGAGGTGATTATGTTAAATAGATCTATGTATATTTTAAAATCACTGTCCATTTAGAAATAAGTGTAAGTTTCTCTAAAAAAATAACAACCATATTTAAAATCAAACGCCAAGGTTGATATAATTTCTTTGAAGCTATGAATAATTTTTTAATTCATATCCCCAAGGAGGATAATAGAAAAATTGTATATATTAATGTACATGGGGTCTATTGACTTAAATTAATAGTAAATAACCTCTCAAACTAAGAAAATTAAAAAATTATAATTCCTAAGAGTCACAAATCAATAAAACCGTGTACTTTTTTTATTTCTTAAAAAACCATGAATCCAAACATAATAAAACCACTCAAAATGAAACACACAAAACATGAAACATTTACCATTGAATATAAAAACTCACTAATCTATAAATGTTCCAGTAGTCTCACACTAATTTGATTAATGCAATATATTTCATTTATTGTAAGTTATGTAACTTATTTAGCGGTGGTTAAATTTACACAAATAATATCTAATTTTATATCCCCTACTACAAATTAAAAAAACATTACAACAATAATATATAAAAATTAACATATTCTCAAAACCCGATTTAATAATAATGGTTATAATAAAAATACATTTCATAAAATAGATTCATCTAAATATTGGATTTCTAGATTAGTTTAAATTATTTGTATTATTTTGAAACTCTTCCCATCAAACACATTTAATTAATATTATAATATATTCCCCTTTTAAAGTCACTACGAGTACTTTAAAAAACAACATTAACATAAAATATGGAATCTCAAATTCCATAATGCTTTTCAAAATAATTTCATTATAATACTATTGAAAATTACACATGTAATTTTGTAAAATAATTTTATATTATAAAAATTTATTATTTAAATTACCAACTCATAATTTCACCCAAAAAAATTAAGTATTATATTACTTTCAAACCCTCCTTATGATAAAATAGAATAACGATAAAAATTTATATCAAACTATTAATTACACTCAAATCCTTCCACATAAATCCTTGTTACATTGGAAAAAAATTAATTAAAAAAATAAAAAATTCCCCTTCAATAAAAATTCCCTTATCATTCCTTTTTGAATTCAATTATATACTCATTAAGTATATATATACATAACAATGAAAGAAACAATCAGTTAGACACTCAAAATGGACAACCTTCTTTTATCAATAAAACTTTTACCTAATTGATATATTGATCTCTATTTATAAAAAAATAATCCTTAAGTTACCCAATAATACATAAAATTAATAAAAATCAATTTATAAATCCATTAAAACAACTAAAAACATTCCAATGAATCTTGTTAACCATAGTTATTATCATTAAAATATAAAATATTATTTTTATATAAGTAATTATGAAAATTCATATTATAAGAGATATGACCATCCATAATCATATAACATCATTTTAAATAAACTTTAACACCATTCTTAATAATTCATCTCTTTCCACTTCAAACTTCAATTTTTTTTGACAATGATTTTTTAGATAATATAGGAAAAATTAATTATAATCTTAATCCCCCAATAAAACTAAGAGATAATATTTTAATGAATTTATGAAGGAATGCAAATAGAACCAAACCACATACTCTTTATTCAATCATCCCTGGTGCATAGTCTACACCCCTCACTACATTCTTATTCCCTTATAGGTTACCCTTATAAATTCCTTCAAAACTAGAAGTTTAACTATAATGAATGTATAAATAAACTCAAAACTACAATGAAACATTCCCAATATCCTGTGAAAACTCAATATTGGGTCATAAAAATATTTTATAGACACTTATTCATTACTATTTCTTGTATCACAACAATAATATCTTATATCTACCCAAATTTCTAAATATTATAAATCAATACTCTGATTTCACAAAAAAAATCACAAATCAACATTGGATACATCTAGACTAAGCACATGAGATGGTATGTGGAAATAAAAAAGGGAATTCCAGATCACTATGGGGAGTAATATAATATCTATGAATCAATAACATACCCTTTGAAATATTTTCAAAATATAACTATCAACATAATATTAATTAAACCATTAAAACCCATAAAAACTATATACAAATTAAGGATCAAAACATGAAAAAATAGAAAAAATAATACAAATAAAGGTTTAAAAAGAATAAAAAAGAGTGTAAAAGATATTTAGGGTGATAAAACTATGACCTAAAATAAAACGAAATAATTCCATCCATCATTATATTATATGGTGAGAAAATTACTACCAGTTCACCTCTATCACCTAAGATCCACTAAAATGAGTACTCACTGCCACTGGGAAACATATTTCTTTTAACTATATCTAAATAAATTTATACAAACACCCATTAGATATATGTAGGGTTTGATATCATCATTCTTGATAGGGACCCACTAAGTGTTTCATGAATTACAATTGTCATACGGAGATAAATATTATAGTTTGAAATTTTTTTGAATGAAACTTAGTTTTAAAATTGTTTGTAAATATGTAAAGAATAAAAAATATAAATACTTTTCATCATGGGATATCTCTAGAGTAATAAAATTCTTGGTTTAATCCTAAGATCTGCGTATTCTTTGTGGTCAAACTATTTAAAATCTTTCCCTAGCACGAACCACTCGGGATTACCATGAAAGATTATAAGTGTTAAGAGTTTCTTTATAATAATTTGTTTATTTAGTGTTGTGTCATGATACATGGGCTATAAAATGTAAGACATTAATAGTGGTACTTATCATAGTCTTCACTCTTAAGTACCTAGGTTTTCCATGTGAAATTCATATTAAATTTAATTAAAATACTATATTTAATTAAACATTTTCAAAATATGTGAAATTCCATCCATATCCACATTAATAAAAAATGAAATCATTTTTAACCGACCAATCACACACAAGTATCTCTAAAAATTACATTTTATATTTCAAAATGAATAATAATTTATTTTTAAATTTAAGTAATCGTGTTTAATTCATCATGAAATTATATATCAATAAAAAATCACATATTTTATTGAAAACAATAACATCATTTTGGAATCCATTTTTAAGTATTAGGGAAGACACTATATAAATAAGAGGAAACTATAAATCAAGGGTCACAGAATTTGGTTCAAATATAGAAAAATCAATGCCTCTATGGTCGTGAGAATTGAGAAAACGAAGATAGGGTGGAAGGGGAAGAAAATAGAAATACAGGAGGACCTTATTTGAAGAAATATTGAATAACATATCGGTGAACCCACTGTAAATCCCCTCAAGTAGAGGGAAGTAATTGGGTCTCATGCCTAGGAATTAGAAAAATCAAGAGGTAGAGAAATTAGACAGAAAAAGGGTAACATTAGGGAGGTCACAATAATAATTTCATATTTTAAATGTTCTAGGAAAACATAATGGTTTATATATAGATTTTTCCAAACTATAAAATGACCATTAAAATCATCATTACTTCAGATATTCCCCTACATGGTTGGTCCATGAGGTTAAGAGAATTGGATACTAACTTGAAAATTCAAACTATCAAAAACTATGAACAAATTGGATTGTTTCCACATAGATAATCGAAACCATGGGCTAGCAATTATCCATCCTAATTTTTTGTAAAATTTCAAAACTCAAAGAATAATGAACTAGAAAAATAATTTAAAAAATTCAATAAATATATGAAGCACACTTATAAACAACATCATGAGTGTGATAGATAATCTTTATAATGGTGTATGACTTTATAATTTTTATTATACTTGAACAAAATATTATATTTTAAAGGAACCCCTTCCTGAGTAACATAATGTTGAAATAGTATAACATGTATATCTATATTCACATAAGATGAAAAAATGATACGTTAATAGTTTTAAAATCCTTACAAAAAAAATAAAATAACAATCTTTAGCATCCACTCATAAACATATTATGATTGGGTATGACTTGATGATTCTTGAGGTTTCTTTAAGGATTGTTTTTTAGGGAATACATTTATTTGAAAATTTTATTAAAAGTTAAATGAGTTCAATATAAGTTTTCCTAATATAATCAAATTGTTAAGAATTAATAGGTCAAAATAAAGGATGTTTATAGTTATCTATTTTTTATTATATGATTTGGGATATTTTTTATGAAAAATTAGTTGTTAATAACAATATAATAATATGGATTAAATACACATGGTTTATGATTCATTAGGTTCTATAATAATATTTCAAAAGACTAATATATTGAATTTTTTTATCATTGATAATAGTGTTTATCGAGATTTTTTCTAATATATAAAAGACTTAATCCCACCATTAGTGGAATATTTTAATCAAAAAAACTATTATTTTTAGAATAATTATCCATATATATAAAATTCAAAATATGATATGGATAGAATGACTAATTAGATAAATATTCTTACTAAAACGAAATTAGAATTGTTTCCTAAACAAAAAGGCTTTATTTATTATTACCAAGATATTATAAAAATAATATAGTTCCAAATAGGCTTGTAGGAATATGTTGAGACTTTATGAAGTTCAAATTTAACAAATAAAATATTTTTCTCATCAAATTGAATTCCACATAATATTATATAGGGTATTAGGTATACCGATTAATGATTCATGTTAATAGTAACATTATATAATAAATTAATTTATGGTAAAATGTTTAATGGAAATGATTATAATAATTATTAAGGTAATTAACATATATTGAGTTATAAGTAGAGAATATACGTTATTAATATTATAACATTAGATGTTGAGAAGTTATGTAGTTTGAATACTCGTTCAAGGATTTCAAAATTAGGAATATGATTCCTTTGTCTCAACATAATTCAAAGAGTATTTCCTCAAAAATATTTCTCATTAAATATTTTATTAGGAGGGTTCTATTAGATAAATACATATATATCTAGAAGGAATTTCATTGAGATGCAGTGACTTAAAAAAGACTCTAAAATTGAAGAAATAATATGGTTAATCTAGAAGTCTATCATATATGATATTATAAAGAAATAACTGAAGTATGGTTTTATTGAAATTATTAAATGGTTTTATGTATCTTAAATTTATCATCTTATAAAAAAATTTAATTTTAATTTTATCATGCATTCGTAATGGATGCATATTCTCATGAATGGAAGTTATAATTTACCTCTCAAAGTATGAAATTGATATATCTCTAATGGATTATTTTAGTGATAATTACATGTAGTTATGAAACCTTAAGATTAGCATAAGTAAGATTCCATTGTTGAGATGCATAATATTTTCATGAGGCACAAAAAATTAGTATGTTATTTGTGGTCCTTGAAGAATTCAACATGGAGTTTTATACTCAATGACATTATTATACGATGGGTTCATGGTTTGTATTATTTTCCATACACTTGATGTTTGTGGGATACTTAAGATGATGCCCTTCATACTTTGAAATCTTTCTTATAAAATCTTTAAGGCTTATCCAATCGAGGGATTATTGGTTATATTGTTGATTATTTCATCAGTTATAGATTAACCAAGAAGTAATTTTTCATATCATATAATGTGTATGACTTAAAGTCCCTTGATTTATATATATATATAATATATACAAATTGTATTATTATACCTATATAAAACAAAATATATACTTATTTATTAGGTGAAGGACATATAATGTTCTCATATATAATGTTTAATGATAAGTAATGTATTCATTGATCATGTTAGTATATACTTGGAGAATAAAGAATGAATAAGTAGTTATTCAGGGTTGAAATACTCTATGTCCTATGATTACTCAATGTCTTGGACAAAGTTATTATATAAAAATATATGCTTTCATATGATGTCTCTAGTGGAAATGGGTATTGAGATACAATTTTATTATAGAGATCATGAATGGTATATTTTTAGTTGTAGTTGTTCTAATGCCTTTGTACAGGAAAGTCACATGTTAATTTTTTTAATTTGGAAATTAATATTTTTTAATGATATAAAGTCTTGTGGTGTCACACTTTGTGGTTAAATAAATGGCTATTTAGTTTTAATGACATAACTTCTCTAAACTATTTTAGAGTCATCCAAAGGGTGTTTGGATGGGTATTCACAAGGTATTTCATATGATGTGATACAATCATAATTTTATGATAAATTTAAAATGTATTTTCCAATAATATCCAAAATGAGTTATAATTATAGTTTCAAAATTTATAGTATATATCTTTATATTAGGTGAAACAACACAAATTCTATAAGGAATTAGTGTAATTGGATGATTGATGCAGATACCACCTTAACTTATTATATATATATATATAATATTTGTTATATATCATGTTGTATGATATGGGTGCCATATAGTACAAAAGTAATAATGTTGATATCTTATTATAGGCCATTTGGTATACTATTTGTTAATATAAGGTTACCTTTTATGGAATTGACTTTGTTATATCATTTTGTATTAATTATAATGTACGATTTATTATATATATTACTATTCAATTTTTGGAAGTGAAGCATGGTCTAGTTGACTAGAATAGATAATTAGATAGAGGTACTCAAGATGCATCTCAGCTTGATGTGTGTATAGTGTGAGTGAAATCTTTCCAAAGTATAGATGGGTGGTTGGATGATGATACCATTTGAATAATGTGTACATCAGATATTTTTTAGATAGAAGGATTATGAATGTTACAAATGAAATTATAATAGTGTTTTTCATTGAGACATGCACACATGTTTAGAATTATACAACAAATCATCAATCATTATTCTATTTGAAGGGAAATCTACAGATGTAGTAGGTTAGTAAAACTAGAATGATAATCTAGATGCTTCCATTAAATGGAATTGGGTACCTCATGCATAATGGATCAGATAGTTGTTTTGATATAATAAAGATTAGACTATTACAAAAGAGTTCATTATGGTAATAACTACCCTGAGATTTTGGTCAATTGAAAGTGTGATCATTATAACATTAAATTTTAATGGGAATATTAATAGTATTTATCTCTTGTATGTAAGATTAAATTTTCAACTCTAGTATATATTCTTTCACTTTCCTTTATCATTTTTCATCTTGAAAGTTTGCGGTGTCTTAGTTTTGTTGAGTGTGTATGAAGTTCCACATTGTATGGTGAGTGGTATGAGTTTATTCAGATCTATTAGTACAGTGAGCATAGATACTCAATTTGAATAAGATGATTTTTCTATTGTAGTATCATATGGTTATTTTTTTAATGTTTGAACATTTTTGTTAGGATTACCAATAAGTGGAATCAAATCTTGTAGTTATTTTGGAATTTCTTGAATCACACTTTGATATATCTCAAGTTACTCTCATTCTTTTTCCCAAATTATTATATCGGATTTGGTGGGAGATTATTGTCATCCAAAGGAATTGTTCAAAAAAATTAAGGTATAGATAGATTATCCAGATAAGATTGATATCTAGTTATGGAGAATGTAGATATAGTATCAACTCATTTCAAAGGATTTAGATATACTATTAACTTGTGTTTATTTGAAAAACATGTTGAAAATTGAATGGGAATGTTTGTATTGGAAATCATAAGGGTTGGTGAGTATTTCATTGTAATGGAACATATAATTTAATATATAATAATTTGAAACTATGGTTTATCTCATGAAATATTTGGTACATATGTATGAAAATACTTTATAACTTTAAAAAGTGTTTATTATGTTGAGGTTATTAAAGTTGAGGTTCTCGTAAGGATGACTATTGGTTGATCACATGAATGATTTCAACATGTTTTGAGTGAATATTAAACCTATGATGGTGAAATTCATATATAATATTTGGGATATTATACTACACTCATCTTTTTTACATTCTTTATATGTTATAGAAAGTAAAATGAGTAATTCTTGTGGGAAACGTGATTAGGAATTTTAGGATGTCAAGAACATGATCCTTAATGAAGAAATATAGAGGTAGGAACTCTAAGTATCATCCAATAGTGGATTAAATATAGAAAAATGATGATGGTCATCCTAGAGAATATATTATAATAAATAATTTTATGAAAAGTCATGGGAGATATTTTGAGGTAATTCAATTGGTCATGTTCCTATATGCTGGCATTATAGAATGAAGGGGAATCTCATGAATGATTTAAAAAGTTTAAAGGAAGCATCTGAATGAACAAATTCTGGATGTTAAAATTATTTTAATTGATATAAATGATGTATCATATTTCTATGAAATGAAAATATATTTTTTGGAATAACTTGTTTATTTAATCAAGGTATCAATTAACTTAATGGTAGAAAAATGATGCATCGCAATGTATGTGTCTGGATAGACCAACAAGGTTTATTTGGTGGATGATAATGTTCTAGAAATCATGGAATAAGGAGTCATCAATGTATATATGAATAATGGAATCATTGTAAAATGGATAAATTTATACACAACCTATTACTACCAAGGAGCCTAATATCAATAGAGAAGCATGATGTTGATGGTCTGGAGTTGTTCCATTACTGGCTTAAAAATCTCAGTTAGAATAATATAAATTTTACAATAGTAGGATACACAATGAAGATAAATTACTATAGCATATATTGTTATGAGAGTTATGTTTTTGGAAAGTAAATAAGGTTATAATTCAACATTAATGGATAGATTCCCAATGAAATGAGGCTAGAACTAGTTCACTTGGACTTCTGGGTACCTTCACCTTTTTGATCTCATTGTTAGTCTCTTTACAGTTTCAAATTTATTAATGTTGATTCTAGGAAATTATGGGTTTAAATTCTAAATAATAATTCAAATAATTTAATAAAATTCATTCCTTATATGTCCATGGTTGAGAGGGAAACAAGTTAAAAATTATAATTAATGTTTTATGATAATCATTGTTAATATATTGGATGAAAATTCTGAGACATATCTTAGGATAAGGATATAAACATAGAGAAGATTTTCCCCAAAAATCCCTTAAATAATTGTGTAATATAAAAGAATAAATTGAAATTGATGGAAATTGAAGAAATTATGTGATAATTATCAGAAATTTCAAAGGAAATTTGGTTGGATACAGTGAACACATCATCATACCTTAGTAATAAAATTCCGTACACTCATATTGGAAAGGTTGTTCCTGATCAACTATGGTCTTGTAAACAACCATATTTGGAGCACCTAATTTTTTTTGGATGAATTGGATATGTTCTTATGGTTGATAATGATATAGATAATTATAATTCAAAGTCAAAATATTTCCTTACTGTTGGATATAGAGATTAAAATTTTGGATACTATCTATAGGATATTTAAAAATGAAAAACCTTCTGGAGTCCAAAAAGTTTATTCAATGATAAGGTCAAAATTAAGGACTATAACTTGGATGAGAAGGTTTCTTAAAGGAAGGAATCATGTGGTCATATACAATATGATATGAATAAGATTTATAGATAGAGAAATTTTATGATAAGTTTAGATGTTAACAATAGAAATCTTGATGTAAGACCCACAAAAAATGTGTTTGAAATATCATGGGATATTGAATCTTGAGTGGGATCACCAAAAGTTAGGTCTCCATAATAATGATCATAAAACATTGAAAAAATTGAGTGACATGAATTTCCAATTAAGTTGAGTAGACATGGCTGAGTAAGAATACATGTACATATATTTTAGAATAAAATCAACATCCAAATTCAAATGTAAGGAGGATAACTCAGAAGAACCAAGGTGTTGGACTCTCTCAATGACTCTGGATAGTAGGAGCTAGCGATGGAAGATGAATTGTCTTCTTTGATATCCAATAGTACCTGAGATATGATTGATCTATCATAGAGAAAATGAGAACATGAGAATTAATGGGCGAACTATTTTAATGAATATGCATATGGAATGGTAAGGTACATGACATGGTTGGGGGAAAAAGATTTCAGTAGAACATAGACATTGAATTCTCATAACTTTTATCAGTGATAGATATCATAATATCACTTTGACATTTATGAAAAATGTTTCACCTGATAATGAATTCATTGAACAATTTAATGTTAAAAAGGAATTCCTTCATTGGGAGTTGGAGGGGGGATTTACATGAATAAACTAATGAGTTTCAATAACTATTTGAATAGTAACTTTGTGTGAAATCTAAAGAAAATTCTTTATATCACGATGTAGGCGATAATGAAATGGAATATAAATTTATTTTCATTTGTGGTGGTTGAAGGAGTCATCCATATAAACGTGGATCATTATGTCTACATAATGGAATGGGAATATAGGACTATCATCAAACTCTCTCTATATATGGATGATGTTTTGTGAGATAGACTTAAAGATAAAAGTATTAAAAAGTTAAATAAGGATTATTTTGAAAGTTTTGATTTGAAATATCTCAAATAGGAAAAATAATATTTTTAGAGTAATGGTTAAGATAGATAGAAAATATTGAAATTTGGAAATATTTTATAGGGTCAATATCTAGAAGTCTATAAAAAGATTTTGTATAATCAAATATAAGCTAGTATTTACTCCATTTGACAAATAATTCAACTTTTTTAAGGATAAGGTTATTAAAATAGATGATCAAGTCACATACATGGTTAATGATCTATTTTAATTAGTTGTCGGATGTCGTATAGACACCATAAAATTAACAAGTTCATACATTGCATTAAAAGTGAATATATAATATGATAATATAGAATACTAGAAGGGGATACTAGGATTATATTAAAAGGTTCATTAATTATTTTAAGGTTTTGGAAGATACATCCCTGTTCATAGGGGTGGATAATAAATTGTGAGGTTATGTTGATATAGATATCACTAGGGGTTTAGAAACACTAGAGGGAACCAAATTGTTTATGTTTACCTGTAATTGAGAGACATTCAGTTGTATGTCATGTCTATATAATATTTTAATTTTATCATAAATTGAAGAATAATATTTTGACATAATTTATGTAGGGAATGATTGGATTATTTGAATAATTTTTTGAAGAATATTTTAAAAATATAGGATAGTGCAGTTTTATTCTATTGGACTCCTCATGTATTAATCTTGTTTTAATGATCACAAATCATATTCAGTCTAAACCTTGTTAATCCTGTGTAATCTATCTCACATCAAATGTAAAAAATGTTTAGGAAAAGCTATCCAAATATCTTAAATGCTGTGAATTCAGTTCGATTACTGTACATTATCTTTGATTTGATCTATAATGATTTATTTGCTAAATGATTAAGTCTAATCCATTCTATGAATATGATTGCTTAAGTCTGAATACAAATATTTGGATAAGTCTGAGACACTATGAGTTTTCCATCAGTTATGTTTTTCTGGAAAATGAACTAGACACCGTGACCAGACACCGTGACCAGACACCATGACTAGACACTGTGACATCTAAACACCATGACATCTAGACACCGTGACATTCAGACACCACGACAAGCAGACATCATGACCAGACACCGTGACATCAGGACACCATGAACAACCAGACACTGTGACCATGAGACACCGTGACCATGAGACACTGGTTCAAGAGACATTGTTCCATGACATACTATGACACTATTTCTTAATCTGTTTTTTTGTTTTTCAATTTAATATCTAAAAGTCATATTTGAAGTTTTTAAATGCACTGACATAATTAATGTTTCATTATAGACATGTCACCTAATAGTACAAGGTACGAGGTGCAGAATACATGAAGTTTGTCGGCTCAAACACATGCACTCCAAGATAAAAGAGTAGTGCGACCTAGAAATAAAAAGTGGCCTAAAAGTGAAACAAGTGCACATGAGCACCACAACGAAGAACACAATTAAATCATTTTTGAAGAAAGGATTGTCACATGAAACTCGAAATTGCTGAAGAAAACACGAAGAATACTTGAATCCCAGAATCAAGTTCATATTTTCACTATAAAACACCATGAAGAACACACACCAGTATATCTGACTTGCAACACTCTGTTTTCTATACGAGGACTTTATTTCTACATCTGCTTCATCTCAGAAGCCTAGAGCTGCAAAGACTAACACTCAGAGAACTTTTAAACCAATCTCAATTTTTATTTTTTGTTGTGTATCATTTTATTATCTTTCGAGTAGTGTGTGGATCGGTATAACAACACACTTTGTCTCCTGTGTTAAACTGAAGTATACAAGATATCCTCTCTCAAATATCATTTTAAACTTATGTATACCCACAAATAAGTGTGTAAGTGGTCCCTGTGTGGCCTGGTAGTTTGTACCCTTGAAGAATAGTGGAAGAGGTCGTGTGATCTGGATAGTACTGTGTACTGTTATTACCCCAATCCAGGGTGTGGAACAATTTTATATATATAAACTTCATTGTGGAAGGTGATCACCAAGTGGAGTATATTAGGTCTCGTCTTGAGACCGAACCACTTGTCTTATTTCATCTGTGTTACTTAATTTAGTCTTCTCTATTTTACTACTTTACTTTACTGTATAATTTGTAAATAAATAAATTTACATTGATATTTAATCTTGGAAAGAAGTTATAATTGTTTTTCTTTATTAGAATAGCTTCAAAAGTAGGATTAATAACTAATATTAAGATTACTGAGAATTAATCAATCTTCTATAAAGTTATTTAAATAGTAAAACTTTCATAACCATATTACTTTGATTAACTGGAATGTATTTAATTTTATTGGTGAACCCTATTAGAAATATATCTTTAAACAGAAATTTTAATAAATACTCAATTAACCCCCCTCTTGAGTAATATACTTCGACCAACATTTGGTATCAAAGGATTTTTTATTAAGTTTTTTTTATTCAATTGTGATTGTAGTTGTACCTTAAAGATCTATAAATTTCTTTCAATTCTAAATTTCTAGCTATTTCAAAGTATTTCTTTATTATGGATTATATATTGGATGGTGCTACAACCAGCATACCACCATTATTTAATGGAACCAATTATTCTCAATGGAAAATCAAAATGAAAATTCATTTAGAAAGTATGAGATTTGAAATATGGTCTTCAATTCCATATGAATATAAGATTACTTCTATTGATAGAACCACTTGGTATGAACTTACCAAAACTACCAATAATAACAATTGCAAAGCTATGAATGCTTTATACTGCTCTTTAGGAGATGAGTAATTCAATAGAATTTCTGCTTGTAAGACTGCCCATGAAATCTAGGATACTTTGTCTGTTTCACATCAAGGAACATATAGTGTAAAAGAAATGAGACTTAATAACTTTACCATCTAATATGATAACTTTAAAAAGAAACCTGATGAGCCTATTTTTGAGATGTATCTCAGGTTCAATGAAATTGTCAAAACAATTATTTCTCTTGGAAGAGAAGTCACTGTTAAGGAACCAATTATGAAAATTCTCATATGTCTACCTGACAGATAGAGAAGAACCTTTATCTCTATTAGAGAGTCATGTAATATCATAAATCTACCTATAAAGTAACTCATTGGGAAACTGATGATGTATGAAGATGAGGTTAATGTCAACAAAGAAGAGGAGGATGAACCAAAATGAAAATATATTTCATTAAAGACCACTACCTGTAAAGACAAAGACAAAGGGAATTTGGAAGTTTCTGTAGAATCCTACAGCAGTGAACAATAATCACCTAACAATTATGAGGATATGTCTCAATTAGACAGACGATTCAAGAGATTTTACAGGAAGAAGAACTTTTTCAGAAAGCCTAACTTGAAGGGGAAATATGACCAAAAAGGAAGTTGGAAGAAGGACTGGAAAAGAAGTGACAAAACTGATGAGATTTTATTCTATGAATGTAAGCACAAAGGGCATATCAAGCATGACTATCCAAAGCTCAAGTACACTAAGAAATATGAGGACAATGACTAAAAATGTAAAAAGGAAATGAATGTAACATGGAGTGCTTCTGAGGACAGTTTAAATGACTCAAAAACATCACATGATGAATAGGCTAACAAATCCAATATGTGTTTTATGACAAACAAATATGAGGTAACACCGGAATCCTCCCTATATAATTGATACTATTCTGGAGATGAGAGTGACTCTGAAAATATGTATGATGAAGATATGTTTAAATACTATAATATTCATTAAGAAGCATGTAATGAACTAAAAGATAAATATGAATCATTAAATAAACAATATTCTCTTACTGTGGCTATGAAATCTGAACTCACAACTGAAAAAGAGAAAAATTCTCAACTGCTCAAGGAGAACAATGAGTTAAAAATGTATAATGAGAAATTGAATAATGAATTAGAAATATTTACCAATGGAAAAAATACTCTTACTCAAATTCTAGGTAAACATATTTCCCCTAAATACAATACTATCATTGGATATCAACCTGGAAAAAGAAATATTGGTAGAACAGACTTTGTTTCTAAATCTATGACATACAACTTTACTCCCAGTTCAGGAAAAAAATAAACTAGGTCAAGTTATGATACACATTATACTATTTCAAGTTTTTCTAGACCAAATAGAGTTTACCTTTCACATAATTTACATAATTATTATAGGAATCTTATTAGGCAGATGTGGATTCTTAAAGAACTTATCACTAATGTTACTGGACCCAAACAAGTATACGTACTAAAATCTGTTTTTAATTGATCATTATGTAGGAAAGCTGCTTAAAGAGTTCCTGTTAAAGTTTATGGAACTTGGACAATATATGTTCAAGACACATGACGGGAGACTAATAATGGTTGAAGAATCTAATAAAGATTGATCAAGTACATGTCACCTTTGATGACAATTCCAAAGGAAAGATTATTGGCCTTGGCCAAATTAGTAACCCAAACTCAGTTTTAATTTCCAAAGTATTGTTTGTTGATGAATTGAAATATAATCTGCTTAGTATTTCACATTTATGTGATGATGGATTTCATGTTATATTTGAAAATTATGCTTGATTTTTTTTAATTCTAAAGATGAATTAGTGTTTTTTTCATTAAGAAATGAAAATGTATACTCTGTTAAATTAGATTCTTTAGTTTCTCAAAATTCTTCATGTTTAAGTGTATTTCATAAAGAGTCTTGGATTTTGCGTAAGAGACTAAGAAACTGTAATATTCACTCCCTTAGAAAGCTAACTAGAAAAGGCTTAGTTAAAGACCTACCCAAACTTGAGTTTTCAAATGATAAAATGTGTAATCCCTATCAAAATGGAAAGGAACACAAAATTACCTTCAAACCAAAGAAAGAAGTGTCAACCTCTCAACCTCTGAAACTGGTTCACATGGATTTGTTTGGACCTTATAGAGTTTCTAGTTTAATTGGGCAGCACAATGTTTATGTTCTTGTAGATGATTTTTCTATATATACTTGGACCTTCTTTCTAGCTCACAAAAGTGAATCCTGCTCTTATTTTACAAAATATTCCAAGTTTTTAGAAAAAAAATAGTGGGTTTAAAATTAAATCCTTATGAAGTGATCATGGCTGTGAGTTTTAAAATCAAGAGTTTGAATCCTTTTTCTCACAAAATAGCTATAGTCACAATTTATCTGCCCCTACAAAACCTCAACAAAATAGAGTTTTAGAAAGAATAAATAGAACCCTGCAAGAGATTTCTAGAACAATGCTTAGTGAATATAAACGACCTATTTATTTTTGGGCTGAATCTATCAATACAACATGATACATAATCAATAGTGTGTTTATTATACTTATTCTTAAAAGGACACCTTATGAATTATGGAACAATTGAAAACCCAAAGGTAGCTACTTCAAAGTTTTTGGTTGCAAAGTCTATATACTTAATACTAAGAAAAATATTGAAAAATTTGAATCCAAGAGTGATGAAGGTATCTTTTTAAGATATTCCATCTCTAGTAAAGCCTATATAGTGTTCAATAAAATAACTAAATGTGTGGAAGAATCAGTTCATTTCAAATTTGATGAAATAGATCCTCATGAGCCTAAGACTAGTTTAAGGAACCTGGAGGATGATGTATCAAATATAGATATTAATTAAAAATCCTCAAAAAATTCTATGAAAGAATCTATAAAAACATATAGTTCTAGAAATTATTTATATTCAGGTCATAATGAACTTGAACCTGTTGATGAACCTGAAATCACTAGTCCATCCTTTTCTAGAGTTGTTAGAACTCTTAAGAACCATCCCCTAGATGTTGTTTTAGGAGACTTAGACAATAAAACTCAAACTAGAGATTCTATTAGAAATTAGTTTGAACATCAAGTCTTCTTGTCACAATTTTAACCTTAAAACATTAATGATGCTATGAATGATGAATTCTGGGTGATTTCTATGCCAGAATAACTTAATTAGTATGAAAGGAACATTGTTTGGAAACTTGTCGAAAGACCCAAGGACACATTCACCATAGGCACTAAACGGGTGTTTAGAAACAAGGTAGATGAATCTGTAAACAAAGTTATGAACAAGGATAGATTGGTTGCACAAGGATATAGTCAAGAAGAAGGAATTGAATATGAATAAACCATTTCACCAGTAGCTAGACTTGAAGCCATATGAATTCTGATTGCTTATGCTGCACATCTGAATTTCAAACTATATCAAATGGATGTTAAGAGTGAATTCCTAAATGGGTATATAGCTGAGGATGTATTTTTTGGGAAACCTCCTGGTTTTACAAATCCTCATTTTCCAAATCATATTTTTTAATTATCAAAATATTTATATGGTTTAAAATAAGATCCAAGAGATTGATATAATATATTTAGTTCTTTTCTTATTTTCTAAAGGTTTTAAAAAAAGAATAAATGATCCTACCATTTTTATAAAACAAATTTCCCATGATGTTTTAGTTGTTCAGATGTATGTAGATGACATTATCTTAGGATCTTCAAGAAACTCTTTATATACTGATTTTTTCTAAAATAACGCAAAAGGAATTCGAAATAAGTTTAATGGGTGAACTAAAATTCTTTCTTGGATTTCAAATCATTCAAAATAATGATGGTATTATTTTAAATCAAAGTAAATACACTATAGATCTTCTAAAATGTTTTGGATTGGATAACAATAATTGTAGTGACACTCCAATGAGTATCACTTGTAAGTTGGATCTTGATGAGGATGAAAAATCAATTGATCAAACAAATTATATAGGAATGATTGGAAGTTTACTCTAATTGACTGCTAGTCGACCTGACATTATGTTTAGTGTGTGTAAGTGTGCTCGTTTTCAAGAAAATCCTTTGGAATATCATTTAAATGTTGTTAAAAGAATTTTGAAATACCTCAAGCATACACCAAATCTAGGACTGTTCTATCTTAGAGGAAAATCATTTGAATTAGTTAGTTATTCTGATGATGACTTCGTGGTTGTAAGTTAGATAGAAAAAGAACCTTTGGAACATGCCACTTTTTAGGCAAGTCACTAGTATCATGGTGTAGTAAGAAACAAAATTCTGTTGCATTATTTACTACAGAAGCCGAATACATAGCTTCTGGTAGTTATTGGGTACAAATTTTGTGGATAAAACACACATTACTATATTATAGATATAAATTCTGGCATGTACCTATAAATTATGACCACACAAGTGCTATTAATATCTCGAAAAATCATGTTTCACACTCAAGGACAAATCATATTTATATAAGAAATCACTTTTTGAGAGATCATTATCAAAAAGGTGATATCACTTTGGAATTCATTATTACTGAATATCAGCTCACTGATATATTTAACAAACCACTAAATTCCAGAATAATTATTTACATCATACATGAACTAGGCATGATAAACCTAAAGTAAATATCTTACTATTTCACATCTTTATATTTCATGTTTATGGTCTCACGGTAAGTATTTCTTGGTTACTGTTTGACACTTACTATCTCAAACAACGCGGTCACACAATCTAGAAATCACACTGTTACAGACTCACCATGAATGCTTGTTACAGAATCACTATGAATGCCTATTATAGACCCATCATGAATGCTTGTTACTATCTCACAGTGAAGGCATGTCACTATCTCACCGTAAGAATTATTTATTAGAATCCATTTTTATTTTATTTATAAATAAGAACTCGTATCATTGTAATTACTTATTTTACTCTTTTAATCTCTTGTGCTTTTATTTTTGTGATGTTTGGTATTCCTAAATGATAAAATAAAGGAAGTATCACTAATTATTCACTCAAGATTTATTCTATTCACTCAAACTATAAACCCTCTTCACCCTTCCAACCCTTCTCTCTCGAACCTTGGATACTTGCCTAGGATGAAACGCCATTCATCATCAACTGCTAAGAAACGTAGCTCAAAGAAGGAGAAGATCACACCTAAGATAGCACCCGAGGGTCCTATGAATCCAAATCTGGTGAACCGAATAGTAGTAATTGGGAAAGAGATATGCCTTAAGTGGATTCTATTGAATAAGTCTATAGTTTTGAATTTTTTAAAATAGAATGGTTGGTTATTCTAGTTTTCAAGAGAACATAGACCTATCTACCATAAGCTAGTGGATCAATTTTATCAGTATGTTCAGTTCTCTTTGGATTCTAATGATGGTTATGCTGTAAGAAGTTGGATAAATTTTTAGAGATACACATTCTCTTTGAGGTTATGGGCTTCATACCTTAGGATACCTCATGAAGGCATCAGTGAGGACTATCAGAGAGGTCCTCCGCCTCCTAATTAATTCTTTATTTTTGAAGTGTCCTCGGTAAAGTTTAACTGGAAATGGAACCAAGAGGAGAGACATCACTGGTAAACTGGATAGAGAATCTAGACTTTTGTTTAAGTTTATTTAGTACTTTATTATCCCCAGAAAAGGTTATTTCGTTGTACTTAAATATCAGGATTTATTTTTTATTCACCTTATGAAAAACTGACATAAGATCAACCTTTCTAAGTATGTCAAGCACCCTATGTGTGAGGTGATCAAAACCACATCCATGTCAACCTACCTATTCTATTCTTGGATTATCTCATCCATGTTAAATGCCAGAAGATTATTTGGAACAAATGAAGATGTTATCAAGGATGATGAGTTCAAACTTTCAAAATTTCTTATAAAGAGGATGAAGATCAATTGGAATCCTTGGAAAAAGGAATGGGTGGAAGACAATGGGAGGATCTATGAAAATTTTAGTCTAGTAGAAAACCCCTCAAGACCTAAAGGTATTTCTGATCTTGGTTTGGAACCGGATTAAGTTGTTGAGTATTTTGAAGAAGAAGTGGAAGAACAAGTTCTTTTGCCTCCCAAAGAAACTATTCTTGATGAGGAAGACAGTACTCCTGCTCCTCAAGTAGTAATTGAAAAACAAGAATATATTGCCAAGGAAACTGAAAAGGATACTATGGAAGACCTTCTAGAAGAATAATTTTTTGTAATTCAATAATCTACCCTTGAGGCACTTCTGAAGGAACAAGTTTTTCCGGAAGTCATTCTGTCAGCTGATGAAAGAATGTTGCTAGATTTTCAGTTTTCTAGACAGGAAATGAACGAGGAATTCAGAGATGAAATATTGGAAATAGATCAAGGATCTAAGGATTCACCAGTTGTGGGGGAGAAACCCCATAGTTTGGAATCTGTTGAAATTCCAATCAAGATTAATTCATGCACATTAGACTCATGGTATATATTCCCTAGTTTTTATGATGTGACTGACTCATAGGAGGTCTCATTCAAAATTCTTGATCTGTCTACAATGTTCCAATTGAAATTTTTCTCTCATCCTTCCCCTACAAAATAACCTTAGCCTGTCTCAGTCCCTATTTTTGAGCCTTCACAAGAACCCTCAATTCTGGTCAATAAATATGACTAGAAATAATTTGGAGAAACCCTTTTGTCTGGAGTTGAAAAACTCTCGAATACCCAACCACCTCCTTTAACAAATTTAAGTGAAAGAGATGATTCACTATTACTGGAGAAAATTATTTGAAAGATTCAACCTAAGATGATCCATGAGATTTAGGAAACTATAATTGAAAAAAAACTACTTAGTGATGATGTAAAGACTCTAAGAGGTATGATTAAAGAAATACAGAAAGTGCTGATTTCTAGATTATATCTTTCTTATCATCCTGTTGAGACTCTTATTTCTCAAAACCCACAGGATATTGCCTTTATGATTCAACCTCATTTAGCTTCCTTAGCTGAAAAGGTAGCTAAAAGAAACAAACAAATAGTGTAAGAGATGTGTGAGCTTGTTATTGGTCTTAACAAGCTAACAGATGAGTATAAGGGGCACCTTAAAAAATTTCTCAATCAACTGAAATCTCTTACCTCAGCTGTCACTGCTTCTCATGCCTCTGGTAAATCTTCTCATCCTTCCTTAGATAGTGATCTTCTCAGAACAATGGTCAAAGAGGAACTTTAGGCTATGCTTAGTAGTGATAGTAAAGAATCTCTATATGAAGTTATCCAGATTAATTAAGAGTTCTTGACTTGGTCAGAGTCCATTAGAAGATTTCTAATGATGCTCAACATGAAATCGCTAGGAAAGGGGACTTCTATTTCAACAGGATCTTCTCTAAGACTAACATGCCAAATCACTTCAAATACCTTGTGGATAATCTGAGGATTCCTCCTGTTACTCAAGCCTTCAAGACTCAAGTTCAAAAGATCACAATGTTAACCCATCTATTGGAAAAGTTTATGGATAACAAGGATGATCTTGAAAAAGTTATGCAGTATGGTGGAGAGATCATTTCTAATTTTATCAAGCTTCTGAGGCCCTATCTTCATGTCCAGAGTACTGCCATAGTTTCCCCTATGGCTACGCCTCTAAGACATGGTTTGCCTACCTTTACCTCTCCCTTTCCTCCACTTCTATGTCTGCCAGTCAGGCACAGAGTCGGATCAGGCCTATAATCCTTGATCAAAATTTTCCTCGATCTTCTATTACGCCTACGTTGGCCACTCTATCTTTGATGGTCTTCCTTTACCTTCTCTGTCAACCATCTCACTCCCTTCTTCTACTTCAACCTCTACTTCTATAGTTTCTTCTTTTGATGATGTTGCTAAGGGAAAAGAGAAGACTATCTAGTGATGAATAATAGTGACTACTCTCTTTTGATAAGAATGATTTTGCATTTTTTGTTTGTACTGAACCTATTTTTCTATAATACACTGTGAAATTTTCTTGTATTTTCCTATTCACTATTTTTGATAATCCCAAAAGGGGGAGAAATCTATTTATGTTATATGCACATTGTATATATGTTATATGCACATTGGAGAAATCTATATATTTTATATTCACATTGTATATATGTTATATGCAAATTGGAGAAATATATATATGTTATATGCACATTGTATATATGTTATATGCACATTATAGAAATCTATATTTGTTCTATGCACATTGGATAAATCTATATATGTTATATGCACATTGGGAATATGTAGTTGGAACAAATATACACTCTAAAATCACATGATTTGTGATCATCAAAAAGGGGGATATTGTTGGAATCCTCATGTATTAATCATGTTTTAATGATCACAAATCATATTCAGTCTAGACCTTGTTAATCCTATGTAAGCTATCTCACATTAAACATACAAATGTTGATGAAAAGATATCCAAAGATCTTAAGAGCTATACATTTAGTTTCATTACTGTACATTATCTTTGATATTCTCTATAATGATTTCTTTGCTAAATGACTAAGTCTAATCCATTCTATGAATATCATTACTTAAGTCTGAATATAGATATTTGGCTAAGTCTGAGACACCATGAGTCTTCCACTGGTTATGTTTTTCTAGAAAATGAACCAGACACCATTAACAGACACCGTGACCAGACATCGTGACCAGACACCATGACATCCAGACACTGTGACATCCAGAAACCTTGACATTCAAACACCGTGACAACCAGACACCATGACTAGACACCGTGATATCCAGACACCATGAACAACCCAAAACCATGACCATGAGACACCATGACAATGAGACACCCTGACCATGATCACTGGTTCAAGGAGACACCATTCCATGACATACTATGACACCATTTCCAAATCTATTTTTTGGTTTTTCAATTTAATCTATAATGGTTAAATTTGAAGATTTTAAATGCACTGACATAATTATTGTTTCATTGTAGACATCTCACCTAAAAGTATGATGTACGAGGTGCAGAATACATGTAGTTTGGCTGCTCAAACACATGAACTCCAAGATAAAATAGTAGTGTGTCCTAGAAACAAAAAGTGGCATGAAAGTGAAACAAGCGGGCATGAGCACTACATCGAAGAACACACCTAGATCATTTTTCAAGAAAGTATTGTCACATGAAACTCGACACTGCTGAAGAACACAAAAATCATACTTGAATCCTAGAATCAAGAACATATTTGCACTATCAAACACTATGAAGAACACATGCCAATCTGTCTGACTTGGAGAACTTTGTTTCCTATACGAGGACTTGATTTCTGCATCAGCTTCATCACAAAATTCCAGAGCTGGAAAGAATAACCCTTAGAGCACTTCTAAACCTATCTAAATATTTATGCTCTGTTGTGTATCATTTTATTATCTTTTGAACATTGTGTGAATCTATATAAAAACACACTCCATCTCCTATGTTAAACTGTAGATTACAGGATATCCTTTCTCAAACATAATTTTACACTAGTGTATACCCACAGATAAGTGTGGAAGAGGTACCTGTGTGGACTGGTTGTTTGTACCCACAGAGAATAGTGGAAGAGTTCATGTGACCTGGACAATCCTGTTTACTGTGGTTACCCTGATCCAGGGTGTGGATCATGTTTATTTATATAAACTGCTTGGTGGTAGGTGATCACCAAGTGGAGTGGATTAGATATCGTCTTGAGACTGAACTATTTGTTTTATTTCCACTGTGTTACATAATTTAATCATCTTTGTTTTACATAGTTAATGTATAATTTATAAATCACTAAATTTAATTTTATAGTTAATCTTGGAAAGAATTTATAATTGTTTTTCCTTATTAGAATAACTTCAAAAGTAGCATTAATAACTAATATTAGGATTACTGAGAATTAAAAAATCTTATAAGAAGTTATTTAAGCAGAAAAATTTTCAAAACCGTATTACATTGATTAACTGGGTTGTATTTAATTTTATTAGTGAACCATGTTAGAGATATATCCTTAAACAAAATTTTTTTTAAATACTCAATTCACCCCCCCCCCCTCTTGAGAAATCTTGTCCGACCAACATATTCTGTTATAATCGTAGTATAATTCACTCACCTCTGAATCTGTTATTTCATACAGGGATAAATTATATTGACCATAAATACCACTTAATTTGAAATATGTTAGAGGAAATAGTATTGTATTTGTGAATAATTTCTATAAAAAAATCCATCATACAAATTTACCAAATATTAGTTTTATTAGATTCGGATGGTACATTTTTCCTTAGTGAGACTTTTATAAATATAAGGGGAATATATAAAATCTCTTTTTGTAGAAGTGTAACCAAGATATCATTTAAATAAATAGATGGGTTGTTTTTAGAGGTTCCCTGAAATTTTATTCATGATAGAAATTTTTGGTTCAGGAGCCATGTTTCAGTTGACTGGGCATAGATAACCAAATTGAGGTACTCTGTATTCAACTTATCTTAATGTGTTGAAATAAGTTGTAAAATACTATTATTAGATGTTAGTGTGGTTTGATGATCATACCATCTAATGAAAGTGCACACAAGATATATTTCAAAATGAAAGTTAACAGTTTTTGTTAATGTATTTTTAAATTGTATTGTTCATTAAGACAAGAAGATTGGTTTAGAATGCAACTAGAGATCAACAATCATAATTATAATTAAGGGTCTATTATGGATATAATATTTCAGTTAAAATTCTATTAATAGTTGGATACTTCCATAAAATAAAAGTGTGGGCCTATTGAATAGGGACTTATAAAATGTTTAGGAATTGAATGGGTTTAATGATTTATAAAAGAGTTAAATTATAAAATCAATATACCGTATTTTTTTCAGTTGAAAGTGTAATCCATATAACCTTTGATTTTAATGAGAATATTAACATTATTTATCTTTTATATGTTGGAAAAAATTTCTAATACACATAAATCCTTATGTTCTTTCATTTTTCTCAACTTAAATGGTTTTTTCATTGAGTTTTATTTCGTTTGTCTAAGTCTTTCCTTGGCGTCGTGAGTAAAGTTTGAGGATTCCTATATTCTAGTACACTAATTATAGAGATTCCTTTCGAATTTCATGTTTTTTTCATTATTTTATCATCTAATGATGAATCTAGTGATCTAAAAATGGGTGCAGATTCCCTTAATTCCTTGGGAATCCAGATGACAAGAACAGTCATTCACGAGTCACCTTTGTTGGATATTATTATAAAAAAAATTCATAACTAATTAAATTTTAAATAGGATAATTTGATTGGATTCATGTGATGAGTTCATGATTTATCAAACTACTTACTCTTTCATATTGTAACGTGATGAGAAAATTCATAATGATTTGTCAGGGTTTTTAAAACTAGGTAGAATCCATGAGGATGATAATTCAAGATTTCTTAATCCTTGGTAGAGTCTCTCATCCTTCCCTAGCTATAATAATTCTTTTTTATTTTACATGAGATGAACTAGAATACTATAGATTCATGGATGATCTCATCAGAGATTCGGGTGATTTATTAAACCCATTGATAACATATGGAGGGGGGACTCCTTCAACTTCCTCAGTGTGATCTTCATCAGTACCCCAAATGAAGAAAGTGGCTCATATACTCCTTAGTTTTGGATATACATATAATTTATTCATTTTTATATTATTTATTTTAGTATCAATGATTTTATATTTTGGTTCTATAGTTTCGTATTTTTTTCAACTATGTTGATTAAGTGATAATTGATCCATTTAAACCCAATAAATCTATCCCAAGTAATCTATAAAATAGGAAAATATTTCAAATAACAGTTGTAAATTTTTATAAAAAATTTTCCAAATTATTCTAATCGTCATTTCCTTGTAAAATCAGTAATAATCTTGGATATTTTTGAAAAAAAATTAAATTGGAAACTCTAGGAATTTCTGCATCATGGTTTCTTTTATTTGGAACCTCAACAAAATAATATTTTCAAAAAACTCCATCATCTATATTCATAAATGGATTCAATATATTTATATTTTAATATCCAAAAATTTCATGAAAATAACTTCTTTTATATTTTAATTTAATTATCCTTATATCTCTCCGATAAATATAAAATTATGTCTTCACTAGAAATTCCACAAAATCCATATCTTCTTTTCTTATTGTATGCATGATCTCATTAAAAAAATATTATATAGTAAATAATGAACTTATGGTCAAATCTCTTTATTTAAATTGTATCCCAAGTCAATTATTGAATCTAGGATTAATCAACCATGCATCATCATATTTCTTTATTTAATAATAACACAACATCATAATAACAAATATTACATATCTCATAGTATTAAAAGTATTCATATGACTAAATAAAATTTATTTTATTATAATTCATGATCAACCCTATTTTATGGGTTGATTTGTAACCAAAACCAAACTTATATTTCCATAAAAATAAGAAATAAAGTCTCAGTGGATAAAGGATATTACATGGTCTAAAGGACTCCCTTTTTTATATAGTTGGTGATTCCTACTCACTCACCCACATAGCCTAGCCCAACCCCTTATCATTATTCCCATCATGGGATTCCCTCAAAATTATTACATTCTAACATCATGTTGTATGACCTCCACCACCCACATGATACCTACATGCAAGAAAACTACTTCTCATGCACCTCGTGCATATAGGAAAAGTTTTACCCACATTAATAACGAGAAATGATAAAAGTTCCAAAGATTGAACCTATACCAAAGTAGTTTGGGGTTCCATGGACAAGTAATAATGAATTACTCCCAATAAAATTCATATTATATATATAATAAAAGAATATTATGTATCGTTTTAAATCTTTAAGTTAATCTTATAATCTATCATAGTTAATTTAATATAAGAAAAAAATATTCTTAATTATTTAATGTAATATTAGCTTAAATATAATGAATTATATAATTTACCCTAATGTATACTTTATAACATCATCTTTAATCATATGTATCACTTTGATAATAATTTGTAATCTATGTGTTCTTTTTACATATCATAGTGAATCCATATCTTTACTAAAGTTTCATTTTTATACATCTTAGTGAATTATAAAACCAACTCCTATTAAATATTATGTCACCTCTATGAGTTATTATTTATCAATATATTAATCTTACTCATCATAAGTCATATGTTACATATCAATGTGTAAAGTAGTTTTCCTTTACTAATTATGATCCAAAATATTTTTATATTTTAGTTTTTTAATTTTATACATTCTTCATGATATTACATATGATCTATAGTCAACTCACACTTCATAAAATAAACTAAAACTTATATAAAACATATTCAAACAAATTTATTGATCTCAAATCAAATCAATAAAACTTAAAATTATCTTCATTCATATAATAATGATAAAAAATAACGTAAAGCATTTAATGAACTATATTTTAATATTTAGTTTTTACTAAAAATGTATTATAATAAAATTTATAATTAATTTTTTAAATTATCTTGTTTTCAATTTCTTCATATGATTCATAGCACACCACTTATTCATTAATGCATCATGGACCAATTTTATCCTAGATCAAGCTCAATTCAATCATAAATAATCACATAGGTATAGATTTTATATGCAATATTAATCTTCAATACTGATAACATAAGTATGGATCTCCTATATTTTTTGGATTTAATGTTATCCAAACAAAACCATATCCTCATATTCCCCATGGAGAATTATTATTTAGGAACCCCTATACTCAATGTAAATCAAAAATATAAAAGCATCTCAAATCATGGGACCCTCAAATCAGAAAAAGTAATATATGTTCCTTCCAAGATAATTAATGATCATCTCTTAATTAGTATACTAAGACTATTATATAGAATATTCACATGAAACAAAGAGTATAGGAATACTCAATCATCGTAAATTTTCTCTAATCCTAAATAGATGAATAATCTCTTTACATTAAAATAATTGATAACATATTATATAATTTATTCAATTATTCGTTTCCCGTTATTAATTAACTACCTTTCTTATATGTCAAACTTGAGTGTACATAAATCTATAAGCTCAAATGTGTTCTTGAATATTCATAAAATCATCTCATATTAACATTATTTTATAGAAACACAAATCATCATCCAATATACTCTTACCAACACATATTGACATAATTTCATTTTGAAAATAAATACAACACATCATCATCCTTGGGTACAATAATCTCCCTCTTTTTTTCAATACTCATAATGAAAATTAATGTCTAAAATTATCATCCATTTTTTCTAATTTACCTTCATATTAATGATAAATAAAATAGATGAAACTAATATATTATCAATAATTTAATCGACACTAAGTCTTCTTGAGAAATTCACATTGTAGAAAAAAAGTGTGACTAATCACCTTAGAAAATATTTTTTATAGACATGTATTACTCAATAACTTACTACTTCTATTATCATTCAGCAACCCGATTTTCCCACCTTAAATTTAGAATTTTTTCTGTTAGTATAGGGAAAAATAATGTAACAATCATAATAAAGAGAATTTCAAATAAATTTACAATATTTTTAACTTCACATGAAATATATTGTTTTTAGAATCCTTATCAAATATTTTTACCCTCAATGTTTATAATTCAAAACTTAATCATCATTTTTGATCTATACTCTAAATCAATATCTAAATTAATCGTTCTTAAAAATCCTTTAAAAAATAATTAAAGTTGTGATTGGTAAACTCAAAATTAATATCTCTTCCTGCTATGTTATTTACACACATTTCTCATCTCAATAGTTCTCTCTCTAAATGCATGCATCAACATCAATTCCTTATAAATAAGGAAAAAATATGATATATATAATAATAAGGTGGTATTTTCATAGATTTTCAGTCATAACAATAAGGTGATAGTTACTTATCAAACAATATAAACATTTATTTCTATAAATAATACAAATATAAGCCTACATTATTTCTTTTTCATTTTTATATATATAAACCATCTTACATAGTAGGGTTTACTTGATTCTTTGAACCACATCTTTATATGGGATTTCATTATTTACATTAGCTATCCCAAAAAACGAATTTCCTTATACATATTTTATTATCTTCATAATATCCTATTATGTTGGATTTATAATCATGAAAACATTTGAACCATTAATATCTTTCTTAAACCGTCCAAATAACTTCTCATGAATTCTTGTGTCTACATATTTTGAAAACTAAAATTTAAATTTAAATTATTATTTATGTTCATAGTTGTACTGCACTAAATTCATCATATTACTTATTTCTTCTTTTTAATATCTTATTCGTTACACCATCTTTTATCCACAAATACCAACACCCATAGTTTTATTTTAATATACCATGTTTTTTCTTTTTCTTACACAATAGAAAAAGTGTCTCAATGAATTTGGTGCAGCATTATGTGTATAATGCCCAAAAAATTCTTTTATATTATTAATATAACACTTATTTTATAATTAATTCTTAATTATGAGAACATAAAAATAATTATATATTTCATTATAACTTTACGCATGATGGAAAAATACAACTATGAATATTAAATATATTATTTAATGATATATTAAAACTGTATTATTTTTTGGGCATTATAAACATTTTCAATTTAAAATCCATTTTATTATAAATTTATAAGTTTTAAATAAAATTTATTTTAATGAAATAATATTCAAAAAACTTTTAAAATGATAATATCTTTTAATTAAGTCTAATGTAAGTTTTATTGTGGTAAGAATGATTACTATTCTACGAAATAGAAAATTTTTAATAAATAATAATATTTAATTTAAAGATAAAATTTTCATATTTATATAACTATTTTGATAAAATAGACTTCATTTTTGGACTTATTAATTGAAATTATATAGGGTTATTTTTTTTAATTTCCTAACAATGTACTACAGTTTTATGACACCATTATAATATTATAATGTGAAAAAAAAATATGAAACCTTCTATTTAATCAATATATATTTTTATTGGTATTTTTTAAAAAATATGTTAATTTTAATTTAAAAAATTATACCTTATATTTTGGAATCAAAAAATTGGAATTTTATGATTAACTATTTTTTGATTCTGTGAATTAGAAGGGTTGGTTGGGAGGAGTGTTTTAGTTTCAAAATTCATTAGATGTCCAAAAAATATATGTAACTCTTTAAAAAGACAAAAAAATTGTTATAATAGATTTTAACCACAAGATTTTGGATTATGTAATATAATAACCTATATTTTAGATTATAAGTCCACCCCTCTTAAAGTATAAATCTAACCCATTCCATACTCACTTTCCACAAAGAAACCATTAAGAATGAATAATCTCTCAATTACCCTCAATAGAGACTCTCTATGGTTTTTCAAGGTTCTAAGAAATCTCTCTCTATATTTTTGAAGAATCGTCCCAAGGCAAGGGATCATTTCATCCTCATTTCAATTCAAGTTATTTTTTTTATAAGACCTTGATTTTCAATTTATTATATTAAACAAATATTTTAAAACCCCCTTTTAATTGGAATATTTTTTTTAAATTATAGTGATAATTAATTACAATCTCATTATATTTTTTCTCTAAGTTGTTACTTAGATGAAATAAGGGTTCATCGCCCTATTTTATAACTAAACATTCATGAAATTTTAAATTTCTTCTTGTTTCATTATTAAATTATATAAAGTTCCATTTATTTAATTTACTTTATATTTTTTACATGAGAAAAAATATTCCCAATAAATTTTGTAACTTTATAAGATGTTATAATTTTCATTCTTTCTCATAATGATGAAACCAACCTAAATTTTGGTAAAACAAAATGTGTGTAAATTTACAAGAATATATATACTTTCTTTGATAATACATGTGAATGTGGATCATTTATAGCTATACCTTTATAATAAAAACCCAAAAAAGGAATATTGTTCTTTGACTCGATGATCACCTCGTATAAGAAAATGGCTTTGCTACACATCTGGTTTGAAACTCTCAGGGAAATTTTCTTTGGGTAAATTTTATTCACTTTATATACCATAATAGAGAACCAAAATTTATTAGATGATATTTATATTGAATTGTTATGAATATAGAATTTTTTTACCTTAATCAATTCTTATTTTTATTCCATCAACTGTATTACTTCTTTTTTCAATTTCAATATGATATAGTTTCTATGTTGATTCATGAATATTCCAAAAGACAACTACCTTAATCCATTGAAAGGGTTCACTTACATCGATATTTGTAACAAATGATCTTGTTATCATTTACTGTCCATATTTATCATGGATTTTACATTTATTCTCCCTAAAAATGATTAAATGTATATGTTTTATGGTATAATTATGATCTCTAGATAAAATTATACTTCACGACATTTTTATTTTCTTATACTCATCAATCCATAATCAAATTATTTTATTATAATGCCTTTATATATGATTACCCTTCAATTCTTCTTCTGATTGATTAATATTCACCTCGATACTCATTCATCAATTAACTGGGTACTTTATTGACAAAACCATATATAATTTATCTATATATTATAATTACCATGGACTAAATAATGTTTATTAATGGGGATTCAACAAGAAACTTATCAAATTTTATTGTATAACCATTTAATTTTTAATGGGTTTATGATTCACGCTCAAATTTACCCAAAAGAAGAAGGTAGGATGGTCCGTGTGGTCTATCTTGGGTTGTCGAATCCTCAGAGACCTAAGAAGTACCTACAGACACGTACATTCTATGGATTATTTTTGGCTATGAAGTGGAAAACTTGGGTTGATTTTATATGGGTTTAAGGTATCACTAATAGTTTTAAGTTAATTCAAATTAAGGTAATGAGTTGATCCTAGGTTATCAATCGGGGTGGATTGGATGAATTCATTTTTTAATGATTTCAATTTCTTATAATTGAGATGGGTTCATTTAAGAAAATCAAACATAATCATCACTTAATAGTTTAATGCATACACACCCTAATACTAATCACATATACACATGAAGGATCAAAACATTGATCACTCCAAGGTAAAGGTTTATATTAGCACTTGAAATGTGTGACCTTAAATTCAATAAGGATGAAGTGGTTTTAAAATCATCAAATAAAAATATCATTTAAAAGAAGTGATTAGCCATTAATGGAGTGAGAAATAAAATCCAATCCATCCCCTTTCTACTCCCTTGGATCAACCCATTAAAGATTTAGTCCTCCATTGATGACATTTCTTCAACAGAAACGGGAAGTAGACTTACAAGGGTTGAATTGAAGAAGTAAAAAAACAACAAAAATTGATCACTCCACCGTTGTGTGATAAATATCACAAATTATGTTGTGAATAAATTCACACCTTGAACCAATGGTATCAACGTGATATGTATAACAATAGAATAACAGTAGAAGAAGAAATTTTAATAAGAAACTAGGATGAATTAAAACAACTTACATGTGAAGGAAGAATGTTACAAAGGCAAATTGGCAGCATAACATTATGAAGAAAACAATGATCAAAGATGAAAAACTACTCAACCACCACTAACTTAAATATTCATTTTTGGATCATTAGGTCGAGCCTCCAATATTTCAAAGCATCTCACTTGATTATGGTAGGCCTACGGTGGTGGAAAGCTTGTGGAACTTGGACTTTTCCACACTTGACCTGAGGTGGCAGCCAGCTTTCATCCACCGAACATAAGGGCTTGGAAGAACTTATATATGGCTGAATCAGAGTGGGACATAGAATAATAAAATGTATCCCCGGAAATCTCCTAACCTCCTGTAAAATATGTGCCAATTTTGAATTGTGGATTCCGTGATATGATCATATTGGTAAGATTTTTTCTGGGTCGTAGAATCTAGCCCAAAAGTTCATCTCTAACTTGGGCAGCCTAAATAACCACAATAGAGGCCTAATTAGCATTGTATCTTGAAGAATTATTTGTTCCTATATATTTATTCTAGCATCCCATGAATGTTTTCTTTCACTGGGCTAGTATGGTGGTCCCCACATTCTCATCAGTGGTCTAGTGTCCAATCTGCCTTCTCCAAAATTGTTTCCTTTCATCACAAAATATCACCATCTTCCTTTATGAATTCTACATTGATCGCTGAATCAAACATGTTCATATTGAAGTTTAGATAAATTTCCCAAAATATAAAATTAAAATGCAGATAATTAAATTCCTTAAAATCATATTAATAATTGGGTACTTCAAATGATGTTAAAAAATGTACCACATAATAGTGCATTTTAAGAAGGAATTACAATCATAAAGTGAAATGATGTTCAAATTGTAAAATGAACTAAAATGGTGTTTATGAATAAAAAAGAACATGAATATTATATATATTAACAATGAATATTAGCCTCATTTATTGGCTAATCACACCCTCCAACTTGAGTTTTTCTAGTCCCGAGAAAAATGTATCTCAACAATAAGAAATTTGAATTCCCTTTTCCAAAAACATTTTAATACACAATGATCACCAAAACCCTTATACCAAAAAATCATTAAAACCATAAAAATATTTTAATACAAGATAGTTTCATAAGAAGATCCCAATACAAATCCCATTCTTTTTTTCAAATTCATTACCATATTTCATCCAATATCAGTTAAGTATGAGGATGTGTTGTGTATCACAATAGACACGAGGGTTCATCTTTATTCAAGGGGGAAATGAAAGAAGATCTAGGTGGAATCACATTTCAATAATAAGATGAGTATTCAATTTTTTTTTGTATTATATATATGTTCTTGTTTTGTTTTGTTGTTTTTTTTCTATTTTTCCATGGTAATTGAAATTGCACTCAAAAGAGTCAACCCCTATAGCGAGACTTTGCCGATGACTCCCAGGCTCAAAGACCATAGGGTACCAAGTGAATCCCACATACTTGGGCATCATATCAAGTTAACTCAGTCAAAAACAAATTCAAATTACCAAAAATAGAGATAAAATTACTAACTATGGGATAGACAACAATGGATTCATGATCCCCAAGTACTGAAATCCACACATTAGGACATTTCATTGCTCTACGCGCAAATTTATTATTATTTTTTTAATTTTATTTTATTGAATACTCATATTAAAACTAAAATGATCACCAAACCTATTCAATTTATTTGGGGGACCCCATGAACTCAAACTAATACCCCACTGTCAAAAGGATGTTCATTGTGATCTTTTTTTTTGGATGAAAATATAAACGATGAAATATCAAATTGGGCAGCCACACTTTCCAAAATCTATGCTCATGAAATTATAAAAGGATTAAAATCAAAATCGGGGCATCCTAATTTATTTGATATTCAGTTTCAAAGTGTGCAATGTGTACTACAATGTTCAAAGTTAAAGGAATTTTTCCTTCAATTTACACATTTTTTTTCAAATCATTCCTTTTTTTGACACAGAAGCATTTGTTATTTTATCTCCCCCCAACATAAAACAACATTGTCCCCCATGTTTCAAGAAATGAAAATTTAGAAGGATTAGAGGCCGATAATGGAATTTCAAAATGGAAATTGAAATATGAGGATCATGGAATGAAGTCACCTGGTGGTTGATGTTGATGTTCTTACTGCTCCAAATTAATCCTTTGATCTCTTGGGGGATGTAGGAACCTCTTTGTTTAAACATGTATCACCAAAAATAGTCTATGAACTATACAAAGAAGAACAAACCAGACAAAACAAACAATGAAATGACTTATTTAATTCCAAGTATCATTATATTTATGGTTTTCCCTATTTTTTGGTTTTTTTAAATCAAACTAATGATACATTGTCTTCTTTTAAATTTTTGGGTAAGGTATTACTCCGGGATCACACTGCGTGACACAGATGAATACAGTGCTCCCCTTTTATACCCATCCATAATCATAAAAGAAGAACATGTCAACTGTCTAATTTTTTTTAACCTAAAAAACATAAATAAAATAAAATAAACTGATGATACATTGTATTCTTTTAAATTTTTGGGTAAGGTATTACTCAAGGATCACACCGCGTGACACAGATGAATACGGTGCACTCTTTTTATACACATCCATACTCATAATAGAAGAACATGTCAACAATCTATTTTTTTATTTTTAAATATCAAAATGATTCATTAATCCTATTTAAAATATAATGTTGATTAAAATAACAAAATGATAGGAAACTTGAAAACCATGGGTTTCATCCCATGCAGCGCTTTTTTTAATGTCGTTAACCCGACATAGACCCCCTAACTTACCCAATACCAATTTTCAAAATTTTAAGGACCCCATATTTCCCCATGTCCACTAGAATGAGATCGATTCTTTGTTTATAATTTTTATCGTGTGCAAACCTATGTTCTATAATGACTGGTAAAATCCAAGGAATATCAGAAATGGTTGATGCAGTTTATTTTTTAGTCTTTCCAAAGAAATTAAGAATAATTACTTCCTTATTGGTTTCAAGATAAGAAATTGTGAAAATTGGATGTTTTTTTCTATCCCCAATGAATGGAAACTTGAGGGTGGATGGAAAGTCCTTTCGTTGAAGTTTGGGTAGGCTAAATCTTTCAGACATAGGTTAGAACTTTGAAATCAAACTCAATTTCATTTTCAAAATTGCTCTACATAATTGGTTCATTTTGAATAGAAGATTCAACCACAAAATTAGAAAGATCAATTTTTGGAATGGGTATGGACTGAATGTTTGTGATTTCTCTCAATGGTTCAATGGTTGGTGTTTTTGGAAATTTATCAATGGATTTATACTTAGGAAACTCAATACATGATGTCAAATTCATTTCTTTTGAATCCAAAAAGTGAATTTCCTCCTAATTTAAAGACCCTTCAGCTATTCCTTGATCCTCTTCATCTATCCCAAATCCAATGGACGGTTCTTCAATAAATTTATGAGAGGTTTGTGGGAGAAAAGAGTCTTCTATCAATAATGAGGAAGGGATAGCATGAGTGGGAATGGGTTCCATAACCGTCTCAAAGTTTTGTAATTCTAATCTCAAAGATGAAACCTCAAAATTAATTTTCTCCATTTTTTGAAAAAAAAATTCAAGCAATGGTTGTGGATCATGATGGGCAAGGGGTGGAGAAAGATGGTCTATTCCAGGTGGATAATTAAATTGATGGAATTTCAGAGGAGGGTGTTCAGATAGGCTTTGTGGGGATTGAAACTCGTTATATGTTGGTTTTTTTTGTGTATTATAGGGGTAAAAACATTGTGGTTCATTAGGTTTTTGATGATCCCACATGTAGAAATTAGTATGGTCATTGTACATCAAAAATTGGGTTGGGTGACCAAAGTAGGGATATGTTTCCCATGTTCGTACTTGTTCAAAATTGAATTCAATAGGAGTGAGGGGGTGATAACTGAGATGAGGGATGAAAAAAATGGATTATAGTGTCTAATATAAGTTACTTAGGTCCCCGACAATGGTGCCAAAATTTTATTCACACTCAAATTTACCCAAAAGAAGAAGGTAGGGTGGTCCTTGTAGTCTAGCTTGGGTTGTCGAATCCTCAGAGACCTATGAAGTACCTACAGACACGTACATTCAATGGATTGTTTTTGTCTATGAAGTGGCCAACTTGGGTTGATTTTAGATGGGTTTAAGGTGTCCCTAATAGTTTTAAGTTAATTCAAATTAAGGTAATGATTTGATCCAAGGTTATCACTCAGGGTGGATTGGATGAATTCATTTTTTAATGATTTCATTTTATTATAACTGAGATGGGTTCATTTAAGAAGATCAAACATAATCATCAATTAATGGTTTAATTCCTACAAAACCTAATACTAATCACCTATACACTTGATGGATAAAAGCATTGAGTACTCAAAGGTAAAGGTTCGTATTAGCACTTGAAATGTGTGACTTTAAATTCAATAAGGATGAAGAGGTTTTAAAATCATCAAATAAAAATCTCATTTAAAAGAAGTGATTAGCCATCAATGGAGTGATAAATAACATCCAATCCAGCCAGTTTCTACTACCTTGGATCATCCCTTAAAAGAGTTATCCCTCCATTTATGACATTTCTTCAACTGAAGCGGGAATTAGACTTACGAGGGTGGAATTGAAGAAGTAAAAAAACAACAAAAATCGATCACTCCACCGTTGTGTAATAAATATCACAAAGTATGGTGTGAATAAAATCACACCTTGAACCAATGGTATCAACGTGATATGTAGAACAACAGAATAAGAGTATAAGAAGAACTTTTATTAAGAAACTAGGATGAATTAAAACAACTTACATGTGAAGGAAGAACGTTACAAAGACAAATTGGCAGCATAACATTAAGATGAAAACAAAGGTCAATGATGAAACACTCCTCCACCAACACTGCCTTAAATTTGAATTTTGGGATCCTTGGGTCGAGCCTCCAATAGTACAAATCATCCCACTTGATTATGGCATGCCTAGGGTGGTGGAAAGATTGTGGAACTTGGACTTTTCCACACTTGACTCGAGGTGGAAGTCGGCTTTCATCCACCGAATAGACGCACTTGGAAGGCCTTCTATATGGACGAATAAGAGTAGGACATAGAAGAAGAAAGTATATCCCCGGATTTCTCCTAACTTCCTATAAATGTTGGGCCCATTTGGAGTTGTGGATTACGAGATATGATCATTTTGGTAATATTTTTTCTGGGCCACAGAATCTGGCCCAGAATTTTATCTCTAACTTGGGCCGCCTAAATAACCACAATGGATGCCGAATTACCACTGGATCCTAAAGAATTATTTGTTACTATATATTTATTAAAAAATCCCACGAAATTTGGGTTTCATTAGGCCAGTATGTTGGGCCCCACATTCTCATCAGTGGTCTGGTGTCCAATCTGCCTTCTCTAAAATTATTTCCTTTCATCACAAAATATCCCCATCCTCCTTTATGAATTCTCCATTGGTCCCTGAATGAAACATGTTCATATTGAAGTGTAGATAAATTTACCAAAATATAAAATTAAAATGTGGATAGTTACATTCCTTAAAATCATATGAATCCTTTAGTACTTAAAATGATGTTCAAAAATGTACCACATAATAGTGCTTTTTTAGAAGGAATTACAATCATAATGTGAAATGATATTCAAAGTGTAAAATTCACTAAAATGGTGTTTATGAATAATAAATAAAATTAATATTATATATATTAACAATGAATATTATCCTCATTTAGTGGATAATAATTTTATCATGCTATGATTATTTTAAATATATTTTCCTTATTGTTCCCACATAAAGAATGAAATATTAAGGGTGTTCGATGATAGTATTCCAAAACATTAGGTAATTAGAGGGAGTTCACTAGATGAAAGTTACTCTTATGAAACGACGAAGTTATATTACTCATAAGAGATTATGCATTTTACTAGTTATGGGTAACTACTAAGAGATATGTTTTATGGATCCCATGTGATGAGATATGGTTATTTTTTTGAATATATAATGTTTATATTGTAGAAAAAATGACACAAAATTCTTCATTAAATGGTGACCATGTTTTCATCATATAATTATGATCATGTTATTCCTGGTGTACTTATGATCATATTATTCCCCATGTACTTATGATCATTTTATACCTCTTTTCCACTTGTTCATGTTCTTATATAAAGTATAATTCTTCACCCATGATGTACATTTATGGACACTTTTAATGATTTATTCACTATAGGGATTTATATCTTATCCTTTTATTTTTTTTTCTATTTCACTAAGAATTGAAATGAAAGGTGTGGTATAATGAACTTACATGCATGGAGAATCCTTTTTTTATAAATGCGTATTGTACCATGTGTTTAGCAATAAAAGTACCTAGTTTTCAAAGATATATTCCTTTTGATTCTGGAATCTTGTTAAAATTCATGTGATGTTTAAAAAATTATGCATTCATAACAATAAATCTAGAACTATAGGTCTGGAAAATTTCATTTGATATCAGATCAGAGTTTGGTAATTTTTGGGAATTTGGTTTTAGAATACTTGTTTATAGAGCCTTGAATAAAATAATTCTCTAAAAGACTTGGTTAAGTATAAATATTATTACCACAAAGGATTAACATATCCAAGGTGTTTATAAATATTTTTCTATAGATAATATTCATGTTAACATTTAGGTTTAGAATGTGTTATTCGTTGAGTAAAATTTTGAGGAAAATATTTCTATAAGGGGTGAATATTGTAACATCCCAAAAATTCCATATGTTATTAATAAAACTCTTAATTTATAATAATTTTTTTGATATGATCACATATAAATACATTCACATTCCATAATAACATTACAAATCATGGAAAACTACAAATTGGAATATTTAATGTATTATTTAATGATATAATCATAATTGAATTATTTTATAGGAATAATAAATTTATTCTATTAAAAATATGTTTTATGATAAATGTATGAGTTTTATATAAAATTTAGTTTCATGATATTTTTAGGATGGTATGACTCTGAGTATGATATACTCTGTAATACCAAACTTAGGTTCGAAATAAGAATGAGATTCTTAGATACAAGAGGGGGGTGAAATGTACCTTTTAAAAAATTCCTTTAGGAAATTTTTAGGATGGTTATGTTTAACAAGGTTAAACAAGATAATTCACAAGACCTCTCTGAGTACTAAAGTCTTGCTAAATTTCATAATAGTGATTCCGAAAATTAAAATTAACAAAATTTACCAAGATTAAGATTATACCTTAAAGCGTATAGAATCTAACTATATCATAGTACAAGTAAGGAAGTACAAAAAAGTTATACATTACTTAACAATACAAAATTCAGTGGAAAAACATGTAGTAAAACTACAAGTAACAAATAATAACTCTTTTAACCCAAAGAGAATGGTATCCAACAACCTTGGATAAAGGTCCCTTGATATATACTTTTAATAAAGTATGTCTTACCCACACCAGGGTAAGCCCTCGATATGAAGATCAGAGTCTGTCTTACAATCCCCGTAAGCCCTCAACTATCATATAGTCAGCACCTATGTCTTCCTCAGCAATGAAGCCCTCAACTTAAAGGTGTTGGAACCTCTGTCTTCTTATCCCTATAAGCCCTCGATTGTAATCAACAACAATCGAAGTCGCACGAAGCAAGTCTATATGAAGCAAAGTTTGAACAAGCTGTTAAAACTTTCTACATGAAGCTTTTAGAGTTGATAAGAGCCTCTCTCTCTAGAAAACACTTCAACAGTATATAATCACAGATGTCAAGGTTGTCAAAGTTTTTGTCGACTTTCAAATGAGCTCCTATTTATAGGTGAAGCTCCAACGGTCATCTCCCTCCTCCAATAGTCATATTTTTCTTTGAATCTTGGAGGGACCTGTACACGTGTCACTTTACCAATGGTTAGTCAATAAATGAAAGCAAGACATCATTTTGTAATGAAACATGTTTAAGTATAAGTAAATCTGAAGTTCAGAATGTAAGAAAATAAAAGTTCGGAGTCTAACCAAAAAGGAATTCAGAGTCTATAATAAAGAGATATTCGGATTCTATTTTGTAGGAATTCGTAACCTGAATTCTGTAGAAATCTAGAGTCTGAATTTCTAAGTAAATTCACACTCTGGTTTCACTAGAATTCGGAATCTGAACTTACACAGTTCGGAGTCGAACTCGTAGAAGTTCAGAGTCGAACTCCTAGAAGTTCGGAGTCGAACTCATAGAAGTTCAGAGTCGAACTCATAGATGTTCAGAGTCAAACTCATATAAGTTTGTAGTAGAACTCATAGAAGTTCATAGTCGAACTAGTTGGAGTTCGTATCCATAATTTGGAGTGGAACTTTATGAGAGTTCGTATCCATAATTCGGAGTGGAAATTTTTGAGAGTTTGTATCCAGAATTCGGAATGGAACATTATGAGAGCTCGTATCCAGAATTCGGATCCTAAAATAGAATGCTTCATATCTAAGTATTATATGATTCAAAGGTTTTAGATATGAATCATATTTTTATGCTTAAGAAAAATATTGATATGAACAATGAAAACATGATTGGGGTAAATTCCTTTGGGAAGAATATTTTCCTTATAGAAGTAAAATATATATTTTTTCTTAAGTATAAGGTGTTTGTGATTTTAAAAACAAGAAGGAATGGAAAATTAATAAGGAAAAACTTATTGAATCAACAGATATAATCTCAAAAAAATGTTTTCAATGATAATATATTTGTAACAAATTACTTTGTAATTTTTATATTGGTTAGAATGTTAATTCTTCTATGATTTTTATAAATTTAAATAAATAGTGATATTTATTTAGAAGATAAAATCATCATATATATAGAATTATTTTGTTAACATAAAATTTATTTTCAGACTCATAATATGAAAACTAGTTTAGGGTTATGTTTTTGGTATTTTCTAACTTGGGTGATTTCTTGACTAAAAAGTGAAAATTACCGCTTTAAAAACCACTGTGATTTTATAACATCATTATTTTTTAAACATGACTAAAAATTGATGACTAATTTTATTTAATCAATATAAAATATAATAATTATACAAATTATATTAAGGAAATTAATTTTAAGTTATATATTTATACCTTAAATTTTGTAACTAAAAATTGGGATTTTAAGATGAATATTATGTATTAGATTATGAGAATTAAATGATTATGTTTGGTTTTGTGTTTCATTATTGGAATTAATTGAACATAAACCCACTTTATACAACTAATTAATAAGAAAAAAATATAAATTTTTTAATTTATTTCACCCACAATCAATTGGCTTATATAAAAAAATAAACTATATTTTAACCATAAAATCCACCCCTTATCATGTATAAATACCCATCATTCCCTCATCACATTACAATAAAAAGTCATTAATCATGATTTATATCTCAATTAATCTCTCTTAAGTCACTCCACAGTGGTTCAAAGGTTCTAATAAGTGTCTCTATAGTATTAAGAAGAACCCTCCCATTGTAAGGGTTCTTTTCCTCCACTTCTTTGGATACATGTTCTATTTTTTATATGCCTTTGATTGTCAATTTATTATATTTTAAAGTGATTTTAATTACCCCCATTACTATTTATATTATTTAATTTCAATTATATACTCTATTTCCCTCTCATTATAGCTTATCCGAAGTAATTAATCATCCCAAATAAGATTTCATCACCCTTCTTTTATGACTACATTTGCAAGAATTTTTAAATTCCATCTAGTTTCAACATGAAATGTTATTATGTTTCAAAATGATAAATTTAATACTATTTTATCAGTGATATTTCATTATTCACTCTCAATTTTCTAGATTTATGTGCTATTATAAATCTCTATCTTTCTGATACCCATAAAACCCTCCTTATTTTTTTAAATAAAGTTGTATGTAATTTTCCAAATAATTATATCCCAATATGGATACTTCAATTGGATGTGATTCTAGAATAGCTAAACCTATTGGTAATTACCCTGAAATGGGTTCTTTTATATTTGAATAAATCATCACATGGTTCATGACAATGGGCTTTCTTGCACACCTATTTTGACACTCCAGTGGTATTTTCATTGGATAATTCTCATGAACTATTTGATCTATAAAAATGTATCTAAATATATTGGATGAGAGTTAATTTAATTTTTTTATCCTTATCACTTGGATGTAACCATATCCATTTGTTTTTATCCTTCACTAAATTGGGGCACTACCTTTTTCAATGTGAATATTCTATATTCTCTATGTTGATTTATTGGATATTCACCAAGATACCTGCATTAATCCATTGAAAGGGTTTCTTTACCACCACATTTCTACCAATGATCATGTTAAATTTCACTATCCATATTTATCACATATTTTACATTTATTATCTTGTCAATGTTCCAATGTAAACATTTTATGGTGTAATTATGATCTCTATAGAGAATTATCCATCTCTGCATTTGCATATCCTTATCACAAGACATGCATAATCAAATTATTTTATTACAATTCATTTCCATGTGAATCCATTTCATGATTATTTTTATTTTAGATTATTAAACTAGATAAAAATACATCAATAGTTTGGGAAAGTTATTTTCTAAACCATATACCATTTATCTACACTGTGTAAATACCTTAAACTTCGTAAATTTTATTGATGGGTATTTACCTAGAAAGTAATCCAATTTTATTGGATACTTATTCAATTTCCAATGGTTTTATCATGTTAGGATTATATTATATAGGTTTTACTTTTATGGAATTCATCAATTATAATATATTATGGTTACTCCCTGATAGTGATCTAATGCATTTGGTAATGATATTGAGTTAACTATACGGAAGTTATTACTTAGATAAAATTGAGTTATGTTACTCCTAAGAGACGATAAAGTTTATCAGTTGTAGGTCACTCTTAAGAGATAAGTTTTATGAAACCATAGTGTTGATATATAGTGATATTTTTGTGAATTTATCCTGTTTATATTTAATACACATTTACATTATATTCCTCATTAACTTATGATCATGTTATGCCTCATGTAATTATAATAATGTTATTCCTCATGAAATTATGATCATGTTATGCCTCTTATACATTTGATCATGTTATGCCACTTTTCCTCAAATTCATGTTCTTATACCATGCATCATGTTTCACTAATGATGTTCATTTCTCCTCCCTTTCATTTTTTATCCCCTTCTATACTTTATAGATCACCCTTTTCTTCTATTTCCCCATTTCCCTAGGAATCGAAATGAATGGGATACATATATGAAATTTACATTCATGGAGAATCCGTGTGGATGAAATTTTTATTATACCATGTGTTTAGTTGTAAATTTATTTAGTTTTCAAATGCATAAAACATCTTATCAAGGTATTTTCTTTTAATTAGTGTGATGTAATAAAAATTATGCATGATTAGAACCAAATATGGAAGTGGGGGTCTATTTAATCTCAATGTTTATCCTTCTTGGGTGTATTTTTTTGATAAACATATATTAATTATTCACTAAGAAAATCCAAACTTCTTTATTTTCCTGATTCCCTATCATATTTTCCGGTATTCATTATTTAGTAATCTATAAATCATGATTAGTAGTTATGAACTTTCATTAATCATTTCAATTTCCACCATTGTTGAAATTATAAATTAGGTTATAATGGATTCCAAGTATAGTTAAGATATATAGATATTTATGATTATTCTTCTATGTACATTTCTTATACTCTCTATTTTGAACCCATCATGAAGGCCTTATTGTTTCCCAGTCAATTAACATGTTATTGGAAAAATAAATATCACTGTGTCTAAACCATTCATTGAACCAACAATAGACAAATGTTTTGAATTTATCCATTGAGAAGCAGTCTGAAAAGATTATTTCTATGATAACACCATTCACTTAAACATATATTAGGGAATTAGGAATCTCACAAATTCTTATGTACACCTTTGATATAGACATGGGCTTATCTTAATTTTCCCCACAATATTTGAAAAGATTTTACATTATAATATATACACGGTATTAAAACAATATTTTTATATATAAAAGTATCTAGAACTTATAAACCCTCATTATTTGTTAATTTAGTATATATGTCTTCAGATAATATCATTCCCTTATTTACAAATATTGATGAATTTTAGGGTAACTAATCTCTTCATATATATACTTGTCTATAATCTTTCTCAGAGAAGTTTTTGAAGATTCATTTTATGTATTTTCCAAATTCCATAATTTTACTTATATATTAAGACAAATAATGTTGATAATATTATTCTCATATTAAACTGCCTTTCTCCACTAGTCACCATCTTGTATTATCATATCAATATTATTATAATAGACTTTATGCATCTTAGCCTCTTATTCAAATATTTTTTAGCTCCATTATCTTTTATTCCATGGTCTATAACAATGAATTATTGGAATCAATGATCTTATTTTGTTTTCCTTCGCATGCATAAGTATTTTTATCAATATAATTTATTGATAAATCATTTTTTTATTACTTTAATAAATTCCTTCTTAGTTATGAAGAACATTAGTGAATGCTCCAAATTCATTGCACTATTGAAAAAACATAGTGATATTTATATAAGTCAAAACATTTTTTTTGTGTGTCCATACCCATATGTTCTATAACATCATTTTTTGGGTGATATCCTCTTTTAAATAATTAATTTAAATGTTAATAAAATTGATTAATTATTTTTGAACATTCTATATAGTTCTTTAGAAAAACATATATCAATAAATATACAATTAATTTGAACCATGATCATACCCACTAATACTTTGTTCTTTTAGAGGATAATCATGGAAATAAATTTTATTTACGTTATTAATGTGTAAAATATTTTAGACTCTTATGGTAGATATATTACCAATCTTATCACTAGTTTATTTTCCCATAAGTTCTTCTTCATTAATGCTAGATCTGATCTCTCTTGGATTACAATATATATAAGATTAAATTTATTCATCATTGGAAATAAAAGGATTATTTATTTATTTTCCCCTTATATTTATTCTTTTTAATATTCAAAATATAGGACTAGATAAAGTATAGATCAATTATATCCAATTAATATCCATATCAAGACTTCCTGATGACATTTATAAGTGAAACTAGAAACTCGAAATGATAAACTATTAATAACTTAGTCAGAGGTGGAACCTTGATATATAATTCCAATTACAGTTCCCATAAGATCATTGTAACCATACTATAATTGTATTTGATTCAGTTTTTAAGGATTTTAATAATTAAAAACCTTATTTGTTTACCTCTACACCTATTTGGGTAAAGGTTTCTCACACTTTCATCTCATTCTTAGACTGAATGAAAGTAATAACATTAAGAAAAAACTAAACAAGGCACGCTAATTTTTATGAGGTTCCCTCACAAGGTGTGATATTGTCCCCATTTTATAGTGGTTTTTATCTCAAATACACATGGTTGATCTATTATTATCACAACAACCAAGGGAAAGGGTTGTCCGAAAAACCTTTATATTTTTTACTATCGATATTATTGTTGGGTCTAATAAAATTTCAAAATAATTAAATAAGATGCCTATAAAACAGAAAATATAGAAACAATATACCCACATAAATCTAGATCAATGATATACTATATCATAGAAGACAAGTCATGCATATTCCACTGTAATGTAATGCACACCATGAAACAAAACCCAAACAAGAACTTCCACAAGGTAATGATTGAAATATTTAAATGAAAAAGAACAAAGCATGTATTTAATTGGATTTTATATTATTCCTAATCCATGTTTATAATGTTGAAATATTGTTTACATGGAAAATGTAAGTTTACTACATTTCACAATAGTCATAAAATAAAATTTCCCACCATAAAATATAATGTTGAGGCCAGTCAGTGAAATCAGTAATGTTATCTTTTGATCTTCATGTAGAGTGTTGCCACTTAGATACTATCATAACTGGTAACCCTTAACTCATTCAAATACATCCATCACATAAACTCCTCCATTTTGCGATTCATGCACACATTTGTAATCTTTTAGAGTTATACCTTACATGACACCTATATTACTAGTATTCCCCTTTTCAATTTTTTCATAGTTGTTGAGAATGTTTTTATGTGTTTAGATGTAGGTTAGAGAAATTTGAGGGGTTAAAACCATGATAATATTAAGATGAGGAATTTTATATCTTTAATATCTCCAAAACTCCCATAGATGAGTCGGAGGGAATCCACCAACTCGCCTATGCATCTCTTAGGAAAAACCAAAACTACCTTGCAGCCTTTAGGTAGCCAATGGAGGCCACTATCTAGTTAGTGTAATCTAATGGATCCTAGTAAACATGCTAGGTTTATAAGAGTTTTTCATAGAAATTGGACCCACAAACTTTTTATCCTGATATATTTCCTTATCTGACTCATATATCACTAGGGTAACCTTCTTTTGATTTTGGGGAATTCCACCATTCCAACTCCCTCACTTATCGACTAACCATGATTTGATCCCATGTTCTTAATTTGGTGAGTTACTTTGCAATATAGATCAATTCATTTGTATTATTCTTGGTCTAAACCGATCATAATATCGATTTACTAATAGATTATATAGATTTTTTCATGATCTAATCGGGGTTTCAATGAATGATGAAAATTTTAGAATCTGGATTCATGGATTTGGTGTCTACCCAACACTCAGACCATGTTAATTTTTATAAATATATCATCTCATGTATGTTTTATATTTACCTACCCCTAATGTTTAGTTTCATATCAACCATGATCCTAAGATTCTAAATCTTCTTTAATAAGGTTTCGTTCAAGATTTTGGTGGTCCTTTTAGACATGGATGGTGACCATTTTCATTAGTACTCATTGCACCTATGGTTTGATTCCCATGACTTCAGCGATTATTTTATATAGATCAATGGATAGATATTAGGAATACATGTGTATCCCCATGAGATTCATGTATAATTCATGATAACATGAGGCATTCATTTGTAGGATTTGACATGTTATTTTATTCTATACATGTTGACAATGGTGATTATGATACTTTATTTTTGATGTGATTTTGATATATCATATGTGTCCTATATCATATGTATTTTTCATATATATTATATTTTATAATTTATGTTGGTCCTCATATACTATTCCCTCAAGCAAGATTCTTTATATTTCTGGTTAGCATGCTTTGGGATTTCCCTTCATGGGGGATGTTTCATTCATGTTTTTTGTAAATCCCATCAAGGGGATGTGTCTGGAGGCTTATAGATTTTTCTTCTATCATTGTGTTATAGTAGGTATGGTTGGACTCCAAGGGATAGGCATATATGTTGTGATTTTGTGATATAATTTTTTATTATATCTATTATATTTTCCTTCATATCTTATACCTTTATAACATATTAAATTATTTTAAGGTCTCTTCGTGTGTTACTAATGAAAATTTTAATCACACACCACTAGATAATTTCAGTGAACTAATAGATTTCATGATTCAAGATCCAATGAAGGGAAAGGTCCCTAGGTTAGAAGTTTGAGAAGGTTTAGAAATTGGATGCATATGTTTTTGGATGGAGTTCTAGTTTGAGGGTTGCAATAATTTTTTATATGATTATGTCGTTTTTTGTTTCTTTTGATTAGTTTTTTTTATCTTGTATTCCATAATGATACATCATGTGTTGGTATTATCTATGTATGTTTCTACTATGATGGTTATATATTTATTTGTTATTTTTTATTATTATCATAGATTATATTTTTTTCTCTGTTGTTTATATGGTTTCGAAGGCATAATATCTCTATGATGTTCTTGAATCACTCACCACATGTAAATGAACACATTCATATAAGGAGGCATGTATGTGGTCTTGTGGAACCACAGGTGTGGCATAGTGTTCCAGGTCTAAGTTTTAGAAATTTTTATAAGGAATATTCAATTATGTTTTTCTCCTCTTTTATTTAATTTGGGAAATGGTAGATAAGAGATATGACGTTTGGGACTCTGGTAGAGGAACTATTTTAGTGCTTGGCTAGAACTTTAGAGAATACCATTGAGTTTCTATAGAGTGAGAATTTATTTTCTTTTCTATTGGATATTTTCATTATTAAATTCACCTTTTGTGATGTTCATGATGTTGGTATAATAATTTATCATATTTTCTAGGTGTCCATACCTCATGTTTAGGAATGTAGGATCACATGTGATATAAATATTTCTTTTGATAGAGAGGCATGAAATATATAAATTCCTTTAGAAAATATGAAAAGTTATTTGGTGAATTATTTCTTTCATTCCTTTATGTTATTGTATTTCATTCAATGGTTGAGTATATATATATGTGTGTGTGTGTGTGTGTGTGTGTGTGTGTGGTTGTGACTAATGTTAATGTATTGGAGGATTGTATTGGGTTTGGGGTAGTCCATAGGGGTTTATTTCTTGATCATGTGTGTAGACACTTAGGTTAAACATTTTTTAAAATCATTGTGTATGTCTAGGTTATGAATATGGTCATATAGTTTAAGCTATTGGATTTCTCGATTTTTTTTGGAATTTAGAAAATGTCACCTCATAGAAATATTTTGAAATTAGTTAAAAAATTGTTGTACATGAGGATGCAATTGAACATTCACCCTTGGTTACTCCACTGGTTCAATAAATAGTTTAGTTCAAACCAGGACAATTTCGGCTAGTTCCTCTTCAGGGTGGAGGAGCATGAATGGGCGGGCTGATGATAGTCAAATATTCTTTTGACTTTTATCTCTAGCACCATCTATCCCTATAGGGTCTAGGGACCCTCATGATATGGAGTATTGGATATGGGACATTTCAACCAAGTAGAATTCCTATAGAATTAGTAGATTAATCAAGAAATCGTTATTATTAATGGTGATTATGGATGATATTGGGATTTTATTCTCTCGATGGGTAGATTGGAAGAGATGATGTCTGATACCTTCATAGACCTCTTCTTTGACGACTTCTTATCTGATTTCTTGAAACAAAACCATGATTAGGTTTTCTCAGAGAATCAATAGGGGAAAATGAAGTTGTCATCCAATTCAACATGTTCTAATATGTTAATATGTTTTTCTCTACTTATAGCCCAGAATAAAAAAAATAAGGCCAGAGGGTTTGATATTGGTCTTCGATAAGAGCATAAATGAAAGGTTAGGGACTTTGATAGGATGATATATTCTTTTTTTTGTCATAATCAATGATAATAAAGAAAGGTATTGATGAATAAATACATATATGTAACACCCCAAGTTATTAAAATGTTATAATTTTAGAATTAAATTATTTTTTTCTATCTTTATTTATATATAACACATTTTTAGGATTATAGTATACAAAACACGATATTAGCGTGAACTCAAAACTGAGTTTTATTGCCTTCTAATGGCGCCCTTTTTTAAAACCATGTTTTTAAAATTTCATAAATTTTATATATCAAAACATAAATCATTTTTGGAATCAAAATACCAAAACTATCTTATTATTATTTTTTGGTATTTTTATAAGAAGTTTCATTTTTATGAATAGTAAAAAATACCACATTTTAGTTAAAAACTACATTTTCATTTAAATAATTATTAGTGTTAAGTTATTGTAAGATCGAAACCTTTATTTGAGTTATCTTGGGCCTGTTTTTAGGTAGTTTTTTTTAAGTACCTATGTTTTGGAGTTATGTATTTGGGTGCATTTGGGTGAGTTATCAAGAAAACTTAATGGATAGATGGAGATTCATGGTTTGCGCATGTTTTAAAAAACCATGTACCTAAACCCAGGTAATCATGTGAACTTGGAAAGAGAGGTTTGTAAGTTGGGCGCATGGTTTACCCTAATAGTTTTCCCCTTCCCAGGAAATGGTGCATGCAGGTTTTAATTATCCAAAAATTAGTTTTAAATCACCTAAACCCCCTAATACCCCTTTTTTTAACTTAGGCTTGGGATTGATGAGTTATAGGAAATCCTATAGCCTTCTTAAGGGATTTGAAGGTGATAAGAACATAGTTCTTTGAGATCTAAATCCCAGATTAATGATCTACTATCTTCCTAGTACGTGGATTTCATCTTCTTTCTTCTTCTGTTCATTCCTCTACCTTTATTTGATCTTTTCATGGAAGATCTCCATTGTTTTGATGGATCTAAAGCTATGGGTTGAGTTGTAGATCTAGGATTGTGGATCTAGATCTATTTTATCAATATCATGATGCTTTTGATCTTAATTTTGGGTTTAGGGATTTAGATCTGGATCTTGATCAACGTCGTTCTGCCGTCATATTTTGGGGATTTCCGTTGGGCTAGAATCCATCAAAAAATTAAGGTAGTTGGTCAAAATAGAACTCCTATAGTCATGGATTTGATAAGGTTATATGAGATTATAGATTTTTTAGCTTCCCTTGATAATTGATTTACTAAATTGAAGTAATAAAGAATGTGGAATTGACTTGTGGTTTCCATGGGGATTTAATTGATGATTTAATCATGGAACTAAGGGGGATGTCCAAATAGATAATTGATTTGGGGAAACTATTTATGATTTGTGATAATGTATTTGAGATATATAATGTCATTGGGTTTCAGATAATTAATTAGGGGGAATTAATTATGATATGATGTTTGGATATGTGAGATAATTAACAGTTAATTAATTATGTGTCATCATGCTGATTATGATTATTAATTATGAAATTAATTATAAAAAGTTGAGGTATTGTATAGATAACTAATTGTGGAGAATTAATTATGCAATAATATTTGTGTTGATTTATTAATTAATTGGTGAATTAATTAATGAGTTCTGTACTTAGTTAATTGTTGGGTTAACTAATGGACTTTGATACGTTTAACTAATCATTGGGTTTGTAAGGGAATGGTATGATCTATTGTTGTGGATTAATTAATAATTTAAATGACTGAGAATGTGGGTTCTAGACATGGTGTTATAGATAGATTGAGAAGTTGGGACTTGGATAGGGCGTTCCTCCCAAATAGTTAACCAAAAGATTATGATGTGGGGTTCTAGACATGGCGATCAACACTGAATGTGATGATGGTTGTTAGTCATGGAGATATATGCCGAATAAGATTTGGGGTGCTTGACATGGCATTCAAGAACAAATGAATGACAATGAATTATTCGTTAAATTGGATATATGAATTGAAACTAGGTATAATATGATGATTAAAGAATAAATGATAATGTGATAACTTCTTAATTATGCACTATATTTATATCTTCATAAAATTTTGTAGACTATATTTTGACTAGACTTGTCTTAGATATAGTTGGTGGTGGCCTACTAAGTCGTACTCACAGTCTACTCGGGTTACATAATCAGCACCCGAGTCAACTTTTTTATTGTAGGACAGGATAAGGGCAAGGACCTAGTATAAATTACTATTTGGGAATGGATCATGGGTGAGGTAACCAAACATGCTTCAAGACCTGCTTTGGAGTAATTGTGTCTTTAATTTTAGTTGCATTGTAGACACTTGACACTTGCATTATCATAGCATGATTTATCTTTTTAGTTGATTATTTTATTTTCTGTTTCGACTATCATGTGACTTTGTATCATTCTGGTTATTTATATGCTTATTCATATGTTTCTTGTTGTTTTTTTCGTTTGTGTTTTGTTTTAATAAAAGATGGTAAAGTCTCCCCATGACTGACTTACCATACCCTCTCTTCTAGTTGGCACCCTCTAACATATGAGAAGGTGCGCTTGAGGTCATGTGACCAATCGGCTCAGGGCACTATTTAGTGGCACCTGGGTCAGGATGTTGCAAAGTGGTATCATAGGAGTTTTCTTTTCTTTCTTCTTTTTTTGTATTAATGTTTTGGAAAATGTAGATAGGAGGCTCGGAATAGTCGAAGCTTCATAGTGAGATCATTAATTGGAGTTGAAAACCCATGTACGAGGGAAAATCTGGGTACTTAGGGTGGGATTGTTGTGATTTATGTTTTTCATTACAGTTGGATATTATTTCTCCTTGGTTGGCACACTTCTTGTGTGGTGTGATATTTTTTTGACAATTTTTGAACTTTGATTCATGTCCTAAAGATGCACAATAGTTGAGCATGAATGCATCATTCTAGGAACTCAGGTTTATTGTGACATGGATCATTTTTGGCACTCACAAGGAAGCAGGTTATGGGTATGTTATTTAACTTGATCTACTTTTCCTTGTTGTGAGATTGAAATAATGATTCAAAATGAGAATAAATGGGTGGCTAGTGAGAAACCTAAATAATGATATGGGTTTGATTAATTAACTGATGATTTAATTAATTTTAAATGATGTAATTAATTAATTATGGTACTTAATTAATGGAAATATGTGTACCCTTTTTAACCAGAACATAGGAGTAGGATGGTTAAGGGTAGTGGTAGCGCCTCAGTGTTTAATGTGTGGCAAGAAATGGGGAAAGGACATATTGAAACTTGTTTTATTTAATTATTCTCTTACATAAATTTTATAAGGTTTCATTACGAGACCTAAGACGTGTGTTTGTCTTTGTAGAGATATGCCTCCATGATGCTTGTTGAGAGGGAGACCGAGGGGTATGGCTTGGAACAAACTTTCAGGTAGGGAAGCTAAGACACTGTTGGTGAAAGAAGAGGAGGTAGGAGAGAAATTCCAAGACAAATTTGATCGTTTCATGAAATTCATGGAGAGAGACCCCTAGCGGGTTCTGAAAAGCATGTCCGAGTTGACAACGGAGTTTTAGCTACACCACCTTACAACTTTTACTAGAGAGGGTATACTTGAGGGAACTGAATTCTAGATTGAATCTATAGAGATGATACTTGACCATTTGGAGACTCTATCTAAGAGGAGGGTCATATTGGCAACTTATATGCTACGAGGGTTTGTGAATCACGGGTGGTACATTCAAGTATGATCTGGATAGAATGATGATATGTTATAGAAGGAATTTCTAGAGAAGTTCTTAGAGTAATTCTATCCAAAGACACTAATACAAGTGAAGGCTTCAATTTATATGAAGATGACCCAGGGAAGAATTCCCATAATGGATTATTCTGAATATTTCATAGATTTACAACATTTTCTTTATATTTTGTGGTAGATGAGGATACTTCAGAAAAATGTTTCCCAGACGGAATTATATGTGAAATTAAGTCCTATGTAAATATCTATAGTCTAAATAATTTCTCTTAAGTGGTGAATCAGGCTCTCATTTCAGAGGGGAACCTCAAAGAGGCTTCTAGTACTGGACATGCATCTATCACTGGAAGATCTAGGAGTGTGACTTTTGAGAATATGAAGCACCGTTACAAGATCCTTAGATAGGACAATGGAAAAAAAGTGGAAAATATGGAGGAATAGTGGCATAAGATCATACTCATGTTCTTTTCCACCAATGAGGTAGGCTAGAACAGTATCACACACATTTTCCTTGACCACTAGTGAAGTGCCGATTTTAAGACAAGATGGGGAACCTATAGAAGTTTTGTAGGAAGAAGCAACATGATGGTGCTGAGGGAGAAATTGTGCAGATTTAGAATGTGGGAAGGGTGTATTATACAAATTATAGGTTTGGAAGATAGATTTCTACTGGAAGAGGCTATAGAACTAGTGGATGAGGTGCATTAGGGTATGAGTGCTTGTATCAGTATAGTGGTACTACTCAGGGGAGTCATACGATGCTACAGAGAAGAGGAGAAGGACAGTTACATAGAGTGTAGCCTACACTTGTGGAAAGTGATCTTGGGCCATTGATAGTGAGAGGTACTATTCTAGTAGCTTCTACTTTATCTAGTTCCTTGTATGATATCAATGCCTCTCATTCCTTTATATTTGTAAATCTGGTTAATTGTTTGAGACAGGAGGTGGAGTCTGTAAGAAGAGTGATGAATATTGTTACACCATTGGGAATGAAGTCTAAAGATATTTGTTTATAAAAGGGATGTTACCTATAGATCATAGAGTATCATTTTCTTTGGGATCTCTATGTCTTTAATATGGCAGAATTTGACCTGATTATGGGTATGGACTTGTTCGTCACATACCAAGCCCACATCGATTTTTACCACAAGATAGTGGCATTTGTGTCTCTTAAGGGTGACCAATATATTTTTGATGGATACTGGGATATCCAGAAGAGCTGATTTGGGCCAATTACTTAGAAACTAGGAGAGTTCAGAGCCCATGTTTCTAGTCTTTTGCTGAATTAAGGGAGTGGTAAGCAAGACATCCTTCCACTAGTTTGGGAATAGTTCCATGATGCCTTTCGCAAAGACTTCTAGGGTTTACACCTGAAAGAGTGGTGTAATTAACTATTGATATCATGTTGGGAAATGATACATTGTCTATTCAACCATACAAAATGTTACTGACTGAGCATCAAGAGCTCAAGACATAGTTGTGGGATTTGGAGGATAAAGGGTTCATCTGTCCAATCATGTCACCTTGGGGATCACCTATCTTGTTTGCAAAGAAGGCCGATGGGGGTTTATTCATATGTGTCGATTACATGATTTTGAATAAAATGACCTTTAATGACTGATATCCTCATCCACTTATTGATGATATATTTGACCAGCTGGAGGGGGCTTGTGTGTTCTCAAAGATCTATTTGAGATCATGGTATCATCGGGTCAGAGTTCAAACTTTTGATATACCGGGGACTGCTTTCAGGAGTAGGTATCGCATGTATGATTTTATCATAATGATGTTTCGTCTGAAAAATACTCCAATCGAGTTTATGGACCTCACGAACATGATATTTCATTCTTACCTTGATCCTTTTGTGGTGGTGTTCATGGAAAAAATCGTGGTGTACTCTAAGACTCCTAACGATCATGACCAACATCTTGACATCATCCTGAGTACATTGAAAGAGCATAAATTATACTGCAAACTATCTATGATTAAATTTTGGATTGACTAGGTACACTTTTTGGGTAACATTATCATGAAAAAAGGTTTTTCAGTGGACACAGAGATAGTTCAGGCAGCGGTTTCTTTGGAGCATCCTAAGAATATTTTTTTTATTTGAATATTTTTGGTGTTAACTAAATATTAATGGTGGTTCAACCATAAATTTTCCCAATTTAAAGTACTTATTGTAGGTTTAACAAAGAAAGGGGTAAATTTTGAATGGACAGAATCGTGCGAGAATGATTTCCACGGGTTGAAAAAGCTCTTAACATTGACACCAATCCTGATCTTTCCTCGAACATGTGAGGAGTAAACGATGTGTTGTGACACTTATGGGATCATAAATAGAGCTGTGTTGATGCAAGGGGATAAAGTCGTTGCTTATGGGTCTCGATAGTTGAGTTCGCATAAATGGAATTACACTATGCACGACCTCGAGTTGGCAGTAGTGGTTTATGCTCCTAAGTGTTGGTGACACTATCTTTTGGGAGAAAAGTTTTCAGTTTTTATAGATCACAAAATCTTGAAGTGTATATTTTCACAATTTTATATAAATATTCAATAGTAATGATGGGTAGATTAAATGTAGTCTTTTTATTTTGAACTAGCATATACACCGAGAGGGGGGAATAGTGTGGTTGGTGCCTTGATCAAGAAAACTCAGACTCGGTTGGTACAATAGTCAAGTGTAAAGTGGGAGAAGATGACTTCGTTAGATGAAATTAATGTGGTGGTTTAGGAGAGTCTGGAGAAGATGACTCTAGTTTTAGTACCAGTGGAGTCTATACTCTTTAGACGAATCATGTATAAGAAATATGATTATCGAGAGGGTTTAGCCTTAAGGGAAAGCCTTGAAGGTGGGTAGACACCTTCAAACTAGATGATAAATGAGGATGAGATCATATATGTAAAAACTCTAGTTCTTGTGCCTACAAGTATGCCAAGGGAACTCATGCAAGAATTTCATGCCTCGAAGTGGGTTGTACATCTTGGGGTGAAAAAAATGGACCATGACCTATGACGATAATTTTGGTGTACAGGAATGGAAAAGGAAATAGAAGTTTTTGTAACAAGGTGTTTCACCTGTCAGTAGTTGAAGGAGGAGCACCAAAGACTTAGAGGCCTATTGTAGCTTCTTTCTACTCTGGAATGGATGTGTGACGACGTAATAATGGATTTTTTGGTATGTCTTCTGAGGAAACATAGGAAGAATGATGATGTTTGGGTCATTGTGGATTGACTAATTAAGGTATCCTATTTCTTTCTTATAAGGGAAACCATTACAATAGAAGAGTTGGGAGAGATTTATGTTCAAGAGATAGTTCATTTGCATGGGGTGGAACAGACTATATTTTCATATCACGATTCACGCTTTACATCATGATTTTTGAAAGTCTTGAAGAAAGTGCTTGGCATATAGGTTTTGTTGAGTACAGATTTCCACCCACAGACAAATGGGCAGATGGAGCATACCATACATTTTTTAGAGGATATACTGCACGCATTTGTGATTGACTTTCGTGGTTCTTGGGAGAAGCACTTTTCTTTAGTGTAGTTCTCCTATAAAAATATTTATCGTGAAACTATACATATGGAACCATATGAGGCACTTTATGTTATCCTTTTATATTACGACTATGATGGATAGAGGTGGGTGAGTCAGAGTAGTTGGGACCATGTCTCATACAGGAGATGATGGAGCTGGTGCAGTTGATTCAAAAACATATGGTTATGGCTTAGAGTAGGTAGAAGTGGTATACTGATAGATATAGATGACCCCTAGAGTTCACAATGGATGATCGTGTATTCCTTTAGGTGTCACCTAGGTTGGGTCACCATAGGATATAGAGGAAAGGAAGGTTATCACCTCATATTGTAGGTCTGTTTGAGGTAGTGGAGAGAATCAGGTCGATGGTGTACCGATTGGCCCTTCCACAAATGTTCAGCGTTATGCATGATGTTTTCCATGTGTCAAAACTATAATGGTATCACCCAGAACCTTCTCATGTGATCGATGTGGATGTGGTTGACGATGAGAAAAATGCATCCTTTGAGGAACATCCAATACGTGTAATGGATCACAGTGAGAAAGTGTTGCGGGGAAATATCATTATTATAGTTCATGTGTTATGGAAATGTGGATATGTTCAAGAGGAAACATGGGAATGGGAATCAGACATGAGGGATTAATGGCCCAATATTTTGGGCTTAAAATCATAGTGAATTTCTGAAGTGCAGCTCAAGGATGAGATGTTATATGGTGGGGAGATTTTAAGATCCCAACATTTTTCAAAGTCATCTCATGCCCGTTTTTAGCTACTTTTTTTGGTTTTTAAGTACCTTTGTTTTGGAGTTGTGGCATGGGCTGCATTTGGGTGAGTTTTTAAGAAACACTGATGGACAGATGGCTATGCATGGTTTGAGAAATTGTGCACCTAAACCCATGTAATAATGAGAACCTGGATAGGGAGATCCACATGGTTGGCACACAGTTTACCCTTACCATTCTCCCCTACCTAGGAAACTACGTGCTGGGGTTTTAATTATTCAAAAATTAGCTTCTAAATCACCTGAACCCCCAAGACCGCACAATTTCAACCTAGGATTAGTCTTGACGAATTCATGGTGATCCTAGAGCCTTCTAAATGGATTGTAAGGTTATTTGTACATCGTTCTTTGAGATTTAAATATCGTATTTAAGATCCACTCTCTTCTCAGTAATTGAATTTCATCTCATTTCTTCTTACATTATTTCCTCTACCTTTCTTTGATATTTTCATGGAATATCTTAACTGTTTCCATGGATCTAAACCTATGAGTTGATATCTAGATCTAGGATTGTGGATCTAGATCTATATTTTCAATATCTTAATACTTTCGATCTTAATTTTGGGTTTAGGGATTTAGATTCGGATCTTGATCGATGTCATTGTGCTACTTAGATTTTGGGGGTTTCCATTGGGATAATATCTATCAAAAAACTGAGGTAGGTTGTCTAAATCAAACTCCCATAGTTGTGTATTTGATATGTGTATGTGATATTATGGATTTTCTATCTTCCATGGATAATTGATTTCCTAAATAAGAGTAATTAGTAATGTGGAATTCACTTGTGGTTTCCTTGCTGATTTAATTGATGATTTAATCATATAACTAAGGGGGATGTCCAAATAGATAATTGATTTGGGGAAATTTTTTATGATTTGGGATATTTTATTTGAGATATATAATGTGGTTGGGTTTGAGATAAATAATCAGGGGAAATTAATTATGTGATGATGACTGACTATGTGAGATAATTAATGGTGAATTAATTATGTTCCATTATGTTGATTAATATAATTAATTATGAGATTAATTATGAAAATTATAGATTTTGTTTATATAATTAAATGTAGATAATTAATTATGGAATTAGATTTTTGTTGATTGATTAATAAATTGAGGAATTAATTAATGAGTTATGTACTTAGTTATTTGGAGGGTTAAATAATGAACGTTGATATGTTTAACTAATCATTGGATTAGTAAGGGAATGATGTGGTTAATTATTGTGAAATAATGATTGATTTTAATGATTGAGAATGTGGTTGATAGACATGGCATTCAAGATTGATTGGGAAGTTAGGACTTGGATATGGCGTTCCTCCACAATAGTTAACTAAGAACTTGTGATGTTGGTTTCTAGACATGGAAATCTACACCGAATGTGATGAGGGATATTTGACATGGATATCTACATTGAATTAGAATTACGGTTCATGACATATTGTTCAACACCAAATGAATGACAATAATAAATTATGATTTAAATGGGAGACATGAATTGAAACCAGGTCTAATGTGATGATTATAGAATAAATGACAATGTGATAACTGTTTACTTATGCACTTTATTTTTTGCATCGTATAATTGAATACAATGTATTTTGACTGGACTTGTTTTAGACATCATTGGTGGTGGCCTAGTGAGTCTTACCCATACCTTACTCGGGCCGCCTGAATGGCACCCAAGAAGACTTTGTTATTACAAGACAGAATACGGGCAAAGACATAGAAGAGATTGTTGTTTGGGAATGGATCATGGGTGTGGGAACTGGACATGGTTCAGGACCCTCTTTGGTTTGGTTGTGTCTTTAATTTTAGTTTCATTTTATACAGTTGACACATTCATTTACATAGCATGCTTTACCTCTTTTTGAGTATTGTATTTCTTGTTTTGAATATCCTGTGACTTTATATCATTCTGGTTATTTATATGATTCTGAATATGATTATTGTAATTTGTTTCTGTTGGTGTTTTATTCTAATAAAAGAGGGTATAGCCTCCCCATTACTAACTTACTATACCTTTGCTGATAGTGAAAACCCTCTAGTGTATATGGATCATTCTTGAGGGCATGTGACCAACTATCTCGGGGCACCATTTAGTGGCACTTGGTTCGGGACATTAAAACGTTGTATCAGAGGAGTTTTATCTTCTTTCTTCTTCTTTTGTCTTACTATTTTTGAAATGGTAGAAATAATACTAGTACGATTTGAGGCTTGGTAATGAGCTCGTACATGGGAGTTAAAAACCCATGTACGAGGGAAAATATAGGTACTCTGGGTGGCATTGTTGTGATTTATGTTTGTTTTTATAGTTGGATATTATTTCACATTAGGTGGTGAACTTGTGGTGTGGTGTGATATTTTTTTTGACAATTTTTGAAATTTTATTCATGGACTAAAGAGGAATGAGATTTGAGTCTTCGTGCATCATTCTAGGAACTTAGGGTTATTATTACATGCATCATTTTAGGCACTCATAGGAAAATGGGTTATTGGTAAGTTCTTGAACTTGAACTTTTTTCTTGTGTTGTGAGATTGAAATAATGATGGAAAACGAGAATAAATGGGTTTCTAATGAGAAACGTGAATAATGAGATGGTTTTTATTAATTAATTGATGAATTAATTAATTTTAAATGAGGTAATAAATTATTTATGGGAATTAATTAATGATAATTTGGGTACCCTTGTTAACCAATACCTAGGAGTAGGATGGTTAAGGGTAGTGGCAATGCCTCAGTGTGGATTGTGTGGAGAGAAAGGGGAAAAGGGTATGATGAAACCTGTTGTGTGTTATTATCCTCTTATGTAAATTTTATAAGGTTGAGTTATGAGACCTAATATGTGTGTTTGGATTTGTAGAGATATGCCTCCATGATGCTTTTTGATAGGGAGACTGGGAGGTATGGCCTAGAACGAACTTCCATATAGGGAACTTGAGGAATCATTGGTGCAAGTAGATGAGGTATGGGAGTATTTCCAATAGAACTTTGTCTGTTTCATTCAATTCTTGGAGAGAGACCCAGGGCAAGTCCTGCAAAGAATTTCCAATTTGATAAGGGAGTTTCAGCTGTAGAACCCTAAGACTTTTACTAGAGAGGGTGGAACTAAGGGAGCTGAATTATAGATTTAGTCTATAGAGACAATACTTGACCATTTAGAGACTCAAACTAAGAGGAGGGTCTTGTTGGTTCCTTATATGATATGGGGGTCAATGAAGCAGTGGTGGGATGTTTAGGTACGATCTGGATAGACTGATGCTATGTTATGGTTGGAATTTCTAGAGAATTTTTTGGATCACTTCAATCCAGATACACTAAGACAAGAGAAAGATTTATATATTTTGCATCTACCCTAGGGAAGCATGTTCATAATGGATTATGTTGAAAATTTCACAGATTTATAGTGTTTTTCTTTTGATTTAGAGGTAGATGATGCTAATTTGGAAAAACATTTCTAGGATAGACATAGATGTGAAATTAAGTCCCAGGTTAATATCTTTAGGCTCAAGAAGTTCTTGGAAGTAGTGAATCAGGCTCTCATTTCAATGGGGAACCTGAAAGAGGCTTCCAGTAATGGATAGGTTTCTTTCACTGGATAATCAGGGAGTGTGCCTTCCGAGAACAATAAGTGATGTTACAATAACCTTATTCCGAACAATGAAAATCAAGGTGGAAAATCAGAAGGAATAGCAGTACATGATCATACTCATGTTCTTTACCACCAATGTGGTAGGATGGAACACTATCGCACATATTGTCCTCAACCACCAGTGGAGTGCCGATTTTGAGGTAAGATGGGGAACCTAAATAATTTCTTTAAGAAGAAGTGACAAGATGGTGTTGAGGGAGAAGTTGGGTAGAGTAAGGCTGTGGGTAGGGGTTCTTCTACACCATATCGGTCTAGAAGATGGATTTATACTAGAAGTGGTGGTAGGTCCAGTGGACTAGGTGCCTCAGGGTATGAGCTCCCATATCAGCAGAGTGGTGCTACTCAGGGGAGTCATAAGATTCCATAGGGAAGAGGAGTAGGACGGTTACATGCATTGTAGCCTACACTTGTGGAAAGAGAGGCTGGGAAATAAAAACTGAGAGGTACTATTCTAGTAGCTTCTACTTTGGCTAGTTCCTTGTTTGATAATGGTACCTCTCATTCTTTTATATCTGTAAATCTTATTAATGGTTTGAGCCTGGAGGTGGAGTCCATAAGTGGAGTGATGAATATAGATACACAGCTGTTAACGCAGTCTAGAGATATATGTTTATGTAAGGGATGTTCACTAGAGATTGATGACTATAATTTTATTTGGGATCTCCATGTCCTCAATATGACGGGATTCGACCTGATTTTGGGTATGGACTGGTTAGTCGCATACCGAGACCACATCGATTTTTACCACAAGAGAGTGGAATTTTTTCTACGAAGGTTGAATAATATGTTATTCATGGAGAGTGTAATATCAAGGTGATCCAAGAAGGGCCATTTACTCAGCAACTAGGGAAGCTCCCAACCCATGTTGCTAGTCTTTTGCTGGATGATGGTGGCGGTAGGCAATACATCCTCCCACCCGTTGTGGAAAAGTTCTAATATGTCTTTCTCAAAGACTTCTCAGGGTTACCACCTAAGAGATATGTGGAATTCACTATTTAGATCATGCTAGGGGTTGATAAAGTGTCTATTTCACCTTAAAACATAGAACCAACTGATCTTCATGTTCTCAAGATTGAGTTGGGGGAGTTGTAGGATAAAGTGTTTATCCGTTTAAGTATGTCTCCATGGGGATCACCTCTCTTGTTTGAAAATAAGGCCGATGGGGGTTTATGATTGTTTGTCGATTATGAGAAGTTGATTAAAATGACCGTGAAGAACCAATATCCTCTTCTGCATATTGATGACCTTTTTGACAAGCTAAAGGGGGATTGTGTGTTCTCAAAGAACGATTTGAGATCAAGGTATCATTAGGTGAGAGTTTAGACTTCGGATTTAACTCCCCAACCCCAGAAGCCCAAATATGGTGATTTATTTTAAAACAATATCATGATATAAGGAATAATGTTCCAAAGGACTGATCAGTTTAGGATTCTTGGAAAATAGATTGCATTCTTTAACCTTACACTATAATTCAAAACATAAACTGCAACATATATAATCCTTTTTGAGCACCATTATTCACCTAGATTAACCTTGTTTATTAATCATAAAAAATTTCTTGACATCTTAGGAAAATAAAACATAATAAAGGGGTGAGATCAGATGCTCAATAATGATAAACAACATAGGATAATCTACCACAATTAAGTATACACTTTTATGAAAAGTTATAAAACTAAAAAAATAAGATTTTTAAAATATTATCTCCAGCATAAACATGCTAGAATAAATCAAATAATTCCATTTAAAATTTCACATGGATATTCTACTAGTCGAACAATCACATGAAATATCAATAAATAATCTCATAATGAGGGAATTCATAATGTCGGACATCATAACCATTACTTTAAGGACTCGTGCCAAGACTATACACAGATATTCTATCAAGGAATTGTACCAAGAAACTAGTTTGTCTCATGAGACATAATGATGCATTGAGTGGATATAGAAGGCCATTCCCATCACTTAATAAGTCCAATGAATTCCTCATATGAAAAGGTTGAAACATAACATAAACATCTGTATTGAAACTAGCTTACGAAAAGTTAATACTTTTACCGTAAACCATGAATGGTATAAAAATAGAATATCCATATTCAAACATATCACAAAACCTTCAATACAGTATAAAAGACTATATCAAACTAAATAAACTTCAAACAAGAATAAAATCCAACAATGTATATTGGCATTGATGAAAATAATTTAATAAATTCTTTAAAACTCTTTGAGGGAAATATCACTTTTTTTACATTAAATCATTTAAAATTAATTCAATTTTGAAATAAAACATTTATCATGAAAATGAAATGGTATGTTTTTAAGGGAAAATTAAAAATGTTAAGGATACATAACAGTGTAAAATAGTCACTCATGCAGTATAAGTTACAAAACACATTCTTTCCTTAATTTGTCGAAAAGGTCATAAAGTACCTCGTTTGTAAAATGTATGAAAGATTCATTTAATTTTTTTTATAAAATTTCAAGCATGGTTAAAAATAACTTTAAACATATATAAGATTATATTAAAACATTTTATGAAAACATTTTTAGAAACATGTACATGGATGATAAAGATGTTCTAGTAGATACTTACGTATCATCAACCTCGAATAATAATGAGATTGTGAAATTAACCCTTACATTATAATTTGTTTTAGTTAAGGGTGAGTTATCCTCCTATATAGGAAATATTATTAAATTATACCAGGACCATACCCATATTTATGATATCATATATGATTCATTTAAGACTTTATATTACACGTTTATTAATAATTTCAATGTTAAATAAACGTTTCGAGTAATAATCGCTTTCTTTATCATATGTGTTTTGACTTGTAATTTATGATCATATTATGTAAGTCAGTAATTTACTTAATACCAGAATATATAAAATGATTTATATATCATATATATTCTGTATATAAATATATATAATATATAGAAATATATAATATAATACACTGTTCATGGATACGGTAGGTCGTACGTACGCATGAACATTGTTTCAGTTTTCTTATCATATTGAATGGAATTAAGTGAATGAAATATATGTGTATATATATATATATATCATCACAGTAGAATTTAGGTCAATTTTGACACTATTTAATACAATAGTATTTATTTTAAAATCTCATTTATGTCATATTTCACACTATTTTATATTTGATTTTTTGTTACAATCATAAAAACTTGATTCCTTTGAACCCAATGTATTTAATAAAAGATAAAATGTTATAATAATCCATAAAATTCGTGGATGACATCAAAATTTTCAAATTACGTTTATTTTAATATTTATAATATCATTTATTTTAATATTTCATAAATAATGTAATCATTGCATCATCATTGTTTCATAAATAAATTTATTTATTTAGTGTATAAAAACTATGAATAAAATACCAAAATATAAAAAACATTTTCATATTTCTAATGATTATTTAGAGTTGAAGATATTACTTATATAACACCATATTAAAAATGTTTTAGTAATAAGAGTTAGGTTTATGATATTTTTACCTCTACTTAAAATTAAATGTTATAAATGTCTTAATCACACAAAAGTGTCTTAAAAAGGCCAAATATCTATCCCAAGGGTTGTCTTGGTCATCCATTACTCATCCAATAAGGATAGGACAAGTGTTAAGGTAATTTTATATTATTATAATTTTATTATTACCTTTAATTACCCTATTTCCCTTTGACCGTGGTAAATAAAATTCAAAAGTTAATCTTCACCAAAAATTATTTTGATCCTATTAGACAAAATTTTTTATCTTTATTACAACCATGTATGCTAGATTTTTAAAATTAATTTTACAGAAGTGGTGAAATTACGTTTAATGCTAATCTTTTAATGTGGCTAAAAGGTAGGTAAAAGATGTTAAAAATGTTAAATAAATTTTTATATCTAATTATATTATAAAAATTATTTCAATTACTTAAAGTGGATCAATATATGTATCATTTATATATTTTCACATTAAAATAAATTTAAATTTAAATAATTTTTTAAATGAAAAAGTTGGGTTTTATCCACAATGCAGTGTTTTTCACTATTTATAAAAAATTAAATGTTTTCAGAAAAATACCAAAAATTCTCCCTAAGATAATTTCGATAATGCGAATTAAAAAATTAAGTCTATTTTGAAAAATACAGTTTATAAAATTTAAAAATTTGGTTAATACTATTTATAACTACTTTTTAAATGGCTAGTTTGATAGCTCATGGTGTGCTCGAACTCGGTGTTGCATACAACACACACTATTGAATTATTTAAAATGAAGCATAGCATTGAAGTTTGGGGTGTTATATTATCCCCTATTTCAATAAATTATATCCCCAAAATTTAAACTCGGTATTGAAAAATAGGGGTTTGACATTTCAAAATATCTTTTTTGAAATTCCACATTAAAAAATGGATTAATGATACCTCTATTTTAAAATAAATAAAGGGAAGTATGATGGTTACTGGAAATACAACATAATAGGGTTCCATGTAGAAAAACATGGACATGAATGAAAAATCTAACAGTCAAGTTCTAATAGAGAGTGATATAGAACACAATCAAGAGAAAGTTAAAAATCACAAATCTATAAATATGTCATGATCTAGTGTTGAAGAATTAATTTATTTATAGACAAAGAACACAAGGAAGCGTACTTAATTGACATGTACTGTTTAAACCAATAAATAATTCCTACCACAAACTCATCTTTCTGTTAAAAAGATAATAAAAATAAAAAATATTCTATTTATCTTAATCGTATATGGTTAAAAATATACACATATACCATTTAAATAAGGGAAAATATGTTATAATAACCATGGACTTGTTGAAGTATAGTGGTAGGCGATAAAGCCTTATTGTACTTCAGTTGTGGGTCTGATTCCCAAAAGCTTTTCTGACACGATGGGTTATCAGCCGACCTATGGGTTTTCATTTTTCTTAAAATAATGTATTATAACAGTCCAAAATTAATCTTAAGAAGTTTTTTAACCTCAAACAATACTATACAAAGTTAATACTAATCCATTCCAACCTTTATATTTATCCAAAATAATTCTATCCAAAATCTCTCTAAAAGGTCTCTAAATTTTCAAAATCATTTGTAACAACAGATTCCCCCAAAAATAAAATGTTTCTCTTATTTTCAAATAATTAATATATGATTACCTTCATAATATTAAAACCTTAATTAAAACAAAACGTATTGAAGTACAATCCTTATAAATATCACATTCTTCTTAAAACCAAAATATGATTCTTGAATCCAAAAACACAAATACATTAATTATTCCACTTCGACTATAGTAACAACATAAGATTGACCTTGATCCATTTTCATCTTCTAAGATTTATTTCCTTAAAACTTTGTAAAATCATTTGCATAACGCCTTATATCTTTACAATTATAACATGGTACAACTTCTTTCTTTCCCTTATAATCATGAGCCTGATGACCTTTTTCTCCACATTTGTAACAAACTCTCATTCCTTTCAAGTGAGTACTAGGGTGTTTCTTCCCACAATTATAACATAAGGAAAAATCTTTATTTCAATTTATCCCTTTATCTGTCAGTTGCTCCACCATTCTCATCATCTCTTTGTTTACCTTAATATCATAAGACTTGGATAATTCCATTTGTGTCTTGATATCACATCAGTCTATATATTCATACAATGAGAAAGATAATGAGATTAGTGCCTGTTGCAGGAATGGTATTAACCCATCAAAGAATCTACCAATATTACTTCTTGGGTTATGTATGTAGTCTACAACATGCCTCACTAACCTTGTGAAGTTAGCCTCATACGTTTCAAAATTCTCATCCTCTTTTTTGTCTCAAAATCAGAAATTGCCTTTCCATATCAGCTCACTATTCATGAGGAAAGTATTTCTCTAGGAAAAGTACTTTAAACTCCCTACATTCCATATTTTTTATTTATAAATCCTCTTTTGTGTTCTTAATTAACAACTACCATTGATTTTAATCTCTATACAAATGATAAACATCTATGACAACCTTTTCCCTTTCGTTGCTTCCAAAAAGAAAGAAATATTTTCTCTATGGCACTTATTCATTACTCAAATACTAATGGATTTATAGTACCATTGAATGTTTTAGGTTTTTGTCTCATGAATCAGTATAAAATTGATCCTTCACATTGTGGATTTGGGTGCTTCATATGGGTAAGGTTGTTATTCAAAACCCGAGTTTGCTATCCTAGTGTGGTTATAAGCTATTCAAAACCAGTTGCATTTACAACTCCACTATAATTATATTTCATATGAGGGAAATCCATATAAAGATTATGAGTGCTGATACAGTTTCCATTCATTACACTAGGAATTATTTCTAAATATTGGCATACATTAGATTATGTTATGCATCATAATTCATAATTCTAAACTAGTAAAATACTTAGCATAAATTGAAAATTTTATGCATATATAATACATAATCATAAATATAGTTCCTTTGAGGAAATATTTACTCATAAATACTACATAATGTTTTGTAATGAAAATATGAATTATCCTAAGCATGTCCCCTAGGAGTGTCAAATCAGGTGTGCAGTAAGGCCCATTGTCATGTACCAGGTTACCCCAAGACATTCCTCGAACACCTTGTCATAGTTTTCACCCCTAGGTACATCTATTCCAGAACTACATCCACTTGTAGTATCCAGATTGGGATGTATTTCTTGGAATATCGACGCAATACCTACTTTAACAAATTCTACTGGGTTCTTCTATACTTATCCTCAAATTCTATCTTAGGGTTATGATCCCTAATCTAATTTTTCTAAATCTATTTTCAAGTTTGTTTATAAAATTTCTTTTATACCAAATATAATTCCCTGACCCCATCTGGTGCATTATTTTAATACATTGACATGATACAAGGAATCATGTATTTAAGGACCGATCAGTTTAGTAGTCTTGGAAAATATATTACATTCATCAGCCTTACATTACAATTCAAAACATAAACTTCAACATAAATAATCCTTTTTGAATTCCATTATCCCCTAGAATAACCCTATATATCAATCGTAAAATGCTTCTTGAAATATTTGGAATGTAAAACCTAATAAAGGGGTGAGATCAGATGCTTCATAAGGGTAAAAAATACCGTGGAAGCTATCACAATTAAGCACAAAATTTAAAGTCATGGTACAAAACTTAAACACAAGCCTTTTAAAATATTATCTACCGCATAATATGGAAAGAATAAATCAAATAATTATGTTTAAAATTTAACATGGATATTCTACTATTATAATAATCACATGAAATATCAATAAATAATATCATAATGTGGGAATGCATAATGTCACACATCATAACCACTACATTAAGTCCTCGTTCTAATACCATACACAAATATTCCTTCAAGGCCTTGTGCCTTGTCACTAGTTTTTCTAATAAGACTAACTGATGCATTGAGGGCTATAGCAGGACCCACACTTCACATACTATGTCCAATTAATTCCTCAAATGAAAATTTTGAAACATTACATAAACACTCGTATTAAAACTAGCATACAAATTGTTAATACTTTAACTGTAACCCATGAATTGTATAAAAATAGAACATACACAGTCAAACATATCACAAAACCTTCTATAAAATATGTAAGAGTGTATCATACTTAATAAACCTCAAATAAGCATAAAATCCAACAAAGGATTTTGACATATATGAAAAAAAATTAATAAATTCATTAAAAATATTTTAGGAAAATATTCCTTTTTTACTTTAAATCATTTAAAAGTTAGGAAATTTTAAAATAAAAAATTTCTTTTGAAAATAACCTTGTAATACATTAAGAGAGTATTAAAAATGTTATGGAGACAAAATGACATAAGATAGCCACTCGCACCGTATAAGTTAAAAAAACATTATTTCCTTAATTTTTCGAAAATGTCGAAAAGTACCTCGTTTGTAAAACGATAGAAAGATTCACTTAAAAAAATTTATAGAAAGTAAAACAGGGGTAAAAATGAATTTAATAATACATAGGATAATACTAAAATATTTTATGAAAACATTTTTAGAAACATTTACATTGATGATAATTATGTCGTAGCAGATACTTATGTATCATCAACCTCGAATAATATTGAGATTGTGAAATTAACAGTTAGCTTATACTTTCCTTTAGTTGAGGGTAATTTATCCTCATGTATAATGGCTTAAAAAATTATTAAATTATACCAAGACCATATCCGTATTTATTATATCATATATTATTCATTTATGACTTTATATTAAATGTTTATTAATAATTTCCAAATTAATGCAATGTTTCGGGTAATAATCGCTTTCTTTATCATACATGTTTTGACTTGTTATTTTTGATCATTTTACTTAGATAATAAATTAATTAATTTAATAATGTAAAAAAATATTTATATATCATATATATTTTATATATAAATATATATAATAGTTATATAAATAAAATGGAAAACACTGTTCATGAAGACGGTAGGATGTACGTACGCATGAACGTTGTTTCTATTTTCTTATTGCATTGAATTGAAGTAAGTAAACGAAATATATGTATATATATATATATAATCCCATTAGAATTATTGTTTCATATATTTCATAATTATTAATAATAATTATTCTTATAATCATCCTTGGATGGTGAATGTGGAAGATGAGTCTCACCGCGTCGTGGAGACGGTAAGTTGTACGTACGGACGAGCGACAATATAATTTCCTTAATGGATAAATGATATAAAATTGGTTGGAATATGAATTTTAAATAAGAAATATCATGTTATATTTATTATTCAAATCCATTATATTTTTATTTATACCCATATAAATAAAGTGTACATGAAAACAAATTTACACCACAATGTGGAGATGGTAAATCGTACGCATGCACACATGGTGATAATGTTTTTCATTGGATGGGTAAATGGAGAAATATGGTCATAAAATGATTATAATGAAATATCATAATGTTTAATGTACTTGATATATTATTTTAGTATGGAAACAACAGAGAAAGAAGTATTATAAGAAGAAAAGAACTTTGAAAGAGGTGATAAAACAATTACATCTTTTCAAGTGTCTCCTTTTAATTTGTACAAAATGACTCCTAGGATAACTTTATATCCAATTTTTAGCCTCTAGAATGATACTATGGATGTCTTTAGAGGAAATGGTAGGGTTTGGATGATTCAAAGGGTTTTTTATGTGTGAATTAAAGAGAAGTAAAAGTGTCCTTTTAAATTAGGGGTGACATGCAATTTTAGAAAATCTTAAAATAATAATTTATTATAAATTTATTTTCAGTTTATAATGTATAAAAAGTGATTTAATTCTATTATAAGATTATTATGAGTCTAAATCATCTTAAACAATTTGTTCTAGACAATTTTAGTTCACAAAGTGAACCTTATCTTTTAGATTTTACCCTTAGTTTAAATAGTTTAACTCTTACCATGTCTTGTGGTATTTTTACACTACATGGTAAATATATTTACTATAAAATGAAAATAGAACCTACAGCGGACCATTAATTAACTTTTTATCATTATAAAAGTTATTTGGATGAACTTTAGATTTTTAGTATTTTTATATCATTTAATAGAATAGTATTTATTTTATAATCTCATTTATGTCAATTTTGACAAAACTAATACATGATTTTTTGTTAAAGTCATAAAAACTTCATTGCTTAAAAAATGCATTAAATCAATGATAACATGTCATAGTCATCAATAGAATTCTTGGATGATGATTTTTTTTTAAATTATATTTATTTTAATATTTATAATATTATTTATTTGAATATTTCATAAATTAGGTAATCACTGCATCATCACTGTGTCATAAATAAATTTATCTATTTAATGTATAAAAATTATGAATAAAATTAAATGATGTAGGAAATATTTTTATATTTTTTTAATGAATATTTATAGTCTAATATATTACTTATATAACACCATATTAAAATTGATTTAATAATAAGAGTCATGTTTATGATATTGTTACCTTTACTTAAAGTTAAATGTTGTAAATGTCTTAATCAAACCCAAGTGGATTACAAAGTACACATATGTGTCCCAAGGGTTTTATTTGTCATCCATTACTCATCCAATAAGGTTTGGAGAAGTTTTAGGGTAATTTTATATTATTATATTATTATTTTTACCTTTAATTACCTTATTTACCTTTAACGGTGGTAAATAAAATACAAAAGTTACTATTCACCATAAATAATTATTATCATATTAGTATAAATTTTTCATCTTTATTACAATCATTTATTTCATATTTTTTAAATTCAATTCCCAAAAGTTATGAAATCACATTTAATGCAATTCCTATAATATGGCTAAAAGGCGGGTAAAGGATGTTAAAAATGTTCAACGAATTTTTATTTTTAATTCTATTATAAAAATCATTTCAATGACTTAAATTGGTCTAATATATGTATTATATATATATTTTTACTTTAAAATAAACTTAAATTAAAATAATTATTTAAATGAAAAAGTCAGTTTTTATCCATAATGTAGTGTTTTTCACTATTCATCAAAAATTGAAAGTTTTTAAAAAAATAAAAAAAATTCACCCTAAGATAATTTTGATATAACTAATTCAAAAATAAAGTCTATTTTGAAAAATAAAATTTATAAAATTTTAAAATGTGGTTAATACTATTCATGAATGATTTTTACACAGCTAGTTTGATAGGTTATGGTGTGCTAAAACTCAATGTTTCATACATCGTATGCTACTAAATTATTTAAAAGGAAGTGTATCGTGGAAGATTGGGGTGTTAAATCCGATATACCAAGGACTTATTTCAGGAAAAGGTATGGAATTTTTGAGTTTATCGTAATGCCGTTTTGGTTGACAATCGCTCCAGTAGTGTTTATCACCTTAATGAACACGATCTTTCATCAGTACCTAGATCAGTTTGTGGTGGTGTTCATGGATGACATATTGGTGTACTCTAAGACTCTTGATGATCATGACCAACATTTTGAAATCATCCCAAGTACATAGAGATAGGAGCAGTTATACACAAAGCTATCTAGGTGTCAATTTTGGATTGACTAGGTACACTTTTTGGGGCACATCATCATGGAATAAGGTGTGGTAGTGGACCCAGAGAAAGTTTGGGCTGTGGTTTCTTGGGAGAACACCAAGAATGTTTTTAACATTGGATGTTTTTTGGGATTATCTGGATATTATAGGAGGTTCGTATATGACTTTTCCTGATTTGTAGTGCTTGTTTATGGTTTGAAAAGGAAAGAGGTAAAGTTTCAATGGATAGAAGCATGAAAGAATGATTTTCAGGAGTTGAAGAAGCGCTTGAAATTGGCAGCAACCTTGATCTTTCTTGAGACAGGTGAGGAGTACACGGTGTATTTAGATGCTTTTGGGATCAGACTTGTAGTTGTTTTGATGTAAGAGGATCGAGTCGTTGCTTATAGGTCTCGGCAGTTGAGGTCGCATGCATGAAATTACCCCACGCATAACCTAGAATTGGAAATAGCGATTTATGCTCTTAACTGTTGGCAACACTATATTTTGGGTGAAAAGTTTATTGTTTTTACAGATCACAAAATCATGAAGTATATCTTTTCATAATGTGACCTGAATCTTCATCAGTGAAGATGGGTAGAGTATATGTAGTATTTTGATTTTGAACTAGTATATACACCTGGAAGGGGGAATAGTGTGGCTGATGCCTTGAGTAAGAAAACTCAAACTCAGTTGGTGCTTGAGTCGAGTGTAGAGTGGAAGATGATGATTTTCCTAGCTAAAATGCATGTGTTGGTTCAGGAGATTCATGAGAAGATAACTCTAGTTTCAGTAGAAGTGGAGTCTACACTCTTAATATGGATCAAGTACATACAGTATAATGATCTGTACTGTTTAGCCTTAAGGGAAAGCCTTTAAGGTGGGAATACACCTTCAGACAAGATGATAGATGGACCATCTATGTGAAAAATAGGGTTTTTGTGCCTACGAGTATGCGAGAGGAACTCATGTGATAATTTCATGCCTTAAAGTGGGTGGTAAATCCTAGGGGTGAAAAAAAATGTACCGTGACCTACAATGACAGTTTTGGTGGCTGATCATGAAAAAGGAAATAGTAGGGTTAGAAATAAGGTGTTTAACCTATCAGTAGGTGAAAGCAGAGCATCAATGACCTGAAGGCCAATTGCAGTTATTTCCTATTATGGAATGAAAGAGGGATGACGTTCATACATATTTTTTGTTAGGTATTCTACGAACACTTAGAAATAATGATGCTATTTGGGTCATTGCGGATGTACTTATGAAGGTAGCACATTTCTTTCCTATAAGGGAAACCTTTACAATATAATAGTTTAGAGAGTTTTATGTTCAGAAGATAGTTTGTTTTCATAGGGTGCCATAGGCTATAGTTTCAGATCACAATTTGCTCTTTACTTCACACTTTTGGCAGGGCTTTCATAAAGCACTGGGAACATATTTTTTGTTTCAGTGTGGATTTATACCAATAGATAGATGAGCAGTCAGAGCATACCATATAGGAGTTAGAGGATATCCTACAGGCATGTGTGATTGACTTTGGTGGGTCATGGGAGATGTACTTTGCTTTAGTGGAGTTCTCCTTTAACAATATTTATCGGGGAACTATATAGATGACACCATATGAAGCACTTTATGGTAGACCTTGTAGATCACCGCTATACTGGATAGAGGTGGGTGAGTTAGAGCTGTTGGGACCGAGTCTCATGTAGGAGATGTTGGAGCTTGTGTAGTTGATTTGAAAACGTATGGCTATGGCTTAGTGTAGAAAGACGTCGTATGCTAATAGACGAAGATGACACTAGAGTTTATAGAGGGTGATAGTGTATTCCTTTAGGTGTCACCTGGGTTGGGTCACCATAGGATATAAAGGTAGGGAAATTTGGCGCCTATGTTTGTAGGACAATTTGAGGTAGTGGAGAGAATCGGGTCGATGGGGTACCGATTGGCCCTTCCACAAAAATTCAGCACTATAAATGATGTTTTCCTTGTGTCACAGCTACGACGGTATCACCCATCCCTTCAGATGTGATCGATGTGGATGATATTGACCATGAGATAAATAAATCCTTTGAGGATCATCCAATACATGTACTAGATCAAAGTGAGAAAGTGTTGTAGGGAAATACTGTGTCGATAGATTGTGTGTTATGGAAACATGGATGTGTGAAATAGGAAACTTGGGAATGGTAAGAAGACATGAGGGATAAATGGCACAATCTTTTTGTCTCATAATCTTAGTGAAGTTCATAAGTGAAGCTCAAGGATGAGATGTTATAAGGTGGGGATATTGTAAGATCCCAACATTTTTTAGAGTCATCTCAGGCCCCTTTTCAGGTATTTTTTGTTGTTTTTAAGTACCATTGTTTTGGAGTTGTGGCTTGGGGTGCGTTTGGGTTAGTTTTTAAGAAAAAATAAATGGATAGAGTATTATTCATGGTTTACGCATAGTATGACAAACTGTGCGCCTAAACCTAGGAAACCATGTAAACCTAGACATAGAGGACCGCACAGTTGGAGCTTGGTTTACTCTTACTGTGCACCCCTACCCAGGAAACCATGAATACAGGTTTTTGTTACCTGTAAATTATTTTTTAAATCACCCAAACCCCCAAGACCCCACTATTTCATCCTGGGCATGGGCTTGATGAATTCTATGTGATCCCAAAGCCTTCCCAAGGGATTACAAGGCGATTAAAACATCATTCTTTGAGATCTAAATCCTAGATTAAAGATCCACTCTCTTTATAGTAAGTGGATTTTATCCTATTGCTTATTATGTTCTTTCCTCTACCTTTATTTGATCTTTTCATGGAATATATCCACTATTTTCATGGATCTAAACATATGAGTTGAGTTCTGGATCTAGGATTTTGGATCTAGATCTATATTTTAAAGATCTTGATGCTTTTGATCTTAATTTTGGGTTTAATGATTTAAATCTACATATTGATTGACATCATTGTGCCACTTGAATTTTGGGAATTTCCATTAGGCTAACCTTCGTCAAAAAAATAGAGATAAGTGGTCTAAATTGAACTCCCATAGTTGTGGATTTGATATGTGTATGTGAGATTATTGATTTACTAGCTTCCCTTGATTATTAATTTCCTAAATCGGAGTAATTAAGATTATGGAATTGACTTGTGGTTATGTTGGTGATTTAATTGATGATTTAATCATGGAACTAAGAGGGATGTCCAAATAGATAATTTATTTGAGGAAATTTTTTACGATTTAGGATACTGTATTTGAGATATAGAATGTGGTTGGGTTTGATATAATTAATCAGGGGGAATTAATTATGAGATGATGTTTGGATATGTGATATAATTAATGGTGAATTAGTTATGTTCCATGGTTTTTATTAAGATAATTATTTGTGAGATTAATAATGAAAATTGAATATTTGGTTTAGATAATTAATTGTGGAAAATTAATTATGGAATAAGATTTGTGTTGATTGATTAATTAATTGATGAATTAATTATTGAGTTCTGTACTTAGTTAATTGTTGGGTTAAATAATAGACTTTGATATGATTAACTAATAACTGGATTAGTAAGGGAATGATGTGGTTAATTCTTGTGAATTAATGAATTATTTAAATGATTGAAAATATGGGTTCTAGACATAGCGTTCTGGACCGATTGAGAAGTTGGGACTTGGAAATGAAATTCCTCCCCAATAGTTAACCAACCGCTTGTGATGTGGGGTTCTAGACATGGTGATCTACACTGAATGTGATGAGCAGTGTTAGACATGGAGATCTACACCAAATGAGCTTTGGGGTGCTTGACATGGCATTAAAAATAAAATTAATGACAATAATGAATTAGGATTTAAATGGGAGACATGAATTGAACCCGAGTCTAATGTGATTATTAAAGAATAAATTACAATGTGATAATTGTTTAATTATGCATTGTATTTATTGCTTCATAGAATTGCATAAACTGACTTTTGATTGGACTTGTTTTAGACACCATTGGTTGTGGCCTAATGAGTCTTACTCACACCCTACTTGGTCTGCCTGATTGGAACCCAAGCAGACTTTGTTATTACCGGACAAGATAATGGAATGGCCCTGTGATAGATTCCTATTTGGGAATGGAGCATGGGTGAGGGAACCCGACTTGATTTAAGACCCTTTTTGGTGTCATTGTGTCTTTACTTTTAGTTTCATTGTAGACACTTGTCACTTGGGATTTTCATAGAATGATTTCCCTTTTTAGTTGAGTATTGTATTTCTTATTTTGACTATCATGTGACTTGGTATCATTCTGGTTATTCATATGATTCCACAATTATTTATTGTTTTTATTCTTTTGGTGTTTTATTCTGATAAAAGAGGGTATAGTATACCCATGACTGAATTACCAAACCCTTACTTCTAGTCACAACCCTCTAGCATATTGGGATGCACACTTGAGGGAATGTAGCCAACTGGATCGGGGCACCGTTTAGTGGCAACCAGGTTGGGACATTACAATCATATTTTAAATTTTTTTAATGTTATAATAGTTCAATTATACATATTTTAATCCAATTCAGGATATTAGAATCATTTTTTTTAAATTATATATAAAAACTTATTTAACTTTTGAACATTTGTACTTTAAAAACTCACTTTCTCACCACATCTGTAGAATTAGAGACAATCTCAATTTTCCCACTTTTATCATTTGAATTTGGAAAAATGGAAATACATGGTTTTTATTAGTATAATATTTTTGTTTTAATAAGATCAAATTTATTTTTGACCAAAATTATTAGCGAATGTGATTAAAATTAATTACAGTGATTAAGGTAAAATTAAGCTTAACAAGGGACTGAACCATAATATTAAGGAAAAAAATGACACGGAAACTTGTCGAAAAACAATTGGATGAAAATAGTTTGACCACATACCCTATCGGTTCTTATTTTATGGGTTATTGGGATATTATTAAAGGGATGTTCCCAATATAAAAGGTTAAGTAAAGAAAGAAACAAAAAATGAACTTTCCTTACCTTTAACATTAATAAAACATTTAGATATGTAAAAAACCATATTATCAGTTATATATATAATTTTTAAATATAAATGGGTCAACAGTATCATAATAATTTATCATTAATTTTTAATGATGATTTAGTTACATAAAATTCTTTAAAAACACTGACGTGGTGAATGTTTCATTCATAATTATCTAAATTAAATGATAATATAAATATAAAAAGTAAAGTACATTGATTGAATTATTAACATTAGTTATTTTTGGAAATGAATATATCACGTTAAAAATATTTAAACATAATATATTTTAATTACAATATTCTTTTGATATTTTAAAATTAAAATTAAATAAATAATGTTGAAATTGACGTTAAAGTTATTTTACAATAAATGATATATTAATATATTATTTAAAATTAATTTAAATCCTATATTCTTAAAATTGATTTGTAAGTATTTATTAAATATTAAATATGGTATAGTAATGTTCTAATTGATCTTTTATAATATATATATTGACCCATATACTATAAAAATATTGGCAATAGTGTTTGGGTTTAAGTAGTGTTTTAGCACGTGGCTTATTTTAAAATAAATTACCAAAAAAATATTGATTTATTTATTTTATAAATTATATACCACGTTAATAATTAAGTGGATATATATTTTATAATAAATATCACTTTATTTTATTTTTAATGGTTAAATTACTTTGGATAGAAAACCTGATGCTTAATGAAAACGAGAATGATAGATTTAGGGAATCTTAGAAGCTAAGGAACCAAATTATTAAAAAGAACATATTTTTTGGGGTAGAGGTTTTTATTGACCCTTATCTCTATTTAATTCATTATTTTTCCATTTTAGAGTCACATTAGGTATGGAATACCTCCCATTAATTAATACCTTTTGGTATTTACAAGAGTGCCACTCCCCCTCCTTATAAAAGGCCACCACACCTCCCACTTCCACACACATCCCAAACCACTTAGGTTAAGACAATATCTACTCAATTAACATCCCAAAATCACTCCATTACTCCTTGAAGTCTCCCTTTTGGAATAAATTAATTCAAGGAATTCTTTAGGTGAAAACTAAAAGGTGTTACCCGATTAAGATGTATCGTCTTTCTTTAAACAATTTAGTTTTATTTCCATTCCCCACTCCCTAAAATATTATTAATTCATACATATATACTAAATATAATATCCTAAATTCCCTAGGTTATTTTAATGTTAATATTATGATATGTAGTACCACACATATCTATATAATGTGCAGTGAATATATTTTTTATGTGTACGGTGAACTACCACCTCCCAAAATGATGATTGATCATTTTTTCTTTATAGCATCTTATGATGGCCATTATGATGGACACTCAGTTTATATATTATATATATGAGATTTATTATGTATTTATGCTTATTTAATTATTTTATAACACATACCATTATACTTTCCACTTTTTTTAAATACGATAACATCATTTGTAGAAGTGTGGACTACCGCTCCCTCAAAGTGATGTGGCTCATTCAAACTATACATAGAACATATAAAGGTAGGTTTTAATGAAACTATATAACATATATGAGAAATATAATTTATGTAAATTATAATATACATCTGTACCAATTAATTTTCATTATTTTAATATGTTAAAGATATGAAAGGAGCATTCATGCGTACATACGACCTATCGTCTCCACGAATAGTGCAATTCATTTCATATATATAAACATTATAGATTATTATAAATATGTATATACTAAATATATATATATGATAATTAATTAATTGTTTAAATTCTGTAGATAATGAAGTCATAATCTAATAAATAGAACTAGCATGTCACAAGTCAAAACATACTTGAGAAAACTAGGCAACTAACACCCAAAATAGTTAAAATAATTAAATAGTGTTAAGAAATGGATAATGAATGTTTTAATAAGTTAATATATGATATTATAAACTTGATTATGGTTTTATATAAGTTATTAACATGTTTTAAACCACTACACAAGAGGATAAATACAACACAACAAAATAAAGGTTAATGTAATGGATTTCATCTCAATTTTCATTCCATTGACACTTATCTATTATTATGCTTGAATTTACTTTTTTTAGTGTATATAATTCAATTTAACAAGTTATTTCGTGAATATCCTTACTATAATGATATTATAAGATTCATTTGATGATATTCCTTCATAGTAAATTATGATTTGAGTGTTTTAAATTGGTATGGAATACTTTGGAATGCTTAAGGATTACTTACCTCAAGATTGTTTTAATAAACCTTAAGTGGTATTTACATTGAAAAACATCAAAAAACCTTTATGTTATTTATCATCCACTTAGGAGTTTTTGATAGGTATATATAATTTATTTAACATGTTTATTTAATAAGTCATGTTATTTTTTTGATTATTTGATTTGAGGAATGCTTTAATCAAGAAATAATGGGTGGGCCCCAGACTTCATATAGTCCCTCGATACATCAACAGGTTATCATGAGAAAAATAAGAAGGAAAAATTAAATGCGGGTCTATCCTTTGTTTTAACCATATTGTGAACGGTATTGATGTTATAGGATTTCATGTTCCTTATACATAACGTCCAATAATTAAGCTTTTCCTTAATATAGAATCAGTTATTATTTATCCATGAGATTTTTTTTACATTTATATGGATATAGTTCATTCATATTTTATTGAATAGATGGCAACTGTTTCAGTTTCTTACCTATCCATATTGATTTTTTATTATCTAGTTATTGAATGGCATGTGTTTTCAATTAATCACCTTTCCATGTTGATTTATTCTCACTAATTCATTATTGATTCTGCTTTAATTACCCTTAACGAGCATTTGAGTCACCCTTATTATTTTTCCATTCCCTAGTTTATGAATAAGAAATATTTTAATAAGAATTAAAGTATTATTTTTAATTTCTTTTTATTATATACCATGCTTGTATTTAATTTTTTCCAATGTATAATGGGGTACCATGTATGTAATCAGGCTTTCTAAGACTGATAAACTATTCGGTCCTTCAGTATTTGAATCCTTGTAATCATAATAATGTAATAAAAAAAGAACCTAATCTAGGATTCTTTGTTCGCGGTGTTATAGTTGGTATCAAAGGAATTTTAGTAGCACCCTTGAAAACTATATTCAGAAAAATTATATTAAAGAGCTTGAAACTAAGATAGACATTAATGATAAGTATAGAATAACATGCTATAATTTTGTTAAGGTGGAGATTATGTGGGTATTCCTAGAAATACAACCCTATCTGGATACTACAAGTGGATGTGGTTCTGGCATAGATTTACCTAGGAGTAATAACTTTTATAAGGTGTGTTGGGCCTGACTCAGTGTAACCTTGTACATGACAACCGACCTTACTTCACATCTAGTTTGATAGTCCTTGGGGATACACTTATTTCTCATTTTATTTACAAACAATTTTGAAGGATTTAAATTTAAAGATGCTCACAAAGAAACCATTTTTACTATAATGAGAAAATATATTCATAAATATTTCAATTTATTTTAAGTGTTTCGTTGATTTTAGGATTATACATTATGTTAGGAATTAATCCAGTACATTCCATTATTTATAAATAGTGTCTAACAGAAGGAATGATGAATCCACCAATACACATGATCCAAAGAGTAATAATGATCATATATTTAGTGTTCTTAATCCAACTTTTTGAAGGTAAATACTCTCCCAAGTATTCTCATCATATGAGGAAATAATATCATGTGATAACGAGATAATTAAAGAATTATCCATATAATATGGCTTTAAAGGGAATAAAGAAAATAAGAGGATGGTAGAGAAAAATATGGATAAAGGGAAGAAGGGAAAGATGATTTTCCCACATGTGATACCTATGGAAAGAATCACCCAAGAAAATTCATGAAGGGAATGAGAGTTTTTCATAATTGCGTAGATAAGGGTCACCATGCTAAAAATGGAAAGGAAAAAATAAAAAGGTTATTATTCAGTGTTATAACTATAAGGAAATGGGACACTAGGAAAATAAATGTCTCAAGTGTCAATGGAATATATACCAAGTGATTCTGTTGGATAATGGTCATGTTTTTATACTCCTTCAGATGAAGAGGAATGATTAATAAGCCTATTCAAAAATTATGTCATCTGAATATTTTATCAACAATGTACTGGTTATAATATTTATGAAATATATAAGGATTTTACTATAGTAACTTTTAAATAAATATTTGAGATCATATAATTAATGTTACTAAGAAAATTTATTTAGTATAAAGTTATTTTTTTAACACATAATTGATGGAAAGAAAACCCTTAATATGTTCTTGATGTTGACATAATGATGAATAAATGATTTATTAGGATAAAAACTCACTAACTTGTAACTATTTAATGACTTGTCTATAAGGGGTCTAAAATATCATTGATGGAGTTTACAACACTTTTTTATTTAAGGAATATATCCAATAACATGTTTTTTACTTATGGAATAAGGATTAATGCATATTTCCAACAAGGTGTTATAGTGATTAGAGTTATTTCAAGACATAAAGAGGATACAAGATGATGTTATTCACATTTTTTGGATGTGAAAATTTAGATTTACCTCATGTTTATTGAATGCTAAGGATAAGTTCATTTTGGAAAATCAATGATCTTCCATACAAAGCGCTTGATGAAAATCATTTATAAAAGTTAACCATTTATGAAATGTTTTAATTTAAACTTTAGATATGATTTTAAATATTGATATTTTACATCACTATATATTGAATCTCTATCTAAAAGATAAATTCAAAATAGTTCAAGGAACTATCAAAGGATAATATTATGCTTATAGAAACCAACCAAGTAAGTATTTTTACTAATATTATTAGAAAATGAAATAAATCCTCAACTCTAGGAAAAATGATCCCGAAACCTAAAATGTTGACCTAATACCTTCATTTACAATGAATCAAATTTCCCACTAGATCATAATGGATTTTGGGATTTTTTATTGCTAATTTCCTCCTAACCATGTTCTCTATCACCCTTCATCAGAACTTGATAGTTAAATTTTTCTTTTGTATCTATGATTCGATTTCTAAACTATGTTATCCTATTAGGGAACCTCTTTATGTTACCATTTTACTTTCCTTTCTCTATTATTAAGAAGATGTGTTTTAACCCTATTTTTGATGTGGGGTTTTCTGAAAATAGTATTTTCAAATATCAATCCCTTTTTTACTAAGATCAAGTTTAAATTGTGAGGATGCAATTAAAATAAGGTGGGGAGAATGTAACACCCTAATAAATTAAAATGATTTTATTTTAGAATAAAATTAATTTTTTCCCCATATTTTTTTATACACAACACCTTTTTAAGATTATTCCATAAAAAACATGGGATTAACTTGAACACAAAAATTAGTATTACTACCTTCTAATGGTACACTTTTTTAAAAATAAAATTTGAAATTTTATAAATTTTATTTTTCAAAATAAAATTCATTTTTTGATTTGGAATACCAAAATTATCATAAGGTGAATTTTTTGTATTTTTGGATAATTTTCATCTTTTTATGAATATTGAAAAATACTAACTGGAAAGTAACATTTTTATTTCCAAACACTTTTAAAGGAAAAGTGAGAAACCACCCAGTTCAAAAACTATAAGAAATTCTAAAGAAATTGGAAAGAAACTTTAGCCTACTAGAAAAATTATCCCCAAAAAGTTTCCAAGATATAGAGGATAACCAAGTGTTTGGAACATCCTCTAAGAGGTCTTCAAAATGAATTTCCGGATTTTCCCAAGTCTACATGTACTCCTCTTGATCAATCTTCCCATTATTGAATCCCTTTATTAGTATAAGGCATTTCTTGTCAATCCATGCACTCTGATATTAATTGGTAACCACATTTAACGACCATCCCATCACCCTGTTAGCTTCCTCATTAGTGTATTTAATCACCAAAAAACATTCCACCATATCTTCATCCAAATGTAAAAGAATCTATGATGATTGCTCGTGGGATACACCTAACACCCACTTCTTAAATGGCGTATCCTGATGGGATGCATCCACATGTTTCACATGATCTACCTGGGAAACAGAGGCTTCGGGATCACTTTTAATCATCATATCATTCATCTTTTAGGTAGAACTTGTTTCCATTAGAAGAGGTAGATTTGAATAATCTTTCCCTCTTTCCTACTACCCTTCATATTTTTCCTCCTTGGGTTGGGAGGACCTCTATCTTAAAAATCATCATCAATATCACCATATGAATAATCTATAGCACATCATTAGACACCCTCTACTCATCAGTCCGAGCTACAACAATTCATTAAAATGGATCTTCATTTACCAACACTTCAAAGAGGTTTCCCAACTTAATAGCTGGAAACTCCCTCCTTGGACTGGATATGATCGGAATCCGACCACTATTTTATGCTCTTGTCCCTTGCCAACTAATTTATCCCCATCCCTTCCAGTCATCTGAGATCTACCTCTTCCATTAGATCCACTTCCTATCCATACTACCTCTACATAAAAAGAGGAAATGGAAGGCCTAGACCTACACCAAATTCCTTCACTATCTCAACTTCTAATAAGTTACCAGTGACACAATGCACATATCCTCCTAGTGGACTATCCAAAGGTGCGCCAGCTAAAGAGGGGAAAACACTCCCAACCTGTATTGCATCAGAACCCTCATGCTCCAAATTAGTAGGTGCCTTAGGATCACTCTAGTCCTTACAAAAGTGTTTGAAAACATCACCCACCAATGGGTTGCCACCCTGTGAACCACACAACACCTCCTTAACACCAATTAGATGTTCTAATTGGCTCTGACTAGAAAAACCTTCAACAATACTCAACCTTTTTATGCTTCTATCTAGGTCTACACCCTTATGATGAAAAAGTTCCTTCTTCCCACATGTACATGCTACCACTAGATGTACCAGTTTTTTACAGTATGAAAAAAAGTCAAACCATGTCTCATAAACTATCAGTTGTTTGTGGAAGAACTCCTCGTCCACAGTAATCAACACAAACTCAGGAGGTATTCTTGAGAAATACATTTATGCACATATTTAGGGATAAACTGGGTGATAGAGAGCTCTAGGTCTAGAGTCAGCACACAAAAATCTACCACATAGGTTCCCTAACATTCTAAAAATTGAAATATTTTGAAAAGGTAAAGTAATTTCCATGAAACTAACCTAAATCGCCACTGTAAGGGAGTCATGTTTCATATGGAAGTCATACGTCTATCAGAAGAGATAGAAAAAAGACCATTATAGTTTTTCAGTGCACTGGACCATGCCTTGACCATATCATCCTTTGATGCAAAGAGAATCAAAATATGTCTTGAATCAAGAAAACCCATCGTTTCTCTATCATGTAATCCACATGACCTGAAGATGTATCTATCAAACAAATCCACTGAAAGCTGCCTCTTCTTGAACCAAGAAATCAAGAATAGATTCAAGAATACCCAAAGCCTCGTTGAACTCTGGGGTCAAAATCTAATGATTCAGAACTCCATTAAGTAGATTTAGGACTTTAGGACTACAATAAATCTAGGGGAAAGGGGGATGAAAGTCGGGTTTTTACATTAAAAACCCACTTTCTTACCATGTTTGTGGGATTAACATTAATCTTAATTTTCCCACTTCTGTGATTTGAAATTTGAAAAAAGAAAAGAAAAATTTGTAATTAGTATATTATTTGTTGTCTAATAAGTTCAAACTATTTTTTTTACCAAAATTATGAGTGAATGTGAATAAAATTAATTATACAGATTAAGGTAAAATTAATCTTAAAAAGGGACAAAACCACAATATTAAGGCCCAAAATGACTTGGACACTTGTCCAAAAACCATTAGCTGCCAATATTCTAACCCCATACCCACTTGGCTCAAATTGTATGGGTTATTGTGATATTATTAAATGGAAGTGACCCATATAATGTTTTATTTAAGTAAAGAGACAAAAAGTTAACTTTCATCACCTTAAACATTTATAAAACTTTGAGATATGTAAAAAAACATCATATTTTAGGCTATAAGTGTCCTTTTGAAATATTAATGGGTCAATGTTATCCTAATAATTTATCATTAATTTTTAAAGATGATTTAGTTACTTAAAATTATTATGAAATGCTAATGTAGTGATTATTTTGTTAATAAATAACCAAACAAAATTATAGGATAAATATTAAAAGTGAAGGAAATTAATTGAATTATTGACTTTAATTATTTTTTTAGATGAACATATATTGTTACACACCTATAAGATTAATATATTTGAATTTAATTTTTTTTTATATTTTAAAATTAAATTTAAATAAATAATGTCAAAATCGACATTATTGCTATTTTATGATAAATGATGTTTTATTAAATGATTTAAAATTAATAAAAAACATCTATTCTACAAGTGATTTGTAAGTGTTAAAAAAATTTAAATATTTTCTATTAATAGAATAATTGAAATTTTATAGTTAACATATTGACCAATATACTTTAAAAACATTGTTACCATGGTTCGGGTTTAAGCAGTGCTTAAGGACGCCACATACATTTGTTTTAAAATAAATTTCCAACACACATGGGTTCATTGTCTTATTAATTCGATATTATATTAACAATTCATTGGATCTATATTTTATAATAATTATCACTTTACTTTAGTCTTTATGGTTATATTACATAGGTTAGAAAATTAGATGCTTTAATAAAAACAAAAAATGATAAAATTTGGGATTCTTATAACTAAGGAACTAAATTATTAAAATGATCACATTTTTTATGGTAGATATATATATCATTAATTATTTCCCTTTAACCGATTATTTTTCTATTTTTGATACACATCAGTTATGTTAGACCTCCCACTAATTAATACCTTTTTGTATTTAAAAGAGTACCACTCTCCCTCCCTTGTAAAAGGACACCACCCCTACCACTTCCTCACACCTCTCAAACCACATAGGTTCAGCCATTATCTACTCAATTAACTTTCAAAATCCATAATATACTTATTTAATCCCCCCTTTGGACATAAATCAACCCATGTAATCCTTTGGGTGCAAACCAAAAGGAGTTACCCAATTAATAGGCAACGTCTTTCCTTAAACTATTTAGTTTTATTTCTTTTCCCCACTACCTAAAATATTCTTATTTCATTATTATTTAACAAAAATGTTATAATAAATATAATAGGATGTGATAATGTTATTATTTCTACCTACACTTACTCATACATCCATATAATGGGCAACCAACATATTTCTTAGGTGTACGGCGAACTGCCGCCTCACAAAATGATGAAGGCTCGTTTTTATGTTACCGCCTCTTGTCGTGGAAATTATGATGGAAAATTGGTTTATATATGATATATATGACATTAAATATATATTTATGGTACTGTAATTCCTTTATAACACATACCATTAAACATTTTACTTTTTTTAAATATGATAACATCTTTTGTGGAAGTGTGGACCACCACCCCCTCAAAGTGTTTTGACTCATTAAAATTATACATAGAATGTACAAAGGATGGTGTTAATAAAACTATGAAACATATATTACATAGATATTATACTATAATTAAAATATACATATGTATAAATTACTTTTCAATCTTTTAATATGACAAAGAAATGAAATTAGCGTTCATGCGTACGTATGACCTACCGTCTCCATGAACAATGCATTTCATTTAATATCTCCAAACATTATAGATTATTCTAAATAAATATTTAATGAAAACATAAATGATAATTAATTCCTATTACAAATTATGGATATGTTGAACTCGTGATCTAATTAATAGGAACAAAAAACCACAATTCAAAACATACATGAGAAAACTAGTCAATTAACACCATAAATATTTAAAACAATGAAAGAGTGTTAACAAACAGGTAGTGAATATTTTTAAGAAGTTAGTATATGATATTATAAAAAATATTATGGTTTTGTTATAAGTTATTAAAATATTTTAAACCACCACTCATGAGGATAAAGACTACATACAAAATAAAGTTTAAGGTAAGGGATTTCATCTCAATTTACAATACACTGAGACATACTTGTTATTATGAACCAATTTACTTTTATTTGGTGTATATAACACCCTTTAACTTGTTATATCATCAATTTATTTACTATCATGATATTATAAGTTTCATTTGATGTTATTAATTTATATGAAATAATTATATAAATGTTTTAAAGTGGTATGTGATGCTTTGGAATGTTTATTGATTATTATCCTTAAGAATGTTTTAATGATATTTAAGTGGTATTTCCATTCATCAAAATCAACAACCATTATTATTATTTATGAACCACTAAGTAATTATTTATAATTATTAATTAATTATTCAATACAGATATTTGATAAGCCACATTTTTAATTTCAATTATTTGATATGTGGAATGCTTTGGACAAGCAATAATGGGTGGGGCATGGACTTTATATAGCCCCTAGATGCATCGACCTCATGATACAAATATGTTAGAAAAATTAAATGGATTTCTATCCATAGTTGTAACCATCTTGTGAAAGTTCATGAGGGTATAGTTTTTCATGTGACTTAGACATGATGTTTAATAATTAAGTATTTCCTTCATATAGATTCAGTTATTACTCATCCATGAGATCTTTTATTAACATTTATTTGGATATTGTTCATTCTCAATTTATTGAATAGATGGAATGTCTTTAAATTTATTACCTTAACATATTTATTTTACCTTTTCCAGTTATTAAATGAAATATATTTTTAGTTAATCACCTTACCATGTTGATTTATTTTCATTGATTAATTTTTTCTTCTACTTTACTTACCCTTATTGAGAATTTGAGCTCACCCTTATTATTTTTCCTTCCCCTAGGTTATGAAGAATAAATATTTTAATACGCATTAAAGGATGTTGTCTATTTCTATTTTTTATGTACCATGTTTGTATTTCTATTTTCCAAACGTGTTATAGGTATCTTGTATATAAACTATATTTCCAAGACTACTAAATTGATCGGTCCTTTAGGATTTTATTCCTTTTAATCATTCCATTTTTATAAAATAATGCATAGAATCCTTGATTTTAGGTTCATGATGTTACATATACATCATCTTTATACGATTAGTAGGTTTATTGGTTATTTATAAATAATAACCCTAGTACTCATTATTGGTGAAATAAATTGAATTTAGAGGATGTACACTAGGCTGGAAGTCAACAGTCAGATAAGGTTCTATGTTTTTTTCACACATTTTATTAAGAGTGACTCTACTATGTGTTATTCTTAAGGGATAAAATGAAACATTCTCAAATATTACACTATTATTCTCAAAACATGTTGCATATGTGGCAAGACTGGCCATTTAAAGTAATTATATTTCCATTATTCATGATTTCATATAGATAAATCGGGATAGGATTTTGATATAGGACCGCAATTTTATGTGCAGACCCTATAAGTGTCAGTAAAATAGGTGACTCAAAAGCCTCTGAGTCATTATGGAGTGGCAGATGGCAGAAATTATGTAGTTGATAAAACATTATCTAATATGGGAGATGGACCCTAAACAGTTAATGGAATGGTCTATATTTATTCTATACATTATATTTTATGGTTTTATATAGGAACATCCTATTCAATAATATTTTTTTAATTGGTTGCTAGGTTTTATTTAAAAGTTATATTCTCTTCTAAGATACTAACTATTGATTCACCCAGGGGAAATAAAGTGGACTATTTTCATATTTTTATGGACTATTTGTTGGTGTTAGTGAGCTTTGACTATGTTTATAGATTTGAAATCCTAGATATTAAATTTTTTGATGTAATCCTTGGAACAAACTAATTCACTAGTTATAAAGAAAAAAAAATATTATTATTTGACATTATTGGAATTTATTTCTCTCAAGGGGGGAGACATTCATTTCTACCAGTGAATGGGACATTGAACTGGGTAGAGTGAGGATAGATCCTCATATTAGAAAATTATTTTTAGTGTAGATATCTGTAATGATCCTCATAGTGTATTAGACAGTGAATCTCTCCTCTTTCCTTCATATGGTAGAACTACATTTGTATTTTTCTAGAGGACTATTTATTATTACCCCTAGACATGGGGAGTTGAGTTTTAGAATGATCTTGTTCCTAGTGTGAAACCCATATCAATTCACCAGTATAACATACGACCAGTATAATTGAAATAGACAAAGGTGAGGAATGATGATTTGAAGTCTAAATTCATCATCATAATAAATACTTCTCCTTTGGGTGATCCAGTATTATATTAAAAAACAATGTTTGTTAGTCTATGGATTTTTTTATACCTTTAGAGGTTGATTCTGATACCTACAAATATTAGGTAACCATTTCCAAAAATAGATGACTTTTGAGATAAATTGGGGGTGCTCGGTGGTTAACAAATATTGATATGTGTTTAAGATACCTTCAGCATCATTTTGGAGATAAATACATACTAAAAAAGTTATTAGGATAAAGTATAGGTTATATGAGTATCATTTTATTCCATCCGGATAGATGAATACCCTAATAGTTCTCATGGAATACATGAACAATATATTTCACCCATACATAGTTTCTTTCATCATTATGATCATTTATGGAAACTTAATATATCCGAATATGCCAGAATCTCTTTCAATACATTTGGATATTATAATGAGTATTCTTTGGGAACATCAATATTACACCAAGTTCATAATGTATCGCTTTTGGATACGAGAGCTGAACTTACTATGGAATGTGGTCTCTAAAGAGTGAATATTAGTTGACCCAGGGAAGGTCGACATGGTCATTTCATGGTCATGGTTGAGGAATGTATAAAAAATCATTGTTTACATCGATTTTATGTGTACTACATGAGGTTCTCTTGGGACATTCCTATCTTGGTTGATCCATGATCACACTTAATAAGATGAATTTCATGTTTCAATTAGAAAATTAGTGTGAATATGTTTTCTTAGTGCTAAAGAAAAGGCTGATGTAGACACCAATCCTTATTCTTCCTAGTCCTGGGGTTAGCTATGACATGTGTAATGATTTGTCTGGTATTGTCTTGGTTGAATTTATAATACCAGTTTATAAGTTAGTTTCATACATGTATGATTTTTTGTGACCACAAGAGTGTAACTACCATACTCATGGCTTATATTTAGAATATGTGGTTAATATGTTGAAATATTGGTCAAACCATCTCTTCCATGAGAGATCTATCCTATATATAGACCACAATATTCTATGGTGTTAATTTTTTCATCATAAACAAAATATTTAGCATAGGTGTTGGGTAAAGTAACTACTGACGTTTGAATTTGATGTGATATATTTTCCACTGATATGAAATGTATTTGTAGATGAAATGAGTAAGAAAACATAAGAATGAGGGGAAGAAACATTAGAACAAGGTTGGAAGGTCATGGAATTATTGAAAGACAACCATGTAGGTGTAAATATAGCTAATTGGGAAATTTATTACAAACCAGTAGTGACCATTTTCTCATTTGTGGAATGAGTGGGGGCCTATTAGAAGATTCATCATTAGTTTTTTCCAATGTGTAGATGTTTGGTTAGGGATGGTTCTATTTATAGTTGGGATTTTGAAATATGTGGATTGATTCGAGATCTTACAAGGTTCATGGTTCCATATTCCATGAGATTGGATCTAATGAAATCCACTTATTCTTAATAGTGGTAAGTGCATCTGGGGTTGACCATGATGTATCATGATGTCAAGTAGCAGTTCTGGAAGCTCAAAAAGAAGAGATAAATTTATGGATTTATATCCCATTTTCTAGCATATTATAGTATTATTTCCAAATACAAGATACCTAGAGGGGTTTTCCCGCCACATTGTGTGCCTTTTTTGAAGTCTGATATGGTGACAAAATACTTTATTGCAAGGTTTCCCAGAACCTCATGATGTCAAGAAAATTTTTAGCTTGTATTGGATCAGATAACTAAGGAGGATCAATTCATATTGATATGAGAGATGAACTTAGTGGATAATATAGAAAATATATATGTTCAAGGGACCGTGTAGCTTGATAGAGTTAATTTGAGTGTGTAATATGAGAGAGATTCCTCATTTACATTACATTTCTAGAATGGATTAAAAAAGTTTATATGGACTCAATTAAATATCAGTATTAAATTACATCCTCATACTAATAGGAATCTAGTGACAATGACAAAGAACATAGAGGATATTATTTGGGTACTCAATTAAAGATGAGTATTACATTTAAGTTTCATTATGGGATGCCTTTTTGTTCACCTATCTATTAGAATGAGGCTGGGGAATCTTCATTTATTGGGATGAGTATGGTGCAGGAGACCTTAGAGTGAATGAAGTTTATTTCAAAACAGCAGGTTATGGATCAGTATAGAAATAAGTTATATTCTTAAAGAAGTGAAAATCCTTGTAGTTTTCTATGGATGATAATACGTTCTGGTAGATGTCCCCCAAATTGGGGAATATTTATCCAAGGAGGATATTAAAATTTCCAATGCGGTACGTGGCACAATTCAAGACCATAAAATGCATTGGGAAAGTTTCTTATCAGTTAGATCATCCTAACTAGTATAATGGTATGTAAAATGTGTTCCACATGTCTCAATAATAGATATATGAGCTTGATCCAATGCATGAGGTCTAATCATACGATGTTAAGCTATAGTAGTTTTCATATTTTTTATAACAAAATGTTTTTATAGTGCATCAAAAATAGAAGTTGATGTGAAGTAAAATGATTTCTCTTATTTGGTTTCAGTGGCTACGCGGATGGATGTATATAGATATTTGGGAGTGGGAAACTGAAATACCAGAAAAATCACTAATGTTGTTCGAGTTAAACTCGAGGAATAATTATTGGGGATAGAAATTACTAAAAGAAATAGAATTTTGATACCTTTATTTCATGTATGTACCTTTTCAACATTTCAATATCTTCTTAGAATTTTTTTAAGTGTTTATAGGTGGGTTAGTGGTTTTCAAGAGGACCGAACTGTGTTATGTCAAGGATGGGGGAATTGGTATAACTTTTTAAACTATTGAAATTTTACCTTCCAGCAGATGGGAACCTAGAGGCTCAAAGAGGTGGATCCTAGGTAGTGGTGATTATATATATAATTCAACATCCTATTAATGGTGATATTCATAAGAGCTCGATATTTATAATATCCACTAGTTGGTCGATGGTACCCAATAGAGCTTAATAGAGATACCGATTTAATAGGAATTTTTCTTAAAACCTGAACATTGATAATTTTTCCTCATTATACCTTTATCTATTCAACTCCTAGAACCATAGGGTTACCCTTTAGTTTTTGGGGACATTATCTTCCCTTATAACTCCTCTTTTCATTGCTCTAATAATTATTTTATCATGCATTATTGATCTAATGAGTTCCTTCACAAATATGATGAATCCCCTTCTCCTATTCTTGGAAACCCCCTATTTGAAACATGACATATTGATCGAATATAAGTATTTCGAAATTTTATAAAAATGGTTTTTATCACCATTGGTAGGATTGTAATATGGATTCATGGATTCATAATATACACAATTCTTAGACTAAGATCATTGTCGGTATCAGGTCATCTCAGGTATATTTGAAATTGACTAACCCTTAGAGTGTGATTTCTTCTAAACCACGATACTATGATTATAAAGAGTTTTAAAATAGTTATTTTTTTCACATATTGTTATGTTTCTAGACATAAAATATGTCCCTTTACATTTATCTTTGTTTCAACAAATGGTGGATGCTCATGACTTTGGCACATATTTTATACATGTTATTTTCATTATTGTTTGAAATCCCCCATGAGACCTATTTATGATTCAAGATCACATGATTTCTGTGAGTCTATAATTAGACATACTCTTGTGATTATATCATGTGGAATATGATGATTATGATACATTATTTATGGATGTAATATTGATATGTCATCTATATCTTGTATCATTAATGTTGTTCTTTTTTCTTACTAATGATAATGTAAGTTGAACCTCATGGACTATTTCCTTAATAGGGATGATTTAAATCTCTATTTAGCTTGATTTGTTTTATTTTTCTAGGATATATGTTCAAGTCATGTTTTTATACTATCCCATTATGGGGGATCTGTCAGGTTCTTGTTTATTTTTCCTTCTACAATTGTATGGAAGATGGTAGAGTCAGCTTCTGGTGACTAGGCATATATATTATTTTTCTGTGATATAATTTAAGATTATAAATGTTTTTTAGATTCATGGTAAGCTCATGTGTACATTATGAACTTTTTTTAAGGGTATTTGGTGGCGTCCTACTAAAATTTGTACTCACACACAACTCAATAATTTCTATGTGCTTGTAAATATCATGCACATGGATCAGGTGAAGGGAGAGGGACCCATGTCACATGGTTAAGAAATTTTAGTCATAGGATACATACATTTTAATGGTGTTCAGTGTATATTTATGTTCTAACTTTTCTTAACTATATTTCCTTTTACATAGTTTCTTTTATTTATCTTCATTTTATGTATCTAAAATTCTATGTAGATATTTCATGGGTTGGTTTTATTTTTTTATGCCATGACTCTACTGATTATATATTAATTCTTAATTTTTTATTTTCAACATTGGTTAAATTATTTTACTTTGATATTTACCTAGTACTATTGGAAAGGAATCTATATCATGTTTTATAGGCACTATCCACTAGATGGAAAACTCTTGCATATGGGGAGGCATGTATGGGGATGTGTTGAATGATGGCACATACCTGATTTTTTTGGATTGGGGTGTCACAAAATGAATATATATCAGGTTTAATAACTTGTTTATTATTTTCTCATTGATTTGATATGGGTTAGATAATAAATATTAGGGTTAGGACCTAGGAAGGAGAACTATTTCAATTTCTATCTGGAACTGTATAGTGGACCTTTGAGTTTCTTTAAAGTGAGAATTTATGTTTTTTATTATTTGATGTTATTATTGATTAAATTCATCTTAGTTGAAAAACATGTTGTTGGAATACTGATTTGTGGGATTTGGGGTGCACTTAAGAATCATAATTAGGTACATATGATAATATTATATATACCTATTCTTTTCATTAGATAGAGCCCAAATAAATAAATTCCCATTGAAATTATGATATGTGCATTAGTTTATTATTTCACATATTCTTTTATTTTATCTTGTTGTGATATATTATTGAGTTTATATATGTGGTTGTGACTGAGGTTATCGTGTTAGAGATTTGTATAAGGTATGGGTTAGTTCTTATGGATTTATTCTTTGTTATTGTGGGTGTCCTTTTAGGATGATCCTTGTTGTGAACCCTTGTGTGTGTTTTGTTCAAAAATTTCTCTTCTAAAATATGTTTATAGATTTATATAATGTTTAATTTAGAGTTTTAAGAAATGTATCTTCATGGGTGTCTTGAACATCCACCACCTATTTTATATGAGGATATAAGTAAGAATGATCATGTTTTACTCTATAGGGTCAAGAAATAAAACTGGTCCTATGAGGACTCTTTTGACTAGGTCTTGTTCATGGAGGAGGGGCCCATATGGGATGGCTGGAAATGGTTGATTATGCCTATGTCTTCCTGATCCAGCACACCCTGTACATCTAGGGCACCAGAGTCCCTCAAAAAATAGAGGATTCTATTTGTGTCCTTGAAAGGATTTTTGACCTTATGGTGACCCCAAAGGGTCAAGAAGGTTGATGTTGGAACTCTTATTCCTCAAGGTGATACTAGATGGTTGTGGGATGTTATGATTCAAGGGTTTAGATGGTAAGGGATAACATGAGTAACCAAAATAGGCATATTCTTCATGGATAATTCCCTGATACACTAAATCTATAACATGATCAGAAGTCCATAAAGATCTATATAGGGATTATGATAGTGTCCACCTATTTAATATGTTTTACTAAGATGATTCATTTAGATACACTTCCTTATGGAAATGGGGAATATAAGGCCAGAATTTTATAGATTAATATTCCACAGAAGTAGAAAAAAATATTATAAACTTCAATCTAATGACATAAAATGTATTATTTTGTAAATCACTAACAATATATAAAGGAATCAATGAAGATATATACGTATGCCTTATTTGTGATTTTAGTGGATCAAAAGGTGATTTCCCAAATGTAATACTAGTTTCTCATTCTAGTAGAAAGAAAAAAAAATCAATGGATGGATTATAGGGTGGTAGTTGGAAGTCATAGTAGAGATTATGTTCTTAAAATAATTCTATGGGGAGATACACATATAGGTATTATAATTATATATGTAAAGGATGAATTCTCATTGACTATCCTATTACTCTCAAGTATAGCCCAAATTGTGGCAATACTGGTTATATAATGTGGTTCTATTCAATGTATTTATGATTTCATATAGATTAGTCAGGGTAGTGTGTGAGTAAAATACCTCATCAGTAGGTGAAGGCCCCACAAGGTTAAGTAAATAATGTGACATGTGAGCCTCTAAGTCATCATGGACTGGTGTTATATAGTGTAACACCATAACAATTTAGGATATATTTATATTAAAATTAAATTTCTTTGGCAACTTGTGATACATGAAGCCCTGAGTTTAAATAAAATATAATATGGTATATTGATTTAACATACCTGTTAAATTGGAGGAGTGAATAGTAATAACCACATCTTGAAAAAACCATGACTAATGTTTTTAGATAAATCAAATATATTTATAAATAAGTACTCAATTTTTAGAAATGACATTATAAAATTTTATACTATGATTTCTTTAAAAATGGTTTTATTAATATTTTCTAGAAAGTATTAAGATTAATTTCAACCAATTTTAGAAATTTTAATTTAATAAAATTTATATCATTTTTTAGATTCACATTATCTAAATTAATTTATTGTAAAATTACAAGATTTTTTTAAAATGAATGAATTTTAGTGAATAGTGAAATATAAATAATCGTCCAATAATAAATTTATTTTCATTAAGTAATTTAATTTAATGGTCTTATTATATTTTAGATTTAGTCTTAAAGTTATATATTATCTATTTATTTTATAATAATATAATTATTTCCATTTTAATCATAAATATAAATAATTATTATAATAATAGTAAAATTAATTCAATTTTGGTGATTTATTATGTTTAAAAAATTATAATATTCTCACATTTTATGGATTATCTTTAGTGTTATATTCAAATTACATAACTTCCCTGATGAATTTAATGGTTATGAAAAAGAATATAGTCAAAAATAAAATAAATAATATCTTATAAATAATAATATTTTATTAAATTGTTTTAAAATAATTAAAATATTAAAATAGAACAACTATGAAGACAATTGGTTGAACCTTTTATCCATTGGCCATTTATGAGCCAATTTATAACAAAAAATTGAAATTATAACCCTTTAAGATTATAAAAACTTATTCCCACAATCACAATTAAAATTTCATAAGGAAGGTGTTAAAACAAAATATATAGATTAAAATAATATAAAAACCTCTTTAAATTTCATTTAAATATGTTATTTCAATCATAAATTATTTTAATTTTATTAAATTTTTTTTTAGAAACAATATTCATTATAAATATATAAATTATATTATAATGTTTATATAATTATAAGCATGTAATTTCCCCCATTATAAAAGGACACCCCATCACAATTTTCTTTACACATTTTTGATCCATCTATCATGGATAAACCCTACCTAATTATATTTTAAAATTCCCTATTCATGAAGTATATATTATTTTCTCCTTAAGACCTACGGGTCCTGTAATGTCTCCAAGACTATGGGAAATGTAATTTTAGGGTTCCCCGTAAACCCTTTAAAGGTGTATTATCATAAATAAATAAAAAATGAAGGCCTTCGGGCAATTCAGTTTAGGTTATTTTCTCCACAAAATTCAATCCAAGTGTCCATGTGAAGGGATCTAAATGAAGTCTACTAAAGAAGAGGTAATTTCATTTACCGACTCTTATAAATTTCATTCTTTTTCAACTTCATATAAATCTATTATACCCTTAATAAAATAATAAATATTATATAAAAAATATACATATATATTATTATTTTTATAAGAAAAAAATTCTTCTCTTTTCAATCCTATAGAAAGTTGAAGCATCAGTCGTGCGTACGTATGACTTAAAATCTTCATGAGGTGGTGTACTTCTTTTTTAATTACCATTTTACATGGATTGTTATAAAATTGGATATAATGTGTATATAATATATTAATGATATAATTTTGGGTTTTTAAATATAATATATAATTTACCATCTTACCTTTCCATCAGTTGGAAAATGATAACATTGCTTACACATACGTGTGGACTATCACCTCTAAAAAGTGATGCATTTTTTTCATTCATTATTTACAAGGAGTGTAACAAGGAATAGATTTAATTAATATATAAAATATATATTATAATAATTATTCTATAAATATTAATTTTTTTACCTTTATTTTGTTTCATCCATCGAAATGCTAAAACAGTGTTCATTAATACATATGTCCTATTATCTCGAGGAATTTTGTAATTAATTTTTTTATATCTATCTTTGTAAGATGAAATTATAATATATATATATATAATGAAAATATATTATATTTTTACCTTTAATTATATTTTTTAGATGATTGATCCTAGATCAAAGTATTAGGCCTGAAATTACCGACTGGAAATTCTCATAAAAATATAACATTGAACACATAAAAGAATTGATTATAATAATGAATTATTAACAAATGAGTTTTTAAATTTTATAAGTGGATAATATATGAAATTATATGTGTGAATATGTTTCTTAAATACAATTAAAATTAATTTAAATTTATTATACATGACACTAAATCCATTTACAAACCAATTCAGATATGTGGTAAGGTTGTTCTTATCCCAAATTTATTTCAGTTTGTTTCATTCATGGGGTTTATATACTATATTCTTGATATGTCATGTCATGAATCCTTTTTTATTCATAATTTATAAGCTATCATTTTATTTTATTTATTTCAATGGGATTATTATTCGAAAGATACTAAAGTTGTAATGGATTTATATTTCAATATAACTTTAATTAGGATTGTTTATGATTGACTTTCCATTAAAGGAAATTATATGGTATTAACCAATTAGACCCGAAATATTATATTATCCATTGGATATGTTATATTTTTACTTCTTTATTTTCCATTTAAAATCTTTTTGTATAAATATTTAACAAATATTTTACTTTTAATGAACTCTCTTTTAGAATCATGGTTTTGAATATTTAATTTTAATGGTTTTTATTCCATGTCAATATTTGATTTAAAATGTTTTCATGGATGGTTTTATTATAAATCAATGTTTGTGAAAATTATAATATTCCCATGTTTTACTTTATATAAAATGTTTTAAAATAAATCTTAATTTTATTTTCTCGAGGAATCACTTTATCCTTTTTAACAAAAACGTGAAAATAATATTTTTTAACCTACACAGAATGAATAGAATTTTCTCCCATCATGAACACTCATTTTTTTCAACCTTCCATTATAATATAAAAATATTTTTTCAAATAAAATATTTTCTTTAATATTTGGAAAATTATAATATTTCAATAAGCTATTTCAAAGTGAAAAGGAAATCTTTTGCATGAAATTTTCTAGTGATATTTTAAAGTTATTTTTGACTATTAAATATCATATATATGTCACTAGGGATATGATATAATGATTCCACTTATATTCATTCTCCTGATGTTCTATTATGATGAAGTATTGATATTCCATATTCTTGATTCAATATGTACAATTGTTGATTTATAATAAATATTTAGAGTGTAATTTATTGATATTGCAATATATAAAGAATGCATATGACTGTAAGTAAAGGGTGAGGCATGGTTGTAAATATCCCATCAATAAATTAATAGGTATCATGAGATAAATGGGATGTAATGATGTATAGGCTGAGTTTGTAAGAACATGACATAATATTTTGGTATTTTTTGTATTCCTATCCATATATTGAGAATTTCTGGGAATAGATCCCCTGATGGACTGATAATGTCTTGGTTTAGAGGCCTTGTTGGTTGGATTCTTGATTTATAGGTTGAGAGTCCTTGACCATTAATGTACACAATTTTTAATTTCCTTTGTTAATAATTCAATTTTCATTATACATTTTTTATGTTTATATTATCTGTGGATGATAAATAAACTCATAGTATTGATTGAATGGCATTCGTTTTGATTATAAAATATTCCAACTTTATTATTCCTTATCTACTAATGACAGCTTCCAATGTAAAAATCTGTTAATGAGAATCTGATATCAAACTTTATTTGTTTTACTTTCCCCTTGATTTAAAGAATGATGTTATGAATGATATCAAGGATGCAAAAAATCTTTCTTATTCTATATTTTTATATTTTCAATGTAATAAAGTAATTGTAATTATTTTTAGTTTATTAATCCTACTAAACTTTTCATTAATTTGGTATTTGATCAACCATATCTAGAGCCAATATAAAAATTTAAACATCATGTACGGGATAATATGGTATAGTTCTTTATAGTTTAGTCACATCTAATTGATTATACTTTAGATGATGAAAGATATGGACCATCATTAGTTTAAGGTATGGTTCTGATTTTATCTGCAAAATATGTTTCTTTTTTAGATAATGGTGTATCATATTCATTTTTTTATTATAATGTTTTTGTTGGGTTTGATTTACTAGTTAATTTCTCTTCTAGGATTTCATCAATCAGTGAAACCCTAGGAATTAAGTCTTATCATCTAAATAATTATTTAAAATGTTAAATGATGGTTTCTATCTTTTAGAATGTTTAGAGCTTCAAAATTTTGGTGATGACAGGTTTGGATATAGGCCTTGGCTTGGATTAGTTGACCAATTAATTTGCACAAATCAATTTTTATTTTAGATGAGATAAATTTAAATTTTTGATGGGGAAAGGATCATTTCGATGGGTGAATGGGATTTTGAGGTGGGTAGAGTAGAAAAAGATACTTGTATGAGAGAATTAATTTCACTGTAGGTGGATGAAATAATACTCATAGTGGATCAGACGATGACTCACTCCTCTTTCCCACATGTGGTTGACCTATATCAGGATGTCTTTCGATAAGGTTTATCAATTTTACCCCCATTTAGAGGGTTAATATAGAATTCAATCTCATTCCTAGTGCCCGAACCATATCAATTACATTGTATAGAATGTCACCGAAAGAGTGGAATGAGATCAATGTTTAACTAGATGTTCTAAAGTCTAAAAAATCCATCTTACTGAAAACTTCCCCTTATGGGGATCCGGTCTTGTTCACTAAAATGGGGGATGGTATACTCTTCATTTTTTTGACAATTATATGTTGAGTTAGATCAATATGACTTATAGGTACACATTTTAAATAATATGTGACTCGATTAAACAATTGATGGGAGCCTAGTGTTTTTCAAATATTTATCTACCTTCTATCTACTTTCAGCTTTGGGTAAGAGATGAAGAAGTATTTAATATTTTGTTTAGGATACCGTATGGGTTATATGAGTATATCCTTATTCTATTTTTTTGAATGAATCTTCTAGTTGTATTCATTTTTCTCATTCATAAGATATTTCACTCATACTTGGACTACTTTTTTTGTGTTCGTCAATGACATCCTGATATATTCTAATTTCTCAAAGTCACAAGCAAGATTCATAGCTATATAATGGAGTATGATTTGGTCATATTAGCTTTACTTTATGTATAAGAAGTGGTGGTTTTTGATACATTAATTTTCTTTCCTAGGGCACATGAACTCTAAAGTGTGAATAATAGTTGATTTGGAGAAGTTTTATGCAGTCATGTCTTGCGTAAAATAAGCGAACATATTTAAAATTTTATGTGTTACCATATTGTTTGAGTACTATGGGAGGTTTATTCTAGAGTTTCCACACCTTCCATCACCCATGAAAACGTTTTACAAGTATGTAGTTGTTTTTGAATGTAAATATCAGTGTGAAAAAGGTTTTATAGGTCTAATGAAAAGGATTACATTGGCTCCAATCATGATTCTTTCTTGGAATAGGGTTGACTATATAGTGTATTGCGATGTTTTTGGAATTATCTTAGGAACTGTACTAATGTGTAGTGACAAGGTAGTTTCTTAGAGATTCTTTCAGCTATTAACCCATGATAGGAACTACCCTAATCATGAATTTGAGTTGGTGGAGGTGGTTAATGCATTGAAATGTTATAAATAGTATCTATTTAGTGAAATTATTTTCATCATTATAGAATGAAATAGTATATGCTATATATTTTCCCTAAATTACCTAAATCTTTGAAAGGGTTTTTAGGTAGAGTACATACAAACATTTGATTTTGAGATGGAATATGCTTCTGAGAAAAGAAATTTATTGTTGATGCATTGAGAAGGAAAATGTAGGAAGTCAGAGAATAAATGTTAAAATCAGTTTGGAAGATCAATTTCTTGTTGGAAGATTAGAAATTTGATATAGATTAGGATCTAGAAGTTGTGGCTTATGAATATGGGTCTACAGTAGGCTTAATCTTCCACCCTATCCCATCGTCAATATTTTAGAGATCGGGGGTTCGCACTAAGAGGGAATATATTTATAGTGGAGGCCATGACTTATATAAACATGTAATAGATATAAAATCCAAATACATTAGATATATTCAATAACCACTATTTTATACATAAATAACTAAACTATATAGAAAATGTATTAATCCAACAATGGATAAAAAATATAACACCAAATGGATGAATTTAAATGGTAAATATATAATTAATAATATCACAGGGATAAATTGACATGTGACAATGGAAGAACCACCATTTTGTATTAATATATAGCTTCCTAAGTCTTTTACATATATTATTACACGCTTTTTAACATAAATAACAAATAAACACAACCAAAGGATCAAAATACATAATTTCATTGAATGAATATGTCTATAAAACCTCTAAATATAACTAAAATAAAACATATTTATTTGTATCACCATAATGATCACCTAATTTCATTTTATCTCTTAAAAATAAATTGGATAAACTAAGGAAAAAATAATGAATATGGGTGAGCTATAAAGCTTGGTAAATGATTAAACATGATGAAGAATCATAACATATGAGTTAAAAGAAAAAAAATTATATAATAAAATAAAACTTTCATGAATAATTATATTGGATTATGAACTATATAACAAAGATTCATAAGCCAATGGAAACATAAGAGTTTAGAAGCAATATTAAACGTGACATATATATATGTTAGGGATAACCTCCAAGACCACAGTACATGGCGGACAGAGTCCCATCATGTATTAGGTTTTCTACCTAATCTCTTGTATATCATATAATGAGTCATAAACATTTCCAAAAGTGTTAGAGTTATATTTGGGTTATACAATCCAGTCTTATATGTATCCAAATAGAATATCAATATGAATTTCATGAAAAATGGATTAAACCATTCTTGGATATTTTTAGAAAAATACTGAAGTAAATTTTCTTAAAATTATTTTTAAATGAATTGAATATATTAAATAGCATGGAGAAATATTTTTGTAAATACACCCTTCAAGTGGGGTTTTAGAAAAAGGGTAAAATTATCTTTAAAGATGGTAAGGGAAAAATAATTCCTACCAAAACAATAATAAACTAATATATTTATCCTTAATAGAACATTTGTTTTTATGAATATTATAAGGTTATAATCATTTCATATAGAGTTACTTGAAATGAAGGAATTAAAAGAGAAATGTTTCCTTTTAATCAGATTTTCTTAAAGAAAGAAATTAGGAAGGGAATTATCAAAAAATGTATATTATCATAAATTAAATGTGAATTAAAATAGGTAAAAATGTTTTGGAAAAAAATAATAATATATAATAATAAATATAATAGTAATAGAATATTAAAGTGAGGTAGATGGAGAGAATGTATAACTAAAAGAAAACAGGGTGGTTCAAATAGATCCCTTACCTTAGGTACAGAATATTTCTTCACTTTTACTTATTATCCCAAATAATAAAAATAGATCAATTATTTATTTATTTTAGAAAAATTTCTTCTATATTTTATTTAAAATAATTATATTATATTTATTTAAAACATTTCCATAAGATATAAATTTTAATTTTCTTTTTATGAGGGAATTAATTTCATGGATCTAAGGTCATATCACTTATGGATAATTATTGAATTTGTTTTCAAATGTGAATACAAATCCAGAATTAATATTGTATGATATTAATTTCCATAATAATAATTTAATTATTCCAAAAATTAAAAAATTGTTCTAATATTAAGATGAAACATTTAGTAAAAAAAATTCATATATAGTTTCTTCATTTTGGTGCTTTTATTGACCATCATGAACTAGATTCATTTTATTTATTTATATAATTATTTTTACATGGAAAACATAAAATAATTCATAATATACTTATTATCAGCATATTTAACCACATTATTATTACTATTACCATCCTTCAAGGTGGTGGAGAAAAATAATTTATGTTGTTTATAGAGGTGATGAATCATCCCTATTATGAACAATATTTTCCTTACTATAATATGAAGATAAGAAAAAATTTCAGATGATAGATATTCCATTAAGGTAATTAAATTTTATTAATTTTTTTATTTTTCAATCATTATATCATGTTATATGGAACATTTTTGGAGGATGATTAGGAAAAAAATTTGAAAGCCATGATTGAAGGTGTCACCATGACATTTTATTATCTCCTCTTATGCTTCCCCATAAGAAACATTGGATTTTTATTTTAATGAGAACAACGATTATAAAAAATTAAGCGGGAGATTTGGATAGAGTTTGGTAGAGCATTTGTAAGTTAAAGTTGTTATAATGTGTGACTAGATGGGGTGGTGAGGATGGTATTTATAAAGGGAAGAGAGGGGTCTCTTTTAAATATTTTATTCTTTTCCCTCAAGATAACTAATAGTGATGAATATTACTAGTATATAAATTAAATCCTTCATGTGAGTCTTAACTAACAGTTTCTTATATCACCGCTTCTTTAATTAGTAATTTATTTAACTTATAATGTTCAATATCATATTTTTATATATTTTTATGTTCACAAATTCTTTACTAGTTTATAAAAATTCAAAAAGTTCTCCCTAACAATTTATCTACGTTTTTAATCCAAAAATGAAATTTTTTTTTGAATTTTTTTTTAACATGAGAAATGAAATTTTTAAATAAAATAAATATTTATTTTAAAATTACCAATTTAAATGTTATGATAATTTTTATGACCCTTTGAAAAATTAATTATGGTATCATATTATCATTATAATAAATCATAATATTATTTATTAAATAATTGAATAAAAATTAGTTTTATTTTAATTTTTTATATTTTTTAAAAAATTAAAATAAAACATATATGTTTTTAGAAAAAAACACAAATTTCATCATTTATAAGAAATTTATTTAATTATATTGTGATTCAATTATATAATATTTTAGTTCTATAAGATACCTAAATAATATTTTATACTTCTATTGGTTATGATTATATTCAAATGGCGAGGTTAGTATTTATAATGACCAAATTATTATTATGATTGTCATATTAAAATTCCAATGTTCATATTTGTAACCATCACATGGGTTCTCTACATTATATAATTACATCATATTTAATTCGTTCTTCAGTCACTTATATTTTCTATGAGGGTTATATATATTTTTATTTTTAAAATGAATACTGTGTTAATAATATTCCAATTAATTTATATATTGTTCTTTGAGAGTGAAATTATTTTAGGGGATTTGGTAGATAATAATTTTCATATTATAGCTATAATATTTTATATTTTTTATCCCATTGTACTGTATTCAATTATTTGGGATATATTTACTACTTAGAAGTAATTTCTAAGTAAACATAATAAAATATTTATAGTTTTCATTAGTTTTTAATGTTCACTATATATTACTATATAAATAATTTTAAAACATTCATATAATCATATGTTAATTCCATTGATAACAATTATGGGTTATTACACTCTAACCCCTTATGAAATTTTATCCTAGAAATTTTATTTTACACACTGAGGTGAAAATATGTGGGAATATATATTCTTCACTTCTTCCTCTAGGTCTCATGATTTCTCATCACACTTATAATTATTCTGTAATACATTGACTAGGTGTGTTGTATTTTTCTTAGAACATTTGCCCTTCATTCTATGTTATTCAATAGTTTCTCCCCATAATAGAGATCATCCTCTAATAGGACTAACTTATGATTAAGTACATGTGAGGAATATGATTTGTACTTTCTTAGGATTGATGCATGGAACATGTCATATACTTGATAGAGTTTTGGTGTGGGTTCTGGTTGATGGGTAAAATATCTTATGTGATCCAAAATCTCAAAGTGGCCGATTTTCCAAGGGCATTTCTTTCTCTTCTACCCAAATCTCTTGACTCCCTTCAATAGAGATATGTGGAGGGACACATTATCTCTAAATAAAAAATCCATGTTTATTAAATGTTTTTAATCAATCTCTTATGTCATCTTTGAGAGTCCATTTTGTTTTTTTGAACAATCTTGACATTTTCTACCATTTCCTCGACCATTTCATGTCCCAACTATAATGACATGAGATTTTGGGTCCTTTAAAATGAATACTATGTTCAATAAATTGTTTCACATATTTTACCAACCATAAAATAACCAAAACATATTAAGAATACAAAATTAAAAATGCTATTATAAACACTAATATTTTAAATTAAAGATAGTTATTACTTTTACAAGGGAAATAATTAATATGAATTAATAATGAAAATTTTATTTTTAATAAAATTCATTATATATATTATATATTTTTTCATAAAAATATATATTTAGAAAATTTTAGAATTTAAATATGATAAATCATAATTCATTTACTAATTCCTCATAACAATTTTATCTTATAATGTATTTTTTTGGTCATTTTATAAAATAATTATTTTTTATGTGAATAAAGAAAATATTGAATTAGTTAATACTTTTATTTTTAAATGAGTTATTTTTTAAACCATTTCTCAAAAAATATATATTATAAATTATAATAAATAATTTTAAAATACTATTTGGAGTTTATAAAATCAATATCAATATATTTAAATTTTATGTATTGTTTTAATGAAAACATTTTATAAATATATTTTTTAATTATATATAATATGATGAAATGTATTTTTCAATTTATTTTTTTGTTAAATAATTAATATTTGGATTTTAATATATATTATAAATTTTTTGGAATTAATTTCAATGATAATTATATCCTAATCATGAATATGGTTTCTTAAAAATAAACTATTTACAAAAACCATGTTTTAGGCAATACATGCACTACAATTCACATTAATCTCCATACACATAAAAAGTTAATTTCATAAATTGATTATTGTATTTGATAAAATAATTTCCAATATATTTAATATTTATAATTTCATTTTTAGTTATTTGAATTAGATTACTAGGATTTATTATAATTACCAAGATAACGGTGAAATAATTATTTTAAAAAATATTGTTTTATTAATAAAAAAGAATTTCAATAGAATCAAATAAATTGAAATAAAATAAATAAATAATACAAAATATATATAAACACATAGATAAATATATAAAACTCATTTATTTTGTAATCATTACTAAAACATATTTACAATCCATAATGGTTAAATTCCATTTTTATTCTAAAATACCTTATCATTTTTAATTTAAAAGATAAATTTATAATAATATTAATTTTTATTTGATTAAATATATAGTCATTTTAAATCTATCACAACAAATTTTTTTAATATTTTTAATGTTATATTTTTTATAAAACCTAGAATCACTTATTCAAAAATAGTTACTAGATGTAAAAGTGAATGTGTAAAATGAAAATATATAATGGTAATAGACCAATAAAATGTTTAAAACATGTGAGTAATGACTTGGTTGATCCTTTATATACATAAAAAGATATAAATTCAATTATTTATATTCTTTATATCCATTTGACAAGGAATAGTTTTATGGAATTATTAAAATATTAAGGGTGTTTCTAAAAGTTCCATTTTTCTATTTTATAAAATGGGATCCATTACACCCATTCAAATTTACACATCAACTAAGAATTAATCAATTAAAATATCCTAATTTAAAATCCCTAAAACCTTATTCGACATTCATAATCCTATTTTCACTCATATTTAGACCATTACCTTCAATTTTAAGGGCAATTCAAAGGAAACAAATAAATTATACAATATAAGAATTATCTCTTTCTTAGGTATTTCTTCTCAATATTACTATCTATAACATATTACCAACACAATAATATGATTACATAAATATAATAATCATAATAATATGTTTTTATAAAAAAATTAATTACAAAAATTATTAATTTTCTTCCAACTATAAAATATAAAGGAATATCCATTTTGTGTGTACACGAACTAGCGCCTCCAAGAATAATAGTTCGGTAATTTTTCTTATTGTTTTTCATTATTTTTACTAAAATATTCATATCCATTTTGATGTCATTAAAAGTTATCATTATTATTATTTTATAATTTTATTATTTCATGAGAACCACCTCATTGTCCATGCTCACAAAACAAGTTAAAGCATGTTCTCGTTTACGTCAGTTCAACAACTTACATGGAAAATTCCTTAAAATAAGATTATAAATGAATATGAGATGATAAAAAGTAATATTTTTATAATAAAATATAAAAAATATTTATTTTTATACGGTTCTATAAATATTATATTCAGAATATAACTTATTATTATTGTATAATTTTCTATTAACTAAAATCATCAAAAAAAAAGAAAACGCAAATTTAATTTTAACATAGTATGAATAAAACACTTGTCGAAAAATATAATAAATTTTTGAATCAATGTAATACATATATTAAATTAAAAGGAATCATATATTAATTATATTTTTTTATGGGTTATGGAAACATTATTTAATGTGAAAAAACAGATAAGTAATTATCAAATATTGTTCATTATACGTTAGAACTTGTTAATATAATCATGATGAAAAATATAAAATGGATTATAAAGGGTAATGTTTACAAGTAATGTTATGAAAAATTATGTTATGTTATTTATTTTAAACATACATTATCTTATAATGTGATAAAATATCCAATGAAAAAGGTAAGGTATTTTAATCTAAATTTCCTCGTTATATTTCCCTTCTTTCTATTATAGAAATATATTCATTTATGTGGTGTGTATACTACTGATAAGACATATTATATCATTAATTATTTATTTATTCAGCGTATAATAATTTAAATTAATTTTTCATTCCCATTTATGATTTTTTATTTTAATGAATCACAATTTGTATGGATTTATTTTCAAGTTCCTCCAAAAAATAGAGAAACCTCAAATGTATGAATCCATTGGTGGAATTTATATACACATTAATTATATAAAATTTATAATTTTCTAATACTAAGGATATATTTGGTAAAAAAATTTACCTTATTTTAAATTATTCATTTTCAAATATTCTATGTAATTTGGGTTTTCAAAAAATTTAAATCAAAATTTTCATTCCATCCTATGAGAAATAAAAGTTTTATCATACACATCACATTTTATTTTTATCACCTTTAAATATTTCTCATGATTCCATTATTAAACACTATTTTTCAAATTCAATTATTTAAATTTATTTCAACATCATTAATAGAAAACATTATGATTTTTTTGTTATGTGTTATTTTTTAGAGTAAAATGTCACCATATATCTTTAATTTTTTTTTGAAAAAGTTATGGATTATTTAGTTTTTCATTATCAAGTATACAGTTAAAAATATTTATAAGTATTTTTACTTATATATTTTTTTCCTATTTTAATTTTAAATTCATATTTATTAAGAACTATTCGTGATACGTTTTTTGAAATTCAACATTTTCCTTTTACAAATATTTCGATGAAATAAATTTTCACTTCTATTTTTTCGAAGGATTTGTGAAAAATATTCTTTCACATATATTTACCGATCTCGGGGTTTTCCTTGAAGATATGTTTTTATCACCATTTATATGTTATTATGATATTATTTTGTTTGGAAAATGAGAGTTTTAATATTAACTGATATCTTAGGTTCATGTTATGTGATTCTTTTGACATTTTAAAAATATAATTCTTTTTATATGGTTTATTTATGAGATTATGAATGTTTTGTTTTCAAGTGGCACACAAATTTATGTATTATAAAATGTCTTGTAAATACATCTACAACCAATTCATTGGAAAAAATTAATATCTAATGATATAGAAATGTTATATGAATAGGTTAAAAAGTTATTATGTTCTCAAAAGGGTGTGTGTGGTGAAGTCAAGATCTACTCCCAATTTTATGTGTGAAAATGTTATAAAGTATTTGGGTTCACAAAATCACAGTCTAAGAACATTAAGATATTCTCATAGTTTTATATGTGAAAAGTTTAGAAAGTTTCTTGGTTAATAGAATGGAGAGCGTGATGGAATTAAGATCTACTCAAAATTTTATGTGTGGAAAAGTTAGCGAGTATATTTTTTTACAAGGATAAGAAATATTGTTTTTGTGATTATTACACATTTTCCTAATTCATATAATGCTATACCACGAATTCATGATTTTTTCCTTCTTTTTAAAGTATGACACAATTGGAAATCACAAGGAATTTTTCTTATTGTTGAAATTTTTTAATCCATATGCATCTATGGGTAATAAAAACTTTAAAAGAGTTGGTCAAGTATATCTCAACCATCATTCTAGTGCATATTGAATGGGTCCTTACCATTCCCTTAGTCTGAAAATCCTAGGGGATATTCATTGGTTATTCATATTCTCATTAAAAACTTCTATGAAGGATTGATATCATAGCTACAATGATGGAATTAGTTAAAAAGTAAATGATAACTCAACATAAAGTAAACTAGGTTGAACCAATAGAGTTACAGTATTAACCATGCATGGAATAGTTGGAATAAAAGTATAATATGTTTAAATAATTGTGTCATTAGATAATATATATTGATGATTGAAAATTCATATTAATATGATTTCATTTTTTTGGATATTAAATAACCTTTTTTGTTTTAGAATTTGTTTAAACTGGATCATGTAAATGAATATGTAAGTGGTATGTCCCAAAGAAAACATAAGAATCCTAATTTGAATAAATAGTTTCCAAGTCCTACTAAGGATAATGAGTTTGATATATCAGCAGAAGATATATCCATGTTTTTTCATCGATTCCATAGATTCATTATTTGGTGAATAATAAATAAAATTGAGAGGATACACTTTATTTAAGAGGGTAGAATTCAATGACTATATATTTTGGTTTAATCAATATATAAACTATGTTCTATAATTTGTATCACATGTTACACATAATGTAAAAAAACAAGAAAATATTAATATTATACTATTAAGAAATCTATAATATAAATTGATCTTGCAAACCATTAATAGATTTTACTTTTATAAGCTAATTGATTAATATGAATTAATATTACAAGGGTTATTTTTATTAACGAAAAATTCATTTTATTACATATTTTATTTTAAAAATATATATTTAAAAATATTAGAATTTAAATTTGATAAATTAGAATTAATTTCTTAATTCCTAGTAACATAATTATCTTAAGAAATATTTTTTGGGTTTTTATAAAATATTTGGTTTTTGTTGGATATTCACAATTATTAATTATATTAAATTTTTTTAAAATAAAATTTTAAAATTATACACCCGTGCTAAACTATTTGAGAATTTATATAGCGTTTTAATGGAAACTATTTTTTTGCTATATTTTTTAATTAATTATAACATGATGAAATGAATATTTTTTTACTTTATTGATAAATAATTAATCCTTTAATGATAATAAATAATTTTATTTCATTTAAATCAATTTCATTGATAATTTTATCCTATTTATAATTTTTTTCCTATTTTTTTTTCAAAAAATAGGTTTTTACACAACACATTTACCAAAATTTAGATTAATTTTTGTACACATAAAAATTAAATTTTATGAAATAATTATTACATTTTATATTATAATTTTCATTCCATTTAACATGAAAATTTTAATTTTTTGGTATAGAATTTAGGTAACTAATATTAAATTTGATTACTATGATAATGGTGAAACCCTTATTTCATAATATGTTATTTTCTTAATATAAAAGAATTTATATCAAATAATTTAAATTTAAATAATTTAAATAATTAATCTAATACGATTTACAAACATATAAATAAATATATTAACTCTCATTTTTTTGGAATGAATAATAAAGAAGGTAAATAATCCAAAATGGTAAAAATGATATTTTTATATTAAAACAATGTTTCAATATATTATCTATTTTAATTTAAAAGTTTATTTTACATTACTTAAAAATTTAATCATATTAAATTTAGTTTTATAACACCCAAAATTGGTTATAAAATTAATGTTATACATTTTATAATAAATAAAATCACATGGTTAAAAAAAAGTTTCCAAATTTTAAAGTAAAAGAGAAAATTTTATAAACATAATGGTAAACCACTATATAATGTTTAAAACATGTGAGGAATCAAATTTTTGAGTCTTTATTGACCTAAAAAATACATAACTCTATTATTTATAATCTTTTTGAAAATTTAACTAGGAATAATGTCATTCCATTATTAAAACATGAGGCATGTTTTCAAAAGTCCACTTTTTCTCTCTAATAATAGTGATCAATTACACCCATTCAAATATACAAAACTTCTTCAAATTAATACTTTTAACTATTCCACTTTACACTAACTAGAAACCTATTCTATAAATACTCTCTCCTATTCATGAATTTTAATCCTATTACCTTCAATTATGAGGTAACTTCCAAGGAAAAATCAAGCCTCTAACATTAGTATACTCTTCCTTAACATTTTCTACATTCTATTACTCTTTATAATATATTATCACCATAATAATATATTGAATTAAGTATGATATGTATACTATTATTTTTTTATTTATTTTACATAACTTATTGGTCAATTTCAACCATATTAGAAAATACAAAGTAATTCTAATCATGAATGTGTGTGGACTATTACCTCCATAGAGAACAATTTTTTTCAATTTTCTTTTAGTTTTCCATTATTTATCCAAAAATCCTAAATTAAATTTAAAACTAATATATATATTAAAATAATAACATTATTCATCATTCATAATGATATTATGTCAAAATAATTATCTATTTAACTATATACACTAAACAAGTTGAAACATGTTCATGTTTGGGTTGGTTTGACCAACAACATGAATGGTGCCTTAAAATATGATTATAGTATACTATGGGAACCTGAAAACAAATATAATTATAATATAATAAAAAAATAATTATTTTATATTGTTCTAGAAATATGATATTTTTTTAACTTATTATTAAAGTGTCATTTTTTGTTTTCTAAAATCGCCGAAATAAGATAACATTGATTCAATTTTCATAAAATGTAAATAAAACACTTTGGGAACAATATAATAAATTTAAGAAAAAATATAGAAAATATATTCAATTATATTGAATTATATTTTAATAAGTATATTTTAATCAAATAATGGATAATGACATCATCATTACACAACATGCAAAAAATTTAAAGCTATTAACACCCGATGGTCATAATATTTTATATATAATTAATGTAATCATGATAAATAAAATTATTAATAATTATAAATATTTAATTTTTATGAATAAAATTCTAAATTCTAAAATTAATTTATTTATGTCTTATATACATGATTTTATATTGCATCAAATTATGTATGGAAGCAGGGTAAAATATTTTCATCATAATTTCCCCTTCATTAAAACATTTTTTGTATTACACATATACTTTAATTTAAGTGGTTTATATAAAAACTATAAGATATTTTATATCATCATTTAATTATATATTAATATAATTTTAATTTTAATTTAATGGTCATCATTCTTCCGGAATTATGATTTGAATATTACATAAGATGTATGAATTTATTTTCAACATTATTCTCAAAATTGAGACCTCTCAAATGTGATAATCATACAAATATTAATTTTAAATAATTTTTCATTTTCATATCCTCTATATATCTTTGGGAAATATAAATGTCTCTTTAACTTATTTTATAATGTAATTTTTAAAATGTTTTAAAAAATGTGTGTTTTCAGTACGGTCATTTTAAAATGGTTTAGTGGGTTTTTTTGTACATTAAAAAATAATTGTGTTATTATCCACTCTATATATTATTTTGATCACTATTATATAATTTTCATGTTTCTATTATTAAATATTTTCTTTAAAGTACAAAAATTATATTTATTTTAACTTATTTTGTTGAAAACATTATTTTTTATGTTACTATTGCTAATGATTTTTTAAATGTAATTATTATCAATGTATTTTATCACATTTTCTTTAAAACCTTATCAAATTTTCATGTTTAAATTAATTAAGTGTCTCTTAAAAATAACACTTTTCAAAATAATTTCACTTATCATATTTGAATAATTTTTTTATGTATTTTTGTTATGGATTCTTTTAAATAATGTTTTCAAATGTTTTATATTTCCCTTTACAAAAATTTTTTTGAAAGTAATTTTCACATCAATGTTTTTTAAAAAAAATTAAATTTTTTTTATTTCCAATTATATTTACCATTAGTTTTTTATATTTCATGATGTGATTTTTTATCAACCATTATATTGTATTATCATGTGATTTCATTATGAAAATGTGATTTTGGTATTATATGATTTTATAAGTTCATGTTATGTGGTTTATTTGAATGCTTAAAGAAACTTATTCTTTTTCTGTGGGGTATTTATAAGATTTTGAATGTTTTGTTTTCAAGTGTTACATAGATGTATGGATTATAATAATGGTGGGTGTAATATATCCCTCCAATACATTGGATAATAGATTATATTTCAAGATATATGTATGTTATCTAAACAAGTTGAATATTTTTTTAGGTAATAAAGAGTGAGTGTGATTGAATTATTCTCTACTCAGAATTTTAAGTGTGAACGAGTTAGAAAGTCACTTGGATCCCAAATGGTGAGTCTAATAATGTTAATATATATTCACAATTCTATGTATGAATAGGTTATCAATTATCTAGGTTCACAAAGGGTGGGTGTGATAGTGTTACTCTTTACTCACAATTTTACGTGTGAATATGTTTCCAAGTAGCCAGGTTCCTAAGGATAAGAAATAATATGTTTATGATTGTCCCACATTTTCATGTTATTTATCATGTTATACATGTTTTTTAGGGAAATTTATTGTTTTTATAGTATTCTTCTATTTTATATTGATCCATCATGTATTACGATTACTGATTTTTTCTTTTCTAAGAAAGATCATTTCTTTTATGGTTCCTTAATGATCTTATTATGATCTTATATTACTCAATATAGTTTTATGATTATTATCCATGGTATTTTTAGATTTTATAATCATATTTTTTTAATTATCATATTATCCTTAATGTTTGTAATCTAATCCTTTAGGGTTTGTCTTTTCCCTTACCAATTTTTTGAGTTCACCCCTTTTTTTATGTTTCAAATCCTCATGTTATTAAGTTGATTGTATCATATGATATATATAGAATGGTTCTATAGAATCATGATTATAGATAAATTTCTACAGGTGTAGTAAATTAATATGTTTATATAGCTGATCTACCATAAATAAAACCATTAGGCCAATGGTTTGGGTGAATAAGTATCATTTTTATTATTTAAAACATTATATTAATATAATATTTAGGTAAATTTTAGCTTGTTTAACATTACCATTATATTTCATTCAAAAACCTCATCCCAACACATATATTTTATATATATCTTCTCAAAAATGGATTTATATGGATCTATTTGGATGCTTGACTGAAATCTATTATTTTATGGGAACAAAACCATAAGGAGGTGTTAATCCCATCCTTTTTCTATGTGCATAAATCTTACTAAAAACATTCCCTATAGCTTCTAGGTAGTCCATTTAGATTAGCTATATGATTGGAGTTGATAATACATAGTGAAGTTCAACATGGTATTTAAATCATATTGAATCATTTTCCAGAACATGTTGGTTAATGTCAGATATCAGTTTGATATAATTATATATGGTCTTCCATGAAACCCCTCTACTTAACTTATGTATATCATTACAATTTGATCAAGTGAACATTTTTATCATGGAGAAATGAAATGGTAAGTCCTTTTATGATAATAAATTATAACCCGTATAATATTATTTCCTCTAGATAACTTTAGAAGACTATTGAAAAATTCCACGATGATATTTTCCAATTGTTATATAGTTAATTGAAATGATTTCGTCATCCCCATTTAATTTTTCAATTCTTCCTTCACTTGTAGACAAGCAAGGAACTTTGATGTATATTCTGCAATCACCTAATTCATATTGTCTCATTCATAATGTTATCTAATATCAAAATAAAACTATGTGCTCTTTGGGTGGGTAGAGAATGTTGAGCTATGATTATAAGTCAATGGTCCCTTATTTACTACATGATTTGACATTACACATAGTTTTTACCTTAACATTATAACTTCATACTCATCAATTATCAACTATAATGATTTTACGTTTCTTGTATATTCAAGCTTATTTATTATTTCCATATCATCCCTTTGGATAATTTTTATCTTCACTAGAAGGGATGGTTGGGAAATCATTTTAGCTAGGTATGATATTACTCCACACTTTACAAACTCCATGTCCATCCTTTACAAGTCTTAGAACATTGGACCATTCTCAGTTCTCATCATTGATAGTGTAATAAAATATATTATACTCATATAACCAACAACCTTATATATATATTTTTAGGATGGTAATGTGTTGGGGATTCATAGTCCCTGATCATCTTTATCTATCTTTATTTCCTCATATTATGTTCCATTTGTGTGAAAGTTTGTTTGAGACCCCTATAATCTATATATATTTCAAAATTTTATTTATAGAGATAATTCAACCAAATTTTCGATGAAAATATCACTTGAACAAAATCAAGATCGTGTGTTGGATTAGGTTTTTCATTAACATTTAGCTACTCTAAGGGATAGGCTATCAATTTATCATTTTTCACTATTATACAACCCAAAAATTCTTTGATTCATAATTGTGTGCTGTGAAAAATTCCCCCATCAAGGGTTAGTTTAGTACTAATAAAGTGATAATACTCATTTTTAATTTCATTAATCTCTCTTTCCCTTCATTTTTAAAAGAAATTACATTCCCTTTAGATTTATCTTGGTCAGTAGGTTTAAAAATCCTAAGAATCTTCTCACAAATCATCAAAAATACCAAGACCATCTAAGAAAACTATGTTTCTCAATTATAGATACTCATATGAGACACGACAGAATTTATTATGTCTTATAAGGGTCCACATAAATTCATTGTCTAATGAAAACATGCCTCAATAATGAAACCCTTGACCATCATGCTCCATGAAAAAGAAGACTAGTACTCCCAATAGTGAAGCACTTGGGTGCATAAAACCCTTGACCAAATTCTCTTGTAACTTATTCATTAGTTATTCAAACTCAACCATGGAAATTTTGTAGGTATTCATGGATATGGTAATAGATCCAAGAATAATTTCAATTGAGTACTCAAACTCTCTATAAATAGGAAGTCATGAAAACTATTCAGAAAATAAATATGTACAGTTCTTCAAAACGACCATGCCTTCAAACACTATTCCATCATTTTTATCAATCATATGATCAAGAAACACATTCTCATATGAAAATAATATCCATGATTTATAAGTGGATTCCAAAATAAATTTATTCTATACCTTATTCTTATATATAAGTAGTAGATAGCTCATGACATGAGGAGTGAAATCCCTCTCTTGATGGATTATGTTGTATTTATATAGGGACTACCAATACATGACCAAAATAGAAAAAAAATTATAATATATGATGTTCAAAAAGGTAATCTAGGAGATTTAGTTCACAATCATTTATTGGATAGGTGTTATATACTTCAGATTCAATAATTTCTCTATTTTTTCTCAAAAATAACTCGACCTCCATTTTAAAGGTGTTGTTTGAATAATTATACAGAATTTTTAAGATATGAATTAATGTGTAGAAATATAATCATATAATATATTTTAGGTTAATTAATGGATATTAAGTGTGCCTTTCTCTATTTGATATTTTTTCTAATCATTTACAATATCCAAAATAAATTTAGGAATGAGAATTCTAAAAATGATAATTATGTATACAATGGATCTATGAAATTAGAAGTAATAAATTATATATAACTTATATATCCTAATATATGAGTCCCTATTTGTCAATATAGTTTACCTATGATAATTTCACTATTAATTTTTATTACATAAAAATCAATTGAAGTCCCTAAAAATGGTTCATAATGAGTTATTGAATTAACCAAATAATATACCCTAGGAGTATGAAACTACTTTTTCATCAAGGACACTTTATCTTTCACTAGTTTTAAGTTATGTAAAAGAGTAAACAGGCCCTTTTAGGGTTATTATATGAAGTTATGTATGGATCATATCCATATCTACTTTTAGTATCCAGAAAAAGATAAAATTTCTTAAAAACCACATGCTATATAATTCACCAAAATTTTAGGATAATTTCCTATACATAGGCTTATCTATATAGTTTTTACTAATCTATTTTTCATAATATCAAGAAAAAATAGTCCTAAATTTGATACCAACTTTAGCGACCAGAGACTTATAAATGAATTAGTAAAGGATATTTAACATAAATATCAAATAAATAGAACCCAAGGATTAATATGCCCTCTATCTTTATAATAATAGATACCTAAAACATCAAAATGATAGTAAAATAAAAAATATAAATTTTAATTACCATAATGATCTCCTAAATCCCTTTTAACTACCAAAAAATCCTCAGATAGACCAAGGAATACATAATGTAATGTGGGGAGATATAAAGGCTATTAAAAGAATAAAATTGATGTAGAAGACTAACTAATGAGTTAAAAAGGAATTATATGCTATCATAAAATACAAGCCACATGAATTATCATATTGGATTATGATAAAAATAATATGGAATCATAAAATAATGAAAACATAGGATTGTTGAAACACCTAAAAAACTATCTAAGCTTAAGTCCAGGATATCTTCCAAGATAACATCATTGGTGGAAAGAGTCCAAATATGTATTAGGTTTATTACATAATCCCATAGGTATTTTATCTTTACACATAAACCTTACCCAAATAATTGGAGTGAAATATGGGTTCACCCAACATAACATGTATATGCATTTATGTTCCACATAAGGAAATCATATATATAGAATAAGCATTTGAAAAATACATGGAATGGAAATGGGTAACATAATAATTCCACGTACATTTACATGTATCATATCATAATTAATTCTATAAAAGAATAGATTAAATAATTATTTCTTATTCATAGATAATTAAATATGTATTGGGTAAACAAATAAAGTCTAAGTAAATATAAAATCTAAAAAGAGTGGAAAATTTACCACTAAAATATCATATAATTTAGTGATATTTTTTTTCATTAGAGTAATTTTATTACTTTTATAACGAATTTAAAGATGTTTATGAAAAAATTAGAAAATGTGGAAACACTAGTTAGTTATGCTTATAAACGTAGCTAATTCTATATTTACCAATGTTTTTCGAAATGATTTTAGATTCATTTTATTTATCAAGATTTTTGTAAACAATTCTATTTTATCCACACACCATTTATTGATGATTTATAGTATCATGTTTAAATGAGTTAATAAATAGCGATGTTTTATATGAATGAGGTTAATTTTTTTTAAAAAAACTTCGGATATAGATTTTTTTTATTTTTTATTTTTTAAAATTGTATCATAACCCTGGTCACACATCACCCCACCCTCACACCCAACTATGCTCACAACGACCCCTATTTGTACATTACCCTGACCATAGTTCAATATGACCTCACATGCATGTATTTCCATCCCATGTGACCTCATCATATATATTCTACCATAGAACATTGATAAGTTGAGTTTTCTTGTTGCGTAAAAATTTGTCTCTTTAGTCCAAGATTAGCACTTGATTCTCATCATATGAGATTTCATTCTCCAGATGTATCACCTATGGATTCAATACATGTGAGGGATCTAGTATGTACTACCTCATGAAACATATGGTAATACATCATGTACTTGATCTAGGATTTTTGAAAGTGCTAGTTGATAGGACACTACTTCTATGCGATCAGGGGTCTAAAAGGTTCTAATAGACCTAGGGATAAACTTATTTTTCTTTCAAAATCTAATTAATCTCTCCTATAATGAAATTTTAATAAAGAAAATTATCCAACCTCAAAGATAAATTCTGATTGATAAATGTTTGGTATAAATATCATGTCCATTCTGAGTATAATATATATTTTGTTCGATGACATGATCATTATCTATTATCTCTTGCACAAGATATTGTCCAAGTAGAATTTTTTTAAGTAAACAAGTAGGAGTTCAACATATCTTCCTATAAATAACTTCATATAGATCCATTGGAATACTTGATTGGAATCTATTTTTGTATGAGAACTCAAAAAATGGGAGAATTGTATCCACACATCCTCTAAATTCCATTTAGTAGGCTCTCAATATATCCTTAATCATTTTATTAGATCTTTTAGATAAGAAAACTGTTTGGAGGTTATTGTCCATTATAATATTCAATTTAGTATTTCGATCAATTTAAATACTTGTCTATCATTTACAAATGATCCTTGGATTATAATCAAAGATGATCAAAATTAATACCCCATGTAGACTCACCACTTTTTTTACAGATATCTTAGCAACTTGTTCAAGTGATAAATATTCCTGAATAATGATGAAGTGGGAATTGTAGGAGATTCAATACACCACATTCTATATTACATTGTTTCCTTTATATTTTTTTGGGATATGAGTGAAAATTTCCATGGCCATCTTCTCCCATTTCCAATTGGGATTGTGAAATGGTTTCATCATCCTCTTGGAATTTTACCATTATTCTTTAATAAATTGACATACCAAGAAATCTGAGGACAAATAAGTAATCCCATTCTTCATTTTGACCCCCCCATATGTTCTCTCAAAGATAAAATTACATATTTTTTTCAAGGTAGATATAGAAAAAGGATATATGGTCATTATTCGATAGATCTTTTTTTATTTTAAGGTAGAAAGGTATTCTTATTGCATTTCTAAAATGAATGACACCATATTCCTAAATTTTTAACTGATGAAGATTACAATCATCTACTACTTTCACCTTCTTTTGAAGCTCCAGATCATCCATTTGTTCCTCCTTGATCTTCTCTTGGGTAGATGTATGGGAAATAATTTCTAAATTGTAGGATTTATTCATTTTCTTTATGATTTATATATCTGTTCCTTTCATATCCAAGAGAATAGTTCCTTAATCATTTTTTCATCAGGTATATAGTAGCATGTTTTATTCTACAAGGAGAATCATAAACCTTATTCACCTTATTAGGATAGTAGTGAATAGAGAAATTATAGTTCCTGGTAAACTCTATCAATCTCCTTTTATTCATGTTGACCTCCCTCTATGTGAATATATAGTTTAGAATATTTTAATCTATATATATGTCATAATTCTCACCATATAGGTAGTTCCTCTAAATTTTCAAGGTGAATATCATAGATATGAATTCTAGATCAAGAATCTGATAGTTATTCTCATGGATCACCCATTGTCATGAGGTGTAAAAAATCACTTTGTCATTCTGTATTAGTATAAATGTGACAAACTTGACCCAAATACCCTCTCAAACCGTTACCCAACCCAGTCCACATACCTGATGTGAATTGCTAACCCCCACAATGTAACATTTAGAACCTAGGAATCAAAAAAAATAGAGGGAATAATTTCTACCAACCTAAAGAATACAACATGACATATATATAGAAAGAAATAATAGAAGAAATCATGAATATATATGTCATCATAGATATAAAAAAATGGATTATATACAAATAAAATGGTTAAAAAATTATCTAAGTGGCAATTCCAACTACAGAGGATGATAAAACAAAACAAATACCCCAATACTATCCATGTGATAGTGTGGAAAACCCCAACCATATCACCATCCATCTACCCAAACCAGGTTGATAGAAAACCTGTCCACCTCAATATTCTTCCTTTCCTTTCCTTGCATAAAAAGACATACAATGGTATCTACACTACCGAATGGGTACCCATTGTGTGATCAATTAGGCTTATCAAGATCCAACTCAGGAGTTTCATATAATGTATCTGAATAATAATCCAATAATGGTTAAATTAAAATTAAAAAAATGAAAGATATATAGTTTGGTAGATTCTATATCAAAACCATGAAAAAAATTAATTTTACCATTTTAAACATTACCAAATAAAGTAGGTAAAATAGTTTAAAATCATTTCATAAACATATATCAATGAACATATATCAAATAAAACCAAATTATATATCACATATCGTATCAAATCCTAGTTGTATAATCAAAATAGTAAAATCAAAAACATCCCTAACAGGCCAAAGGTATTGGTAACCTCACTCCAAGGACCACACATAGAAATAATAGTTATGAAACATGCACATAAACATAGATAGTAGTAGGTGAATCAAACCTACAAACATATGCATTAAGTATAGAGAGTTGAGGAACACCCCAGAAAGTAAAAACACAAATAGATCTAACGAGTCCATAGAACAACATGCCTAGGGAGCAGAGGAACACCCAATCATTGAGACCATTAAAAGTGGATGAGGATAATTAATAAACCTTCCACCTATGCACTCCTGGATTCTCATGTGCTCTTCCAAACCATTTTAGAAAAACCATTCATTCTAAACAATTTCATTAAATTATTTCATGGTGCTTTGAAATCATCTTTTCATTTACCAAAACTAGGTGAAACCCATTTTTATCAAAAACCCATTTGCACACACACAAATAAATCATTCCATGTCATGTATTTTTTTTATTAAAATTGAATCAATATAGTTCAGAAAAACAGGTTAGAGACAGACCCACCTGCCCCAAAAATTGGGTTTCACATGCCCATAATGGGATCCACCAACTTAGAAGAACAAAAAAATTAAAATGGTGGACCTATAATCAATTTAAACATCTTAAAATTGATTACATTGAGAAAACAAGGTTCATAGAAGATGATAAATATCACATACCTTGATGAAAACACACCTACCACACCACAACAAACAAATGATCATCCCTTGGAACAATATCACTCAACTGATCTAGAACTAATCTCATAGAAACGTCACCATGGGTCAACAGATCAGATGATACAATACAACAGTCCAACTATGGTCTTAAGAAATTAAAAATTAGAAAATATAACTCAAATAGAGAGACATTGTGAGCAAACCTGCTGATCAAGTTCTGGACAAATTAATCCCAAAGGGGAGAATGCCCCAAATATCACTAGAGAGTGCTTCTAGGTCAAGAGTGAAGAGGTATGCATAAGAATGAAATAGGAATCAACAGTGTAGTGCCCTAAAATACTAACTTTTGAAACATAAATTGTTTGTAATTTATTTACATGTTATGTTATCCATGAGTTCTATATACACTAAAACCCATCATTTTTTATTAAAAAATAATCATTAATCATTACACGATGTGTAAACATTAAACAGTGTGTAACCCATTCACATTGTGTACCATGTTCACAAAATATATCCTATAACAATTACACAATGTGTAATCTCCTTAAACGACTTGTATTTTTCCAAATTTCTTCAAAAGGCCAGTTTCAATTTGAAAACCCCAAACAACATTTTGTATTCTCCGAACTCAGGGAGAACCCTATTACACCATTACATGTTTATACCAAGATCTATTACATCAAAAAGACATATATCTCTTAAATTTAGGTCATTTATCCCATAAAATTCTCTCCATCCCCAAGAGTCCCAAGATTCACCAAATTAAAGAGTAAATCAATTAAAGATAATCGAAATAATTAAAATATGATAACATGATTTTACAAACTCCCCACCATAACAATTTCCATCCTTGGGAACTCGTGTGGAAGAATGAAGTCATATAGAGTGGTGAGACTATTCCTCCCTCGTCAATGACTCTCACATCCATGTATCATGAGAATCTAATTCATGCCTCTGTAACTCTATCACTAATATAATGAACTTCCCCCTCAACACTTCCACATGAGAGTCAATGATCAACATAGGCATCTCTAAGATTGAAACATCTAACTCTATATCAAACCCTTCCCAAGTACGAACATGAGATGGATCATTATTTTATTTCTTCAACTATGATATGTGGAAAACATAACAAATTCATATCAAATGAATCAAATATGATAATCAATAAGTAATCTACCCAATCCACTCAATGACCACAAATGGTTCAACATATCTCAGAACCAACATTCCCTATTTTGCAAGCTGAAGGCGACCCAACCAACGAGAAACATTCAAGAAAAACGTGTCACTTACTAAAAAATAAAAAGGATAATACCATTGATATACATAATATTTTTTCCTACTCTACACTGTAAATAGACATCTACATATATCCTAAATCATCGTATACATCTCTTGAACCAAGCTCGGTCCCATCAAAATGGATTCACCCACCTCTTCACAAAAAAGAGGTGATATACATAGGTGAACATATGGAGCCTTGAAATTTTTCATTCTGATAGATGATTGATAACTGTTGTTATAATAAATTTTAATCACTCCAAAATGGATATCCCAAGATCCACCAAAATCCAAGACACTAGCATGAAGCATGTTCTCTCAAATCTAAATAAGAAACTATATATGACTATCAGTCTATGGATTTTAAGATGTATAATACTTGATATGAATCCTTATTTCCTCTTGGAGAGTCCTCAAGATGTAAATGTATACCTGGGATCCATATCAAGAAGAACAGTATAAGGAACACCATGTAACCTCAAAATATTTTGAGCATAAAACATACCCAGGTTTTCAACTTTAGTGGTGTCCTGGATCGGAATGAAATGAGATTACTTTTTATATTGATAAATTACCACTAAGATATCATTCCTCCATCTGAGAGTTCATGTAATCCCAAAAAAAATAGATATAAACATTTTCCCATTTTCTTGATTAGCATGGGAAGAGGCTTATGCAACATTTAAGGTTTCATATGATCCATATTTATCTATTGGAAGGTGTAATAGTGGGACATTTTATTAGCAATGTCATGGTTCTTAACCGACCACCAAAATTTATATCCCATGTCATAACACATTTTCATAGGGCCTAGAAGAATGGACCAAAAAAATATGATAACAAAAATACTGAGATCCTTAATGATATTAGGACAAAAAATAGAACACCATAACTAAATATACCATCTGAAGAGAGAGACCAACCTGAAATGGTCTCCCCACTATATAGGGTTTCTTGAATTACATTGAACTCGACATCATGCTATTGAACATGAATAATATACTCAATAATAGATGATGATAACTTAAAACTAGTCAAATCCATACCTAAGACATACTCTAGAGAATCCAGATGCAACTGAGAAAAAAACACCATAAGGTTTATATGTCATCCTACCTGTTATTACATAAAATTTTCATTTACATTATACAAACATAGGATCTTTTAATGTTTTCTTTCTTGAAAATAGGTACATAATATGTGAAAATTTAAAACATTATTCTAGTATATATTATAATAATTATACAATGTTTCATCCTTAAGAAAATTATTTCATCTCATAACCTGGGGACATACATAAAAGGAATGGGTCAGCAAAAGGCCTAGTAAGGTAAAGGAAGGTAAACAGTTTACAAGTGACCATGAGAAATATCAACAAGAACATGAAGAATATCTTAAAGCCATGAGAAAAGGAAAACATGGAATATCATAACAAAAAATAAATAAATAATAACTTTTAAATGTGTATAAATAATTTAAATGAGACATTAATAATCATATAACAATGGTTTGTCACAAAGGTTTAAAAAACATTACCAAGGTTATTCGCTAAGGTATCGTAAAACATGTCATTTATAGAGATTAAATTTATTTAACAATAAATGGGAGCACTATCAGGGAACACCCTTCATATTTATTAATTTTTAGTTGATTCACATAGATAATAATAAATCATTTCTAAAATACCTTGTGGAAAATAAATCAAAATGAGTTTTATATCAAAATCATGGCATTTCAAAAGTGCTTAAAAATATGATCATTATTTCATTTATAACCCATGGAATGAGAATGTGGGTTTTATATATATCAATACCATAATAAAATAAACTATTTTTACATCATGTATAAAATCCTTAGAAAATAAATAGTTTTAGGTATTTATAACAAGAAAATGGAATGGAATTTTTTGAGAAGATGAGAAATTTTTTGGGAAATAAAATCAGTAATATAACATGTATAAAATGTGGTATTAAAAAAGGATAAAAAGATATGGGGAATTCATCTCCAATTTATAATACATTTTTTCTATAATTTTTTGAATCTTAATAAAATAAGAGAGTATGACCATAATAATCATAAGACATAAACAAAAAGAAGTTATTGAAAGGAATAGAAAAGAAGTATATTTCCCTTACCTTTAAGAGTTACTAATAAAATAAAGGTTTTGGGACCTTGGTGGATTTTTTAAACCTTTTAAAGACTAATTGGTAGGTAAAAATACATGATCTTTGTATATTATGGACTTCTAGTGAATGGAAATGGAGAAATGGGTGGGTATTTATAGCAAAAGTGGACTTTTTGTTTATTAATTTTCAAATACAGCCCTTTGAAACCATGCATGTGAAAAATGAAAAACCCTAGGCTTTACCATGGTATTTTCCCATGGTATTAGACACATGGAAAACCATTTATGTTATTTTAATCCACAATAGTAGATAATCTTTTTATATTACTAATTTTGTTAAAGAAATGTAAAGTTTCATAAAAATAACATTTTTAAAGTTGAAGTTTCCATTTTTGAATTTGGAATGTAAAATAAATATTTTGAAGTTGATTTAAATATATTATAATACTTTATATTAATAAAATAACATATTTTAGGTTTTTTATTGTGTTTAATTAGTTATTAAATCATTAGGAGAAAATTATAAATCCTTTATCAATACAGAAACACCGAAAGAGTATTTTTTCTATTCATGAAAAAATGAAGTATTTTAGAGAATTGTCATAAATTCATAATAACATAATTTTGAAGTGATTATTTCAAAAATAATATTTATTTTATCATTATAATTATTAAAATATGATAATTATAAGTTTTAAATAAAAAAATCATTATTTATAATAAATAATTATGGATGGAAAATGCATAGAAAAAATTTATGATGCCCGAAAAAATGAGAAATTATTTTTATCAATTATATTTAAATAAATTATTTTTATCATAATATTTGATTAAAATAAGTATTATTCATAATATATTATTTTATTATAAATATATATATCTTTACTAGAAAGTACAATTTTTGTCTAAAAGATCAATTTATTAAATTCCATCACAATTTTACTAAGAAAAACTAATATTTAAAACAGAAATAAGGTAATAAAAATTTTATTTATGCAATGGAATTACACTTTAAAAAAATTTGGACTTGGAACATAACCCCTTATAGCATCCATATATGTCCTAATGGTATGGTGTGCAATGGTGATAGATTAATTGGGTGACTCTCCTAATATTTCCTGAGTGGTAATTTACACAAATATGAATTTCTTATATAGGAGAATTCATTCAAGCTTCAGTTGTGGAAGCCCAACATGTACTTAGTTAAGGGAGAACCCCATTTTTGGTACCTCCCTCCCAAGCTCTGAGAAATGGGGTTCATATAGCACGACCCTACAGGTTAAGGCCATCATTTATCCTATCTAAATTAATTATACCTTTTTATTTATGCTTATTAACACAAATTTTAATGTTAAAATTATTTATAAGAGTATATTTTTGAAGGGTAATATTAAGCAATGATCATATTTCACTAATGATCATATAAAATTTGATTCCCAATGGTCATATTTCCCATTGTACTCGCTTCAATATTAAAGAGAAATATTTTTGTTGAGTAAAAAATAATTTAACACGCATTTTATCTGGAAACAAAATTTTATTTGAAAAGTCTGGGTCGTTACATTCTTCCCCCTTAAGAAATTTCATCCCCAAAATTTCAAATCAATATATCAGTTGAGAAAATTTTTTGGGAACTTAAATCTCATTGTCTCCTCTGGTTCCCACATCGCACCTTTATATTTATAATTCCTCTATAACACTTTGATGAAGATGTTCGTATTGTTGCGTAGAATCTTGTCTGTATGGTCCACGATCTCCATCAAATTCTCCTCACAAGATAGGTCATTTTCTAGTTATACCTCCTCAAGATGAATTATATGTGATGGGTAATTTATGTAATTCATCAAGTGTGATATGGGGAATACATCATGACCTTTATCTTGATTTGGTGGAAGTGAAAGCTGATAGGACACTACTCTTATGGGATCAAGGATTTCATTGGGGAAAATGTTCCTAGGCATATTCTTCCCTTTCTTCCCAAACATCATGACTCTCGTATATGGTGAAATTCATATGAAGACTTTATTGGAAACGTAAAACTATAAGTCCCTTATACGGTTGTCAGCATAGCTCTTCTCCCGACTCTGAGTATCGTTTATATGTTTTTGTGTGGAATGAACCATTTCTATCATCTCTTACTCTAGATCAGGCCCAAGAACCTTTCTATCACAAGCTTTATCGCAACATGTTGGTGTTATATATTACTTACCATATAGATCTTTATAGGTTTCCATCTAAATAGTCATTTTATATTGACCATCAGTTTGTAGGTGATAAGACGTACTAAAATCCAAATCAGTATTCAGGGCATGTTGAATACTTCCCCGTTATTTTGACATGAATTGGGGATCACAATCAGAAATGATTGAATGTTTCACTCCATGAAACCACACGAATGTCTTTATGTATATCTTGGAAATTTGTTCAAGAGGAAAATATTGTTGAATAGTGATTAAATGGGCATTCTCGTAGAGAAGTTCCACTATAAATCATATCACATTATTTCGTTTGGATGTTCTTGGGAGACTTGTGATAATGTAAATAATGATATTATCCCACTTTCATGTTGGTATGGGTAGTGTTTGAAATACCTTTTTAGGATTTTTTTCACTTTTCATACACTTGTTGTCACACCAGGCACAGTGTAGTGTAGTTATTGATATACCTTTTCAGGTTATCCCACCAGTAATGATCATGAAGATCCCTCTATATTTTTTGATTCCAAGATTCATATAGAATATATATCTATGAAGTTCACCCATCATCTCCCTATTTCTAGAATAGATGGAAAATATAGCCTTGTATGAAATTTTTGTACACCTTCTTGATCAATATTGAACTTAAAAAACTTCTCATTCATTAAATCCTCTATATTATTCTGTAATAAAGGATTTCCTCATTTATATTTCTTAATATTATCTAGTAATGATGGTTGATAATTCATTTGGGATATGGTTGATGATGTCCCTTTCATCATTATTCCCATGTCCAGCCTTACTAGGTCCTTAATCAATAGATCTCCTTTAATCCTCATCATTTCCAAAACAATAGGGTCTTTCCAACTCAATGAATTGTAAACTTTTTTTTCTCCTCTACGGTGATTCTAAATTGAACAATCATAGTATTTTAGAAGTTTTAACCATCTCCTCTATCTCATGTTCAATTCTTTTTCATGATGATATAATTCAATATTTAGTGGTATGTGTATATATCACATATATACCTATTAATATTTTTCCTCTAAATAATTAGAATAAAAATAATCAAAACTTTATCTAAGTCAATCATAGGATAATTCTTCTCATGACGTTTCAACTATCATGATGCATAAGCAATCACATTGACTATTTTATGATGACACATCCAAGCCCTTTCATAGATGAATCGCTAAAATTAATGAACCATTATCTGATAGAGAGTATATTTAACATAGGTGAAATAACCAATATCTTCTTTTGCTATTGGAAACATTGTTCACACTCCTTTTTTCAGATGAACATGTCCCCATTTTAAGATAACTAGTTTAGTGGATTACAAAGTTGTGAATTGTTTTTCACAACCCTGCTATAATATCCTATTAAACCAAGGTAACTATAAACCTTAGTTATAATAATAGGATTTTTCCACTCCTCTATAACCTTTTTCTTGGTAGGGTCAACTGATATTCCTTCATTGGTTACAATGTTCAACAATAAAAGAAATTATTGTAGTCAAAATTCAAATTTTATACACATTCGAAATAGTCTCTCCTTCCTCAAAGATTGAAATATAACTCTTAGATATTCTTTTTCCCCCTCAAAACTTTTGGAATATATCATAAAATCATTAATAAAAACAACCACAAATTTATCAATATTGTACTTAAGAACTCTATTCCTCAAATCCATAAAAAATTATGAGAGTTTGTCAAGCCTAATGGCATAACCAAAAAAATCATAATTCCCATATCTTTTTTGAAAGGTAGATTTTGTAATATTTTATTTCTTCATAATCAAATAATGATAACTAGATTGAAGATAAATATTATAGAAGAATTAATACCCATTGTTCTATTCAAATAAATCAAAAAGCTTTGGAAGAGGGTAGTTATTTTTCACTATGATTCCATTAAGTTATCTATAATAAATGCCTAACTTCATTGATCCATACTTCTTCCCCAAAAAGTGAATATTTTTTACATAAAGAGACACACTTGGTTTGATAAACCCCTTCTCCAAAATATGTTTAAGTTGTTTCTTCAATTCCTCCAGATAAATATTTTCCATTCTATATGGGGTGTTTGATATCCGCCTAGATCCAGGCATGAGTTCAATTGAGAACTTTAACTCTATTTTGGGAGATGTTTGGGTAACTACACATGAAATATGTCAAATTATTCCTAAAATATGGGGATATTTTATATTCACGTACATTCATTTCCTTATTCATATTCACTTATCATTTCCACAAAAAATGATATTGTATGTTCTTCCATACAAAACTCCGGTCATGATATCTCTCCTTTGAAAATGATTGTACGTTTTCTATTCTATACTACTAAGATTTTTCTTTCTTATATAGTTGATCTTAGCCTTATAATTTGAGATTCATTCTGTCCCTAGTATAATATTGAATTATAGCATGAAAATGACTACTATATTTGCAATGATATTATTCTCACCAAAGTGAGTACTAGTGTTTTAATATACTAATGATTCTTGGATAATCCCTCATGGAGTCTTCAATGATATCTCTACTTCTAGAATATCAGGTATTAATTCTATATTATTTGAAAATTTAGAGGAAATAAAGGAATTCATAGAACCAGAATCAAACAAATTACTTTCTATATTTTAGAGAACAACAAGAGTACCTGCCACCACATCATTTTGAACTCCAACATAATACTTTGTGATGGATAAAGAACAACCTTTATCTCTAATATTATATTGTGTTTGATGGTGATTCCCCTCCACTATCTTTGGATTTGGACAATGATTGTAATAGTTCCCATTCTGTCCACATTTATAGTATTGGACTTCATTTTGGGCCTTCACCATATTTCCTTTTTTAGTTTGTGTTAATAATTTGAGGATTCATCACACTATGATAGGTAATAATAATATGGACATCTATTCCATATATGTAACATTTCCTTCTCCCAATAAAGTAGTCCCTTGAATTCTTCTTACCACATTTTTACATTTGGGAAGTTTCAATTGCTTTCCTTCTATTTCGTGATCAATGATCTTGCCTAAAGATGAATCGATTGATATATTCTTTTCATTTGATCCATGGGTCTATTTCATCTCTCTGAGATCCAGTTAATACTTCATAAAGCTTCACATTATCTCCTCTAATATTTCGTAGTTTTGATTGACTAGATTCTTCGGTTGATGGGGTCTGGGTCCATTAAAGAATCTAACAACATTTCCTTTAGGATCCATGCCAAATCTATAGGTGAAATGAGAACATCTTGTAAATTTCATCTAATAGATTCACATTGTTTTACTTTTAATCTACTTCAACTCAAGGAATTTCTTCTCCATTTTCATTCAAAATTAATGGGGGAATTTTTTTTGAAAAAGGTTCCCCTAAACTCTTCCCACTCCATAGCTTTAATCTCCCTTATCGGTATCACATTTTTAATAAATTTACACCACTTATCATCTTATCCCTCTAAATGTTACAAAACCAGGGTGAATTTCTATCGTTACAAACAATGGAGTACATAATAGACATTTTCCATAGAGCTTATCAATTGATTAGTAATCAATGGGTGATTAGATCAACTAAAAGAAGGAGTTCGTTGATGAATAAATCACACAATATAAATTTATTCTCTTTAGAGTGAATTTGGTCTCTTAGCTTGAGTCAAGTTATTTTTGATAACTCAATTCATTTGATTCATCATTATCATGATGTTTTTCATTTTGTCTTCCATCGAGGGGCTATCAACGCATGTCCTTTGCGCTCACCATTTAAACAGTTTGTCATATTTCCCTCCATTTTCTAAATGAATAAAAACGATGTCAGAAATATTTTTATTCAAAAATATTATAATTATAAGTGAAATTTATATCCTAAAACATCATGCTTAAATTTTTATTCTTTAAAAAAATTACATTTCCTATAAATCCATCATAATTTTTTATAAAAAAGTTTGTGATTTACCAAACATATCCTCTCAGAGTGTAAAACCAAGAGTACACATGAATAGATTTCATGAACTAGCTATTGTTAGAGACCATATCAAAGTAGGGTTTTTAGGTTTTACACCTAGATACATATGTGCTAGAGTCATATCCAATTTTTCATGCTAGAGAAGGATTTTTTTCCTCCGAAACCACTTACTTAATACTTTAACAAAATACCATGATGTTTTATATAATTTAACTTATTTCTGAGGTTCTTCTTAATTTTTTCATATCCCAATTTACAAAAATAAGTAAACCTTCCTTTTATACCAAAAATATAATCCCTCTATTTATTACATAAACTTTTCATTTACATTTTAAAAATATAAGATGTTTTAGAGTTTAGTTTCTTGGAAAAAAAAATTATTATACATAAAAATTTACAACATTATTCTAATATACATTAATGTGTTTTTAAAAAATTAACACTAAGTACATATACTTAATATCATAACTTATGGACATACATCAAAGTAAATTGTGAGGAAAAGGCTCTTTAAGGGAAAGCAATGTAAACAATTTACATGTGACCATGAGAAATATCAATAATTACTTAAAGATTATCATAAAGGCATGAGAAAATAATAAAGGGAATATCATAATAAAACTAAATTGAATCAAAAAATATAAATGTGGATACAATATTTAAATTATTCATTCATAATCATATCACCAGGGTTGGTCATCGAGGTGTCATAAAAAATTACTAAGGTTATTCACTAAGGTATTGTAAAACTTGTCATCTCTAAAGATAAATTTATTTAGCAAATCCATTAAAGAGATATTGTCAAACCCCCTTTATATGTATTAATTTTCATGTGATCTAAATTGATAATAATAAATCATTACATAAACAACACATGCATAATAAAATAAAATGGGTTTCATATCAAAATCCTGGCATTTCAAAAGTGCTTTAAAAACATTATCATTATGTCATTTATAACCCACAAAAAGGGAATGTGGGTTTTATGTATGTCAATACCATAATAAAATAAATAATATTTTACATATTGATCAATACCCCTGTGAAACAAATATTTTTGGGTATTCAAAAAAAATAAATGGGAATTTCTTGAGAAAAAGGGAGATGTTTTTAGAAGTAAAATCGGCAGCATAACAGGAATAAAACATGGTTTTAAAAAAGGATAAAAAGATATGGGAAAATAATCACACACTAATACAAAATAATTTTTAAGTAAGGTAATCATTAAAAAGGAAATAATACATATTTAACATAACAATCATAAGACATATACAAAAGAGGTTCTTGAAATGAAGAGAAAATAATGATATTTCCCTTAACTTAAAGTGTTACTCCTATAAATGAAGGATTGGGAACTTGGGGGTTTGGGGAAACCTTGGGAGGAATATTTAAGGGTTAAAACTACTATATCTTTGAGGATTATGGATTTTTAGTTAATGTAAATGGATAAATGAGTGGGTATTTATAGAAAACTTGGAGGATTTGTTTATTAATTTCCAAATATAGACCTTTGGAAATCTAGGCTATGTAAAATGAAAATCAATGAGATTTATAATTATATTTACCCATGGTATTAGTGAAATTGGACACCTTTTATGTTATTTTAATCCAAAAGAGTTGACCATAATTTTATATTACTTATTTTTTCAGAGAAAAGTAATGTTTCCTCAAAATAAATTTTTTAATGTTAATGTTTTCATTATAGAATTTAGAATGCAAAAATATATATTTAGAAATTTATATAAATATATTAAAATAATTTATATTACTAAAATATAATATTTTAGTTCATTTATTGTGGTTATTTAGTTAGTACAACATTATGAAAAAATTATTAAGTCATTAAACATGCTGAAAAAATGAAATTGTATTTTTTCTATTCATGAAAAAATAAAATACTTTAGAAAATTATCATATATTTATGCTAACCTAATTTTGATGCTCTGTTTAAAAAAATGATATTTATTTTATAGGAATAATTCTATAAATATGATAAATTTATCATTTAAAAATAAAAATACTTATTTATAAAAAAATAATAACTGATTGAAAATGAATTGTAAAAGTTATGTCACAAAAAAAACATAAAATTATTTTATCATTAAAATTTATGTAATATTTGTTTATCATGATATTTAATTAAAATAAGTATTATTAACAATATATTAGTTTATTATAAATTTTTATATCATTATTAGAAATTATGTTTTTTTTCTGAAAAATTAATTTATCAAATTCCATATCAATTTTATTAAAAAGAACCAATCTTTTAAACATAATTAATGAAATAAAAACATTATTAATACATTTTAATTACAATTTAAGTAAATAGAGACTTGAAACATAACCCATTATAATACCCTCCTATGATATTAGGGTAAGGTGTACGATGGTGAAAGATTTTTGGGGAGGCTTGCTAACATCAACCGAGTGGAAAATTCCACTAAATTGAGGTTCTCGCATTAGAGATTTCATTAAATATTCACTTGTTGAATCTGATATTGGGATTGGTCAAGGGAGAATTCCAGTGATTTAACCTCCCTACCATTCTTCAATAAATGGACTTCATATGGAACGAACCTCTAGGTTGAGGCCATTATATCTCATTTTTTCATTAATTATACGTTTTCATTTATACTTATAAACAAAAATTATAATGTTAAAATTATTACTAATAGTATAGTTTCTAATGGTCTTGTTTACAAATGGTTATATTTGAACAATGGTCATATAATGGTCAATTATATGTAGTCAAATTTTCTTTTATACTCACTTCATTATTAAATAGATATAATTTTTTTACAAAATAATATAACACACAATTTATCTGGAGAAAAAAATTTACTCAAAAAGTTTGGGTCGTTAGAGTCCAACTCATATTTCAACTTCAAAACAATCTTAGGTGGATCATTACTTCTAAAATCATCATCAATGATATTCACCTTCCATGTGGTGTAGGTGATATAGAATTCAAACAACTGAAGGTATTCCACCCATCAACTATTTATGAGATTTATGTCTTTTGATAGAAAATATAGTTAAATATACTAAAATATTTTGAACCTCCATCAAAAAAAATAGTTCCACCAATAATTAAGAGCATGAATAAGTTTGGAAAACTATGAATCATGAGCAGGGTAGTTATTCTCAAAAATTTTAAGCTGAAAAGAGCTATAAGACACCACGTGATCATTCTGTATTAGCTCACAAATAGTTCCAGAAGCATCATAGAAAACCACATACCCCTTATCTAGAAAGGTAATATCAAAATAAGTGTTAATGTTAGAGTTCCTTTCTTATCTTCAAAAGAAGACTACAATTTTTCATCCCATGTAAATTTCATAACTTTACTGGTAAGTGCTATAAATGGTGAAACCAACTTTGATAAATCATTAACTATCCATCGATGGTATCTAGAAAGAATAAGGAAGCTATGAATCTCTAATACAATGCATGGTTCTTCCCAAGACAAAACAACATTCACCTTATAACCAACTCACAATATATTCTAATCAATCACATGACTTAATTACTTAACTTATTTTATCAATAAATTACATTGAAAAAGATATCCATATAAACATTGACTTCTCAAGATTTCCAAAACCAAAATCAAATGGTTCTTTTTACCATGATCTGACCTCTAACAACCCAAAATATCATCTATGAATGCTACCACAAAAGTGTCAATATAATGATGGAACATCTAATTCATCAAATCCATAAAAACCAAAGGAGTATTAGTCATACAAAATTACATCACAAGATATTTGAAATGTACATACCTACTCCTGATATTCATCTTCAATATATCACACTCACAAACTCTGAGCTAATGATAACCCAACTGAAGACCAATCTTCAAAAACCACATTTCCCCCATTAAATGATCAAAAAAATTATTCATATAGTGGAAATGATACGTGTTCTTAATCATTACCTAGATCAACTTATGATTTTACATTAAAATTCTAAGTGAACCATCTTCCTTATTTGAAAAAATCACTGGGAATGCCCAAGTAAGATGCACTAGAGAGATAAAAACCCTTCACCATAATTTTTTTTCAACTGAATCTTGAGCTCTTTTAGATCTGTTGGTTTTATATGATAGGATGGTATCTAAATCCAATGTGTAAATAGAACTAGTTCAATTATAAATTTCACTTATATATTATGTGTAATCCTAGAGAAATCCTATGTTAAAACATTAGGAAAATTATGAACAATAGTGAGAATATCAACAAAAGGAGAAATAACATCAGGCTCAACTATTACAATAGAAAAAAAAAACTCCATAACTTTGGGTGGGAAGGTACTACACAAATTGACCTTAGATCCTACTCTTCCTAAAACACTCATAATCTCTTATAATCTCCAATAAATGAGAAATGGAGATGATAACAATCAACATCATCATGGTTAGTAATAAACCAATCCATCCTAATGATGAATTCAAAGAGACCCAGATCTAGAATGTTATAATCCTAGACTAACTCTACATTATCTATTGATATCATACCAGAAGGAAACTGAAACCCCTTCCCTTTCCTATTCCTCAGTGGTGTCACTAACTCTATAAAAAGGACATGAGATCTGTTGTAAATTTAATCATATCAATAAATAATAATTATATAAACGAGTGGGAAGCACTGATATCAAATAATTCAATCGATATGAATTATGTAAAAAATATTTAACCTCAAACATTCACTAGAACTACATCTACCTTCACAAGAAACTCATAAGCTTTTAGATATGAAAAATATTGACCATATTTAGGTGTATACATAGCCTGAAATGAACATTGGAGATGACCATAATTTCCTAAACTATTGCACATATTTTTAGTTGAAAGAAAATATCATCATGCGTGTGTCTTACCTTTCACACTAATTATAACACCCCAACCCCAGAATCCCTAAGATGGTACATCATTTAACTACATTATCATGATTACTAGGAATAAAATCCCAAAAGACCAATTAGTTTGGTAGTCATGTAAATCCAAATTACATACATGATACCCATACAAAATTGGGAAATAAATAATTAAAGCATGAAACATAATGAAATTAAATAAACTACATTCTATTGTGATTATTCAAATATTTATTCTTCATAACATGGGGAAGGAGAAAAATAAGGGTGAGCTCAAATGCTCAATAAGGGTTAGTAAAGAATAAAAAATAATGAATCAATGGAAATAAATCAACATGGAATGGTAAATAAATGATAACACATTCCATTCTGATAACTAGATATGGAAAATTCAATATGGAAAGGAATGAATCTGAAACACATGCCACTAAATCAATAAACTGAGAATATAATACATCCGTAGATATGTCTATTGAAAATGTCATGGATAAATAATAAGTGAAATATCTATGAAGGAAATTAATAATGATGTATATTTATAACATACCACTTGGTTTCATGTCAAGGATCAAATAATTTCAAGGCTTCATGCCAAGAATATTATACTTTCTAGGATTCATGAAAATAATCTAATACTATCAAGGATTGATGCCAAGAATCTGACATTTACAATGCATCATTACATGAATATAATACTTTCAAGGCTATATTCCAAGAATCTAATACTGGCAAGGCTTCATTCCATGAATCTAATACTGTCAAAGTGAACAGTGTATGAAAAATAGAATATAATTTATGAAATACTAATATCATTTATATGATAATATAGATATTCAAGTAAATTTACCATGAATAATGATTAAAATAAAGTGATTGTTTCAAAATAAATTTAATTATCACACAAGGAAATGAGATTGTAAGGATAATCATTAAGAATATTCTTCTAGAGAATAATCTTTAAACATTCCAAAGTTTCTCATACCACTTTGAAACATTTAAATCATAATCCCCATCAAGAAATAATACTAAATTAAACTTATTATATCTTGATAGTAATGATATTCATGATATAAAACTTCAAAAGGTAGTATATACACCAAATAAAAGTGAATTGGTGAATAATATTAAATAAATCTTAATGGAATTTAAATTGAGACAAAATTCTCTTACCACTATGTTAACCTATGAATTGGATGAACCAAAAGTCATTATCATTAAACAAACATTTAAATAACATGATTATAAAATAATTTGCAATTTTTTATATTAAAAGGGTTAGTAGTCACACTAAACAAATAAAGTAATTGGTGCTAGTGGTGTATGTCTCCCAAAAAGAAAATTAAGACCACAATCCCATAATACTTGAGTAGATTTTGAATAAAGGGATACAAGAAAGATTAATAAACAATTTAAATGTTTAATATTATAAAATAAAGTGAAATAATTATAAAATATATCAAAATGGGTAGTAGGCATACTACACAAATGAATTGAGTAGTGATTATGACATTTATTTCATAGGTGTAAAAGTTAGAAGAAAATCCCATACCATAACCATCCTTTTATTCTATGGTCGTTATCCACATATGAGTAATTTAAAATATGTTACTAACTTAGTGAACAGAAGATTGAAAGGCTTGATCCTGATAATTTTGTCAAAGGAGAAACACAGTTTCATACAAGGGATAAGTATTTAAGGTTCGGTAGGATCTCTCAAGAGATGGTTGATGATCTGAATAAAAATTCCATGGGTTATAATATCATCATGAAAAGTGACATGGATAAAGCATATGATATAACTGAATGTTGTTTTATTATTATGGTGATGATAACAATGGGTTTCAAATAATGGGTTTGAGAACAATTCTTTAGGTGTTATTCATCACCTTGGCTATCTATTTCATTTAGAGGGAGAAAATTTAGTTTCATTAAAACTATTTGGGTTCATTGGTAGGGAGACCCTCTTTCACCAAATGTGTTTATCATTTCTCAAGATTTCATTACAACTAACATGGGGCACAACATGGATGAAGGATCAATCAGTCCTTAGGGAAACATAATAGGGGATAATCTCATATCTCATTTTATGTTTAATGATGATGTGATTTTCATTATTAATGGTAGGCTACATTATATAAGAGGATGGAATATTTTGATGGAGATTTATGGGAACATCATTAAGAAGAAGGTCAGCTTGGATAAGAGCAGTGTTTTTGTCTCTAGGAGTTTCCTGGATCGTTGGTGTAGGGTCCTTCAAAGGAATTTGGGTATTCTTTATAGGAAACTTCTGTTGATGTATTTAGGTGCTACCATCTCTAACAAAATAATAAAAAAGATTTAGTTTAAGGTAATGCTGAATAAAATAACAGGGTTCATCTTTAACTAGAAAAACAAATTTCTCTCATTTGGTGGATTCATTACTCTTATCAACACTACGTTATATTATATGTCTATGCATATTTTATTTATGATCAAAATTCACAATGGTACCATAGGGTGACTAGAAAAAATCCTGAACAAATTCTTATGGGATTCCGATGATGTCGTCTATTATCACATGAAGGAAGTTTTCATGGCTAATCAAAGAGGGTGGTATTAACCTTCGAGACTTACTTGAAGTCATGTAATTGATGTAGGTGAAAGAAACATGGGATATTGTGGAAGGAAAATCCCTATGGTATAAATTCATGAAATACAGGTATGATGATAAAAGGGTAGAGTGGGATGATAATGTGAGGAGGCCTTCCAGAACAACCCACAATATGATCGACATACTAGAGTTTATTAAAGAGAAGGTTTAATGGATTGTGGGTAGAAGTGAGATTTGGTTCTTGAAGGATAAACAGTTGGGCGAGGAATTATTCTTTCACGGTTGTTCGATACTGGAGATTTATTTTAGATAGGCCACTACTTACTCTAATTTCATCAGATCGGTTCTTGAATTAATGAAAAATGATTCATATGATAGAATTTAAATTTTTTATGTTCTTGATAAGTGTATTTTCTATGTGTAAATCTCAAGTTGTTTAAATAGAAAGGTTTATTATGAGATGATACATTCTTACAATGGGAAAATTTTGTGGGAAATAATATTTTTTGATAAATAATACCTACAAATATAAATTTTCTTATCTGGAATATGTGAAGCAGAGCATTTCCAATAGATGACAATGTGTAGTTCAAGGTAATATCGATGGTCTCTCACTGCTGGTGTTGTAGATCCCCACATCCAGAAACCATATGGCCCTTGTTTTTCAAAACTTAGTGGGTAGTGGAGATTTGTAGAAACCATATAAGTTTTATGGGTCTCTCGATGAATGGGTAAAACTTGACGAAGTTTTTGGAGTTGTGGTTCAAAGGGATAATCAGAATTCAGAGGAAGCCAACACGAGGGCCTTGGTGATGTCGGTTATTTTTTGGTGTATTTGGGAAGTGAGGAACAAGGAAATGGAATGACATAGATCCTTGATACTCTAATTTTTCTATGGGTGAAATTATTTGTGTTTGAACTTGGTGCCCTTCTCCTAGGTGGATTTGATTCAAAGTTTATAAGGATGATGGTACCCCTGGTGTTTTTGAATACAGGGGGAAATGGGAGTAGAACTAAAGGGGAGTTGGTGTGTTGGATTCCACCTATAATGGTTTTAAGATTAATTTTTAAATTTTTTATGTGTTAGGGAATGTGAGGGGTGTTGGTGTAGTTCATGATGTAAATGGTTTTGTTAGGTGCCTTCTTTGAATTAATAACTTCTTAACTGAGGAAGTTTGACCCTTGACTACTGGGATGTTGTTATCCATGTTATATAAATTTAATATCAAGGTTGTGTAAATGGACTCTAAGGTATTGGTGGATGTTTTATAGGGAAAGAAAAATCTCCCATGTTAATGGAAATACCTTTCAGGAAGTGTATGCTATTTCTTGAGCAAGATATGGTGGTCGGTCATACTTGGAGGGAAAGAAACTTTGTTGCTAATGTGATGTCGAGGAAGGGAATTATGGAGGAGGCTCTTATTTTATATACCAAAATTGGATCTCTTATATATGATTGTAAGATTATTATTAGGGTTTAGTCACTAATGCATCATATTTTTTGGCCTCCATGATTTTCTCACCCTTCCATATATTTTGAAAATCAATAAAAATTTAATTTTCAGTCACTAATCCCCGATTCCTGAAATGATGTTATCATAATAACAAAAAATGGAAATTATAAAAGGTATGCGTTATAAAATTATTAAATAATTATAAATACCTAATAAATATTATATATATCATATATAAATATATTTTCATTCATAATTTCCACTATGAGAGGTGGTAAATGAAAAAAATTAACAATCATCATTTCGTGATGTAGTAGTTCACTATACATAGAAAAAGTATGTTTGTTACCAGTTAGATGGAAGTGTGTGTAAGTGTTGGTCAAATATTAGTATAAAGACATCCAATTATTTTTAGGTTACTTTTTTTGTTATAAAACCATGAAATAATAATATTTTATTGATTGGATAAGTGAAATAAACTAAAAAGCTTAAGGAAGTTTGTTATCTCTTAATTAGGTAACACTGTTTTCTTTGAACCAAAGGGATTCCTTCTACTATATTCTGACCAAGGTGAGATTTGTAGTATTATGGGAGGGATTTTTTCAAACTATTTCAGCAGATATTGGTTGATAAAAAGTGACTTCAGGGGTGTGACTAAGGGGTAGAGTGCTTACTTATTGATAGTGGAGGGGGAGTGGCACTCCTGTAAATACAAAAAGGTATTCATTAATGGAAGGTATACCTTCCCTAAAGTGCCAAAAAATGAAATAATAATGGATTAAATGGTGAAAATGGTTGATTTGAACCTCCAGCACACAAAAATATTTTCATTTTAGAAATTTGTTTCCTTAACATCTAGGATTCCCAAATTTTATCATTTTGGTTTTTATTAAACCTTCTAGTTTTCCAAACTAAGTAATTTATACATTAAGACTAAAATAAAGTGATATTTTTTATAAAATAAATATCCACTTAATTATTAATATGATATCTAACTAATAAAATTAAAATCTCACATGTTTTGGAAATTAATTTTAAAACAAGTGTGTATGATGTGCTAAAACACTCCTTTAACCCGGATCGTGTTAACAACGTTTTTACAAAATATGGGTCAATATGTTAATTAATAAACATCAATTGGTCCATTAATAGACCATATTTAATATTTACTAATACTTAAAATTAAATTTTAAAAATATAGTATTTTTATTAATTTTAAATCATTTAATAAAATATCATTTGTTGAAAAATAACGATAATGTGAATTTTGAAATTATTTATATAATTTTAATTTTAAAATATTAAAAAAATATTGGAATTTAAATCTATTTAGTTTATAGCTATTAATAATGATATATTAATCTATGAAAATAATTAAATATATTAATTCATCAATATAATTTACTTTTAATATTTATATTATCATTTATTTTATTTAAATATTAACTAAATAATAATTATATTGGCATTTATTATGCATTTCAAGTAACTAAACCATCTCTACAAATTATTAATAAATTATTATAATACAAATAACCCATTTATCTTTAAAAATAATATGCATAACCTATAATATGATGTTTTTTTACTTATCTCAAATTTTTATAAATATTAAAGGTAAGGAAAGTTCCATTTTTTCCTTTTTCCTCACTTAAACTTTTATATAAGGAAATTCCATTTATTAATATCCCAATAACCCATAAAATTATAACCAATTTGTGATATGGTCAAATTATTGGTAGCCAATGTCTTTTGGAAAAGTTTCTAGGTCATTGTGTTCGCTAAAACTAAGGGTTAGTCCCCTATTAAGCTTAGTCATACCTTAATCTCCGTAATTAAATTTAATCACTTTCACTAATATTTTTGGTATGAAATTAAGTTTATCTTATTAAACCAAAGATATTGTACTTATTAAAAAAATTTATCTTCATATTTCAAACATCAAATCATAGAAGTAGAAAAATTAAGATTAATGCAAATCCTGCACACATGATGAAAAATTGTGGTTTTAAAGTAGAAACGTTCAAAAGTTTAATAAGTTTCTATATCTAATTTTTATATAAAAATGATTCAATAACCTACATTGGATTAATAAATTTATAATTGATCTATTTTGACTTTAAAAAACACTTTAATATATAATTAAAAATTAAAAATTATTTAAAAGAAAAGTCTATTTTTTACTAAAATGTAGTAGTTTTCACTATTCATTAAAAAAATGAAACTTCTCAGAAAAATCAAAAAATTCAGCCTAAGATAATTTTGACATTGAAAATTGAAAAAATAATTCAATTTTGACAATTAATGTTTCCAAAATTTAGTATTAAAATAGGTACACCAATAAAAGGCAGTAAAACACAATCTTGCATGTAATAAAAGCCAACTCAGTGTGGTGTGTAACATAAGATTAGAATGGAATTGGATATAAAGAGAGAAAAAATTATATTTATTCTAAAATAAAAATATATTAAATTATTTGGGTGTTATATTCTCCCCACTATAATTAAATTTTATCCTCACAGCATAAACATGATATCAGTAATCACGGAAATGATATTTGAAAATACTGTTATTGAAAAACGCACATCATGAATAGGGTTTATAAAACATCTTCTAAATAAGAGATATAGAAAAGTAAAATGGTCATGTAACTAGGTTACCTAGTTGGATAAAATAAGTTGGAAATGGTAACATGGATAGAAATGAAATATATAACAATAATGTTTTGATATAGAGTGATAGAGTATATGGATAGGAGAAGGTTAATAATAAAAAGACCTAAATCTGTGATGATCTATGGGGCCATTTGATTCATCAGAAAAAAAGGCACTCAGAAAAAAAAATTGGTTTCAAGATCATTTTTTATAGATGAAGAATTCTTTCACTCTCTACAAATATAAGTAAATATACTTACTTGGTATATTTTCATAAGCTCGTTCAAATCCATTGGTCATTCCTTGAACTATTTCTACTTCATCTCATAGAACAAGATTCATCATATAATATTGCAATATATAAATCTATAAAACCAAATAAAAATAAAAACTGTAACTAATTCATAAATGGTTAAACTTTAAAAAAAGATTATGATTCAAAACTTTAGAAATAAGGTCACTGAATTTCAAAAATGATCTTATCATTATCCTTTAGTCAACAAGAAGCAACCCTAAATTTCCACATTCCAAGAATTTTAATAAATACATCATGTATTCTCATGAAATATGGTAATAACTAAAATCAAAATAAAACCTTTTTGGAAACATGAATTCTTCTTGATTCCTTATGTAAGGAACATGTTGTTGGATATATTACTTCAATCCAAAAGCATTGTAAGCTCTATCAATGATAGCATAGACCACTTGTCGACAACTCATTAATTAGCTCCAAGGTAGTCACCAATTATCCAAATAAATCATTTTCTCATCGTTATATCAAAATAAATAACCTATTAATGGTTGTATTTCCCTTAATCATGTGCGTTCAGAAAATTTTAACTTTATACTAAATATATTTTCTTGGTACCATTCAGGATGTGATCTAAAATACATAACAAAAAAGTAATTCAATACAATCATCATATATTTAACAATTCTTATAACTTGTACATCCCTGATAAGATATTAAAATGAAATTGTTCTTGAATCTAAGTCTATGAACACATCGATTATTCCACTTCATCCTTAATCCATTAACAAGGTTACCGAATCCTATTACGTAATACCTCTTCTTTTCAGATTTCCCTAGTAATCTCATCATCATCAGTAGTATAATTATTACTCATACCTCCTTGATAAATCTCTTCGTGATCTTTCCACTTGGAACATCAATTTAAATAATTACCATTCATTACACAATTAAATCATTTAACTGTTGATGATGTCTTATGGAGTCCAATATACCCATCCATTGCATCAACAAAACTCTTCATTTTTTCTTTTGTAGTTACCTGATTTGTGTCCTTATTTTCCACAATAAAAATATCCTGTTAACCCTATAAGACCTTAACTTGGGTGATTCTTTCCACATTCATGAAATAGGGGAAATTGAATATACATTCCTCCGTGGTCTCCATTCCTTGAACTCTTACTGAACTCCTTCCTTATATTCCTTGGTGACTCTAAGAGTTGGTTAAGGTATACTTTGTTAATCATATTCCAAGAAAGATGATTAGGCATGATTAAAACATCCTTCACTCCAGTGATCATTCCATTTAAATTATCATTAGTAAATTTTTCATAACATCAAATGTTAACCCAGTTCCTTCTAGTTCCCTCTATTGAATAAATCTAGAAAGAATAACATGAGAAACACTTATCAAAACAGAAAACAACATAGTCATGAAAAATTACTTATTGGATGCCTAAATCATATCTCATATTTCTTCGATCTATAACGTCGTAGGTTTATCCTAAGTTACTCAGAGTCATATTATACTAAAATACATCTTGATGGTTCATAAGGAAAATATAAACTATCATAAGTGTATCCCCCATGAGTGTCAAACTAGGTGTAAAGTAAGGCTCATTGTTGTGAACCATGTTACCCCAAGTCAGAAATGGGACACCTTTTTAGAGTTGTTACCCCTAGGTACATCTATTCCAGAACCACATCCACTTGTAGTATCTACACAGGGATATATTTCAAATAATACCCACATAATCACAACCTAACAAAAACTATATGATGTTCTTGTATTCTTATCCTCAATGTCTATCTTAGGGTTTTTATCCCTAATGTATGTTTTCAAAATCTATTTTCCAACATTATTGCTAAACCTCCCTTTGATACCAACTATAAGGCCCAGTGAATTATTTTACTACATTGTCATGATTATAAGGAATAAAATTAGGATGGACCGATCAATTTATCATTATTGGAAATCCAAATTACTTATATGATATCCATAATACATTGGGAAATAGAAAATAAAAACATGATACATAATAAAATGAAATAAATTTCATATTTTAAGACATATTCAAATATTTATTCTTTATAACCCAATGAAATAAAACATAATAAGGGTGATATCAAATTCCCAGTAAGGGTATGTAAAGTGAAAAAAATGAATAAATGGAAACAAACCAACTTTAAAAGGTAAATAAATTATAACAAATTCCATTCAGATAACTAGATAAGGAAAATAAATATGCAAAGGTAAGAATATGAAATACATAATACTTATTCAATAAACTGATAATAGAATAAATCCATAGATATGTTAATGGAAAATCTCAGTGATAAATTATAACTGAAATATCTATGATTGAAATTAATAATTATGGATATCAATAACATACCACCAGGATTTCATGTCAAGTATATAATACTTTCAACACTTCATGGAAAAAATCTAATGCTTTCAATGCTTCATGCCAGGAATCTAGTAATATCAAGGATTCTTTCAATTAATTTAATGTTTTCAAGGCCTCATTCCAAGAATATAATACTTTAAATGCTTTATTCCGAGAATTTAATACCATCATAGCTTTATTCCATGAATCTATTAATGTCCAAGTAGACACCGTATGAAAAATGGTATGCATTTTAGGCAATAATAATATCTATTTTTTGAGAATATGGATTTTTAAGTAAATTTACAATTAATAATTATTATAATAAATTGATTGTTTCAAGATAATGTTATCAATCACAAAAAAGTGAGATTTCATAGGTAATCATTAAGAACATTCTTTAGGAGAATAATATTTAAGCATTCAAAAGTGTCCCATAACACTTTGAAACATTCAAATCATAATACCCATGATGTAATAATATTATATAAAACTTATAATATAATTAGACTAAGTATATTCATGAAATTACATTTCAAAAGGAAGTATATACACCAAATAAAAGTGAATTGGTGAATAATAAAAAATAAGTCTTATTGGAATTTAAATTGAGATGAAATTCTTTTACCATAGTGGTAACATATGAATTGGAAGACCAAACAGTGGTGATCATAAAATTAAACATTTAAATACCATGATAATAAAATAATTCATTAATTAGAATATCTTAATGGGTATTAGTTAAACTTCAAAAAATGAAGTAAGTGTTGTTAATGGCATATACCTCATGGAAAGAAAATTGAGATATGAATCCCTTACTATTTAAGTAGAGTTTGAATCATGGGATCCATAAAATATTAAAAATCAATTTAAACTTTTAATATCATGAAATAAATTGAAATAATGATATAATATATCAAAATGGTCAGTATGTATACAAAACAAAATAAGTGAGTGGTGAATATGAAATTTATCTCACAGGTGTAAAAATATAGTTGAAAATCAATTAACTTAACATTACTTTTCTTGTGTGGTATTTATCGACCAATATTGTGTTTTAAAATATGTTTTGACTTGTAATTTATTGTTTATATTAATGATATAATGATTTCATAATCTATATAATGTCAATCATGAATAAATTATTATATAAATTCAGAACATATGTATTTATTATAATCGACAATGTTGGTATATAATAAATGAAATGCACCGTTCATAGAGGCGGTGGGTTGTATGTACGCATGAATGATACCTTCGTTTATTTATCATATTAAAATAATAATAAGTAAATGATACAAATTTATATATTATTAATGTATAATATATGTTATATATATGTTATTTATGTTTGTTAAAATCATCCTTAATACATTCCATGTATAGCGTGAACGAATCACGTCGCTTCGAGGGTGCGGTTGTCCACACTTCCTCAAACGATGTTATTGTATTAATGAAAAATGGGAAGTGTTAATTTTATGTGTTATAAAAGGATTAATTAAGTATAAAGACATAATAATTATCATATATATCATATATAAATAGATTTTCCATCATAATGGCCCCCATGATAGGTGGTAAAGGAAAAATGAACAATCATTATTTCGTGAGGCGGGAGTTCGCCAAGAGTATGTTCATTACCCATTTGATAGAATTGTGTGTAAGTTTTGGTATAAAACATAACATAAAAAATACTAGTATGTTTATGATACTGGTGTTTTTATACAAGAAAGGAATAATAATATTTGAGGGATTGGAGAATATAAATAAATCTAAAAATTTTGAGGAAGTTTCTTACCTCTTTATCGGGTAACACCTTTAGTTTGAACCAATGGGATTACTTGGATTGATTTTTGACTAAGGAGAGGATTTTATGGTTAGGAGAGCTATGTTGTAAAACTATTTGGGTAGATATTGTTGTATCCACGTTGTTTTTTGGGGTGTGATTAAGGGGTAGAGTGATTTCCTTTTTATAGTGGAGGGGGAATGACACTCTCGTAAATACCAAAATGTATTCATCAATGGGAGGTATCACTTACCTAATGTGCCTAAAAAGGGAAAATATGATGTATTATATGGGAATAATGTTATATTAAAACCTTAAATATATAAAAATAGGTAAATTTTAATAATTTGGTTCCTTAACTTCTATGATTTCCAAATTTTATCATTATTGTTTTTATTAATGAATCTAGTTTTCCAACCTAAGTAATTTAACCATTAATACTAAAATAAAGTGAAATTTATTGTAAAAAATATATAAAATTAAATACTACTATGATAACTAATTTATAAAATAAAAAACTGATGTTTTTTGGAAATAAATTTTAAAATAAACGTATGTGACGCGCTAAAACACTCGTTTAATCTGTACAGTGCTAACAACATTTTTACAATACATGGGTAAATATGTTAATTATAAAAGATAATTTTGTCTATTAATATACCATATTTATTATTTATTAACACTTAAAAATAAATTAGAATAATATATAATTTTTATTAATTTTAAATCATTTAATAAAATATCATTTATTGTAAAATAATAATAATGTCAATTTTGAAATTATTTATTCAATTTTTATTTAAAAATATTAAAAAAATATTGGAATTCAAATATATTAAGTTTAAATATAATAAAATTATATATTAATATAAAATTAATAATTAAATATAATAATTCAATCAATATACTTTAATTTTAATATTTATAGTATCATCTATTTTAGTTAATTATTAAATAAATAATCTCTACATTTGGTGTTTCTTAAGAATTTAAAGTAACTAAACCATATCTATAAATTATTGATAAATTAATATGATAATAACAAACCATTTATCTTCCATAAGGATATATATGACAAAAAATATGATATTTTTATATATCTCAATGTTTTATAAATGTTAATGGTACGGAAAGTTCTTTTTTTGTCTTTTTCCTTACATTAATTTTTATATAGGGAAATTCTATTTAATAAAATACCAATATCCATAAAATAATAACCAAGTGGGTATATGGTCTAATTGTTGGAAGAAAATGTATTTTTAAAACTTTCTAGTTCATTTCGGTCCTTAATATTGAGGTTTAATCTGTTATTAAGATTAATCTAACTATAATCACCAAAATTAATTATAATCAATTTCACTAATATTTTTTGGTAAAAAATAAATTTGATCTTATTCGAACACAAATATTGTACCTATTAAAAAAATTTATTTCCATTTTTCAAATTCAAATAACAGAAGTGGGAAAATTAATATTGACGCTAATCCCACACACATGGAGAGAAAGTGAGATTTTAATATAGAAACGTTCAAAAGTTCAATTATTTTTTATATCTAATAAATATAAAAATGATTAAAATTACCTACAATAAATTAATATATGCACAAATGATCAATTTCTAATTTTAATAAACTATTTATTATATAATTTAACATTAACAATTATTAAAATGAAAATGCAGTTTTCTACTAAAATGCAGTATTTTTCTCTATTCATCAAAAAATGAAACTACTAAAAAAATACAAAAAAATCACCCTTATCTAATTTTTTCATTCCAAATTCAAAAAAGAAGTTTATTTTGAAAAATAAAATTTTTTAAATTTCCAAAATTTAGTTTTAAAATAAATGTGCCATTAAAAGGTGGTAAAAACCAATCTTACATATAATACAAGCTAACTCGGTGTGGTTTGTAGCATAATATTATTACGGTGTTGTGTATAAAGGGAGATAAAAAAATATCTATTCTAACATTAAAATATTTTAAAAACATGGATATGTTACACTAATATCTAGTTATAGGCACACCACTAGCCGAAACTACAGTTTCCAAAGAGGCTTGTTACTAAGAACCACCACCACCAGTACTATGATGATCCTTCCACTACCTCTTTTTCCATGGAATTCCACTAAAGATTATATTATGTGGTAGATAATGGGAAAATTATCCAACAATTGCTTCCATATTCATTGCTTCAATCATATCCATGTCCATTATCTCTACATAGGTTGAAATATTCAGCATAAATTCCTATGATATGACATCCTATCGAAAATATTGGAAATATTTATTATATTCCAGTTGATCATTATTTACAACCTCTAGTGAAAAATAAACATGATTAGAAAATTTATTGTTGTATTATGACTCCGAACACTCTTTCTACTATAAAGAGATGAACTAGATAGGATTTTCCAATATTAGTGGTTCTAGATAAAACTACTAAAAGAATGGAGTCTTGAAACCCTTAAAATAAAAGATCACATTCTTATCCACCTATACCATAGAATCCACCCTTTACTTTCTAGGACCATCAATTATATATGTTGTGCACTTCACCTTGATACTCTTAGGTGTATCCAAAAATTCAAATATCATATCGATCTTGTCACTCCAATCCTCTTACTATTGAGTTTCATTATTACCTTTAATATATGGTGGATTATCACCCAATAAATCCCACAATCCATCTATGTCTCCTATATATCTCGGTTATACCTCAAAGACATTTTTCTAGACTTACATTACTTTTTTTCGATAACATGAACTTGCCACATGATATCCTTGAAATGTTTTGGATCCATAAGAGGATTATCTTGAGGAGAATCAGCTGCACCCTCATGATGAAATCATGGAACACATCTGAGAAGATTACTGTTGCACACTAAAAAATGAGATGATCATAAAATAGAAAAATCTCAATTCAAACCAGAAAAGCCATAATAAGAAACTGATATAGAATTTAGGAACTCCAAATAAGAGATGTATATCCAAACATCTGATGGTAACTTGAGTATCATCATGGAAAGTGATGGTCAGGAACTCACATCAATATACCTCTCATTTTTCAAAAAAGAATTCTCCTATCTACCAAACATCCCAAGATAAGGAATCTTGAGAATAAACCTCCTCTGATAATAAACTCTGATAATCCCAACCTAGATAGCCTCTCAAACTGGTACCCAACCAGAACTTCTACATAGATAAAGGAAAATTTTGATCCCCATAAGCTAGCTTCTAGCACCCAATAATCAATAAAAAAAATATGCAATAGTTTCTCCCAACCTAATGTAGAAAAAAATACATATATACATATGCAAATAAACAATAGAAAAAATGTGAATATATATGTCATAACTAAAATATAACAAATTAAGTGATAAAAATGGAATAATAGAAAAAAATATCCAAGAGACAAGTCCAACTATAAATGAAGATAAAACCAAACACCTAATCCAACAGTCTCCATGTGATAGCATAGAACCCCCCTTCTTACTATCCAGTTAACGAAACCCAGATGATAGAAAACCTCCCCGCCTTACTATGGCACATTCCCTTTCTCAATATCAAATGTAAAACAAAGGTCTACACACCACCGAAGTGATGTAAAGGGTGTGAGCTAATAGGATCAGCTAGATCCCACCTAGTTATTCCACATAATGTTTCTGAAAAATAATCCAAGCATTCTAAAATTTAAATAAAAAATGGAATAATATACATTTTTGAAGTTTTTACATCAAATGAATTGATAAAAATTTAATTTTCCACTTTCCCACATTTTAAAATAATGAAAGTAATTAATTTTCATATAATTTCACATAAATATATCAAAATAGATATATCAACTAAAACCAAATTATATTTCATATACATATCAAATCCATGGTAGTACAATCAAAATAGTACAATCCAAAATATACCGAATTAACCAATAGATCATTTAACATCACACCAAGGATCACACTAGGTAAATATATCATGGAAACTCATACCAAAAAATAGATAATCACGTGGGCATCAAGCCTCAATACATATGTATCGAGTTAAGAGAGAGGAGGAAAACCCCATAAAGGGAACCCCTAATAGGTCTAACAAGTCCCTAGAACAACTGTTATAGGGATTAAAGGAACACCCATTGTGTAAACCCTCCTAAAAGTGGTTGAGGCATATTACAACACATTCCACCTATTTACCTAAGGCTTCCCATGTTCTCCATTTTACAAACCATTTCATCAAACCATTACCTCAAAACCATACTTTACAAACCATTTCATCAATTCCATTTAATAATGATTTTAAAACACCTTTTCATCTAATGAAACCATGTAAAACAATATTTTATTAACAAACCATTTTCACACACACAAATAAATCTTGAAATTACATTTATGAAACAATTTAACAAAACCAGAGTAATATAGTTCAAAAATATAGGGTAGAGGATGAACTACCATCCTCCAAACTCATACCACACATGCCTACAATGGGATCCACCAACCAGAAAGAACACAAAAATGACAACATAGGATGTAGAATAAATCGAAACATCTTATAATCGATTACATTTAAAATTATGGTTATAAAAATTGGATATATATCAGATTAATTGAAAAATGAACACATGTCACATCCTAACCAACAAATGATCAACACCTAGAATAAGATCAAATGAGAGATCTAGAAAGAACCTGAAATAAAAATCACCATATATCAAACAATACAATATTGAAATTCAATGGTACTACTGCATTCAAGGAAAATGAAGAATCATAAATGTTTACTCACCCGGAGAGATACTGCCCACAACCCTGATGATCAAAAACTAAATGAAATGATCCTAAAGGGGTCAAGGTTTCCAAAATCGCCAAAGTGATCTTATAGGTTGAGAGGGAAGAGGGATGTATAAGAATGAAATATTAATCAGTCATGTAGATCCATAAAATTCAAACTAGTGATACATAGAATGTAATCCCTTTATATTTCATGTATTCCACATGTTACATATATATTGAAAACCCCATCACCTTTTTGTTACAAACCTATCATTAACCATTACACAACATGTAATAATTTCATTTTGTGTACCAAGTTCATGGAATCCTCTTTGTAGAAATTACATGGAATTAATCTCATTACATGGTTTCTATTATTCCTACAGTTAGCAAAAGAACAATTTTCAGTAGAAAACTAGATACTTCCTCAGTCATTCTCTGAACTTTGGGATTTCCTCTTTAATACATTACACATTTATACCCAGAATTAATTAATTCAAAAATAAATACATCCTTGAACATTATATCATTTCACCTGCAAATTATATCCACCATTTTGAGTCCCAAGATGTACCCAATTAACAAGGAAAACTAATAAATTGACGGTAATTATCAGAAATATAGTAATAGGTTGTTACAATGAAACCCAAGAATTTCATTAAAACATCACTTTATATCTCAATACCTTATCCACCTGATAGAAGTGTGAGTACATGCATAGTGATTATCCTTTTGTGGTCCATAAAGAATTACTCATATTTTTCCATCAATACATACAAATCCCCATAATATGTTAAGTTAATTATTGAGATGGAGAATACTGAGAAATTTCTTAAAAAACATTGGTTTTACCCTACTAAACGAAGAAAATTATAGATTTATAAGAAACTATTACATCTATTCCATTCTTAAATTACCGTTTTATTTAATTATTCCACATAAATTTCATCACTTTGGATCACATGACCCAATAATGTGACTAGTTGTATCAAAAAGTCTCTTTCTAAACATATAATACATTTTATCTTTAATTTATTTCAACTGTAAAATCCTTAAATACTCTTTATATTACTCCATGCTCTATTAGTAAATGAGAATATAATTGATAAATACAACCATGAATATATTGAGGTAGTATCAAAAGATTATTAATAAAGTACATGAAGATGTTTGGGGAATTATTAATTCTTAAGGGCATTACTATGAACTCATAACTCCCATTCTAGGTACGAAAAGATTTCTTCTGAATATCTTCCTTCCTCACATTCAATCAAGGATATATATAACAAAGATCCACCATTTATATGTAGTTAAATCCTCAAAGTTTAATTAAAAAGTCATCAATACTTGGTAGGAGATACTTCTTTATTATTGTTATATTTCTATGCCTTCAGTAATCTATGCATAGCTACATTGATCCATCCTTTTTCTTTACAAAGAGAATTGGTTCACCCCAAGGTGATGAACTAGGGAATATGAACCATTTAGGAAAATTCTATTATAGATTATTCTTTTAAACCACTAGTTCTATCAGTTATATCCTATAGGGGAATTTGGATATAGGACTGGATTTGAGTATATGATCTTTTGAGAAATCTACCACATGGTCTAGGAAAGTTTGGGTAACTCTTCTAAAAATTCATCAGTATATTCCATCACAATGGGAATTTCATCAATGTTGATTATTTAATTACACTCAATCATTTTTTAAAGTTATGCGACTTCATAGGGTATCAACCCCCAAATGTTAAAGAATTTTCCAAATGAGATTCATGATCTTCATTTCATTTTTATAGTAGCATGGGATAGTTCTAAATTTGAAATGGTATTTCCTTTTCCAAAAAGTTTATGTGTTATCTATACAACAAGAACCAAATCATGATTATTGTATCATTGAATTCCTCCTATTAAATGATTAATAGATTTAATCAAAGAATCATCTCATGTGTGTTAATAAGAGAATATTCCAATACATGGGTTGGAATTATCTGACAACTAGGTGTTTTTAGAGATATATCTACATAAATTTATTGAGGATTCAAATACGATAAAAAATTTCCCCTCCCCGAACATCACCCTATCCTAGGAAAATAGGACCTTACATGTATGCAGTTCCTTTATATATTAGCTCATCATATATATAGTTCTACCATAGAAAATTGAAACGTTGTGTTTTCTTTTTTGGTATAAACCTATCCCATTGGTCCAAGATCTTCATAGAATTCTCATCATAAGAGAGGTCATTATCTAGATGTATCACCTTTTAATTAAATACATGTGAGGGATTGGGTATGTACTTCCTCATGAGAGATATGTGAAACACATCGTGAACTTGATCTAGGATTGGTGGAAGTTCTAGCCAATAAGACACTACTTCAATGCGATCAAGGATCTCAATGGTGCCAATAGAGCGATGGATAAGGTTCCATTTCTTTCTAAACCACATGAATCTCTCCCATGGTGATGTTAGAATGAAAACATTATCTCTATCCTCAATCTCAAAGTCCCTTTGAAATTTTTTAGTATAACTCTTCTATTGTTTCTAAGAAGATTTTATATGTCATTATATTTCCTGAAAATTCTCTTTCATCTCTTGTATAAGGTCTGGTCAAAATAGATACTTCCTCAGTCAATATTTGAACTTTGGGATTACCTCTTTAATACATTACACATTTATACCCAGAATTAATTAATTCAAAAATAAATACATCCTTGAACATTAGATCATTTATCCTGCAAAGTATATCCACCATTTTGAGTCCCAATATGTACCCAATTAACATGGAAAACTAATAAATTGAAGGTAATTATCGGAAATACAGTAATAGGTTGTTACAATGAAACCCAAGAATTTCTTTAAAACATCACTTTATATCTCAATACCTTATCCACCTGATAGAAGTGTGAGTACATGCATAGTGATTATCCTTTTTGTGGTCCATAAAGAATTACTCATATTTTTCCATCAATACATACTTTTCCCCATAATATGTTAAGTTAATTATTGAGATGGAGAATACTGAGAAATTTCTTAAAAAACATTGGTTTTACCCTACTAAACGAAGAAAATTATAGATTTATAGGAAACTATTACATCTATTCCATTCCTAAATTACCTTTTTATTTAATTATTCCACATAAATTTCATCACTTTGGATCACATGACCCAATAATGTGACTAGTTGTATCAAAAAGTCTCTTTCTAAACATATAATACATTTTATCTTTAATTTATTTCAACTGTAAAATCCTTAAATACTCTTTATATTACTCCATTCTCTATTAGTAAATGAGAATATAATTGATAAATACAACCATGAATATATTGAGGTAGTATCAAAAGATTATTAATAAAGTACATGAAGAAGTTTGGGGAATTATTAATTCTTAAGGGCATTACTATGAACTCATAACTCCCATTTTAGGTACGAAAAGATTTCTTCTGAATATCTTCCTTCCTCACATTCAATCAAGGATATATATAACAAAGATCCACTATTTATATGTAGTTAAATCCTCAAAGTTTAATTAAAAAGTCATCAATACTTGGTAGGAGATACTTGTTTATTATTGTTATATTTCTATGCCTTTAGTAATCTATGCATAGCTACATTGATCCATCCTTTTTCTTTACAAAGAGAATTGGTTCACCCCAAGGTGATGAACTAGGGAATATGAACCATTTAGGAAAATTCTATTATAGATTATTCTTTTAAACCACTAGTTCTATCAGTTTCATCCTATAGGGGAATTTGGAGATAGGACTGGATTTGAGTATATGATCTTTTGAGAAATCTACCACATGGTCTAGGAAAGTTTGGGTAACTCTTCTAAAAATTCATCAGTATATTCCATCACAATGGGAATTTCATCAATTTTGATTATTTAATTACACTCAATCATTTTTTAAAGTTATGCGACTTCATAGGGTATCAACCCCCAAATGTTAAAGAATTTTCCAAATGAGATTCATGATCTTCATTTCATTTTTATAGTAGCATGGGATAGTTCTAAATTTGAAATGGTATTTCCTTTTCCAAAAAGTTTATGTGTTATCTATACAACAAGAACCAAATCATGATTATTGTATCATTGAATTCCTCCTATTAAATGATTAATAGATTTAATCAAAGAATCATCTCACGTATGTTAATAAGAGAATATTCCAATACATGGGTTGGAATTATATCACAACTAGGTGTTTTTAGAGATATATCTACATAAATTTATTGAGGACTCAAATACAATAAAAAATTTCCCCTCCCCGAACATCACCCTATCCTAGGAAAATAGTACCTTACATGTATGAAGTTCCTTTATATATTAGCTCATCATATATATAGTTCTACCATAGAAAATTGAAACGTTGTGTTTTCTTTTTTGGTATAAACCTATCCCATTGGTCCAAGATCTTCATAGAATTCTCATCATAAGAGAGGTCATTATCTAGATGTATCACCTTTTAATTAAATACATGTGAGGGATTGGGTATGTACTTCCTCATGAGAGATATGTGAAACACATCGTGAACTTGATCTAGGCTTGGTGGAAGTTCTAGCCAATAAGACACTACTTCAATGCGATCAAGGATCTCAATGGTGCTAATAGACCGATGGATAAGGTTCCATTTCTTTCTAAACCACATGAATCTCTCCCATGGTGATGTTGGAATGAAAACATTATCTCTATCCTCAATCTCAAAGTCCCTTTGATATTTTTTAGTATAACTCTTCTATTGTTTCTAAGAATATTTTATATGTCATTATATTTCATGAAAATTCTCTTTCATCTCTTGTATAAGGTCTGGTCAAAATAGATACTTCCTCAGTCAATATTTGAACTTTGGGATTACCTCTTTAATACATTACACATTTATACCCAGAATTAATTAATTCAAAAATAAATACATCCTTGAACATTAGATCATTTATCCTGCAAAGTATATCCAACATTTTGAGTCCCAATATGTACCCAATTAACATGGAAAACTAATAAATTGAAGGTAATTATCGGAAATACAGTAATAGGTTGTTACAATGAAACCCAAGAATTTCTTTAAAACATCACTTTATATCTCAATACCTTATCCACCTGATAGAAGTGTGAGTACATGCATAGTGATTATCCTTTTTTGTGGTCTATAAAGAATTCCTCATATTTTTCCATCCATACATACTTTTCCCCTTTATATGTTAAATTAATTATCGAGATAGAGAATACTGAAAACTTTCTTAAAAAACATTGGTTGTACCCTACTAAGCTAAGAAAATTATAGATTTATAGGAAACTATTACATCTAGGCCATTCCTAAATTACCTTTTTATTTAAATATTCCACATAAATTTCATCACTTTGGACCACATGACCCAATAATGTGACTAGTTGTATCAAAAAGTCTCTTTCTAAACATATAATACATTTTATCTTTAATTTATTTCAACTGTAAAATCCTTAAATACTCTTTATATTACTCCATTCTCTAGTATAAAATTAGAATATAATTGATAAATACAACCATGAATCTATTGAGGTAGTGTCAAAAGATTATTAATAAAGTACATGAAGATGTTTGGGGAATTATTAATTCTTAATGGCATTACTATGAACACATAACTCCCATTCTAGGTATGAAAAGATGTCTTCTAAATATCTTCCTTCCTCACATTCAATCAAGGATATATAGAACAAAGATCCACTATTTATATGTGATGAAATCCTCAAAGTTTAATTAAAAAGTCATCAATCCTTAGTAGGAGATACTTGTTTATTATTGTCATATTTCTAGGCTCTCAGTAATCTATGCATAGCTGCATTGATCCATCCTTTTTCTTTACAAAGAGCATTGGTTCACCCAAAGGTGATGAACTATTGAATATGAACCATTTAGGAAAATTCTATTGCAGATTATACTTTTAAATCACTAGTTCTATCAGTTTCACCCTATAGGGGAATTTGGAGGTAGGACTGGATTTGAGTATATGATCTTTTGAGAAATCTACCTCATGATCTAGGAAAGTTTGGGTAACTCTTCTAAAAATTAATCAGTATATTCCATCACAATGGTAATTTCATCAATGTTGATTATTTAATTATACTCAATCATTTTTTAAAGTTAGGCGACTTCATAGGGTATCAACCCCCAAATGATAAAGAATTTTCTAAATGAGATTCATGATCTTCATTTCATTTTTATGGTACCTTGGGATAGTTTCAAATTTGAAATGGTATTTCCTTTTCCAAAAAGTTTATGTGTTATCTATACAACAAGAACCAGATCCTGATTATTATATCATTGAATTCCTCCTATTAAATGATTAATAGATTTAATCAAATAATCATCCCACTTATGTTAATAAGAGAATATTCCAATACATGGGTTGGAATTATCTCACAACAAGGTGTTTTTAGAGATATATCTACATAAATTTATTGAGGATTCAAATACGATCAAAAATTTCCCCTCCCTGAACATCACCCTATCCTAGGAAAATAGGACCTTACATGTATGAAGTTCCTTTCTATATTATCTCATCATATATATAGTTCTACCATAGAAAATTGAAACGTTGAGTTTTGTTTTTTGGTATAAACTTATCCCATTGGTCCAAGATCTTCATAGAATTATCATCATAAGAGATTTCATTATCGTGATGTATCACCTTTTAATTAAATACATGTGAGGGATTGGGTATATAATTCATCATGAGAGATATGTGAAACACATCGTGAACTTGATCTAGGCTTGGTGGAAGTTCTAGCCAATAAGACACTACTGCAATGCAATCAAGGATCTCAATAGTGCCAATAGACCGATGGATAAGGTTCCATTTCTTTATAAACCACACGAATCTCTCCCATGGTGATGTTAGAATGAAAACATTATCTCTATCCTCAATCTCAAAGTCCCTTTGAAATTTTTTAGTATAACTCTTCTATTGATTCTGAGAAGATTTTATATGTCATTATATTGCTTGAAAATTCTCTTTCATCTCTCATATAAGGTCTGGTCAAAATAGATTTGGTTTAGTATATTCATCACAAAAAGTAAAATTTCTAAATCACTTACCATATAAATCTTCATAAGGATCCATTTTAATACTTTATTGGATGCTATTGATGTATGAGAAGTCAAATAATTAGTGAAGTTTATCCCATCATCCATTAAATTCCATTTAGTTGGCTCTCAGTATGTCCTTGAGTATTTTATTAGTCCTTTTAGACATACCATTAGTTTGGGGGTGATTTTCCATAATAAAACTCAATTATATATTTAGATCATGTTAAATAATTCTCTATAATTTAGAAACAAGACTTGGATCATAATCAAAGATGATCAAAAGTAGTACCCCATGTTTCCCCACCACTTTATTTATGTATATCCTAGAAATTTATCAAGTAAATAATATTATTGAGTAGGGATGAAGTGAGAATTATTAGAGATTCAATCCACCACACCCATTATTTCATTATTTACTTTATATATGTATGGGAGACTAGTGAAAATGTCCATGATAATTTTCTCTCATTTCTATGTGGGTTTGGTAAATTTTTATGCAATACCCTTGGAATTTTGTCATTCTTAGTTAATATACTAACATACTAATCACTTTGACGAGAAATCCGTGATATCCTTCTTCGTGTTAACTCCCCATAATATCTCTTAGAGATCATAGTATGTCTTGTTTATTCTAGGATGGGTGGAGAAATCTGAGCTATGAGCATTATCCAATATCTCTTTTTTCATTTCAAGTGGGGAAGACACAAATAATATAGTTCTAAAAAAATTAAATCATCTTTTACAATTTAAAACTCATGAAGCTTACTATCCATTACTAATTTCACCATATTTTAGAGCTATAGATCACCCATTTGTGCCTCCTAGATATTTTCTTGGATAGATGGTTGGGAAATATTTTCAAAAATATTGGAGGTATTCTATTTCGTTATGATTTCCAGATCTATCCTTTTCATATCAATGAAGATAGGGTATTTATCAATCTCTATCATGGATACAGTAGAAGGTAATTTTGTATTGATAGCACTGGCTACCATATTTACCTTCTTGGGAAGGTAGTGAATAGAGAAATCATGGTTCGCGATTAGCAGTAACCTTATCTTTGATCCATGTTATCCTACTTCTGTGTGAATATATAGTTTATAGTCTTTTGATTTGGATATATGTCACACTTATAACTATAGAGGAATTGTATTTAAATATGTAATTAAAATATCAATGATATTAAATCTAGATCAAGCATATGATAGCTATTCAACTGGATATTCAGTTATTGTGAGGTGTAGATAATCACGATGTCATTCTGTATGAGTACACATGCGACGAAGCCAATATAAATACCCTCTCAAAATGATAACCGACCCGAAATTCCACATACTCAGGGGGTGTTACTAATCTCCATGGGTTGGCATATAGCACCCAAGAATCAAAAAATATAGGGAATGATTTATCCCAACCTGAAGTAGAAAATATGACATATATACAAACAAAGAGAAATATCAGATGAACACATGGATATATATGTCATGATAGATAGATAAAAATTAATGTCATTCAAATAAAATGGAATAAAAAAATATCCAAGTTACAATTAGAACGGTCAAGGATGATAAAACCAAAAAACTAATACAAGTCTCTATGTGATTGTGTGAGAAACCCCCACCATCTCTCCATCCAGCTATCCCAACCCAGCTGATAGAAAAACTCACCACCTCACTATGGTGACTTACCTTTCCATACATCGAAATTCATAAAAAGGTCTATAAATATCCAAATGGTTGTTAAGGGTGTGAGCTAATAGGTTCAGCAAGATCTTACCCAGGTGTTTCATATCAAGTCACTGAATAATAATCCAAACATGATTAACTATAATGAAAACAATGGATAATATATAGTTTAGTCGTTTTTATATCAAATATCATGGGAAAAAATTTAGTTTTACTTTTCCCCACATTTTAAAATAAAGACAGTAAATCGGTTATAATTCATTAAATATACATTTATGAATGCTGATATATTAAATCAATCCAAAAATGTATCACATATCATATAAATTCAGTGGATGTATAATCATAAAATTACAATCCAAAACATTAAAAATTAGTTAAAACCATAGGTAACATCATGATAAGAATATCACTAGGTCAGGATAGATAATAAACATGTACCTGAACATAGATGGTAATGAAACCCATGGTTTATAGACCTTTTCACTGTCCCATTTCATCAAAAACATGCTTTTTAAACCATTTCCTAAAAATAATTTCACAGTTCTTTGAAAATAAAATTTCATTTTCCAAACCTAGGGGAAACCATATTTTATCAAAAAACCATTTAGACACACAAAAAATAAATCCTGAAATTTCATCTATAAAACTTTTATCAAAACCATATCAATGTAGTTCAAAACATAGGCTAGAGATGGAACCACCAACCTCAAAAATCGGGTCACACATGCTCACAGCGGCAACCACCAACAAGGATGAACACAAAAACTACAAATGTTGTCCCTAGAATAAATCTACACATCATACAATTGATTCCATTTAGAAAATAGGTTCCCACAAGAGGATATATCTCAAATAACTTGATTAAATCCACTCGCTTCACCACAAACCAAAAATTACCACCCCTTAGAACAATATCACATATAATATCTATGAAGAATCAAGAAAAAGTCATCACCATGAGTCAATAGATATGATAAAGCAATTCAGCAATTATACTGTGATCAAAGAAAATAAATTAGAAGAAGGATAAAATTCCTAGAGAGGCACCGTCCATAACCCTAATGATCTGATTCTGAAACAATCAATCCAAAGGGGAGGATGATCCCAAAAAATCTATAGAGTGATTCTCGGTGAATAGGTAAGAGGGTTGCATAATAATGAAAGAATAATCAATAGTTTAGTTCCCTAAAATCCCAAATCGTGACACTTGAATGGTGTGTGATCCCTTTACATGTCCTATAATCCACAATGTCCATATACATCAAAAAACTCATCACTTTTTTATTAAAAAGTAATTATTATCCATTACATGGCGTGTAACCTTTACATGGTGTGTAACTACACACATTTTGTACCATGTTCATGGAATCAACACTACAAAAATTATGTCATGTTTAATCTCATTAAATGGCATGTATTTTAACTATTATCTATAAGTGGACAGTTTCCAATAGAAAAATCCAAACAACCTCAGGCATCCCTGAATTCAGGGAGAACCCTTTTTGACCATTATATGTTTATACCTAAACTCATTAATTCAAAAAAACATACTTCCCTAAAAATTTGATCATTTATTCTAGAAGATCATCTATATCCTCAAGAGTCCCATGACACACCAAATTATTCTGTAAGACAAATATAGAGAATGTAATTACTTGAAATACAATAAAAGGATGTTTGAAATTCCCTACTATAACACACTATATCCATGAGAACTCATGTGGAAGAAGGATGTTCTGTAAATAGGTGAGGACATTTCTCCCGCATAAGTAACTCTCATTCCTTTTTATGATGATAATATGATCCATTTAGCCATAACACTCTGACTAATGGAATCAAATTCCACAACACTTGTTTCACTTGACAGTCAATGATCTCCACTGGCTACTCTACAGTAGAGACAGCTAGCTCCATATCAAACTCTTGCCTACTCAGAACGTGAGAGGGATTAGGATAATATTTCTTAAGCTATGATATGTGGAAAAAAACACGAATTCTTATCAAAAGAATCAGAAATAATAATTGATAAGAGAACTACCCAAGCCGGTCAGTGGTCTCAAACAATCCAACATATCTTAGAGCTAGTTTTTCCTAATTTCCATGATGACGGTGACCCAACTGTGGACAAACATTCATGAAAACATGGTCACCAACTAAAAACTACGAAGGAAGATTCCATTAATACAAATAATAATTTTTTAGACTCTATAGTGTAACCATATACCAATTTATATTCTTAATCCTCATAGACATATCCTAAACCAAACTCATTACCAAAAAAGATGCATCACCCAGCTATGACCAACAAAGAGGAGATATGCACATGCGACCTTACTAAGGCAAGAAATGTTCCATTATAATTAAAGAAAATTTTTTATAATAAAACTGAATCAGTCCCAGATTTCTATCCCAAGATCCATCAAAATCCCAGACATTAGCATAAATCATTTCCAACAAATATAAATAGCATGCTTTATCTAACAGTCTATCTATGGATGTGAAGTTGTACTCAACCTACTCTTAGTCCCTATCTCCTCTTGGAGAATCCTATAGAACCTCAAAGTAAACATGGGATCCCAACCTAAAATAACATTATAAGTAACACCATGTAACCTCAAAATCTTCCTCACCTATAACTTACCCAGTTCTTCAACTTTATTATTGTCCATGATTAGAATGAAATGAGATGACTTTGTCAACTGATAAATCACTACCCAGATTGAATTACTCCATTGGGGAGTTTCTGTTAATATATAAATGAAATCCATGGAAACCTCATCCCATTACTATATTGGCATTGGAAGAGGCTGAGGATAACAAGTTGGTTTTAGATACCTGGGTTTATCTGTTGGTCGGTGTAATAGCGGGATATATAATCAGCAATGTCATGATTCATTCATGTACACCAAGATATTTTTCTTATATCATAATCCATATTCATAGTTCCCTATTTAATAGACCATAATGAATTATCATAATCCAATATAATTTTCCTCTTAACTAATATTGGGCTAAAAAATTGAATCCTAAACCTGAGAAGAATATCTAAAGAGAGAGATCAATCCAAAATGGTGTCCACAATATATGGAGTTTTTTCAAATCCTTTGAAATCAAAATCATTTTGATGAATCTATAGAATATAATCAAGAATAGATGATGATAACTAAATACTTGTGAAAACAATAACTAAGACATCATCCTGGGAATCCAGATTCAATAGAGAAAAAATTCCAAAAAAATTACACTATTCATTCGATTCCAAAATAGCTTTGTGATAGAACTTTCCTACTAAAATAATATTCAAAGACTTTAACCTTCCTGGGGGTGTGGGTGATATCAATGTCAAGTATATGAAGGTCTTCCATCCATCATATCTACCTATGATTCAAGTGATTGAAAGATAATATATATCTCTAACTCTTATGACAAGAAAACATTGTGAACCTATCCCCAAAAATATATTATCACCAACACTTAAGTTCATGCATAACTTTTGAAATCTCTAAATAATGAGTGATGTAACTATTTTCATGTATTTAAATATAACAAGAACCATAAGCCACCACATGATCAACTTTCAGGATCAAAAACCCAAAACAGTTCCATAAGAATCATATAATACCACATACCCCTTATCGGGATTAGGTATGATTTGAATAAGAGTCGATGTCATAATTCCCTTCATCTCATTGAAAGAAGAATTTCATATTTGATCCCATATAATGTTATCCCCTTTCCTGGTAAAAGAAATAAAAGGTGAGACCAACGTTGATAAATCCTTTAATAACCATCGATAGTGTCCACCAAGAACAAGGAACCTCTAAATCTAAATAAAAATGTGTGGTTGTTCCCTCTGAAAAAATAGTATTCACCTTCTTATGATCAACTCATAAGAAATGATCATGAATAACCTAACATAATAAATTCACTTATTGGATCTAGGAATTTATTTTTGAATGCTATCCAAATAGATGTGACTCTTAAATATATTCAAAACTAGGATCAAATGCTGCATGTTTCCATGATCGGATCTCAAATGTACTAAAATATCATGAATGAACTCTATCGTTAAAGTGTTGAGATACTAGTGGAATATTTGATTCATCAAATACATAAAAATGAAAAGATAGTTAGTCTACCCAAATGACATTATAATATATTAAAAATGGATGTAACTTCTTCTAAAGGTCATCTTAGATATCTAACACTCCCAAACTCTGAGCTGATGATAACCTTATGTAAGATCTATTTTCAAAAACTACATTTCCTCTTTTAACTGATCAAAAAAATCAACCACATGGTAAAAAATGATACTTGTTATTAATAAATACTTGGTTAAACTTCTGATTTTCCTTGCACATTCAATTTGAACCATCTCCCGTATTGGAATAAAGTACTAGGGAGGCCTAAGGAGAGACACTAGGGAGAGAAAAACCCTTTAACACAAGGTTTTCCAACTAAATTGTGAACTCATTTAGCTCCACTGCTTCCATAAAACATAAAGGTATCAATATATAATGCGTAACTAGAACCAGTTCAAGTGTAAACTGTACTTACATCTGTAGAAGAATCCCATATTAATCGTATGGGAAGCATTAGGAAAATCATAAAAAATAGTGGGAATATCAATAACATTTGAAAAATAATCAGGCTCAAAAACTACAATAGTTAAAAAAAACTTTTGAGTTTTGGTCAGGAAGGTCCTACATGACTAGACCTCAGATCCCTCTCCCCCTAAAACAACTGCAACCTCCTATAGTCTGTATGAAATTAGAAATGTTATTCGTAAAAATCAACATCAACCAATGAGAAACAAACCAGTCTAACCCAATAATTAATTTAAATATATCTATATTAATAATGATAAAATATCATACTAAATCTGCATTAACTATCAATACCGCACAAGAAGAACACTAAAAACCCTACTATTTCCTCTTCCTAATAGGTTTATCTAACTCCATAATAAAGGAAATGAGTTCCATTGAATGTTTTAGAATATCATTAAAATGACCTGATATAAATGAGTGGGAAAAACTTGTATTAAATAAACAAATCACTATATAAGATGAAATTTATATATCACCACCCTCTTTTATTATACCTACATCTACCTCTACTTGAAACTAATCTATTTCATGATGGTTATTCACTCATGAGGCATATGGTTGTATAATTGTATCCATTGAAGCAACTGACTACACCTCAGATGCCTTTAGATCTAATGATCCTTAACCATATCAAGGTGTAGACATATCCCGACGCAAACACTATAGATGGCCATAATGTCCATAACTATTGCACATCTTTGTAGGTGAAGGAAAACAACATCATGTGTGTACAAAATTTTTAAACTAATATAAGGTCAAAGTCACACCACTAGCTACAGCTAGGTGTTCCAAAGAGTCCTCCTTCCATGAACCACCACTAACACCTCTGTGATGATCCCGCCACTTCCTTTTTTTCCTAACAATCCACTAAAACGTCCACTAGTTATGAGAGAAGGGGAATATTATCCAATCATTCCTTCCATATTCATTTATTATATCATGTCCCTCTCCACAATATCAATATATGTAATGCTTCGACATAAATACCTATGATCTAATATCTAACTGAACACTCTCCATAATAAAAAGAATGGAAGTCCAGAGGCATTTCCATCATCAAAAACTCTGGAAAAAATTTACTTGAAGAATTGATTCATGAAACAATTCAAGTCCAAGCCCGTGTTCTTATCTACATGTACCATGGAATCCTCCCCTTACTTGCTCGGACCTTCTATCTTAAACAATGTGCAGTTCACCATGATACACTCAGGTGTATCCAAAAAGGAAAATATATGATAGATCTATCCAATAAATTCCTATACCTCTTAAGATTTATTTATACCTATAATAGATTGGGGATAGTCACACAATAACTCTCGTGATCATTCTCTATCTCTTATATCTCTGAGTTTTACCTCAATGACTGTGTTCTAGACTTGTGGTACATTTGGGTCGATATCATAAAATGGCCACATAGTAGCCCTAATAAAATAATGATCTATATGAATATTCTCTCGACGATAACTATCTGAACCATCCTAAGGAACTTGTGAAACACATCTCATAGGTTTACTATTGCACACAAAAAAAATAACTGATTATAAAATCAAAAAATTTAAGCTGAAACCAGAAAACACATAATTAGAAAATGATATTGAAGTCATGAAATCAAAATAGGATACACACATCCAAGAATCCCTTGGTGACTTCATTCTCGTCGTGGAAAAAATATCCAATCACTGAATGTAATATACCTATCAACTCCTAACAATCATATCTCCAGTATACCAAACATCCCAAGATAATAACTCTATAGGGAAGACCACCTATGATACCAAATTTTGATAAACCCAACCTGGATAACAACTCAAACTGGCACCTAACCGGAATTTACACGTACCCAATGGGTGTTCAAGATCCTCACATGTCGTAGTCTAGAACCCTGGCATGAAAAAAAACAGAGTGAATTATTTCTCCAAACCTGATGTAGACAACATGAGAGATATACATATCGAATTAAATAGAAGAATAAAACATGAGTATATATTTCATAATAAATATAGAATAAAAGTTATAAAAATGAAATGGAAGCAAAAAAATCTCCAAGAGAAAAGACTCACTGAAACAAATGATAAAAATAAGAACATTCTCCAATATTCTTCATGTGATTGCATGGGAATCCCCCAACATCACTCCATCCACCTACCCAAACCCAACAGATATAAAACAACTCTACCTCACTATAGATCATTTCCTTTAATTTAAAAGAAATACTGTAACATCCCAGGTAAATAAAGAATAAGATATTTTCATATTTACTAATATTTGTGAATTAAATATTAATTTTAGCTTAAAGGTGTTTCTATGTTCGATAGCGTACCCGATACACAACAACGGGTTTCTTTGGAATCTTACGTTGCACACTAATAAAATAATATTATTATTTTAAATGGTAGTTAACTCCAAGACATTGTATTTGTGGGAATGAACAAAACTAACTATAATATGATTATACATGTATTTATATTTATCCAATAAAAGTTAGAGGCTTAATATATGAATGAATCTAATTTTAAGCAAAATTTACATTAAAAGGCCAATTTACCGCCTTTTAATGGCGAACCCTTTTTAAATCTAGTTTTGGTAACCTTAATACATTATATATGACCAAATAAAATCCTTCTTTAGAATGAGGACATCAGAATTACTTTGGGGAATTTTTTGGAATATTTCTAATAAAGTTCATTTTTTAAATGAATAGTGAAAATATTGTATTTTAATTCAAAACTATGTTTTAATCTAATTTATTTATATGGTTAGATTATATTTGTAATTGGTTTAAAAGTGAAATTGAAATATATTTTTACCATTTAATCCAATGTTGGTCATTGGAATTAATTTCACTTTGAAATTGGACTTAAATAAGTATCAATCTTTTGATAGTTTTTAATTCTTAAAAATACGCTCTTTACTTTGACAGCGGGAATTAATTTTAAATTAATTTCTGACACTTCTGTGTATTGATTTTGCAAAAATTTATTCCATATTTGGAATTAGGAGGCCTAGATTGTGTAAATAGGTAACTTTTATTTTTAGTCATTTTAAATATTTACTTCAGTAAATATTATATTTACCGTGGTTAAAGGGTAAATCAGGTAAATAAGGGTAAATAAATAATATTATAATAATATAAAATTACCCATAAACGTATCATAATCCTATTAGATGAGTCATGTCCGACCATGGGCATCTTTGGGTCGATTTTGGGACCCCATTGAGCCACTTGGGAGTGATAATGACAATTTGAATTAATTAATTTAATGTGAAGACAAAAGTGACATTAGCAAAAATCATTTAGTAATTAATTTTTATATGGTGTTATATAAGTCCTCTTTTCAACTAAAAATATTCATTGGAAATATAAAAATATTTCCTACATCATGGTAGTTTTTATATAATTTTTAGACATCAAAGAAATTAAATTATTTATGACACAATAATGATGTTGGTTTTACCTCATTAATAAATGATTTAAATAAATAAGATTATAATGATTAACATATTATTAAAAACATGTCCAATTATGATTGGATGATTTTATTTCGAATATTTGTCATCTTATCTTCGACCTCAATGATTTTTGGACTATTCTAAACCTAATATAAGTTTATAATAAAATAATATTTTCAAATATTCCTAAAGAGCCCCTCCTCTCCCTTATAAAGAGAGATCACTTATAACCATTTCCTCACACCTATAAAGACATTTGGCTCATCCAAACTCTGCCCAATTAAGCTCCCTACAGAGCTATCCTCCTCATAGAAGCCTTACCTTAGGCAGAAGGTACTTAATAAGTCCTTTGGTTCAAACCAAAGTGAGTTACCCAAATTAAAGGTAACAGTTTCTCTTAAATTGTTTTCTTTTATTTTTCTTATCCAACCTCTAAACTCTTTTTATTTCCTTTTTTTGTAACAACACCAGTATCTTAAATATACTAGGATGTTGTTATTATAAGGATTCTAACTACACTAACACACACCTCCATCTAATGGATGAAGAACATAATGTTTCTGTGGATGGAAAACTAACGCCTCACGAAACGATGATTGTTCGGTTACATCTTACTGCCTCTCATGGTATCCATTATGATGGAACTGTATTTATATATGATATATATTACGTTTATGATTTCCTTATGCTTCTGTACTTCCCATTTATATCAATCCTTTATGGTTTCTATAGTGGGTAAATACGATAATCTCATTTGAGGAAGTGCGGACTACAGCCCCCTCAAAGTGATGTGACTCGTTAATTCCATATGTGGGATGTATAAAGGATAGTGTTAATGATATTATATATGATATTATAATGGAATTATAATATACCTATGTATCATTATGTTTTAATTCCATTAAAATAAGAAATAGAAATGAAATTAGCGTTCATGCGTATTTACGGCTTACAGTCTCCATGAACGGTGCATTTCATTTCGTATCTCCAAATGTTATGTACTATTATAAATACATGTATATACTAGATTTATATGATATATATGATATCTAAAATCATTAATATCATTCTGGATATAATGGACTATTTACCACATGGACAACTTGTAAATATAAGGTGTTCATTTTTGACCCAAGTACCAAATATCGACAAAATGAACATTATTAACTAAAATGATTACATAATGTTTATAACATGGTAATAAGTGATATTAATGGAATAATAAACATAAAAAAGGTTCTTAAGAAAGTAGAAATTAACTTTAATTTATTATTCAAGAGATTAGAGAACGAACGGGTTAAGTCAGACATGAGGTAAGGGACTTCGTCTTAATCTTCTTTCATTGAGGCATTTTTAGTTTTAGACACGACTTTATTTTATATGGTGTATAAACCCCTTTTACTTTTCATTTTATTCAAAGGGAATCTTTTTATATGAAGCATTTTACTAAATGACAAGAGGGAATGTTTTTTTAATGTAAGTGATGACAACGACCTTTCCGTCGCCGTGAGTATTATTTGATCTTTGGCTTCCTTAACAAGCCAGAATGTTTTTTTAGGAAAAATAAATACCATATTCTCTTTTTACGTATTTTGGTATTGAAAATGATTTTGAAAATGGATTTATTATTTCAATATCTTGAAATGATATTTTATTATTGCAATGTGGAAATGTTTTCTTTCTATTATGCTTATGTTATGTGTAATGATCATGTTATAGTTCTTGGGCATTATTTACGTATACGGGTGGTTCCGTGATAAACCTAGGGTGGGTGAGCCCGAGATAGCTCTCTAATGCATTGGGTAACGTGACGGAGGTAAACGTGAATGTTACTCATAAGAGATTAGTGGAATATACTGTGATGGGTATTCCAAAGTAACTCTCTATGTATCTCTGATAGCTATAATGTAAGTATGATATGGATGCCACAAGTTACCTTTATGATTTACAATTTCTATGTTTCTTTCATAAATCTTATGATTTTACAAGGTAAGTAAAAGATTTCATGTTTTGAATGCATTTATGAACAAATGTTTTCATTCTTTGGTTTATAACCCTTACTGAGATTTTTTTGCTCATCCCAAGTTTGAAATGTTTTTACATGACTTAAAGATGAATAGGGTCAAGGATGGGATCAAGGAAAAGTCATGATGTCTAAAACATGGATCTAAACATGATGCTTTTTTTTAAGAATTCATGTTTTGTAAAAAAATGGAAACTGTGTAGAAATGTCTACTTTGTAATTTTTGAGATGTAATGTAATTGTTATGGATAATTCTCTAAAACTCTAAACTAGAAAAGATACTCAATGTGAATTATCCATTTAATTCAATATTATGTAATGTTTAAGGTCGGGTCTTTATAGTTGGTATCAGTGGTCGGTTTAGATAACTTTAGGTGTTAGGATATTGTTAAATTAATATCCATAAAGTAATTTATGTTAATATTGATATCACATAGCATTTACATATTACCATGTTTCTTCACCTAAGATATTTCTTTATTTAGAATGGTTTTCTGTAGAGGAAACAGGGAAGCAATGTTGAGACGACATCAGGAGGAAGAAAACCTTCCAAATCAGCAACCTGAGATGGTCGGAATTGGAACTGAATAGTTTGTTGCAGTGGTGGCACAGTTGACTCAGGCTATAAATGCTGGTGGTATCCATGTACGAGATCAGCCTGATCAACCACAGAGGAACATTTCAGTATTGGAACATTTCATGAGGCAACATCCCCCATCATTCAGAGGATCATCTGATCTGGTGCTATCTGAAGGGTGGATTAAAGTATTGGAAAAGATTTTCGATGTCATGGGTTCTTCAGAACATCAAAAGGTTAGTCTCGATGTTTACCGTTTTGAAGGTGAAGTTGATCAGTGGTGGTCGATCATGAAAAATATCAGGGGTAGTGAGGAGATTGATTCTCTTGATTGGGATGAATTCAAAGGTATGTTTCTGGAGAAATATTATCCTAAGGTGGTTCGTCTTAGGATGGAAAAACAATTCCGGGAATTGAGGCAGGTGGATGACTTAGTGGCTGCTTATAAAGAAAAATTCACTCGACTGGCAGGGTATGCTCCAAATTTCATACGTGATCTTGTTAGTAAAATCAACCGTTTTTACTTAGGATTAAAGCCAAAGTATCGAAGGGATTTAGCTTCTCGTGAGTTCAAATGTTATAAAAAGTTTTTTCGTTTTGCGGAGAAGGTGGAAATGGAGTTTTCCGATGATCAGGTATTCTTTGACAAACAACAAAATAAGAGGTCGAGGTGGTAGGCGAAAGGGATGAACTCTTCAAAACAGTCTGATGGTAAGAAACTTAAGTTTACAGTTTGTGAAAATTGTGGTAAAAATCATGCTGGGAAATGTCTTTTGAATTCTGGTAAGTGCTACCGATGTGGTAAAATTGAACATAAGGCTCGTAATTGCACTGAAAAATATCAGGGTAATGGTAAGAAAAAATCTGATTTACAATCAGTAAATTGTTTTAAGTGCAATAAAATGGGTCATTATGCAAATGAGTGTCCAAAAAAGAGCTCGAGTGATGGGAAGCAGTCAGACTACAAGTAGAAAGGGGTGGCGAAATCCTTTGCAACTACTTCATCAGATGTTTGTCCATCAAATGAAGTAGTATCAGGTACATTGTTTGTTTGTTCAGATTATGCCAATGTGTTGTTTGATTTAGGGTCTACACATTCATTAATTTCTGAAAAGTTTTCTAGTAAATTGGGAATTCCATCTCAGGATATGAATACTGAACTTATGGTAAAAACATTCGGAGGAAATGTTGAGACAAAAATAAAACATAAGAACATTCATGTCCTTGTGTGCAGAAATAATCTACCTGCAAACCTTATTTTTTTGCCTCTAGTATAGTTTTATGTTATATTGGGCATGGATTGGATTTCTTTTTATCATGCTAAGATTGAATGCAGAGATAAATAGGTTTCTTTTCAGAATTATTTTCAGTTTGTTTACAAGAATGACCCCTTTCTTTTGATAACATATCAGGAAGTCGAAAAACTGGTAAAAGATGGAAATGAATGTGACCTTGCACATATTGTTGAAAATAAAGGAACTGTTCAGATTAATGATGTGCCAGTGGTAAATGAGTATCTTGATGTTTTTCCTAATGAGTTGCATGGTATTATACCTGATCGGGAAGATGAATTTACTGTTGACTTAGTTCCTGATGCTAAGCCAATTTCAAAACCCCCTTATCGAATGGCTCAAATTGAACTTTTAGAGTTAAAGAAGCAATTGCATGAGTTATTAGATAAAGGTTTCATTCAACCTAGAACATCACCATGGGGTTCTCCTGTCTTGTTTGTTAAAAAGAAATATGGTTCAATGAGACTTTTCATTGAGTATAGAGCATTGAATAACATCACTATTAAGAATAAGTATCCTTTTCCACATATCGATGATTTGTTTGATCAGCTCCAGGGAGATCAATATTGTTTGAAGATTGACTTGAGGTCGAGGTACCATCAGTTGAAAGTAAAGGAAGAAGACATTCTGAATACCGTGTTCCGTACTAGATATGGCCATTATGAATTTGTAGTTATGCCTTTTGGGTTAACCAATGCACCTGCTATATTCATGGATCTTATGAAAAGAATTTTCCGGGAGTTCTTGGATAATTTTGTGGTTGTGTTCATTGATGATATTTTGTTTTATTCAAAAATTAAAGAGGAGCATGAAATTTATTTAAGGGTTGTCTTGAAAACCTTAAAAGAAAATAATTTTTTTGGGAAATTTAGTAAGTGTGATTTTTGGTTACAATACATTTCTTTCCTTGGTCACATTATTTCAAAAAATGGCATAACTGTTGATCCTGAAAAAACAAAAGTTGTTGAAGAATGGCCAAGACCCACAAATATAACTGAGATCTGTAGTTTTCTTGGTTTGGCAGGTTATTACCGGAGGTTTGTTGAAAATTTTTCATGATTATATAGTCCAATGAATAAGTTAACTCGAAAAGGTGTTAAGTTCATCTGGAAAAAATAATGTGATGATTATTTTCAGGAATTGAAAAGAAGATTGGTGAATGATCCAGTTTTGGCACTGCCTTCCAGAAATGGTGAGTTTGTTATCTATAGTGATGCTTCGTTGAAAGGACTAGGTTACGTCCTAATGAAAAATGATCAGGTAATTGCTTATGCTTCACGTTAGTTGAAACCACATGAGTTAAATTACCCTACACATGATTTGAAATTAGCTGTTGTTGTTTTTGCTTTAAAAATATGGAGGCATAATTTTTATGGAGTGAAGTGTGAAATATATACTGATCCCAAAAGTTTAAAGTATATATTCACTCAGAAATAATTGAACATGAGAGAGAGGAGATGGATAGAATTAATCAAGGATTATCATTTCACGATTCATTACCATCCGGGAAAAGCAAATAAAGTGGATGATGCTTTGAGTTGGAAAAGTAATGTCTCATTAGCCATGCTATGTTTGGAACAAGATCCTTTGGTTTTTGATTTGATGAAATTAGGCAAAGAAGTTGTTGGTGTAGTAAATTATTCTGTTTTGTTTCATGTGTCAGTGAGATCATCTCTATCAGACAAAATAAAGAAAGCGCAGAAGGAAGACAGTGAGTTGCAGAAAAATGTAGAGTTGGTTCAGAAGGGTAAGTTTCCTAAATTTAACATTGATAATGATTGTGTTTTGAGGTTTGGAAAGATATTATGTTTGCCTTGTGATTCACAGTTGAAGAATGAGTTGTTCTGTGAAGCTCATAGTTCTCTGTTTTCAGTTCATCCTGGCAGACTAAGATGTACAGATATCTTTGGGAGTATTACTGGTGGGATGGAATGAAAAGAGATATTGCTGATTTTACTGTGAAGTGTTTGACTTGTCAGCAGGTCAAAGTAGAGCGACAGTAACTGAAAGGAATGCTTCAGCCTCTACCAGTGCCAAAGTGGAAATGGGAAAATATATCCATGGACTTTGTTGTGGGATTACCAAAGAAATCTTGAGGTAATAATGCAATCTGGGTTATAGTTAACTGATTGACTAAATCTGCTCATTTCCTTTCTATTAGAGATACTTTGTATCAATATCAACTTTCTCGGTTGTATGTTAAAGAGATAGTCAGGTCTCATGGATTTCCCCTCTCCATTGTATCTGATCGTGATCACAAGTTCACTTCTAACTTTTGAAAAGGCCTTCAAATATCATTGGGTACTGAATTAAATTTTAGTACATCTTTTCATCATCAATCAGATGGGCAGTCAGAACGAACAATTCAGACCTTGGAAGATATGTTATGTGCTTTCTAGATGGACTACTATGGATGTTGGGACCAACATCTTTCTTTGGTTGAATTTTCTTATAATAACAGTTTTCATTCTAGTATATAGATGGCTCCATTTGAGGCATTGTATGGAAAGCGTTGTCGAACTCCAGATTTTTGGGATGAAGTAGGTGAAAGAAAGCTGATGGGACTAGAATTGGTAGAAGAGATGGAAGAGAAAGTTCAGTTGATTCAGAAGCACATGAGAACAGATCAGAGTAGACAGAATAGTTATGCGGATAACCGGAATAAGGATCTTTATTTTGAGGCAGGTGATCATGTCTTTCCAAAGTTTCTACTTGGAAAAGTGTGATGCGTTTTGGTAAGAAGGGAATGTTGAGTCCAAGGTTCATTGGAACTTATGAAATTCTGAAGAAAGTTGGATTAGTTGCGTACATAGTATCTTTACCTCCAAGTTTATCTCAGGTACACAATATTTTTCATGTTTCAATGTTGAGAAAGTATGTGCCAGATCCCTCTCTTGTTTTGAGCCTAGAGGTAGTTCAGTTGGAAGAGAATATCTCTTATAAAGAACAACCAGGCCAGATTCTTGACCATAGAGAGAAATTGTTGCGGAATAAGGTAATTCACTAGGTAGAGGTTTTGTGGAAAACCCCTATGGTTGAAGAAGCAACATGATAATCTAAAAATTCTATGAGGGATAAATACCCCCACTTATTTTGATAAGTGGATAAAAATTGCGAGGACGCAATTTCCAAAAGGGGGGAAGGATGTAACATCCAAGGTAAATGAAGAATAATATATTTTTATATTTATTAATATTTGGGAATTAAATATTAATTTTATCTTAAAGGGGTTTCTATGTTCGATATAGTACCCGATACGCAACAACGGGTTTCTTTGAATCTTATGTTGCACACTAATAATATAATATTATTATATTAAATGGTAGTTAACTCCAAGCCATTATATTGGAGGGAATGAACATAACTATCTATAATATGATTATACATGTATTTATATTTATCCAATAAAAGTTAGAGGCTTGATATATGAATGAATCAAATTTTAAGCAAAATTTACATTTAAAGGCCGATTAACTGCCTTTTAATGGAGAACCCTTTTTAAATCTAATTTTGTTCACTTTAATACATTCTATATGAACAAATAAAATCCTTCTTTAGAATGAGGACATCATAATTTACATTGGGTAATTTTTTGTTATTTTTCTGATAAAGTTCATTTTTTTAATGAATAGTGAAAATGTTGTATTTTAATTCAAAACTATGTTTTAATCTAATTTATTTATATGGTTAGATTATCTTATTAATTGGTTTTAAAGTGAAATTTAAATAAATTTTTACCATTTATTCCAATTTGGTCATTGAAATTAATTTCACTTTGAAATTGGACATAAATAAGTATCAATCTTTTGATAGTTTTTAATTCTTAAAAACACGCTCTTTGTTTTGACAGCGGGAATTAATTTTAAATTAATTTCTACAGCTTATGTGTTTTGATTTTGGAGAAATGTATTCCATATTTGGAATCATGATGTCCAAATTTTATAAATATGTAACGTTTATTTTTAGACATTTTAAATATTTATTTCAGTAAATATTTTATTTATAGTGGTTGAATGGTAAATCAGGTAAATAAGGGTAAAGAAATAATATTATAATAATATAAAATTACCCTTAAACGTGTCCTAATCCTATTGGATGAGTCATTTCCGACCATGGTCATATTTGGGTCTATTTTGGGACCCCATTGAGCCCATTGGGAGTGATAATGAAAATTTAGATTAATTAATTTAATGTGAAGACAAAAGTGACATTAACAAAAATCGTTTAGTAATTAATTTTTATATGGTGTTCTATAAGTCCTTTTTTCAACTATAATAATTCATTAGAAAGATAACAATATTTACTACATCATGGTATTTTTTTATAATTTTTAGACATAAAATAAATTAAATTATTTATGACACAATAATGATGCAGTTTTTACCTCATTAATAAATGATTTAAATAAATAAGATTATAATAATTAAAATATTATCCAAAACATGTCTAATTCTGATTGGATGATTTTATTTCGAGTATGAGTCATCTTAGCTTCTATCTCAATGATTTTTGGACCATTATAAACTGAATATAAGTTTATAATAATATAATATTTTCAAACATTCCTAAAGAGCCCCTCCTCTACCTTATAAAAATAGACCACTTATAACCATTTCCTCACACCTCTCAAGCCATTTGGATCATCCAACCTCTGCCCAATTAATCGCCCTACATCTCTCTCCTCCTCCTATAAGCTTTACCTTAGGCAGAAGGCACTCAAAAAGTCCTTTGGTTCAAACCAAAGCGAGTTACCCAAATTAAAGGTAACGGTTTCTCTTAAATTGTTTTCTTTTATTTTCCTTCTCCAACCCCTAAAATCTTTTTATTTCCATTATTTTGTAACAACACAAATATCCTAAATATACTTGGATTTTGTTATGATGATGATTCTAACTATACTTACACACACCTCCTTCTAATTGATGAATAACATAATGTTTCTGTCGATGGAAAACTAACGCCTCACGAAAAGATGATTGTTCAATTAAATCTTACCGCCTCTCATGGTTGCCATTATGATGGAACTATATTTATATATGATATATATTATGTTTATTATTTCATTATGCTTCTGTACTTCCCATTTATATCAAGCCTTTATGGTTTTCATAGTGGGTAAATACGATAATCACATTTGAGGAAGTGCGGACTACCACCCCCTCAAAGTGATGTGACTCGTTAATGCCCTATGTGGGATGTATAAAGGATAGAGTTAATGATATTATATATGATATTATACTATAATTATAATATACCTATGTATCATTATGTTTTAATTCCATTAAAATAAGAAATATAAATGAAAGTAGTGTTCATACGTACGTACGGCTTACCGTCTCCATGAATGGTGCATTTCATTTCGTACCTCCAAATGTTATGTACTATTATAAATACATGTATATACTGGATATGTATGATATATATGATATATAAAATCATGAATACCCTTCTGGATATAATGGACTATTTACCACATGGACAACTTGTAAATATAAGGTGTTCATTTTTTACCCAAGTACCAAATATCGACAAAATGAACATTATTAACTAAAATGATTACATAATGTTTATAACATGGTAATAAGTGACATGAAAGGAATAATAAACTGGAAAAATTTTCTTAAGAAATTAGAAATTATCTTTATTTTATTATTCAGGATATTAAATAATGAACGGTTCAAGTCGGACACGAGGTAAGGGACTTCGTCTCAATCTTCTTTCATTGAGGCATTTTTAGTTTTATACACGACTTTATTTTATACGGTGTATAAACCCCTTTGACATTTAATTTTATTCCAAGGGAATATTTTTATACGAAGCGTTTTATTAAACGACAAGAAGGAATGTTTTTTAACGTAAGCAGTGACAACGACATTTCCGCCGCCGTGAGTATTATTTGATCTTTGGCTTCCTTAAAATGCCGGAATGTTTTTTTAGGAAAAATAAATACCATATACTCTTTTTACATATTTTGGTATTGAAAATGATTTTGAGAATAGATTTATTATTTCAATATCTTGAAATGATATTTTATTATTTCAATGTGGAAATTTTATCTTTCCTTTATTCTTATGTTATGTGTAATGATCATGTTATGGTTCTTGGGAATTATTTACATATACGGGTGGTTCCGTGATAAACCTATGACGAGTGAGCCCGAGATAGCTCTCCAATGCATTGGGTAACGTGATGGAGGTAAACGTGGATGTTACTCCTAATAGATTAAGGGAATATACTGTGATAGGTATTCCAAAGTAACTCCCTATGTATCTGTGATAGCTACAATGTAAGTATGATATGAAAGCCACAAGTTACCTTTATGATTTATGATTTCTATGTTTCTTTCATAAATCTTATGATTTCATGAGGTAAGTAAAAGATTTCATGTTTTGAATGCATTTATGAACAAATGTTTTCATTCTTTGATTTATAACCCTTACGGAGATTTTTATGCTCATCCCAATTTTGAAATGTTTTCACAGGACTTAAAGATGAATAGGGTCAAGGATGGGATCAAGGAAAAGTCATTGTGTCTAAAACATGGATCTAGAAAAGACTCTTTTTTTTAATAATTACTGTTTTGTAAAAAAATGGAAACTGTGTAGATATGTCTACTTTGTAATTTTTGAGATTTAATTTAATTGTTATGCCTAATTCTCTAAAACTCTAAACCAGAAAAGATCCTCAATGTGAATTATCCATTTAATTCAATATTATGTAATGTTTAAGGTTGGGTCTTTATAAATACATACGATGTTCTAGAAACCCCTGAAGGGATACTCAATTTGTGAGATAATAGGCTACTTGGATCCCACCTAGGTGTTCCATATCAAGTTTATGAAAAATAATCCATGCATTCTCAACATTAAAGAAAATAATCCATGATGTACAGCTTAAGAGTTTTAATAGAAAAATCATGGAAAAACAATTTAATTTCCCATTTTTTCAAATTTTAAATTAATGTAGGTAAATAAATTTCAAATTAATTAATATAAATATTTCAAATAAGATATATCAAATCAAACCAAATATTGTATCATATATCATATCAAATCCATGGTAGTAAAATCAAAAGAGTGTAATCCAAAATAGCACAAATATTCCAAAATCACATATAATATCACTCCACGGATCGCAATGGGTCAGGATAACTAGGAAAAATGTACCTAAACATAGAAAAATGCATGATAATCAAGGCTCTAGACATATGGATCGAATATATAGAGATATGAAACATCCCAGAAACTTAAACCTATATCAAGTCTTACAAGTTCATAGAACAAAAGGCCTAGGGAGGAGAAGAACACCCTGTGAGTAAAACCACTGACAGTCGATGAGGCCCAGTACTACACCTTCCACTTAAGTACCTAAGGATTCCAATGTGATATAATTTCAAAAAAAATTCATCAAACCATTTCCTCAAAACCATTATTTCAAAACCATTTTATAAAAATCATTTCAGAATGCTTTGAAAACACATTTTCCTTTACCAAAACTACAGAAACCCATTAGTTTTCAAAAAACCTTTACCACACACACAAATAAACCATTAAATTTCAATTATAAAATAATATATCAAATTTGGAGCAATGTAGTTCATGAAAAAATTCTATAGATAAAACCACCAACCTCAAAATTGGGGTCACGCGTGCCCGTAAAAAGACCCCCTACCTAGAATATCACAAAAACAGAAATGGAGGGCCGATAATCAATATAAAAATATTATAATTCATTCAATTTACAAAAAATTGTCATAATATAGGATATATATCACATTTCACAAATAATTCACACCCGTTGGGCCATAAGGAATAAAGAATCACCCCCTAGAAAAAGATCACATGATGGATATAAAAGGAATAAATAAGGAACATCACCATAGGTCAACATATCTAATAATTAAACAAAAAAGAACTACAAAAATCAAAGGAAATGAGTAATAATAAATGATTACTAACCTGTAGAGACACTACGCACAACCTTATTGATCAAAATTGAATGAATTGATCTAGAAGGGGCCACAATTACCAAAATTGTAGGAGAGTGATTCTATGTTGAGAGGTAAGAGGGATATATAATAATAAAATAATAATAATAAATTCAGCTCTATACAATCCATCTAGTGAAACTTACACTGAGTGTAATCCCTTTAAACATTTTGTAATCAATGGGTTCCATATACACTGAAAATCATGACCCCATTTTTTTTAAAACATATCATTATCCATTACATAGAGTGTAACCATTACATGGTATGTAATCATTTCACATTGAATACCATGTTCATTGAATCTTCCCTATAATAATTACATGGTAATTAATCTTATTATATGATGTGTTCTTTTCCTACGTTCTACAAAAAAGACTATTTTCCAACAGAAAAATCCAAACCTCCTTGGGAATTATCAAAACTCAGGGAGAACCTTGTTAATAAATTACACATTTCTACCCAAATTCTATTAATTCTAACAAAATTATATCCCTACAGTTTATTACATTTCCCCTATGAAATTATCTCTGCCATCAGGATTCCCAAGATGCACCATATTAAAGTGAAAAAGAAAATTATATAGAAGGAAATTACATGAAATATGGTAATGGGATGTCACAGTGTATCACAATACTTTCTTTGAAACATGAATTTACATCAAAATACCTTATCTACTTGATGGTAGTGTGAGTAGAGTTACTGTGATTAGCCTCCTATTTTTTCCCTTAAATCAGTCATATCTGTTTATCTAGACATACTTTTCCCCTTTTTGTGTTAACTTGGTAATCAGGGTCGAGAACAATGAGAAATTTCACACAAAACATCATCTGTACACTAGTAAACTAAGAAAAATATGGATTTTTGGGAATCTAGTGGCTCTATGGCATTCATAAATTTACTTTTTCTTCGAAGGTAACATATAAATTCCATCACTTGTGATCATGTGACCCGATAATGTGAATTTCTTCATCCCAAAGTCACACCTTCTAAACATATAGTAAATTTATCCTTCCTTAATATCAATAACACAATCCTTATATTATATTAATGTTCCTACATGATCTAGTAGTAAATGTTAATATCACCGATAAATAATTCCATTTATTTTTCAAGTTAGTCTCAGAATTGTCTATTCATCAAATGCATCAAGATCGTAGTGGAATTATTAATTTTCAAGTGAAAACTATGAACTCATAGGGTTCATATGTTTGAATTCTTGATTCTAAATATCATCCTTCCTCACCTTCGGCTGATGATATCTAAAATTAAGATCCACTATTTAGAAGTATTAAATTCCTTATAATTGACGGAACAAGTCATAAATCATTGGTAGGGGATACTTGTACTTTATAGTGATCTTATTCATCTCTCAGTTTTCTATACACATCCATATTGATCCATCCTACTTCTTTACAAAGATCAGTCGGACACCACAAGTTGATTCACTAGAGCATATGAACCATTTTTTAAATTATCTTTAAATTTCTTATTTAAAACCAAAACTTTTATTGAGTTCATCCTATTGTGGAACTTTGATATTGGAGTGGCTTAGGGTGTATTCTGTATTTAGAACTATACCTCTTGATCTAGGGAATGTTTGGGTAACTCTTAAATAAATTCATCATTATAATCCCTCACACTGGGCATTTCCTTAATGTTGATTATTTCCTTCTACTCAACTATATATTAAATTTATGTGACTTAATAGGGTATCAACACCCACATTTTAACGGATTTTCAAAAGAATAATCGTGATCTTCTTTTCATTTGTATAGAATCATAGTATTGTTCCAAATTTAAATGAGATTTACTTTTCATAAAATCTTGTGTTATATATATATAAAAATTCCAATTCATGATCAATATAATGTCAAATTCTATATAGGAAATGATTAGAATATTAACTATAAGAATATTCCCACATATGATACTAGGAGAAGATTCCAATATGTGGGTTTCAATGATCTCACCACTAGGTGTTTTTACAGATATCTCTACATCATGGTATCAAGGATTCAGTTCAATTGTTTTATAAAGCTTATAGGATTTAAAGGAATGTGTAGAACAAGAATCAAATAAAATAATTTCCATTATTGAGTGTGTAGAAGTGTTCTTTATAAGAATTAATTTTCATGCTCCATGTTAACATTAGTGATCAAATATGATTTCCCTTTCTCCATTTAATTTTGTGCTTACTGATGCGGACTACCCATAAGGACCCATGGATTAGTTAATTGGATTTCATTGTTCCCTTTTACTATAAATTTTAAGCATTGAACAATTGGTGGTTCATTAGGCGGTTCCTCCCTTTCCTCAATAATTTTATTTGGATTCTCCATGTATCACTGAAATTCATGATCTTGGTGTATTTTTCTCCTACACAAGAAGAATTTCGCATCAATTTTTTGAAAATTCAATTATACTGCTTGCTATATTCTTTACATGTTGGTGGTTGGATCCTCCATCATAGTTTTTCATTTGACACAACTTCTTGGAATTCCATTCTTTTATTATAATATCAATAACCAGGGGATAATTCTCCAAAATCTATACCTACATTGATATTACATCAGAATACTTATTCAGAAATACCAATGTCTTAGATAAATAAACCCTTTCAAAGGTGTGGTTTAAAACAACTTAAGAGTTTATCATTTTTTATATAGTTGTTGAAAAACGCCATTGTGTATCCTGAAATCCTTGTGAGATATTTTTTATAAGGCATGAATGATTCAAAACATTTTTATTAAGATTTATGAATTCATTATCTATATTTATTTAGATATTTTTATGGAAATAATTTCCATGAAATATTATATTAATGTCTTCCCACTCCATCTCTTCCACTTAATAATTCAGAAAAAAACATTCCATTGTCCCTCACAAGCGCTATTGTTATGGTCTATCTTGGTTTTCTCAATTTAATAATATTTAAAAGGTTTTAAAAAATCATAAGTCAACAAATCATGAATAAATAATTTCATCTTATGCGAAAATTAATTCTAAAGTCATATATTATGGGATCACTAGGTTTTTCCTTTCTCTAAAAATATGTTTTTGTGATTTTTCCCTATATATAGACTTATCCATATTATTTTCACTAAATACTTATAATAATAATCCCTGAATTAACTAATTCATGCTTTGATACCAACTATAGTGACCAAACTTTTTCATACATGACTATTATATAATTTTTAATATAAACATCATTAAAATGATACAACATAGGATCCAATGGTTCAGTATCTCAGGAAAATTAGTCTTATAAATAAATTGTACATATTAAAGATTAAACATAATTCAAATTATTCTTATTTATCTACTCTCAAGATATCTTTAGTACATATAGTCACCTAAGGATATACATTAATGAAATGGGTGAGCTAAAAGCCTAGTAAGGGGGAATAAAAGACATGGATCAATAGTACAAGGGTGAGTATAATCAATATCATCATATAATCATCACAATATCATAATCAAAATAATTATGGAAACATTTTATAAAATCATCAAATGTGTAATATATATATAAATGAAACATTATGTCATAGTGGTCAAATTCCACAAAGAGTTGTGAACAAATCTAGCATGATATCCCCGCATAGAATATGTGCATAAATCATGAAATCATAGTTGTGAACAAATATTTCATCTTGGTCCCACATAATATAACTAACCCCATGATATAAATAACTTTACCAAATGAATTATAGGGATATATAATTTTAGGTCCACTAATCACATCATAAATGCTCAAAATCAGGATTCCCACATAGAGAGTATAATAATCATATTCATGAAATAACCAATGGAATGGAATGGGTTTAAAAAGGATTTTAAAACCCATAGTTTCATGAATAACCATTGGGGTTCACAAATTAATAAGTTGAATCATATTTTGACCAAAAATTAATATTCTTTTGTGAAGAAGAAACAACTCAAGATCAGTCAATGATTTTTTTTTCAAATAAAAAATTTTTTGAATAAACATTTTATATTGATTATAAATTTTTTTTGGAAAGGTAAAAAATATGTGTAACTAAGAAAAGAAAATTGAATAATAGTTAAATGATATATAATTAATATTAGAAGAATATTAATACTGAAAATGACAAGATATTTTGATTACCCAATGAAAAAATAATTCTGTTCGAGAATCCCCTTACATTAAATCCTACATTATTTCATCATATTTAAAACTTAAAAAAATAGTAAACATATTATTATTAAAGAATTAATCTAGAAATTATTTATGTTGATTTATTTCACTCTTTATCAATTATATATATTTTATTATATTTAATAATTTATTTTCTTAATAGTGATGCGTTTTGTTATCAAGTTTTTCTTAAATGATTCTTGTTTTATTTCAATTTCTCTATTTTTATTCAGGGGCATTTATACCAAAGATATGTAAATTAAAAAATTCATAAAATAAATATAACTATAAATTTATATATTATAAATATTTTATTATAATCATCTATAAGTTTGCTGATATAAATGAAGTTAGAAATGTCCTTATTGGTGGTTAACCAACCATTGTCGAGAACATTTTTCAAAGAAGAATAAAGAAAGGTATAAAATATAAATAATTAAAAAATATGTATTTTATAGTAGGATGGAATCAATAATAAAATATTAAAATACTTCTTGATTAAATATTTATTATTTTATGTTGAAATTAACTGAGAAAAAATACGATAAGTGGAAAATGAGGAGAAAGTTAATAAAGAATTAAACTTTCCTCAGTGTTTCTTCTCTTTATAGAACTAAAAATCCGTAATGAATGGAGTTATTTTAAACCATAACATTCATAAGGTTCATAATGTTTTAATAGAGTAGATTTGGGTGGAAGTTTTTATTTTCTAAGTGTTGGAGGACTAGTTTTCCAAGGGGAGGGATAGGGGTTATTTATAATTTAGGGGAGGGGTATTTTTAGAATAACTTATTTAGTAAAATAATATATGAATGGAAACCCTTATAATAGTCATTTTTTGACATAATAAGTTATGTATAAATATAATATAATTTTATGAGAATTTGAAACCCCTTTATAACTATAAATCACTATTTTATTAAAGAGGAAAGTAGAAAATTATTAATTTTTTTATGGAATACGTTTTGATTTGGGATTTGGAAAAAACAATTAGGTTTGGAAATAATTTTTATTGTATATTATTGATTCCTTTATCAAATTAAATATTTTTTTGGTTGATCATTAACTTCGATAAATTATTATTCCTCTCTAACGTCATGAATGAATTTATTCATGGTTTACCGATTGTGGAAAACATTATTTCTACAATTCAACTGAAAATTTATGTTTTTTGAAAATTAAAAAAAATAAACCTTTGAAAATTTCAACAATCTGATTTAAAAAATATTATTAATTTTATCAAAATAATTTTCTAAGATAATTAAATTCCATTTCAATATAAAAATATGAATTTTAAAAAATACATTAAAATATAGTTTATTAAAAAAGTGATTATAATTTATTTAAGTTATTTATTATTATACTTATCTTATGCCATCATAATATTTATGTTTTCAAAATTTACTCATGATAAAATTTATTTAGATTAAATTTTATTATTTTGGGGCTAAATTTTTATTCCAATGGATGTGTTGCTATTCCAAATGGTTTGGCTGCTATTCTCAACATTCAGGTTACTATCCCAATGTTCACATTACGATTCTAATGGTCACATTAATATACTAATAGTCAGTTTTCCCCTATTAATACCACTTTGTTACTTCATTAATTATTAGCAACAATTATTCCCAAGGTTCTATATTTTTATTTTCCATGATTTTTATTAGTTTACTAATATTCTATTTCATTTACTTGGTGTTGTTTATGGGGATAATGATTCTAGAAGGTTAGAGCAATCCGTATTTTTTCATTTTCCAATTTTCTATTTTATATCTTTTTTTCAATTCTAATATTTTGATTTTTCATTAATTTAATAGTAATTAATGTTATAATATTAATTAATTAATTTCATTTAGTTTCATTATGTATTGATTGTGAATAATATAATATAACACATATTTATTCTAGAAAAACTATCAATATTAAACCATTGGCCATTACATTATTTGACACTTTCATGTCCATAATTTCAAATCAAATCCTTAAATGATAATATATTTGGGTACTTCTCTTTAATTGTTTACTCCTATTCCCATATCCCCTCTTCATATCTATTGGTTTTTTGTAGAATGTTTACAATTGTGTTTTCTTATTGTGTAGAACATTGTATCTATAGTCCAAGATTTTCACTAGAGTCTCCTCATATGAGAGGTAATTCTCCATTTTTACCACCTCCATATTCAGAGCATGTGATGGATTGGGTATTTACTTCCTTATGAGGAAAATATTGAACACATCATGAACTTGATCCAGGATTGTTTAAAGTGTTATTCAATATACCATATATTCATTGTGATCAATAATATAAAAGTTTCCAATGTACCTAGGTATAATATTTCATTTATTTCACCACATCATGAATCTCTTCCATGGGTATATTAAATGGAAATATTTTCCTACAACCTCAAAATACATGTCCTTTTAATGTTTTTCAGCATATCCATTCTCCAATCATTGAAAATATTTTATATATTATTGTATGGATTGAGATTTATCTTTCATATCATACACAATATTAGTTCTATGTAATTTTCATTCAAAAAAATTATCCCAAAAAATATATCAATTTTCATATATATCTTCATAATGATCTACTTGAATAGTTGAGTTGAGTCTATTTTCAAATGAGAATTAAACTAATGGGAGATATATATCTCATCCCCCTTTAAATTTAATTAAGTAGGTTCTCAGCATGTCCTCAAGAATCTGAATAGTTATTTTAGATTTTCCATTAATTTTGGGGTTATAGACCATACTAAAATTAAATTCAGTATTCAAAGAATGATTAATAATTCTCCAAAATTTAGAAGTGAACCTGGTTAAAAATTTGGGATGATAAAAAGTGATACTCAATCCATACATACCACTTAATTTGAAAATATATTTGTAATTTATTAAATTTAATAATTTTCCTAAATTGATATGAAGTCAGTAGTCTTTGTGAGGTGATCCACCACAACCCATATTTCATTATCTCCATTATATGTATTTATGTGACTAGTGGAAACTTTTATGGTGATTTATCCCATTTCCATGGGGATATGGTCAAAAATTTTATCAGACCCATGGAATTTTATCATTCTGATTTAGTTTTCTAACATTAAATTTACTTTGAGGTATTCTAAGTGATCTCCTTATTCTTGTTGACCCACCAAAATTTCCCTCAGATATCACAGTACATATTAGTGCTTCTATGATGAATGGATAAAGATTATCTATAAGAATTATCCAATATATATTTATTAGTTTTATGTGATGAAGGAAAAATATTTTAGTTAAAAATGAAATTAAATCATATTTATCATTGTGGAACTCTTGAAGCTTATGCCCTTTACTACTTTCACTTTACTTTGAATATCTATATCATCCCTTTGTTCCTCCTTTATCTTCCATTAGATAGATGGTTGGGAAATAATTTCCATAATCTTTGATTTATTCCTTTCTACTTTAATTTCTCATTCCATCATTTTCATATCCATGATGATAGGGTCTTTTTCAATCTACATTATGGATATTATAGTAGGTACTTTTATACTAAGATAATCGGCCACCTTATTATTCTTTTTGTGATTATATTGAAAAGAAAAAATTTTGTACTTGATTATATATAACCATATTCTTTGTTTTATTTATACCTCATTCTATGTGAACATAAACATCAGATAGTCATGATCTCTAAATACGTCACACTTCTCAAAAAAGAGGCAGCGCTACCAAATCTTCAACTCAAAGATCACAACTGCTAACTCTAGATCAGTCATTAGGTAGTCCTTCTCATAGATCATTAGTTTTATTGAATCCTAAGCTATTACTTTTTCTTTATGTATGAGTGAAAACCCCAATAATTTCTTTGAAGAATCAATGTATATCAAAAAAACTTCTCCACATTATGGTAGTGTGAGTACAATAATAGGGATTAACCATGTATTGAGTACCTTAAATCATTACTCACATTCTTATATCAAGAAATAATTTACCACATTCTATGTTAACTTAGTTCGTGGGATATAAAATTATTATAAATTTGTCAATAAAATTTTATAGTACCCTAATAATATATAAAAACTACATATTTCTGTGACACTAGTGGGTCTGGGACATTCATTAATTGCCTTTATCTTTTAATGTTTTATAAAAACTCCCCCACTTGTGATCGCATGCCCCAAGAATGTGACTTTCAGCCTTAAAAAGTAACACTTTCTAAACATAGAATCTTTCTTATCCTTCCTTATTGTCACCATAAAAATCCTTATATTTTCTTCATATTCCAGATTTCACAATGATTAAATTAGGATTTAATCAATAAAGACTAACAAACATTTGTTGTGGTAGTCTCTAAATAATATTTTAGTCAAATCCGTAAAAATCACAGGGTATTTTTATGTTTAAAGTGAAACACTCTGAACTAAAAGTTCCCATTCCTAGTAAGAAAATCTTTATTTTGAATATCTTATTTCTTCACCATTTACTGATGATATCTAGAATGAAGATCCACTATTGAGAAGTACTCAACATCACATAATTGATAAAAAAAGTCATAAATTTTTTGTAGGGGATACTTTTTATTTATATTGATATTTTTGAGAGCTTATTAATATATATACACTTTCATTTATCTATCCTTTCTCGTTAAAAAATCTCTAGAGTACCCCAATGTAATTTACTAGGGAATATAACCCCTTTTTTTAAATTCTCCTGAATATGCTTCTTTAAATCCTTTATTTTTATTGGGTCCATCCTATATTGTCATTTCGAGATAAGACTGACTCTAGGTATAAGTTCTATTGAAAACTCTACCTCACAGTCTAGGGGATGTCTATGAAAATCTTCAAGAAATACATTATTTATTCCATCATAAGGGGTGATTTCTCAAGTTTTATGATTTACTTTGAATCGGCTATTTAAGAAAGGTATGTATCTTTATAGGGTATCAAAATCAACACTATTTAAGGATTTTCCATAGGATATTAGTGACCCTCATTTCATTTGTATAGGATCATGGGATGGTTCAGAATATCAAAATATATTTCCTTTTCCCCAAAGTTGATGTCTGATCTATATAAAGAGAAGAAGCATATTCCCATTATAGTGTATAATTTTTTCAAATATATGATCAGTAGATTCATTGTAATAATATTACAACATATGATAATAGGAAATGATTCCAACACATAGGTTTTAAAAATAACACCACATGTTGTGTTTATATACATCTCTACTTCATGGTATCTGAGTATTGATTCAATAGTTCTATAAATCTTGTAAGATTTTAAGGAATGCATTGAACCAAAATAAAATAATATTTTTTCCATTCTCAAGTGAATAGGAGGTATACCTTGTAAGAAATAAATTTCATTCTACACTTTAGCAGTTGTGATGGAATAATATTTCCATTTATCTTTTAGATTTGGTGGTTGCTAATGCAAATTATCCTCAATGACCAATAGTTTAGTGCACTGGCCAATATAATTTCCTCACTCTAAATAGTTGATGCATTGAACCATGGGTGGTGCATTAGGAGGTTCCTTTCTTTCCTCCATTATGTTATTAAAATTCATTATGTATCTTCTTAATTCATGATCTTGGGATCCTTCTCTCCCACATATAAATAATTTCACCATCCCATTGAGTTGATTCCCATGATGCTTATTCCATAATTTTTTTTTGTGGGAGATTGGATCCAAATTCCTACATTATCATTTGACCCACCATCTAGAATCTCAATTATACTATTATTATCTCCATAACCATGGGACCATTCAATAAGCTCTACCACTACATTGAGAGAATATATAACTACTTCTTTTTTACTATTAAAGTCTCAGATATCTGGATCATTTGGAATGGTTGGTTTTAATCCACTAAAAATTATCTCTATTTTGTTGCTATTTTTTATAACACAACATGAGGCATATCATTCAAGCCTTGTGAATTTTTCCTCATAAGTTGTGACTGACCCCCCACCACATATTTTCTAAGATCTAAAAATAATCTCTATATTATTTTTTGGAGAGTTTGATGGAAATGCATACTATGAAATATTATCATAAATTATTCCCACCCCATGTCTTTAATTTCATCATTCGGACTAATGTTATTTATCAATCCACAACCCTAGTTAAGTTCTCCATAAAAATGATATATAGATAGGGTCACCATCACATTCTCATAATAGTGGAGAGAGAAAAAATATATTCTCCATTGAGTTAACATATTATTTAGTGAAAATTGGATCAGAATACCCGGTGAATGTTGGTGGTCGTTGCCACATAAAAGTATAAATAGCCAATAATTTATTATTAGGTGAAGTAAGACATTCCACTTGGTTCAGGTTATTATTCATCACCTTAGACTGATAGGTAATCATAGCCATGATGTTTTGAACTCCACCACCCATGGAATTAGGGATGTCATTTGAAAAATCATTGCATTGTGCCTCATGTAGGATGTTTTACTGGAATATACTAGTCCCCATAATTTCATGAAATAGAAATGAGTTAAAGAAAATCTAAGTCAATGAAGCATGAATAAATAATTTATTCTCCTGCATAAAATAGCTCTAATGTCACGTCTTATGGGATTTATATGTTTATACTTTTTCTAAAATGATGTATCTATGATGTTTACCTATACATAGACTTATACATATGGTTTTCACTAATGATTTCTAATCATAATTCCTAAATTAACTAAATTGCGCTCTGATACCAACTATGGCGACCTAAATTTTTCATTACATGGCTATTCCATAAATTTTAAGATTAAAAACATAATGGAGATACAATAAAATATCCAAATGTTTGGTGTCTTTGAAAAATTAGGATCACACATAAATTGTACATAATAAGACATAAAAATTATTTAAATTCTTCTTATTTATGCTTATAAATATATAATGATATCAATTGTACATGTATTCACATGAGGATATACATTAATGAAATCAGTGAGCTAAAATCACAATAATGGGAGCAATAAGGAAAATGTATCAATAGTGCATGTGTGAGCATAATAAACATCAACACATCATAATAATATGATCACAATTACAATCATGAGGGGAAAATTGTATAAGGTAATGGACTATAGAATATGAGTTAAAATGAAACATCATGTCATAGTGTTCAAATACCATGAATAGTTCTGAAAAATCTTGCATCATGCCCACGAATAACATATGTTCATAAATCATAAAGTCATAATTGTGAAAAAATCAAGCAACATGTTCAAAACAAATACACATAATATAATGAGATAAATCAAATTACCCAATATATTTTGGGGATATATAATTTTGGGCACAACCATCAAATCATAAATGCTCATAATCAAATATTCCACATAGAACATATAATAGTTATAATCATGGAATAACACATGGAAATGAATTTTTCTCATTAAGATTTCATAAAAAATACACTATGAATGAATATTGTGGTTCCCATTTTAATAATACAAAAAATATTTGGCATGAACATACTGACTCTTCAGCTAAGAAGATACAACGTAAGATGAGTAAAGGGCGTGTTTTTGAATAAATAGGCTTTCTGAAAAATAATTGTGTTTAGATTTAAAATCATTTTGGAAATGAAGAAAAGATTTATATCCCTAAAATAACATGAATAATATTAAAATAATATTTATTGAATATTAGAGGAATATTTTTACTAAAAATGATGAGAATGATGGATAACCCAAAAAAAGGTTTTGGGTATAAGAATACCCTGACCTTCAATCCTACACTATTTCATTAATTTTACACCCCCAGAATAATAATCATGAGTTTATTAAAACATTTGAAAATAAGTGAATTATTTTAATTTCTTTCACACGTTATAAATTGTAACAATTGGATTATATTTATTAATTTCTTTTGTTAATGGTGAAATTTATATCATATTTGCCTAAAATATTGTCCATTTTATTTCAATTTCTCTTTAGTTCATCAAGGTCAATTATACATAAGGAATGTTAATTCAAGAATAATAAAATACATATATTTTTACATTTATATATTATAAATAATTTATTATTACCACCCATAAGTGTGGGGGTATAAAATAAGTTGCAAACATTCTTGTTGGGGGTTAACCGACTATTATAGATAATGTCATCCAAAAAATAGAGTTATAACAAATAAATAATTAAAATATATTGTTTTTATAGTCGTTAACATTAATAATATAATTTTGAAATAATTTATAATTAAATCATTGATTATTTTATTGTGAAATTAATTGGTAAAAAATTAGAGAAGAGTAAAATGAGAGAAAAGTTAACAAAGACTTACTCTTTCCTTAATGTCACTTCTCTTATACGACCATATAATTCCTTTATGAAAATATTTTGTTTACTCATGTACAAACCTAATGTTTTTTAGGTCTTAATAAATATTTTTTTAGAAGATATTGGCTTTATATATTGTGAAAGGAGTGGTTTACCAAGGTGAGGTAGAGGGGTTATTTTTATTTGAGGAGAAGTATATTTCTAGAATGAAATATTATAAAAATACTATATCAAAAGATAATCCTTATAATAGTGATTTTTTTAACACACTTAATAATATATAAATATAATAGTATAGTTTTAGGAATTCGAAACCCTTTATAATTTGAAGTCACAATTTTATTAAAAATGTAAGTGGAAAGTGATAAAATTGTTTTTTAAGTAATACTTTTAACTTTAGACATTGAAAAATAATTTTTATGTTTGGAATCATGTTTACTGCATTTTAATAACTCATTCATAAAATTAAATATGATTGGGTCGAGCCCTAGGTTCTATAAACTTTTATATCTTTACTAAAACATGAATTATGTAATTCAAGATACATCGGTTACAGAAAAACTATATTTTTACCAGTCACTGTAAAATTGATGTATTTCATAAAATTACCAAAAAATAACCTTGTAAAATATTAATGTTATAATTATTAAAATTGAAATTCATTTTTTGAAAATAATTTTATAATATATGTAATCATAATTTTTAATATAAAAATTATGATTTTTATAAAATACATTAAAATAAATTTTATTAAAAAATGTGGCTATAATTTATTTAGGTTTTTAATATCTATAATTATTTTTTAGAAACATAATATTTTTATTTTATTCAATCAATCATAATAAATATTATTTTATTTTATTTTTATTTTATAGGTTTTAGATTACTATTCTAATGGTGAGGTTAATTTTACCAACTATTAGGTTACGATTCCCAACAGTTGGGTTATTATTCCAATTGTCACATTAATATTCTTGTAGTAAATTTAAATATTACAACTATAATAAAACCCCACTATAAATACTATTTCATTCCATCAGTAAAACTTCACTATAATTTCTCTTAAGTTTATTTATTTTCATTTTATAATATGTTTATTGGTTTAGAAAAATTAGGTTTTACTTTCATAGTGTTGTTCATAGGGGAGATGGAGTGATCCATATTTTCCCTTTTATCTTTTATTTTTTATTTGTTTCTTTCAGTTTTAATTTTTTGAATTTTCAATGGTTTAGTATCCGAATAAGGTAACAATATTCATTGATGAAATATATTTTGTTTTGTTTCTTTCTGTGTTGTATGTGTATAATATAATATAACTCATATTTATTCAGGAAATTGATTTACTAACAAGCACTAGGTCCTTACAGTATATATGATAGATATTATATTTTTATAATAACATTCCACTACATTTATGATTCAAGTCTATTAATTTCATATTGGGTGGCTTTTTTATGGTTGAAGAGGATGATAATTAAAATTCCCAGTTGAGGGTATTACCTTCTCTTTTAGATGTCTCCTCTTAGGCTTCCACTTAATAACCCTTGGATCGGTCTTCTCATGGGAAAAATTCATATAATGAAATGGGTTAGATATAGAGAGATAATTTAATATACCTTTGGTAAGGTAATGAAGTTATAATGTGTCAAGAGGAGTTGTGAGGGGTGTTATTTATAATAGGGAAAACATTTGTTTTTTTTAATATTATGTTGATATGTTTCTTATTTTGGCTAAAGACTACCAATAGTGATGAATCTTGTGACTATATATAGTAAATTGTTAATTTTATTTTTACCAAATGGTTTCATACATCACCCCATATGAAATTAATCAATTATTTAACATATAATTCTGGACATCATTTTTTTGTATTTTTTATTCCCTAAAAAATCAACTATTTTTGAATATATGAAAAAAATGATGGTGAACAATTTTTTATGTGTATTTTTAAAAAATAAATTCTAATTTATGAATATAATTTTTCAATTATAATAAATATAATTTTTAAATAACCTATATTTTTTTAAGTAACACTTTTAATATTATGATCATCTTTCAAAACCTTTGAAAAAATACACATGGTCTCAAAAAAATTTATTATACTTATTATGATAATTAAAAATAATTTTTAATTTTTTTATGAAAATAAATTTTATTTTAAATTTTTCTATCTATTGTAAAATTTTAAATTAAATTTATATGTTTTATAAACATACAAACACATATTTTAGCATTTTTAAAGAATTTATTAACATGTTTCATGACCTAAATCTTTCATATTTTAATTACACAAGATATATGAATATAATTTTACACTTTCTTTGGTGGGATGATATTCTAAAAACCCAGATACTACTCCCAATGGTCACATTAAAATTCCAATTTTCAAATTACTAATATAATGTTCAGATGCGTGACTATCATAAGGGTTCTATATATTCTATAAATACATTAAATTTCATTAATTAGCTATTTAAATATATTTTATCTTATTATTATATATAATTTTTTTATCAAAAATAATTTTATATTACAAATATTCTTCTTTATTTTTAAAATGTTTTTCATGAGTGCCATCATCATAGGGGATTTGCCATATCCAAGTTTTCATGTTACAAGTATCTTATTTTCTGATTTTTATCCAATTGTAATAATTTTAATTCATATAGATATATTAATTCAATTATATAATGTCTATGTCAATAGAAGAAAAAATTTCTACTTTTCATTATGTGTTCCATGTTTATTATATAATACTACTTTACTTTGAATGACACATTCATACAATCAGAAGGGAAATTCCATTTCTATAAAATTGGGTTTGTTAGAGATCATGTGAAATGGGAATGCCATTAAAAATCAATTATACCATAAATTATCAATCAACATCATTAAATACCAAAAATAAATCCACTTTCTCTATTAACTCTACTAGATCTAAGTCCCCAATGGAAACACCAACCCATGAAGCCTCTGCACATACACAACATGTATTGGAATAAAGCTTGTTAAAGGGGTAAGTATAAAAAACATGTAGAATACCATAAAAATTTAATGAAGGGAATAAATATATTTCTTCCAAAATCTAATACATGATGGAAATAGATATAATAATCCAAAATAAAATCGTATATTCTCTATGCTCAAGATAACCATGATAGAATGAAGAGTATGTCATCCCAGCACAACTCTATAAAACACTACTGGAAAGGGGACTTTTCCCAACAATTGTATACCAACGGTTCAAAGAACTATTGGTATATGTTGTATTTACCATCGGTTTTCATAAACTGTTGGTAAAGACCTTGAACAAGTGACTTTACCCAAAGGTTTCATAAAATCGTTGGAAAAAGTGGGGAAAATCACTTTTCCCAACGGTTTTAGGAAACCGTTGGGAAACATGGGGAAAAAGTTATTTTTCCCAATGGTTTTTAAAAACCGTTGGGAAAATAAGCCCCAAATTCTCCGAATGCAGGCAGCGGCCTCCCCACGATTCCAGAACCCTTCTGCTGGTCTCTAGAAGCGATTCCTTGGTAGAAGAACTTCTGAATCCCCACCTCTTCTATCAGATCAGTAGCTACCAGGTTAGAATCCTTCCATATTTTATCAAGGATATAGTTCCACCTGTTATAAAGCATATCCTTCTATTCTCAACGATTTCATTATTCCCAATTTTTAGGGTTTTTGTAAAATTTTATGATTGTTCCACGAATTGTTTACTCAAATCCCTATATCGGTGTATGTCCAATTAATGTTTTCATTACACATTTACATTTATAAGGGCATGGTGTCTCTTTATTGTGTTCTAATTTTGAAGATTCATAGTTTTATTAATCTTCTTAAAATATTATAGCTTCATGTATATGAACTAATAAGAAATTGTTTGTAATATTTATTGATATGATTTTATGAAAATCACTACTTTCATTAAGATCATGCCAAACATGAATATCTTGTTCATCTTAATTTTTGTACATTATGTGTATTACATAACAAGTAAGTATCATGTTTCTATCAAAATCTATATATACATAAAATGACACAATGTTCACTTATCCTTTTCACAATAGAACATATGGAGTATCTTCTTGAACTTTCCCAAATAGTATCTGGTCCCTAATTAGTACTTCTTCTTTCTTCATGAAACTAATTAATATAATGTCAAATTCGCAATATTATTGAATATTATTTTTTCTAATATAACCATTAATCATTCTGAATTCGACATCATACATGTGTTATTCAATCACCTTTTTAAAATACAATGACAATTTTCACTGATTTGAGGTTGCTCAAAATGCTTGGGAAAATCAGAAAAATGCATGTATTGAATCGTGTTTCTCATATGGTTTCATGGATACAAGTTCATCTCGAAAATCATGAATGTGTGGTTCAAATATCATGAGGATCATGAGATTATTATTCTTCACACAAATGAAGTTTTTTATAAACTATGTGTTTTTGTTTTCACTTTTGATTTGGCCGAAATGGGAGCTTTGTGGTCATTAATCATGGTTGTGGGTGGTCATTTAGGATTTCAGATAGTATAACTTCATTTTACTTGATATATCCAATATTATTATTGATTTATGTTCAATTTGATTATCTTTAACAAGTGATGTTATTTAATAAGTTGTTATTAATGGTTTTAATAATGACATTATGGTATAAGGGTTCATATGGTGTGTATAAGGGTTCACATGGTGTGTATAACGGTTAACATGGTATCAGTGAACTCAAGTCATTAATTTAAGCCTTCATTTTCACTATCATGTATGAAATTGAATGATGTAAACCCATACTCACATGATTTCTAACCTTATATAGTGTCCAACATATGGAATACGAGCTTTTGAATTCATCAGTTAACCAGGATCATATATTCCATTTCCCCCAAGATGATTGTACTAATATAACTTTAGGGTTAACTAAATGTGGTTCTCATTGTATGTTGTATATTATGTGTCCTTCTTGTCCAATACTCACTTTTATGAGGGTGGGGTGCTTTTCACTACCCATTCTGGCATGTGTAGACAGCCATAAAAATGTTAGATAAGTCACAAGTTTAATTCAGTAATGTTGTTATCATCGACATACTTTATTAAGAATTTCAAATTTAAAAATAATTTTTTTTGTCTATAATTAATGAAATTAAATCTTTTTACAGGCCATGAACAACCTATTAGTGTAGAAACCTAAAATTTATTCACCCATGGGGTGCGCTTGACTTGGGGGAGTAATTGGGTAATGAAAGGTATGGCCAGGTGTCAATAATGAGTTATTGAACATGAATGAATGATTTGGGATGCCTATAACACATGATGGGACTTGAGGCATGTTCCTCTTATAGACCTAATGAAAATGAATATAAATAAATTTTAATTTAATTTACAAGTACTTGTTCTTTACATTATTTTAATAGTTCACTACATCGACTAGAAACTTCTTCATCTATCGTTTACTTAAATGTATTTTCTATTAAAGTTCAATCCTATTGAATTTTTTATGACAAAATGACTTATATAAAAAAAATTTACAGAATGGACAGAAGTTGGATGTATGAAACTGATCAGATCTCGAGTTATTTTCAAAACAATTTAGAGAGCTTTATAGATTTTTCATTTCACAATGATTCAGATAGTGGTCGAATACACTGCCCATGTTCCAATTGTGTTGGTAGACCTTGGTTGAGCCGTGAAGAAGTCAGCTACCACATAACCAAAAATGGTTTTCAAGAAAATTACTTTGTGTGGTATCACAATGGGGAGAAAATGAAATATCAAATTGGTGATAATCAAAATGAAAATACTGGAATGGAGAATTTGTTAGATGATCGGTTTCTGTTTATTAGTTATCATGAAAAAGAAAGGATTTCAACTCAAGAAGACTTAGATATGAGCACGGCTGATGCATCTAGTAAAAATGATGATATTGATAGGGTGAAAAAAATGAACGATGCTGCCACGACTCTAGTATATCGATAATGCGATAAAATGAAAAAGCTGTAATTTTTAATCCGATTGTTTCATGGGAAAACTATGTATGGGATTTCTAATACAGCAATCGATTTCATTCTTACCCTCTTGAAGGATTTACTGCTAGATGACGCAGATATTCCCTCAAACCACTATATGGCATGGAAGTTAGTTGAGGAACTTGGATTTTCAAGAAACAAAATTCATGCTTTCCCAAAAGATTGCAGTTTATTCTGGGAGGAAACTGTTGAACGAAATGATTGTATAAAATGTGGCACATCCCACTGGAAGTCAAAATCTGATGGAACACCATCCCACGTTCCACAGAAAGTAATGTGGCACATTCCATTGATCCTCAGACTCCTGAGTCTTTTTATGTATGATGACATATCAATAAAAATGAGATGGCATGATACATAGAGAAAGAATACTAATGATGAGTTGGTTCATCCTGTAGATGGATTTTCATGTTAGAGATTTGATGCTCGATATCCTTATTTTGTAGCTGACGTGCGTAATGTGAGGCTGGGTCTTTCATGTGACAGTTTTAATCCTTTTGGGCAGATGCTTACTTCACACATCACATGGCCAGTTTTTATACACATTTATAATCTTCTCCCATGGTTGTGTATGAAAAAACCTTTCACTTTCATGAGTATACTCATATCTAGTCCTTCTGATCCCGGCATTGATGTTGATGTCTACATGCAACCTTTAATAAAAGATTTGAATCTTCTTTGGGATGTGGGTGTGCGCACATATGATGCATGTTTGAAAGACATATTTCAGATGCGTTTTGCGCTTATGTGGACGATCAATGATTTTCTGTCTTATGCAATGATGTATGGATGGAGCACGAAGTGAAAATTGTCATGTCCAGTTTGTATGAAGAATACACGATCTAGAAGACTGAAACATCGTTGTAGTTTCAGTTTTATGGGACATCGACGATTCTTGCCAAAGGATTATCCATATAGAATGAATCGTCGAAGATTTGATAATACCATAGAGACCGATGATCCATGTAACGACCCAAAGTTTCATTAATGGAAAATCCCTCTTGATCTAGTTAAATGTCTCTTTATGCAAAATATTTTTATAAGATGTCAACTTATTTGGTTTTATGTTAAGAATTTTGACCGTTGTTAATATAGTCGTTGAACAGTGATCACATGCCTCATTTAGTAGAATTTCCCCATATGAAGCCCATTTGTCAGAGCTCAAAAAAGAGGTGGCATCCTTGGGCTTCGCTCTTGACCAAGACCAAGCTGAGCTTCACCATGTCAAGCTCGAACGGGGCCGTCTACGGGAAAAGTGGAAGTTGATAGGGATTACCACTCGAGCGATGTTATCCGAGCCACCCCAAGAGTCTGTCACTATTGCACACCATACCCTTAGGTCTTATGCGGCTATTTTAAGGGTTTATGTAATAAATAAGTAGTACTATGTTAATGTACATTATTTTTGTATATAATAATAAATATAATTTCTAGTCATTTTTGATACATTGTAAATAGTTTTTAAAGTACAAATGGTGTTTATAGTTATTATTTAATTAAGAAATCTATTTTATTAAATTAAGGGATTTTTGAATTAAATAATATTTTAATAAAATAATATTATTATTATTAAATTAATTTTTATTAAATATAAATGATCTTATAATTATATGAATACAATTAAAATTTTTATTAAGGTTTGAAATCCATTTTTGTCAAAACCCGTGAATTTTCGATAAATGTCAGTTTTTATTTTAAAAGTGAAAATTAACATATTTAGAAAAAAAATTAGATAAAATAAATGTTATTTCTGGAATCAGGATGTTGAAATTATCCAACGGTGAATTTTTCATAATTTTCTGAGACAGTCAAATTTTTGGGTAAAAATTAAATACCATTTAAATATATAATGTGTTTTATGACATCATAATGACCCAATGGTGATGTAATAAAATACTATAATCCTTATGTTCAGCCAATATATGTTTTACCATTAAAATAATGTGATTTTGGGTTTGTTTGACTTATTTTTCAAAGCATTAATGGACCCCTCAAGACTTAAGATGGAAAGGGACTTCCTTTCCCTCAACAAAAAGATGAAGAATCTGTTGGAGAGTACGAGGCAAACTTCACAAGGCTTGAACGATACACTTCTGGCTTTGTCGTTACCCCCAAATGAAAGGTTAACCGCTTCTTTGGTGGGATAAATCCAAGCTTGCGGAAAGCATCAGCGATCCGTGACTTCGACAGCTACGAGGAAATTGTCCGATGTGCCCTCAAGGTCGAAATGGAGATCGGGGAATCACAGGGGTATCATGGGGACAAGAAGAATAAGGTGGAATTCAATTCTGGTGGTCCGATGGATAAATCCAATGGTGCTTAGAAGAGCCAGCATCCCACTTTACAAAAGTGCGGAAAGAAGCACCATATAAATTGCCTTAAGGGGACGAGAAAATGCTTCAGGTGTGGAAGAGAAGGGCACCTACCTGTTAACTATAGGCAAGAAAGAGCCACGGCTACGACAGAGGAGGGTAACATTCCGTTCAAACCTCAACGCATTGTTCAATGCTACAAATGCAAAGAACCAGGTCATTTTTCAAATCAGTTCCCTAATCCATAGGTTTTCGAAGATAACCAACAACCTCCAAGGCAGCAAGGAAGAGATTTTTCCATCACTTCTGCCGAAGTGAACCCCGAAAACTAAGTGGTGACAGGTACGCTAGTTATTCATTCAAGAATAGAGAATGCACTTTTTGATTCAGGTTCTACTCATTCTTTTATTCCTAGAATGTTTAGTAGAAAAATCCCAGCACCACCACAAATCATGGAAGTAAATATTTCGGTGAGTACGGAAAATGGGGCAATCATTGCATCCCATGAATATAAGTCCTCCCCTATTATAGTCTGTGGATTGAATTTCCCGGCAAACCTCATCATACTCCCTCTGGTGGAATTTGATGCAATTCTTGGAATGGATTGGCTTTCCTTATATGGAGCCAACATAAATTGTCGGGAGAGGGAAATCACACTCCATATGGAGAATCGAGCCCCGATTCTTTACAAGTTTTAGGAGGAAGATGAATCTCCTTTAGCTCCATCATCACAAGCATGGATATTACTGCCTTATGAGCACGCATATATGGCTCAGATGATTGAGTCCAAGGAAGAAACCATCCTTGAAGAAATTCCTATAGTGAGGGAATTCGCTGAAGTGTTTCCTGAGGAACTACCTCATCTTCCTCCAAGAAGAGATGTTGAGTTCTCAATTGAACTTATACCTGGGGCGCTACCAATATCCAATAATCCATATAGAATGGTTGTTTTAGAGCTTTAAGAGATGAAGAAACAAGTACAGGAGAATCTGGATAAAGGTTTTATATGCCCAAGTGCTTCACCATGGGGTGCAGCAGTCCTCTTCGTCAAGAATAAGGATGGGTCAATGCGTCTTTGCATCGATTATCGTGAACTTAAAAAAATCACGATAAAGAACAAGTATCCTCTCCCAAGAATCGATGACTTGTTTGATCAGCTTCATGGAGCACAATACTTCTCCAAGGTGGATTTTCAGTTGGGATATTATCAAGTAAGGGTGAAGAAGGAAGATGTCCCCAAGACTACTTTTCGTACAAGATACGGGCACTATGAATTCATAGTAATGCCTTTCGGACTCACCAATGCTCCAGCAATATTCATGGAATTGATGAATAGAGTCTTTAGAGATTACCTTGACAAATTTGTGGTAATCTTTATAGATGATATTCTAATATACTTCAAAACCAAGGAGGGTCATGAGGAGAATTTAAAAACTCTACTAGAGACTTTGCGCAAGGAGAAGCTCTATGCCAAGTACAGCAAGTGTGAGTTCTGGTTGAATGAGGTCTCATTCTTGGGCCATATCATCACAAGCAATGGGATATCTGTGGACCCCTCCAAAACAGATGCAATTGAGGGATGGCCGAGGCCAACATCGGTAACGGATATTCGTAGCTTCTTGGAGTTAGCTGGATATTATCGACGATTTCTGAGGAATTTCTCATGATTTTCCAACCCTCTTTCCAAGCTAGATCGAAAGGGAGTAAAGTTTTCTTGGAGTGATGAATGCGAATAAAGCTTCAAGGAGATGAAAAAGAGGCTTATCAGTGCACCTGTTCTCACTTTACCCATAGGTGGGGAACTTTTTGTGGTATTCAGTCATGCTTCAAAGAAGGGCTTAGGTTGTGTGCTGATGCAGAATGATAAAGTGATATCCTATGCCTCAAGGCAGTTGAAAATCCATGAGTGAAACTGTCCAACGCATGATCTGGAGTTGGCGGCGGTGATCTCTTCCTTGAAAATCTGGTGGTATTATCTCTATGGAGAGAAATGTGAGATATATACTGACCACAAGAGTCTTCAAAATATATTCACATAGAAATATCTCAATATGCACTAGAGAAGATGGATAGAGCTCATCAAGGATTATGACTGTTCAATACATTACCACCCTGGAAAAGCGAAAAAGGTGGTAGATGCCCTAAGTAGAAAGGACCCAGCAATTCTATCAAAGATGAGAATTGAGAAGGATCCAATCTTCCTAGACTTGATGAAGATGGACGTGGGAATCATAAAGAAGGGAACATCATAAATCCTTTCACAAATGATTTCTCAACCATCTCTTTTGGAAAGGTTAAAGGATGCTCAAAAGGATGATGTGGGAATTCAGGAAAAAGTGGAAGCTATCAAAAAAGGGAAATCCTCGGAGTTTAATGTTAATGAAGAAGGAATTGTGCGGTTTGGGAAAAGACTATGTGTTCCATCAAGTCCAGAGCTGAAGAAGGAACTTTTGGATGATTCACATAGTTCAAATTTCTCTATTCACCCAGGGATCACAAAGATGTATCGAGATCTCCGAGAAAACTTTTGGTGGGATAATATGAAGAAGGAGATTGCTGAATATACATAAAAGTGCCTGGTGTGTCAGCAAGTGAAGGCATAGAGGCAGAAGTCTAAGGGTATGATGCAACCATTGCCCATCCCAGAATGGAAATGGGAGAACATCACCATGGACTTTGTCACCGGACTTCCAAGGACATCCAAAGGCAACAATGCAATCTGGGTTGTTGTGGATCATCTTACAAAGACTGCACACTTCATTGATATTCGGGAGGATTTCTCTTTGGATCAACTGGCATGGATATATATCAGGGAAGTGGTAAGGTTGCATGGAGTACCACTATCTATTGTGTCTGACCGAGATCCAAGATTCACCTCTATGTTTTGGAAGAGTCTTCAACATGCTCTAAATACTGAACTGAACTTTAGTATGACATATCATCCTCAAACTGATGGCCAATCCGAGCAGACTATCCAAACACTTGAGGACATTTTGAGAGCATTCTCAATGGACTTTAAAGGAGGATGGGATCAACATCTTCCTCTGGTTGAGTTCTCTTATAACAATAGTTTCCACTCGAGCATCCAAATGGCACCATATGAAGCCCTGTATGGTAAAAGGTGTCGAACACTGGCATTTTGGGATGAGGTCGGTGAACGTAAGCTGCTTGGACCAGAAATGGTCGAAGAAATGGTGGAGAAGGTGAAAACCATTCCACAGCATATCAAGGTAGCCCAGAGTCGACAGAAGAGTTATGAAGATAATCGTCGATGAGACCTTGAGTTTAAAGTTGGAGACATGGTGTTTCTACGCATATCTCCGTGGAAGAAATTCATGAGGTTTGGAAGGAAATAGATGTTAATTCCAAGGTACATCGGCCCATTCGAGATTATTGATCGTGTCTGGGCTGTGGCCTATCGACTAGCACTTCCACCAGCCATGGCCAAAGTACATGATTTCTTTCATGTATCCCTCTTAAAAAAGTACATACCGGACCCTTCACATGTACTCTCTTCCGAGGTGGTACAATTGGAAGATGATCTCTCTTATGAGGAGAAACCAGGGAAGATATTAGATCTTAAAGAAAAAGTTCTAGGAAATAAGACAATGCCCCTCGTCAAGGTGTTGTGGATAAACCACAAGTTTGAAGAAGCGACTTGGGAATCGGAGGAAAAGATGAATCTGAGTTACCCACATCTGTTTTATTGTGGGAAAAGGGAAATTTTGAGGGAGAAATTTTTTAAGGGGGGAATATTGTAATGACCCAAAGTTTCATTAACGGAAAATCCCTCTTGATCTAGTTAAATGTCTCTTTATGCAAAATATTTTTATAAGATTTCAACTTCTTTGGTTTTATGTTAAGAATTTTTACCGTTGTTAATATAACCGTTTAACAGTGATCACATGATTAGTATAAATATAGGACTTTAACAAATCCAATTTACTCAGACAAAAGAAGCGATGGCCTCATCCAGTAGAATTTCCACATATGAAGCCCATTTTTCAGAGCTTAGAAAAGATTTGGCATCCTTGGGCATTGCTCTTGACCAAGCCCAAGCTGAGCTTCACCATGTCAAGCTCGAACAGGACCGTCTACGGGAAAAGTGGAAGTTGATAGAGATTACCACTCGAGCGATGTTATCCGAACCACCCCAAGAGTCTGTCACCATCACACACCTTACCCTTAGGTCTTATACGGCTGTTTTAAGGTGTTATGTAACAAATAAGTAGTACTATGTTCATGTACATTATTTTTGTATACAATAATGAATATAATTTCTAGTCATTTTTGATACATTGTAAATAGTTTTTAAAGTACAAATGGTGTTTTTAGTTATTATTTAATTAAAAAATATATTTTATTCAATTAAAGTATTTTTAATTAAATAATATTTTAATAAAATAATATTATTATTATTAAATTAATTTTTATTAAATATAAATGATCTTATAATTTTATGAATGCAATTAAAATTTTTATTAAGGTTTGAAATCCATTTTTGTCAAAACCCATGAATTTTCGATAAATGTCGGTTTTTATTTTAAAAGTAAAAATTAACATATTTAGAAAATTATTTAGATAAAATAAATGTTATTTCTGGAATCAGGATGTCGAAATTATCCAATGGAAAATTTTTCATAATTTTCTGAGACAGTCAAATGTTTGGGTAAAAATTAAATACCGTTTAAATATATAATGTGTTTTATGACATCACAATGACCCACTGGTGATGTAATAAAATACTATAATCCTTATGTTCGGACAATATATGTTTTACCATTAAAATAATGTGATTTTTTGTTTTTTTGACTTACTTTTCAAAGCATTAATGGACCCCTCAAGACTTACTCAACACCTTTCCTTTTTAAATTAATTTCCATGGGAGTGTGACTCACCTCCACATAAGCAACCCTAATATTTTAAGATGTTAGGATTTTGGACTTATAAAATATTGATTTCCTCTTCCCTTTTCCAAATACCATGGGCAAATACCATGGGATGGTTTTTGGTTTGGATTAATTAAATGTAAGGGGACCCAAACCTAAATAATAAAGAATTCCCTCAACTTTCCTATATAAACCCACCCAAGATCCCACTTCATCCTCACTAAAATACCTTAGAGTTCGTCCAACCTCTGACCTAATCTCTCTATAATCCTTACAAGGTGCACCAAGCTCCCAAAAAGCCTCTCTCAAGCCTTTGGAAGCACACTTCCAAGTAAGGGTTTTTTCTTCTTTTCTCATTTTTGTCCAATTTTCATTAAGTTGTTTTCCCTATTAATTTCAATTATGAATGTTGGGGTATGGTTTCTCACCTCCCTCATACTGCCCTATTTATGTTTGAATTATGTGAGACCCTTTCTCTCTCATTAAATGCCTCTCATGTACACCGGTTACTATGCTGAAATTCCGAAAGGAACTTCTCTCGCCTCTTTTAAATTCAAGAAATACTTTTGTATCATGAATCTAAATTCCATTTCAATTTTTGGGAAATTTATCTATATGACCTCCATACTGTCAATTACATGTAAATATTATAAGGAACCCCTTTCTCTCTCATCAACCATTTTTTATGAATTCTTATGTCACGTCATTACGCTGCCAAAATTGCACCGATTTTCTAAGCCAATGTCATTGTGTAGTGAATACCATGCCCACTTCTCCATCCTGGGTATTCACCTTTATGCACATTTACATATTGATTATAAAGTTTCATTTATGAATTCCTCATTCCTTTATCGTGGAATAAATGATTATGTTTTATGAATCCAAGTTTTATGATCCATGTGGCACACTTATGCATGAAATGAAATGTTTAAGAAGGGTGCTCCCTTATAGCGCTCCAATGCATTGGGTAAAGTATAGTATCATGATACGTCATGTGAAATGAGTGTTGGCTCATGCTAATTCAAGTGAAACGAGGGTTTACTCGTGCTTTATGTGCAATGAGGATTTACTCATGATCTACGTGCAATGAGCCTTGGCTCATTCTAATTCCATGTTAGGTGTTGTTGCCACATTTCCATGTTATGATTATCATGCTTTATCATGCCTCTATGATCATGTTTCTTTTATGCTCTATTGATATGCCTATTGTCTAACATGTGTTGTACTCCTCATGTTATTCCATGTGTACTCCCTTACTGGGATTTATAGCTCACCCTTTTCTTATGCATGTCCTTAGGTTATCCCATGCAATGATAAGTACGAGGGAATGTAGTGGTCATGTAAAGGATGTTTTCAATAAAGATGTTGTATTTCATGTTTTAAGTTTTTATGTAATGATCCTAAGCCTCAAAGACACTAAACCTCTCAATCTTCTTTGTTGTATCAAGTTAAGTTTTATGTAATAAATCATGTTTATGTTTGTATTAAAATCAGGGTTGTCATAATCCACCTCATCGTATGTCTGGAACTGACGTTCTTAATGAATTAAAAGATTTCAGTTTTTCGTTCAGGAAGGGTCAAATGAAATCTGGAAAGAGAAATAATGTTTCCACTGAAACCTATTACATTTGGAGTAAGAGGAGTATCTTTTTTCATTTTCCTTATTAGTCAACCAATTTGTTACGTCATTGCTTAGACGTAATGCATATTGAAAAGAATATATGAAAAATGTTGCTTTCGGTTCTTCTAAATGTCAAGGGGACGACAAAAGATGATTTATGATCTCGGTGTGACTTGGTGGATTGGGGAATCAGACACGAATTACATCTTGTGCATATCAGTAAAAATAAATGGAAACTTCCATGTGCTTCTTATGTGATGACAACTACGGAAAAAAAATTTCTAGAAGTATTAGAGACTATTAGAGTTCCTGATGGCTATTCAAGCAACATATCTAAACGGGTCAACAGAAGAGAGTTGAAGCTAAAATCTTTGAAGACTCATGATTATCACGTTCTACTGCATGAGTTACTTCCAATATCAATCTGTTATCTTTTTTCCAATAATGTAAGGGTGGCTATTATTCGGTTGTGCCGTTTGTTTAGATTTTTTTTTTCTAAGATGTTTTCCATGTCTTTCTTGAAAAATAATTTGACAAATGCCCCATTAATTTTGTGTGAGTTGGAGAAAATATTTCCTCCATCATTTTTCACATGCATGCTGCATCTGACTATCCATATTTCCACTTAAATACATCTCGGAGGACCTGTTTCGTTTCATTGGATGTATCCAACTCAAAGAAATATGTTCACATTAAAGTCTTCTGTCCGAAACAGAAATCATCCCGAAGGTTCTATCGTTAACGGTTACTTAGCTCAAGAATGTATCGATTTTTTCTCGATGTATTTGTCTGATATTACTACAAGATTGAACAGACCAATGAGAAATGAAGAAGAATAGTATGAGCAAATTGAACCCAGTTTTCCATCACTTCCTCAAACCGGAGGAATTCCTGGATCATATACATTGAAGACATTAAGCCATGAAGAGCGGGAGATGGCACATCGCACAGTTTTGTTCAACTGTGATTTGTTTGATGACTATATCAGGTAACTAAATTGATTATGTATATCTTACATATATATTTGTTAAACTATTCATATTTTTTTATCTATAGGGAACATAAAACAATGATAAATAGGAAGCATCGTTCTTTATCTTTGAAAAGGAGAGAGAATTTGCATAGCAAAGAGTTTTCTGTTAGGTTAAAATTGAAGGTATAAAAAAATTAATGTTTAAAATAATTATATCAATATTTAATTAAGTTTAATAGTCATTTATATTTCAGGTATTGAGTTTGTCTGCTGACTCTGTCTCTGATAAAATAAGAGCTTTGTATTTTGGTCCTAATACCGTGGTTCGTGACTATAAATCAATTGTTATCAATGGGTAAAAATTTATTGTCACTGAACGAGCAAAGAACATGAGAACACAACATGATGGTGTTATGGTTACTGCCACAACAGATTCTTATTCCAGTGCATTAGATTGTAGACCATGATTTGAAAATTTGTGTTACTACGGAGTTGTTTAGAAAATAATAATATTGGATTATTACTCTCATGGACGAGTCACAATGAAGAAATGTCATTGGTTTGATTTTATGATGACACATGGCACATTTATTGATGATTGTGGATTTTGAGTAATTAATATGACTCACACTCTTGCTACCAAAGAACCATATGTGTTGGCATCAATGGCTAAACAAGTTTTTTATGTCAAAGACCAACTTCGACCTGAATTTAGTGTCATAGTTGAAGTAATTCCAAGACATATTTTTGTTGATGGTGAGGATGGATTTGACACTGTCCCTAGTGCCATTGGAGCCAATCCATTTATTTCTTTTGATGACTCAAATAGCTCAATTGTCAAATTTGATTGTGAACCTGAAGTTGTGGTTGAAAATATATAGAATCATTCATCCATGTTCTCAATTCTTTTGGTTTACCTCGATTTGGGTTATTAAGGTTGGTAATATTCAAATTGATTTAGTATTGATCACAAGTATGTTTTAGCTGACTTGACCGTTATGTGAATTTTCAATGTTTATTGGTTGTATTTTTATTTGAATTGTATTTTCTAATTTGGAATTCAATTGTATTCAAACATAGTCAAACAATATTTATAACTTGGTGAACATTAAAACTTGTATGATTTATTAAATCCATTCAAGCTCTTCTAAAACAATTGACAGCTGACTTGACCGTTATGTGAATTTTCAATGTTTATTGGTTGCAGTTTTATGTGAATTGCATTTTCTAATTTTGAATTTAACTGTATTCAAACATATTCAAACAATATTTCTAACTTGGTGAACATTAAAACTTGTATGATTTATCAAATCCATTCAATATCTTTTAAAACAATTGATATCTGACTTGACCATTATGTGAATTTTCAATGTTTATTGGTTGCAGTTTTATTTGAATTGGATTTTCTAATTTGGAATTGAACTTTATTCAAACATAGTCAAATAATATTTCTAACTTGGTGAACATTACAACTTGTATGATTTATTAAATCCATTCAAGGTATTCTAAAACAATTGATAGCTGACTTGACCATTATGTGAATTTTAAATGTTTATTGGTTTCATTTTTATTTGAATTTCATTTTAGAATTTGGAATTGAACTGTATTCAAACATAGTCAAACAATATTTCTAACATGGTGAACATTACAACTTGTATGATTTATTAAATCCATTCAAGCTCTTCTAAAACAATTGATAGCTAAATTACCAATGAATCCCCTTATTCCCTCATATATTTAGTTTTTTGGGTTACACATTAGTTTTATTTTTCTAATTAATTACATATTTGTTTTCAAAAGTAGGAAATGAAGCCAATTGAAGAGAGATTAAGGAAAAAATGATGGTGAACAATCGTCGAATGACGGAGTTGGGAATTCCATCATTAGTGCCTGTAGTGAGTACTTTATTTCAAATTGATATATTTAAATAATATATAATGTCATGTGATTAATTTTTTTCTAAACATTTTTTTAGGATCCACCTATATGTAGATAGTTATTTGAAGAGGATCCTAGTACTGGTCCTAGTACTCAGGTCGGTGGTACGAGGAGGGTTCGTACCAGAGGGGGACGAGTAGATGCGTGTACCCGACTAGACCCTTACCCTCCCACTGACATGTCATCCTTCCCACATTCTGATCCCGGTGTGTCATTAGGGACACACATGATATTTAGGCCTCCCATGTTTTTGCTACCTTCTGCATCTTCTGGCCCATCATTTTCACATCCCATGATGATTCCCACTCCCTAGTCAGCATCCAGTCAGACAGCTGTCCCATCATCTTTTCCTTCTACATCGGTCTCTCCGAGCTTCTATATTCCATTGTCTTCGACTCCTGTTCCACCACAGGGTGTTCCATCAGTTTCTGTTGATCCAGCGGCTCTCAGCGATCAGACCGGCACAGGTATATTTATAGAACCCTAACAAATTTTTATAGCAATATTTATTTTCATTATAACATGTTTTGATAAAATATTTGTTTTTCTTTCATGACAGATACATCTACTGACAGGAGGCGTGGGCGGGGGCGTACACGCATGCGTTCAGTGTGGAACCGCCGCACACAGGTTATGGTGGATTATAATGAAGACAACCAAATGGTTAAGAAAATAGGGCAGCAATGTCGGAGTTTTTTTGTGATGCTTCCCAAATACTCTGACATCATTCCCGTCAGTCCGCTATCATGTAGACATTTTCCACATAAGGTCAAGGATAGATCTTGGGTAGATATATGGGTAAAAAATATGTTCTATTTAATGACATGAATTATTTTTTTATTTATATGAACTAATATTTTGATTTAAGCTTCGATTTAATTTTCCCGATGGTGAGGGTGCATGCCCGGAACGTCTAAAGGATTTAGGCAAGCTTTGGAGAGCCTACAAGCATGAGTTGTATATTGGAAGGGTTTCTAGAGTTGGCACTGAGTTAGAGGTGGTACCGGTGGTGGATGATTGTCCTATAGAGCAGTATCGTCAGATGATTACTCATTGGACGAGTACCCAGTTTAAGGTATTAATAACATTTTAGGTATTTAAATAATAACTTTCATGTTTTGCATTAATACTATCTATTACATTTTAGAATTTTATTTAGGAATCATCTGGAAAAAATAAAAATAACATTGATGCAAAAAACTACCTCCACACACTAGGACGCACTACGATGCTTGATCATGAGAGAAAGCAGGTATGACAATTGTTTATAAGTTTTCTTTACGACTTACACTTTCTTTTGTTTCCTCAATTATTTAATAGCTTCCTAAAGTTTTCATATAACTTTAGTTTTCAATGTCATTGTAGAGGCATATACAAAATATTGAAGGACGTGTGCCTTGAGAAAAACTGTTTTGCTCGAGTGGACGGAAAAAGGATGGAAGTGCCATCAACGAAGCGACTCAGCAGCAGATTGTAAGTTTTAATATGTTGAATTTATATTTTAATATCTATTTTGTAACTTAATGATATATTTATATTTGTAACAGGATGCTTTAGAGGCCCTCGATGCCCAAGAACCAGAAAATTTTGGGCCAACAGATCACTTACATCAGTTGTTGGGAGAGGAGCATTCTGGCAGAGTATGCTGCCGACCTAGGATATCCCCGATGAGGTATTGGCCCTCCTCAGGTACGAGCTGTAGTGCCACCGAACTACAACAAGTTAGGGCACATGCATAACAGGCTGAGAAAATGGCCACAGAGACGGCAGAACAGTTTGCTAGGGCAAATAGTGCATTTATGAAATTTATTTAAGTTATACGTCCAACACTTCCAGCAGAGGCCAGCCCAGCTTTTGATGAGTATATGTCGTCGATACGTTCTATATATAGTGCACCAGGTGGCAGTTCTAGTGGTGGTCAGGATGATTTCCATCTTGACGATGATGATGGTGAGGAGTCTGATGCGGAAGAGGAGGGAGAGGAGGAGGGTGAGGCGGGTAGCGAGGGTGAGGAGGAGGGCAAGGGCGAGGAGGAGGGAGAGGGCGAGGAGGGCAAGGACGATGATGGGGACAAGGATGAGGGTGATGATGATGGTGATGATGGTGATGGTGATGTGGGAAAAGTTGATCCATTACATTTTTGACTGATATTACTAAGATTTGATATTTAATCTATTCTAGTTGTTTGTTTTATCTAGACTCGTAGTATAGTATTTGAGTTGAGGTATTTTTATATATTATCTGTTTTTATGGATGTTTTTGTCTTTTAGTGGTTGTGTGTTTGGGATCCCCCTGCTTCTTGGACCCTGGACAACCCCCCACCCCCCCTCCCTGGACCCCAGACAGCCCTGCCGGACAGCCCCCCAGACAGCCCCCCCACCCTCTTCCTTGGACCCCGGACAACCCCCCCCCCCCCCCCCAACACCCCTCGGACAGCCCCTGGATAGCCCCCCGAACATCCCCCCACCCTCCTCCCTGGACTTCAGACATCCCCCCGGACAGCCCCCCCCCCCCCCACCCACCCTCTTCCTTGGACCCCGGACAACCCCCCGAACACCCCCGGATAGCCCCCAGACAGCCCCCCGAACAGCCCCCTGGATAGCCCCCCCACCCTCCTCCCTGGACCCTGGACAACCCCCCAGACAGCTCCCCAGACAGCCCCCTGGACAGCCCCCCCCCCCTCTTCCTTGGACCCCGGACAACCCCCCGGACAGCCCCCGGACAGCCCCCCAGACAGCCCCCCCCCCCACCATCCTCCTCCCTAGACCCCAGACAGCCCCACAGACAGCCCCCCCCCCCAGCCTCCTCCTTGGACCCCAGACAACCCCCCGAACACCCCCCAGACAGCCCCCCGCACAGCCCCCCCACCCTCCTCCTCGGTCCCCGGACAGCCCCCCGGACACCCACCGGACAGCCCCCCGGACAGCCCCGCCACCCTCCTTGATTTCATTTAATACTATAAAATATATAATATTTATTTTATTTATTTTCATAATTATAATCAATGTAAATCACATTTACACATCTAATCAATATCATAGGTTCTTTGTATGTTATAAAAGAGATGTATTCATTGGGCATGACATTGTTAGCTCCGAAATGTTTCATAGCATGATAAAAAAAATCTAATCCATACAAAGAATGATATAAAAATATTTTATATAAACGTCCACATGATTTTAAGTAAATACCATTACACTAATAGACACATGGGGATTCTCATAAAATGGACAAAAATTTTAGTATATATAGAAAACCGACCAAACGCATTTGATTTCCGTTAAAACTTTAGAAGAATAATCCATGGGTCATATGTGACGTGTACGAATCAACCTCGCTTCAATCCAAGGCGCGGTGTGGCTTCCACCACTCAAAGTGTCTGCCTTTTGTTTCAAAAGGACGTCATTTTAATTGAAAAACATCAACTGGTATACGGAATACCGACCAAACACATTCGGATTGTGTTGATACTTTAGCACAACGATCCATGGATCATATGTGACGTGTACGAGTCAACTCTGCCTCAATCCGAGGCACGGTGTGGCCGCCACCACTCAAAGTGTCTGTATTTTGTTTCAAAAGGACGTCATTTTAAGTGAAAACCATCAACTGGCATACGGTAAACTGACCAAACGCATTCAAATTGTGTCGATACTTTATCACAATGATCCATGGGTCATATGTGACGTGTACGAGTCAACCCCACCTCAATATGAGGCACGGTGTGGCCGCCACCACTCGAAGTGTCTGCCTTTTGTTTCTAAAGGACGTCATTTTAATTGAAAAACATCAACTGGCATACGGAAAACCGACAAATGCATTCATATTGTGTCTATACTTTAGAAAAATGATCCATGGGTCATATGTGACGTGTATGAGTCAACCCCGCCTCAATCCGAGGCGCGGTGTGGCCGCCACCACTCAAAGTGTCTGTCTTTTGTTTCAAAAGGACGTCATGTTAAGTGAAAAATATCAACTGGCATACGGAAAAGCGACCAAACACATTCGGATTGTGTCGATACTTTATCACAACGATCCATGGGTCATATGTGACGTGAATGAGTCAACCCCGCCTTAATAGGAGGCACGGTGTGGCCAGAATCACTCAAAATGGCTCTCTTTTATTTAAAATGGACAACATTTTAAGTACATACGGAAAACCGACCAAATGAATTTGGTTTCTATTGAAACTTTAGGAGAATAATTCATGGGTCTTATGTGACGTGTACGAATCAACCACGCCTCAATCTGAGACGATGTGTGGCTGGAACCACTCAAATTGTTTTCCTTTTGTTTCAAAAGGACGTCATTTTAATTGAAAAACATCAACTGGCATACAGAAAACCGACCAAATGCATTCATATTATGTCGATACTTTAGCACAACAATAAATGGGTCATATGTGATGTGTACGTGTCAACCCCGCCTCAATCTGAGGCGTGGTTTGGCCGCCACCACTCAATATGTCTGTCTTTTGTTTCAAAAGGATGGCATTTTAAGTGAAAAACATCAACTGGCATACGGAAAACCGACCAAAATCATTCGGATTGTGTCTATACTTTATCACAACGATCCATGGGTCATATGTGACGTGTACGAGTCAACCCCGCCTTAATCGGAGGCACGGTGTGGCCAGAATCACTCTAAGTGTCTCTCTTTTGTTTAAAATGGACAACATATTAAGTACATATAGAGAACCAACCAAACGGATTCGGTTTCCTTTGAAACTTTAGGAGAACTATTAATGGGTTATATGTGACGTGTATGAATCAACCCCGCCTCAATCTGAGATGCGGTGTGGCTGGAACCACTCAAAGTGTCTGTATTTTGTTTCAAAAGGACGTCATTTTAATTGAACAAACTCAACTGGCATAAGGAAAAGTTACCAAACGCATTTGGATTGTGTCGATACATTAGAAAAACGATTAATGGGTTATATGATGTGTAGGAGTCAACCCTGCCTCAATCCGAGGTGCGGTGTGGCCGCCACCACTCAAAGTGTTTGTCTTTTGTTTCAAAAGGACGTCATTTTAAGTGAAAAACATCAACTGGCATACGGAAAACCGACCAAACGCATTCGGATTTTGTCGATACTTTAGAAAAACGATCCATGGGTCATATGTGATGTGTACGAGTCAACCCCGCCTTAATCGGACGCACGGTGTGTCCAGAATCACTCTAAGTGGCTCTCTTTTGTTTAAAATGGACAACATTTTAAGTACATACGGAAAACTGACCAAAAGAATTCGGTTTCCATTGAAACTTTAGGAGAATGATTCATGGGTCATATGTGATGTGTACGAATCAACCCTGCCTCAATTTAAGATGCGGTTTGGCCGGAACCACTCAAAGTTTCTGCCTTTTGTTTTAAAAGGATGTCATTTTAATTGAAAAACATCAACTAGCATACGGAAAACTGACCAAACGCATTCGGATTGTGTTGATACTTTATCAAAACGATCCATGGGTCATATGTGACATGTACAAGTCAACCCCGCCTCAATATGAGGTGCGGTGTGGCCTCCACCACTCAAAGTTTTTGCCTTTTGTTTCAAAATGAAGTCATTTTAATTGAAAAACATCAACTGGCATACGGAAAACTGATCAAACGCATTTGTATTGTGTCGATACTTTAGCACAACGATCCATGGGTCATATGTGACGTATACGAGTCAACGTCGCCTCAATCCGAGGCGTAGTGTGGCCTCCACCACTCAAAGTGTCTCTCTTTTGTTTAAAAAGGACGTCATTTTAAGTGAAAAATATCAACTCGCATATGGAAAAGCGACCAAATGCATTCGGATTGTGTCGATACATTAGCACAATGATCCATGGGTCATATGTGACGTGTACGAGTCAACCCCGCATTAATCTGAGGTAGGGTGTGGCTAAAATCACTCTAAGTGGCTCTCTTTTGTTTAAAATGGACAACATTTTAAGTACATACGGAAAATTGACCAAACGCATTCGGTTTCCATTGAAACTTTAGGAGAACGATTCATGGGTCATATGTGATGTGTAAGAATCAACCTTGCCTCAATATGAGACGTGGTGTGGCCGGCACCACTCAAAGTGTCTGTCTTTTGTTTCAAAAGGATGTCATTTTAATTGAAAAAAATCAACTAGCATACGGAAAAATAACCAAACGCATTCGGATTGTGTCGATAATTTAGCACAACGATCCATGTGTCATATGTGACATGTGCGAGTCAACCCCGCCTCAATCCGACGTGCGGTGTGGCCGCCACCACTCAAAGTGTCTGTCTTTTGTTTCAAAAGGACGCCATTTTAAGTGAAAAACATCAACTGACATACGGAAAACTGACCAAACGCATTTGGATTGTGTTGATACTTTAGAAAAACGATCCATGGGTCATATGTGACGTGTACGAGTCAACCTTGCCTTAATTGGAGGCACGGTGTGGCATGAATCACTCTAAGTGGCTCTCTTTTGTTTAAAATGGACAACATTTTAAATACATGCGGAAAACCGACCAAACGCATTCAGATTGTGTCGATACATTAGCACAACGATCCATGGGTCATATATGATGTGAAAGAGTCAACACTGCCTCAATCCGAGGTGCGGTGTGGCCGCCACCACTCAAAGTGTTTGTCTTTTGTTTCAAAAGGACGTCATTTTAAGTGAAAAATATCAACTGGCATACGGAAAAGTGACCAAACGCATTCGGATTGTGTTCATACTTTAGTACAACGATCCATGGGTCACATGTGACGTGTACAAGTCAACCCTGCCTTAATCTGAGGCACGGTGTGGCCAGAATCACTCTAATTTGCTCTATTTTGTTTAAAATGGACAACATTTTAAGTACATACGGAAGACCGACCAAACGCATTCGGTTTCCATTGAAACATTAGGAGAACAATTCACGGGACATATGTGACATGTACGAATCAAACCTGACTTAATATGAGACACGGTGTGGTCGGCACCACTCAAAGTGTCTGCCTTTTGTTTCAAAAGGACGTCATTTTAATTGAAAAACGTCAACTGACATACGGAAAACCGACCAAACGCATTCGGATTGTGTCGATACTTTGGCACAATGATCCATGGGTTATATGTGACATGTACGAGTCAACCCCGTCTCAATCTGAGGCGCGGTGTGGCTGCCACCACTCAATGTGTCTATCTTTTGTTTCAAAAGGACGTCATTTTAAGTGAAAAACATCAACTGGAATACGGAAAACTGACCAAACACATTCAGATTGTGTCAATACTTTAGCAAAATGATCCATGGGTCATATGTGATGTGTATGAGTCAACCCCACCTTAATTAGAGGCACGATGTGGCCAGAATCACTCTAAGTGGCTCTCTTTTGTTTAAAATGGTCAACATTTTAAGTACATCCAGAAAACTGACCAAACGCATTCGGATTGTGTCAATACTTTAGCACAATGATCCATGGGTCATATGTGACGTGTACGAGTGACCCCCGCCTCAATCTGAGGTGCGGAGGGGCTGTCACCACTCAATGTTTTTGTCTTTTGTTTCAAAAGGGTGTTATTTTAAGTGAAAAATATCAACTGGCATACGGAAAAGCGACCAAACACTTTCATATTGTTTCGATACTTTAGCACAACAATCCATGAGTTATATGTGACGTGTAGAAGTCAACCCCACCTTAATCCGAGGCACGGTGTGGCCGAAATCAATCTATGTGGATCGCTTTTGTTTAAAATGGACAACATTTTAAATACATACGGAAAACTGACCAAACACATTCGGTTTATGTGGAAACTTTAGGAGAATGATTCATGGATCATATGTGACGTGTACGAATCAACCCCGTCTCAATCTGAGACGTGGTGTGGCTGGAACCACTCAAAGTGACTGCCTTTTAATTTAAAAGGACGTCATTTTAATTGAAAAACATCAACTAGCATATGGAAAACCGACCAAACGCATTCAGATTGTGTCGATTCTTTATAAAAATGATTCATGGGTCATATGTGATGTGTACGAGTCATCACCGCCTCAATCCAAGGTGCGTTGTGTCCGCCACTACTCAAAGTTTCTGTCTTTTGTTTCAAAAGGACGTCATTTTAAGTGAAAAACAACAACTGGCAAACGGAAAACCGACCAAACGCATTCAGATTGTGTCGATACTTTAAAAAAATTATCCATAGGTCATATGTGAAGTTTACGAGTCAACCCCGCCTTAATCGGAGGTACGGTGTGGCCAGAATCACTCTAAGTGGCTCTCTTTTGTTTAAAATGGACAACATTTTAAGTACATATGGAAAACTGACCAAACACATTCGGTTTTTGTTGAAACTTTAGTAGAACAATTCATGGGTCATATGTGACGTGTACGAATCAACCCCGCCTCAATTTGAGATGCGGTGTGGCCAACACCACTCAAAGTTTCTGCCTTTTGTTTCAAAAGGACGTCATTTTAATTGAAAAACATCAACTGGCATACGGAAAACCGACCAAACGCATTCTGATTGTGTCGATACTTTAGCACAATGATTCATTGGTCATATGTGACCTGTACGAGTTAACCCTGCCTCAATCCGAGGCGCAGTGTGCCTTCCACCACTCAAATTTTCTGTCTTTTCTTTCAAAAGGACGTCATTTTAAGTGAAAAACATCAACTAACATACGTAAAACTGACCAAACGAATTTGGATTGTGTCGATACTTTAGCACAACGATCCATGGGTCATATGTGACGTGTACAAGTCAACCCCACCTTAATCGGAGGCACAGTGTGACCGGAATCACTCTAAGCGGCTCTCTTTTGTTTAAAATGGACAACATTTTAAGTACATATGGAAAACCGACCAAACGCATTCGGTTTCCATTGAAACTTTAGGAGAACGATCCATGGGTCATATGTGACATGTATGAATCAACCCCGCCTCAATCTGAGATGCGTTGTGGCCGGCACCACTCAAAGTGTATGCCTTATGTCTCAAAAGGACGTCATTTTAATTGAAAAACATCAACTGGCATACGGAAAACCGACCAAACGCATTCAGATTGTGTCGATACTTTAGTACAACAATCCATGGGTAATATGTGTCATGTGAAAGTCAACCCCACCTCAAAATGAGGCGCGGTGTGGCTGGTAGCACTCCACGTGAATGTATTTTGTTTAAAATGGACATCATTTCAGGTAAAATTATATGGTATACAAAAAACCGATCAAATTATGAATTGACTTCCAGATTCCACATATAATTGTCATCTAAATTTTAAATTGAATTCTAAATGAATTATGTATGTTTATAATTACGTTATGAATTATAATTTAATTATTGGTGTGTATAGTTCCATCATTATATGTTAAATGTGTATGAATTTGTACTCTATATGTACGTGTTAATTGGTTATTCCAGGTACAATAATTGTATATGTATGTGCTAGTTTGTTGAAGGTACAACAATTGGATTGAAAATGAGAGGGAACTCACAAAATGAGACCTAGTGGGAAAATTGCAGAGCTGCAGGGCAAATTGCAGAGCTGATGTGCAATTTTCCCAGAATAGGCTATGCCAACGGTTTGAAACCGTTGGTATAGCATCTATGGGTTTTGTTTTACCAACATTTCCATGAACCGTTGGGAAAGAGGAGACCTTGGGTTTTTTCCAACGGTTTGGCCAAACCATTGGGAAAATCTTTCCCAACGGTTTGACAGAACCGTTTGGATAGGGTAATTTTCCTCCACCCTATCCGAACGGTTCACTTTAAACTATTGGGAAAAGCTTTCCCAACGGCTTACTTCCCTACAGTTTGCAGAACCGTTGGTATAACATATACCAACAGTTCTGCAGCCTTTCGCAACGGTTCTAAACCGTTGGGAAATACTGTATTTCCAGTAGTGAAAATTCACAACTCAAAAGTGTCAAGATATATAAAATTTAATTAATGTCTCATATGATCTCAGTTGATATCCTATATTTAGGTCATACTATGAAGAAAAACAAACATGACTAATATATTGAATAACCTCTAACAACAATATAACTCATCACCACAAGAATTAAGTCCTACAAACACTCGTATATATTTACTAACCATAGTAGAAGAACAATACATTTATCTATAGTGTATATCAGTCAATGGGAACTATAAAAAACATTTAAAAACTTATAACCTAAATCTTAGGAAATCACCAAACAATACTCCTGGAAGACCAACACCCTAGGACCAATGTACCGTTAGGGGGTTACTTACACTGCCAGTAGTATTGTAGAACCATAACTCATTAGGATCCAACAAGTTATAACACTATTTCAGAATAAATAACCTTTTACCTAAGGATAGTAGATCTTATCCTCTAATCCTATAAGAGGATTACCTACAAAAAAATTATTATAGAGGCTTATACCCTATTCTAATCATATATTCCCATGGTTAACGACACTATTCCATCACACACAAAGATTCATGATGCACCAACAATGTCTCGATGAACAAAAGGAAAACATTTATTCCTAGATTATTTTTAAAATTGTACAAATATAGATGAAATATAAACCATCATCCTCTATATAGAAAATTTATTATAAAGGGGAACCTAAGTGTTCAATTCTAACATCTGATTGAGGAAATATGAGATACGAGGTAAACTGTAAAGTACACAGGGTGTACCACTATAGTACACAACATGTGAGCCTCACCCAAGTGCTAGTCTTATATCCACATCACTTGGTCTATGTGGGACTGGCCAACACATAGTATATTAATGAGGTACATGGCATTTGGGGCCTCTAAACTACACTACATATATTACCTTTGGGAACTATGTAGTGTATGGTTGTAAATTACATATAATTTATGTGACTTGATGTGTACAATGTGAAAATATTGGGTCTTTTGATTGATGTACATTATGTTTTCCATGGATCACAAGATATATGGGAAAATTTATCTAATCTGGCATGTGTTGGAGTACACGTCTATGATACGCGGTCTGAGATAAACAGTGCATAACCCACATTCACACCTAGTGATATATTTTAATCTATGAAAACCATAATAGATTATAGAATATGACATACATAGTCTCTGAATTGGTGAATATATGTCATGTAATAGAAAACAATGAACCAAATACATTTTTTTTCACAGTAACATGTTTCCATAAAATCCCTCCATATTTCCAGTTTCCATGACTAGAATTTAAACCTCCATCCTCACTAATTCAAAATATATTTTCTTATATGAAAACCATTATGAACCTTGTATATAAATATATTTTTATTTTTTGTGAAATTGTACATAATTTGCAGGAATATTAAAAATAATCTTATACTTCTAATTTTTTCATTATTTTTGTTATTTTTATTTTATTACATTTTATATGTGTAATAAAATTGAAAAGAAAAAAATATTGAAATGAAATAAAAAGAGGATAAGGTTACCCCTCTCCAATTTTCATTTTTCCATCTCATCTTCTATTGGATATAAACCTCTTACCAGTAGTAAGAATCAATAACTATATCTTGAGATGGATTCATTATAGTGAGAACACGACAATCTATCTAATTTTATTTTTTTGTATCTTTATATTCTGAAATTAGATGTCTAAAGAAGAATTTGGGAATTTTTATCTAGATTTTTCATATCAAGCACAATTTTATGGATTTAACTAATAGGAGTTAACCAAAATGTTTTTATTGACATGAAATATTAGTAACACTATGTTTTTGAACTTGTTTGAATTATTATTTTTTCTTATGTATGATTGAAATTTATATTTTATATTAGAGACCCAAACTAGGACCTCAGGTGCTCAAAAAATTATGAATTAAATTATAATACCTATATGTAAAAATGAGGCCACCCTGATAAGACTAGGAAATTTTCAAATCCTCTAAAATATTAATATGTATAGAGAGTTTGAAAAAAATTAATTTTTTACTCAATATTATTATGTAAAAAAAATTGAAAAATAATGTTATAGGTAATGAATAGAGGAAAAAAGATATTCCACTTCTCATGAAATGTGATTTGGATAGTGTGGATATAGAACTATGTATAAGGGATTCATTGGGGAAATGAATTTTATAAGTGCACTATGATTATTAAGATTATTATTAAAATATTCTGAAATATAATTGGACCTTGATGATTATGTTAGACTTATAATGATATTTTTTAAAGAGTTGGGTGATGCAATAAACTTTGACGTAAATATAAAATAAACTAGAAAATATATTTCCATGGAAGTTTATGGTGTATTGAAAATAATAAATTAATTTATAGGGATGAGATGAATTAAAAAAATCCATTATAGTGGGAATACTTTTTCGGTCACTTGTATTTTGTTCTTCCCTTGACATCATGTAAATATTTTTTTTGAAATAGTTATTATAGGGTATTTAGAATGTTCTAAATATTCCAAAAAATATTCACTAAGGTGATTGAAACTAGGGAGGTTATGTTCAATCCTCAAGAATAATTATTTTAGTGCTCACATACGTGTTCACTTATTGTTCTAGGGACATTGTATTTTAGGTGATAGGTATTTGGTATTTTAAATATTATAAGATTATGATATTTTTTGTTATTATTACCAAAAATGAGGTTATATTTATGGAATTTTATATTATTTAGTAGATTAATATTGATATTCATGTGTTGTATTATCTTATGATATATGTAACTATACTAGCATGGTAATATGGGGTGTGAAAAAATTTACTACTTCATGATATGTTGTATACTTTATCTAGTATTAATTTTCCAAATGAATAAATAGTATATGATTCTTTGGATTTCTTCATCCATGGTATGAAACGAATAATGGAAAATAAAATGAAAGGGTATAGGGAAGAGATAGATATTTTTACCATGGGTAAGAGGGGAATATTGCGATATATATATAATAGGTTATTTATTCATTCAGTCTTATTAAAATACTTGTTTAGTTAATAGATTTTTATATTTATTAGTAATTTAAAATTATATTTTCTAAATTATATTATCTAGTTAATTATATTCTACTAAGGTTTATAAATTTCATGTGATGGAAATGTGTTTTTTTTAGGATGAGTTGGTGAAATAAATAGGGTTCCCAAACAAATTTTACAGTAAACCTAGGGAGATATATGTCCAATGTATATAGGGGAAATAACCTTTTGAGACAATGCTCATGGATAGTGAGAATTAAAATTAATGGAGAGGAAATAAGAAAATTCCGATCTTTTTATTTTCTTCTTTGAAACAACCTTCCACGCCTTTTATGGTATATGAAAAAATCATTTTAAATAAACAACACAAACTTTAAAGAAAAAACACAATTGGAACAATATATTTTAAAAGGTTCTATATTAAAATAGTGTGGGTATATCCTTAGCATGATCTGGTAAATCTCCTGAACACACATTCCACTAGAATAACCATATAGATTATATACAAGCAGGTATTATCCACAAGTTCTAGATAAATAATGAATACCCTAACATTTTTAATGTTCCATTACAAAAAAAGTGTTTAATCTAAATTTTAACAAATAGAGAGTCTTTAACAAATATACTCCTACATCAATTTATTGATTTGACTATTCACCCTCTTCCTCCTCTACATATTCCTATTCATCTAATTAGATTTCTACATGCATATTAGATATACATCTTATCTCCTTACTTTTTTTATAAAACTCTTAATATTCTCAATTTTTCTTACACTACAATAATAACCTAATTATTTATCTAGAAATATTTAATTTAAAATTCAAAATAAAAGATATAGTATCCTTGAACCACCTCCTCTTCTTCTTCTTCAACCATAAGATTGATCCAGATATTATATCCACCATTGGATATGGTAAACATACATAATAATTCAAGTTATATAATCATATAATGAAAAAATGTATCCAAAATATAAAACCATGAATACAAGAATATATTATAAATAATTACATGAATTTATTCATTACATATTCATTAACCAATTTTCCTCTAAATATTTCTAAAACATATTCTACCATTGTAGCCAAATAAAATTCCTTCATACATAGGGATTATCTTTCCTGACTCTCTCGTTGCCTGATTATATTTATAATGATGTACAATTTTTTTCCTCAAATACTATTAAAACATTAAAATTAATGTCTATACAATATGGTGTGGCTTCAACATAATTATAGATTAGTTAAAAATACATATTTATATTTATGTCCCCAATCATGGAATGACATATTTGTTTAAAACATGTTTTTTTATTCCTTCAACAGACATTAATCCTTCATGATATTTATTTTAGAATGAAATATTATTACGTATGTCCCATTGTGTAATGATCAGAACACTCACCATGACCAGACTCTCCTTTAAAAGAAAATAGTATATCATAAAGTCTCTCTAATAAGGTTAAATCATATATGTAATTCATTCTTATTTCAATAAAATTTATAGACACTACATCTTGGAATGATGACATATGTACTGGGGTGATTTCATATATAACTCCATAACCACTTTTAAATATTAACATATCAAATAAAAAACACTTCCTTATATCTTCACACTTTCAAATTTACTTCATATCATAATAAAATACATTTTATGGGATTTTGAACCTGATTTATGTATTAACATAAAAATATATCATAAAAACTATATAAACAAAATCAATCCCCAAAATTTTCTCTCCATAAAAATATAATAATTATAATGATTTAATAATCAATTACTAATCTCTATAAACTGACCTCCGTGTCTCAATAATCTCTCTATGACCACATCAACATATAGTCACAATATCTTCTAAAACGAGACATTAGTTTCAACAATATTCCCCAATGGATTTTGTTTTATACCATTTAACATAAATCTTTTTTCAGATTTAACATAAATTGAAATAAATGGTTACACAATTATTCTTAGCTGGTGTGACTGAAATTAGTATTTGTAACAATAATATTTATAAATTAAATCATATTTTCCATTAAGGTTATATTCATACATTTCCCACTACTCACAACAATTAAAATGAAAATAAATCATCTTCCACTTCATAAAACTATTCATTAAACTTTGAACCTATATAAAAAATTTCATACATAAATTCCCACCCACAAAATTGTAATAGTTCACTACTCACATATTTTATCTTCACAACATTTCACTTTAAGAAAACCTCCCAAAACATATGCTCCCCCAAAATCTAATATTTACCTCTAATATAGTTTTACATATATATATGGATTCAACCCATGATGTATTACTAACCCCTTGATATTAATAAAGACCAAGGATATATTTAAGATTTTTACCCCCTTGGATAAAAAATATCTAACCAAAAGGAAAGAGTGGGGGTAGTGTCACCATACATAATCCTTTAATAGCTTAGGGAACACATCATCAATCAATTACTTTTTAGGAAAAAACATTAACACTATATTCCATTATTCTATCAAATCCTTAAGAAAATACTTTTTGTATCCTTGTTATTTGAACATGAATATTAAACCAGAATGCTTGGATGATTTATAGTACATAGATTATCACATCTCATAAGAATTTGAAACTTCATATCCACCTTCAGATCAACCAATTATGCTTTTTTCTATATCAATTGGGTTTTATCTTGAGATGAAGTAATAAATTATACCTTATCATGAACCAAGGACATATAAAATTAAATCTTTTTGTACTAATAAAAAAACTTATATCATTTAAGAAAGATCCATCATATGAATATTTTCTTTCGTCTATATTTGAAACCCAATCTACATTTTTATACCTAAATAGATCATGAATTATTTTACTATCATATTTCAAACTATAATTAATTATTATTTCTATATTGTGATTGTGAAGAATATTCAAGACATAGATTCAATTACCTTATTCAAGAAACATTGGAATACTCTTCAGTTATATAGGATCAATAATAGAATGTTTATATGGACTGGCTATGATGCTTTTATAAGTTTGATTTTCATGATGGATTCTCAGCATGGTTGTCAAATCACTAGAAGTTTATAAAATATTATGTTTACTATAAGTGGGTTTTATCTACATTTGTATCACTTCCAACGTATAGTTTGTAGGAAATTAGTGATATGTATGAATACTAATTTTCTACTGGTGATTTGTGGTCAGGTCAAGGAAACATATAGGTATTTACACTATGGAATGGATGGAATCCAACGAATAAAAGAATTCATTCCAACTGATTCACCCAATGGGATACTCTATAAAATGGGGTGGATAAACATGCTAAGATGTTTAGTGATCAGTGGAGTTAGTGATATACATGGCTTCCAAGTCATAATGACTATAAATTTATACTTCCAATGAAATGAAAGTGTGTAGTGATTCTCTGAAGGAAATAGGATGATATTTTGAACCTCATAAAACCACTTGTAATATTTACATATTTCATTTCCTTTTTTTGATGTTATTTTTTTTAGTTTGGATTAAATAGGCTTGAGTAAGTCAAACTCAATACAGTGCTTTGGGAGAACGTATTCTGTTAGGGTTGTTTTTTTAGAACTAACAGTCTATGTTGTGGTTTAAATGTATATTAATAGAGTAAATATCAATTATATATCATATTATAAAATTTTCATTACTATGAATGACATTAGTGTAATAATTAACAACACTATTTATATCATTTATAAGTTCATATCAGATCCCTAGTATGATGATAACCTTGAAGTTCCATGACATTATACTTCAATATAGTTTTATAGTCGGATGACATTATATGATGGGAAACATATAATATTGAATATATGGTGTGATTAATCATAATATTATGATGCTTATTCTCATGATGTTTTCAATTAGTAATTTCAATGATGGGATATTTTTTTATATAGACTAGCATATAAGATTTACGCATTTTTTGTTGCATCATATATTCCTATCTATGAGCACGTGTAATAGTCCATGGAAATTAATATTATTATTAATGAATATCACGACAAGTTTAGTTTGATTTAATTTTCAAACCATGATGATACAATTCATTGAAAATTTCTATACATTGGGTGCATCATGAGTGATTTGTAATTAATTAATAAATCAGTGAAAAATTTGTCCCAATCATCATTATGGTAGATGACATATTGACTATTACATTAAAATAGAACTCTACAATTAAATTTCATGGTCATTGAATAATGATGGGTTTAATTGATATTTACAAAGAATGATATATCAATGACATTGGTTGATGATATTTGTGTTAAACCTACTTAATGTGATATTATGATAAAGTGATTTTACACATAGTTACAATTCAATTTTGGTTATCGACATTATAACATTAACTATATTATCTTGGGATCTTTAACCCATTAATAGATAGTAATCTTGGAATTTAGGAAATTTATCCTAATTATAGTGAGAAATAATCCCCGTCGGCCACACACTAAGTGCTACCCTGCATATCAATTAAATTTTATTTGAATTTGGTTATTAGAATAAATATTACTCTCTAGGTTGAGGAATACTTATGTTCATTTTTAATAATCATATATTTAAAAAAATATTTATTTATAGGGTAACTGTTTTATTATTTCAATATATAAAATTTATTTATATCTTGTTATTCACATGGTAATAAATAATTATTTATTCATTAATAAATATTTTATTTAATTACATGAATGTTAAATAAATATTTATTCACCCAAATGTGAATAAAATATTAATTTTAAATAAGTAATATTCAATATTTATTCCCTAGAATATAAATAGTATATTAATTTAAGAATAAATATTAAATTTAAATATTTATTTGGGTATTAGACAAATTTTGTGGAGGAGGAACATATCAAGATTTTATTGAGTGATAAATATTAATTTGTAATCAAGTAAAATTATATTAATCATTATGCCAGTTAGCGCACACCATAAAAGAATAATATTTCTTGTATTATATGGATTGGGGTCCAATAAGGTTTATTATATTATTTAAGGTCCATTTTAAAATTAAATAATATTTTAACCTTAACCCCATGTATATAAATTAATGGTTATGACTATTGTGTAGGGTTATTTGAGGATTGATAATTTTTGTTCACAATAAATTTCTCTCTAAATCACTCCATCTCTCATCCTCTCATGAATTAAAAGAATAAGGGAATATTATACATGCCTCAAAGAAGTTGAAATTATCAATATGAATAGTTAATGATGACTAATCCACAACATTTTCACTTAAAAATCCATTGGTGTTGTTCAGGGATCAAAGGAGAATGTTGGGATCACCACTGTAGGGACACTTTTTTAGGCCCTTGGTAGACAATGATAGTAATTTGAAAAAGGGTTTCAAAATATGAACATATTCATCAATGAAAGACCCTAATATTAGGAAATCATTCTTTTCATCTATTTAAATTAATTAAAATTTTAACATGAAAAAGATCAAAACATTATTCTGGGATTTCATTTTCATTATTTAATGGGAAACTTTTGATCTTCATGAAACTTATGTCTTACACAATTTTTTATTGATCCGTAAAATCTAAAAAAAACCATAATGGATCTACATACAAAAGTTTCTTCCATTGAATCTAGAAAATAGAAGTGCTATTAGTGTGGTCATGTTCTATTATTATTTATTTTATTATTGACTTTATATATAAAATTTTGGTTATTTTTCATTTCTAGATTATTTTTTAATTAATCCAATGCCTGATTAACATAATTTTGACATTTTAATATACTTATTAAAATATTAATATTTTCATAAGTACTAAGAATTTATAATAAATGATCGGGTATTCCATCTAGAGTTTCCAATGATTTTGGCCTGTATTTTTTGTTACACGACATGTTGTCAGAGTACACACCATGTACTCAAGGTAACTTCACTAGATATGTCACTGGATACACGAATTGATGAGCAGTTATTACACACGATACATCTATTGTACCCCACATATTTATTATAACCACATGGAACATGGTTTATCGGACTACATGTCGTGTAGTTGGTGTACACATTATGTATATTACAAGATCTATAGGTGGAATTCACACTAATGATATGGTCAAATAACAGGTTTATACCACTTGATTTTAAAATCCTAGAACATATATGAAACACATGATGTGTATCCAATATACACATCATGTGAATCATTAATCCCCACTTATAAAGAATAAGGCTGAGTTAAGTGGTGGGTTACACAAACGCACGAAAAGCGGACACATGGAATGTAACTTGTTAGTACACACAGGGTAATCATGTCGAGATGCATGCTATGTCCCTAGGAGTTTATACTAGCTACACATGACTTCTTTTATTATACCAATAGAGAAAAAAATTCAAATACATTAAAATAATTAACATTAAATTTAAGTCCCAATTAATTTATTATAACTAGATGTGTTTTACTTTCAAATAATAGTTTTGGAGAAATAATAAATTATCAGATAATTATTTATAATTGTCTATAATTTTTTTCATGCCATTTTTTTTTCCTACATGAATTTATGATTGGTATCTCCTTGATACTTTAGATGGTACTTATGTTAAAAAATTTAATTAATTAATTAATATAGTCTTGTTTATCATAATAGTAAAGAATGACTTAATGTGAATGCTATCTAGGTTGGCTTGGTGAAAAAATTATAAACAATTAATTAATTTAGAAATTAATAAATAATTAATTAATCATGAAATTTTGAATGATTAAAATGTCATGAAAAATAAAATTTTTCCATTTAATATTGAAAAAAAATCACAAACCTAGAGAGGATTTTCTCAAATTAAATTTATAATTATTTTATTTTGATTACACTGAATATTAACTTATCTTGGGATCCTTATTTTATGAATATGTTTATTATTTGAACCCCATTTTCATATTATCATCATTTTGTAGGGAGGTCCTTAAATATAGATCCACTAGCAGTAATCCACACATGGTCCTTCAATATCAGAAAAAACCCGAGGTATTTTTGATTACTAGCATGGTGGATCGATCATCCTGTATAGGTTATCTTGATCACTTCAATATCCTCTATGGTATAATGAATCTATCTTGTTTTTATTTATTTGGAGAGGATGTGAAAAAGAGTAATGTTGAGAGAAATTTATTATATAAAATAATTTTCAATTCTCGATTAACCCTACACAATAGATGTCTCTATCTATTTATTGAATTAGGGTTATGGTTAAACTATTATTTAATAGCACGGAAATCCTCATATAATATAATAAATATTATCTGACCCCATGCAATATGTTATTATTATTATGATTATTTTATAGGGTATACTAACTGGAGTAATGATAAATATTATTTAACCATCTTGAAAATTAATATTTATCAATGAACAAAATATTGATTCACTCCACCTTAAAATTTAAAAAACAATTGAATAAGTTATTAATAAAATATATATTCATAAATAAATATTTTTTTCCAAGTCTAGCGAATAAATATTACATATTCAATAAATTAAATAAATATTCTATTCGCATTCTAGAAAATAATTTTTTATTAAATACTCACATAATTAAATGAATTATTTTTTAATTAATAACTAATTTTTTTATTAAATTATGAGTAATAAGAAGGAAAGAAATATAATATATTTTGGTAATTAAAAAATAAACTTATAAATAAATATTTATTTAATATTTTCAATCATTAAAACCTAAAAAAAATATTTAGGTGTCGTGAGAATAGTATTTATTCAAACAATAGAATTTATATTTAATTTAAAGGAGATCATAAAAATAAATAGTGTGTGACCCTCTAGGATTATTTCTCTTAATCATTAGGTGATATTTCTTAAAGCCTGTGATTGATGTCTAGAAATAGGTCGTGAAACCCAAGAGAAAGATATAAATGTCACAACATTGAAAACCACACATGAATTCTTACTATTTAATATTATCTCTTTTTCATAATATATCATCAAGTAGGTTTAAAACACATGTCATCTACCAATATTCTTTATATATCATTCATTGAGTATATAAAAAAAATTATTGATACACCATGGCCATAGAAATTAATGTGATGGTTCTATTTCAATAAATGAGCTGAAATATCAATTTCTATAATGATGGAATGGAAAAATTCATCCTTGAATTAATAATTAATAAAACCCCACACTTGAGGCACCCAACATATCCAACTTTACAATGAACTATATATTTATGGTTTATACAATACATCAAATTCTTTTATTCATAAAATACATTAACAATAATCTTTAAGTATAATAACAATTACATGCCCTCATAGATATGAATATCCTATGACAAATAAAAATGATGAATTTCTATAAGTGGTTATATTCTCATAATATATTTCCTTGGAAATTACTAAATGAAATATTAATGAGAATATGTCTCATATTCATACAACAACTCACACCTAATAAAAAACATTATATGTGTCCCATCATATAGTTTTATCTGACTGTATAACCTTTTTAATAACATCTTCATGTAATTCCATGGATATCATTATATAGGGCAACTATTATAGCCTTATCCAAGTGATAGATACTCTATGATATTATTAAATTAATTTAATAAATAATAGTGAATAATACATAATAATTTATTTGATTTATATTCAAGTATTTTAATAGACATGTAATATAAAGTAAAAACAGATGGTTCTAGAACACCAACTCCAACATATTCCTCCATTTTTTGGAACATATAATTTTGGGGAGTATATTTTAATGTCTACTTGTGATAGAGTGATTTCTATGAATGGTCTTATAGTGGATAAAATTTATGGGGGATTCTTAATAATTTATATTATAGAATATTCTCTCTCATAGGTTTTAAATAACTTTATAGTTTACTCAGAAATTACTTAGGTAACATTCTTATTTGTTGAGCTCTTTTTCAATTCATGAAGAGTTTTTGTATTATAAGGTGATGGAATTTGAAGATAGAAAGGTAAAAACAATGAATTATGATAAAACATATTTGAACTACAAGAGAGTGTTGATAAAAAATCATCTCAATTAGAAATATACATAAGTTCTATTGAAAGGTTCTAAACTAGAGATGGTGATAAAAATAAAATGTGAAAAGCAAGATATAATTGAATTAGTTTTATTAAATATTTTTTTACCCTTGAATATAACTCTAAATATAATTAATAAGAATACTATAGCAGAGTTAATTGTGACATTTTAATATATGTATAATAATATTACAATACTCAACTATGTTTTCTTGATATGATGATTGTTCAGTATAAAGCTATTAAAATCACACAGTGTAATGACAATATTATTAATTAAATAATTTTTAAAGTGAGAAATTATTTTTGATGATTTCTAGAACATAATTATAAATTAAAATCATAGGGGGAGATACATTTATAAACCTTACAGAAATAAATTTAATGTAGATAGAACTTGGTACTCACCTAATGAAAGAAATCTTAGTGGATTAAAAGATATGTTAAGTGAGAATATTATAGATAAATATATCACACCAAGTATTGAAAGATATAATTGTGTAAAAAGTTTTAATAAAAATAAATTATCTTGAACATAAAGTAAATTACATAAGTTCAACTAACATATGATCATGTTATATTGGTTCAACTTGATAAAGTGTTTCATATATAATTTTGAGTTTCAACACTATTAAAATCTTGGATAATATTTTTGGGAGGATCTTTCTACACTACTGGTGAAAAGTGATTAATGAAAAATTATGTGTTCATTATCTTAATAAGAGTTTATATAGTGGATGATAAAGATTTATATATTATAGGGAAGGGAGATGAAATTGTTTAGTTGAGAAATGGATGTTTTTTTGAAATATGTTTGACACATTATGGACCATGAGAAGAAAATTATATAAGTTATATGGTTGGATGAATTTATATATAGAACCATTTTTTAAAATGAAGTGTAGAAAATCATTTTGGGTTCATTGTTCATATTTATAGGTGTAAAGGATTAAGCATTGTATTTGGTTAAAATGAAATATGATATATACTTATCAAAGAATCAAATTCTTGATGTATAGTTTTTTGGAACTATAGAATTGTGAACCTTATTGAAAATGGTTTGAACTTTTTAGTAAAAAATTCATTATGAATTTTAATGTTTTAAACTTCATATGTTTTAAAAGACACATAATTGGGAAGAAATGGATGGTGAGAATTAACTTGAGGAATAATACCAAAATACTAGAGGCTGGAGAATGTGTATATAGATGTCATGGTCTTACCAAATTGAAATATCTGAGAGGATCAAAATATTTTAAGAAATTTATTAATGAATAATTGATGAAATTATGGGAATAATTATTGAAACATAAATTTAATGTTTTTAGAGTACTTGTTCAGAGGAAAGATATGATTAAAAGAGAGATTGGATGCAATATAATATCATTGAGGTCAAAAAATAATTGTTATTACACCAATTGATGTATATGGAACCTATAAAACAATAGAGGTATTATTCATGATAAAACTATACATTGTATGTATGACCAAAATGGAATATATTAAAGGATGAATCAAAATCAGAGGAAAATTAGAGGAGTATGATATTTTATTCAACAATTTCCAAATACATTTGGCATGAAACCATGAATATCATACCCTATATAATCAAATAGATCCCTTTTGAACCAATAATATAGGATCTAATATAAAATATATGGATAGGAAAAAGGCACAAAATTTACACTACTATAATGATTTAAGAATATTACCCTATATACAGGTGGATGAAAAATATTGGGACCATGATGATGCTAAGTCTTTCACATATTTCTTTGTGGGCTATACAGAAAAATCACATATTTTGACTTTAGTTTGGTGATAAACAATAATCAATTATAAGAAAAAATGTTCTCTTCAATGAGTTGGTCTTTTTTAAGGACAATAACTTGGTTGGAAATGAGTTTTGAAGAAGGGAATCAACTTCAATCGAAGTTGATCTAAATGAAGGGATTGAATGTTTGAACTTTTTAGATCATTATAAGGGATCCATGTTTACTGAATGTCTAGAAACTGTAGATGAATGTTTAAAGGGTAGAATAGAAGGTTTGAGGTTATAAACAAGGGATGATATACTAGATATCTAGAGAATTGGTAAATCATGATCTAGATTTTTGGAGAACTAAAATATAGAGGCTATTATTCCCAAGAGATAAAATTAAAGGGATACATTGTGGAATTAAACATGATTTAGATTCCATGTATATAGGTAGGAACCTTAGTTAAAACTCTAGCTTAAATTAGATGATATATAACTAGAAATCCAAGAAAAAATGTTAGCACTATTTATTATAGTAAGAGGGAGTTGTCCATAATGGAGGATTTGAATTATCTTCATGAGAATATTATTAGGGATATGATTGATTTCCATGCATAAAGAAGTAACATAAAAAAGTGGGATTTTTGATTAAATGATGAAGACTTTGAAAATATAAGCTATTAAAAATGATTTTTGGTTAATGTATTTCTATATGAGGATGACATAGGTTTCTCTAAAATAGTTTAACTAGTAATAAAACATAATATCATTCATGTTGTGTTAAATTTGGTTTATTTTAAAGGTTTATATCTAGAAAATATAGGCATGGAGATGGGGTCTCTTCATGTGGTTCTAGAGTAGGAGATCAATATAAAGAAACCAATTGGTTTCATGTATTAGTGCAATTTTTCATGGTGTGAAAACACAAGAGAAGTCTATATGGTTTGAAATATGTTACAAGATAGTATAACCATATGTTTGACTCATTTGTATAGGTTAATGGTTTTATATAGAGAAAATTACACCATTATTTCTACCAAAATGAGTACAATGATGAGAATTTCTTCATTTTACATCATATAGTAGATAAGAATATATTTTTGGGTCTACCAATCTAATAAATTATAGAGTTGAATAAATAATCTTCAATCAAGTTTCTAATAAAATATATTGATTAAGCAAAGAATATCTTGGGTGTGAGGATGAAATGTGAAAACATGAGTAAAATTTTGGATATATCATGGAATGTGTATATCATATCGATCATTGATATTTTTTTATCACTAGATGAAAGAATATTTCATCTCCTCTTATTGTGTGTAATCAATCTCTTATTTCACATGCATTGTGCATTATTAGTTACTTCATGGAAAATATTAGGATATAAATTTATAAATATATGAAGTGAATACTAAAATATATTAATGGAATTAAATATATATACCTTAACATTAGACATGGTAATCTATTGGTTAGCTATGTTCAAGATAAAATTTATGATTTATCACTCCCTAATGGAAGTAGGGTACATTGAAGCAATAGAAGCAAGAGAGAAAATCTGAAAACTGATACATCTAACTGAGAAGACTAGATGTGTGAAGGCAAGTAAAATTTTAAAATATGTTATTCAAGGTATGATAGAATTGGATAGAAAATTGGTGTTCCATGAAAGGATGAATTACATGGATAAAATGTACAATTACATTAGGAATTTGTTTGAATATAGATAGATGGGTTTGATAATGAAAGTTAATTCATAAGTTAGTTAACTATTATATTTTCAAACCTTGTTTTTTCAGATGGATGGCCATCATGGTGGTTGTAACAACTAGGGATTTTGAATTCATTAAAATACATACTATGTTTTATAAAAATTTCACACACTACATCCTATGTAATAAAACCAAAAAAATAATAAGGCATTATTAATAAAGATAAAAGGAATAATAAGATACCAAAACCATTAATAGTTATTATCTTTAGAAGTAGAATAATTAATATGAGTTATTATGGAAAATGTTATTTTCAATAAAATTTTATATATTTATAATATATATTTCCTTTTGAATTGGTAAACATAAAAAATATATAATTTATAATGTAAAATTATTTTTTTAATTCCTCGCAACAAGATTATCTTAGGAAGTATTTTTTATAATTCTCTAAAATAATCAATTGTTAGGTTAATAGTGAAAAAATACCAATTTTTTCTAATGTCATCACATTTATATGATTTATACCTTTTTGAAACCTTTTAAGTTTGAAAATTATATATTTTTGGAGTCAAATAAAGTTTAATAATATAAAATTTTAATTTATAAAACCCATGAATATCATTTTAGAAAATCAAGTTATATTTGAAAACTTTTTTTTATATGTTTCTTTAATTAAATTTATGGAAGAGAAAATTAGGTTTTGGATTTATTTTAACATCACACAAATAATATTTAAAATTTTATAAAATTATTTATGTCATTATAATTAATAAAATTGATAAATTTTCATATACATAAAATTTATGCTCAAATAAATACTTTCTTAAAAATGGGTTTTTACACTTTACATGAGATAACATTAAGATTAATTTCTCATTACAAGTAAATTTAATTTGATAAAATGGTTCTTATATTTTATATAATAATATTCATATTATTTAATATTTCCAATTTTTTTGTTATTAATAGTTAATTAGAGTTAATGTTGAAGAACGATATTTTTAATAAAAATTGTTTTTTATATTTTTATTTTCTCTATTAAATTTTGAATTTTTAAATTATAAAATTTTTATTAGGTAAAATAATCCTAATTTTTTAATTCTTGAATTTAAAATTTACCTACTATTAATTTTTTTCATTTTTTAAAAATAATGACTTAATAAAAAATGCAGTATTTATGAAAAACTATAATTTCCTTTGTTTTATCCCTACAAAACCATAACCAATAAGATTTCAATACCATTAAAGAAATAAAATAATAAATTAATGTAAAAAAATATTCATTTTTAAATATTTTTATATATATATAATATATATCAAAACAAATTTGAATTAAATTAATATGTTACTATATGAAAATTATGAATTTACATTTCATTTTATTAAGTAATATTTTTGTAAAAATTAAACGATTCCTGGATTTTAAAGTTACATAACGTTATTTTAATTTATAGTAAACAAATATCTATCATAAATATTATAAACACTAATAATATTACCTCACGTATAAATTGTAATGACCTAACTTGGGTCAACTAGACAAGACACCAAAACTAGCTTGTCACATAATATAGGTAAAACTGGATAATAAAAACTAGTCTTGAATATAAGAAAAATATACAACTAGAGTAAAAATGGAAAATAAAATCAATACCCTAAGAACATAAAATCCAAGACAAAACACTCTAAACTATAAAGTACATCAAATCTCTATGTGACCAACAGTCACCTCCAAACCATCCTGATCTGCAGGCAATAATAAGAAGTGAAACCATCAAGCCACTAGACACTCTTCCCCTTACCTGAGTCATACAGTGAAACATCTAAAAATTTTCAAAGTCATAAGTTTGGTGTAATACCAATCCTAGTTGGATAAAACCATGATTTCTATAAAATGTATAATATCAAGAATTTAATAATTCTATATTTTAAAAAAATATTGTTTTACAATGTATTTTCAGAAAGAAAAACATTTTTCAGATATTTTTCCCATTATCTTCTTTGTTTTTCATAAAAAAATGTCATATTCTCAAACTTGAGATGTGAAAATTATACATGATAAACACAAAATCATAACCATTCCTCAATAGGTAAATAGTTAAACACATATTTGTGAAACAACCTATCATTAGAATTTATTTGTTACAACCTCATATAAAACTTATAAGAAACACTGCATGATTTGAAAAATCATTGGATAAATAAAAATAAATGAAATAGAACCGCTTATTGTTTTTACCATTATTATGGGAAACTAAACACCATACACAAAAACTCTTAAATAAGCATAATTTAGGATCCAACTTATATCGAGTCCTGTTAGTTGATATTACAAATTGTTACTTCTTAGTTCTGCAACAAACACAAAGGCTATCAGGGTCTTGTTCATGGTGCACCCAAGGTTCCCAATGTCCAGTTTTCGAAATTCATTTTAAAAACATGATCACAATTTTATAAAAAAAATTAAATCTAATCCAATCCTTTTTGGAGTTTGAAAACCATTTCTAAGTCAGGAATATTTATTTTCCAAAGAAAAACCCTTTTAAAAACATTATCTTTTCCAAGAAATCATTTCAAAAAATAATGTCACTAAAATAAATGAAAAAATCAACTAAATTTATAAAGAATAATTTGAAATTAATAAAATTAACCCATTTTATCGAAACACTTTCCTCAACATGGTAGAAACCTATTTTCATGTGAAAATGGTGATCAAAAACCAAGAGAACAACCTTTGAAAGACATGGAATGCCAAGAATCTAAAAAGGATCAATATGAGACACTATATGATGACAAATATGAAAAAAAACTACACCCAATAACACATATTTAACCCATGTAAAATAAGATCTAGCATAAACACCTACTTGGAAAGAAGAAATTCAACCTCAAAGGATATCAATAGCTGAAAGAAGTAACCTGGAAGGGGGGACTCACCTAAAAAATTCAAGAGAGAGCCTCTAGGTCAAGAGAAAGGAGTTATGGAATGAATGAATTAAGAAACCACTCATTCACCACTATAAAATCCAAAATCATTACTATTAAGTGGAGTTTAAATCCATTATACATCATGTAATCCATGAAGATCAAATACACTGAAAAAACCCGCAACAATTTTATTAAAAATATGACATTTTCCAATACATGATGTGAACCCTTTACACTAATAATAAACATATGATGTTGTGTATCAAGTTTATAGTTTCTTCTTGGTGTCCATTATAAGACATGTACTCCTATTACACGACATGTAATTCCCCAAAGAACAGCATAAACCGATGGTTTAATCTAAAAAATTCCAACAAATACCTGACCCCAATATTACTGGTTCCTCCCAATTTCTTTTCAAAACCACTCATCCAATGATAAAGGAAACCGAAATATAATTTTATGTTGTATCTAATAGTAAAGTAATGAGGAGTTATATTAATTTAAATCTTAAATATACAATTTTCCATAAAAACAAGTTTTTTTGTTACGTTTTTTAGTTTTAAAATTATAATTTATTAACCACTGAAATTTTATTTACATTAAATTATTATCATATTTAGTATTATAATTCTAATTTCACATGATAATTAAAAATTTTAATTGTGGTATTTTAATTAATTCCCATGTGTAATAACGAAAGATATCTAGGTAAGAGTACAATTGGGGAAAAACAATTAAAATGGGAAATCCTCAAATAACTATGGGATGCCTCTAAATTGAGTGTATGGGAGAAATTTTTGATATAAAAAATTCTATAATTCAATTAGTTTGAATTATTGGATCAATTAACCTTTAAATATTTTCATGGAATAATAAAAATATAAAAGGTATTATAAAAAGTTTTATTTCCCTCTTTTATATAATCGAATAACTTACACTCTCTCAATGATACACCTCTCATTCGAATTTTTATATGTGTATCTCCCTATATCAATTTCTGACTAACATAAACCCCTCATTACTTATAGTGATCTTATTATCATTAATTTCATGGGGAATTCCAAGAGAAAATCAAATCTCCGATGTATGTAAGGTATTATTCTTCTTTATACTCTAAAAAATTCATTATAACCATAATAATGTAAAAAATTAAGTATAATTTTTATGTTAATAGGTCAGTGAGTAACTAGGTTCATAATGGTTTTGTGTTGTGGTGTTTATCTCTCACTACAAAAAAACAGAAGATTAGCAGCGAGTTTTTAGAGAGGGTTTTGAACAACCCCCTATAATTTCATTTTAGAAGGGGTTATTTATAACCCCTTATAATCATAAAATTTAGAGGGGGATCACAACCCCCACTAAATATTTTAGCATTGTTGTTTTAATATTTCGTTTGATTTTAGAGGTGATTATGTGAAAACTACCACAAATTTAATAATTAGTGGCGTTATATATTCTGTTGGACTTTGGAGGAAGTATATATATATATATAATTCGTTTGGATATATATATATATATTAAAGGAAATAGTGTCGGTTCAAAATCACCTCTAATTTAATTTATTATAGTGGATTATTAACCCCCACCAATCCATTAAATTAGTGGGGGTTTTGAACCCCTTCAAATTTAAGAAATTAGAGGGGGTTTAGAACCCCTTTTAATTAAATAAATTAGAGGGGGTTATGAACCCCTTCTAATTTAAGTAATTAAAGGGGGTTGTGGATCCTTCTAATTGATAACAATAGAGGCGGTTTTGACCCCCCCCCCCCCCCCACCTCTTATTCGTGACATTAGAGGGGGTGCGAACCTCCTCAAATTTATGAGTTTAGAGGGGGTTGTTAAACCCCTCAAATTCAAGAAATGTGATGGGGGTGGTGAACCGCTGTTAATCCATTTGATTTGATGGGGTTTTAAACCCCTTATAAATTATTATTTATTTTTAAAAATAAATCTCATAAAAATTAAATTTTATAATATATATGTGTGTATGCGCATGTGTGTATGCGCATGTGTGTGTATATACATATTTCATAAACACGTTATATAAATATATTTAAATACAATATAAACACGTATATATATAAATACATTATATAAATACTTTAAATAAATAATTATACATATAAAATGATGTATAAACATATAAATATTAGTATACATAATATAAATTTAATTATTCATATATTTATTCAAATTTAAAAAAAATTTATGGTTTCATAAATAATATACATTAATATTTTGATTTATATAGTACATATATTATATTAAATACATTTTTATTATATATTTTTGTATAAATACATTTATATTATGTTATGTATAGAAATATATATAATATAGACAAAATTAAATATAAATATACATATATTTTATATAATTATATTATACATATAATATTATATATATTTAATTATATATAAATTTATTTATATTATATAAATACATTTATATTATATTATGTATACAATATATAAGTATTTTATATATTTTATTATACCCTATTAATTATAAATTAATTTAGTATATATATATCTTTTAATTATATTATATATTTCCAATTATTTGAACGAATTTGGTTGTTTCTGTGCGTATATAAATGATATAATATAAATTTATATAATCACATATATAAATATATAATAAAAATGAATTTCAAATAATATATGCGTAATATAAATCATAAAATATATAAATGTATGATATTTATAAAATTGATATATGATTTTTATAGTTTACCAAAAAGGTGTAATAATAATAATAATTAATGATATTATTATTATACACATACGTACATATATAAAAATATATAAAAATTAATATATATATATATATATTATAATTATATTATATATATAAATATCATATAAATACCTAAATACGCACACACACAAATATAAATGTATTTTTCAAATATATGTGTAAATATATTTTTATATATGTTAATATAATTATTTATGAATATATTATATATAAATAGATAATATATATATATATATATACTAGACACAAATATATTATATGTTATCTCATATTTATGTATCTAATATATTTTACACAAATACATTATATATATATATATTATACACAAATATATATTATATATATAAATATTATACACAAATATATAATATATACAAAAATATATTATATTATTTATATTTACATACAAATATATATATATATATATTAACATTTCTATATATAAATAAATACAAATAACTGTATATATTAAATATAAGATAGGACAACATAGTGGTAAAGGTGCTGAATCCATGGGCGACCAGTCCTGGTTTTGAATAATAGTGTCGTAATTTTTATTGCCTTGACATGCGCGAGGTTGTGGACGATTCGTGCCACTCACATGAGGGGGTGTGTGACTAGGCCCATATATTTGGGCCTTAGTGTAGTGTTGTCCCAGCCTTAGTGTGGTGTGGAGGAGTCTTGTGTAGCGTGCAATCCCGGGCATCTAGTGGGTGTTCTGGGGGTCTAGTCAGGCGTCTAGTGGGTGTTTGAGGTTCGTCTTGTGTTATCAAGGCATTAGTTGGGGGTTTCTAGTGTGTATATTGGGGTGTTAGAGCATTAATTTGGGGGTGTCTGGTGTGTCAATTGGGGGTGCTAGGGTGTCCAGTGGGGGTGTCTGGGGTGTTAGTTGGGTAGTCAGAGTGTCCAGTGGGGGGTGTCGGGGTGCCAGTTGGGGGGTGTCCGGGGCATCTCTTGGGGTTGTTTAGTGGGGAATGGGATTAAAAAATAAAAAACAATGTGTTCTCATTTAGGGGCAGTCACATTAAACTAGACTCTAATGTAATGGTTGAATTAGAGGTGGATAAAACCACCTCCAATATAATGGTTTAATCAGAGGTGGTTAAAACCACCTCTAACTAGGGGGTGGTTCAATTAGAGGTGGTTAAAAAGAACCTATAATTCAACAAGTTAGGGATAATTTAGGGAGAAATTAGCAGGGGTTAAAACCCCTTCTAATCTAACTACCACTAAACAGAGACATATTTTACCAGTTCTTACCCATAACTGCATCTAATCAGAGTAGGAGACCACTTTTGCAGTGGTTATTTGTAACAGCTTCTTAAGTGTTTAGAAGGGGTTAAAACCACTTCTAAATGAAAAAATAACCCCTTTCAATCACCCTATTTTTTTAGTGTATACTCATAATTTTATTACTTAATGGGTTTTTGAGTATCTAAATGTTTAAAATTAAAAAATATAATATTTATTGTTGTTCCAAGTTTTTATATTTTTTTCAATTTATTCATTATTTTCATTATCAATCCAAATTTTTAATTTATTTTATACTTTTATTGCATGGTCACATGTTTTTGGTTGTGGGTACATATCTTGAGTGAGGTTCTATATTTTAATATGACTTAACGTTATTCTTATTATCATATATTTCTTTATCATGTTTTATGATTGTCATCTTGGGTCTTGTTATCAATTTTTAATATATTTAAGTCTTTGTCATGTTTATAATATAACACTTTATGATATGTATTTACATTAATAAGATTTTTATCTCACCAATTTCTTGTACATTCATTCCCTAGGTTGTGAAAATTATTATATCTAGTGTGTTATTTAGATAATATCTAGAGGAGAATGATTATAGAGAAATGTTCACAATTGTCTGAAAATAATTTTTTTATATAGACAATATTCCCGAAATTAAAACCATTGTTCTTTAGGTTGTGCGAATCTTTGTGATATTTATTATTGAAATTATAAGATTAATGCATTATTTAATTCAATTTAGTATTGGTTGAATTTGTGTTTTATTAGAGTATGGTTTTTGTAATTATAGATATTATTTTAGTTATATTTTTATATTGTTTATCTGATGTTGGTATTAGTGTTATAGAACCATAGTAAATTCTCTACAGTTGAGTCTTATAATAGAATGATGTTCTAGAATTTTACTAAATTGTATGTAGATGTTTTTCACTAGGATTACATCCATATATTGATATTATAAGTTTATGTAGGCACTATAATATTTTTACCTAAGTGTAATAACCCTAAATATGGTGCATATGATATTAACTTGATCATCACTTAGTGCAAGAAATATACTCCAAATAGTACACCTGTTTTACCACCCCTAGGTAATATGGTTTGGTTGATAATATTCTCTTTATCAACCACTATGAAGGATTGTTTTCTAAGTTAATATTAGGTATTGGGTTAATATGCATAAGATAACTTGAATTAATGTAACAAAGTGAAAACTAATTTTCATAAAAGTTGATCAAAATGAACTATAGGACAACATGATAATGTAAAATAACAATACTTTTTAGGATGAATTCCTTTTTATGATTATGATGAAATTCCCATTTTTTAGTTATTTTGTGACTCATATTAACCCTTCTAGTTTTAGTAATGACTAGAATTATAATGATCCATTGATGTGAGGGAAATTTCAAATACTACATTAATGAACAATCCATTGAAATTATAAATGTAATTAAAAACTTGTGATTATTCCAAACAAGATATCCTGTAATATGATTAACAATGTAGAAATAGTCAAAGTATAATAATCACAAAATAAAAGAAATATGGGTTCTAAAAAAGATCAAGTGATAAATATATTGAAGTAAAAAAGGGTCAATTTTATACATGTTATAAATTTGGTAAAAAGAACCAAGGAAATTTCCTTAAGGCTACTATAAGATACTTTACTTGCGGAGGGGTGGTTCATCGAGCATCGAACATTCATAAGAAATTTTTTATTTCAGCTTACATGAGGAATGAATTGATATATATTTATCAAGTAATATATTAATCAAGTAAAAAAGAAGTTTTTTTTAAATATTTGGTCTATTTATATACACGAGGAATATCATTTTTGAAAATCACATAATATTTTTTGAAACCTATTTTTTATTTGATTCTTTTTTTAAAATTTCATATGAGTAATTAGGTTTTGGATTTATTTTAACATCAAAAAAATATTATATAGATATTCATAATCTATTTAATATCATTATAATAAATAAAAAATGTTAATTTTGACCTATATATATACTTTTTCCTTGAAAATATGATTTTCAAAAAAACAAGGTTTAATGTGTTACATGTGCTAACATTAAGATTAATTTCCCTAATCATGGGAAATTAATTTGATAAAATTGTTTTTATATTTTAGATAATATTATTTTTATCATTTATTATGTCTAATTTATTTTTTAGTTAGAAATTGTTAATTTGAGTTAATGTTAAAAATGATATTTTCAATAAAAACTATATATATTATAAAAAAAATTATTTTAAAAAATAATTTTGAAAATTTTATAATTAAATTTATATAATAAAATTCAATTTTTAATTTTTCATATTAAACTTTACATAATATGAATTTTTTAAAATTTTCTAAAAAGGTTGAATTTTGTTTCAAAATATAGTATTTACAAAAAAAATATTACTTCAATGATTTTATCACAATGTAAGTATAAAATATTAAATTTAAAACCAATTAAAAAAATAAAACAATAAATTATGTAATAATATTATAATTGTTTTGAATATTCCTTGTACATATATAACTGATTCCAAAAAAATAGAAGTGAAGTAACATGTTATTTTAAAAATATATTTTTGTCTCTTTCTTTTAATTAGTTCATATTTTGGTAAACAATTGGCTATTTTCTAATATTCAAGTTACATAAAATAATTTTTATTTATTATAAATAAATATATTTCATAAAAGTTGTGAATATATAAAATGTTACCTCAAATATAAATTGTATACATAAAAAATATTTCTTAAAAACTGTATTTATGCATTAATTACATTGATATTTAAACTATGAATTTTATACCATATAAATTTTATTATATAATTTTTTTAATACTTATTAATATAATTATCAAATATTATCATATGTAAAAAAAATTATTGTGATCATTTTAATTAAGTTTAATCTATAAAAGGAAAATATATTTAGAAAAAACTATACATAAAAAATAAACAAAAGTAAAAGGGAGAATCCTGAAATAACTAAATGATACATATAAAAATAGGGTATTGGTGTAAGTTTCTATCTCACCATTTAGCATAGTACATTTTTCCAAAACATTGAACCTATTGATATTAAAATAGTTTCACATAATTATTAAAATATAATGGGTGTTATGTGCAATATTTCCCTATTATAAAAGGGGGTCAATTATACCCATTTAAATATACACCCCCATTAAAATACACCCTAATAAAATTTAAATTTATTTCTAAAAATAAACCTATCCCACTAACATATCCCTAGATCACTCGTAGTTTTCCTAATCTGATCAATTTTAAGGGTAATTCTATTGAAAAATCAAATCTTGAAGGAATGTAACATCTCCTTATTGAGTTTTCTTTTTAATCTTACTCTTATGAGAATAGTATGACTACAATGATTTGATGAGTTATTTATCATTATTATAATTATATTACTATATATTATTGGTGCACACTTTATAAATTCATTTCTATTCACTTAGAAAAATTAAATAATGTTGATCACGGATGTGTGAAGACTAATGCATCCACAAAGAATCATTTTTTTCAATTTTCATGTAGTATTTAATTTATTATAAAAATATATAAATATATATTAATAAATAATAAAAAAATAAAAATTAACATTATTATTATTTTATAATGATATTATTTTCAAATAAACAACTTTTTAACCAAACTCTGTAATCGAGTTAAAGCATGTACAGGTCTGGTTCGGTTTAACCACTTAAAGGAATGATGCATTAAAATCTGATTATGGATAAATATGGGAACATGAAATATAATATTACTATAATATATTAATAAAATCATAATTTTTATGTGGTTATGGAAATATTATATTGTGTATTTCAATTGTTATTAACATATTGTTTTCATTCGGAAAAAATCACCAAAATAAGCCAACATCGATTATATTTTTACGAAGCATAACTATAAGACTTATGGAATTGCATGAGAGACATAAAAATAATTATATTTTACATATTAAAATATCTTTAAATATATATTAATTATAAACTTTTTTCAAAGTATGGGTAATGATATCAATATTATAAAATGTATGAAAATGATTAAAGTTATTACCCGAATGGTTGTAATACGTTTTAACTAACCAAAATACACATAATAAATAATTATTAATGATGTATATAAAAGTTAAAATATATGAATAAGGTTATTGAATACATTATTATGGAAGATATTTTTGTTTTACAGAATTTTATATTTTCATCAACTAAGAAATAATTAAAGGTTAGGATTTCGTTGTCTTAAATTTGAATTCCTTCAATGGTGTAAATACTACCCTATTTTCAATTTTTATCATGATCCGAATATATTATATGTTATTTTGTGGTGTGTTATATTTTTTTTAACTTTCATGGGGTTTTTATGAAAACTTTATTATTGGTGAAAGAGATTTTCATGACTTAAATATCTTCCTTGGATCATAATCACTCATTTTTTGACTATAAACAATCAAGATTGATATATTATTACCTATGATTATTTTTGGTTCCATTAAAACCTTTTGTCTAGGGAAATAATATTTCATACCAATGTAATATTACATGATTATTTTATTGTTTTTCTAAAATAAATTCATGTTAATAATTATTACCATTACATTTAATGGATTTTTCTTCCATGTCCATATAATTCCTTACCACTAATGTTCTCCTTCCCTATGTGGAAACTAAAATAGATTTTGCATCCAATAATCATTGTATTACACATATTTTATTTTAAACCAAATATTTCCTTATCCTATCAATGAAGTGATTTTTCAAACAAAGTCTATTTAAAATTTTAAAAAATAATTTTCCCATCCTTGCTGAATAAAGATGTTTTATCATCTAATCCACAATTTATTTTGATAACCATTATGAATTTTTTCAATGTTCCGTTATTAAATATTATTTTTAAAACAACCATTTTTTTAATAATTTTATAATTTCTAAGGTAATTATTATCAAATATTATTTTAAGGGTAATAGCTTTCAATGTTTTTTCACTTCCCATTTCAGAAAAAATTTCGTATTTTAAAGTATCCATTAGTTTTTTTGAAAATTAGGCATTTAAAATTTACATTAACTTATCCTTTTCAAAAAAATATATTTTTTCAATGAGATTTTCGTGAGAAACCTTTATAATAATAATTTTAAAATTCTTATCTTTATCTCAAAAAAAATTAATGTAATTTACACATGTTTTTCGATAACAACGTTTTAATAGTTTTTTGAAAACCATTATTTATAGACTATATTTTTCTATTAGGATTTTCCCTCATGAAGTGATGTTTTTATCGTCCCCTATATATTATTATGATATGATTTATTTTTTAAAATGAGTGTGTTGATATTTTATGATTTATTATGGTTATGTTATGTTATTTTTTTCAATGTATTAAGAAAAATATTCCTTTCCCATGGGTTTTTTACAAGATGATTAAGGTTTTAATATCAAGTGGCTTAAAGATGTATGGATTATGAGATGGGTGATACCAATATATCCCTCCAATGAATTGGTAATGGATAATATATCATGATATTAAAATATTATATGATTATGTTAACAAGTTGTTTGGTTCCCAAAGGGTTAGTATTATCATTTTAAGCTCAACTCATAATATGATGAGTTAACGGGTTGGCTGGTATCCTGGTTCAAAAAAATAATAAATCATATATATGATTTTTTGACGTTTTCATAATTTTTTATCAAGTTAAGACAATTATTAAGGTTTACACTATTTTTTTAATTTATTACACACTTTAATGTCATCTTTATATGTTTTTTACTGTTATATATCTTGAGATAGTTCAAATCATTTTTTATTCCTTAATGATATTTTTGATTTTATGTTTCCTTATTATATTTCATAAATTTATATCTATGGTCATATGATATATTATAAATATATTTAAATATTTATCATGTTATTCCTTGTGTTTATGATGTGAAGAATTAAGATAATTTTCTATTAAGAGTTTAAGATCACCCCTTTCTTATGGTCCCATTCCCTTGGATATGATTATGAATATATCATGTTTTATGTTTAGGAAATAATTTATAGAGGTAATAATTATGAAGAAATGTTCATAATTTTAGAAAAATATCATGTTTACCTATATAATCTATATAACCCCAAACCCTTCAGTCTTTGGGTTGTAGAATAGTTTGTGAGATGTTATATTGAAATCATGATTTTAATATATTATTTATGTCATGTTATTCTTGGGTCACTTTTAGTGGTTAACTTGAAAAATGTTTCTTAAAATTTTTGATAAAAAAGGGGTCCATGACTATGTTATAATCACCCTCACCATAGAGGTTGCATGGAATAAGTGATCTATAGGATCAATACTTGACTATTAATGATTGAAGTTTTGTTCAAGGAATGTTATATGAAAGTTTCAGTTTCACATAGAAATGGATAGACACCAAAATATAGAGTATTATGGTGAAACTAGTTGATAGGGTGAGACCATATATAAAATAGAGGGTGGATTCACATGAAAATATGTTCAAGGATCAATGGATTTGGTGATAAAAGATGTTTCCTATCCACATTTATTATAAAGGTTTACTTCTGTTGAAATCAAAGTTTCACATGATTATCCTGTAGATGTAAGATAAAATATTGAACCATGTAATACCTCTTGAGTTATTTAGTATATTTAATTTCCATTTATTATTTTTCATAAAAATTATTGTGTGAGTTTAGAGTAAAAAATATTTAGTAAGTCAGATTATTATTATAATTTGTGTGAGATATTATTCCATGTTTTGAAACATTAATATTTGAAGACTCTATTCTAATCCAAAGTTCATGTACCCTATTGGTAGAGTCTCCTACTTATAATCAAAACGACAGAGGATCAAATACATGTGGGATGACTTTTAGGGTACTATAGCAGTATTGTAGTAGTTAATGTAGTAGCTATTGTGCGGTACTATAGAAACTAGTAATATTTATCCTATTTGGGGATACATTCCATCAGTTCGGGCCTACGGGTCTTAGGTATTTCAAGCCACCAAGGCCATCTAGACAAGGGGATTTTGAGCCACAAAAAGGCCCTCATGCCATAGGGACTTCGGGAAGCCATAGGCCTTCAGGACACCGAGCCACAAAGTACCAAGAATCAACCCAAGAAGACCACATAGGGAAAGACAGCAAAATAGGATTCAGAGCATGTAGCATCCACCAGAGCAGAGCCAACCATAATTGAAGAATAAGAGGGTATTACATTCTCCATCGGATCCTAACCCCATGAAACTCTTCATTAGGAAATTCTAGCCAACCAGTCATGAAAGTTTGGGAGCTAGGAACCTTCAAATATGTAGATGTTGGGGAGGGGTAGTTCCACAGTGCAATCACATATTGGGCATTCAAAGGTCATATACTGGGCCTTGTTCCTCTTATCCTTCATTTCAAGTATGTTCCTTGTGCCTAAGGGCCTACGGGTCATGTAAGGGTTCCCATGTAACCTTTTAAAAAGACGGATTATCCAAAATTAAATAGAAAACTAAAGCCTTTATAATTTAAGAGTAATATTCCATTCTAAAGTTTGGTTAAAAAAGTTTTATTCTAGTGAATGATTATCTGATGATATAATTTTCTATGGGATTCTCAAAATTTTATGTATCTGAGTATCCAATTGGAATCTATAAGATGTTATTCTTTAAAAACTATTTGAAACATTGAAAATAATGTCATAAAATAAAATATTTTTTCTATTATTTTTTAAAATATATAAAACAACAAGAAAATTATAAACTCTCTTGAATAAATATAATTTCCATAGTAATCTATTTATAGATTGGATGCCAATAATATTGGGAGAAATTTTCTTTGAATCCTCTATTCCAAAATTCTTGAAATGTTATCAATCATAAATCTAATGAGATTAGAAAATATGATCCTTCTCTTGAAAAAATTTAAAACCCAATAAATTACTCATATCTACAAGAAATTAAATCTCTAATATCATCATTATCTCTAAATAAAATTCATAGAAAATAGATTCTTTATTTTCAGTAAAGATAATATCATCTAGATATATAATAACAATTAAAGATAACTCTTTTTTTCCATGATGTAAATGTTGTTATCCACTCTTCCCATTCTAAATTTCTTCATCCTCAATCATGAATTTAACTTTTATTACTATTACCATTGGTTTGGTATTAATCAATACAGGTCATTTTCAACTTTCAAACATATCCTCAATTTTCATTAACAGAGTTTCCTAGTTTATCAATATGAAAATCCTCTTATAATTATCCATTTTGGAAGGATAAGTAGAAATCCATCTGAAAGATACCTTACCAATTATATGCCAAAATAGAAAAAAAAACGTATGCTTTCTTGCTTATAAATTGATGAAAAATTCAAATTGAAATGCATTTATTCCACATATAAAAACCCTTTTCATGTGAGTATTTCCTTATTCAAAATAACCTCTCATTTATCATTGATTATGTTAAAAAACACCCATTTTTTCAAATAAAAATCTAGTTATTTGGATTGTGTACCCACACCCAAGTATCATTCTTATTAATGTAGTCTAACTCCTCATTCATATCCCAGATCCAATCTTGATTCTCTTAGGACTATTCAACATCATTTGGTGTAACATTAAAAAATAAAGAGGTATATATTTTTATCATAAAATTTATTCAAATTTGAATTATTTTTCATTATAATGTCACATAGTTTTCATACAAATATATTACATCATTTTATGTGAATATACATTAACTAAAATTATAATCAATTGCAGAACTATAAAGGTTTAGTATCTTTGGAAACATAAATACATAAGAAATTTTTTAATAAAATATCTATATAATCTACCACTCATTTTTTTACCAACATCACCCTTCTTGGAAACATCTTAATTAAAACCATTCATCATAACCTGGGGAATGGAAACATAAAAAAGGGTGATCTCATATACTTAGAAAGGTTAAACAAGGGAGATATTATTGAACATTTACGTATAACATGGTCATAACGTTTATGATAACACTATATTAACCCTCAAAAATCATACACATTGGATCATAAACATTGGTCTTGGAATAAATCATTCTTATTTTATAAAACATCAATCATAAATGAATCAAAGAACATGAGCCATGATAACGTAACATTAGCACAAGATCATGTTATATGTCTTTAACATACGACTGGCGTAATCATAAATATAGAAATATTATGTTAAGGATGCTCATAATAAATTCGTAACATGTTAGGATTGGGATAATATCACAGGTTCTGACTATAGTATTTGGCTAACCTCTAAGGTACCTGGTTTTGTTTTTGGGATAACCTCACATGTATCCTCTCTTAGGTTTGTGATCACCTACTATGTACACATTAAGCTCATAGACCATTAATATTTAACTAATTAATTGGATTTATATAATTCTTTACCCACTAATAACGTAATTATAAATCAATTCATATGTATTCCACAAGATCATAAAATCATTCATCGTAACATAACCCACAGAAAAGAAAATAGGGTTCATCGATATTTCATCATCATAAGTGTAAACACTTAAGAGAAAAAATAATTATGGTATCATTCGACTATATCCCTAGAAAACCATAACTAACTTCAAATGGTGTTTTCATAGATAACAAGTTTTTTTAAATGATCATTGAAATTTTTTTGAGGAAAACACTCATTTCTTTTTTAAATCATCTAGTGAAAAAATTAAAAAATTAAAATAAATTAATATATTTTTTATTTTAAAATAATCTCAGTAAATTTTAAAAAAATAATATAAAAATGTAATAGTAATTGTGGTGAGAAGTTTCATTCATTTCATATAACTTAAAATTTAAACTCATTCCAAAATTTCTATGAAAAAATCCAAAAGTACCTCATTCCAAAAGGGAAAATAAGATTCAATTGAAACATTTTTATAGAAATTAAAACATATTTAAAATATTAATTTTATCAATATTTTTATATTAGTAAAAATATTCTTGAAAACAATTTTTAATAACATAGACATGGAAGAAAAAAATTCCGACCAAAGAGAGAATTATGGTTGGTATTTCTTGAAAATGTTCATCTAGTATCTTGAGTACATGAAATCATGAAAATGAAAAAAATTTATTATATAAAAGTAACCATATGTGAATAAAATTAAAGGGGTTTATCATAAAATTATAAAATAATTTTATTCAAAGGATATTCAAGAATAAACAACCCTAATTAAAACAGGATTGAAAAATATATCTGAAACCTCATGTTTGACTTTCATTGAAATAAATATAACCTATTTTATAATAAATATTAATTTATTAAATTTATATAACATCATAATATATATAATTATATTATAATATATTATACACTTAAAACATTTAAACACATTTTTATTAATTTTTCATTATTAAAATCAATGTTTCTAGGTGTTAACAGTTTCGTTTTTCATGAGAATTTCAGTTTGGTAGTTCTAGTCCCTAACATTGATAATTGTTAAGTCATCTCTATAATATTAATAATGATTAAGATATCATATATCTTCATTATATATATATATATATATATATTTATTTATTTATTTATATTCATCAATAAAATTAAGGGATAGAATAATGAATAACACTATTTATGGAGATGGTAGGTCGTACGTACTCAGGAATGATGTTTTCACTTTTTGATGGATGGAAAGAAAGAAAAGTAAATAAAAAAATCACAATTATAGAATAAATAAATATCATTTATATTTATTAAATCAATCCTTATTATAAATAATGTATTTTTTAAATAAAAAATGGATCACAACACTTTGTGGAGGTAATTGTCCACATGTACGCCCAAGCAATGTTATCATTTACATATGAAAAAGCAATGTAAGTATGAAGATATTATAGTACGATTAAAAAAGTATAATTATATCCAAAATATAATATATAAACAACAAAAAAATGATAATAACCATCCATGAATGATAGTAATGGAATGTGAAATGTATCGCTACAGATGGATGGTAATTTACATGTATGAACGAGCAATACATTCACTACCCATTTAAGGGATTGGTAGGTGTATATTGGTGGTTATATAATAATAATACAATTTAGTATATTATGGATATTAAAGTTATTATTTTATGATTAATACCATATATTTTATGTATTTATAATATGAAATAAATCGAAAGTGGTCAGGTAAGATGATTACCTCTTCTTTAGTAAGCCTTCTTTAGATCTCTTATCAATAATGATTTCATTAGTCTATTAATAATATTAGAACCTATAATTATTTGTTAGGTAATTCAATAAATTAATTTTTGATGTTTTGGAAGGTATATATGGACCATGTAGGTGTACATAAAATATTAAAGGTGTGTCATTTTATAAGGAAGGGAAAGGATACACATGGAGTTACCGAAAAGGGTGAAATATAAATAACATATTAATAAAGTATAATGAATCAAAATATACATGAATATGAATAAAATTATATATTTTAAAAATATCATCATACAATGAAATTTTGACATGTTTTTCTCTAATTTTAACCCCTATATTTAGGTTTAAAAACATTATTAACAAATATTATCCTTAAATGTGGTAACTGCATTTTTAATATTAAAAGGGTTAAAAATTTTACTTATAAGGTAAAATTTGTCTCATATATATCCATGAAATGAAATTCTTCACCAATTATCCCCATAATCTTTTTCATTCAATAATTTTATGATCTTTAAATGATTTAATAAAATGTTATTTTTCATAAAAAATCATTATTTTCATTTTTTTAAAATATTCATTTTATTTGACTTTAAAGTCATCATGATAGTAGTGGGATTAAAATATAAACATTTAACACATCACTAAAATTCTATCTTTATCTCTATAATTGAGGAAACACAATAATTTAAGAGTGTTATATTATTGGAATTATCTTTATTGAAAATAAAACATTTTTCATTATCAAGGGGAAATGGGATCAAAATGAAATATATTTTAATTTGGGATGTATATAGTCTAATTTATTTATTAATATATAAAAAATTCATGTTTTTGGTAGATTTTAAGACATTATATCATGTTTTTAAACTTATTTTACCCATTTTACCCTTGCCGATGTGATAAATATTTATCATGGTCACTATTCATAAAGACTAAAAATAAAATGAACTATTTAACTAATTTGAAACCACTAATTAAAAATATCATATCCAATTATCATGATTCCATATATAAAAGTGGTAGTAATAAATCTCAATAAAAATTCATATAACATATTGAGAAACATTTAAAAAAAATATTTTAAAACTAATAAATTAACTTTAATCAAAATGATGAATGTTACTAATTAAAATAGATTTAATTATATTATTTAAAATAAAATGTAACATATTTTATTTTATGTCTAAATCAAAAATATAATTTTCAACCTAAGTAACTTTATTTAATGAAAATAAGTAATATTATTTTAAGATTTTATATTTTTTACTATTCACTGAAAAATCAATCATTTAAAAATATCATAAAATTTAAACCCAAATTTAATTTTGATGTCATAAGATAAAAACTAATGCCTTTTTTATCAATTTAAATTACTAAAAGTTAATGATATAAATTATAATATTTTCAAACAAAATGAAATAAAAACCATATTTGAAGGAAATATATTTTTGAAACATAAAATATCATTACAAAAAATTGAGCACTTAAATATTATGCATTAACTAATACAATTGAAATAATTAAAACCATTTCATTTATTTCATAATTTGGTAAATACTATCCATAACCATTAATTTAATTTCTATGTTATAATATATCATGGATAATTTTAAGCACAGTATTGTGTATCAAGAATGTTATCGAATAGTTATAGTTTATATAATGAGAACCTTATTATGAAATCTCATGGGGTTATATTATACCCAATTAAATAAGTTTCACCCACTAAAATTTTATCTTGGTATAAAAAGGTTAAGAATTTCAAAATATGTTTTTTGATAATGCACATTATATGATGTTATGATATAACATCCATTGAAAAGGGGAAGTGGTAAACATAAAGGTCACCCAAAATAAAAATTATTTTGGTTATTAAATAAAGATAAAAAATTTTGGGAGATAAAATATATACATACATGATAAAAATAACATACACGGACTAATAATTTGTGATTGATAACATGGTCATGATAATGTTCATGATAAAAAATCCAAAAATCTATGAGGGGTTGAAATACCTTCTATTCATCAGAAAAGAAGGAAAAAGGAAAAACATTCTTTCAAAATAATTTCCTTAAATATTATAGATTATTTTACTCTAATGATAGAGATCATGAAAAAATATAATTACTTGATTTATGTCTCTTTTATAATAAAAATTACAACCATTGGTTGTTCTTTTATCAATTCCACTTTTATCACATCTCTTACTCAGAAAAATAAATATTTAAGATGATTTTTTTATGCCTAAAGCACTAAAGTTAACTTTTAAAAAATCATGAGCTAAATAAGCCATTACTTAGATTTCTAAATATTTATCAAAAACTATTAGTTATTATATATTATCCAATATTGATAAATATAATAACTTAATATATAAAAACTCAACTAAAACTCTCAAAGTTCATCATAATAAATTCCATAAATAGTTAACCTTAAGACTCCCTCGGAATAGGTCTGAAAAAATTCAAAACCAAAAAAAGTTAAATATATGATCACATATATAGTTGTAAACATAAACATTAAAATTTTACCATAAAAAACATGAATTCGATCTTAATTTCACAGAACAAATGTGAATGCATTGATTCTATTAAAACAAAATAAAAACCAGAATCATCGTAAATCCTTAATGAAATGGTATATTCTTCCAAAGACTAACACTATAATTATTCAAAGAATAAAATCATAGACAATTTAATATATTACATAAATCCAAAAATACAATAAGAATCATCAAAGATAACCTAAATCACATTGTGATCAAATCAATTACAAATTTCAAGGATACAAATATTATCCCATTTAAAAAATTGATTAAAGCCATATGTTTATCCCAACTAAACATTATTTAAAAAATCAAGAACATATTAAGTGTTATATTTCCTCTATTAATTATTTATAAATATCACTTTACTAATAAATCACTTTTACTGGTCATCAGTAGAATTCAATGTATTTCTTTAAATCCTTAAAGAAAACCCATTGCTTAAATATCAATATATGTTTCATGATTCTTATAACAAAAATACCATTGATATAACACTTCAAAATAATAAATCATTAATACGAATACATACACATTTCAATCCCTTCACTTTAACAATTTTCACAATATGGGTCCTTCCTTGGTCTAGGATTTAACAATTGGATTAGGGAAATGACTCATAAAGTTCCCAAGTTCCTCTCACTTAAGAAATTAAATTCCTAGGAAATCCATTGCTCTATGACCTTAATTACCACATAGAAAACATCTTACTCTTCTATTTGATACATTCTCCTATGTCTTCCTTCCCATATTCCGGAATACAAGATAATTGAACTTACTATTCTATAATGTAATTAACATATGAGCTATTATAAATTTCCATCTTCCTCTAATTTGACATATTCAGAAACTCTTTTAATTTTATGTTGTTAATCATATATCATGATATTTATTAAGAATAATAATAAGGTTTCACCCTCCAGTTCCAATTTCATTTTGCTTCTCATGAGTAAAATCATTTTATTTTATGTCTAACTCACCATAAAGATGATTCCCCTTGGTTCTATACATCATCTAACCCCAAAAAACTTTTAGGTAGCAAGAATAATAATCGAGAGAGATCATGAAAAATAATTTATATAATTTCTAAATCATGAAACAATCTTTAAAATCTATATTCTCTTAGGTTTAGAATATCACATCCTTGTTTTTCATCTATTTAAATTCTTTATAATGGTTCATAAATAAATTTTTAATTAACCTAAGAATATCCCTCGAGATTAATGAACCACATGCATAGTAAGGTCACATTCACAACACACTAGATTGGTATTTGAGGTATAATTTGCCTACTGTTTTTATGGTTACTACCACTAGATGCATCTATGTTAAAAGAAAATCCATTTTTAGCATCCATATACATATGTATTTCAATGAAAATCACATAATCTTTACCTTACAATATTTATTTTGGATGTTATCTAATACTTAAGATTATCCCTAGGGTTTTTAAAAAAGTGATATATTTATAATATCAAATTATTGAATAAACCTGGATATGATACCAACTATAGCAACCTATAATTTTCTTAAATAGACACTATATATTTTCTTTTTGAATATTTCATAAATATAATTATGAACCATCATATACTCGTAAAATTTTCATGTCTTTGGATACTTGGATAAATAGAAAACTTGTTTATAAAAGATTTAAATCATCTCCCACATTATTTTTCATAACTAGAACCATTTATAAACACACCATACATAAAAAAATTATCCATAACCCAGGGATAATAATCACAATAAAGGGTGAGATCATATGCTTGGTAAGGGTAAAAAATGGTTATATCAATTAATATTTAAAAATAGAATGAGAATAACTTGTTTGTGAATATTCGTGTAAACTTTAAAAACCATACCAAAAAAGTCATAGATCTTAAACATGATTCATGGTATAAATATGATCTATTTATTACCCATAAATCATAACATAAAGAAAGAACATGACTTAGGACCAAATAACATTATAATAATATCATGTCATAAATTTATGGCCAAAGTGTTGAATAATCATAAAAATATAAATCCTAGGTCAATGATATTCACCACCACATTCCCAATGTGTTATTATAGGGATAAAATTTAATGAACTGGGTTTAGGGTTGGGATACACTCTTATTTACCACCATTTGGTGTTGAGATAACCTCTAGTATACCCTATTTTGGGCTTCAGAAAACCTCCAGTGTTCCCATTGAGCTCCTAAAAGAATATTAATTAATACATAGAAAATAAAATGGGTTTCCAAAATATTTTATCATCATAGTCACAAAACATCGAAAGAAATATTAAATATAGAATCAAAGGATCATAACCCCAATAAATCATAAGTAACATCAATATATGTTATCATAGATTAATAATTCTTTTAAAATATCTCCATAATATATCTTAAGGAAAATTCCCATTTAAATTTTAGAAGATTTATTGTAAAACTATAAACATCCAAATTATTAAATAATTTAGTTTATTTGAAAAAAACATGGAAAAATTTAAATGAAACTTCAAATCATTGAGTGGTAATTATGGTGTGAAATTATGTTAGTAACATGTTTGATAAAACATATATTCCTTCCCCATTTTTTGTAAAAAGTAAAAAAAGGACCTTGTTTATAATATAAAAATAGGATTAATAGGAAAAATAATTATAAAAATTAAAATATTTTTAAATATAAAATTACATAGTATTTGATGTTAGTAAAAACATTCTTCAAAATTATTTTTAAAAAAAAGGATATGTATGGAAATGGTTTTTTTCCAAAGAAAGAATTAATGTTGGTTATGATTAAAAATGTTCTATCAGTCTCATGTGTTCCTATAGTGAGTAATATGAAAGGAAAACATAAATTATCCTAAAATAACTAATGGATATTAAAATGGTTTTTTAATTTGAAAAGGACCATAGAATATTCATTATTTATAATTCAAGAATAAACAGTATCAATTAAAATGAGATTCAAAAAAAATAACTATCTTTTAAATTTATTTGAAATCACTCTTTACTAATTTATAATAAATTTATGTATATTAATGTTATATATCATAATCATTTAAAATGTTATAATTTCATATATTGTCAATTTATAACATCTTAACACCATTTATTAATAATTCATTATAAAAAACATCATTTTCAGGTGTTAATTATTTCGTTTCTAATTAAACTTTTAGTTTGGTTGTTATGGTCCCACTATATTGATCATGTTTCCATAATATATAGAATTTTAACAATGATATAAATATAATATATATTCATTATATATATTTATATTCCTCAAAAAAATATGTATATATAAAAACAATTTTCATCTTTTATGGATATGATAGGTCGAACATATTCATGAATAATGTTTTCACATTTCGAATGATTGAAATAAAAATTTTGAATAATAATTAACAATTAAATAATAATTATTATATCATATATATAATATATATTAATTAGATCTATCATTTTTACAATACATGTAAATAGGAAATAAAAAATGAATTACATCATTTCATAAAGGTGGTAGTACATACATATGCATGAGCGACGCCATTGTTTCCCAACATAAGGAAAAGTTAGAAGGAATAAATGAAATTATAACTAAATAATAAAATAATATAAAAAATATAATATATAAACATTAATTTCTACATAAAAATAATCCATGTAATATTGTTATCGAAAATTATTTGTATCGCTGTGTGGAGGTGGTAGTCCACATATACGGACGATCGATAATTTCACTTGTTGTTTGATGAAATAAGGATGGATATTGGTGGTTCTATAATCATAATAATATTTTTTGTATATTTAGGACAATAAATATATTATTTTATGAATAATTATACATATTTTTAGGATATATAAGATGAAAATAATTGAAATTGGTCAGGTAATATGATTACTTCTTCTTCAATGGGACTTTATTATATCCCTTCTTAAGGACTATTTGATTTGTATTTTTAGAATACCATAACTTATAATGTAATTCCTGACCCTAATTACCTAGATTCGGTGCGTTATTTTAATACATTGTCATGATTACAAGGAATCAAGCCCCGAAGGACCGATCAGTTTAACAGTCTTGGAAAATAGATTACATACATGAACGTTACACTACACTTTATAACATACAACACAAGAAAAATAATACTTTGAAAATGCCATTTTTTCCTAAGATTAACCCAGCATTTCAATCATAAAAACACTTCTTGGGATCTTGGGAAAATAAAACATAAGAAAGGGGTGATCTCAGATGCTCAATAAGGGTAAACAAGTTAGCGGAAGCTATAAACTTTTAAGGCAAGATGTGTAAAAAAACAAGAGCATTTTTTAAACATAAACTTGAACATAATATGGTAAAATTAAATAAAACATTACTATATAAACACGCACATGGATATTCTACTAGTTGAATAATCACATGTAATAACTAGTTTTATAATGAGGGAATGTATAATGCCGGACATTCTGAAAAATTCTGTCAAGGCCTCGACCAAGACGTCTAAAATTGATTAAGGCCTCGGCCAAAAACATATATGAAATTGGTAAAGGCCTCGGCCAATTCCACATCTAATTGTCTCTTTAACCAATAATATTCTACTAGTCAAATATTCCTCTAGTTAATTAATTTACATAGTCATAATGAGGAAAGTGCATATGACGGACTCTATCAAGGCCTCGTGCCAAGACCTAGGGGATAACTGTAGCCGGACCCCAACTCGGAGATCCTCTATAACCGGACTCCATCCCAGAGAGCCTATGTAACCGAACTCTAACCTGTAGAGCCTCTGTAACCGGAATCCAACCAAGAGGGTCTGATGTAACCGGAACCCAACCTAGAGGGAATACTTTTACCGGTCCCCAACCCAAAACATACTAGGTCCAATGCATTCATCATATGAAAAGTTTGAAACATAACATAAATATTCATATTAAAATAGCATGTGAAATTAAAAAACCTTAACCATAAACCATGAATGGTATAAAAATAAAAAATAAATGGTCAAATATATCACACAACCTTAAATAAAATATGGATGTTTTGCATAATAACAAATAAACTTCAAACAAGTGTAAAATTTATCAAAAGATGTTGACATAGATGAAATCAAAACTATTTGAGAGAAATATCTCTTTCTATTTTGAAATAATTTAAGAGCCACATAATTTTAAAAGAAAACATTTATTTTGAAAATATTCTTATAAGATTATAAGGGAAACATTGAAAATGTTATAACGGTGGAAAATAGTTGCACCCACTGTATAAGTTAAAAAAATATTCTTACCTTAAAATAAGTACATTGTTTGGAAAACGATGCAAAGATTCCTTTCAAAATATTTTAAAAAAAGTAAAACAAGGGTATAAATTAATTTAACCCATTTTCTAGGAAATATTAAAAATGTTTTGAAATAAATTTTTAAGAAACATGGATGTGGATGATAAAGAGGTCCCAGTAGATAATTATGTATAAACAACCTTGGATAATGAAGAGATTGTAGAATTAACCCTTACCTTGTGTCCGACTTGACCTGTTCGTTCTTTAATCTTCTGAATAACAAACTAAAGTTAATTTCTACTTGATTTATAACCTTTTCCAATTTTATTATTTTTTTATATCACTTATTAGCATGTTATAAACATTACGTAATCCTTTAAGTTAATAACGGTCGTTTTGTTGATATTTGGCACTTGAGTCAAAATTAAACTTCTTATAATTACATGATGTTCATGTGGTCAAAATTAAATTATCTATAAAATGATATTCATGATTTATATATCATATATATCTTATATATCCAGTATATATATGTATTTATAAAAGTACATAACATTTGGAGATAAGAAATGAAATGCACCGTTCATGAAGACAATAAGCCGTACGTACCCATTAAAGCTACTTTCATTTTTTGTGTGTATTTTAATTGAATTAATACTTAATGATACATAGGTATATTATAATTCCAATATAATATCATATATAATTTTAGTAACTCCATCCTTTATAAATTCGACGTATGGCATAAATGAGTCATATCATTTTGAGGGGGCGGTAATCCGCACTTCCTCAAATGAAATTATCAAAATTACCCATTATGAGAACCATAAAGGTATGCTATAAATGTGAAATAAATAATAATAGAAACAATATAAATATAATATATATCACATAAAAATGCAGTTTCATCTTAATGTCCACCATAAGAGGCGGTATGAGATAATTGAACAATCATCTTTTCGTGAGGCAGTAGTTTTGTCGTCCATAGAAACAGAATGTTTTTTCCCATTAGATGGAGGTGTTTGTAAGTTTAGATCGAATAATTATCATAAAAACAACCTATTATATTGAGGATACTGCTTTTTTTATAAGAAAAGTAATAAAAAAGAGTTTAGGGGGTTAGAGAAGTAAATTAAATGAAGAGAACTTTAGGGAAGATGTTACCTTAAAATTGGGTAACTCCCTTTGGTTTGATCCAAAAGGATTTCTTGAAGTTCCTTCTACCTAAGTTAAGGATTCTAACTAGAAGGTAGAGATCATTAGAGATTATTTGCATAGAGTTTGGATGAGCCAAGGGGCTTGAGAGGTGTGAGCAATGGGTTAGAGGTGAGGGCTTTTTATAGGGGGGGGAGGGGCTCTTTAGGAAACATTGAAAATATTTTTTTATTATATAATGATTTTCAGATTATAATGGCTCCAAAATGATTTATTTCTATGATAAAGTGGGTATGGGTCAAAATCCACAAAACAAATAGGTTTTATACAGGTTTAGGTCATCATATTAACCTTATCTTTTAGATTTAACTCTTAGTTAAATAGTTTGACATTTACCATGTCTCTTTGTATTTTTATATTATATGGTTAATAACCTTACTATAACAAGACAAGAGAACCACGATTGGTTCATTATTAATATATATAAACTTATCTAAGTCATTTTTTCGAACCTTATATTTTTAGGAATACTATATCAATTAATAATATAACATTTTTTTAAAAAACTCTTTTATATCAATTTTGACACTATTTGGTATTTTGTTTTTGTTAAATTTATAACAGCATTATTACTTCGAAAAAAATCATTTAATAAACTATAACAAGTCATATTATCCTAGAAAATTATCTTAATTCATCATAAGTATCAAAATACATTTATTTGGATATCTATAATATCAATTATTTTAATTTTTCATTAATAAGGTAATTACTTCATCATCATTATGTCATAAATAAATTTAATTTTTAAATTTATAAAGATTATAAATAAAATACCATTAAGTAGAAAATATTTTTATATTTATAATGAATATTTATATTCTAATTTATCTTATGTATAAATCTATGTTAAAAATGTTTTAATTAAGAAAACTTGAATTTAACAATTTTAACTCTTCTATAAATTAAATAATAATAAATGTCCTAATCTAATCCATGTAGACCAAAGAGGATCATATTTTATTTCTAAGGTTTTTTTTGTTCAAATTACACTTATCCAATAGAATTATGACATGTGCTAGGGTAATTATAATATCATTTTTACCTTTAATTAACCTATTTACTTTTAACTACGGTAAATAAACGTCAAAAGTTACTATTCACCAAAAATTATTTTCATCTTATTGAACCACATTTTACTTAATGATATCAACTGTGTGTCTCAGATTTTTGAAATTCAACTCACACGAGCTGTAAGATTATGTTTTATGCAAATTTTCAAAATGCTCTTAGGAGGTGGATAAAAGACGGTAAAAAATTCAATAAAATTTTATATATCTAAATTTATTATAAAATGACTCCAATGAATTACATTGAACTTATATAGACATTAGGTATCTATTTTTACCTAAAATATATTTAAGTAAATTAAATAATTATTTAAATAAAAAGTCAGTTTTTAACAATAACGCACGGTTTTTCACTATTCATCAAAAATTGCATGTTTTCAGAAAAATACCAAAACTTCACCCTAAGATAATTTTGATATTCTGAATCCAAAAATAAATTCCATTTTGAAAAATAAAATTTATAAAATTTTAAAAAGTGGCTATTACTATTCATAACGGCTAGTTTGATTGGTCATGGTGTGTTTGAACTCGAAGTTGTGTACAACGCAAGCTATTGTATTATTCAAACAGAAGTGTATCATGGAAGTTTGGGGTGTTACATTCTTCCCTCATTCAATTAATTTTTTATTACAATTTCAAATTGTTCTTCTAAAATAAAAGGTTTAAAATAAAAAAAATACCTTTTTGGAAAACCCAAATCAAAAATTGGGTTATTAAAATTTAGACTTAATAAGAGGGAAAGAGAAATGAAAATGTCACAAAAAAATTATGATCTCGATTAGGAGAACATTGGTGGAAATTAGAGACACATAATTGGATAAAAAACGTAAATATTTATAGGGAGTGATTGAGGTCATCAATCACAAACAAGTGTAAAATTGAGGACCTCAAAGTTTTCAATCTATGATGATTTAAAATATCATCGGTTCAACCAAACATAAGGTACTAGGATAAAACATTTTTGATTTTAATATCTCTTCCAAAGTGTTTAAGAATTAATTTCTTCATATAATAAGAGAAAAAAATACTAAACAAGTAGAGTTTCATCCTTTAACTAATTTCTACCACAAACTTATCTTTCACTCCAAAAGATAATAGAATTCAAAAATATTCGATTTATCCTAATCGTATAGGGTTCCAAAAATAATGAATTTATAATTCATTTGTCAGAATATTTAAAAAAACTACATTAAACAAACCAGGATATCACGTATTCCAGTGGTAAATGACCCACCATTGTCACTCTTCGGTTGCGGGTTCAAGTCTCGTGACCTTTTCAGATGCGACAGGTTGTCGTCTGACCTCCGGGTTGTCCTTTTTATGACAATACAAATAAATAATCTCAAATAATGATTTAATCTTTAAAATTGTATCCAATGTCAAACTTAATCGATTACAACCATTACACTTATCCAAAATACTTAATTCGAAACTCACAATCCAAAATTTATAAGAGAGGTAAGCATAATTAAGATCTCTTTTTTATACATAATAACATGTGAATACCTTCATCATGTATTCTCTTAAAACATGGTAACAACCTGAATTACCATAAAGAATTATTTATTAAATTAACACTCCATTATTCCTTATAGAATACTAGATATACTTCTTATATCCAAAAATGTCGTAAACTCCAACAATAATGGAATAAATGAACAATCAGTTTCAAATTAGTCAAGAATATCGAATATAATTTATCCAAATTAATCATATCTTATTCAAAAATCAGTACCTCTATATCAAAACCAGATTAAGGTTTATCTTTCATTCAACCATATATTTTCCAAAAAATTTAACTTGCTATTGAGTTACTTTTCTTATTATAATCTCAAATCCTTAATGAAATAGTATTGCAATACAATCCATATTTATTTCCATAATTCATATAACCAGTACATCATTGATACAACACTCAAATGAAATAATTCTTTAATAACAGCATTAGAACACAAGTCATTCCTCTTCATCTGTGGTAGTATCATAACTTGATTATTATCCAATAGCATCATTTGGGGCATACTATGATGATTTGAACATTGATTCTCATAGTGTCCCAACTCCTTGCAGATAAAGCATTGTACATTTGAAACCTTTTTCTTACCCTTACAATCACGTACTTGGTGCCCTTTTTCTCCACACTTATAACCAAATCCCATTCCCTTCAAGCATTTACCAAGGTGATTCTTTTCATTGTTATCACATGTGATAAAATCCTTCTTTCCCCTCTTCCCTTTATGCATCTTTCTCTCTACCATACTTTTCTTCTCTTTCTTCCCTTCAAATCCATAGGACTCAGAGAATCGTTTACTTATCTTATTAACACATGATACTATTTCTTCATATGTTGAGAATATGTGGGAGACTATTTTCCTTCTAAATGTTCACTTAATACCATGAAATATATTATCCTTATTACTCTTTTAATCATATGTATTGTTGGAGTTCTCATTACTTCTATTGGGCGCTATTTCTAGAAAATTGCATTCACCATATCAATTTATGAATCACAATTCATAATTCCAAAGTTTTAAAATACCTAACGTAAATTGAAAAGTTTATGGATATAATTCATAATAAAAAAATTATTTTCTTTGAGGAGGTATATAGTCATAAATCCTTCATAATGGTTTGTAAAGAAAATGTTATTTATCCAAAGCATATCCCCCAGTAGTGTCGTAACCAAGAGTGCAGCAAGGCCCGTTGTCGTGCACCAAGATACCCCAGGTCAAGCCCAAAACTCATTGTCGGAGTTTTCACTCCTAGGTATATCTGTGCCAGAGCTACCTCTACCTTCTTGTATCTAGACAGATATGTATTTCTTGAAAAATACAAAAAATCTCTACATTACCAAAATTCTAGGAAGTTCTCTATACTAATCCTCAAGGTCTATCTTAGGGTAATGTTCTCTAATCAAAGTTTATATATATCTATTTCCAAGGTTGTTGATAAACTTCCTCTTATACAAACTGTAACACCCCGACCCCAATTAGCCAAAGTCAGTGCATTATTTTAATACATTGGAATGATTACAAGGAATCAAATACTGAAGGACCGATCTGTTTATTAGTCTTGGAAAATAGATCATATACATGAACGTTGCATTACACTTTCTAACATACAACACAACATAAATAATCCTTTGAGAACTCCACTATTCCCTTTATCTTAACCTAGAATTTCAATCATAAAAACACTTCTTGGGATCCTGGGAAATAAAACATAATAAAGGGGTGAGCTCATATGCTCAGTAAGGGTAAATACGTTAGCAGGAGCTATAAACTTCTAAGAAAATATGTGTAATAAAAACAAGATCCTTTTTAAACATAAACTTGAACATAATATGGTAAAAATAAATCAAATATGACCATATAAACACGCACATGGATATTCTACTAGTGGAATAATCAATTGTAATTACTAGTTTCATAATGAGGGAATGTATAATTCCAGACATTCTGAAACATTTTGTCAAGGCCTCAGCCAAGACGTCTAAAATTGATTAAGCCCTCGTCTAAAACCATATATCAAATTGGGAAAGGCCTCGACCAATTCCACATATAATTGTATCTTTAACCAGGAATATTATACTAGTCGAATATTCCTCTGGTTAATTAATTTACATAGTCATTATAAGGAAAGTGCATATGATGGACTGTGTCAAGGCCTTGTGCCAAGACCTAGGGGATAACTGTAACTGGACCCCAACTTGGAGAGCCTCTGTAACCGAACTCCATCCTAGTGAGCCTATGTAACTGGACACCAACCCGGAGAGCCTCTGTAACCGGACTCCAACCCAGAGGTTCTGATGTAACCGGAACCCAACCAGGAGGGCATACTTTTACCGGTCCCCAACCTATAACATACTAGGTCCAATGAATTCCTCATATGAAAAGTTTGAAACATAACACAAACATTCGTATTAAAATATCATATAAAATTTTATCACTTTAACCATAAACCATGAATGGTATAAAAATAACACATCCAATATCAAATATTTCACAAAACCTTAAATAAAATATGGAAGATTTGTATAATAATAAAGAAACTTCAAACAAGTGTAAAATTTATCAAAGGATGTTGACATAGATGAAATCAAAACTATTTGAGAGAAATTTATCTTTCTATTTTGAAACCATTTAATAGTCATATAATTATAAAAGAAAACATTTATTTTGAAAATATTCTTATAATCTTGTAAGTGAAGCTTTGAAAATGTTATAACGACGGAAAATAACCGCACCCTCCGTATAAGTTAAAAAACATTCTTACCTTAATAAAGTCCCTTGTTTGGAAAACGACGCAAAGATTCCTTTCAAAACATTTTACAAAAAGTAAAACAAGGGGCTTGAGAGGTGTGAGTAATGGGTTAGAGGTGAGGTCTTTTTATAAGGGGGGAGGGGCTCTTTTGGAAACATTGAAAATATTATTTTATTATATAATGATTTTCTGTTTATAATGGCTCCAAAATGATTTATTTCGAGGCTAATGTGGGTATGGGTAGAAATCCACTCAACCAATAGGTTTTAGATAGGTTTAGGTCATCATATTACCCTTATCTTTTATATTTAACTCTTATTTAAATAGTTTGACATTTACCATGTCTCATTGTAATTTTATATTATATGGTTAATAACCCAACTATAAGAATCAAAGTGAATCCCAAGTGGTTAATTATTAATATATAAAAACATATCTATGTAATTTGTCCAAAACATAGATTTTTAGGAATACTATATCAATTAATAATATAATATTTGTTTTAAAAACTCTTTTATATCAATTTTGACACTATTTGGTATTTTGTTTTTGTTAAATTTATAACAGCATTATTATTTTGAAAAAGAAAATTCATTTAATCTACCCTAACATGTCATATTGACATAAAAAATTAGTTTAATTCATCAAAAGTATCAAAATACATTTATTTGGATATTTATAATATCTATTATTGTAATTTTTCATTAATAAAGTAATTACTGCATCATCATTATGTCGTAAATAAATTTAATTATTTAATGACTAAAAATTATAAATAAAATACCATTATGTAAAAAATATATTTATATTTCTAATGAATATTCATAGATTAATTTATCTTATGTATAACCCTATATTAAAAATGTTTTAGTTAAAAAAACCTGATTTTAACAGTTTTAACTCTTCTTTAAATTAAATAATAATAAATGTCCAAATCTAATTCAAGCGGACCAAAGAAGACCATATTTTATTTATAAGGTTGTTTTTTGTAAATTTACACTTATCCAATAGATTTAGGACATTTGTTAGGGTAATTATAATATCATTTTTACCTTTAATTACTCTATTTACTTTTAACCGTGGTAAATAAAAGTCAAAAGTTACTATTCACCAAAAATTATTTTAATCTTATTGAACCAAATTTTAATTACTGATATCAACTGTGTCTCTCGGATTTTTGAAATTCAACTCACAGAATCGGTAAAATTAAGTTTTATGCAAATTTTCAAATGCTCGTAGGAGGTGGGTAAAAGACGGTAAAATATTCAATAAAATTTTATATATCTAAACTTATTATAAAATGAATCTAATGAATTAAATTGAACATATATAGGTATTATGTATCTATTTTTAACTAAAATAAATTTAAATAAATTACATATTTATTTAAATAAAAAGTTGGTTTTTAACAATAACGCAGTGTTTCTCACTATTCATCAAAAATTGAAAGTTTTCAGAAAAATACCAAAAATTCACCTTAAGCTAATTTTGATATTCTGAATTCAAAAATGAAGTCCATTTTGAAAAATAAAATTTATAAAATTTCAAAAAGTGGGTATTACTATTCATAACGGCTAGTTTGTTTTTTCGTGGTGTGTTAGAACTCGAAGTTGCGTACAACGTAAGCTATTGTATTATTCAAAGAGAAGTGTATCGTGGAAGCTTGGGGTGTTACATATAATTTGAGGATAGGTTGTTTGATAAGGAAATTTTATGGTTTTTTTTAAACATATTGGGACCAAGGGAGTTTAAATAAATGAGAGAGGGGGTGTCCTTTTATAAGGGAGGGAAATGACTCAGTTGAATTACATAAAAGATTTAAATTTAATTAATGTATATCTTAATAATAATGATAATTAATATCCATGAATTATATTCAAAATTGGATATTATATATATTTATATATATAAATATAAAATTAAATTTAGATAGGTTTTGTTATTATTTAAACCTTATCTTTTTTTAACCCCTTAGATGACCAATTTTTATCTTAATTATCGCAAAAAAAAAGTAAAATCATAAAGGGTTACAATTTTACATATAAGGAAAAAGTTGGCTCATAAATGGACAAGGAATGATTTTTTTCGGCTAATTTTTACTATACTTGTCTTATTTCCATATTTATTTATTTTTATAAAATTTAATTAAATAATTATTTTAATAAAATATTATAATGTAATTTTTTAAACTACTCATTTGATTCAATTTTAAAGACATCATGATTATTATGAAATTAATATATAAAAAATTAAATCATCCCTAACATGTTATATATTTATAAAATTTTCTTGTAGAAAATAAAGTCACCAATATTTTTATTTTTAAAATTTAAAATTTCATTTATTTTATTTTATTGTTAATTAAATAGATATATTGTTGATGTTGTGTTGGAATCTAAATTAATTATTCAATCACTAAAAATTATAACTAAATAACCATGATAAATCTATGTAATTATTCTTTGAAATAAACATTTTTAACTGAACTTAACCTATTTTAATTCGTATATAAGATTTTTTTATATTCAAAATTTAAGAGATTGACATTTTTGAATTTTATTCACATAAAATAATATAATTTTCATTATCAAGGGAAAATGGTACCAAGATTATATATATCAGAAATTTTGACGAATATGATATAATTTAATATATATAATAATATAAATTCATGTTTTGGGTTCATTTTGAGACCTTATATCATGGTTTTAAACCTCACTTTCTCATTTTAACCTTATAGAGGTAACAAATAATTACTATTGTTAGTAGTCATAATGATCAAAAATAAAAGGGACCAATTTGAAAATTTCAATCCTCCTAATTCCATATGTGGTATCCATTATTTAATTTTTAATTTTTTCTAGTGAAATAAATAAATTATAATATTAATGTGTAAAACACAATGAAAAGTAAATTAAAAAGGCCTTTTCGGAATAAAATTTAACTTATATTAAAATCATGAATATTGCTGCTTCAGATGGAATTAGTTAAATTATTCTAAATAAAATGGATCTAATTTCTCTTTAAGACCAAATATAAAGTATAATTAGACCATTAAATGAAAATATTATTGAAAACAAATGACAATATTTGAAGAAACCTATTTTTCTAACTTATTTCTTAAAAATCAATCATTTTAAAAAAATCCTAAAATTTCACCCTAATGTAGTTTTTTTAAAATGAATCCAAATATGATATCATTTTTATCAAATAAAATTTTTAGAGGTGCTGAAAATTATTTATGTGATTCACATACAAAAGGAATTAATTATTTTTGATAAAAACATATTTTTTAAACAAAAAATATCATTACTAAAAATTAAGAAAAATTATATAAAGAATTACCTAATAAATTTTAATTTCGTAAAATATTTTTATAGGTATTTTATAATTCGGTTAATCCTATTCATACCTACCAATTTAATATCTATGTTTTAGCATATTATAGTTCATTTTAAACTCCCTTTTGTGTGTCAACAAAGCTATCTAACACTTACAATTTATTTAAAGAGAATCATATTCTAAAATATCAAGGTGTTATAGTATAGATACCATCCTTATTATAATATTATTAATACATAATTTTAATGATAAAAAATTAAAATCATTACATGAATAGTAAACCGAGGTTTAATATCTTGAGAAAAGTAGGACCATACACAACTTTTACAAAATAAAACATAAATATTTATTTAATTCCTTATTCTTTACCTTATTCTTTGCCCTTGAATTATCCTTAGCACATGTATTCACTTGAGGATATACATCAAAGAAAGGGGTTAGCTAAAATACTATTAAGAGGATAGATAAGAACATGAAACAATATAACATGTGTTTATCATAACCATAACATAATCATCATAATCAATATAGGAAGAATTATATAAAGTCATGGAATGTGGAAATGCATAAAAACGAAACATCATGTCTTAGTGGGCAACAACCACACATAATTTTGAACAAATATAGCATCATATTCATGAATATTTAACTTTTCTCATGAGATATATCAATTACCCAATGAATTGGAGGAGTATATAATTCCAGGTGCACCCATCACATCCTAAAATTAACATTAGGCTATATAATTTTCGGCACACCCGTCACATCATAATATTTATATTATCATGCATTCCACAAAGAACGTATATCAATTTTGGAAATTAAATAACCAATGAAAAATATTGGGTTTAATTTCATAAATCATACATTAATAAATATTTTGTTCCCAAATTAAAGAGGTAATAACATAGTTGATATAATAATCATCCACCTTGAGTGAAGAAGAAACGATCTCGAGAAGTAAATGGTGTGTTTTTTTTGAAAGAAGAGTCCTTTTAGAAAACATTTTGTTTGTAACAAACTCATGTAGGAAACTTTTATATCCCATAAAAGGTAATATAATGATGAATAAAAGTTTTTTAAGGAATATCCATAATAAAAAATGGGTGAAATAGGTAAATCCCTAATAAAGAGAGAAGGGTTCGAGAGTTCCCCATACCATGTGTCCAAAAGCTTCTTTCATGTTAATATCCAGTATAATTAAATTATATTCATTAATTAAAAATAAAAAACCTTTTAAACCTTAATTTTATTCATTAATATTCTATTAAGTTTATTTATGGTCTTTTTGATGAATTAAATAGTTTAATTTAATCATTCGAGAGCATTCGTTCTCATGGTTTTCATGATCGGTTTACTTGTATACATGAATGGAGATTTTTGTAAAATGTGGATAAATATCCAGAATTGTTATCATATGTTATTAATGATCTTACATAATAGTAAATTATCTTAAACATAATTTGGTTATATGGTATGAGTATGAATCATCAGATAAAGTTTATGATGACTGTTTTAAGTTAATTTTGGTGGTTTTTCAATCAACACGAACTCATTTTGTTTTATCATTTGGTATTATATAGATAAGTTAGTTCCTGAAGACAAAAAGGGTAATAATATAAACATTAAAATATGGTTTGAAAAAATTAATGGTTTTATTAACATCCTTGAAAGTGCATCACCCACGATGTCAGTAAATTGAAACATCACGAGTGATGATTTCATTTTTAGAATAAAAGAGAGAGAGAGAGAGAGATAAAAGAGTTTCTTGATTGATATTCCATTAAAATGATATAATTATTGTAAGTAAAACATACTAGAGTTATAATTACTTTTATAAATTATAATGTGAAGATAATAGAATAAAATGAAAAAAATTGAAAATAAATTAAATGAAAAAGGAAGATGATTTTTCCTCTTAAATCTATCCTCCTTGAGAACCTCCTTTGGGCTAAGATTTTGGTAGTTTTATGATACCAAAATCTCTTGTAAGTGGAGAAGGGGATAGATAAGGGGATTTGGAAATTTTTGTAAACAATCAATGATTTATAGGTGTGAGGAAAAGTGGGGTGATGGGTAGTCTTTATAGTGGATGAGAGGGGCGTTTCACATTATTACATTCATTATTTTTCTATTTTGGCCTGAGACTATGAATAGATTGAGAATTATCAATAAAAATATTAAAATAATGAAGGGGTGTTAGATATTATGGTTCTTACATCATTGATGACTTAATGAATAGTATATTTAACTTATAATGTATATTTACCGTAAATTATCATATTTCACTATTCACCAAAAATTCAATTATTTCGGAAAAAATCCCAAAAAAATCACCCTAACACTTTTTTGATGTGTAGAATTCAAAAATGAACTCCATTTCATGAAAATAAAATTCTAAATATGAGTAATTTAATGTTTAGTAAAAATCATCTTTTACTTGAAAAATACATTTTTTAAAATTATAACTAATTTTATGAAACTTTGGAAAATTATCTAAGGTCTCGTAAAATTATATTAAAATCATAAGATATTGAAATATTATTTTATGAATATATTTTATTAAAATATGTTTTCTTTGAAATTATTAAATTAATCATAAAATTGGAAATAAATATTTATGACCTCCAAAAATGACAACACTAAATTAATAATTTGAAAAACATTTATTTACATAGACTATGATATAATAATATCATATTTAAACTTATAAGATTATGAAATTTTAGTTATACATTAATTGGTAAGGTTACTATTCATCTGGATGATTCACTATTCATAAAGATTATATTATTATTCCTAAGGTCAAGTTACAATTTATTCGGTATTGGTTTCTTACTTATAGAAATACTTATTTTTTCCTTAATTCCTCATTTATAAAGTATTTAATATGGTATATAAGTTATTTTATGGTTTTACACTATATGAAATTATTATAAAGAGGAGAAATTTCAATGGTAAAATTTTGGGTCGTTACATTCTTCCCCCCTTTTCAAATTTCTCCCTGAAAATTTCATTTTACATAAATAGTTGAGGGTACTTCTCCTTCATCACCTTTTTCAGTTCCTAAGTTTCTTCTCCATAATTATGGATCCTCCACAAAACTTGGATAAGGTGGGTTTTCTTTTGGTGTAGAACCTTATCTCTCTGGTTCAGAACCATTACCAGCTGCTCCTTATAAGAGGTATCATCTTCTAATTGTACCACATCTTTGTTCAGTACATGTGAGGGATCTAGTATATACTTCCTCAGGATTAATATGTGAAACAAATCATGAGCATGATACATATTCGGTGGTAGTAAATTTTGATATTCCACGTCTCCAATGAGATCAAGGATCTCAAAGCTACCAATTTACCTTGGCATTGGCTTCCCTTTCTTTCCAAAACAACATGACTCTATTCCTTGGTGATATTCGAAGGAAGAAATTATCTCAAACATCGAAATATAAGTCCCTTCGATGGTTTTCAACATAGCTATTTTTATTACTCTAAGAATCTTTGATATGTTGATGGATGTGTTGAACCTTCTCTATCATCTCTTGTTCAAGATCAGGTCCATGTAGCTTTCTTTCAACATCTTTATCCCAACATGTTGGAGTTATATATCGCTTTCTATATAGAGCTTCATACCAATCCATCTGAATACTTGAGTGGAAGATATTATTGTATGAGAAATCAACCAATGGGAAATGTTGATACCATAAACTTTTGAATTCTAAAGAGTATGCTCTTAGCATATCTTCAAGAAACTGAATAGTCTTTTCATATTGGCCATCATTTTGGAGGTGATCACCCATGAATAAATTTAATTCAGTATGCAAACCATGTAAAAGACTCCTCCAAAATTTAGATGTGAACTTAGGATCTTGATAATATAAAATAAGGATTGGAACCCCATACAGTCTCACCACTTCCTTCACATATATATTAGCAAGTTTTTCAAGTGAGAGATCTTCATGAATATTAATAAAGTGGGCAGTCTTGGTGAGTCAGTCCACCACAACCCATATCACATTATTTCCTTTAGATGTCTTTGGGAGACCCATGACAAAGTCCACAGTGGCATTACCCCATTTTCACATGGTTATAGGCAATGGTTTCATAATACCTTTGGACTCCTTTAACTTTTATTGTACTTATTGACATATCAAGAACCTTGAGATATACTTAGAAATATCCTTCATCATTTTTTCCCATTAGAATTTTTCTTAGAGATCATGGTACATTTTGATACTCCCAAGATGGATAGAAAAAGTTGATTAATGTACATTATCCAATAGTTTCTTCTTTTTCCCAGGTGATTAAGTCACATAGAGACTCATTCCAAACCAAATGACACCATCATTATCGATATGGAACTCTTGCAGTTCCATTTCCTTTAGTACATTCACCTTCTTTTGTAACTCCAGATAATCCCTTTGTGAAACTTTAATCTTATCTTGGATATATGGATGGGAAATAATTTTTTGAAAGTTAGGTTTTATTCCCCGTCATTATGATTTTTAAATCCATCCTTTTTATTTCCATCAATATAGGGTCTTTCTTAATCCGCAACATGGATAGAGTAACAGGTTATTTTCTACTAAGAGCATCAGCTATATTATTTATCCGGTCAGGGTGATAGTGAATAGAGGAATCATAGTATTTGATTATATATATCTTTATCCTTTGATGCATGTTGAGTTACATTTATTTAAATATCTACTTTAGGATATTATTATCAGTATATATGTCACACTTCTGACTATAGTGGTATTGCCTCTAGATTCTCAAGGAAAAATCACAGCTGATAGCTTCAGATCATGCGTCGAGTAGTTCTTCCCATTAATCTTCAACTACTATGAGGCATAGACTATCAATTTATATTTTTGTATGAGTAAATAACCCAATCCTTTCTTGGAAGCATCACTATATATCAAAAAATATTCTCTACTTTTCAGTAATACAGGTATCGGTGGAGTGATCATCCTTCTCTTTAGCTCCTTAAATCTTTCATCACATTCGTCCATTCATTCATATTTTACCCATTTCCTTGTTAACTTAGTTAGTGGGCTAGACAATATTGAGATATTTCTCACAAAATTTGGATAGTACCCATCTAATCTAAGAAAACTATGGATTTCTATGACACTAGAGGGTTTGGGCCATTTCTTAGTTGCCTTTGTTTTTGAAGGGTCCATAGAAATTCCCTCACTTGTGATCACATGTCTCAAAAATGAGACTTTCTACATCCAAAACCCACACTTTATGAACATGGTGTACAAATTATTCTTCTTTGATGTCACCATCACATGACTTAAATGTTCTCCATGTTCCTATTTACTCTTAGAGTAGATCATAATATCCCTGATAAGCTGCCACACCATGACTTTTATATTTATTTTATTTTATTATTTCTTAGTTTCAGGTTATCTCACAAAGGTTTGGGTTGAGTCCCAATTTAATTTTTTTTGATGTTTTATGTTTTAGGTGGGTTTTAGACTGGTGCACGGGCACCGTATGGTTAGTGGTAATCGTGCAGTCACCCCGGTGCTTGCGCAGGTACCCAAGTGGTCTGGAATGAGGCGCGCAACTTGCACGTGGTTTATTAAGTTGTGCAATGAGTGCGAAGTGACCCGGTTTTCAGAATAAGTTAAATAAACAGATTAAAATTTTAATGAAAATAATGTTCATTAATAATAATAATATGTTTTTGTTTTTATTATTATGATTATTATTAAGAAAATTAAACATTTTTATGATATTATTATTCTTTATATATTATAATAATTAATATTATCTGTAATCCTATTATTATTGTTATTTATGTTATTATTATTATTATTATTTTTTGTTTTATTTTTATAATTATAGTTATTTTATTAAAATGAAAAAAAGTCTAACCCTAGCTACCCAATCTCATCCCCCCCCCATTCTCTCTATGCAGCAGTGCTCCCTACGCGAGTCACCTCCTCCCGATCTCACCTCCCTATGCGATCTAGCTACACCAAGGCCCTCCCTCTACCTTGCGCTGACCGGCCTCCCTGATCTCCCCCTCTAGCTCACCCAATAATCCAACTGACCATCCGCCTTACACTGACCCGCCTCCCTACTCACCCCCTCCGGCTAACCCAGCTGGCCACCCATCCTAGCAGCTCCACCACCCGGCTTGTAGAGCGACATGCCACCCTGAGCCACCTCCTTGCACTGGCTCCAGTAGACCCCGCACCCCTGCCACATTCCTGCCTCCCTAGCATCGGCCTACCCTCACCTCACGCCTCCAATCCATCGCATGCCCTCAAACAGGCCGCATGCCCTTCTTGACCATGCGACTCCCCCTGCCAGTGACTTTTCGAGTGCCCTACAGCTCCTCATCATCCTTCTGAGGCAGAATGACCTGCCCCGTCGGGTCCAGTTCCATCTTCATTCGTGCGACCAGTCACGCGCGCGTCTTGTCCTCAACTAGGCATGCGAAAAATGCCTACCTGCAAAGGTGAGAAGTTTGGATTCACATCGTTTCACCTACACCAGTGTCGAAGAATGTTTTTCATCATTCATTCATTAGATTATTTGAAGTTATTTTTTGGGTGTTTTTAGATACTTTGTGTTTTTTGAGGCATGTTGGTGAGTTAAACCTGTTATGCCTCAGTCATCGGCTCATTGGTACTTATGTGCAAGCGTGATGTGAGTCGTATCATCATGATTGACTTATGAGTCGAGTTTGGTCCATGGTGGATTATTTTACCTTCCGCTAAAGATTTGTTGCATCCTCTCTTGGTCTAAGGTTTTTGTTTCCTTGGTTTTCCTTTCCGAAGTAATTTATTTGATGCTTGGTCTTTTTGATAAAATTTTTTATATAGTCTGCACACTGTTAATGCATGTAATTTGATTGTTATGGTGTTTTATAGTGGTTGGATTTTCAAAAGATAGTTTTGAATCAATTATTTATTTGTGCATATACACTTGAACTTGTTTTAATAAAATTATGGACATGTTTGACACGTTTTATAAAATAAAAAAAATACTAAATTTTAAAAATGATTGTTTGGTAAGATCTTGGGAAAGTGGAGTTGGACATGACATTAGAAACATTTTGGAAATGTCTTTGGTAAGTGTATTTTGGGTAAATTTGATTTAGTGTGTGGACCTTAAGGAATGTGTGTTTGGTTGGTTGTTTGAAAATGGTTTTGGGTGTGCGTTTGGCGTAAGGGATTTTTGGCACATTTCTGAAAGTGGCATGTTTTACTCAAAGAAGGAATAAAAAATGGTTTAAAGGCCCGTTTTATATAGTATACTTGGAAATGGTTTTAGAAATGATTTGGAATGATTTTGGAAAATGTATTTGGGTGTTTAAACTTGAAAACCCATGTGGCATTGTACTTATAAAGATGATTTTTTGTGATGATTTTTAAAAAGAATGTGATTTGGAAAATGTGAATGCCCGGTTAGCAACATAAGGTGTTTTGAAAGATGGTTTGAATGATTATGTAATGTAGTGGCCCGGTTGGAACTTTGTTAATGTGAAATGATTGAATGTGTATTTTGGGGCTCTCCTGTCTAGGGTAATCCTTTATGGGTGATCACACAGTAAGCGTCCGTGTTTCGGGTTGGCAAGTGTGGTGAGATAAGTCATGCATGCGAGGACCTTCCTACTTAAATAGTATTACTATCACCATGGGTTCCTAGGTGTCTTTTAGATGATCGAGTGATGGTTTCTGATCATCCCCAATTAGACGGGTTGGAACCCCCTGGATTGGTTGTTAGGTCAGGTGAGCTTTGCCACTGGATTGGTCAGTTATAGGGCGGCATGCTGGTTATAGACTTAGGGGCTTCACTATACACAGAAAGGTGGTTCCGAAACAAGTGTGTCTAGGGGTCTTCTAGGGAGGTTTAGGATCACCCATGGTTACTATATTATTTACATTTCTTTTTTACTTTCTATTGAACTAGTTTATTTTTAGTTTTCACTTTTTACTTGTTTTACTCTAGCCCGTATTTGATATATTTTGTTTTTGATTTTATTCATAAAATGTAAAATGATTTTGAAAATGGTTTGTAGGGTGTGGTGGGTTTTCTTAAATGGGAAAAACATGTTTCTTAATTTAAAATGTGAAAACCCTACTTTAATATTTTTATTTCAAACTTGTGTCATTGGATTGTTTTGGGAATGGGAATTCTTGGATTCCGTGGAAATATTTGGCATCCCTAGTGAGCATCTCAGTTCTCATGCCTATCATATTTTTTTAGTTGTATGATTTATTCTTGTTCAGGTTCTTGGTTTATCTACTCAGTGTTGGATCAGGCATGAGTCTGAGTTGGGTGGTGACCTAGAGGGTCACAAGGAGGTATGTTCAGTTTTATTTTCTTCCGCTGCTAGTCTTTTTTATTTCTTTGTCATCATTTTTGTTTATTTGTTTATCTATTTGGGACAAATCATTCTTAGTGGTAAAATTGTGATGCCTGGCACTAGTTGCCAGCCCGTGGGGATCAGGAACGCCCCTCGGGCCATGTCGCGGGCTGCATCGGGTGACCACTTCAGGGTAGACCTAGGTTGGTTCATGAAAAATGGTATCGGAGGGTAGATTTTGTTATTTGGGGTGTCCGATAGATGGATATTAGGACTTTCGAGACTCGAGAGGTAGGTACGGGAAGGATTTCATGAACCCACACCCATTCCGAACCTCGAGTCTCCAAGGGTAGTCCAATAATTGATTCCTTGTTTTTTTCTGGTTCGATTTATATTGACGGATGACAATAGAGGTAAGCTGATGTTACATCATTATTTTACATGGGGAAGTGACCCATGTGGAGTCTGAGTACATGGTTTAAGTTCCTCCATGTTTTTGACACTTAATTAGGGCATGTCCCCAACCATGTCTCTAGGTTAAGCGTAACTACTAGTCCTTCGGTCTGGTAGTTTGATGTAAGCTGAGTGTCGTCTTGGTTCTGATTGATATAAGTGCACTTTTGAAAATAAAAATGGGTTTTTCAAATGAGAATGATTCCTTTTAAATGGATTTAGATTTGTGAAATGTATTATTAAAATTGAAATATCTTTGTCTAAAAATCCGGTGTTTGCTTGGAACTAGTAGAGATATGGTTTGGGTGGAACCATGGGTACTATTTATGAACATTTTCACATGTGAGGTAATGAATGGGAAGTGTGTGTTGGTGCATATGGATGAAAGTGGATGAAGACATGTGCAACGGTTCATGAGATTATAGGGGTGTGCACTTGGTATTAAAGGCTTGAATTTGTTTTTCTAAATTGATTTTAAAAAGGTAAAATTATTTTTGTAAATTCAATTTGGTTTGAAATGTGGGTTTGGTATTCAAAAAGTGGCCTTGAAAGAATGTGGTTTTGAAATTTATAATGGGAAGGGGATTTTGAAAGAGGAATTTTTGAGTTGTGTTTTTTTTTGCTTGTTTCTTTTGAGCTAACTATTTTGGTTGAAGGTGATTTCTTTGATGTTGCTTCAGATTGATATCATTTTTGGATCTATGTTTTATATGTTGTTTAGAAAATGACACCCAGAAAGGTCATAAAGGTTTCTGATAAGTCATACCCAATTTTTGGTCCTTCTCGAACATTACCTATCCTTCACGGTGATCGGGGTCCGTTAGAGGTAGTAGATTTGATTGAAGAGGTTAAGCGTGTCTTGAGGGTATTGGGAACTCCTGAAGCTGTTAGAGTGCCTACTATTTTGGGTCTATTTGAAGATATGGCTTTAGAAAAATGGGAATTGGTTTCCCCACCATAACTGCAAGTTGAGATGATGTGGGATGTATTTAAATCTGTGTTCGTCCAATGGTATATACCTGAAGAGGTGAAGATGAAAAAAAAGGGAAGAAATCATGTGTATTAAACAAGGAAAACAGACGGTGAAGACTTATGTTGACCATTTCAAAGAGCTTGTGTCCTTTTCTCCAGAAGTAGAGTTGCAAGAATTGATAATGACTCCCCTCCTCATCGGGGGTCTTCATCCAAAGATTAATGAGCACGTACTCATTTCTAAGGAACATCATTTCAAGAAGCTAGTGGATGAGGTGTTTCTAGATGAGATGGTCTCTGGAGTACAGGTGTTTGGAAATCTAATGAATCTAATTGCTCGTGAAGGTTCCCCATCTGGTGAACAGGGTGTGCCAAAGGGACTTGTTTCTAAAGAGTTTTCTGCAGTGGTTCTGGCTTCTAGTTTGTCGGAAATTTTAGTGGTGTGCCACCAGTGTGGCCATTTTAGGCACGTGAAGCCGTCATATGGCATACCTCCAAAGAAGTTTCATCGTTGTGGATGTCTGGGGCACTTGGAGAAGATTTGCAGGAAGTGTCACCTGAAAAAGACGTTGTGACCAGAGGAATTCTAGTGTCTGACTATGAGGCAAAAGATGTTTCATACATCAGAATCCCAGCCATAGGTCTTGGGGTGAAGCTCGCACACAGTCTGGAGTTATCAGGTGTGTGAAGCCTCGGTTCAGGTTTTGTGTTCCATGTTGATGGTGGAACATTTAAAGTGTTTTCATTCTTGTTTTTCTGCTATTATAGTTTTTAATTTGTTGTAAGTTCATAGTTTCATTGTGTAGTTACAATGGACATTTTCTATTGTAATCCAAACAGTCTCATTTGTCTGATTATGGTTTTCCCAATCGTATGTTTTTCTTAAAGTGTGTTTAGACCTTGTGTGGGTTAATCTCAGTTTGGATGTGTTCGTTTGGAGATTTAGGGGCCTATGGATGGATTGATGTTGTGGTTATTCTCGAGTTCACTGCTTCGGTTAAGTTCTTCTCAGGAGTTTTTATCTAGTGTCCGGGCTTTCTTGGGTCTGAGTTGAGAATTTCAAGTTTCAGTGGAGGCGTTTTCCACTCATTCTATAAAGTTATCTTGGATCGTTTGGGAGTTCCCGTGTTGGACCCCTTCCTAAGGTGATATGTTTTAGTGTTAAATCTTCGTACTAGTTGAGTTCTTGTGTTGGGGAGAACCCTCTCGTGTTCTACCATTCTCTTGTGTTATGGTCTCTTTTGGTTTCTTTCGGGCATGGTTTCTTTTCTTATTTGTTCATTTGGGTGACTTTTTGGGGGTATAAAGTGTCTATGGTAGGTAGAATTGTCACACCATGACATTTATTTTTATTTTATTATATTTTTTCTTCGTTTTGTGTTCTTGTGCCGAGGTTTGGGTTGAGTCCCATTTTTTTTGATGTTTGATGTTTTTGGTGGGTTTCAAACCAGTGCATGTGCACCGCATGGTTAGTGGTAAATGTGTGTTTTCCCCAGTGCTTGTGCAGGTACCCAAGTGGTCTGGAATGAGGTGTGAAACTTGTGCACAGTTTATTATGTCGTGCGACGAGCGCGCAGTGACCCAGTTTTATAAATTAGTTAAATAAATGGATTAAAATTATAAAGAAAATAATTTTAGATAATAATAATAATAATATATTTTTATTTTTATTATTATGCTGATAATTATTAAGAAAAATAAATTCCTTTATGATATTATTATTCTTTATATATTATTATTATTATTATAATTATTATTATTAATTGTAATACTGTTATTATTGTTATTTGTGTAATTATTATTATTATTATTAGTTTTGTTATTATAATTATAGTTATTTTATTAAAATGAAAAAAAAATTCTAACCCTAGCTACCCAATCCCATCACCCCCCTTTTCCCTCTACACACTGGATCTCCCTGCGCGAGTCACCTCATCCCAGTATCCCATCCCTGCATGATCTAGTTGCACCCAATCTCTCCTTCCGATTTGCACCAACCTGCCTCCCTGCTCACCCCCTCAGGCTCGCCCAGTAACCGAGCCGGCCTCCCATCCCGATAGCTCCGCCACCCGGCCTGTAGCGCGACCTGCCACCCCAAGCCGCCTCCCTGCACTGGCTCCAGTAGACCCTACACCCCCTACTGCGTTCTGGCCTCCCCAATGTCGACCTTCCCTCACCTCACGCCTTCCGACCCATCGCATGACCTCCGAACAGCCGCACGCCCTTGCCGGCCATGTGCCACCCTTCCCGGCCACGCCTCCTCCCCCCTACCAGTGACTTTTCCGGCGCCCCGCATCTCCTCTCCATCCTTCCGAGGTGGAATGACCAGACCCGTTGGCTCCCATTCCATCTTCATTTTCCTGACCAGCCTCCCGCACGCCTTTTCCTCAACTGGGCACGTGAAAAAAACCCACCTCCAAAGGCGAGCAGTTTTGGATTCGTGTCGTTTCACCTGCACTAGTTTCGAGGCAAGTTTTTCTTCGTTTATTCATTGGATTATTTGAAATTGGTATTTTGGTGTTTTTAGATACTTTTCATTTGTTACAGCATGTTGGTGAGGTAAACCTATGATGTCGCTGCCATTAGCTCATGGGTACTTATGCACAAGTGTGATACGAGTCGCATCATCATGATTGAGATGTGAGTCGATTTTGGTCCACAGGGGATTATTTGACCTTCTACTAAAGCATTGTTACATATGCTCTTGGTTTGAGGTAGGTGTTTCCTTGTTTTTCCTTCTTGAAGACATTTATTTGATGCTTGGGCATTTAAAAAAAATTATATAGCCTAAACACTGGTAATGCGTGTCATTTGATTATTATGGTGTTTTATGGTGGTTTTATTTTCTAAAGATAGTTTTGAATCAATTCTTTATTTGTGAATATACACATTCACTTGTTTCAATAAATTTATGGACATGTTTGACACATTTTATAAAATAGAACATTTTTTTACTAAATTTTAAAAATTCTCATTTGGTAAGCTCTTGGGAAAGTAGAGTTTCACATGACTTTAGAAACATCTTGGAAATGTCCTTGGTAAGTTTATTTTGAGTAAATTTGATTTAGTGCATGCACCTTAAGGAACATGTGTTTGGTTGGATGTTTGAAAATGTTTTTGGGTGTGTGTTTGATGTAAGGGATTTTTGGAACATTTTATAAAGTGACATGTTTTACTCAAATCTGGAGTGAAAAATGGTTTAAAAGACCATTTGATATAGTATACATGGAAATGGTTTTAGAAATGAATTGGAATAATTTTGGTAAATGTATTTGGGTGTGTAAAATTGAAATCCCATGTGGCGTTGTACTTCTAAAGGTGATGTTTTGTGGTGATTTTTGAAAAGAATGTGATTCATAAAATGTGAATGCCCGGTTAGAAACTTAAGGTGTTTTCAAAGATGGTTTGAATACTTATTTGATGTGATGGCCAAGTTGGCACATTGTTAATGTGAAATGATTGAATCTGTATTTGGGGGTGCTCCTGTCTAGGGTAACACTTTATGGGTGAACGCACAGGAAGAGTCCGTTTTTGGGGTAAATAGGTTTGGTGAGATGAGTCACGTGTGTGAGGGACATCCTACTTACATAGTATTATTATAACCACCATGGGTTCTTCGGCATCTTTTAGATGATTGAGTGGCGGTTGCTGATCAACCCCGATTAGACAGGTTGGTACCCCCTAGATTGGTTGTTAGGCTAGGAATGCTTTGCCACTGGATTGTTCAGTTATTGGGCGGCCAATTGGTTATAGACATAGGGGCTTTACCATACGCCGAAAGGTGGTTCTAAACTGATGGCATCCAGGGGTCTTCTAGGGATGTTTAGGATCACCCATGGTTACTGGATTATTTTCATTGCTTGTTTACTTTCTGTAGCACTTGTTTATTTTCAGTTTTCACTTTTTACTTGTTTTACTATAGCCTAGATTTGGTATATTTTGTTTTGTATTTTATTCATAAAATGTAAAATGATTTTGAAAATGGTATGTAGCGTGTTTTTGGGTTTTTTAAATTGGAAAACATGTTTCTTAATTTAAAATTTGAAAAACCTACTTTTATATTTGTATTTCAAACTTGTGTCATTGGATTGTTTTGGGAAAGGGAATGCTTGGATTCCATCGGTATATTTAGAATCCCTACTAAGAATGTTGGTGCTCACGCCTATCATATTATTTCAATTATAGGTTCAGTTCTTGTTCAGGTTCCTGGTTCAGATGCTCAGGTTTGGAGCAGGCTTGAGTCTGAGTTGGGTGGTGACCTAGAGGGTTAGAAAGAGGTATGTTCAGTTTTATTTCCTTTTGCTGCTAGTTTTTTTTAACGTCAGTTTTGTTAATCTGTTTATCTCTTTGGGAAAAACACTTCTCAGGGGTTAAATTGTGATTCTCGTCACTGTTTTCCAGCCTGTGGGGATCAGGAACGCCCCTCAGGCCATGTCATGGTCCAACTCGGGTGACCAGTTCAGGGTTAACCCGGTTCGGTTTGTGGCATAAGCACAACCAAAAATTTGTCGAGGTAATGTCCCAACAATATATTTATAAAATTCATGAATATTTATGGGGAATTAGTATGTCTAAAGGGAATCACCAAAAAAATTTAGTGCCCATACCTTGTATGGAAGGTAGTCCTCTTAATGTCTTCCTTATTCACTTTTAGTTGATGATATCCAAAATGAAGATCTACCTTTGAGATCAACTAATCTCTTCGTAACTTATCGAACAAGTCATTAATCCATGGATGAGGATAGTTTTTCTTTATAGTGATCTTTTTGAGTTCCCGATAATCGATACACACATGAATTGATCCATACTTCTTATTGACAAAGAGCATTGGTGAAACCCAAGCTGATGCACTAGGGTATATGAGACCTTTGTCCAAATTCTCTTGCAACTCCTTCTTTAACTCCTACAATTTGATAGGATACATACTATAGGAACACTTTGATATGGGAGTAGATATGGGTATGATATGTATTGAGAACTCTACCTCACTATCTGAGGGAAGACTGAGTAACTCTTTTGGAAATACATCACTATAGTCCATCATGATGGGAATTAACCCTATGTTGATAACATCCTTTGACTCAACTATTTGAGCGAGGTGTGCTTATTTACAGGGATTCAACACCCACACCATTGAAGGATTTTAAAAAGGATACTCATGTCCTTCCTTGAATTTTTAGTGGAGTATTCAATGGTTTGAAATATTAAATGATATTCCCTTTTCCTGACAGTTGATATGTTCTCTATATTACAAGAGCCAATCCATCCCTAGTATAGCATCAAATTTCACCAAGGTAATTATTACAATATTCATGGGAAGAATCTTCCCAAATATTCCAATAAATTAAGAGTCCAACACTTGGGTTGAAATGATTTCACATCTAGGTGTCTTTACATATATTTTTACTTCAAGGTTCCATGGATTTGATTCAATAGTTATAGAAAACTTTCAAGATATAAAGGAAGTCACATAACCATAATCAAATAAAAAAATTTACATTACTTAGTCAATAGGAAATCAACTTTGTAAGACTCTATTTTCTTGATCCACTTCATCAATAGTGATGGAATAATTCTTGCCTTTCTACTTTGGATTTGGTGGCTGCTGACTCTGATTACCCTCAAGAACTAGAGGTTTAGTGCATTGGCTCACATAGTGACCTTGATCCCTACATTTTTAGCACTTGACCATGGGTGTTTATCTTCTTTAATCCATCACAATATCCTAATTTCTCATATATTTTTCTCAATCATGGATTTGGTGTCCTTATCTCCCAAAATGAAAGAATTTACCTATCCCTTTGAGGTAGTTTCCATGAGGCTTCTTCTCACATTTTTGACATATTGGTGGTTTTGTATTCTTTCCACCTTTGTCATGAGATCCTCTAGCTTGAAACTCCTTATTTCATTTCTTATCACCATAGACATAAGACCATTTTGTAAAATCCATATCCACTTTGAGAGAATATTGAATAAATTCTCCCTAACTCTAAATGTATCTAATTTCAAGATCCTTTTGAGGGTGTAGTTTTAAACCGAAAAATAGTCTTATGATTTCTCTATCATTATTGATAACAAAACCCAAATAATACCATGAAAGCCTTGTGAAATTTACTTTGAAAGACCTGAAAGACTCTCCTTCTTTTTTTTCTTCAACTCTATGAATGCTATATCCTTCTTTTTTAAATGATTTTGAGGGAAATACTTTTTAAGAAACAATCTCTTAAAGTCTTCTCACTGTATTGATTCTATTTCATCCTTCGGCATGGTGTTCTTAATCAATACCCACCATTGAATGACCTCTCCATCTATACAATAAATATCCATAGTCACCTTTTCCCCCTAAAAATAGTGAAGAACAAAAAATACCTTCACCATTTAGTTGACCCACTACTCCACGACTAGTGGATCAGAATATACACTAAACATATGTGGTCATTTTCTTATAAAACAGTTGATATCCAAGTTCTCCATCTTAAGTGAAGGTAGATATTCCACATTATTTAGGTTATTATTCATAATTTGAGATAGTGTGGTAAATAATCCACATGAAATTTTTAACTCCACTACCAAAGTATTGGGGATCTCATTTGGGAAATCACTATATTGTCCCTCGCTTGGGTTCTTGTCCCGATTTCTCTTACTTCCCACCATTTTCTAAAATAAAAAATGTTATAATAAATCATAATTCAGCAAGTAATACATGATTTATCAATTTGTAAAATTAACTCTAAAGGAATATCTTATGGGATACCTATGTTTAGCATTTTCCAAAACAATGCTTCTTGGGTCCGTACTTATACTTAGTCTCATACTAAATTTTTTCACTACGGTTCTATAATCCTAATTCCCAAATTAACTAAGCCATTCTCTGATACCAACTACAGCAACCGTACTTCTTCTTAAATTATTAATACATCATATTAATGATTGAAAACATAAAAGCATTACATGACCTTGATTTAATGTTTTAATTTCTTGGGTAAATTAGGACCATACATAGCATTTAAAAATAAAATATAAAAAATTATTTATTTTCTTATTCACTTGCTTCTTATTGGCCATTTAATTCTTCTTAGTACAAGTAGTCACTAGAGGATATACATCAAAGAAAGTGGTCACATAAAATCCTAGTAATAGAATAGATAAGAACATAAAACAACATAACATGGGGTGAGAATAACCATAAAATCATAATAATAATTATGATAGGAATAATTAGATGAAGTCATGAAATGTTGCAATGCATAAAAATGAAACATCATGTCTTAGTGGTCAAATACAACACATAGTTGTTAGGCAAGATATCATAATGTTCATGAATATTTCACCTTTTCCTGAGATATATCATATTACCCAATGAATTAGAGTGCAATATAATTATAAACGCATCTGTCACATAATAACATTTACATAGAGCTATATAATTCCGTGTACACCCATTACATTATAACGTTTACATTATCATCCATGCCACATAGAATGAATATTAATATTGGACCTAAAATAAACCATTAAAACGAATTGGTTTCATTTCACAAATAATACATTCAAAAACATTTATTTCCCAAATGAAATAGGCAATAACATACATGATATAAGAATTATCCACCTTTAGTGTAGAAGAAATGATCTGAAGAAGTAAAAGGTTCTTTTGGAAAGAAGAGTTCTTCTGGAAAACATCGTGTTTGTCATAAACTAAATTATAAAACATTTATATCTCATAAAAGGTAAAATAGTGATGAATAAATTATATTTAAGGAATATTCATTCTGAAAATGGGGTGAAATCGGGAAAACCCAAATAAAGAGAGTTGGGTTTGAGAATTCCCCTAACATTATGTCTAAAAGATTTCATCACATTAATATCCTATCTAATCACATTAGATTCATTAATTAAAAAATAAAAAAACCATTTTAACATGAATTTTATTCATTAAGGTTTTCTTAAGTTCATTTATGGGAATTTTTATGAGTTATAGAGTTTAATTTCATTGTTCATGAGCATTCATGTCCATGGTTTTTATGATCGGTTCACTTGTATACATGAATGGAAGTTTGTGTAAAATGTGGATAAATATCCATAATTTTTATTATATGTTAGAAATATTCTTACATAAGTTTAAATGATCTTATAAATAATTTGGTTATATGGTATGAGGATGAGTCATTAGATAAAAGTTAATGATGATTGTTTTAGGTTAATTTTGGATGTTTTTCGATCACAACAAACTTGTTTTGTTTTATCATTTAGTATTATATAACTATGTTAGTTACAAATGATAAATATGAACATAACACAAATTTTAGAATCTTTTTTCCACTATTTAATGGTTTTCTTAACTTCCTTGGATTTTTTTCACCCACAAGATGGGAAATTGACACATCATGGGTAAGGATTTTATTTTCAGAATAAGAGAGAGAGAGAAAGGAGTTTGATGGTGGATCTTTCATTAAAAAGATAGAATTATATTTTATCAAATAGAATGTATTAGTAATTCCTTTTTTTAAAAGATAAGTTGTAGAGAATATAATAAAATAAATGAAATTGAAAAGAAAATAATTGAAAAATAAAGATGATTTTACCACTAAAATCTCTCCTCCTTGAGAACCCTGTTAGGGAAAATGTTTTCGTATTTTGATGAGACTAAGAGCTACTGGATGTGTGGAAGGTTCCTGGAAATGGTATTGGACTGAATTTGGGAAAGTCTTAAAGCTTAAGAGGTGTGTAGAAAATAGGTGGTGAGGGGTGGTATTTATAGTAGAGGAGAGGGGTGTTTTCTCATGATTATACTCATTACTTTATTATTTTGGCCGAACACTGTGAATAGTTTGGGAATTATCACAAAAAATATTAAAATAATGAATTTATGTTCTATATTATGGTGATTACATAAACGGTGACTCAATGTATAGTTAATTTACCTTATAATGTATATATATTGTAAATTACCATATTTCATTGTTCACTAAATCTTCAAGTATTTCATAAAAATACCAAAAATTCACCCTAACCATTTTTCAATGTGTACAAATAAAAAATAAAATCCATTTTATGAAATTAATTTTTTGAATATGAGTAATTTAATTTTTAATTAAAATTATCTTTTTCTTGGAAAATACAGATTTTAAAATTATAACTAATTTTATAACACTTTGGAAAATTACTTAAGGTCTCATAAAATTGTATTAGAATCATAAGACATCAAAATATTAATTTATTATTATATTTAATGAAAATAAATCTTCTTTTAAACTATTAAATTAATCATAAAATTGTAATTAAATATTTATGACTTACAAAAATGCCAACTCTCGATTAATAATTTTGAAAACATTTATTTACATATATTATGATATAATTATATCATATTTCCCCTTATAAGATCGCTATATTTTATTTATAATTTAATGAGTGATTTTACTATTCATTTTGCTGGTTCACTATTCATAAGGGTAATATTACTATTCATAAGGTCAAGATACTATTTCATTGGTATTTGTTCCCTAGATTATATAAATACTTTTTTTTCATTAATTATTCATTTATAAAGTATTTCTTATTGTATATAAGTGATTTTATGTTATTTATAATATATGAAATTACTATAAGAAGAGAGAAATTCCATTGATAAAAGTTTGCATTGTTACATACAATACTTGAATCCAAGAATATTATAGAAATACACATATTTTCTCATCATTAAATGTATTGATAAATATTCTTATTCATCTCTATAAATTGATAAATTATAATCTTAGTCCTTCACTTATTCTCAATTGATATATTTTTTAGAGAAATCATCCTTCATATCAAACAATTTTTCTTTATCATATATAGTTATATAATAACCATTATGATATGTGACTTTATTATCATTATTTTAAAATACCTTTAAACCATCATTATCCATGATCAAATACATATTTTAGTTATATTAATGATATCAACTTGCATTTATACGATAACCATGGAAGATTCCTTAAAATCCTATTTATTCAAACTTCCCTAGGTTATCACTTTTCACAATGATAAAACAAGTTCTACCAGATACACTAAATAATGTCAATATTTTGTTCTTATTATAACATATTTTAGGAGGTGAAATATCTAAATTCCATTGACACAAAAAAAATAGTTATTGATTATGAGTTGTTGAAATAATTTCTTACCTCCAAAAAATTAAGACGTATGATGCTCTGCCAACAAGGTGTTATCCTTTTACACCAAACATTGGTTTAACATTTTATCCAACCCATTTTTTTGTTATATGATGTATTGAATTCATGAAAAATACTATTCTTTTCTAAGTATTATTTGAGCTTTCCACTTGTATAAAAATCCCCATTATCTTTCTGCTATATTTTCAGGGATAATATATTATCCTCTTATACACTTATTTTTTAATTACTAAACACCTTTTAGGACTTTGAATTATATTTCATATGTATATTATATATAATTTGAATGAATTAATTGATTAAATAAATAAAATAATTATCAAATTTTTTTATTTATCTCTATAGGCCCATAAATATTTGATTAAATTTGATCTAGTGAATGATATGTTTGAATCACTACTTTATTATTTTAGTAATAGATAACTTCTCCCTTTATCATGTACATTATATACAATTTTTTTCTCTCTTAAGTATAAGGATATCATGACCATTTTTTCTTAGGGTAATCATACTTATAATACTTTGATCAATGTGTTAAATTAAATAATGAAATAGATAAATTTATTCCTTTAATCTCAGGTAGAAGGAATCTTTAACCACACTGACATGAATATTTTTCACTATGTGTAATAACCCAAGAATTATGGACAAAATTATTACATATTTTCATTGAATATTCAATATATCTCCCAAATAATCATGCCTAAGAACCATAAAGGTTTATTATACTTAGAGACTAGAAAAATAAACATATAATTTAAGTATAATCATCATCATCACAAACACCCTTATTTTCATAGGGTACCCATCTGGACTAATTATATGTAATACCCTTCATCATAACCTAGGTAAAAATAAAATATAATAAAGGGTTATATGAGATGTTCAGTAAGGTTAAACATGGTAGATAACAATCAATGATCACATGTAATAATATTATCAGTATAGGAGTGTGATAATATCTAATTATTAATAGAAAATTATTCCCAACCATTCATATAACATAATCATTATTCATGAAATAAAACATTTTTATGTCAATATTAATGAATCAACAAAAAAACATATTCATAATATCTAAGTTTAAATCATAATAATATCAAAATTTCCTATGTGTTTGGTTCCATCATATGAAATGAATCAATATCACATGTCAAGGTTAACTACCAAGAACATCAGATCATATTGTACCATGAGTCATAACCATTTTCCCATATCGTAGTGGGTTGGGAATCACCACTTATTTCCTATATCATAGTGGGTCATGCATCTCTACCTATTTACCAAAGTTGATCAAGAACATAAAATCATTTCAAATAATTATATCAGGAGATATAAGGATTTACATAATGAATTAGAGGGTTATAATTGACCCACCCCAGACATAGTGAAAACCATACAAATGTGTTACATAATTTTATAAAACATTCATCATTACATCCTAGAATAGGTAATGAAAATGAAATGGGTTTCATAAATATTTCATCATCATATAACCGTTATCCATCCACAGAAAAATCATAGATGGTATCTTTAGATCTTATACCCAATTAAATACAATAAAAATTAAATGATATTGATATAGTTTAAAAATACCATTAAAATATCATTCAAACTATTCATTAAAAAGATGATAGAATATTCTTTTCTAATTATAAAATGTTTACTAAAAATTCATAGAATACTGTGAAAATAATTTTCATTTAAATATTCAATAAAACAAGAAAGTATTATTGAAATAAAATAACACTCATTACTTTAAAAAAATCTATACATGTTGTATACATTGAATAAAAACATTCCTTTCACTAATTTTTAAAATGTTCAAATTGGCTTCTTGGGAAAAAAATTAGAAAGATTTATTATAAAAAAATTAATTAAATTAATGTGTAAATAAAATGAAAATTTAAAAACATTTAAATAAAATTAAATAACTTTTGTGAAAAACTTTTTAATAGTATGGATGTGGAAGAAAAAAATATAAACCAAATAAGATAGATGGTTGGTTTATCATTAGTAAGAACTTATCTATCATTTTATGAAACAAAGAAAGAAAATATAAAAAATACAGGAAAATTAAACTAATATATAAAGTAGAAGAAAATAGATTTTGTTTCAGATATAAGATGCATCTAAATTCCCTTAAAATAAATTTAGTTTAGACAATCTTAAAAAGAAATAATATTGTAACATAAAACACTTGGAGATTTTACAATCTATGAATAAAAATAATATTAAGGATAGAACCTTATATGTAAATATAAATCCCTACAATTTACATTAAAATAATAATAAAATTTATTCATATGTATTATATACACCACCTGAAATAAAAAAGTGATGAATATGGAATATGTATCATAGAATAAAAGTGAGACGAGAAATCCTTACCTCAAGCCCCCTCTTCGTTTGTACATGTTAGAACCTTTTTTATAATAAATTGATTTATTATAAATATATAATATAAATTTATTAAAATTTATATCATTTGATATATTATTTCACAATAATATATTATCATCTATTTTTTAACAACTCCTTTCTAAAACCATTGTTTCAAGTAATAACTACTACATTCTTCAAGCATGTTTCAATTCATCTATCATATTTCTTATATATATATCATAGTTTTATAATCACTAATGTTTTAATCATGTGATTATAGTCATATTTAATCATCATATACACTTTTTTAACTACTCATATAATGTGGTAATGAAAAATTAATTACACCACTCCGTGGAGATGGCAGTTAATACATACGCACGAGCGATGTTTTCACTTATCAAAAGTTGGAAAAAAAGATAAATAATAAAAAATAAACTTTCAAGAAATATAATAATAACATAAATATCACTTATATTTATTAAATAAATAATTATAACCATCAATGTGAAGCTATTATGGAAAAATAAATGCATCACTATATGGAGGTGGTAGTCCACACATATGCATGAGTGATGGTTTTGTTCACAATTGGAAAGAAAATGAGACAGATAATGGTTATGAAATAAACATAATAACATATTAGTGTATAGTAGATACTGGTTTAATTTTATTATAATGGTTTTTATATAACTTAAGGTTCTAAAAGGTTAATAAATTTGAATAATTTATGTTAATAAAATTATGTCCTCTTCGATAGAACTCCATTGTATTTCTTATAAATGAACCTAGGATCGATCTTTTAAATATACTATAATATATATAACATGGATTAAAATGTTATTAAGAGGTCTTATAATGGGTTTATTAAGATTAGTAGCTCAAATTAGAGTGATAAAGAGATAGGTGGTGGTGTCTTTTACTATGAATGAAAGGATACATATGAAATTACTTAAAATATTTAAATAAATAATTTCAAAAATATATAAAAAATTCCCTCTAAGATAATATTTGAATACTAATATAAAAATAATATTCATTTCCTAAAATAAAATTCCTAAAAATTGTATAAATTTATTATAATGTACAATCAAAAAATGAAATAAAACTCATTTTTGAGTAAATCATATTAATAAATCATAAAATAAATTTAAAAAAATTGTGTACTTAATTATTATGAATTAATAAAAAAAATTCATTATTAAATCCATTATAAAAATATTTTCATAGTGTATAATTACTTTTCTAGAAAACAATTTAATGGATGGTTTATATTGATCACATTTGAATAATAATATATTTTTAATATATTGCAGTTCTTTTAAAGATAGCCGCTTCTTGTTAACAATAGTATCAATCATAATATTATTTTAAACTAACGTTTTTTGGTGTAACATTTTTTATTACTTAAATAAATTTCACCCTTATAATTTTATTCTTGATAATCAAAGGTTAAATCTGTTAGAATTATTTTATTGAAAACTCACATTGTATAAAGGGATAAATAAACATCCTTTTAAAAGGTAAAGTAGGTAACAGAAAGGTTTCCTTAAATAATACATAATTAGGTTACCCGATAAGAAGAACATTAGTGGGAAGTGAGAATATGGAAATAAAGTAGAAAAATAAAATATTATAATTAATAGGGATAGATAAAGAATATTATCATGAGAAATATGAATACCACAAAACCATAAATAAATAAGAGGTAAATAACACTATCAATCAATAGAAAATGAAGTTAAAAGGATAAAATTTCTATTTCAACATAATTTTTATAGATTCTAGGTTATTCCTTTATTATCAAGATAGATTAGATGATAACATATAATTTATTTATTTTCACTAAATAAGAAAAATTTCATACCTTGGTAATTCTTCAAATAATTTACATCTTTATATCATCTCCTACTCTAAGAAATTGTTATTTAATATGAAACTTTTTCAATCATAAATCACTATAATTAACTTAAAACATATCATAAGTTCAAGAAATGAATTTCATTCCACCTGTATTCATCTATTTTTCGAAATTGAAATTTTTATCACAATTTACCAAATTTAAATAATGTTTCATACACTAATCTCCAAAATCTTCATAATTACACTGAAAGTTCATATAACCTTAAATCTATTCAAAATAATTAGGGCCAAAATTTAAACCCAATCATTAAAATAATTTGACCACATATTCTTTCATGATCAACATAATAACTATATATAAATATTATCAATTTCTCATAGCATCATATAAATATATATATATATACAAACCCTAATAATATACACCATAAAATATTGTAAATATTTCTATCAATATCCTGAATCCCCATAAAGAAATAAACAATCCAATTTACCTTATCCATATCAATCAAAAAATTATCCCAAATAAAAATTATCATAAAAAATTATGAATGAATTAAGTGTTTTCTATCTAAAAAATCATTTTATTCTAAAAATATCACCATACCACTAAATCACTATTCTTTGTTTACTAAATTTTAATATATGATTTCATATCCTAAGATGTTTTATAATTACTAAAACCATAAAATAATTTATAAAACGCTTGTAAAAAATAATTCACAATTCATAATAAATAAATGATGCAATCATATCACATTAATGATTATTAAAACACTGGCTCATTCTTGGTCTAAGAGATTTCCATTGGATTAGGGAATCAAATTGGTTAATTCCTATATTCCAAAAACATATGAAATTGAAAAATATTTGGAACCTTAGGATTAACATAATTTCTCTACAGTGGCCCCATCATTTGTTCTAATAAATTACCTACTATATTCCCATATTTTCTACACATAAAACACCTTCTCATTTCTTTTAGGGAAATATATAGGTTCTTCTCCATACATTTTAGAGATTTAGGAAGCTAAATATTCTTCCCCCATGGTATTTATCAATTGGACTCCCATGAAACTACATTTTTCTCTTACTTGTTCTATTAGAAAACTCTCAGTTGTTGAGGTTATTAATTATATAATGAGAAAGTTGATTAGGCATAATCACCAGGTTTCACATTATCAATCTTGTTTTATTTATTTTTTACATAAGAAAAATCACTCCATATTCCATCAAAATCATTGTTAATAAGAATTCTAATGACCCAAAACTTTTCTAAAATAAATTCCATTTTAATGAATAAATTTATTATTGAAAAATTTAGTTATATAAAACATGTGCACTATATGCAATTTTTTTATTTGAGACCGATATAAAATATGGCCATAATTTACATATCACGACTAAAAGACCACTTAAAATCATAATAATGGATAATATATCTATTTTATACTTCCAATTACCATGATTATATATTAAGGGTTATGATGATGTCTAATTTACATAGAGGATGAAGCGGTGGAACCAAAAATTAGGAACATACCCTATAAATCCCATTTATCAAATCCTTATTAGAAAAATGAAATCAGAGAGATTTCCCATTAACCAAGTCCAAGATGAGGTTAAATAACTGAAACTTGAATGAAATAATTTACGGGAGAACTTTAAGATTATTGAGATCATGGGTGAAACCATATTCATTGAAATACCCTATGAAAGTATCATAATCACACACTATTCGCTTAGGGCATATGTCGGTGTAACTAATGTTTGTTTATATATACCCTAGTTGTATAAATTTATATATGTAATAAAAAATTTAATATATTTATCCACTTTTCATTATTACTTTATATATATATATATATTATAGATTTTTGTAAAAATTACATTTTGATATTGAGAAAAAAAATTTTATTTTTGGGAAATATATATTTTAATTCAATCATGATTTTTGATGAATTCAATAATTTTTTAAATTTTATTTATTTCCAAGAAATATTATTATTAGATACTAATTTTTAAAAATATTAATGATAATATAATTTAATCCTATATAATTTTTATAATGGATAAAAAGTGATCAGTGTCATAAAAATAAGTGTTTTAAAGAAAATAATGATTTTTTAATATTTAAATTCTCATATTTAGAAAATTATTTTGGTAAAATAAATATTATATGTGAAATTAAATAATTAAAATCATCCAATAGTGAATTTTTAATATTTTTCTTAAGACAATAAAATTTTTAGTTAAAAATTAAATATTGTATATATATATTCTATATAATGTAAAAATATAATAGCCTTAATGTGATGTAATAAATACTATAAAAGGATTCTCCAGCTAGAATATTATTTCCCCTTTAACATAATATATTTTTGATGTTATTTGATTAATTTCAAAAACATATAGTAAATCCTACAAAACAAATTATATGTTAAGGTTTTTAAAAAAAATTATGTATGAACATGAATCAAATTTATGTCATGAAAGGAATTATTTTAATTAGTTTCATTCCTAAGGAAATAAATTATTTAAAATAAATTCCCTTTGGTTTAAAATATTGGGAAACTACATTGGATTTTTTTTGTTATTTTTATTTAAACACTTGGAGTTCAGAACCTATGTTTGGAAATTAATAAGTAATATCCCTCCCTTTTCTATAAATACATACCCAAACTCTCATTACTCTTCACTCAAAATAAATTGATAAATAATTTCCTCCCTATATCCCTCTTTAAATCCTTACCAATGTGTATCCATACTATTAAGAATCTTCCCCTAATATTTTAGATGTACCCTCTCGAGGTAAGGGGGTTTCTTCCGCTTCATATTTATTCAATAACATTATTTGTATTATGAATTTAATTTAAAAAATATGTGTTTTATTTGTTTCAATACATTCCATTATTATATTTATAATTTTCATGTAATGAAAGAAAACAGTTCTATATCAGTAAATCCTACCATAGATCAGTTTATTTCCATGTTAATCCATTGAAATAATCTCACGATTTTCTATGCTACACATATTTCTTGTGAATACCCATACCCATTTACACTAATGGGTATTCACCTAGATGAATATTTCATTATTATAATGAGTATTTCTATTTATGTAACCTACACTCCATAATCCTATGATTAAAACTGATAATAAATTTAATTTTTCATGATAAAATTATGATATATGTGGAACAGAAATGAATGTAAATTACATGAATGTGATTTTTGAGCCAATAATTTAATATCCCACCAATTAATTGTGAAATTTTTTTATTTCATTAGATCCCATTAATATTACATGTGTAGTTATCCTACATTCACTATGTTAAAATGACTCAGTTATTTGCCTTGAATTATTATTATTATTTCATTATTTCTATTGTGTCCACAATCATATGATTCATTGATGTTTTAATATTTTATTTTACTTTGATGTTCATCATTATAATTATCACCCTCTTATGTCACTATGTTATGTCCCTTGAATCATTTTACTACTTTACTTTATGATATCCTTTGATAATTACTTTACTAGGATTTATATCTAATGCCTTTTTTATGGTTATATGAATTCTATAATATCACATTTTTTTTAAATATTCAAACACCACATAAAAACATGGAAGTCAGGTTATCAGTGTAAATGGAAAACATGTCAATTATTGCATCCAAGGAATATAAAATCTCCCCTATAAATATTTTGGGGATTGTTTTTATATTGGAATTTATGATCCCCCCCTTACATAAATTAGTTTTTAATATTGGTATGCATTGTTTTTTCTTTTATAAATACAATATATATTTCTAAGTGAATAAAATAACCCTCCTTATTAGGAATAACCCTCTAATTCTATAAATATTCAAGGATGACAATGAATATATATAGGACTAATTATATCAATAATTTTTATTATTTCCTTATAGAAAAGAATAAATACCTTAAATGAATGATACTGCAGAATAGATCATCCTTGGGGACATTCCCATTGTATGTAAATATGTTGATTTTTTCGTGATATATTTCATAGTCACTCTCCCAGACAAGTGGTTTAGTTCTCAATTGAAATTACTCCCATATATTGTATAATATCAAACACTCATAATAGAATTTACACTATTGAACATAAAGAACTAAATAATAAACCATAAGATAATATAGATAAATGGTTTATACAACCTTGGGGTGCATCATTCTATTTTATCAATAATAATTATGGGTAAATAAAACTTTTCATTACTTACCATGAGCTAAATAAGATCATGATAAAGAACATTTGTCATCTTCCATGGATTGGTGACTTTTTTTATCTCATACATGAATACCAGTACATATATAAAGTATATCATCAGTTGAGTTATTATTAATTGAAGGGGAAAAAGTATTATATCCCCAAGAATATTGTTTCACATGGTATTGGCACTAATAATTCATAACGATTCCACTTGGAATCACTAATTATATATCTTTCTTCATGAACATAATGAATTTATTCTTTAGGGATTACCTAAATACAGTATGATATTATTTGTAAATGTTATTATTACCTACTCAAAAATCAAGGAGGAACATGAGGATCATTAGGATGTTGTATTAAAGGCCTTTCAAAAATAAAATTTATACATAAAGTATAGTAAAGTCGACTTTTAGGTAGAGAAATTAACATTCTTAGGGCATATTCTTGCCAAAAAAGAGGAATATGTTGATCCATTATAAAAAAATGAAATTTCAGGATGCCTTATTCCTAAATATGTGATAAAAATCGGTATTTTCTTGTAATATCCAAGGATAGCCACCAATTAGTGAAACAAATATCATTATTTTCAATCCAAATATCTTATATAATTTGGAACGGAGTGAAATTTATCTATAGTGATGAATGTTATGAAAACTTTAAAGAGTTAAATAAGAGTCTAATCACTACCCCTTACTAAAATTAACTATCTGTGGGGAAGGATTTTTGATATATAGTTCTGTTTAGAGAAAGTTATTTTTTTGTGTACTCATTCTATAAGAAAAATTGATATCCTATTCTTCTATCAAATTTATTATACATGATCAAAAATACAAGAAAAATGATCTGACATTGAATTTGGTGATCTTGAAATTGAAGACTTGATGAAATTTTCTCTTTAGGGAGAATTATTACTTATATGTTGATCATTAAAGGCTCATGTTTATATCCACAAAAAAGATTCTCAATAAGCACCAGTGAAGTTAGTTAGATACGAGAAAGGATTATGTGAAGATGAAAAGAGTGGAATATTATCTAAGTTGAAAATATCCTACAACCCAATCTATGATAAGGATTGAATGGGATCCATTTTTCTTTAGAATGAAAATGATAGAAATGGGAATAAAAAATGGAAATTCACCCATACTTTCTCAAATAATTTCTACACCTTCCATTCATGAGAGAATCAAATGTCCCAAAATGATGATGTGAAGATACAGTAAAATGTAGTGAATATTTCAGAGTTCCACATTGCTAAATATGAAGTTATAAAATTTTAAACCTAGATATAGGACCCATTAAAAACAGAACTAAATAGGGAAATTTTTTATGATATACATAGATCCTCCTTCTCTTTTCATCCAGGAATCACTATTATGGATAGATATCTAATGAAAAACTTATTATAGCGCAACATGAAGAGGGAGATTAAAAAATGTGTATCATGAATTTTGATGTTCCAAAAAGTCATTGATGAACAACTAACATATAATGGTGTGATGAAACCATTACTCATACCATTATAGAAATGGAAAAACATAACCATATATTTTATTATATTAATCCTGATGACATATAAATGAAATAATGTTATTTGGGTGGTAGTTGATCTCCTTATAATGTATGTTAATTTAAATACTATCAAGAAATGTTTACCTTTTTAATAACTTTCCATGATAAACATATGAGAAACAGAAAATATTTTATGGAGTACCACCATTCATTGTATCTGGTTGGGATCTGAGGATTACCTCAATGTTTTGGAAATTCCTTCAGAAGAAATTGGATATAAAAATGTTTTTTAACACTTATTTTCAACCTCATATGGATGGTATATATAGGATAACCATTAGAACTCCTACAGATATACTTCAATCATTTTAAATGTATTTCTATGGGTATTATGTTCAGAAACTTCCCCTAAAAAGTTATCAAATAATGATACTTTTCATTCTATAATTTAATCAGAACCTCATAAGGATCAGTATGGGAATATTTTTCAGAGTCCAGCATATGGAGATAATGTTGGAGAAAAAAGTCAATTTTACCTAATCATATCCAAATTATTATATAGAACATTCAAAACATTGAACATCATATGAAATCAATATAGTGTAGATAAAAAAGGTATGCAGGCAGTCCTTAGTGAAACATTGAGTTTGATGTTGGAGTTAAAGTGTTCCTTAATATATCATCATGGAAAAAATTCACAAGGTTTTGGAATAAGGGAAAGCATACTCCTAGATACGTCATCCCCTTTGAGAAATTTGATATCATCATATATGTGGCCTATTAACTAGAACTCCCTCCTAACCTATCTCAAGTACATTATGTTTTTCATGATTACCCCTTAATGAAATACATACAAGATCTATCACATGTTCTAAATCAGAAGGTTGTTTCCTGAGAGAATGATCTTTCATATAATGAGAGAGTGGTAAAGATCGTAGAACACAGAGAAAAAAGTTTTATGAAATAAGACAACTCACTTGGTTAAATTACTATCGAGGAACCTAATGTTTGAAGTAGAAACATGTTAACTAGAATAGTTGATAAAAAAAAGTACCATCATCTATTTTTTTATATGAAATAAAATTTCAATGGAGAAATTTCTTATGGGTGGAACAATGTAATGGCCCAAACATTAATAAATAAAATTAATTTTTTAATTAATAAATTCTCTATTATGAAATGTAGTTATAGAAAATACATGAACTATATTTCATTTAATTATTTTATATCATTATAAAATATGGTGATAATTTATCTTTCAAATGTATAAAATGTTAATAGGCATAAAAATTAATAATATAGTAGTTCTAGGGTGTAAATTTAGATTCATATATATCAAGGATTATGATAAAGTCTAATTGACTGAGGTGGAATATTTGATGGCATAAACTAGTAGGATCATACCCTATGAATCCCATTTATTAGAGCTTTCACAGGTAAATAGTATCACTATTTTATTATTTTGACTAAGAACATACCGATATTTGACAACCAAAACATGAGTGAAACTGATTATGGGAGAAGTTTAAGATTATTAAGATCATGTCCTAAAACATGTTTGTTAAACCACCCCAAGATAGTACCACCATGGAAGACCATACACTTATAGAATACACTAGTGTAAGAAGGGAAACATTTTCTAGCCCCTAGTAGTATGTGTTTGCATATTTAATTGAAGAATGATTATATTTCAATATTTTATATTATTACTTTATATATATTTGTAATTAATGAGTTTGATAATATTTATATTTTGATGAAAATAAAGTTAAATATTATTTTTGGGAAATATACTATTTCAATTAAAATAATATTTTTGATAAATTAATGAATGTTTTTAATAAATTTAATTTTTACAAACTATTATTTTTAAATAATATTTATTTAAATTTAAATGATAATACAATTTAATCCAATATAATTTTTGTATGGGTCCAAAATGGTTAGTGTAAAAAACAATTGTTTTCAATTAAATAAGTATTTTTATTTAAAAGTGTAAACAATTATATTCAGAAAATTATTTTAGAAAGATAAATAATATTTTTGAAATCATCACATTGGAATTATCCAATGGTGTATTTTTTATTGTTTTTTGATACATTTTTTTTATGTACAAATTAAACATAGTAAAAATATAATGTATGTATTATAACATCATAATATAAAAAAGTGATGTAATAAATTATATAAAAATAATTCATAGACAAAAAATATTTACTATTTAAAATAATGTATCATTATGTTATTTGATTAATTTTACAATCTGGTATTATATTTTAATTTTTTCAAAACAATTCTATAGGAACATGAATCACTTCTATAAGAAGTAGGGTATTATTTTAATCATTTCTATTCATATACTTATAAAATATTGAAAAGAACTATTATTTTGTAGAATGGAAAAAATGGTAATGATTATGGTTTTGATTGTTTTGTCACGTAGTTTCTAAAATCTTTGTTAAGAAATTAGTAAAAAGTTATGCTCTCGTATTCTATAAATACCCACACAACATCCAATCACTCATCACTCAGAACCTATTTAGCGTGAATTTCCTCTCCCTATACCACTATAAATCCATCTCATGATGTTCCCAATCTCATAAGAAGATCCCTCCAATAATTTAGAAGTACCCACTCAAGGTAAGTTATTCTCTTCTTCCTATTTATTCAAGTACAATATTTATATTATAAAATTTTTTTCCAATTTTTCATGTTGGAATCATTTTAACTTATCTCATTATTACTATTTTGTGGACCAAGTAATGAAAGACCAACTTTTACTCTCCTCAAACATATCCATGATTCTTTATGTACATAATTTATTTTTGAAGGTATCGATTCATTTATATGTCTAACATTTTTGTTGTGAGTGCCCATCATGTAACATCCCAACACAAATCATTAGGTCTAAGAAATAATTACACATGACCTCATGTATTCCTCCCCATAACCCAATGACTACTAACTAGAAACAAAAAATAAAAATGAAATACCTATAGAATAAATTAATGTGAAAATATCATACCCAAAATGAAAAAATAATAAAATAGTTGATCTACCACTAGGCCAATAATGTATAAAAATAAATAAAGGTACAAAAGTGTAATGAGTATGTACAACAATAACCCTCACCTCATCCTAGTCTCCTACTCATAGAGGGGTATTAGGATAGATGATAAATCTATTATTCAAACCAAACTTTAATTATAAAAAGTGAGGTATACACAAGTGCCCAGGTGTCATTTGTTCCTAAGGATTAGGTGAGTAAAACTCAGTAGGACATGATCAATGTGGTCCAGTACCCATCCAAAAATATGTAATGTATATGTCTATGATAAGATTAGCAGAATGTTAACATGAAATACATATTTTTAAAACATTTAATAATATCACTAGAAACACAAAATTTGTAAAAAAACATGTTCTAAGTGGTTATATTCTAACCAAGCTAACAAGAACCCTCAGCCATAAATTCTTCGGCTCTATGTCTGAAAATAGTTATAACAAATTTCATATTTTAATAAGAACAGTTCATGATTCTAAGAGTCATTGGTCCTACCACACTAAGGAACCATGTCATGTCTCTCTCTCTTCATAGGTATATGCCAATGTCTTATGTTCATACCTCATAAGTCCCTCATACCTCATAAATCTTTAATTATAGATACTCCGTAGTCCTCCATGCCAGACCAAACTTGGACATCATTCCTTATTTCTCTCTCTCAGGTAATTTCGCATACACCATCGTGTCCTACTTTATCTTCTTAGATTAAGTCACAACCCATGATGTCCTATAGCATTTACACATAGGTACATTATTCCCCATAATCTATAGATGTCTCATCATCACATTAAATATAGTCTTAGAACACTCTCCCCCTCTAGGGATACCAATCAATGATGGTTACACCTATCATAGAGGTTTCATGAAAATAAAAACAACAAAAAATCATATATCATATATATCATAATGATGTAGTGGAATCATATAAGTCACACATATCTATTTTCATATAATAATAAACATTTCCCTCACACATTTACATACCATATCACACAATGGGTCTATATATTATGTTTACACACACACACATGAAATCTCCACCAATCATGGTCAGAAAGTTAGGAAAAAAAATATTTCACATCAAGGCATCGTGGGTATACATATAAATAGAGAATATAATATCCTCATGATTCATATATACTACACATGTGATCATAATAAAAATGGTCTATTATGATATAAATGAAAAATCATGGCACAAGTCATCAAGCATGGTCCCATGAGCTATACATGCACACACATGTGATCAACATCAAACATAGTATTACATGCCCTAGGTTTCAAGTAGAACAACAACACACCCCAAGGTAACCATGTATTTCAAGATACTCATTATTGATCATCCTTTTACCCCGATGCTTAGTTGAAATACAACATACAGAGAAAAGTGTGGCCTTTTCACTTTTCTCAATTACATTAGGTGTGATTCCTTCTATTAATTAGGACACTAATAAATTTATCATCACTTTTTATTCATAACATGTTTTGAATTAAGTGTATTTCTATGAACATGGTGAACCACATGTCTCAATCAAATAATCGTGTACAACACCAAATAATAGGGTATACCTGACCTCCTATCACAAAATGGTTCCCTCTCAACCTATTAAATCCCAATGTCTTTTTCAAAGTCTAACTATGTCTATTCAACATCTATCAGAATCCATGAGTTCCTATCTCATACTAAGAATTTAAAATTTATTATTTAAAACAAAATTATAACAATTCAATTAATTATTTTTAACATAAAATTAAAAATAGAATGGTATAAATGTTGATAGAGTTACCAAAAAAATTCAACTAGTGAAAAAAGTGACTAACCAACCATTGATAGACTATACCATTATTTTTAATTCATTTAAAAAGACCTATATCATGAAAATAAGACATAAAAAATTAATATAATTAACTAAAAAATATATAATATTTCATTCAGTAACATACTTATAATGAAACACCCATTTGTATTCCACATTCATCACCATGAAACATCTTCTTTTAATGTTGATTAGTAGCCTCATTATCCTCAAACAATTCCTTCATGATTCCATGGAATTTCACCCCAATTTAACTAATTGAAATAAACCCACAAAAAATCATTCAAAGATAAAATATAAATAAAGGTATTTAATGGGTTAAAACTCAACATGAATAATCCATTACATCGGACAACACAATGATTGTGGAGGAAATGATATCAGAGGCACTTCAGGATTGTAAAACCTCCCATTCCCATCCCAATTCTCATAAATTATTTGGGGGAATAAAAAGTGATGGTACCTAATAGATCCCATAAATTAAAAACAACCATAAAAATTCTTAGCATCATCTTAAAATATGAAAACATGTTTCACATCATGATAATTTGGGATGGAAATTCAATGTATGCTGGTCATGATGGTCCATAAAATGACACATAGTGTCACATCATGAATCCTTCATGTAGCACCCAATTGATGTAAGAACCCCTATGTATTCACCTGAAGTCACGCATGAACCACCTGAAATATCTATCATTGATTTGAAACATCCCTTAGAGGTGTTAAAAGCCTTATATTATAGAAGAAAGATCATATTCTCAAAAAGAACAATGCACAAAACAAGAAAACATAATTTTCACTTTTGAAATTTAAACTTGAAACAATTTGTGTCCTTATAATCTCCCCACCATAGTGCCTCTAGTACTTGATATGATATCATATAACATGAACCAAATCACATAATATTTCATGACCATCAATCACAATGATTAATTTTCATTCTAACCTTAAACGCCTAGTAATGCCTCATGGCTGCACTCATTCCCAAAATCCCACCATGCTCTCTCTACACAACTCCAAGTATGATCACTTGGATAAAATTAAAAATATCACTACCATCCTCATGGAAACTAATAAGGAGCTCATATCAACCATTTATTGTCATATTCATGGTTTCATCTACCAACCTTTCTCAAAATATATAGTTCCTCCAGCATATGAATCTGCATGCAAAGTCTGATTCTTAAACCATGGTGATCCCTACTATAGGAATCACAATTGAAAGACAATACCAATTCTAACATAAAGAAAAAAATGCTATTTGGACCTCATGTAGACAACATTCCCTGAAACACTCAGTCATTCCACTAATGAATCCACAAAATAAATGTTTGCCTCAAACCCATAATTTCTAATAATGACCCTGCACACAGGGTATCAATTGGACCATGCACCACAACACCACATTCCATGGAATTATAATATTTTTTTCTTATAAAAGAACCTCTATAACATTTTTCACATGGCTTACCCACAGAAACATCTTATTAAACTATGTTTGACCCCTGAAACATGTCTTTGAAATATTTCATCACATGATTCAACACCTAAAAAATGTGATGAATCTGTTCTCCACACCATGAATATTGTCAGTCTAAACATGGGTTAAAAGACGATATGAAAACCACCTTTTTGATTCCAGAAAAAGATAACAAGTTTCATTGACATTTGTAATTGGTATCAAGCCAACTTATCCTAAAAGATCCCAATTTATTTTAACCACCATATTCATTCACAAAATGATGATCTCAATTTAGTTCCAACTTTCTTCAAGTATCTCAAACATAGATCAATGAACAAAATACCCAAATATTTCACGGTACATACAAATTTTTCCAGAGTTTGAAACCCAAATATTTTCTCTATTTAGTGAAACTTCTAAATAAAACATCATATATTAAATGTAGATTCAGATACACTTGGGTACACTACACATCAGTCTTCTAGAGTTTCCATTATCATCCAATGGTCCATCTTTCGTAGACCTATCACATGGAAGTCCATTACTTGTGAAAAAAAATCAATGATTCCCACCAAAAGGATACATTTATTATTAGATTCAATCCAAAAATTAGTCTACTTGGTTAATGGATACTCTCCTCTAAACATGATAGCTACTTCTGATAATTTGTTCAACCAATTTCCAACCAAAATACCACTCATTTCATATAAATGTATTTCTCATAACTCATTCATCTACTTCCAAAAATACATTATAGATTTTTTAATGTTTTATCATAGCCTATGAATTGGTTATGACTTCCATTTATATGAGTTTTATTTCCTTAGGAAAGCTTCTACACTGACCAATATCATATCTACAATTGATAAACTTGAGTAAACCACACAACAAAACCCCAATCCATTATCGATGTAATATTTCACCATGTAGAAAAATATATAAGAATTAAACACTGGGTAATAAAACCTTATGATCAACATGAAAAACATTATGGTTTCTAACACAAACAATGATTTTGAACCAAAAACAATAGTGACCTAATTCCATTACCTTCTCCAAATTAATCCAAAAAACTAGAGGCATCCTTAATAGTAAGCTCATCACCCTAAACTCAAATATTAAATTGACCTATACATAATAATTACATGAAATCTCATGAATCATGAATTTTACAACAATATATAAAAAACTATTACTCCAATATAGAGTGATAATTACATGATTCAAAGATGAACATGATGGTCTCTCTAATCTTATACTGATAATGCACCATAAAGAGCCATCACTAACAAAACTGATAAATTAAAATGACCAATTTTGAACAAGGAAACATCATGCTACCATGTTTCACTTTATAGAATCCATCTAACAAGGGCCACCTCATGTTGATTATTATTCACTAATTCTCAACCCATTAAGGCTCGAACTCTTAATAGCATCACTTTTTGTCTAATTATAGTTTCATTATAAACTAAATTTATACAAAACATCAAATACTTCCTTCAATGAAAAAAATCACCAATGGATTAGGAAACCATCCCTATATCATGAGTATTGTCACTCCAAGTGATATTTACTTCTAGGTTGAAATAAAACATGAAATACCTTCCTCTAGGACATCCAAAGTTTTCTAAAATGCTTAGATAATTTTCATAAATTAAAAATAAAAATCATAATTAACCTTTTCTATCCATTCAAAGGAAATATACCCACTCACATTGCATTTAGGACTTACAAAAAACCCACTTTTTAATATCCAGAGTCGTATTTAAGGCCACATGATCTTTCACAAACCTACATAATGTATCATTATGGATCATAACTCATATAGAAGCATATAGGAAAATCTCCCAAGACATGAAATTATAGATTCTATCTTAGAATAACAATGTTAAAAGACTATATGTTCTTAGTTCAGCTAAATAATATACCACTAAGAGCTAGATGGATCACTATATAGAGGTAACAGTAGGAACCTTAATCAACTATAGTTATCCATTGGATAATCCCACAAGGTTATTACTAAGGCATTTAATTTCTAATAATTACCTAATATATGTGATGAACTATATGTTCCCAGAGGGGCTGAATCATCATTACTATATTTTTCATCACCCAAGTGAACTACCTCATATTCTCACATGTCCTATTACTAGAAGTACACACATATACAGGTCAATACAATAACACTCAATCAACATATATTCAATGAATAAACTAAGTGTTGAATATGAAAGTTGATGTACCTCTTTTAAATAAGGTAATGATTATAATACATGTAAACTAAAAACCTCAAAATCATTGTGCATCACAGATGGTAAAAACATATGATAAAATTAAAAATAATGAAATTCAATCATGTCCCCCGGTAACCTAGACTACCCTTGGAAATGATGTTCATGATGAAAATTTTTATTTTTGTCACTAGATCCAAAACATTCCTATATATCATGTCTACTAACTCCCCAAAATTGGAAAAACATGATATGTAGTCCTATGATACATTTTTTTCACATCCAAACCTGAATCACTAGGTTCGATCCAGAATGCCACATAGCCTTGGGTGTGCCTCCCCATATTCCACATGTTTTCATCTAGTAGCAAGGGTATCATGGGGAACCATGTCGAGACTATAAATTAAATCTGAGTTAACAACCATAAATAAACAACCCAATTTGTAACAATATATAATCATAGTCAATATTTACAAATAGAATTCTGATAGTCTAAATGAATGTGAAAATATAAGACTCAAAAACCAAGAAAATATAGATCATTAGAATGCCCAATGGGTTGCTCATGTATTCAAATAAACAAAGGTACAAAAGTAAAAGGAGGATCTAAAACACTATGTAACACCTTTTGATTTTTTTTAAAAATGTTTGATAGCATATACAATAATGAATACCCATCTTAAACAAACCATGAAATATTGTTTTTTATATATGATCATTATAACCTAGTTTCTGAATTGGTGATTTTTAATTAGAATATACAAATTATGAAATATATAAAAACATAAAACTTATCAAAAATTTATTGATTAATGATTAGGAAATAAGAACTCAGTTTTTAGAAAATTTATTTAAGTTTTCATAAATAAGTTTTCTTCCATAATGTTTTTATTGATATTTATGAGAGAATGTTATAAGTAATTTTAAGTAAAAAAATAACTTTTTTTACATAAAAACAATATCATTTTGTAAATCTGAATATCAAAATTATCCTATGGTGATTGGTTTGTATTTTTAGAAAAATATTCTATTTCAGTGAATAGTTTTTTTTAAAGGTTGGGGCCAAAGCCTCATTTTTATAATTAAATGAAAGTAAAGGCCTCTTTTAACTAGGTAGAGGGAAACCCATTACATAGCCTGAAGGCCCAGTGGGCTTGTATCCCATTACATAGCCCGTAGACCAAAATTTTTGGCCCAATTCACATTCTGTGAATAGTAACCCACCTGCTACAGTAACCGCACAGTATCTCCGCCACTACATTGTCATGTCGCCGCTACAGTACTCTCTGATCAACAATGTCACCACTGCTACAGTACTGCTACAGTGCCTACGCCCAATGGGTTTTGAAACCCCCATTTCGGTGAATAGTGTATAAATACCAATTTTGGTTAAATTATAATTTATTTAAATTCAAAAGTCTCATTATATTTTTTATTTTTTATTAAAATAATACAATAAATATTTATTTATAATTAATATTATAATTTATATAGTAATAATCTTTATATATTTTTTAAAAATGTCTATTTTTGGAAATAAAAACGCATTTCTCGAAATAAAATTTTTTCTGTTATGTCATATGAATTTATATTAAAATTTAATTATGTAAATTATAATAATTTAAAATTATTAAATTTAATTATTTTTTGGATTAAAAAAATAAAATTTATACTATTATGATTTTTTGGTATTTTTCAAGAAAATCTATATTTTTTGTAAAGAGTGAAAAATACAGTTTTATGAGGTATAATATCTTTTATAATATATCTAATAAATATGTATAATAAAAAAAATTATTATACTTATATAATTAATAATTTATTGTAATGTGATATAAATATAATATAAAAAAATTAAAACATATAAATTAAAATTTATTTTGTGATAAATATTAAAATCATTTTTTGTTCTGATGTAGTGCTTATGCAACTTCAGAAAATTAACTTTTTCTTTCCTATATATAATATTTTAAAATTTAAAAGTCCATTATAAAATTTTATAAATAATAGAAATTATTATAGATTATTTTCATTACTATAATCTAATTTTTTAGTTATAAAACAACTGAATTATCTAAATTTCTCTGCAATGCTTTGACATTTCTAGAATAGTCAAAATAACCTCTTAAATATGTTTTCATGACATATTATTGAGTAAATTTAAATATTTAATGAATTTAAGGGTTTATCATGAAAATAATTTATTTAATTTAATTATGGTAAGTTATTTTTAATTTTTAGTGATGAAATTTATACCATAAACATTTATACAATTCTAACTCAATGCATGTGAAATAAGTAGAGAAATCCAGTAAATGATTTTAAAAACTCTAAAAGTAATTTGGGTTTGATGAACTATATTTTCTAAGTAATTTATATAAAATAAAAACAAATAATAATTTTTTAATATATAATATTAAAATTATGTAGTTTTCATGTTGTTTTCAATGTCAAATTAATTAAATATTTCCATAAATGACATTAATAATATTTTATAATAAAATATATATTATAAAATAATTTAAAATAATAAAAATTTTATATTTTTCCATGTGACTATTATGTGGTTTAAAATTTCAAAAATTATGCTTTATTTTTCACTTTTCCTTCAATATCATCTTTATTAACCCCTAAAGTGAAAAAAACATTGACATCGTGGTAATTGTCAAAAGGATTAATGGGGGTTAAAAGTAAGAGGTAAGGGTAGAAAAAACAAAAACATGTTAAATTTTTATTAGGTGATAGGATTTAGACTTATCCACATGTTATATTATAATTATTTCATTTTTGATCCATTTACATGCAAAATTAATATATACTAATTTAATAATTTAAAAAATTCCAAGATTCCCCCCACTTATAAAAGGGAACCACCTTTACACAATTATATACAACTCAAGAACCATTTGAATCATGAAATAACCACTTAAAACCCTTATTATAATCCATAAACATGTTATAGAGGTATTATTTTGGTAATAATACCTGCCTTAAATGGCCTAAGGTGTAAAGCAATGTTGTTTGTCCGACAAGAGGTATGACTTTTAATTGAATGGTTTATTATATTTATTCTTCTACCAAGTTGAAATTTTATTCAACTATTATGAATTAATAAATTTAGTATCCACTTTATAATAATATGTTGTTATATTTATTTCATAGATAATATCGATCTCTAATATAATCATATTGGAAATGAAACCATCATTCATGTGTATGGTTTACTAACACCTCAAGAATGAATTTAATTAGTTTTTCATTATTTCCTATCAATAATGGTTATAAATATGGATTTAATTTACATATATGATATTTATTACATAATTATAATTATATAATTCTAATATTTCATCTATATTATTATATTTCTATTCATTTAAAATGATAGTGTCGTTCATGTGTACATCTAAATTACCACCTCCATGAAGTGATGTGATCCGTTTTTCATCATCACATCACATGGATGGTATACATAATTTTATTTATAGATATAATATAATATTTATTATATAATAATTCATATGAGAAGATAAAAAAATACTTACATTTTTTCTCTCATGTTTTTTAAAAAATTGAAATGTTACTCATGTGTACGTACAACCTACTATATCAATTATTGTAATGTTATTCATTTTTCATAAAAATCCTTCAAAGTTGGTTATAAAAGTAAATTAATATCTAAAAATATATAATTATGTAATTATTATTATTCTTTAGATGATGGAACAATTTCCCCATTTACCATGGTCAACACACAGAAGCTGTTTTGAACTAGTGAATTAGATTTCATCAAAATACATGACACAAACTTAACCAATTAATTTGTTAAATATGTTATTAAAATAAATGAAAAAAATGATTGAATTAAAAACAATAAAACATAAAAATGATATTAAATAATTAATTATTGATATATTTTTATTATAATTATGTCAAAGAACACAAATGGAATGTTTGAACTCGAGGTAAGGGATTTCATCTCAATTTCTTTTCATTGAGGCATATTATACTATTATTACCCTAATTTATGTTATATGGTGTTTATGTTAACCATTTAATACAATACATAATACATCCTTCATATTTCATGGTATTTTAAGTTAAAATTCTTGTTAATTCACTCCACGGGTTCTGAATGGGATGTTAACAAAGTGGTATGTGGTTTCATAACCCAATTTCCATAAATTATGTTATATCACATCCTTATTGATTATATTGTACCAAGATTATTTATAAATTGACCTTTTATTTATTAAATGTTTATTTACACATTTTTTATAAACATTTTTTATGCATAATCGATCCATTAATTAATTCTCAATTCAATGATTCTATCTTTGTAAGGGTCATTAGTCTCAAAATTTCCTACTTTGGGACATATGGTTATGTTATTTACATATATTCTTCCATGATTTGTATAAAATAACCCATTGGTATGTTTTACCATAAATATATTAATTTTTATCATATTTAATTATTCATTTTCTGTAATTCTTTCATGGGGCATATGATTAAAATAATACCAATGTTGTAAAGATTTTATGTTCCAATCCCATTTTAAAATATGATTAATTATTTTTGAATCTAAATTCAGAAATTATATGATACTTATCATATAAAACAATATCATTTTTATTAACCTATATAAATTTCTATAATTTTTATATTTATGTATCGTTTTCTCTCTTTTGTACTCAAAGTTATTCGATAAAAGATTTTTTGAAAAACCAACCATATATCTCCACTTTTGGTATGAAATTTTTTATTCCACATATACATATATATATATATATATTATAGATTTTTTTTAATATTATTCAATTATTATTTAAATACATTTTTAAACATGTCTTAATTTTAGAAAAATCTTCCTATCATTGTTTAAACAAAATAAATTTTAACGAAGTTGTGATCAGAATATTTTTTTTACTATTATAGTATGAATGGAATTTCCAATCTATATGGACCCTAAATTATTTTAATATACTAATACATATTTCCATATTTATTTTAAAAGAAACTATTTTTCCTAATATTCTATAAATTTTTAGTTTTCCAAAGTTATTTTCAAAGTGGAAAGGGTATTTTCCTCAAAAATGTTTATGCTGATATTTTTATGGTGTTTCTATTAATCAATAATAGACCCTGGATTATTATTATGTTTTACTAGGTATATTTTATATTAATATCTTCATTATTCCTTCTCTGGATGGATTATAATTGATTTAATAATATTTTCATGGAGTCTATTTCTTTTCCCTAAGTTAATCGTGTTATGAAAGTAATAATGGTTGTTTATATGACTTTTATGATGATATCAAGGAACTATATAATTTATTCATGTTATAGTCATTTTAAATTATCTATGTTTTCATTTGGATGAATTATAAACTAGGGATGTTTAGCTCAATTATAAACTAATGATGGGTGGTTATGTTGTAAACCATGGATGGGTGGGTCCATTATATCCCTCCAATTCATTGGGTAATGATTACTTTTCACAAAGAATTATATTAGAAGTTGAACATATTGGTTATTATATTTAAAATATTATTTTTAAGATCTATATGATAATAATTTTCCAAGATACTAAAACATTTTATCTATTTATTCTATGTGTTTCTAATGGATCCTTTACTCAAGTATTTTTTTCACAATGCTCGTGATTTTTAACTTATATAGATATTTGATTAAGTTAATTCCATATGAAATATCCTATCATTAATGGTATTTATTTTATGTGAATGAATTATCTTATTTTATTCTAATGCACATTGTTTATGTCATCATACCCTTATTCTCATATTATGATAACTGATGACATTAAGTTATTATTGCTTATGTTTACCCTTACTAAGTTTTTGATCTAACCCTTCTCATATTTCCTTTTCATCGGGTTTTGAATAATGGTTTTATGTATGTTATTCCAAATAATGATAATATATGTGAATAACATTGGGTTATTTGATGTAGATTTTTATGGAACATTTTTTTATATATAAAATCTCTTATGTATGATTTTTTTCTAACCCTCTAATCCTCTAAACCTAAAAGGTACTTGGGTTTGTAAGAGATCCAAAATTTTCCTATGATTATTTATTCTTTTCATGGATATAATATTATCATAGTTATATATATCAAATATAAAAATGTAAATATTATATTTTAAGCACTAGATCTAGGAGTGTGGGTTAGAGGCTTCTACAGTTGGTATCGGATAATGGTTAAGATAACATGGTAAATTAGAATCTTTTTATGTGAGATCAACTTAATAATTATAGATACAATTATGGGTAAAAAATTATATGGTTGATCATAAGTTTAAAGAAATAGATACCCCACTTGAGGTTTTATATAATGGTAGTTTAACATGATTAAGTGTATTTTGACAGACATTTAGGGTAATATGACCATTAGATTTAGTTTGTGTTTTATTGAAATGTTTTTAAGGAATATTGCTTTATAGAAATATGTTTAAAATTATTTATAAACTTTAGGGTTAAGATGATAATTGATAATGAGGTAATTATGGATAATTTTGATAAAATGGTTATTACTTGTTTGTAATATATATTTTTTCACATTAATAACCCCAATATTTAAAAGGGATTTGATGTCTTTATGACTAATGATATTTTTAAGGAAGTTCTTTTTTGGGGACACTATAATATTAAGGTCAATTGTAATATTATTCACTAATATGGGTTTTAATTTATGTAATATATGTTTTTCTGTTTTTTTAGAGCATATATGATTTTATTGTAACTTTATTTTGGAAATTGATCTGTATATTTGTTATATTATATGACTATGGAATATATATATATATAGTATGATATGTTAACAATGATTAATGTTATTTAGATATAAATGTTAACTTTATCAAGGAAGAATATGTGAGAAGATTATTCTAATCTCTATATTTCAAGATTATTCAAAAATATTTTGATAAATTTTATGGATATTTATTTATGGAATGATTTATTTTGAACTGTGGGTATTAATTTTGAATTTTGGATATTAAATTATTAATTATTCATATAAATATTTATACATTTTTTGCCTTGATATACCATGTGATAATTATTTGAGTATTGGTTAATATCTAAAGATAGGGGTAATTTCTTATTATTATTTTTTAGATTATGTGATCTGGTAAAAGTTGACTTTAGTTAATGGGGAATAAAAAATTCAACTTTAATACTCATCATTTGGTGAAAAACATGATATTGTGTTTGAAATTGATTAAATGATGAAATAAAAATTTTCAAGTAAGTATATTTTTGTCATTTTCTTAGTCTATTTGATGAATTCCTAAAATACTATAAAAGAATCATTATACAAAAAAATTATCCCATTATCTTCATTATTGATAAATTAATGGTCATTTTCACAACTCATTGATTTACTGTTTTTGATTCATTAACTTTATTGTGATTATTCAAATTAATTTTATCATTGTTCTATGTAAATATCTATCATTATATGAAAATTAAATTTTCTTCTTTGTCAATATTTTCACTTCTAAATTTTTTCCCCAATTTTGGAATCAAGTTCTATGTTTTTATAGAATACATTCATATTTTTTTCTCACATTAAAATAGGATGTTTTATTAACCCTTTTTATGATGTGGGTTATCAAAAAAGGAATGTTCAAAAATTAAAACCATGATTACTGAGATCAAGTTAAAAATACAATGATAAAATTTATTAAAGTGAAAATAATTCATTACCACATGATTTTAAAAATAATACAATGGTTCTTATAATATATGGCATGCAACACTAAGCTTAAACGAACCATGAAATATTATTAATAAAATATGACCATTATAACCTAACAATGGAATTAGAAGTAATTAATATAAATAAGAAAACTATAAAAATATATATAAAGGTCATACTCAATTAAAATTTATTTATTAACTCTTATAAAATAATCACTCAATATTAAGTAAAGTTATTTTAGGCTTCAAAAATACATTTTCTTGAAAAATGTTTTCATTTTTTTGGTGATAGAATAATATAAAAAATATTTTCTAAAATTTAAAAAATATCTATGATAAAAATGATATTATTTTTTAAATAAATGTATAAAAATTATCTTAGTGATTTATTTTTGTATTTTTTGAAAATTTTGATTTTATAGTTAATAGTGAAAAAAATACATATTTTTGTAAAAAAAATATTTATTTTAATTATGAAGTACTATTGTGATTTATAGTTGATATTAAATGAAGATAAAACTGTTTTATATAGAAATAATATAATTATTTAGATATGAATCATCTTTATAGAAAAGTTATTAACCCCCAAAGAGTAAAAAAAATTAATTTCACTGTAATTATCAAAAGGGTTAATGAGGGTTAAAATAAATAAATAACGGTAAAAAATAACCAAAAATTGAATAATATTATTTAATGAGATTATTAAGAATCATACTCAGATTATCATATAATTATATATTTTTGGATCTATTTTACAAATAGAAATAATTTTTATTTATTTAATATCTCAATAAATTCCATGAATTTCCATCCCCTCACTTATAAAATGAATCCCCTCTCCTACCCCCTCCAAAAATCAATAACCATTTAAATTATCCAATATATAACTAGAAACCATCATATAATCCTTATCCACATTATAGATTCCTTTTTTTGGAAATAATTCAATGCTTAATGTTTAATGTAATGAAATTTTTTTGAAGAGGAGGTATATCATTTAACTGAATGTCTTTGATCTATTTCCTCTTCTATTGCCTTTAATCATTCTTCATGCATGGTAAATGATAAAATAAGTTTAATATATATACTAATATTTATCTATTTTTATTTAATACCCAATATCTATCTCCTCTTCCATCAAATGGGAGATGAAACTATTGTTTTTGTGTGTGGTGGACTAACAGTTTGCGAAGTGATGTAATTCATTTTCCATCACTGCATCTCACGGATGTTTATAGGGATATATTAAGTTTATATATATATGATATTAATGATATAAGTTTTTTAATTGAATTATAATACATAATCTATATTCTTTCTTTTACATTCATTGAAAAATGATAAAGTTATTCATTCGTACAAGTAAATTACCATCTCCATGAAGAGATGTTGACCATTTTTCATCAACAGCACACATAGATGGTATATTTGAGAGTTTTTTTAATTAATGATATTAAATTTTTGATATAATCAATATTATATAAATTAAAAATAATACTTACATTCTTTATCTCAATTTTTTGGAAAAAATGGGAATGTTACTCATGCATCTGTCCATCCTAGAATCTCCATGATGGTAATGTTGTTAATTTTTCATATTCATGATTCAGGGATATTTATAAAGGTATAATTGATGTATAAAATTATAATTATTTATTGATTATTATTCTATATATAATGGAACAATGACCCCTTTTACAGTGTTCAACACAATAGATTTGTTTCAAAATAATCAACTGAACTTCCTCAAAACACAAGATATGGACTTAACTAATTAAATAATTAAACATGAAATTTAAATAAATACAAAAAATATTTTTATGATAAAATAATAATCATTTAAATGTATATTAAAAAATTAAATAATATATATATACTTCTTAAACTTGAGTTGAAGGACTTACATGTCATGTTTGGACTCAAGGTAAGGGGTTTCATCTCAATTTTATATCATTGAGACATATTTTAATTTTGTGCACCTAATTTGTTATATACAGTTCATATGATACCCCATTTACATGTTATATCCTGAAACCTCAATAATTAATTAAAATTTAATTTAAAATTAAGGTTAATTCATCCAATGGGTCATAAATTGGATGTTACCGATATGATAAGTAGTATCATAACTAAATTTCCTTCCATTGGGTTATGTCACTATATTATTGATTATATTATACCATTATTATTTCGAAAATGTATTATAGTTGATTTTTGTTAAAGTTTCACTTTTTTTATGGATTTATATATTTTTTCATAATCACCCAATTTATTAATTTTCAATTGAATGATATGATCATTGTAAGGGTTAATCATCTAAATTTTTCCTTTATTGGGACATATATTTAATTTATATAACTATATAATTTTATGTGCTGTTGAAACTACCCCTTTGGATGGTCATATTAGGAATATATTTCTATTCATGATATTTATTTATTTATTTAAGTTAATTCTTTCATGGGGATTATTATTAAAATATAACACCCAGAGATTTTATGACATATTTTTGTCGAATAATTTTAATTTATTTGATATCTTGTGTTGCACGCAACACCGAGTTGTAATGAGACATAATATAATAATGATACTATTATTATTTAAATATGACCATTATAACCTAAAAATTAAACCTTGAGGTATGAAATGTAATAACTAAATTTTTAAAATTAATCCTATATATTTTAGATAATGAAAATATATTTATAAATAAATAATTTATTTTTAATAAATCCCTAATATTCTTCAAAAATAGAATTTTCTGAAAAAAATATTTTATTTATTTTTCCCACTAATAATAAAATTAAAATTTTCTACTTTTAAGAAATTTATTTGAAAAAACGAACTTTTTTTTTGGAATCAGCATGTCAAAAATATTCTATGATGATTTTTTTCTAAAAAGTTTAATTTTTTAATTAATAATTATAAATTATTGATTTAGTTGAAAAATAACTTTTCTTTTCAACCATTTACAAATTTATATTTTTTATAGATGTTTTAAGTGTAAAATTATTTAAAACATGTTATGATTGATCCAATTATGGTAATTGTAATCAATTTTATATTGAGTCTTGATATAAAAACTTTTTATACTTATGAAGAAATTTTCTTTGGAAACACAATTTTTCATCACGTTTAGACTTTAATTGAAAATTAAATTCTTAAAATTATATTAACTGAATTTGGAAAAATAATTTTACATTTTAAATCAAAATAATTAATATTATATAATAATTTCAACTTAGTTTCAAGTCATAACAAAAAGTAAAAATAATAAAAATCAATTACCAAAATTAAAGATAAAAAGAGATTACCATGAGTTTAAATTAAAATTTAATTTTTCCAATTACCTAATGTTTTTCCAATATTTATTGGATGTATATATTGAAACCTTATCATATTTAAGGATTGATATTGATCCATTTTGCAGCCTTTGGGTATGTTTACAACGTGGGTGTAACTTTTTCTTTTCAAAAATTCTAAATGCTTCTTGATAAAATTTATAAAAGGGAACCCACTCTCCTCTACCCATGACCTAGAGTATATATTATGATTTTTAAACCCTCCCAAAAATGATTTAGGTATAAACATAAAGCGACACTCAGAAGAAGTGGTATTGTTTTTTACTATGAATTTTCATTTTATTTTTTCTTCTACCTCCTACAATCTTTTTAAAATTTCATAATATAATAACATCATAATCTCCCATATAATATTATGTTATTATTTTAATGTAATAACCAATATCCATATCCTTCTTCATCAAATGGGGAACAAAACTGTCAATCATGTGTACAATAGACTACCGCCTCACAAACCGATTTAATTTTTTCCCATCACAGCCTATCACATCTAGATATAATGATGGATTTAATGGTTATAAATTATATTAATCACATATATATGTTATGGTAATTTTAATATCAAATCTACCTTCTTACCATCCTATCATTTCTAAAATAAGAATGTTGCCTGTGTGTATGTGTAGACTATCATATCCATGAAACGATGTGATTTTTTTTCAATTTACCTCAATGTAGATGGTAATAAGGATATATTTAATAAATATATATTATATACATGACATTAAAATGATTCTATAAAGTTTATATATTATTTACCTTTATTTATTTCCACATGTCAAGAAAATGGAAACTATGTTCATGTAAGTGTACGGCCAACCATCTCCATTAATTCATTTTTATCTCTAACTATGATGGAATACTCTATATAAATATATTATCAGTATATATTATATTTATATCCTATTTAACATTCCATAGATTATGGAACCATGATCAGTGTAAAATGAAAACTACCCAACCAAAACATATATGAAAAACAAAGCATTTATTAACGAAACATGATTTTAACAAGGAATGGTTAATAAAGGGGTAATAATTTGTGATAAGTAAATAATATATGGTATGGTATATATGATTTTGAGTCTAGAATATATTTATAATAAACATATATTTATTATACATGAGTTTAAAATGTGTATGAAGAAATTTGAGACTAGATGTAAGGGATTTTTTTCTCAAATTGTCTTCATTGGGACGATATTATATTATTCACATATATTCTTTTAGAAGTTGTATATACATTAACTTTTATAGATTAGATAATTAATTTCATTATTTTCATAATAATTAAAGTTTCATCTAATGATGTTATTTCATGGGGCTTAGGATTCAATACATTCCACTATGTTAAGGGATTTTCATCTCACTTCTATCTTTGTGGAACACATGCCATATTCACAATTTTTTTATTTGGTGTGGTGTATATAAAACCGATGAATGTATTTTGTGATAATTATAATGAAAACTATTGAATATTAATATCAATATATGGGTCTTTATTTTATGATCATATGATTCCAAAGTTACCAAAGTGGTAAAATTATAATGATTCAATCTCATTGTTTATCAGGATTATTTATGATTAACTTTCAAATGATGAAATATTATGATCCAACTCTCAGGAAACTCATGTATTTTATTATTATATACTTATTTATAGAGAATAAATGTTTTCATTTTATTTTACTCTTTTAAATTATTAAATATACCAAAAAATATTTTAATAAAAATTGACTTTATTTCTATCTTCATCCGAAAATATTTTTTATTCCATGTATGTGTTTTCTAAAAAAGATTTAAATAAAGTTTTTACTATTCTATAATGAATTTTTAATTTCATTTTTACCCATTTTTTCTTTTTATAAAATGGTTTGAAAGTAATATTCTTATCATTTTCTTAATAAGGAACTTTTATATTTTTACTAAAAATATGAAAATAATCTTTTCTTTACCATACATGGAATAAACAGAATTTTCCACTGTCATGAACACTAAATGATTTAAGTAATACATTAATTTTTTTAATATTTTTTTCAATGAAAATGTTTATTTAATATTTATTAAATTTTTAGATTGGAAATAAGTTATTTTAAATGGGAAATGATATTTTCCTTCATAATTTTTTAATCATTTATTATGGAATTTCAATTAATCAACAATAAAAACCATTGGTGTTTCTTAAGTTCTAAAAGGGAAATGATCTAATGTTACCGTGATTATTATTTCTCTAGATTTTTTATTACTATGATTAATAGATATTTATAGAACCCACTTATTTATCATGGGTTATAAAAACTTTAAATGATTATAAAACCCATTTATGTTTCATGGGTTATAATATGATGAGTTTTATTTTATCTTATAGCACAAAAATGTATAGATTATATGGAGGGTTGGACCTATATAACCCTATAATTTACTGGTTAATTATTGATGTTCTACGAGCTCAAAGGGAACATATTATATTGTCTGATGACAATAGAAATATGGGTATATGAGAGGTTATCCAAATCCGAAAACAATATGGTAAATGGAAGGGTATAATAGGGCTGAAATATTATGGTAAATAGAAGGTTATCCCAATCCCAAAAATAGGGTAAACGGGTGGCTATCCCGAGCTTGAATTAGGTACACGGGTTATTATCCAATTCTAAACATATTTTCAATGTCTTGGTGGGAATACTTAACATTAAATATTATATATTATGTGTATGACACAATTCTATGACTTATGAGTATAAAATTCTCTCATGGATCATGTTATTTGATTCCTTTTTTATTAATATATTATGAACTACAAGTATTTATTCCATACTCACATTTATAATTTATGAAATGCAAGGTTTGGTTTTTATATATTATTATCAAGTTATCACACCCCTATGATCATGTTATACTTATGTAAAAATTTATCTCTCCCTTGTTTACACATACTGAGCATATATGATCACCCTTTCCAATGTTCCTTTTTCCTAGGTTATTACGAAAGGTATTTTGTATGATATTTCGAAGAAGGTTGAAATTTTAGAAGAACTTAGTGAGAGAAAATTTAGTTTATCTATGAACTAGTTGTTTATATACCCATGTTTATAAAGGCACTAAACCCGTATGATTTTTTAATGGATCATTATGTTATGTAATGAATATTCTTTTATTAAGATATAATATAACTATATGAAATTGTTGGGATTTCATATTTGGTATCAGATCAAGGATTAGTTATCATCTAGAAACTAGGAAGATAAAACATTAGTGAGATACCTAAGGATATATAAAAGGATTAGTCAAAGGATTAATCCAATTATATCAAATTTTCCATGAATTTTGGTTTAGGATAGAGTGAATATTTCCCAATTATTTACATCCCTATATATATTCTATAATTGGATGTTCTCTATCACAATTGTACTTAGGTGTTATAACTCTGAAAATGGTGCATTGGGATTTGACTTGATCATCACCAAGTTCATCATAATGGGTTTTTTCACACCTTATTTTATACTTCAAGTGTATATTTTTTGGAAAATCAAATTTTCTTTATAAACCATCATGGAGGATTTGAACATATGGTGTGAATGAATAAACTAGGTTAATCCTAAGGGTTCATTTATTGAAAAAAAATTCATGATTTAGAAATATTATAAATAATTTTTTATGACTATGTGGTTTCCAACTATGATTATTGTGGCTTGTACTATGTTTTGTGGTTTTATTCAATTGATGTAACTAGGATGTATCGTGTTATCACTGAATGTGATGGAAAATTTGGTGATTATGAGATAAAAAATTAGAAAATGACTAGAGAGAAAGATATTTTTATTATTCCTAATCGGCTATGATGATATATGATTAATAATTTTATCTTATTTGATATCCCTAATGCGTTAAATATATAGGAGATGGTCTTTTATTAATGTTCATGTGGTAATAAAAATAGACAAAAGGAAATTTATCTTCCAACATGTAAAGAAGGTGGGAAGAAGAACCTAAACTAATCTCTCAAATAGAGGGGAAAATTTTTTATGAATGGAAATCTAGGTTATGGAAAAATTAATTTCCAGGTAATTTGATGTCTTATATGGTTAGAACATAGGAATTATCCAAGCCAATTCCTTAAACTATGGGTTATCCCATAGACCAAGGATGTACCTATGTTATACAAAATCATTTAAAGAAAATAGTTGAAGTATTTATGTTTTGGGATTCTAAGATTATGGTATATAATTATTTTTACCAATTATATTTTGGTTATAAGATTCATGAAACATCCATGGACTGTGATAATTTTAGAATCAAATATGTCTTCATGTATGATTACATTTAGAGTTATGGGTACCATAATGGGTTTATGAGTTTAATGTTTATTATAAGTTCTAAGTCTTAGATTCCATTTTTTATGTTCTATGTGATGTATTTTAATGTGATTAATGAAATTTTTAAACACATTTTGTTGGAATAAGTTATATCTAAATCTTAGGTTCGACATGAAGTATTATTTGTGGATGAATGATAATTTCATAAGTTTAATGAAATTGATAAACTTCAAGGATTATATAGAAATTGATGATTACATATTTCTATTATATTTCTGGGGATTTTATAAGAGTTATATAAATATTTTTTTAGTAATGAGGAAAACCTTTTACATATGAAAAGGCCATCAGGATTGAACCCAAAAGTAAAAGGTGATAAGGGTGAACTACCTACCCCTGAACTATGGGATGTCTTGGTTAGTGTAATATTTTTATAAATGATTTGATAGATAAATCTTAAGTTGATTTTGGGAATATATTTCTTATAGTAGAGATAAATATAGTATTGTAAAATGATATGGTGATAGATTATGACTGATGGCAATTGATAATTCATGATAAAAACTAACCCATTCATGATTTAAAGTTATATATGGTAATTTTCTCATTAAATATATTGAGGTCTTGTTTTTAGAGATAATGGCATGATATATATATTGATAATAAAAGTTTAAAGTATATATTCATACAAAATGAGTTGAATATATTATATATAAGATAGTTGGAACTAAAAAAATATTATAATTTCTCAATACATTACCATCCAGGGAAAGATAACAAGGTGGATGATGATTTTAGTCTAAAATATCATGTTATCCTATCATTGATGAAAATAAAAAATGGTCCAATATTTTTGGATTTTCAAAAGTAGATAGAAAAATATTTAATAAAGGGGAGAAATATTATTTTTCTAAAATAAGTGTTTGACCACATATCCATTTGAAGATTAACAAGGTTTATAACGATGATTTAGAGATGCCGAAAATGGGGAGAAATGTTATTGAGTTCAATATTCATTGTGATATAATGATATGGTTTAGTTATTGTGTATGTGTTCCATCCATACCATATTTTAATAAGGATCTGTTAGAAGAGTCTCACAATTATTCATTCTCTATTCATCTTGGAAGTATAAAGATTTATATAGATCATAAATAGTATTTATGTTAGGAAGGTATGAAGAGAGATATTGTTGAGTTTTCATATCAGGGCTTGGTATGTTATCATGATATGGAAGAGGGAAAAAATTATTTGGGAATGTTACAATCGTTAAATATACCAAAATGTATGTAAGAAAAAAACCATTTATTTTTTCATCATACTCCCCAAAACATCTAATGGGAATAATTTTATATGGATTGTAGTAGATAATCGTACAAATTCAAAACACTTAATCACTTTCATAGAATATTTCTATCTGAATCATCTTTCTAGAATATACATTTAGGAAGTTTTGTGGTTTGAAGGAGAACCAAATTATATTTTTTCAATCTAGATATAAGGTTTACATTTATGTTCTATCAAATTCTTTAGAAAGATATTAATATAGAATTGAGTTTTATCATTGAATATCATCCTTCGGTAGATGGTTAGTCTAAGAGAACAATTAATACCATATAAGGTATGATGAGAAATTTTTTTGGGTATTTCATTGGTGGTTGGGATCAATACCTTCCTATTTAAAAGTTTTAAAATAATAATAGCTTTGATTCAAGAATTTAGATAGATCCTTATAAAGCCTAATATAGAAATAAGTGTATAAATATAACATGTTATGATGAATTTGTACAAATAAATATATTGTGATCTTATATATCAGGAAAAATGGTAAATAAAGTAATGGTCATTCAATAGAACATCAAATAATCTCAGAGTCTACAAATAAGTTATGTTGAAATTCATCAGTGTGATCTAGAGTTTGAAGTCTATGAGGAAGTTTTATATGAATTTATAAATGGAACGAGGTTATGATATTTTTGAAGGAATGTAATTTGGTACCTAGTTTTATTGTCCCCTTTTTATTCACAATAACATAGGGATAGATGCATATCACTTGGAGCGTCCAACAAACCTCTCATAGGTCTATAATGTGTTCCATGTATCTCTCCAGAGAAAGAACATACTAGGTGCTTAAAATATAATAATCTCAAAATTCATACCATTGTATCATGATATTTCTTATAAATAAAAACTACAAGAAATTCTTAATCATAGAGAGAATCTTCTATGAAATAATACCACTCACATGAAAAAGGCTTTATGATCAAGATTCGAACATGATCAACCAAAATAGGAACCTAAAAATATGATGAGGAAAAAGTATCCTTATTAATTTGTATTAGAGTGATATAATCTAAAGGGTGAAATTGATTTTAAGTGGGGTGAAATTTAATACCCTGATTTTTTAAGAAAAATAATTCAATTTAATTTAATTTATTCGATAGCTTCCATTACACAGAACATCAAGTTTCAATGAATAGAAAAATATTACAATTTTTATTAATTGGACATGATCACTATAAACTACACATAAAAAAATTATATGAAAAGTAATAAGCACAATTTTAAAAAATTATATTTTTTGGAAAAAGAAAATATATTTCTAAAACAAGTACTTAATTTATAATAAATTATTTATATTCTTAAAAAGTAAAATTTTCTCAGAAAAATGATGTTTATTGATTTTGTGAAAAAATAAAAAAAATTCCTTTTATTAGAACAAAAATTTATTCCCTAGGATAAGTTGAATAATGCATTGGTTATTCAGGATGGAATCTAAGATCAAATGGCCCCAAAATCCTCTGAAGTATTTGCCTCATAAAGAAAATTCATAGAGGTCCCTTACCCACCACGAACACACAAGACTAAGATGGACCTCCCATGAATCCAATGCACTCCGTGTCCATTCATAAGAATTTGAAGGATGGATTTACGAGTCTAACAGAGTCGTGACCTTTGGAGGAGATAAAATCTTCTTCATAGCACAACACCGAGCATCCCTACTCCCAGAGACTATAAATATTTATTTACATCTAACTCAAAGGCAGGACTACCCTGGCATTCATACATTTGATCTCCCATTTCACAAAGTACCTTGGAACTATGAACCCAACCAAATTATAGATCATCCAAGGTACTATAGCATCACATAACTATATTTCCCTTATTCCAAATTACCTCTACCTAAAATAGAGATTCCTTTCATGAAGGCTTATTCTCTTCATGGAGGAAGAAGTACCTCCAAGGTACTTGATACATTTAGGAGAATCTATCCTTTGTGAATCACTCCTTTCCCAGCTCCTAACTTCATTCCAAGGTATGGTCACCACGTATTGTTAAGCCCTTTCCTTTGGGAAGCTCCTGTCCTCTGTGAAGCACCAGAGCTTTGTGAACGACCTCTCAAAAAGGCCCCCTACTTTACAAGACTATCCTCCACATATCCCTCTTGGATATTGCTTAGTGATTTATTTGTCCTTTATAAGGTGTCCCCTATTGTGCGGCCCTACCATTTTCTTTTCAATAGAGGTACACTAATTGGTTATGATTTTAATAAAAACTATGGCAACATGGACCCTATGATCGACCACTCCTCCACATTATCACCTTCTAGAATTTTTGACACCTTCCCTTCACCAAGGGTTAATGAGTGATAATTATGTAAGCCTGAGGGGTTAGTAGTTAGTCCTCATGGTCTGAGCTGAAGAACGTTAAACTTCTTAACTTCAACATCCTCAGCACACGATGTTAAACTGTGATCTCACCATCAGTGACCAACCCTTTATCTCTCTTTCTATGACCCACATCAAATTATATCCTCCACAAATGATCATAGTGGGGATGGGACCTAGGAACCACTCACTTCTTATACTCTCAATCTTTCATCCATCTCCCATTGGGCTTTGTCGACATGTGCGCCTTAGGAAACTTCCATGCATAATACCCAACACACCTCTTGATAGGATTCCCTATGCATGAATAATATGGAATGAGATCTTCCTCTCATTGAATAGGATCCTATATATATAGAATTAAATCCTTCTCAAGCATCTCACTTTCATAATCCCCACACCATCTTTCGTCGATTCATCTTTCACGACACGCGCGCCAGGTATACTACTTACTATTGTTTCTTATATTGAGGATGACTGAAATGGTATTAGAGGTTATTATTTAATATTAAATATATCCAACCCCAAATGGGAATCCCACCAGGAGCAATCCCTAATCTCCATATCTGGACATCTCACACACATAATCCCCAACATGTCCAACGGGTAACCATCCTAGTGTAATCCCAATCATTCCACTCTCATATGGGCATCTTCCACGTGTAATTTCCAACCATATTCTCCACTTCCATAGGTCACCTCCTCGGGTTTCCTAATACCCCATCTTAAACTACGTGGAATTTTAATCCCAACTAACTGGGATATGTAGGAAACCTTCCTGAGGAGAAATACCAACACCCTCCAATACCTCCATTCATTACATTCACTTCACCCAACACTCCACAAATAATCCAACCTGATCTTTCCCAGGATTCCACATCCTAGAGAGGACATTCCATCTATCCAAAAATATCTCATGTATAGCCCCACACAATCCAAAATAATCAAACCAAGCGTATACCTCTTATAAAGGGTAGATCCAATGCGTAAACCCCACTCCATCCATCAAACTACGTGGGTTTTAATCCCCATATGATAAAATGTGTATGTAGGATGCCTCCATGAGTCTCAATCCCATCCAATGGTAAACCTTGGTTCCTCCCTCCTAAGGGTGATGATATGACTAGTGGTTTCCATATCTTCCTTCACGGTGTGACAGCTTCTCTTGATAGGACATGCCACCCCAGGTCCACCCTCATTAGGAATTTTGAACCATCCATCAGGTAATCCTTGGTTCATCCCTCATAGGGACATACCCCTTCACGGTACTACATCTTCCCTTTATGGGACATGCCACACTGAGTCCTCTATATTTGGAATTTCTCATCCATCCATATGGCAAACCTTCTAGGTTCTCCCTCATGGAGATGCACCCTCTATGATCCGAATCCACGAGTCATTTTGGTTAGCCTATCACTATATTTTCAACATGTTAAAATCATTCTCTAACACATGTTTAAAATGGGATGCCTATGGAAACCCTCAGAAGACATGCCTTTGAAATAAGATACCCCGTGACCGATATGGTATTCCATAGGTTCCATGAATGAGATGCCTCTATGAGATACCCTCATATGAGGAAGATATAGGTTACTAATGTTCCAACATCCAGACATGCCAAGAAATACCAATGTGACTACTTCCATAATTGTAGGTTTATGCCCTATCAATACCCCTTTTATTTTCTAGATAGAAGTGTTATAATTAATAGGAATCCACAAAGAGCTGGAATTAGGAATGAGTTTCACAAACCATGTCTTAGTCTATGAGGGAGAACTGTAGTAGGTGACGAATTCCATGGAGGAATCCATGGAATGAGGAACCAATATTCTATCATCTTATTTCAACAAATTATTTTACATTACTGAGAAAGTTATGAATTCCACCCACCTTTGTAAAGTGGGAATCTGGGGTATAATGTAGTTTTCATTGTCACAACAATGCATGAGGTGGCCATGCCCTGGCTGAAGCATCAGAAAAAAATGGTGAACCTGATGTGAATATAGTCTCATAAATGCGGGGACTAGTAGCATTAAAGACATCAGTTTAGTAAATAATAATGTCAACAGATCTAGATTTCCAGTGCAAGGCCTGCTAAGAAAAATTGTGGGCATGGTGTGGAACTCACCAGTAGTTAGTGTAGTCAAACATTGGGAATCCCAGTCTGTGATATCGTTAGAAAGGATATCTATCTATATACCTGGAATATTAGAAGATGTTAGAGTAGTGGGTATTGATTTACAAATTTTTTTACTGACATCTGAATCTTCTTACTTTGAAGGACCCAAACTTTAGGAACTCGCGCACCAAATTCCCTCGGACACAGGGGCATGAGTCCTATCAATATAGAAATCATGTGTGACCCCACCTCCACCACAAATTCCTCTATTCCATCAGCTACCAAGTACCCACAACCCATCTCACCCTTGTAAATCATCTCCAATCGATTGATGTTCACCCTCGTATGATGGTATGAGTAGGAGGGATTCATTCCCACAATGGATATGGATTTCCAAGACCTGAAGGCTTCTATGCCTCACCATCACTAAACCCCCAAGGTATGTGCAAGAATCCCCTTATCTCCAATCCAATTATGAAACACTTGGGGAGACTCTACCATGAGAAATCATTCTCCTCCTGCCCATATGACCAGGAGGTAGGGGATGCTCGAGTCACCCTAGAAATTACCACTGCCTAGGAGTCTCTTAGGAGGGATCCCACTAATCCACGTCAATGCCACCACTGGCCAATCTTATAATAAGGGGAACAGGTAGATCATTACCTTTCTATTCCATATCAGGTCCAGAACACCCAATTTCAATGTCGGGATCAATCTTAGAAGGATGAACATCAAAGGAAACCTTCTTTGATTACTCTAGTGGCATGTGCCGCCACTAGGCATTCCACCTAGTCCCTGCTACTTCATAGAAGGAAATCCTCAATTCCCAATTGGAGGTCCTCTGCATCCTTATGAAACCCAAAATGGAGGTCCTCCCCATGCTCCTAGAAACCACATTTGAGATCCTACTTCCTACATCAACAACCATAGCATAGGTCCTCCTCACTCCAGTGACAACTGATATACAGGTTCTCCCCGAATCCCTAAAAATTAAAGCAGAGGACCTCACCATAAAATAAACACAAAACCTGAATTTTCTCATTGTGATTAAAAAATTACCTTCTCTAAATAACCATACTAAATTAGAATGGAGAATCATCACAAAAAATGGAATAAATCCAGGTAGCCCCATGCCTTTTTCAATCATATTCTATTATCAGATTTTGAAGCCGAGTTTGACTCGATGATGGAACCTTACCCCAAGTCATTTGAATCATATTCTGGTTCAGGAGCTCTAAATTTGAGATTCATCATCCTGGAAGGTGAAGTTCACAATATCCCCAAATCTATTTATAGGTATATACAGGAGATGGAATACATGGCTCTCTTCCAATGTATCAGGGTGTAGTCATATCTGTCATCACCATCTTAATTCTCTAACTCTACATGAGATCATGGTGAATCAAAAGCACCTAGATGTCACAAAAATTCTATTTCTTCCCTCATATATGAGGTAGTGGTTAGAACCCTATCCTATAAGGATGTGATGATGTAGTCAGCACCACCTCTAATAGATGACCCAGTGTCTAGTGGATTGTCAGTTCATGAAGCAACCACTCTATTAGTTATTCCTGCAACAAAGAGGTCCACATCCATGTCTTTTCCAGTTTCTTAGAAAGCATCAATTTTATCCTAGGGTAGACAAGAGGTGATCCCTTCTTCCATGTAAGGAATATTGTGAAACACTCATGCCACAAAACAACTATCATTGGTTTTTTTGCCAAACGTGGTTCTTAACTTTGACATTCCATAGACCCTAAATCAAGAGTAGATTTCATGCTTTCATCAGACTGTTTAGGTGATGCAATTTCGCCTCCCTGACCACCAATTGATTTACCCTAAGAGCATAGAGCACTTAGATGACATTAGACAATAATAATGTTTGGTTGAGTTGGTATCACTTCCAATGGAGCAACATCTTTTTTCACCTAGTTACTACCATACCCTTCAACACAGATGTGTTCAGAGCATCATTGTGCTCCAAAAAATCATTAAAGAAGCATCTCCACACATGTAGATCTATGTTTGGTGATACTACAAAACTCTCCACTTATGTCCTATCAAGATGTACCCTGATTCACCCAATGACATCGAGGAAATTATAATTATCATCACAATGAACACCAATAACTCACGCTACCCAATGATAGGGAAATCAGCACCGGATCTGACATAGAGATCAAATCTACTGGGGTAGCATAGTACGTAGACCCTTCAAGTGTTATCAATCATCATTAGATATAGACCATTATCCTAGGGGAACCTTCTATATCATTGATCTTCGGTTGGAATCTCAACAATGGCATGGGACAACTCGAGGGATTAGATCCTCTTGATACCACATAGAGGATAGAGGATGACCCTGAAATCACTGCTCTATAAAATAAGATTGAATATTAGCATCATGTCATCAATGAGATCCTCTTCAAGTGGTTCCTTGAATGTGGTGATCCCCGACAGTACCATGTTCCTCCTTTGTCCGGATAGCAGCAGTAGTTGTAGGTTGTCCCCAAAAAGTTTCTCCTAATCAATCTTGTTGATCCCACACACCCCAACAGGTATAGAAAGAAACTGTAGTATAGGTCATTAAATCAGCCCAAGTAGTTTAAGAATATCCTTTAATACATAGATTGGGTTTTTCTTCCTTCTGCTCTACAAGTCGCTTTACAATCCTACCTATAGGTCACTCTGTGATCCCCTAAGACCATCTACTGTGTCGATGATCCGATCAATTCCTTGGTGATTAGGAACCCTCAAAAAAAAGAAACCTTTCTAGGACAACCTGATAGCTGGTCTCACTACTTGGCTTGAATACTTGGAAACAGGGCAGGTGGAAAGCCATATCTAGTGAGGTTGGATGATATCTGAGCACCCCCAGATTTAGGGAATCTAACTTTTTCCTCCTTCAATGGGATGGGTGACCTAGTATAGCATCTAGCTCACTTCATCTCCTTGTGTGGACCTATGTGAGGAACCTCGGAATAAAAAAAATCATTTAAGTTTTGATGTTTTTTTATAAATTTGAAGGGTTTTCATTCTTATAGTACATCCAGTTACCCATTGGGTCCGTCACAGGCTGGAAAGACCTCTGTAGGAAGTTTATCTTCTAGTTTAGTTCCACTACATGTAGGATGAGTATTTTCAACCTCTAAAAGTGAAACTAGTTTCCAGATGAGTGCATCAATTAATTCATTACTAGGTGGAAGCGCCTTACGCATTCAATCGACATGTCACTAACTCAGGAGAATTTTTTGACAATGTTTGCCAGTAATTTTAAGACTGAATTAGTCCCCACACTCAACCCTCAAAGTTTCCATGGTGGATTCCATGATTTCTCTGACATGGATCAACGCCTAGATTAAGCCTTATAGAAAACCAATCAAGCATTATTGCTTCCTCTTCCATCTCCTATAAGAAGAGATTTCAAGGAATATACTATCACCACAATGCAGGTGGTTGCTTCAAATCCCATAGAGTTGTTTCCCGTAGAGCCTCACTGGGTATCACCTTATCTAGGATAGTAGCCTCAGCAAGCTATGCCCCGTTAAGCCCAGAATTGATAGGAACCTCCTTAGTAGTAACCCCCAACCAGATTATAGAATGTGGATCCAACCCCTCATCCACGTTCAACCCCTCATTAGGGCCAGGCTCCCAGAGTTCCCCTTCAATATAGGAGAAATTGAACCTAATAATTCCTAGAGGTCAAGGTCCTTGATTATTTCTATAGTGCTACGAAACAAGGTATTCTGAAGCTTCCATAATGTTGAAAACCCCATGATTTTGGGATCACTAATTTCTCTAATCACTTCACATACCACATAATCCTTGAACAAGCCATCAATAAATTCTATGAGTTCAAGTAATAGATCCAGGACTAGGTGGAAAATGGAATGGTTATGCTAAGAAAAGTCCCAGAATAGGTTGCACACATCATGTCCAAGACTGAAACCAAAAGTTAAGGTTTAAATGATTGGTAACATGTCTCTATCTATGGGACTCATAAATATGATTACTTTTTGTCTCACATGGTAGTCGCTCACACCCATAGTGTCATTTCCACCATTCTAGACCAGCATGAGCCTATAGAAGTTGTTGTGCCTTCGTCAGCTACCACTTTTTCATCCAATTCCCAACCTTTAATGTCTTAGAATACTAGGAAACAATAATATAAGGGAATGAAAATTCCCCCATTGATATCGAATCCATCCCCTATTCTTGGTGACTTTGTGCCTCTAAAGATGGGAAACATACCCAGAGCCTTCCCAGCATCAGAGGACTCCTCTGGCGATGATCAAGAGTATGTGTCTATGAATATCATTGAATTATTGGATCTATAAATGATCCCTGATGATGAGGAGTACCATATAAGCATTCCAAATGTCCCTAACTGATGCCATCGAAGAAGAAGTCGATGATGGACAGGTCGTCGGAATGCTATGTCCAGTGCTTCAATCTAGGTTGTGCATGCCAATGAGACAAGTCAATAGGAATTGTATAGAGTTTAGAAGCCACAATCATTCATTCCCACTCCTCTAGAATCACCAAAACAATTGATCATGCTCATCAATTTGGAATACCATCGTAGTTGTATCGTCATCGACTGCTTCCATCAGGGGCCCAGTCATCCATTTGTTAGCTTTTAGCAGTTCTGGGTAGTTTTTTTGATGAGTAGTAGGATATTTCCAGCACTATCTATAATCCAAGGGTTCAACCAATAGTTCCCATTATACATACCACCATAGAGAGACTTCTTATAGGAAGAAATGTGTTTTTTTCATGGAAGTATGATGTAATGAAGCACCTTAATAGTATTCATGTAAAGCCCTTGATCCTTGTGGTTCTCCATCTATAATAAGAGATAAAAATATTCCCTCATGGAATCCTTAAAAATACCTCTATAGTCATTATCTATTTAGTTGAAATAGGTTCCGGGATAAATCTCATCCAGACCCAGATTCTCCATAGGTTGAGACTCACTAAAGTAAATTTTAGCCCCTTTGACCTGAATATCTAGGGTTACGATGGGACCAAACAGAGACCGTGTGGAAAGATTTGATTGAATTCATAGTTTAGTAGTTTGGAAGAAGACACTAAATTCTATATTGACTCATAGGAAACCACTTATAACATATTTATGGGTTTCCCATAGCGTCATCTTCATGCATAATTCCCCTCATTGTATCACCAATGCCTCATGTCCTCTCTCAATAGTCGAGTAGGCATCCTCCAAGGTGATGCTTCTCCATTTTCCTCTTGTAAATTCTGCTATATGGATGAATACTTTTACCAAATCATGAATAATCACACTTAGACCAATGAGGTTGAACATGAACATGTTGAATCTGTACCATGGATTGATCTAGATGACAAATTCATCCTCTTGATTCACTGTTTCGAGGCTACAATTCCATACATTGGGATATCGTTTGTTGTTTCTGAGAGGAAAGGGTGTTGTGACCCTAAGTTCAAAGAATGGGAGATGATTACCTTGTATTTATACATTGGTCAGGATTGGATGATACCAAAACCACCTACACCTGTCAGGAATCGAGATGTTCACCCTATGGCTACAGTTTTTTTCCAGAATAACTTGTTTTGTCAAGACAGTTTGAACTATCATAAAACAACCTGTCACTATTTATTTGGCATCATGTATAAAACCTATGGTTAATGGATGATGGAATCTATATCAAAACCTATGTCACTGTGATCTCACTAGTGTATGAGTATCTCGGTATATATTCCACCCCCACCTAGGCTGACACTAGTGTTCCTCATGAATCAGTCATCCAAAAAGAATCACCTCTTCCCAAGGACCCCTCTACCTCAGAATATGAAGAAGATCCGGAAGAAAATCCTCCTTCATTTGAGGAAGGTGTCTCTTCCACCATTGATGAGCAGGTTCTGATTAATCTTGGCACCGAGTGAAATCCAACGCCAACAATTATTTGTGCAGTCATGCACACAGAGGAACAACAGCAGTACGTGGATTTCTTGAAGCAGCGCTGTGATTTTATTGCATAGAGATATGATGAGATATTAGGGCTGAACACTCGGGTTACCTTCCTCTATATTTGTATCCCCATAAACCATTGTAGGTTCAAGTGGCCTCCTAAAAATATTTATCCATCCCATGGTGACATGTACAAGGATGAGTTTGACAAGATCATCAAATATAACTTCATCAATGAAGTTCAGTACCTTAAGTGTCCCACCAACATCTTCCCATACTGGAAGAAAAATAGGTAGATCAGAGTCTATACTGACCTATGGGATCTCAACTACCATGGTTTGAAGGATTACTTTACCCTTCTAGTGATAGAGTTATTGATCGAAAACACAAATATGTTCTAGGATCCTTTCTTCATGGATGGGTACTCTAGGTAACACTAATTCTGAATAGCCCCTCAAAGAAGAGGATTCTACCACCATCAAATCATTATAAGGTACCTTCTGCTATCAGGTGATGCCTTTTTATCTTACAAAGGAAGAAGATACTTATCAGTGTTCCATGCACCTCGTCTTCAAACCAATCTTCAGAACACTACTGAAATGCTACATAGACGATTTGGTGGTCATGTACCACTAGTAGCAGGACCATCTCAAAGATATTGATAAGTGTTTCATCTTTCTATATACCCTGAAGTAGAAGATAAAACCCTTGATGTGTGAATTGTGGGTTAACTATGGATATTTTCTCAGTTTAATTTTATGATACGGAAGCATTGAGATAAACCTATAGAAGATCAAGACCATGATCAAAATTCATTCACCTTGTAACATATGGGAGCATCGAGGACTTTAAGCCCACTTATCCTACATACATCGATTCATCATGAATTTGGATGGAATGTGTAATCCTTATTCCAAACTCATGAATAAATATTCCATCTACCAGTGGGATGAAGTGTGTTCGACCTCATTTGAAGAGATCAAGAAATAACTACTACAACCTCTGGTTCTTATTCCAACCATCTTTGGGAGTCATCTGGTCTTCTATGTGACTACCCTAGAATGATACCTCAATTCCCTGCTTGCTCATTGGAATAATTATAGACCATAAAACATTTTTTACTATCACAGTCACATGATCCTCGAAACATATTCTAAATACCTACCTATTGAGAAGATCTTCCTCGCACTAGTTTTCATAGTGCATAAGTTGTGGTTCAATCTATAACATCACAAGATAAAACTGGTATCCCATGTGAATCTACTAAAGTATATCATAATCTACCCTATGTGAACAAGATGAATAGAAAACTAGTTGGTTGTTCTTCAGTATTTTGACATCAGGTTTATTCTGCAGAAGGATGTCAAGGGTTAATCACTGGCAGACTTTCTATCCGCTCATCCACCCCTCGAGGAAACACATATGGATGTTGATTTACCAGATGATTCAATCCTCTTAGTGGACTAATTCATTAAATGTTAGAAGTTAATTTCAATGGTGCCTCTGAAATTCCAACTAGTATAAGGATCAATGATCTCAATATCAATAGAGTGGGTCCAGGAATTATCTTCATCAACCTGAAATTGGTTGTCCTACCCTATTCATTCCTACAATTAGAAGGTTGCATGAACAATGAGGTAGAGTATCAATCTATAATTAATGGTCTATATCTGGCTCTTGAGATTGATTTTTCCCACCTTCACATCAAATGGGAATCAAAGATAGTCATCAAATACATAAATGGTGATTATGTTATTAGAAATCCATATCTCGTGCCCATCCACAAGCACGCTTTCTAGATGATTTCCCAATTCCCTTCTCTTCTATAGGTGACTAATGTATCCTAAAAATAGAATGGTTGAGATGATTTATTGTCTATTCCAGCTTGTTACACTATGGATCTGAACTAGAATGATTTTCTCTTTCATGTGGCTCATTAAAGGGTCATTTCACCCTTCGTTTCTAACAATGATGAAGATATTCAAAAGCTAAACCACATAACCACTAGTGCTTCTACATTGGGACTTATGGGTCCACCCACAGATAAAGAAACCTCATATTGGACAACTCCCTTTGTATAGTATATCCATCATGTCACTCTACCACCACATGGAGCTGAATGTGAGCATATATGTTGGCGTGCAGCATAGTTCACCCTCTAGAGTGGTCCCAATCTTAACCAAACTATATAAAAATGTGTGACTAAAGGAATTATTCTCTATTTCATCTAATTATAAGATATCCCCTAGGTTATTTGGAATGTTCATGTCAGATATTATGGTGTTCATTAGGTATGGTTGAAGCTCTCTCACCAAAATCAAAGGTTGTGATTCTTTTGACAAACTATGGTCCATGAATATATTATGTTCACAAAGAAGTTACACACATTTCAAATACATGAAATTTTATTGAATCGACCACCAGAGCCCCTCTATACTACTAATTACTCTTAGCTATTTTCATTTTGAGGACTTGACATGGGACTATACCCACCAACAATAGCTCACTAGTGGTGGTTCATTCTAAACGCAATGTATTTCTTCTCACAATGGGCATAAGTGATCCCTCTCGAGGATCTCAAGCCCTGATCATTCATTGAATTCTTAAGATCTGGCATAATTTATTATTTTGGAGACCCTCACACTATTATCACTAACAAAATCACTAACATACGAGCATCTGATCTAAAGAGGTTTCATTCCATGTACAGCATCGGGTCTAACAATACTTCCTGCTACCATGCACAAGAAAATGGACTGATTGAGGCATCCAACAAAACTATCTCATACTTTTTATAGAATATGGTAGTACATAACATCAAAATTTGACTAGGAAAGTTCTCCAATTATCTCTAGTATTATTAGAAAATAACTCAAAATTCCACCCAAGTGACTTTATATTACCCATTGTTTGGAACAGAGGCAGTCATGCCCATCGAGATTTAGTTTCCATCGCTTCGAATAGCTATCTATGATCAATAGATTTCAGAAAGAATAGTTTATGTCCATATATCTAATTTGTAATTCCTTGAAAAAAGAAGCTTTGAGCCTTGTATAATCTCAAGAGGCACCGAAACAAGATAGTCAAAGTGTTCAACAAGAATATTCACCTCCACTCTTTACTCCAAGGTTATATTATTTTTCCACTCATAAGGCTAATGATACCTAGGAATAATCCACCTAATTAGAATACCAAGTTGGACGATTCATACATCATTCATAAGGTCTATCTCAATAGTCCATACTCTTTGATCACCATGTATAGAGATAACATCAGTCCGCTAACCAAGGAAAAGTTCCTTAAGTAGTACTTCACATGAATGGGTTCCTTCATCCAAGTCGTATGATGATAAACTATGTAAAAACCCATGGCCTAGACATAAGATGATAAACAATGTGGAAAACAATGTCGAAGAAACATGATGGTAAACTGGGAACCCAAGTCCAACCATTATGACTTTAAACTATGTGATATTTTTTATTAGGAATGTGTTAAGCCGTGTTAGGCCTCCTTAGACCTCATTCACATTAGGTTGCATCATGATGTATCACTTCATATTTACAATTTCAAAGCCTCATCCTATGGTCCGAACTCTATTACCATAAAAAAATATTCCCAATGTTCTAGTCACATGATTATAAACTACATAACAACCATCATCCTAGTTATAAAACAACAAACTACACAGTTTCATAATGTCCCTTCCTGAGATGACATTTCCCCTAGCATTGTTCATCTACCATGTCATTCTCTAGAACTATGTATGTATTTATTTTTATCCTTATGGGATATGTAGGAATTCCATTCATTTCATCCATGGGCCTATAAGTAAATTAAACATTTAGGAAACTTGTCCTGAGTTTCCTTTGAAGTGCATGGTGTCATATGGGAGGCCTCCTTGGTCCTCATTCGCATCAGGTTTATAATGGTTGTTCCATTCAATCCCCTTGGGAACAATCCTCTCCCTTTATATTCTAGTTTCATGAAAATAAACAATATAGAAACTAACATCCTTATTGTATAACATTAAACTACATAGACCATTCTTGTCGCATGAACTTAAATGGCAGAATCATTACTCTCAACATCAGTTACCTACCATTCCCCCTCTCTATGTAAGAATGAGACATAAATTGGGAGATTCCCTTCCGGAACAATGTTTTGATTTATTCTCATCTTTATGAGTTACAAAGTGATGTATAGATCTTTAATCTCTGGAAAAACCATGTATATTACTTTATTTCACACTGGTTCACGTTTTTCCTTACCACGTGACATTAAACTTCATGGGATTTCAAGAACTACATGTGGATTTATTCCAATCCACATGGGATATGTAGTGACGCATGAACATTTTTTCTTTGGGTCCAGCCATAGATCCACATCTCTTTTGGCCCATCAACCTCATCATAGTCCATTTTACATGACTGTAAACTGTATATGGGGTGTTCTATAGAATTTTAGTGTGGTTTTTATCCTTCTTATCCTTATTCACACTTAGATTTTTATATAAACACACTATGAATGTCCATTTGAGTCATCCCACATCTTATCAAAGACATCGGGCAATACATATCCACTTGGGATACCTTTTTCAATGGTATGATCTCTATGACCTTAATCTAGGAGGAATAATCCTCAATGCATGATGCTAAACTGTAATCATACCCTGATCATGTTCAAGATTCCCCATCATGGGATGCCCTAGTTTCCTCTCAAGAGAGGATTACCTTAACTAGTGTTGATCTCCTATCCCATTGCAATCAAGAACTACATGAGCTTTGATTATTATCTTCATGGGATACATAGCGATGCCTGGACAATTCATCTTCAGTACCAACCATAAGATCTTTCAAATCTTCATCCATTTGACCTTGATTATAGTCCACACAATATGACCTTAAACTACCTACAAACCCTAATTTTGATTCCCATTCTCTATCATTTTCCTATTTCACACTCAGAGCCTTTCCCATTTTTGGATTCCATCTTCTTTAGAATCTAGATGTACCCCCTAAATAGAGATGGTTTCATGCCAATTTGGGCATACCTCTTATTTTGGGCCATCATCCTAATGGATTCTATAGTAACAATTGAAAATGATGTGTTTTAGAACATGGTCAACAGTTTATTTTTCATTCTATTACCCCATTGTTAGTTAGTTAGGTGTGGATTATAATGTTTTGAACATATTTAGTACTCTATCCCCACTCATTGGTCGCCCCAGTGATCCAATCCTTTAAAGTCTTGAATCACTTCTTTTTCGGTCCCTACACACTCCCACATGTTGGAAGATCCTCGATATCATTCCTCATTTCTCGAAACGATCATGGATCATGCAGGCTTTGGATTCTAGTAAGGTGTGAACTAGCATAATCTTCATGGTTCAAAATCTATGACCTTAATCTAGAATCCTACATCCAAGAAATCCTGACTTTAAACTACATGTGAATCCCTAGGAATGTGTGGTTTGGTGATGGACCTCCTTGGACTCATTCACATTGGGTTTGTTAATCCATAAAATAGCACATATCCATTTTGGATTTCTATTGTTTGGTTCCAGAAATTATGAACTAAAACTATTTTCAGCCCTTATAGTCTGAGCTTCACAACTTTAAATAGCTTTCATGACCTGGGTTTTGACTCCACCATCTGGTATGCTCCATTCCACATTTCAATACTTTCTTTATTTGGGTTTATATCATATTTCTTATCCATAAAGACCCTCTAATGGTGATGGTCTCATTACACCTTTGGATCACCTCACATCCTAGGCCTACACCCTAATGTATTTTCATAACAAACAATGAGTACTGTGTTTTTGAACTCAATCAATAGTTGAACCACGTCTATTTGCCTCATCTTGATTGGTATGGTAATGGTCCCTATGTTTCTAACATGTTCAACGGTCGACCCTTAATTATTAGTAACCCCTTTCATGGGCCAAATTCTTTGACCAAAAAACATAGATCCTCATTGTGGTACTCTCCCCTTGCCATATCACATGTACCTCCTTCCCATCTATTACCTAACTCTCATGTAGTACACTGAGCCTCCTTATACTTGTTAACATTAGGTTCATTTCTTCCATGACACATAATTTTATTGGTAAGAAACATTTCTATGCTCAATGAAACATGACTTAAACTATTTCTAGGGACCAGGTAGTATGACATTAAACTATTTGCAACGTCTTGGACACATGACGTTAAAGTGTGAAAAACATCCTTATCACATGACGTTAAATTGTTCCTTCCATTTTACAAACTGTACAATGTTAATTTTCATGTTCACTATCCTTTTTTATGACATTAAACCACATGAAATCCTAGGACCTCGCCTAATAGGTCCTCCCTGAAGGATGGGTATCATATTTTTTTCAGACTAATATGCATAAACCAATGTTCTCTAAGCCATGGTTTCATAATTCCAAGAGTTTTGGAATCCATTAAAAAATTTCAGCACTCTAGTACCATGATTTTCATTCCCATAATTTGGATATTCATTCTCTATCATGTATTAAGGGACCCCTTAACAGACTGGTTATGCCGCTTCATCTCACCTACCATCATGGGCCAACATTCTGGAAGACATCGAATGAGATTTCGAGTTAGGTTCTATGTTTCAAAAATGGTCAGCGGTTGACCCTTTCTTTTTATCCCCATTTCAGGATAGTAGTATATATACTATGGTTTAAAAATGGTTAATAGTCCTCCTATACCATCATTTCATCATCCCCACATTCTGAATTTTTTTCATCATGATTCACACTTTTCATTACCATTTGTTCAAATCAATTCTAACACCCCTTATGTTATCTCATTCATGCAATAGCACATACTGGTAAGATCTAGTTAGCTGTTCCAAGTACCCTATTCTCTAGTCAATGCTTCTCTCATCTTGAACGCTCTCAGTGGTTATTCAATAATAGCAGTCCCAAAATTTTCAATGATTATCTGGATCTCTCACAAAAAATGAACAATTATGTGGTAATTCCTTGTTTCTCACACTAAGTATAAACAATGTGAGATTAGGGATTGGTAATTAGTTGTTTGAAAATTATTATTGAAGTGTGATACTGTAATAATGAAAAATAATGTGTCCATCTACACACACAAAATTCAACAATGATACAAGATTGTGGTAGTAACATGAGACATCCACATAAGCCCTAGAAAAAGTTCCCCTATGGATTTGCTCCTAGGATCGAGTTATTCAGCTTCGCTGACCATTGGTGTGTGGCCTCAAGGATCTTCTTTCAGTAAAAGAGCTTCCATTACTCCTAATATAATTCTAGTAAAAGATCATCCACCCTGATCAGTGGTTTATCCCTCTTGGAATGAATATCATCCAATTTATGTGACACGTGTCTTATCTTCACCTCAGCCGCCACCAACTCGACCCTCAGTCATGTGACAAGCTATGTTTGAGTGGGAAAATAGGGGGAATTATCATCCAATTTATCTTCCAATCACCGAATCTCATGGTTAACCATCTATAGATTTCGGATACTATTGGATTTATCATGATTCCATGAGATTTATAGTTGTTGGATTCTTTACCATATCTTCTCAATAAGGTAGTCATGGATTATCATGGGAAGAACTCAAGCATCTTACCCTAAAACGCATTGACTAAACATACAGTGGTGAAGTTACAACATCTAGATCATTTATTATGATTCCGGAATATGGTAAATGAAACATTTTGTGAATATCAGTTCCCACTGCTAGATGATCCAATTTTCCTTGACTGCATCAGAATCAGACTCATCCATCTCCTTAGGATCTGCTAGATTATACTATGGAAATGTAGCAAAGAGTTTGGCAGTAGGATCCTCCTATGGAATCATGTCAGCTATGTTGGACTCCATGTTGTAGAGTTTGTCATCATAACTTGACCCTAACTCAATAAGGTTGTACATGTTAGCCCTAGGCACCGCCCCAATAGTGGCATCACTTGTAGCCACAACTGACTGTTAATCGAAGATAATGGTATGGTTAGCTTATGTGGCCTACTCCACATGGCTCGACTCTACTGTCACAAAATAATCCCTAGATCTTCCATCCATTTTATAGAGCACAGAAACATCCACTCCCTGCACTTTTCAAACAGGAATCATGTCAACCAACCTGATCAGGAAATAATAGATGTGGTTCTATAAGGCAAATAACTTACAAGAAACTGATAAATGGTGTATCATTCTCATGGGTTGTGGTTGTTGGGATCTTGTTACATGGACGCCATATATTACTGAGGGCTACAAGGATTCCAATATGTCCACCCTGGCATCCTCAACTCTAGTTGAACCTCTGGCTAATTTTTCCCCGGACATGGATCACGGGGCATGGTCCTCTACACCTATTTCTATTCCTCCTTCCCCTTTATTAGGGGTACATTGAGCAAGATCCTCCAACATGAAACATATTTAGTTTTGGTATTTTAGATGAAGTGTAAAGAAACATTTACCATGATTATTAGTAAGTTAAATCTTACCTAGAGTTCGAAAAATTCATGTAAGGAGTCTGTGATTTCACCAACCATTAGAGGGCTACCCACATTAGTGTCTTCCCACCAAGATTCATATGATTCTTCATGAAAGGGATAGCACACCACAAGTGTATTGGCTGATAGTATTGGTGGAAAGGATAAATATAGTAGTACTTTCACATGGGCTATCATCGGACGCACAGTACCCTGAGAATGCACTAGGTCTGCCAAATATTCCACATATTATTCCCCCTCTTCCTAGGATATGATGAATATGGACTTAGCATAAATAATCCCAAAACATTCCATCCCATTATTGTTGAGGTGGTCCCACATTCTTTCAGCAATGAGGAGTTGCCTATTAATATCCCAGATCTCCCAAGATTTAGGGTGGAAAGCCTCCTCTGAAATTTATATGCAGTGTAGTCACTTCCAAGGAGATTGGGTAGGTATCTTGTGAAACCCTTTTGATGGTTCCTCTTCCTCCTAAGTCTTCCTGACTAGGAGAATTGGGTCTGGTATGGATCCTCATTCACTTTTGGACAGTGTAGGCCCTAGAATTGTAAGCACTACTATTACAGATCCAAAACCACGATGTAACCCAACCCTGTTGCTATGGCGCTCTCTCACTGGCATTTGGCCTCATCCCTGAGGCACTCCTTTGTTTGATGGGATGGTCTACCATCTTAGAGTTTCTCTTAGATAGGTATCCTCTCATCTTTTCACGTATATATAGGTCAGCCTATACACAACATTAGATAGTGACATCTAGTTCTGCATCATTCCATATTCAAATGATAACATGATCCATATCTACATCATCACACATGGGTGGAAATCATGAAGTACTCCCAGGTAAACCTTTAGAGTAAACCTCTATAGACAACTGAACTGCCTCGCGAATTGATGTGGGTTGTATAGTTTGAAAATTGGCTCGCAATCCACCTTTTCCACCATCACTCCACCTCTAAAGGCTAGGAGATATGACCACTTCTCTTTAGTTCTCATTTTGTATTTAGTTATGGCCCATGTTAGTAGATTAAATGTATTGAAGCTGAATTGATCTACCCGCTTGACTTTTCTCAACACCGTCGTCAAGCCCTTTTTGAACAAGAAACTTCCTGTGAAATTCAGAATCTTTGGTCGAATGTTCTTCTTGATAGGGGAGATGGGATTAGAATAATCTTATACATCTATGTGCACTGTTACCCAAATGTATATAAATTGGATTAATCCACACATGGGAAGTGGTTTCTTCCCTTCAATGATATTCATGATCACTTTATGCAACTTTTCCAGCACTTGGATACCAAGATTGACGTGATGTGTTTTTTCCAGCAACGCCACCATAATGAATGTTCTTGATTTCACCCCCATGTGTTTGTCCTTAATTGGAAGCATCTACCCACATATGAGTACATAAATGAAGCACACCAATATAACTATCATTTAAGACTCGGTCTTAATACATTACCCCCATAGCTACCATTGGTTATCCTCTAGGATCCACCAGTAAGCATTTTCCTTCCCTTGTTGGGCTCCTATAGGACAGGTGCATGGCCTTGTGGATAGACTTTTGGCTACCTCTTCCCCCTCAAAAAGATCCTCCTCTAGGAAGTTCATGAAGTAATCAAACCAATAATTTAAGTGGATTTTTATCACCCCCTTCTTTTCCTTAGCAGTTTTTGGCACCAGATCCAACAGCACCTTCTCTATACAAGGAAGCATCTTCTGATCCTCCCATGTATTCTCTATTAGGAGAAACTCATCATACATGACCCCTCAAATCAGGATTCCAAAAATATTATGGAGGTCCCAGCTGCTGATGTTGATCTCCCTGTGATGAAAGTGGAATGTGTTGGTCCCATATGACCATATTCTCAACAGTTAGGGTATGATCTCATATGGTTGGTAGAACTAGAACTGAGAAGGCTCTACCACTTTACACATGCCTACTCACCTCATTTCTGCCCTAATAATGATTCAAGAAGTGCTTTTCCTTTAGGTACAGGCCCATTCCTCTGTGAATTGTTTACCCCAGCATTGATACTAATCATCTGTCCATCTGTTCTCTGAGTTTCCTAATCCCTCTTTGAGGATTTTATAGTATTTTAGTGGAGAAACTTCATTCTCCAACTACCTATCATTGATGTTGTTAAGATATTAATAGAGATAGTTAGTGTTGATGGTCGTGTGATCCATACTAATGTGTCTTGGAGTGGCCTAGTACCACTGGTGTTGTCCTGGAACTACCCTGAACTAGTAATCTTGTTCATCCCGGATTGCCAAACGGATGAAGACATCGTCCCTCAGACCGAAGCCATACAGTGGAAACTTCTTACATAAAGGATAGTTCTTTTGTACTTATAACAGTATAATAATCAAGGATTCATGGATAGAGTAGATACAAACATAGTTCCCAATCATGATTTTTTGATGTTTCATCCCTTTGGTAAATATTCACAAGGATCACCCTAGTAGCTTCTTTTATGACCATCAAATCTATGAATTAAGTGAATTTATGGGTCTGTTTTCAAAGATCATTTGTGAAGTTAATTCATGGAGCACCTAATCTTGGAGCCTCGATGTACTTGGTTGGTTTTGCTAAGTGATAGAAGATTGTAATGTCTGGTTCACTATTCAGCATTTGCAGAGCAAGTATCCCAAGAACCTAATTAATAAAGATGTGTTTGTGGGGAGAAATACCTTCATGAAATGACTGATCAAGCAATTTGAGCACAAATACATAGTACTCATTGGGGACCCCTCATGTGCTATTTATAGGTGTGTAGATGACCAAGATTTTTGGAGGCCTCTATGACCACACACATCTCACGACCTACATCGCAATCCATCTTCACGATCATCCATTTTTTCGTTGATTGACCATCAGAATCTAACCCTCCTTTTCCTATCATCTTCCATTCAGAGAAGGGGAATTTTTTTCCTTTTAAATTCATGACTTGGGATAATTTTAGTAAGCCCATGCTTTTCGGGAATGAATCCAGGCTAAAACGACCCCAAAATCCTCCTAAGGGTCTTCCTCATGAAGCACCTTCATGGAGGTCTCTTCCCCACCATGAATGCATGAGGCCAAGAAAAAAATCTCATGGGACATACGCACTCTATGACCATACTAAGGAATTTAATGGATATATTCATGAGTCTGACAAAGATGAGGCCTTTATAGAATCCAAAATTTTATTTGTGGTTAACCTTCAAGCATTATGGCTCCCTAAGCCTATAAATATCTGGCTCCCTCCACCACAAAATAACACCTACCCCAACCTTTCAACTTATGATCTCCCATTTCACAAAGAACCTGAGCACCGTGAACCCTACCAAATGATGGATCATCCAAGGTACTAGATTAGTGTAAAACCACATTTCCCTTGTTCTTAAGTACCTCTACTTAAGGTAGATATGCCTTTCATGGAGGATTATGCTCTTCGTGGAGGAAGAAAGTCCCTCTGGGGTACTTGAGACTTTATGGAACATCACTACTTAATGAATCACTCCTTTCCAAGCTCTTAACTTCTTTCCAATATGGGATCACCATGTCTCAAAAATCCATTTCAATCAAAAAGCCCATATGCCCCATGAAGCACCTGAGCTTTGTGAATCACCTCTCAGTGAGGACCCATACATCATGAGACCCTCTTATGCACAGCTCTCTAGGATAGTGCATAGTGACTTCTTGGTCACTCATGAAGTTACATCAGTTGAAATTCCCTACATATTTCTTTTCAACATAGGTATGCTAATATCTTTTTCTTTTCATCATATCTATGATAACATAGACCACACAATAGAACAATCCTCTACACCGTCACCATCTTGCATTGATGATGCCTTCCCTTCCCCAAGTGTTGATGAATGATAGTTATGTATTCCTAAGGGTTGAGGAGTGAGTCCCTATCATTTGAGCTACATGACGTTAAAATGCCTAAAACCAATGTCCTCAACACACAACGTTAAACTGTGATATCACCCTATGAAGCCATCCAGAGATGTCTATGTGTATGAATAACATGGAATGATATTCTCCACACGGGATCAGAGATGTAATGGGTATTGGAAAACTCTCACTTCCCACACTCTCAATCTATCGTCTCCCTCCCTTTGGGTTTTGTCACTTTGCATGCCTCTGTAAGTTTCTATGGGTAATCCCCAACAAACCTCTTGATAGGAATCTATTTTTATGACTGAAATGGAATGATATCATCTTAAAATTGAATGGGATCATCTTTTTAAAAAATAACATTCTCCTCAGGTAGCTCACACACGTAATCCCCACACCATCTCTCGTCGATGCATCTTTTGTGACATGATTGTCAGATCTAATACTTCTTCTTGTTTCTAACACTAAGCATGACTCACATGTGATTAGAGGTTAGTTGTGACTATGACATCCATCCACCACAAAATGGGCATCCCATCTAGAGTAATCCCAAGTCTCTATCATTGGACAACTCACATGTGTAATCCTCAACATGTCCAATGGGCAACCATCCTGGTGTATGCCCCATCATGCACTTCTCATCTAGGAAACTTCCATGCATAATCCCAAAACACATGCACCACATCCATGGGTCACCTCCTTGGGTGTCCCAATACCCCATCTAGAACTATGTGGACTTTGATTCCCAACTAATTGGGGCACATAGGAAACCTCCCTATGGTTCAAGATCAAAACCCTACAATACCTCCATTTATTCAATCCACTTCACCCAAAACTCCACCCATAATCCATCATGAACTTTCCCAAGACACCACATCCTATAGATATGATTTCATCCATTTTCTAATCTCTAATGTATAAACCTAAAATAATACAACCAAGATAAATCATCTTGTGAAGGGCTTATCTCATGCATAATCACCACTCAATCCATCGAACTACATGGGTTTTGATTCCTATATTCTAAACAGGGTATATAGTATGCCTCAATGAGGCTCAGTCTCATCCAATGACAAAACACGGTTCCTCCATCTTAGGGATGAACCCACTTTGATCTTCCCCCATTGGTGTCCATATCATCCTTCACGGTGTGACATATTCTCTTTATGGGACACGCCACCTTGGGTCCTCCCTCATTGGGTGTTTTAACCCATCAATCTGGTAAAACTTGGTTCCTACCTCCTAGGGATGTACCCCTTTAGAATGTGACATCATCCCTATATGGAACACTTTACTCGGGGTCCTCTCTCATTGGGCGTTCTGATCCATCCATTCAGTAAACCTTGTTGGCACTCCCTCATAGGGATTCACCCTCTCAGATCTACCTCCATGGGGCATTCTGATCAGCATATCTCTGTCTCCACAAGATGTTTAACTCATGGACTACTTCATTTAAAAAATGGGATGCATGGGGAAAATATTGGAAGACATTACTTTGGCATAAGATACCCCATGATCTTCATAGGATGCCTCAGGTTCCATACCCGAGATGTCTCCTTTAGATTCACTCCTATGAGGAAGATACATGTGACCGATGTTCCAACATCCAGACATGACAGTGATTCCCAAAAGGAATACTCTCCTCACAAAAGGTTTCATTTCTGACAATACCCCCATATACTATCCATATAGAAGAAACACAGTTAACCGGCATCCACAAGGTGATGTCACTAGGAATGAGTTTCACTAAACATGCCTTAATATACGAGAGAGACTATGACTAGGAAACAAATCCCAAGGAGTAATCCATGGAAGGAGGAACTGACGTCCCATTATCTCATTTTGATCATGGAGTATACATCACTGAGAAAGTAAAATATTCTATCTGCCTTTGGAAATTGGGAATGCATGGTACCATGTAGTCATTAGTGTCATAGTAACACGTGTGGTGAGAACACCCTGGTAGAAGCTTTAAAAACACCCAGTTTATAAAATTTATTTTCAAAAATTAACTAAATTTTTAAACCAAATTTTCAAAATTATATTCTAGTGAATATTTGACATTTTTCTGAAGTGCTTATTTTTTTAATGAATATTGAAAAATACTAGTTTTTATTCAAAATTTCCTTTTATTTTAAACCATTTACACGGTTATATTTTTCTAAAAAAATGTTTTAAAATAAAAATTTTGTCAATTATTTTATGATTATTAAAATTTATTTCATTGGAATCAATTTCATTTATAATTTTTATATAAAATTCTGGATACTCATGAAAAAATTTTCTTTGGAAAACCCTTATTTCATCACGTCTATTGGTTTGATTTTAATTAAATTCCTATAATTATATGAATTTAACTCAGCAAAAATGTATTAAAAAATTTTAGTCCGAGTAAATAATATTATATAATATGTTCAAATAAATTTTTTTCATAATTAATAGTAAAAATTAATTATTACAATTATGATTAAAATGGATTTTTTTGGGGGGTTAAACAAAAAATATTAGGTTTAAAATAACCTAAAAACATTACCAATTCCTATTATATATCAATATTTATATATTGTATCATAAAAGGTTATATAATGATCCATTTTTATCCTTTTTCATGTTTAAGATGTGATTTTAACTTTTTCTTTTTAGCAATTTCAAGTGTGTCATATCCCCCACTTATAAAAGTGCACTCCCTCTCCTCCCTTATTATAAATTAAAAATCATTTTTGGATTAGAAAATAACTACCCAAATATATTACTTACATAAATAAACAAAACTTATATTCCTTATTATGATTAGGAAATCCTCTTATGAAGGATTTATTATTAAACCTACAGAGGCTCTCTCAAGAAGAGGTGTAGTTACTAACTATGAATTTTTGTTTTATTTATTCATCCAGCTCTATAAAATATTCATAAACTATGATAATATAATATAATAAATATTTAAGTTATATTTAGACATTATTATTTTAATTTAATAAAATATATCAATATCCTCCTTCATCAAATAGTGAACAAAACGTCAATTGTGTGTATGGAGGACTACAGCCTCTCGAACCAATGTAATTTGTTTTTAATCACCACCTCTTACTACTGAAGATAAGTATGGATTTATTATTTATATATGATAAATATGAAATATTTATAGTCTTTTAATTATAATATTACATCTACCTTCATACCTTTTAATCCATTGGAAAATTATAATGTCGCTTGTGCATATGTGTGGACTACCGCCTCCACAAAAGGATGTTATTAATTTTTCATTTTATTATTAAATTTATGGTAATAATGATATATTTAATGAATTTATTTGAAATATATGAAATAAAAAATATTTTTAAAAGGTTAAATATTATTTAAATTTCTTTCATCCCATTCGTTCATAAAATGGTGATAATGTTCATGCATATGTATGACCTACCATCACCATAAACATTGTTATTCATTTTTTATCTATAAAATTTAAATATTACTATAATTTCATATATAATGTGTATATATTATATTTAAATAATTTTTAACATTATGTAGATGGTGGAACCATGATAAATTTAAAATTAATAATAATAGCAAATAAAAATATATAAGAAAAGAAAAAAAATTATTACACGAAATGTGATTTTAACATGTGGTTGTTAATAAATGGATAATAAAATGTCACCAGTAAATCATATATGGTATAATATATATAGTTATTATTACATTATATATTCCAAATGAACCTATATTTATTATTCTTGAGGGTCTAATGTGTAAAATGAGATTCAAGAATTGAGGTAAGGGATTTTTGTTTCAATTTGTCTTCTTTGGGACATATGTAATGTCATTCACCTATAATATTTTATACAATGCATATAAAGACCCATTAATGCATAATTTCTTGAATTTATTTATTATTATAATATTAATATTTAATTAAAATTCATTCTTTATTGAGGATTATGATTCCAAACATTCCATAGTTGTAAGGGAATTTCTTCTAACATTTATTTTTGTGGGACATATTCCATATTAACCATATGTTTATTTTATGTGTTGTATATAAAATACAAGAATGTATTTTAGGAGTCCTATCATGAAAATTATTTTATATAAATATCAATATAATTTTCTTTATTTCATGGGGCTTATGATTAAAAAGTTACCAAAGTAGTAAAAGTTTTATATTAAAATATTATTATATATCAGGATTGTTTATGGTTATGTTTCTGATGATGAAATCTTATGATATGCCTCTTAAAAATCATGAATTTTATTTTCATAAGTTTTCTTATTTATAATACATGTTTTCCATTGACTTTCCTCTTTAAAAAGATTAAATAGTCCAAAAAATGTTTTTAAGAAAAATCATCTTTATTTCTCTATTTGGTAAAAAAAATTCTTTTAGGTATATGTTTTCTATAAATGCTTTAGTGAAAGTTTATAATATTATACAATGATTTTTTAAATCATTTTTTAACTATGATCAAATTTTTAAAAAATTAATTAAAAGTAATCTTCTTATTGTTTACTGGGCAAGGCACTTTTGGATTTTTACACAAAAAATATGAATGGAATGTTTGTTTTACCATAAATGGAATCAACATAATTCTCAATCTCTATGACCACTAAATGATTTAAATATTATATTAAGAGTTTTCAATATAAATTTCAATGAATTTTTTTTCTTTATTATTTAAGAAATTTTTATATTTTGAAGATGTAATTTCAAAATAAAATTATATTTCCCTCAATAATGTTTTAATGACCATTTTATGGAATTTACATTCATTAATGACCAAAAAAAATTTTGTTTCTTATATTTTAAAAGGGATATGATTTAATGGTACAACAATTATTCTATCTTAGGATGGTTTATGATTATGTTGAAAAGTTGTTTATGAAACATGTTTCTTTATCATGGGTTATACACTAATGAAATTTTTATGGAACCCACTACCTTTTCAGGGGTTATGATATGGTGAATGTTTTATGGTCTTGCAACATTTAGATGAATGGATTATGTGTTTTGTGGGAGCCTTATATCCTTAAAATTAATTGGGTAATTATTTAAGTTCTATGAGCTCAAAGGGTAAATGTGAGGTTATCCTAAGAATGAAAAAATACAGGTACATGGAAGGTTATCCTAAGCATGAAACAAGAGGGTACATGGGAGGTTATCCCAAGACCAAAACAAGTGGGTACATAGAAGGTTATCCTAATCCTAAAAAGTGGGTACATGGGAGGTTATCCCATTTCCAAATTAGATATATGGGTGGTTATCCCAAACCTAACATGTTATGAATGTCTTGGTTGGTATCCTTGACATAATATCTTCAAAAACTTTGTGTATGCCACTAATCTATGACTTATACCAATGTTATGAAGTCATGGATCATTATCATTGATTATTTTATGATTTGCGTGTTATAAACTACCAGTAATTATTCCACGACTCAAATATATGATCTAGGAAATATAGGATATGGTTTCCAAATTTCATTATCATGTTCTTGTACCCTTATTCTCATGTTATGATTTTGTGATCATTAATATATCCATTTTTTACCCTTACTAATAATATAATATTGGCCTTTATTATTTACATCTAATTAGGTTATGCATAAAGGTTTTATGTATGATATTCTTAAGAAGAGTGAAAGTTTTCAAGAACATAGTGGGATATGATGTAGTTCACCTATGAACCAGTTGTTTTTCTATCCAAGTTTCCAATGGAACAAGGCACATAAAATTATAGTGTGGATCATTATGGTATGTTAGGAATATTCATAAATTAATATGTAATAACTATGTATGAAATTTTTTAAACATTATATAAAATTATACCAATGTGTTAAAGAGTTTATGTTTCAATCAAATTTTTAATCAGGATTGCTTATGCTTAGATATCCATTGAGAAATTATATGATCATTATTTAATAAAACCATTTCATTTTTCTTCTCCTCGTGATATTTTTATAATTTCTATGTTGAATTTCCATTTTTCTCTCTTTGGTAATCTAAATTATTTTGAAAATGTTTTTAAAAAAAAACTAATCATTTTCTCCTCTTTTGGAAAAAATAGTTTTTCCACTTGTATTTTCTTTTTTCAAAAAAAATCATAATGGTTTTTTAATATTATTCGATGATTATTTAGTTAGTTTTAAAAAAATTAATATAATTTTTTTAAAATGATATTATTCTGGTTTTCTGAACATAGTACTCTTACTGATGGTGTGGATAAAATAATTGTTTAAATGATTATGGAATCAAGAAAATTTCCCACCATAATGATGGATCAATGATTTGAATATCCCTTTATGACTTTCCATGATTCTTTTTAAAGTAATTTTTTTCTAATATTCTAGAAATTTTTAGTTTTCAATAGTTATTTTTATTTTTTAGTGTTTATTTTCCTCAAGAATTGTTTTTAATGGTCTTTTTAATATATTTCTATTCATCAATGACAAAAAAAACATGATAATTTTTATGCTCCATTGTGGATAATATGTAATGATACCATCATTATTTTTTATATAGATGGATTATTATTTTTTCAATGTTATTTAAATCCAAAAATTTATTTTCCATGACTTAATCATGTTTTGAAAGGAATAAAGGTTTTTTCTATAAGTTTTCTAATGAACTGAAAGCTTACCATAATTAATTAATGTTATGTTTTTTAGAACTTATTTATGAATATAGTTGGTTCTATTATAAACAAAGGATATATGGTATTATTATAAACCAATGATGGGTAGTTGTGTTATAAAATAAGGATTGGTGGGTTCATTATATCCCTATAATGCATTGGATAATGAATATTATGTTCAAATAATTATGTTGGAAGTTTATTGTATTTGTTATTAAAATTTTAAGATTGATTTTAAGGATTATATGATAATGATGTTAAAAGATTCCAACTTTTTTTATCGGTATTATTTTTAGTGGATCCTTTTATCAAGTATTGTTTCCACATGGCTTGCGATTGTTAACATACATGAATATTGCCTTAATTTAATGATTTGTGGAATGTATCATGATTTATAATGAATGTTTGGTGGGTATAATTGTCTTATGTTTTTATCATTCACATTGATTATTTCATTATACCCTTATGATCATCTTATACTTATTGACGACATTGAATTGTCAATTATTATTTTTCCCTTATTGAACACTTCATCACACACTTCATATGTTTTTTTTCACAGGTTATGGAAAATGTTCTCTAGTATGTTATTCCTAGGGAAATTACTACATGTAAAGAACACTGTATGAGATGTTGTACACTTTTATGAACCATTTTTTTATATATCCAATTTTTATGTAAAAATTTTTCCCAATTCCCTAAACTATATACCTTAAGTGTTCTTGGGTATATAAGTGATCCAATATGTTTCTATAATGGTTTAATATTTACATGGATAAAATTGGGTCACACTTATTAGTATCGAATATGAAGATATAAATATTATTATTTACCAATAGATCTAGTAGTGTAGGTTCATAGATGTTACACACCAAGCCTTGCCTCATTTCATTCTCCAACTCATAGTAAGATATCCTACTTGAAAAAAACCTAGGCATTACCACAACATATATCTGCAAAAAGTGATAGATGTTTGGGTGCCTAAGTTCTATGGATGCCTGAGTAGGGTGTGGGCACAAATTAGTAGGATACCAATAACATGGTCCAGTACTAAACTATTAATATGAATCATACATGTTTTTAAAAAGATTAATAAAAATTTAAAAATCCAATACATATATACAAAACATATAACAATATAACTAATCACAAAAAATGAATAAATATCCATGTGTCGATCGATTATGATCTTTCTAATCTTCCACGACCCCTAGAGCATACCTTATTAGAATCTATGCTATAATGTATTCATAAGGGATGTCATAAGTAAACAAGATCAAGTCACAAGGCTAAGAGTCTAAGGTCGGGCCACACTAGTCCATCTTGTTCCCTCTCTCTCTCATTAACACTATAGGCCATAAGACTCTAAGTTAGGCCTCTTTAGTCTATAATACCCCATATTTATCTTTATCTACATATTCTATATTCCTATAAGTTGGAGTACACTAGGAATTCATCCCTGATTGATGTCTTGTGGGTCAAATCACATCAACCATCAGGCTCAATTATCACCTCTCAGGTCATGTCACATAAACCATCACATCCCTGAATCAAGACACATAAGGTCATTATGACCCTTATTCTTTCGTGGCCTCTACATCACATAAAATGAAGCATCCAAACACAACCCCCCTCTAAGGAAACTAATACATGATGGTATCACCTATATATAAAGTACCATTTACAGAACACCAATAGCAATGGATATAGAAAATATATCAAAAGGTAACAATTTAATCATATTAGTGACACATATGCAGTTACATTTCTCTAAAAACATATTTATCAACCATAGGATTTCCACATCACATAATTGGTCTTTGTACTAAAATTACACACTCACATCTGATCACCATCAATCACGGTCAAAAATATTAAGCCAACATAGGTATCACATCTTGGAAACATGAGCATACATTGAAACTGAGCAAGGAATTACATCATGAGTCATAGTATCTAAACATGTTATCTTAATAAAACAATTTCAATTATGTTATCTAAGTATACTAATAGTAAAATTCATTATTCATGGTCTCATGGGAAGGATACATAAACACAAGTGATCATCATTGATAAATGGTATTGCGTGCTTTAGGTATTAAGTAGCATAATAACACACCCCAAGGTGTCTAGGTAATTCAAGATAATTATTATTGACTAAGCCTGATCCATTAATAGAAAATGTATGTAAATTTTACTAGGGACCATTGTGAAAATTTTAAAATTTTCCAATTTCACCAGGCATGGTTCATTCAATAAATTAAGAAAACTAATTAATTAATCATTATTTGTTATTCATAACACATTATGAATTAGGGGTCAATCATATAATGTGGAAAAAATCATATATCATACCAATGAATGTGTATAATATAAATGTGTAGGGTTCATAGAACCACTAAACTAAAATGGAGTCATAAACCAACCTAGAAAATCCAAATATCTTTTTCTCGGTCCATCCATGTCTATTCAGCCTCCATCAAACACCACGCGTTTCTATCTCATTCCAGGAATTCCAAAATTAAATTATAATAACTAAATTATAATCAATTAATTAATTAAAATACACCACATATTCAAAAGAAAATTTATTATATGGAAAAATACTTACTATAAAACATCACATAGTTAGAATAATGACTATCCATCTATAGATGTACCATAACACGTTTCTAACTTTTTTTTAAGAGAAATCCCTATCACATAGTAATAAGACAAAAACCGAATTAATATAATTAAATTATTAAAACAAGAATGTTTCAATTGGTTAAATACCATCATAGAAAATCCCATTAATGGATATTGTTTATCACCGTGTGCCATCCCTTTTCTAGTTTGATCAATAGCCTTATCATCCTTATATAATTCGTTTATGATCTAATGGAATTTCCATTTGATTTATCTAATTACAATCAACCCATAATAATAAAAAAATTAAAATTGGAAAGAGATATAAATGGATTTCAGGATCTAATACTCACTAGTAAGAATCCGTATAATCATAAAAGACTTTTATTGGTGAAGAAATGAGATCAGAGGATTCTTTATAGTGTAAAACCTATGATTCTGATCCTAATTGTCATAAGGAATTAATGGAAATGAAATGTGAGGGTTACAAACCGATTATATCACATAAAAACATCTAAAAACAACTCATGGGTATCAAATGATCTTAAAACATGTTTCATTTCACAATAATTTAGGATAAAACTTCAAAGGAAGATGGTTATGCACAGTGTGACACTATATGTCACACCATGAATCCTTTCGAAAACATTAGGTTTTTATAAGAACTCAAATAGATTCATATAATGTTTCCCTTTCACCACATATCATCTCAATCATTAATTCAAAACGATCCTTAAATGTGTTCAAACCCTTAAATTAAAGGCCTAGGATTCAGTTCCCAAAAAGAACCATCTTTCAAATAGATTAACATAATTTTCCCTACGAAATTTCAACCCATAACTATTTGTGATGTCACATATACCTATATCCCCTTAAATATATTCAACTAGATGACACTATCCTACATTAATTGGATAAATCCATTCATTTTACCCACACACATTAGTATTGGGACTAAATGTGATAAAATAATATCTTTTTTTTTATAAATTTGGAACACAAATGCATGTCCATGATATGAATGTGACAGCTAGACCAAGAATTATATATCTCTCTAATGCATTTTGTAATGTTTTTATCAAATGATATTCCATTTATTGTTCATGATAGTTTAGCCTAAGAACACTATGTTATGAGTTTTTAGTGAATATATTAGACTTATACTTACGATGTCATGTTTTATATTGTTTCCACATTAAAAAATTCCTTGATTATATCATCATATATCATTATTTGATGTTCATGATTATGACTCTCATGTTCTTTTATCACCATGTTATATCCCTTAACATTTATGTAATGATTTACTTAATGATATGCTTTAATTATTGTCTTATTGGGCTTCATATATCACCCCTTTATTATGAACATCCTTAGGGTTAATCCATACAAAATTAGAAGATAAATGGAATTTTGGATCACATTATGCAGTTCATAAAAAAAATTGTATCTCAAATTCACATTATGGATATATGTATCTAATTACCCAAATACACTAGGAATATCAATATTTTTGTATGGTATTGTCTCCATAGTTTTGTAACAAATTAGGTTATATATTGTATTAATGAAATGGGTTTTCTTATGAATTCTCCTAGTTCCATTTATTGACTAAAACCAACAAGAGTGGTGTTAGAAACAATAATCCTAGTGATAAATCATATAATCATGAAAAAACATTCCTATGATGTTTAAATCATGAAATTATCTTTTAAATATATGAAAACATAGGTTTTATCTAGTTTATTTAGGGTTATAAAATATTCAAATCCTTCATAAAGGTTTATGAATAGAATTGGAATTAACCCAAGAAAATACCATAGGAGTGTCTAGCCCAGTCTATAGTCATAGGCCCACTTATTGTGCAATGGTGACAACCATGTTAATACCTAATCTTCCACTTTTAGATTTGTTACCCCTATGTGTCTTTTTTTCATGGATACATACACTTTTTAATATCTAGATAGGGGTGTATTTTCTAGAAAAATAACATAATCTCTACTTTATGAAAACTCTATGATATTATTATATACAAAGAATTATCCAAAGGGTTTTCACTAAAGTTATATAATCCAAATCTCCATAAATAAATAAACACTACTCTTATTTCAACTATATAACCCCAACTTTAATATTTATATATATCATCTCTTTGTGTAATATTCAATATATCTCACAAATAAACATGTATGAGAACCTTAAAGAATTATTTTACATGGATACTAGATACATAAAAATCTTATTTTAGTATAATATTAATCATATATAATAACTTTATTTACATAATTTACCCATCTAGACTCATCATAATTAGTACTCTCCTTTATAACCATGAGAAAATCAAAACATAATAAGTGTTAAGCTTAAATACTCAGTAAGGGTAAACATTGGTGATAGAGATCAATGATCATATGAAATCATATCATGAGAATAAGTTTATGGGAACCTGTGATTATCAATAAAAAATCATACCCTACAATTCATATATCATAATCATGAGTTATGGAATATAACATTAGTATGTAAATATTGGGGAATCATAAAAACAAATCATTCATGATCCATGAGTTCAAATAATAAGCATTTCGACTTGTCATAAGTGTGTGGAAAAATCATAGGAATAAGAAAGATATCATATTTCAAGTATAACTATCAAGACCATCATATCATAGCATATCATACATCACCATAAGTTTCACATATTATATAAAATTAATAATCACCACATGTTTCCTATATCATAGTTGATTACACATATCTAACTATTTCCCATTGTGTATCGAGAATATCAACTCATTTCCCCTGATTATATCATGAGATATAATACATTACATAATGAATTGGAGATATGTAATCAACCCACCCAACACTTAATAAATACCATGCATTTTTGTTCCAAAATTTCATAAAACAATCATCATTTCATTATAACATAACTTATGGAAAAGAAATGGGTTTCATAAAATTTAATAATTACATAACTTTAATTCATACTTAAAAATAATATAAATGATATCAGTAGATAGTATCCCCAAATGAATCATAATAAACATAAAATGATGTTTCAATATATGATAAATACCTTTAAATAATCATTCAATAAATGCTTTTAAAACTTGAGATTTTTTTTACTTTTATAAAATTTTAACTAAAAATTACTATAATATATATATAATCCTTTTCTACTAAAATCATCATGAGAACAATTTATTTATTCTTAAAATAAATAAAATGATAATGGGAGTGGAAAAATCCAATCATATCATATACATTAGAAGAAAATATTCCATTCACAATTTTGAAAAAATAAAAAATTACTTGTTTGCAAAACATTTAGAAACATTATTTTCAAACCATTTTATATAAAGTATAGGATATTGAAATTTAACTTTTTATGAAATTCATGTATTATAAATAATTTTCATTAAAAAACTTTGAATATTATAGATATAGAAGAAAAAAAATTTAAACCAAAAAGAAAATAATGTCAAATTTTCCTTAAAAATATTTTCTCATTCATTGAAATACCAAAAATGTAAAAATGGTGATAATGCATGAATATTCTTGTAATAAAACAAATATAAGAAAATATATGTGGTGATAATGATAAGATCCATAATTTTTTCAGCATAATTGTTTCATAGAAAATCCAAAAAATAAATTGCATTTTAACATAAATCTCTTATTGCTTTCTACATTTACGAATTAAAATCTTATAAAAGTGATAAATTATATGGTATTTTTAATTTGATTATTTTCATCTATAAAAACATAATTTCATTAAATTTCATCAAATAGGATACATTAAATAAAGCTATGTTGAATATGGCTTATGTCCGAGAAAAATAAAAGTGATATTAGAAACTGTTACCTCAAGTCTCATCTTGCATCATAGTCATTCAAACATCTGGAATAATAAATAAATACTTATTAAAAATATATTAAAAACCATACTCATGTACATATATATACCATATATGATTTATTTATTACATCTTATCACCCGTTTGTAAATAATAATTCATTAAAATACTTGTACTGGGTGATAACTACTTCGCTTTTCATGCATTTTTCGTTTTAAAAACCTTGGCCCTTTTATGTTGATCATGATTTTTTCATCTCTATAATGTTTATCATGTAAATATTATCACATTTAATAATTATACAAACCTAATAATATAAAGTGTAGGTGAAAATTAATTACATTACTTCATAGCGACGGTAGTTCGTATGTACACATTACTAGCATTTCTACTATTCCACGCATTAAATGAAAGAAGAGTAAATAAATATACACTTATCTAAATAAAATCATAAATATTTAGTAAATAAATACCTATAATCATCAATGTTAATTAGTGATTAAAAAAATGCGATTCTTTGTGAAGGGTGTAGTGCACATGCACAGAGAAGAGGTGGTTTTAGTCCACATTTATTGAAAAAGGTATGGGTAAAGGTTATAAGATTAGTATAATAGAATTTTATTATATGGGAGATACATAATTAATTATATTTATTTAGTTGTGATTGAATTTAATTAGGAAAAATAATAACTAAAATTAAACAGATTGGCTAAAATGATTACCACATCTTCGACATGCCTCCTTTGTATTTCTTTCTAAGGACCCTAGAGATGGTATATTTAAGGTAGCATAACCTCTATAAAATGACTAATTATGTCATGATGATTGTTTTTATAGGTTTTTTCAAGATAACTGGTTCATTGTGGTGTGAGGAGAAGAAGAGGGGTGGTTTCCTTTTGTAATGAAGGGAAGGAACAGTTCGGATTTTTTTAAAATATTTAAATATAATAAATTATTATTCATGTGAAAGTGATAACCTCATGATATATTTCAAATATAGGATATGAATGAGTAAAAATACCCTCATTTGGTAAAATATATAAATTTTTTGCGATGTTTTAACCCTTATATCTTAGTATTAACCCCCCATTAACCCTTTTTCTGATTAACATTATATTAATGTGTTTTACACTTTAACGTTCATAAAGGTTATAATACAAGAAATAATTACAATAAATTGACATTAATAAATAAGTTTTACCATATCCCATTCACTTGAAAAAATATAATGTTTTTATTAATTTCAAATAATTTAATATTATATTATTTAATATAATATATCAATAATATCAAATTCTAGACTATTGACATGGTTTGATTATAAAGATAAAAAATTGAAACGGAATTAAAATATGAGTCTTTAAAAAATCATTAATATGTTATATTTTAAGAAAAAATTCTTGGAACACAATAATTATTTCAAATAATATCAAATTTAATATTTTTAATATATATATATATATATATATATTACATGAACAATTATAGTGTCAGTGTTACATAAATATTTAAGTTTATTATTTTAACCATAAAATTTCAAATTTTCACAAAAATCATAAAAAATAAAATCATATTTTAAATAAATGTTTTTATCAAACATAAACTCTTTTATCCCTATGAAAAAATAATATACATATTAGAACAATGATAGTGACATTTTATATACATTATTTATTTAAAATTATATTATAGTTATTATCAAAGAAAAGTGGTAAGAAACCGCAAAAAATAAAAGATAGGTTTATTAATATTTAAATGAACCTATTAAATGAAATAAATGAAATTTTATTTTATATTTTTTAAAATATCCCATAGTATTAACCTATTTTTACATGTTTTACCATTTCTGAGGTGAAAAATTTTTACCACGATTACAGGTCATAATGATAAAAAAAATTAATAGAGAATATTTACCCAATTTGAAAATAGCTATTACATATATGGAATCTATTTTCTCATATTAAGTTTCTATAAGTTTCATAAATCAATATAAATATAAATTCATAAAACACAACAAAAACAATTTTTTAGAAAATTGGTTTTTAAGCTTAAAAAACTTATACAAAAATCAAGTATAATGCTGATTCTTATGTAATTAATTAGATTATTCATAATAAATGGATACTTGTGTAACATTAAGAACAAATTAAAAACATAATGGTACTTGTGAATTTATTTATTTAAATAAATTCTAGTTATATAAAAATCTTTATTTTTGACTATTTATATTAAAATAGATCGTTTCAGAAAAATCCAAAAAAATCACTCTAAGTTAATATTAACATATTAATTTATAAAAATAGATTCATTCACTATAATAAAATTTCTAAAAATGTTTTAAATTAAGTATAATTTGTATAAACAAAATGAAATAAAAAAATTATTGAAATATATGTTTGACGCAAAAAATAAATTTAATGAAAACTGGGTAGTTATTTATTATGAATTAATAAATAACATTATGTTATGTAAAATGTTTGTGCATATTTTTTTAAAATTTGGTTATTCATATTCATAAATCTAATTTAACATGTAGGATATAATGGTTGCATTTTAATAGTACTATTTTTATAGTATATCATAGTTTTCTTAAAAATTAGTATAACTTGTTAAGTAAGATATAAAACATAGTGTTATTTTAATCTAAATTTTTAGGGTTGTACACTATGATATCCTTCTTATCAAAAATATAAATCCATTTTCCAATGGATTTAAAAGACATAAATATTTTAAAAAAACTATTTTATTGACTTTATCGCACAATTGAGATACACTCAACAAGGTGTGCTTCAACCCATCAATGAATGGAGTACACGTCAACTTAATCTGGTTTTCCCCAATGGTTTCTAAACCAAATACATTTATTTTTATTGTACCATAATTTACTAAGATTATTAATAATTCCATGTACTTTTCAACATATTTTAAGATCATTAAATATCTTATCATATGCGAATAAAATCTATTATCCATGATCTGTGGATGACCCATTTGAGATGATTTGAGTGAGACTTTAAGGACCAATGCCTTCTCATTTACTTAATATTTCATATTCTAAATATTCTAAGAATTAAAACTATAACTTATTTGAGTAGGTATTATGGTGACATAATCTTTAGTTAAGTGACATGGTTTGTCACACCTTTGTCAAACATATTCCAATGATTTAAATTTATTGTCAACATTTAGTTTATAATTTTTTGATTGTTTCTAAAATTTTATACATTGAGTGTATTGAATACCCATAAATATGTAATTTATATATCATCTAATTTAAAATATGTATTTATATTTAAACCAAAATCTTATTTCCATATTCTTAAAGACTCTCCAATACTAATAGTATCCAAAGGAATAAAATTTCCCTATCTAAAATGTGTATTGTCCAAAAGTGGAATCTTTTTATTATTTCACTTATTTAACATCAACCTTAGATTCTTTATATATAGAAAAATAATTTTACACTACCAATATATATTTTTTATCCTTTAATTATTTCATTCCTTTTAAAATTACTATTGTTAGTAGATTTTCCTTTAAAATTAGTGTTCCCTAAATTTTTAGATTTTTGAGAGGTGTTTCTCTTTTCCATGAGCTCAAATTTCTCCAAATTTACTTTGACATTAACTTTTTTAATCGACCTCATATTTAATTTTTATCTGATAACTTGATTAGTATTTTTAAATATGGATTTTATCACATCCTGTTCTATTTTTTATCCATCAATTTCTATTATAAAATTTAAATCCCTTTCTCCATTTTCTTTATCCTTCTCTTACCGGAAAACATGTAATTTCTTCTCTATAGTAAGTAACTTCATTATATTACCAATTTTGTTAAAAAACATTAAATTTTTATCAAAATATAATGCATCATTATTTATTTATAGTTGGTAGTATTTATTAAGAATCTTTATTTAATTCTCTTATTTTTAAATCTTTGAAATACATTACCTATATTTTTTCTTTAGCATGAATATTATTATTTCCTCCTAAATCCCGTAATGTTTTATCTCATTACTAGTAATTAATTCTTCATTAACCAAACAAGTTTGTATATTTTAACCATCCTCACTTAAAGTCCAAACTTATTCATCATACACATTATTATAAATGTCTTTACACATAGGTAATTAATTTCTATTTTTTAAAATTTAAAAATATATTTTCAATGTCCATTAATGAAAACATAGAGTTATATAATCTTGAAACATTCTTTTTTACGAATTCCTTGGATTATCGTCCTCATCTTCTCAATATTTATCTTCATTATATCTAGAATGATTTGATATAAAATTTATAATGGATCTATAATTGAAACTAATATGTGGTAACATTCATCAATACTTTATTTTTTCATATTATCACACATCATAAATAAATGAAATAAGTTGTTTATAATTTTTTTTAACACCATATTCTTCAATATCAATTTCATTCTATCTTCTGTATTGCATAAATCCTTAAAGGATATTTACCTATCATCATTCATCTTTTTCTTAAAATCAATCTCTTTTATATATTCATAATAAATTATTATTCAATAAATATCATCTAATGGAAGTGTTTCAAGATCATGTAATTCATGAAACAAGATCAGTTCGAGAAATATTTTTAAAAACCTGTGTAGTATCTTCCTGCAATCCAAATAATACTTTATATTATCTCCAAAACCTTTGATGGTCCTCACAACATGATTAGATCTAGTGAATAATTCATCCACTATTTCTATATCATTAATATTGAGATCTTCATACTTCAATATCTAAATTAATAACATAGATTTTTCTATTTTTCATTACCTTCAAATATATTTTCCAATTTATCTTAAATGTAGTCCACTATCTTGATCCCTTTATCTTTGAGAAACTCATTGTATGAATGCGATTACAAGATGTAATTTTGAGGATTCCATCATTCTCTAAATTATTTCTATCCACTACCATTATCATAGAATTATCAACATTATGAAAAAACCATTGGTGGTAGCCTATAATACATCTTCACTGGTTGATATAAGATGTAGTAGCATCTCATTATTCCAAATATAATAATTATTCCTATCAAAAGTGGTAATTATCTAGTTACTCACTGAATTATTTTTTATGATTATCAAAATAAAAATTCATATCCTAAAACTTTAAATTCACAGTAACACGTTCTATTAAAACACCAAAATACTGATCATCATTTGAAAAAAGTCATATGACACGATACTAGTAAAAAATTTCTTCACAGATAGAAAGAATATACAGAGATGGCTGACAATTTAGGAATTAAACTATTGTTATGTTTCTCCTTAAAAACAACCTTTGACACTTATTAATGTGCACGATACAATCACCATATTCATACCACCCACTACAAGAAAAATATGTGTGACAATGTAATAGAAATTTTTTAATATTTATTAACAATGTGAAAATATAGAAATAAAGAAATATGAGACATGATTAAAATGAGCATAAAAGATGAGTTGGTACTAGTGAATGATTGAAAATGAACATGTCTTCTTTTAATGTCTCACACACTCTCTAGAAAAATAACTTCATGTTTTGTTACATTTGAAGTGGTGTAACAGTCACCTATGGGTGTTAAAAAAATATAATTAATTTTTATCAATTATTGACATGATGTTAATAGGATTTAAATTATATTAATTTCATATTGTGATTCATTTTTTTCTATTGGTAATATGGTTTATATTTTAAAAAACATTTGACCCATAATAACTACAATAATGATATTTTCAAATCAATGTCTAGTAATGTTGTTGACCCACTAATGCCTTTAATAATTGAATGAGATATTAGTTTCATTTTAGGTGAAATTATTTGTTCTTCAAACCATCATTGTTAACATCAATGTTTACTTAATGGATCATTTATTAATAGAGGTATAAAACTTTGGCCCTATTATTTTAAGATCAATATATCCTATTGGATAATATTTGAAAATATAAAAAGCTTACAACAACAAATTATGGTGAAAAGGGTTTTATTTTAGAGAGGTACAATTTATAAGAAGTTATTAAATTATTTATTAAATTTATACATAACATGAATAGAACTATTCCTACAAAATCTCGTGATGATGGGTGTATCGGAGGTGAAGGACCTTCAAGAAGATATATTGTGACAATATCTATTATAAATTTTAGATAGAAAAAAAATGTATGTTTTTCATAATAGTATAGTTGTTGTGTCATACATTCAAAATCATAAATACATTCTTATGAATTTTAATAAAATAATAAATAAATGTTATACATTAAATACACATAACCAACCATATATTACTTGGTTTACTAACCACTGTTATTATTATTTCTCAACAAATCCCAAATCCATCAATGTAAATATATGATGGTTAGCGAAGGGACTAAGTGGTCATATATTATCTTATAATGGATACATAGTTAAAGGTTATATGTTATATAAAAATAAACATAATGAATCTAGTATAGTGAGAAAGAGTGAATTTTCTATTATGGATGAAGGTAAACATTTATTAGGACATAAGGATATATATCCAAATTACCTGAATATTAGTTATTATTCGATCATTGATAAAATATGTGAGTTGGACTATTAATAATTTCATGATCCAGATTTTTTCTAAATATTGGTTCATAATATGATTATAATAAACTCTAAGGATTGGTATTTTTAAAATTGAATTTCTTGTGGGAAGGATACAAAGGCAGGGCCTTTAAAGAGGAATCAAATGAAATGTATATTTTTTATACCCATAGTCCTATAAATAAAAATTGGGTCATTTTTAAATTAGAACTAAAATATAATATAAAATAAAGTTTTAATTAATTGAATGATAATTCTTTCATTTCTACATCATAATAATTTCAAATTATACCTAGTAGAAAAGTGGTTTTGTATATTAAGGGAGTCCATAAAGAGAGAATTTAGATAATTTATAGAGATGAAAAATATGTAAATAATTAGATAAAGATAAAATATTTTAAAATGTTGGTATTCAGTTATCATGACCCCATGTCACAACCCGTCCCCTGGGGCCCGTGTCGTGACTACCCCAGGCCCGCTTTCCATAGCCCAGGGGCTGGCGACTAGCACCAAAGGCGTATTCCCTAAAATTGGGAAGGCATTGCCTTTATAACCTATAAACACACATGACCAAGCACACAACAAGATATGAATTTGAGCAAACTATATATTAAACAAAGTGAGTACAGTAAGTAAAAAGGGTCAGAATACAAGCCCAACTGGAATGTAAAAAACAAAATTGGAAAGTACAAGATAGTTGATAGGTGAAAAGTAGCTCCTGGATCGTTCACCACAAATCCTACCTGAAGGGTAGGTACAGCTCATGAATGGTCGTCTCTGTGGTTCGCCTCATCTAACATCCACCTCTGAGCTACCTCTAGTCCTGGTACTCTCGTCCTCAGTTATTGATGTCCATCGTCTGCACCAAACACAACGAGGTGCGGGCGTTTCCCATGCAGGGGTGAGTATAACAATACTCAGTAGGGACCCTGAGACCCTCAAGGTCTCACAAAATACACAAAGGATAAACCACAAAGAAATAAATCAACTGACAACCCAACTTAGGTATACGCCCATACATATACCGAAGTTATCAAGTATACCAATCTCAGTCATGATGAAAACACAAGGTCTAACTCAATGCTGAAAGCTCAACTGTTCCATAAAGGAAAGAACACCACGAAGGTAATTACCACACAGGTACGCTACAAAGAAGAATACCACAAAGGTACTGACTTAGCTCACGCTAGGTATTTCTTAGGTACATTAGTAGAGATGATTATATGTAACTACTGAATCATCTTACTCTGTTAAGAGGTAGACCCAAAAAGGATCTCCAGATGATGACCCACATAGGATCGCTCGGTGCTGACCCACATAGGATCGATTGGTGTTGACCCACACAGGATCGCTAGAGTAGTCCCGCATGGAATCCTAGACTGGTTCCATGTGGGGACCTCAATCACAGACCCACGAAGGATCTATTTCTCAAGTCACATCCAGCTACTAGGTTCCTGAACTAGGCTTGCTTGTCTCTAGGAGCATCCGCTCCTCTAGCCACTGGTCGATACTCCAACTATCTCAATGTACCACGAAGAAATGTCTCAAAGCACTATCATATCATAGGGGTCTCAACACAACAGAAGGTGTGTCAATCAGACGCCAAGTCTATAAGTTATTAGCCTTTTAGTCCCGAGGGACCGGTTGGATTCGTTCTCATTCCAACCAGACTGTTTTACAACTTTATCCAAATCTCCAATGGGGTATACTAAAGGGACTGTCTCGCTATAAGGTATCCAACGCCGTAGAAGGTTTGTCAAACGGATGTCTGGTGCTAATGTTATGGCCAAAAGACCGTAAATGGGTCGAAGTGGGTCTGGGTCTGGTCCGACCCGACCCGGCCTGGGCCGACCCAGTTTGGGTCGACCCGGCCTGACCCGCTGAGTCTGGCTCGGCCCGTGTTGGGCGGTCCGGCAAGCCGCAAGGGCTGCGGAGGTCTGCGAGGGGGCCGCGGAGGTCGTGGGTGGTCGTGAGGCTGTGGAAGGTCGTGAGGTTGTGGGGAAGCGCGGAAGGCCGCCAGGTGGCACGGGGAGTCCACAAGGCGGTGAGGTCGCGGGGCAGCGCAGTGGCCGCGGGGCGGTGCGACGAGGCTGCGGGGCGGCACGGCCCTGGACGACGGTGGCGATGGGGCGGTGGAGCCGTGGGGCGAATGAGGCCACAGGCGGTGGAGGCCGTAGACGAAGGAGGTTGTGGGCGGTAGAGGTAGTGCCTTCGTTAGCGGCTGGCTTGACCGGACGCCATTCATTCATCGCCTTCATCGCAGTTCTTGAGTTTCACCAGTTCCAACCTCTGGTACCGGTCACTTTCACCATCGCAAAGAACAAACAAAGAACCAAGATTTGAGGAGAGGATGGGCCTTGTTTGTTTGTCCCACACTCTCCGCGCTAGGGTGGTAGTAAGAGGATATACTTTCTTCCTTGATTCATGAAGAATTGTCAAGAATGGGAAGGAGAAAAATTCAAGCATCCACCCTGCCTCATTTGATTGTTGACATCGATGAGAGAAGCTGAAGTTTTCGACATTCTTCATGCTCGCCACACGCCTCCTATCCCGAGCTCGTTCATCAGATAAATGCTCTTCGATGGAGGTGGTTCTTCGTTGGATGATGTGCACCGTTGGAGGATGTCTCAAGGAAGAATTCAAAGTCGTGCATCAGCATTCTTCTTTGGAGGAGATCTTTGTTAGAGGATTTGTTCTTCCAAGTTCTCCTCTTTTCAACCCTTTCCTCTCAGTTCCACCAAAATGAAACGTATCCCACATAATAGAACAATTTATCTATTATGTTTGTTGGAATAATTTCAAATTATCTTAATTAATTAATTAATGAGTTGGTATAATTAATTAAGGGGGTGGCACAAATTAAGTGGAGAATTTCAATAGGTTTTTCTCCCATAAAGAGGGGAGTTCAAGGGGGTTTTAGTCTCGGGTGGTCCCCACCACCATAACCCGCATGGGAGGTTAATTCTGGTGGTCCCCACCTCCATAACCTCACTTGGGAGGTTTAGTTCTGGTGGTACCCACCTCTCAACAACCACATGGGAGTTCCAAATAAAATAAAATGTTACACAATTTTATTTTATTTTATTCTTTCACGAAAAACCCAAATTCTATCTTTCTCCCTCGACCTAATATGGTCGAGGTGAAGGTCTCATTAAGAGAATATTGGTGGTGTGAGATCAACAGTGCCCTCAGATTTCAATTCTGAGCACCGGTTAAAAAGTTACAAAAACTCACTCGCATGTTTACTGAACGTGACCGAAATAAAGTTCAGAAATTCATTCTGGGTACTCCAGGCCTCGGAATCACGTGCCATTAATTTTCACGGATATGTAAAATTACCATATATTTTAAAAAAAATTACATAGAAATTACGGGTCTTTACACCCCATACCTTGAAATATATCTTTTCTGGGATTTCAATAAAGAAAGTGAGACAATGACCTTGAGTCTCGCTTCTAGTAGGCCCCAGGGTGTGACTAGAACCAAGGGTAAAAAGTTCTCACAATATGGGATGCATTACCATTTATAAGAAAACATGCTTGGGAGATAGGAGAAATCAACCGAAACAACTCAATGACATAAATAAAATAAAAGCCAAAACATCCCACAATACATGTATATATCAAAATTGATACATATGAAAGTCTCAAAAATAAAGACCAAAATAATAATATCTAATGTATAGACACAACAAAATCTCCAAATATCTAACTAGAAATGTCCGACACGATACACAAAGTCCTCCTAGAAACCTGAAAATAGTTTTTTATATGTAGGGTGATCATATATGTATAATTAGTAGGAAAACCAAAGTCTCTCATGCACATGTGGGATAAGAATAATAATTCACCTGTTAGAAAATAGAAGAACCAAATAGCACCTAATAAGGTATATTATCCATACCCAACTCACTAAGGTATGCTAAAAAATTAACGCAATTCATGTGAAGTCGTATAGTAAGTACGTCGATAGTTTGGGTACCCCGCACCACTTTCCTTCTGATTATATTCTCTTAATCCCTAAAGAAAAACATCTTGGCACTCCCACATCTTCTAAATCCACCGCATCAAAACCTACCTAGAGACACCTAGGCCTCACAACTTGTCCCGAAACTTGGGAAAATGAATCTCATCACATCCCACCCGTAGAAACCTGGGCCACAACCACATCACATCCCACCCGCATATACTTGGGCCCTAAACCACATAACATCTTGAATGCACATAAGAAATTATAGGACATCTCATTCCAAAACACCTGGGAAATGACAAAACTTATCATCTTGAAGACACATGGAAATCAGAACTCATCTCTTTTCAAAGATAACCAGGAAAGAACAACTCACCCGCAAACACCTAGGCCTCAAAAACCAAAACCTTCCCGAAGAATATTGGGTCATAACCGCCTTTAAGAGGGATCATGGAAGAGTCGGTGGCTAGTCATCCATCCTCCAACCAGGATGTTTGGTAAAGACACCATCCCTCATGAAAATGGGGGTGTTTGGAACATAATTCTCAACTAACATGGGGAGTGTGTATAAATCATCAGGAAATACATGTATATGTATAATACCAAACACTAAATCACACCATATGGGGTTTCAACCAATAACCAAATCACAATAAAACCTATTCTACTACCTATAAATTCATATAATAACACAAAAAAGACACAACCCATAATTCATTTTCAATATTTAATCCATATTTTAGAGTTTCTATTTTATCAACATTTTCCATTTGATTTGTGAAAACAACATTCATTTGAAAATCCATTTTATTTAGAAGGAAATATTATTTACTATTTCCAACACATTTTTTATACATTAACATCAACAAGTTAATCAACACAACCAATCATCAATTTCCTCATTGAACATACCCATTAGAAATTACTAACATGCAACATTAATTCCATTAACTGATGGGTGAATGTAATAGAACCAACCACATAGCATTATAAAAATAACATACAAGCATAACACAGCCATAAGTCTCATTATAATTTAAGTCCACATATAGCTTCTTAACATATTTCACAAATATCAAATTATCACATATTAACAAAAAAATCATTAATACTCTAGTTTTATATCATTAATTCATTAGTTATTCACATTCCACATTCCATTCCAATAAACTATTTTTTACAGATTCTTACCATGAATAGATATTACATTTCTATTCCACACTTTCCAAGGAGCTATAATTAATTCAAAAAATACAAAAAACCAATGCAAAAAATGTAGAACCACCCAACAACCCATTACTCTTTACCAATAATCCCACATCATCGAAAATTTATAGCCGCATCCCCTTTTCACATCCTTTCTACATATCCACACCATAACCATCATTACAGTCCCATGGTACCATTTCAACAATCAAAACCCCACTTCACATCCACATATCATCCACTTTCCCTACACACATCACAACATAGCTACCGTACCTTACACAAATCCCATATACACCAACAAAAACCATTCCACTCACCATAGCATATATCACATCACAACACCTTTTCATATTTATAAGGAAGGGGAACTTATTCAATATCACAACTTTATTTAAAGGTGTTATCAGAAAAATAGTGTAATCCTGGGGCATCCATTTATTTTATCTGAATATACATGATTAATCAATTTCATTAATATGTTCAATGTGAAGAAGACAAAGATGCAACCATAAAAATTATGTGTGAAAATAAGGACCCCCAACAAACAATATTTTCAGTAGGCATATAGCCCTTACAAATCACAATAACAACCAAAAACAATAATAATAAGATCATGCATCACTTTCCCCCAACACCTCTATAATGATCTTAAGCTAATTTGAAGATATTTGATTAATTTGGAGTCAACTATCCTCACCCGATAAGCATTCATATACCCACCCTGTATGATACACAATTGATATATATAAATGGAAACCTAATTGGAAGGAAGGTTATCAAAACCTCATGGTTTCATATAAGTAGGCACATTAGAGGAACACGGTCCAAAATTTACAGTAGCTTACTCAATTCTAATGGGAGAATGGTTTTGGGCATCAAGTACTAAGAGAGAACAAGAGAAAAAAACAAGGTCAAAATATATCTTCTCCTTTGTAAGATATAAATAGAGCATCCATTTTGGATATGTTTCTGATTTTATGTTGATGGATGATCTAGTTAAGATACACGCTTTAACTAATTAAAAGCCTCAAGATTTTTAGAAAAGTTAAGGATATGATTTATGGTATTTGAATTGGTCTTAAATCTCCTTAAAAAAGGCTTTAAAATTGTTTTATATCAAAGGATATGTTAAAAGGGAGAAACTATAGTAATCTTGATAAACTGGAAAAAGAGGGAGATTAGAAAAACTGTTCAAAATGACTCATTGTTAGGAGAGTCACCATTGGAGAGTCACCGGTGCGAGGAATCATTGGTGAGTCACTAGTGTGATTCATTATTGGAAACTCACTGGTGCAAGGAACCATTAGTGAGTCACCAGTTCAAGGCACAGCTCAGCGATTCAACGGTGTGGGGAACCGCTCAGTGAGTCCTTGTCGGGTGGGCTACCATTCGGAGAGTCACCGTTGGGTGAGCTACAATTCGACAAGTCACTATTGGGTGAGCTACCATTTTGTGAGTAACCATTGGTGAGATACCATTCAGTAATTCACTGTTTGGTGATCTAACATTTGACGAGTCACCATTGGTGAAGTATTGTTTGACGATTAATTTTTGGTTGAGCTACTGTTCGGTGAGTCACTGTTGGTTGAGCTACCATTTGGTGAGTCACCATTGTGAATCATCGCTCCTGAATCACCGTTACTGTCTCACCATTGTGAGCTACTAGTTTGAATCACCAGTGCGAGGTACCATCATGAGTTACCACTGCACCCTACTATTGGCGAGTCACTGGTCCTGACTCACCTTTATGGAAGCTGTAATTTTGGAAAACTCTTAAAATGAGTCACCATAACCTCCCTGAACACTTCAAACACCCAATTTTCACAAAGTAATGAACATAATATGTCCATTCCATTACATCATATACCTATAAAAAAATTCTCAACCTCTATAATTTAAAACCATACTCAGAAGTGAAAAATATGTCCAAACAGCCACCCAGTGAGATACCCCTCAAGAATCTTATTACACATAAAACACTACCAATAACAAGACTTGTTTCTCCAAACACCAAAAACATCATAACAGACATCCTTGAACATATGAAGAAGGGAATAATACCCTCTAGGGAACCATGACTCCCCATCACCCAAAATAGGGGAGTGGTTCATCCTTGAGAAACGAAACAAAACTAGAATTAAAGAGAACGGTGGTCCAAACATCGCATGAGATACCGCTCATGATTCTAAATATATTTAGAACACGTAAATATCAAGGTAAAATAAGTGTAAATCTATATAATACCTTGAAATAATATATCAGGGGAGATACCACTCAAATAGAACAAGGCTTCATAGAAAGGTATAATATGTTCATTATGAAATTCATATCAATCAAAAAACTATAATAACACCAAGGAAGGGATAAAATTAAAAAAATAATTCCTTCGCATTCTTTTAACACCTTTAATTCAATGAATTCACATAGAAATTCCATTTCCATAATATCTATACATGAATTATCATTATCTTCTAATGCTTAAAAATTTTAAATTCAAAACATTTAAACTATAGCATACTTGTTAAATCGTTCCAATGAAAAAACTATTATGGTAATAAAAAAAAGTATGCTAAGAAACACATTTTGATTCAAAACTAAAAGTCCGAATCCTTTTTGTACATAGTATTTATCAAAATTCACTTTTTGAAAACACATTCAACAAATTTTTTAAAACCACTTTTTCTTCAACATATTTACCAGAACAACATAAATAAATTATAAGGCTTCACGTTCCAACAAAATTTATTTTTTTCTTCTAATTGAACTCCTTAATGATCTTTACTAAGTTAATATTATCATAAATGAATATAAAATTTACAAAACTCTAATTAAAATATGGAATTCATCACAAATATTAAACAAGTTTTAAATATACCATCTTATCCAAGTTCAAAATTCTTCTATGTTTTTCATCAAGACATTAATTTCTAGGAACATGATTATTCAGAAATATTAAAGGGTTTAACATTCCCATTCCTATTTTTCAGAAGAGCATGTCATTACTTGAAAGAGTTTATAATCGTATTCCTATACTAACAAAAAATCATAAATTAACTAAGAAATAGCTACCAAAATCATACAAATCAAAGGAATTCATCCACCACACCATGATATTATCTTCTTTGGATGGAACTAACTCACCCACATGGTTTTAAAATGTGTCCTAATGTGACATGTCATGATACGGGAAATAATTTCCCATTAATCATATGTTTGTGGTTGTAAAACAGGTCATCTACATAAAGTCAATCACAATAAACCCAAAAAAAGATAATAGTCAAACAATCTCATCGATTCCTTTATTAAAATAGATTACACATGGTAGGCAAGACTATATTCATTTAATTAAATATTTCCAAAAAACCATTTCATTTTACTGATGACATTAAGTGATTAATCCTTTTTATTGGTGGTGAGACATTTCATCAACATAATCTCAAGACATCACAAGAAAAACAAAAGTAAAAACATCATGATAACCATTTATCTCAACCACTACACATCACCACTACTGCACAAAAAAACAAATACCCTAAACTCACCAACTAACAAAAACTTCCAAGAGGAATTTTATGCATCCACATCACCACACCACATTACTATCCACTGAAAACTACCCTTTTCACATAACCACCTACTCCATATCATCCTCTACACTTCCCCAACCAAATATCACAATTATCATCACAAAAAAATCCCCAAGAACACAAATCATGGAATTACCTCTCCCTTGTTGAGATATTATCTTCTTTGGGTGGAACTAACTCATATGCATGGTTTCAGTCATTTAAATAAATAAGAAATATAAATTAAGGATCAGGTATTCGCATCATCGAGTGATTGAGGAATTTTAAATCATACACCACACAAGGGAACACAACAAGAACAACCACACCTAGAAGCAGCACATAGCATATTATAGAATTTTTTTGGGGTTTACATTATTTACTCTTATTATTTCACATGGTTACTTTCACACAATTTGAAATTTTCCATGGGAATTAATTAATTGGACAAATATTAGTGATTGAAATTTTAAAACATGCCGAGACTAATCAAGTGTTCATATCAAGGGTCTCATAATCTAGAACAATCACATCATAAACAAGATTTCTAATAACTGCTATTTTCAAAAAAACATAACCACACATAAATGCAATGATAATAATGAAACCACAAACTACAATAGTAAAACATATTTTCTTGTATTTAAATAGATCCAACATGAACCCAGGTTAAGGATAAAAATATTCACATGTTATATCACACACTATGTTTAATATGGTTAAACAAGACTTTATGGGTTCATATTATTATTAAGAAAATACACTTTTAACTTTCATTGAAAAAATCTATGTTCTATGTTCTTCTGTTCAATTCAAAAACCAAAATTCATAAATAATATTCTCTCATAATCATTAAAGTAAAATATGATTTTTGATAATAAATTTAAAACTACACATGTTGTATTTTTATCATTTATGCATTATCATGCCCAAGATAAACATCATTTAATCATTTTTTAGTTCAAGAAAACATGTATATATAAAAATGATCATGATTCTACTTACATATTTAAATGTAATGTATCAAAAATTCCATATGCATAAGTATCTCCTACTATAATTTCATTAGTTTTCGTACCAATGATTCTAAATTTAGGCATGATTCCAATAATAAACTACTCGTGAATTAATAAGTGATGGAATGAAAATGAAGTACATAAAAATTTCTTATTAATAATAAAATAATAAGTCTAATTATTCAAACATTTTTTAAGTCTCATGAAGTTACCACTAGGCATGTTTATCATTTTCTTAAGTATAGATATAAATGTGACAGGAATTTATACCATGACACATGTTCACAACATATTGTTATCTCATTGTTGCAGAACTACAATCATTCCAAATAAAGAGCAAGTTATTATTGAAGAAGGGTTTTAAAAATAAAAAGGAAGTATCAATCAATTAAGATAGTCATTTAAAAAAATTCTAAATTTAAATTTTCAAATCCACATTTTACAATAAGTCAACATCACATGCCTATGATAAATTAAAATGTAAATAAATACATGGAATATTACCACTCAAAGAAGATAGAATACTTCTAAGAATAGTTTCTAAAGAATTTATTTTATCATGAAAGTGTGAAGTCTACTTCTTAGAAGAATGCATTATAAGGGATCAAAATTAAGAAATTTTATTACAATAAGATACACTAATAATGATTATCTAACAATTTCAGACATTAGAAAAGCTAGATGGCATATTATACTTTTCTAAAAAGGGAATAAAAAAACGAAATTTATTAACAATCATGCTATAAAAAGAAAGGAAACAACACATTAAAACCTCAAGAGGTTTCAAACAAACAAACCAAGCCAATTAACCATCATATTACTCTTTTTAGTTTTTTATACAAATAACCTAGTAATAGTTAATGAATCTTAGTAGAAATAGAATCATATGAAAGGTTAGAAAAACACACATAAAATTTCATGTCTCACTTAATTCATTTTAACTTCACAAAATGAACCAATTCAAGTGAGAACCCAAGTCATCATAAGGCATTTTCATTTCCTAATGCCTCTACCATGAAAATGGTGTAGCCTCACTCGATTGTTCATTAGGCTTAGAGCCCATACACTGGATCATGGGGGCCCTAAAATCCCATGTCCTGACTAGTATCATAGGCATATATTGCATACTAAGGTCAACAGACATTGTTTCCTACCCAACCCATGAATTCCTCACTTTTCCTAACTCCCAACTCCACCCTACCTCTCAACCATTATCCTCTGATAGCATTCTGTCATGACCCCATCCTTCCAAAGATACCCCTCCTAGGCTGAAAGTGACTAAAGGGAGATAATGACCCCCTGAGTCCCACCTCCAGTGGGCCCCTGGATGGTGACCAACATAAAGGGTATGCAGATCTCAAAATATTGGAGGCATTACCATTTATAAGAAAACATGATTGGTAGATAGGATGAATCAACCTTAAATAACTCCATGACATATATAAAATAAATACAATCCATCCCAAAAAGGAATATATAAATAAAAATTGATATACACACAAGTCTACAAAATAAAGGCCAAAAAAATAAAATCTAAGACAGTGACACAGTAATAAAAGAACCAAACATCACCTACCAAGGTATACTAGCCATCCCCACCCCAGCAAGGCACTCTCATCAAGTAACGAAAGTCATGTAGAGTAATATATAAGCACATAATTAGTTTTGGTACCATACACCACTTTTATATTTATTTTTCTCTCTCACACCCTAACAACATGCATCCTGGAAGTCCAACATCTTCTAAATCCACCATGTCACAACCTTCTTACACACACCTGGGCCTCACAGCTAGTCCCACAATGTTGGAAAACAAATCTCATAACATACTATTTATAGAAACCTGGGGCCCAAACCACATCACATCATTAAGACACCTAAGAAAGAATAACACATATCATCCTGAAAACACCTAGGAATGTACAACACATCTCATCCCAAAGACACTTGGGAAAGCACAACTCATCTCATCTCGAAGACACATGGGAAAACACAACTCAACTGCACACACCTCAGCCTCACAAACCAAAACCTATTAGAATAATCTTCAGTTTTCACTCCCTAGAAGAGGGATTAGGGAACATTGAGTGGCAATCTATCCATCCTCACACTGGGATGTTTGGGAAAGACACCCTCCCTTGTCATTATGGGGGTGTTCGAAAGATAATGCTCAATTAGGGTGTGGTGCGTATAGAAATCACCAAGAATTAAATATATATATATGTATGTATGTATGTATGTATAATACCAAACACTCAAACCAAACCTATGGGGTTTCAACCAATAACCAACTCACAATACTACCTATGTTGCTACCTTTAAATGAATAGAATTACAAAAACAAGGAACAACCACAAATTCAATTTCAACCTTTAAGACATATTCTGGAGTTTCTATTTTATCAAAAAATCACTTGATTTGTGAAAACAACATTCATTAGATAACCCATTTATTTATAAGGAAATATTATTTCATATTTCCAACCCATTTATTTATACATAAACATCATCAAGTTAGTCAACACAACCCATCATCAATTTCCTCATTGAACATTCCCATTGGAAATTACTAGAATATAATATTAATACCATTGAAACATGGGTGGTTCTAACTAAACCAACCAAATACAATTTGCACAACAACATACAAGAAGAACACAATCCATAAGTCTAATTACACTTTAAATCCACATTTAGATGCTTAACAAGTTTGAAAAATATAGAAATATCCTATATTAACAAGACATTGGTTCATTAATACTCCAGTATATTATCATTCATTCATTATTTGTTCACATTCTACATTCCATTCCTACAAATCATTTTTTATAGATCCTTCCCGTGAATAGATATTCCATTTTTGTTCTACAGTTCCTAAGGGTCCAAAATTAATTCACACAATACAAAACCCAACACAAAGAAATTAGCACAACCCAACAAACCATTACTCTTTACCAATAACCCCACATCATCCTCAACTTATAGCCACATCCCCCTTTTGAATCCTTTCAACACATCCCCCACTATAACCATCATTACAACCCCCCTATTCTATTACAATAATCGCATACCCACTACACAACCACATCTCATCCACTTTCTCCACATACATCACAACACAGATATTGCACATTACATCAACCAAATACACACCAACCATAACCATTCCACGCATAATAGAATTTATCACATCACATCACATTTTCAAATTTATAAGGAAGGGGAACTTATTTAATTTCACTTATTTATTTAAAGGTGTTATCAAAAAAACAATGAAATACTGGGGAATCCATTTATTTTAACCAAATATACATGATTAACTGATTTCATTCATTTATTCAAAAAGAAGAAGATGACCAAGCAACCATAAACATTATGTACGCAAATAAGGACCCCCAACTATAATGATTTTCAGTAGGCATATAGCCAATAAAAATCTCTATAAAAACTAAAAACAATAACAAGAAGATCATACATCACTTTTCCCTAGACCCTATATAATGATATTAAGCTAATTTGATTATATTTGGTTTATTCAGATTCATCTATCCTCGCCTAGGAAGAATTTTTACACCCACCCCGCATGACAAAAAATTTAGAGAGACGAAGGGTAACCTAATTGGAAGGAAGATGATCGACACATCCAGGTTTAATAGATGTAGGAGTGCATGTAGCACGAAAAATGAAAGGGGAACACAATCTAAATGTTATAGTAGATTAATTTATTTTGAAGGGAATAAGGGTTTTAGGTGTCTAGTACCAAGTGCTAAAAATAAGTGAAAACAAGGTTAGAAGATATATTGGCCTTTAGAATATCTAAATAGATTAATGGATATAGATATGTTTCTGATTATCCATTGATAGTGTACCTAGTTAAGATATGTTCTTTGACTAGTTAAATGACTTAGGATTTTTAGAAAAGTCAAGTATATTATTTTTGGGCTTTTAATTGGCCTTAAATCTCTTAAAATATGTCATTAAAAGGGTTTTATGTCAAAAGAAACATTAAAAGGGTGAAACTGTAGGAAGCTTGAATAACTGGAAAACGAGGGAGATTTGAAAACTATGGGAAATTAATTATATTTAGGTGATCCACCATTGGTGAGTCACTGGTGTGAGGAACTGTTGGTGAGTCACTAGTGTGAGGCACCATTAGAGAGTCACCAGTGTGAGGCACCATTGGCAAGTCACCCGTGTGAGGCACTGTTGGCGAGTCACCAGTGCAGGGCACCACTCAGTGACTCAATGATGGGTGAGATACCATTATAAGAGTCCCCATTGGGTGAGATACCATTATGTGGGTAACCAATGGTGAGCTACTGTTCGATGAATCACTTTTGGGTGAGCTACCATTCGGTGAGTCAGTATTGGGTGAGCTACCTTTTGGCGAGTCACTATTGTGACTCACTACACCTGACTCATCATTCCTTACTCACCACTATAATATACCGGTGTGATTCACTAGTGAAATGCACCATCACGAATTATCATCAGGACCTACCATTGGCGAGTCACCAGTCTTAACTCACCATTACGAAAACCAGAATTTTGGAAAACTCTTGAAATGAGTCACCATGACCTCCCAGTACACTTCAAACACCCGATTTCCACAAAGAAATGGACTTGAGATTTCTGGGCCATTATATCTATCACTAAATTCCATATATATATAATGGTATCTATTTATATTATTATTATTTTGAATAATAATCAAACCACTATTCATATTTTTTATCCAAACTTTTCTTATAAAAAATGTATTCTATTCCTTAAGAACATGTGGTCTATTTTGTGTCGCATTATTTTAAATAAATACTTGAAATTATTTTTAGTTACATCTAATTTATTTAATTATTTATCTCAAATTTTTTATTGTCACTTTAAAAATGATATTCTTTCAAACCATTTTTCATATTCAAATAATTATGAAAAACATGTAGAATTGTCATGAAATTGTATGATAAGAGACCATTGATTCATTTATGACTTGGAGGAACTAATAACTTATTATAAATATACGAGGAGTAGCTGAAATAGCCTTAGATAATTATTCTAAAAGGGATGGATAAACAACAATGAAAATAAATGGAGAATAATTCTAGAACATAATATTTTTCTATAGAATCCCAAAATCTAAGAGATAACTAAAGGAAGAGTAGATACAAAATTTAGTATAATATCAATGGTTACAAGATTCTATGTAGGGATGAAATATAAAATATTAATGTGGAGGAAAAAAACATTAAACCATCTGAACTAGTATTTATATGGGGCTCCTCCCCCATGTCACCAACAATGAATTTTTCCATTTTAAACATTTAGGAAGATCGAAATATGACTCACATACTCAAAAAACGTGCATTCATATATTTTAATAAATATCTATGAAAATTATCATTGATTAATTCATAATATCTAATAATTTATCACATATCATTTTGATGTGTGATATATTTGGTATGACTGAAAGTGATTGTTTTTAATTTAAATGTGAGAATTTGTTTTAAAACATCTTCTAAATACTCAAAACTATAAAAACATGCATGGAATGACATGAAACATTACTAAAATTTTATTTAATTAATTTTGTACATGTAAGAATTAAATAAAAAAATTATGACATATGGTATGTTTAACATAACTAAAAATACAAATAGTAAACGTAAAAGTTATATTTTAGTTCCAAACCTATGTTTTATGATCAACACCAAGAAAAAATGACTAGATTATCATGATACTCTAAGAAAATTATTAGTGATTAAATTGTAAACTATTTGAATAATCCTTAATTCATAACAAAAACTGATGAGGAAAAAATGACTAAGATTCTGTATTTTCATTTAAATTTTATTTTTTAGTTCGAAATATGTTTTACTTTTCCAAAACTATGAAAAAATTGTTTTTAGAAAACTCTTGGAAAATTATTATTCATTAATTTATAACATGTATAGATTAGCCTCATATCATTTCAAAATTAAATGTATTTGAAATGACTACAATTTAATTTTCTCATTTTAAGCATTAAAGATGTTCAATACATGAATCACATTTTTAAAACTATGAAAATATACTCTGATTATCATAAATACATTTGAAAATTATCATTGATTTATTTTTTCTATATAGAAGTTAACCACATGTGATTTCATTTTAAAAAATTTTTGGTATGACTAAAATTATTTGTTCTTAATTGAAAAGTGTAAATTTAGTTCGAAACATATATCACTTGATCAAAACCAAAAAAACATACTCATATTATTTTGAAACTCTATGAAAAATATATCTATTAAATTTTTTCTATATAATAATTATCCTCATATCATTTTGATATAGATTATATCATATGTTACATCAAGTGTATGTTTTATATTTAAAATTAAAATTTATTTGAAAACCTTAATTAAAAACTAAAAGCTATGAAGAAAAAATTGGATTCTCATGAAAGTCTAATACAATGATCAAATATTCCTTCAGACCTATAATAAGGAAACATACATTATTTTAATACATGGTGTTGTTGGAATGGATGAAAGTGTATGAATTTAATTAAAAATGATATTTTATTTCAAAATTTGGATCATATGTTCAAAATTGAGAAAAAATCTAGTATTTTTATGAAACACTATGAAAATGATCATTGATTCATTTATGACATATAATAATTAAATTCATTTCATTTTGACACACAATGAGTTCAGAATGTCAAAATTTGTAATTTTATATTTCTAGATATTTTTAAATATATTAATCATTATTAATTAAGAAAATTATGTTTATTATTGCTTATATATTAATCCTTTTAATTATAGATACATTTTTTTCTCTTAAAATTCCAAGGTTGTTGAATAATTAATGCACTATTCTAAATGTATTGTTTTTATTTGAATGTTCTATTTATAAATTTTACAACAAAAAATTAATGTACAAATATATCGTAAAATAATGAAATTTAATCATATTTTTAATTATATCATTTATGGTACGATTCATATATATTACACTATTTATTGTAATATATATTGGTATTTTTAGTATTTTTAGGCTACTTAAACACTAAATAATGTCTACAATTGTATTTCATGCTTTTTCTCAGCTCAAAAATGCTAAGGAAGCCCCTCTTTCTCTATGTCAGCATTATCAATATTCACAAAGAATTGAGAAATCAATTTTCTTGTGTTTGAAAAGGGGATTATATCATTGTAACTACTCATAAAAAATAATCCATACCCTATTTTATTATTAGCATATTAGCCAATGAAAAATCTAAAATTTTCCTATCTATTTTTAGTTTATGTTAAATATTTCATATTTTATGTTATTATTATTAATTTTCTTCTAATTTCATGGTTTGAAATTAAAAAAAATTCAAAAATATAATATACTTCTAGTGAATGTTAACTATAGATAAAATTCAAATATAACATTTAAGTAAATGTTAATATATATTTTAATCTTTATTATACAAATTTGTTTATATATAATTGTGCATCATTATTTTTATAACTAATAGTCACATTTTTTAATGTTAATTATATAATAATTTTATTTAAGCCTTAATTATCGATAAGATCATTTTAGTTAATCTGTATACCGTTAAATCTAAATTTTTTACTTTATCAATAATTCCATGTTTTGAGACTTATATTAAAATGAAACATGATAGTTCTTGGTTATTTTGGTTGAATTCTTAGTAAAAAAACTATATATATTAGATCAATCAATAGTTGTCCCTATATCTGAACAAGTAATTAATATTTATTAATAAATATTTAAATTTGATTATGAATATTGTAAGTTTATATTTATCTTATTATGATATTAATTATAGTAGAATCTAATTTTATAATTTTATAAATTATTATTTTTCATTTATATTCCTTAAATTATTTTATAATGATATAAAAAATTATTATAATGTAATTTATGCTAAAAATTAATTTTTCATTAAAATTAACCATTACTAAAATGTAAATAAGTTTTTTTTTATTTAAATAATTTTAAAAAAACATATAATAAACTTTATCATGGTAAAATTTGATTTTATCATTTAAAAAATCATAATTTTAGACTTTAAATTTTATTATTTATTTTAAAAATTCATAATCAATTTTCCATTATTATAGTTATAATATTTATTATTTTTATAAAAAAATAAACTTTATTATAAATATTAAAGTGACCATAAAATGTTATAAATTTTAATTATTTTATCATATTGTAAATTACTATATAATTTAATTTTAATAAATTCATGAATTGTATAGTCTTATAATTAATATAAATGATAGATGTCATAATATATTTTCTTTATTGATTCTCATGGATACCGCTTCTTGATGTCAAGCTTTCATTATCCCTCATCCATGAAAAAATAATCCTAACCCTCAACTTTACTTACAGTATAAGAAATGATTTGGAACTTTGATAACATTTTCATTTATTGTATATATAATGATATATTAATGAAAAATACGATTATTTTTTATACATTATTCCTAATTTCCTCTCCGTTTAACTAAATTATAAATTTTGTTATGATTTTTTGTAATTGGGATATTTTCGAATCATTTTTGTATCATTGATTTTTACATAATTTAGGATTTTGTTCTGCATTAAAATATTGATTTTCCAATATGTTATAAATATGATCTTATATTTCCTAAAAAGTCTTAGTTTTTTAGGTAAATTTTAATTTTCATCTCATGAATTTCTCATCACAGTTTCCCACCTATTATAATTACTAAAAAAAGTGAATTCTTGGTATTATTCTTGTTAAAATGCATCTAGATGATAATAACCTTAGTGATATTATCAAGGTCGTTGATAATCCTTCTATACAAGGCCATATTAGAGCCATGATATTTCAATATCTTCTTCCACATGAGAATTTAAAGAAAAAAAGAATTGTTAGTAAAGTATTGTCTGATCATTCTAAAAAAATTCAATGAATTTTTTAGATACAATAGGTTTATAATTTTAAAAAACTATTATTATTAATAGAGTCATTTTATATTCCAAAAATTCAAGTCATCAAAAAAATATTATTCTGATATATAAAAAAATCACAACTAAAATCATGGAGTGAAATTATTTCAAGCCTAAATGTGTTATAAAATATATTTCTTATTTTTCATGCATTAAACATTATTTTAAAAAATTATCATGAAGATGTATTTTTAAATAGAAAAAGAATTATTATTTTTATGGAATAAAAAAACAATTAACTCCAAATAAAAAAATTATAAATTTTAACATATTAATTATATTTTGATTCCAAAAAGTTAATATGAATACTTTGATTCATGTATATAAAAATAATTAACATGTCTAATGTTGGGGAAAATATTATACTCAATGAGGTTATACATCAAATAAAAAGTAGAAAGATCACTAACAAAAGTTCTATAATATTAAAAAACCACATCTGATGAAATCAAAACATTTTTGAAGTAAATATTTTTAGGGTGGTATAAAAAGAAACAAATCATATAAAAGTGGTATGCCTCCAAAATATTTATATTTATAATTATTCAACCAAATGGGTATAAAAAATATTGAAATAAAATTTCTAAATCAAATCATGAATCATATCAATGATATAATAAATTTTTATGTATATGATTTCATTATAAACACATAAATTATTCTTAATAATGATAATTTATAAATTATTTTGAGTGATATATTCTTTTATTTTTTATTTTTTGTAATAAATATTATGTATTTTATTTCTTTTTTTATTTTATTAATTACTCCAAATGTATTAATTCCAAGGTAGAGGATATTTTTCATGTTGAGAAATCCATGATAATTATGATAGTTAAATATGAAAAATAATATCTCAACCATAAAATTATTAGTGATTGTTTAATTCCCTTACCAAGTAGTGATAAATTATTTTAAGCTCCTGAAAATATATATATATACGTATTAGTGATTTTTTTAATTAATAATTCTTTCTTCTCTTTAGAAAAAATAAAGTATATTAAGATTTAAAATAATTATAAGAATGGATATCATATTAAGAGTATATATGAAGAAGGTATTGAATTACTTTATATAAAAATAATTAATATTAAGAACAACTTTGATTCATGGGAAAGTTTAAATTTTTTGGTTTATTATATATCAATATATGAAAAAAAAAATATTCAGATATGCTCTACAAATATTTTACTGATCAAAATAAATTCACATTGTGGAATAATTCTGTGGGTCACCTAGGATCTATTATATTGAGAATATTTATTAAATATATATGTGGGAAACATTTAAATAATAAACAGGTTCTTCCACCAAATTTTTATATATATATTTATTATTCTCAAAAAAAATTAATTTTAGTAACATCAACATACAAGATTATACTGAATCCCCTTTGTTATTAGAAGAATTTTGGGTGATATATTTATAATCCAATACATCCACCATGTAACACGTTTTGGTATTTTATGATTTATATTGATGTGACTACTAGATGTTTCCATATGTTCTTTTTATAATCCTGCAACCTCAAATTTATGGTATTCTTTACTAACAAATAAAATTAATGGAATAATTATAAGATTACTCTATTATGTACATCCAATATGATAATATATGAAAATATTTGTCCCATGATTTTTTTAATTAGTATATTTCTATTATAATAATTTTAAGGAATCATGTTACTCTTATTCTCTCTCAAAATGTTATTTTTAAATTATTTATAAAGTGTTTATAGTTTATCACTATGCTACTTATCATGAAAACACAATTTCCTAGTTTATAATATGCACATAATGTTTTTTATATTGAAAAATTACATCAAATAATACCAAAAATCATTCATCCCATTTATTATTAGTTTTTGGTTATAAAGAAATATTTTCCATTTTATAACATTTTGTTGTGATGTATATAATCCAATAACACCCCCAAATTAAATAAAAATGGGACCCAAAATAAAAATATGGATTCACATTGAATTTTAATTTCAATTTATTATAAATTAAATTAGAAAAATGATGGGTGATGTATTTATACCATGATTTATTAATTTTCCTTTTAAGGAAAATGTGTTTTTTAATTTAAAGGGGGATATAAATCAACATAAAAGTATAGATAATGGAAAAAAATATTATTAGATCTTTATAATCATTCAATTATGATAAAACATGAATTAAAAAAATGTTTTTAGATTTAATATATCAATTTCTCAGTATATTAAATATTTTAAAAAGGTTTACAAAATCACACATACCCACAACAATTTAACATGGTAGAATAGATATCCCATTACAAAAATATTTTATTACAAACAAAAAATATTCGAATACAAACCTAATGTTTGGTAAACCACTGGGTTTAAAAGAAAATATTATTCATCATTGGAAATAAATTAACCCATTTATGTTGAGAAATTAAATAAAAATGAAATAAATAGAAATATTTATAATATGATATTCTTCAAGAAAGTAATATAATAAAAGTTTATGATCGTAATCATGGGGACATTTTAATAAATTTTAAAAACACTTAAAGGTGTTTTAACCAAGTAGAGACCTATATTAGATACAAATTTTCATATAATATGGCACATAATATTCTTAATGAGGATCCACATCCAAAATTAGTGAATCAATACCATTATAGAACCCAATTTTTTATTTTAAATTTAATGATAATGTTTTATTTTATTTTTTGGGTTTAGGGGTGGGAACATGGAGGATTTGAGATGCTTTGGGGGGAATTCATAATTATCTGAATATTTTTGGATAATTGAATTATGTATACTAGAAATCATGAAAATTTTAAACTTTTAGATAGTTTATAATTCATGGATATCCACATAATTAGATAATCATGATAATAGTTCATACAACATTTAAAAGTGGTCAAAAATATTTTATTTTAGCTATAAAAACATTAGCCTCACCTTATTTACTTCCTCTTACAAAAACTAATCAAACAGAGCTACCTTTTTTTAATTTTTTTTGGTTTATTATCTTTTATATATCTACTTCCTTTAATCATAATTTTATTAATACATGGTTCAAAGGTATTTTAATCCATAATATTCCACATTTTTATGTATTTTATATGTTCTAGAAATCCTAACCATGGGGGTTTTGATAAATCAAGATTATGATTTTTGATATTTTAAAGATGTTTTTATTACTCATTGGTTGACTATTAAAGAATTTAAATTTATTTAATCATTAATGTAAGTGGAATTAATTGATGTACATTTTTGTGATAAATATTATTTTTTATGTAATTAGATTTTAATAAAATTCACATATATTATCTTGGAAATGAATTAACTATTTCTTGAATAATCACAATTATTGGGTATAAAAATATTGTTTGGTGTGTGGTGATTTGATTGGATTTATATTTATGTATTTTTTGTTTTTTATTCTTTAGATAGATAGGGTGGTTGGGTGTGTACACTTTTAAAAATGGTTATTGTCTTTTGGTTATTTAAAATGGTGAGATTGGGTTGGCTTTTTGGATATTGAAATATGGTTGAGGGAATATGGATAAGAAATGGATTCCAACATTATTTTATTGTACACATTCTTTAAATAATGACTTTGTTACTTTTTTTTAGTATGAAGTGATCATTTAATTTTGCTATTAGAATTTCTTTTATAAGTAGGGTTAGCCAGGAGGAAAAATTATCAAGTATTCTATATGTTAACATAGCCTTTTAAATAGTAATGGGTTTGTGAGTTGTTTCCTTTTTTTGAAAAAAATTAAATATTTTTTGGGTTTTTTTCAATAAAATATTTTATTGTTTTTTCATTTTTAAGATTTTTATAATGATTGTATACTTATTTGAGGTTGGGAATGATTTTATAAAACATGCACAATAGAATTCATGGTTTTTACATATGTGGGGATTATGTGAAGTCATTGTCAGGAAATAAAATTGTGTTTCATTGCTCACCCACTATATACACACCTCACTATGAATATAGATTATGTTTTTCATGAAATGGTTATAGATAATACTTATTACTTTACTAGTGATAGACCATAGAGTCTTCAGTAGGACTCTATATTTATTGGATAATACCAATGATTTAATGGTTCCATGTGGGTCTTTTGGTTTTGTGGATATATGTAGCCGACTCCTTTATTTTTCTATAGTAATGTCGGATCTATATTAGAACATCTTTTTAGAAGGGTATTTAACTCTATTTTTATATTCTGGGTCATTTTATTATAGATTTTTAATTTTTTACATGTTTAGATATGTTTGACATGTATTATGTAGTAGTAAATGATCATTTATGCGGCAATCTTGATGGAATGAATTTTTTTGATTGTTTTAGTTTTTGGTATTTGATAAAATCTATCACGGAACCATAAAATTAACATTTATAACAAGATGAAATTTAGAATAGATAAATACCATGATTCATCTATCAAATAAATACACAATCTTATTATACTTAATTTTTTTCAGTGACCATTAAAAATAAGAGAAACCTGAAAATTTAAAAATGAAACAGAAGAAATAAAATTAAATCAAAGGGAAAAGAGAATATAACTATTAGGGGGAAATAATTGATTCATGGTTTGTATACATGTATATTTAATTATTCATTTTAATTCTTCTAAATTTATTTGATATTTCAAAAAATAACATTGGATAATCACCATTATCCACTTAAAAATCTAGGTAATAATATATCTTAGAAACATTACTTAGTAATTCTAGCACACCAACTCTATATCATGACTTGGTTTACCCAACTATTCCCTAGAATGGATGATTTAAGACATGTGTGGGATAAATATTGAAGAAGAAGATGAAACAATATGGATAGAATGTCTTATAAATGTTTTAAACCTTTATACCATACCAAGGAACACCTATAACTGCATCATAAAAAAATTGGTAATGAATTTATGAATTAAATATCAGGAGAACCATGAATCATATCCAATGAATCAAACCTGTCGTTTAGATACTCCATACCATGGATCATAAGAGGCCTCATTGGGTAATGAAAAGATTAAAATAAAAGAATAATGTGAGGTAAGAAAATAAATAAGATGTTATAATATAGAGAAAATTAAATTATAGTATTATAAAAAAAGATAAATAAAAATTAGAATTATTTGAGTCTTGACCAAGGGGAAAGTTGTTGAACATATGAACCCTCTTAAATAGAGTGTAAGAGATAGTTTTATACTAACACTATCCTTATATGGTCTCCACAGGATATAGGAACACCATAAATGTATTTTTATGTGCTTCTTGATTCTCCATTAGTTCTTTTTTGGGTGTTATTGGATCTAATGAGCACAATTGGAGGAGGATAACTGATTCTAAGATCGATTTCATGTCTTGTATTGTAGGAAAGGTAGCGTAATATAACATGCATATGTGTAGAAGTGCTAAAATGGTATCCTATATGAGATAAATATGTCATCGAATAGAGTAAGACCATGAAAAATTAATGGTTACTATATACATACAGGTTTAGAGACTCATATTATGAGAATGTGATGTAGAGGATGCATATAATGGAGTTGTCGATTATGTGGGAAGAGAAAAGATGTCATTTTTATTTGGAGATGAGTTGGTTTAAATATGGATTAGCCTAGATGACTGGATAGGGATAAGGGTTTTGGGATTTCATTGGTTAGAACTAGGGCCTTCTAGATGGTATATATAATTTATCATGTATTTGGGAGAGTTATTTTGAGTCTAATCTCACTCAGATTATATGTTATAGCATGTTTGAGGTTGTGGGGTGTCTATATTAACCTAGAGTCAAGTTTCAAGAAGTTATCATGGGATATAGGATGAACTCTATATTATATTGAATATCATTCTGTAGCCAATGGAATTATGGAAATGAGATTATTTTTGTATGATTGTATTTATAGGGATGGTTGTTTGTCACATCGTATCACATGGAATTTCACCATGGAAATACAATGCTAGATTTAGATTTCCAATTGGGAGTGGATCTTGAATCAGTGAGGGTGGTTGCAATATGAACCCCTGGATGGACAGAATCCTCATGTCATAATAAGGGGGATAACACTGAAACATGTCTTAGGTAGGGATATTCAGGTAGTGAGGTTGGATCTTTGAGATATGTGTTGCACCGTGACTCAAAAAAACCATATCACAATGTGGCCATAGTATAGGATTTGTGTTGTGGTCCATATGTCCATATCAAAAGGGGTCTTTTTTTCCTTTACTATGATTTAAATAATTGGATAAATTAATTAATAAAAGTGATCTTATCCTCATTTTTAATTCCCAGAAAAGGTAATATTTATTGATTCCCCTTCTCTAATTAACTCTATTCCCATATGAGATGTTCATCATTTATGGGCCACTCTTAAATCCTTCTATCACATGGAGTCAGTATAAGGAATTTCAACTTGATTCTTAATATAATCAGATTAAATAAAAAATTTATTATTTTATTCAATGTGTTAAACCATATCTATAATTTGCAGGTGGTGTCAATATATTATGTTATATGAGTGTTTATGTGTGTTTATATTTGAGAGAACGGGTAGTATCGTGTGTGTTACCAATAACAGAACAATTATTGCTCTCTGTTGTTCATGTGAGATTCCTAGGGGTACTCTGATTTGTGTATTAATATACTAGGATGTATATAGATTATTCTTTGTTGGTATGAGGATCGGGGATTTCATTTCATGTTTCTAGAAGTTCGAAAGAGCTGATTATTGTGATGTGTTGTCTGATGTTGTTCCTTGTGACTGTTATTGGTATGACTCATGTAACTATGGAAAATTTTGATTGATAATATGTGTGATATTGATGTCACATTTAATGATGGTGTCATGTTAGTTATTTTCAGATTTATGTCAATAGAATAAGGTTTTGAGCACAATATAAGGGCCTATTGAAGTCGATCCGAACCCAACAAATTTAAAATTCAATAGATCATTAAAAAATAGTATGATATGTGATATTCATGACCTATGAAATTTTTTAAATGAAATATAAGATGGTTAATCTCCATAACCAAGGCCAAATATTTTTCAAATTAAATTGATAATTAATTTAATTAATTAAGAATAAATATTTCCTTGTTTCTTTGATCTTTCTTCATAGTATATATTGATCATATGAAGCCTTATTCAGTAATATATTATTTAAATATTAGTATCCATGTTAATAATACCTCTAGCTGTGATTGATACATTTTTTTATACTATCTTACTAACAGTAAGGAATCATTGGGCGCTAGAATGGTATATTTATCATCTTGGGATGTTCTTATATAATGCTTCATATTTATTCAATCTTGAAGAAGGTATATTTATCTTATCATTTTTGTGAGTATATGAGATGTAATAGTATAATTCTACATATTAATCCCTTATGCACAGCAATTATCAATTATCATCAATTCAAAATTATAAGCTGTCAATTTATAGACCTAGGGTTATGGTTTGAATTTAAACCAATTATAAAATTTTTCTTATGAAAATTTCAATAACATGTATAAAACCATGCCATCTATTAAAATTAAAAAAAATTATTCCATAATGTGTGAAAATTAGAGAAATGATAAATATTATTTTTCTATCTTGAAAATTAATGTTTATCATCAGACTCAATATTGGTCCACTAATCCTCCTCAACATTTATTTTATACCCAAATAAAATAAATATTTATTAATTGTATTAATAAATAAATAAATATTATATATCTTTATAATTAAAAAATTATCATGTGAATACATTTTTTTTAATTTATATGATCATTAATGCTGAATTAAATTATTCATCAGTATTGGGAATAATATTTATTCCAATAATTAATTTAAAATATAATTTAACTACGATTAGTTCAAACACATAGTGTGTGACCCTTTAGAATTATTTTTTATTTCCATGGGAAAGTATTTCAAAATGTATTAGATTAATGTATAGTAATGGGTCAAGGAACCCAAGATAAAGAAGTTAATTCTATAATTTCAAAAAGAACACATGAAAACTCTCAATGTAATATAACCCCTTTTTCAAAATATCTCATCAGGAAGGTTTCCCAACCATGTCATGAACCTATAAGCTTGATATTTATTTATTTCACTATCTCAAATAAACTCATTTTTACACCAAGGCCATGTAATTCAATGTAAAATTCCTTTTTTAATCAAAGTGTTGATATATTAACTTTTATTAATATGGAATTTAAAAATACTTCTTATACATATTCATTAATAACAATTCATTTATAATGCACCCAAGGTTCCCAACATCTCCATGAACTATTATCATAATGATTAATGGTAATATATCTATGTTTGAAATTCATGAAATTAATTAATAAAAATATTAAAGTCCAAATATTATGACACACGAAGATAGACTGTAGTATCCAATGACACATAAACATGAGGAATGCCAACTGGTGGTTCTGGTCTCATAATCTCCCATCTTGGAAATTACCAAGTGTGGGATTCATGAGAAGAAGTCTAATGTGATTATAATTACACACATTAGATAGTAAACATTATATATTCCTTATCATTAAATTTTATCTAATCATAGAACTTGGTTTAAGAATATCTTCATGGAATTTCAAGGTTCTCATCATAGTGGGGAATTGTTATTCCCTTTTAATTCAATAGACTCTCTTGTAAATTATTACATTAATTTCATGAGATATTGTAACTGATATGAACTAATATATATAAATTAATATTCTATTCCTAAAATATAAATGTAATCTAAATTAAAAATAGATTTTTGATATCCTGAACTCGATTTCCCCAAGTCCAATTAGCTGCATGGCCTCAAGTAAATCTCCTTTACTGGAGACTGCCGACTAGAAGCGATTGAATAGGGTGTGTATATGGGGAGAATATTCCCTCATTAACAGAGTAGAGAAATTTTTTAAAATTGTAATGTAAGGTAAATTGTTGAAGTATAAAAAATAGTTGTCACTGAAGAAGCAAACAAAATAATAAACAACAGGTGCAACTAATAATAATATAAAAATGATGATGATACATATCATGTATCTATGAAGTTGGAAAACATTGATAAAAGTAAGTAAAAAATACATAGTATAAAAAGGTAGAAAAAAAACCAAAAATATATAATAATACTAAACCCCAGCATGTTCATCTATTACCAAGGTTCATCCTAAGGCAAGAAAGAAATATTAGGTGTCCAAAGAATGATGCTTCCTCTTATCAACACCTGCAGACGTGTAATCTGCTCAGGTACCAACGGTGTCCAAGATAGGGTGTGAGATAAATCTTAGAATCCCACCACCAATAGTCTTTATAACATCTACTATGTGTATAATAAAATGAAATAGTGTTTAGGCATGCATACATAAAAGTAAATAAGTACAACAATGTAAATACATTGTACCTACTTCGGCCTCAGCTGGTGTCTGAACATGTAACCATTTCATTTATTAATTATGTTCCAGTTTATATATTAATTCATGTGAGGTATAAATAACACTAAAATAAAGTCATGATTGTAATAGTAGAGGGTCCAAGGTAAAAATAAATCATCCTATACTGATATTAATAATGTAATATACGTGAGGTATAACAAGGAATATATGATGATTATGATAATGAAAGAGGAACAAAGGTAATAACCAAGGAATCCTTGACCTTTGGGGTCATTCCAACTCAATGATAATTTTCAGCCTTGTTATAAGTGTAAGAGTGTAATAAATGGGGAATTTCCCAAGGAATTCCAGAATTGTTTAATTGTAACTATGTCTACAGATCTCATCCACAGTAAAATGTGATAACAAATGACTGGGCTAGATTGGTGTAACCATGGAGCCACCTATTTGTAGATGTCATTCTATATCCAAAGAGTGTATTCAAGACATATTAATATAATAATGATAATGGAGGTATCCTACTAGGTCATACTGGTCATCCACTGGTAGAAAAAGATTGGGTTCCAATGTGGGTCACTCCCTTTGAAACTAGCATCCTTGAATCAGAATGGAATCATAAAGGGATCAAGTAATTCCCCCAGGAATCCAAGGATAGCTTGCGTCTAACCACTTCAATAAAGATGTTAAGTCATGTCTAAAAGAGGAAAAATATACTTGATGCATTAATTAATTAAGTCTGTGTAATAGTCATTCCATTTAATAAGTAAAAGGATACATTCCAAACCATTCATTATTATGACAAGGCATTTCAAGGTTATGCAACCATTTAATTCTTTCATTAATTATTTAGTATTTTAATTCACCCTGATAATTCCATTAACATGGAAAAGTGTTATATGGGGTGAAAATGGGTCATTCAATTATAAATGGCTAGTCCAAGTGATATCTATATGTATACATTCAATTAACTATTTAATGGTTCATTTGATTAATTGGAACATATACCTTAAAAGGGTCTAGTGAAAATATCATATTCAAGGATCACCATACAAATATATAATTTCATTAAACAATTAACTTTATCAAGGTCAATTAAAGTCACACCCGGATAGTGGTGAAGATAAACACAAAAAAACATTAATGGCAGAATTAAGTAAAACACCCTACTTGGGGTGTTTGTTGTTAAGGTAAAAAAATCAAATGAAAAGAACATTATTTATATAACAAGCACTATAAAATGTTCACAATGGATTTAACAAGGATTAAAAATTAAATAGGCAACACCTAATGAAATTTTTGTGTGCACAATGATGGAAATTTATAAATAACTAAAATTGATGGATGATTCATAAACCACCTACCTTTAGATCATATAATTATTCTCATCTAGTATGAGCCTTTTATTTAGACCAGGTTGGATAAAGTCTTATGTATAGATCAATGCCCTGAATATAGGGTGTATGAGCCTATTTCTAAATAGTATCTTATAGGTGTAAAATGTAAACAAATAAAAATTAATCGAGTATATACCAAACATGGTGAATGAGGATCGAATTGGACATCATATCTGTGCTTGGGATCAAAAATTATGGAATAAGGAGTTGGGTGCTTCAAAAGGGGGAGGGAGAAGTTGTATGTCCACTAGAATGAGAAAAGAAGGAAGGATAAGGTTTAAACATTTCATTAAGGGAGAAATTTTTATTTCACCCAATATATCTAGGTTTCATGATTGGGAATCACGATTACCAATTCATGCTCCAATTGTGTGCCTCATACTACATAAGGTGGTCACACGCATAGTTAGGCTACATGGTTAAGGAAACTATGAACCAACTGTGCACATCTCCTCTACAAAGAATAGTAGACAATTATAGTACTTTTTTGGTCCCTGATGCACAGTTAGGGAAAATTGTATTTCCTTCTTTCTCTTATTTCTTGCCCCACACTATTAGGAGTTACCATGTGGGTTGGGTTATATGGTTTCTAAGAACTTTGAAACCCAGTGTTTTTCTCCACTAGTTGGGGTTCCAGACTCTAAAAAATACATGGAAACCCTTGTAACCTATATAAACTCAAATGTAATCCATATTTGGTCCATAATAAAGAATTATAATCAAAATAAAAGGATACATAACTAATATATAAACTGCTTTCGTACAGTCTTCCCCCGTTAAAGTAACTCATTCTTGATTTCACCTTCCAAGGGCGGAGAAACACTTTTTGGGAAAAACTCTAGCCACTGAACATGTATATCAGTCTCCCTCTCCAAGGTATTGTATTGTAAATAGTCATGATACCATAACACCCATACTAAAGGGGAATATCAGCATTAGATAGACATTTTTCTCTAGTGAACGATGCATACAAGATCCTCCTCAAATGTAGAATCAACACCTAACTCTCCCTTCTTGGGATCAAAACTATGAGGCAGATCAACATGATAATGGGGAAGCTCTGAAATGTAGAAAAATTCATGCATGACACCATAACTCTGTTTTAGTAGAAACTGAAAGGATGAAATCCCAACTCTCTCTATAATCTCAAACATAAATACATATTAATGTGGAAACTTTCCATTCCATTGTATCCATATATGACCAAGATTTGGTGATACCTGTAGGAAAATGCGATCCACAACCACAAACTCTAGAGGTCATCGATGGTAATCGGCATAATATGTATGTCTAAACTAAAGAGTAGACATATACTTCTTGATCAGGAGAACCTTTTATAAATTCTCCTCCATGAGATGAGAACTTAGTAGAACTACCTCACCTACCTATGAACAATAGAGGGGTGAACAGCATGGCCTACCATAAAAGGACTTAAAAAAGCCATCTAAATTATTTCCTGAGATATATTATTTTAAGAGACCCTGATGATAGGGATATTATTGTCCCAATAACTATTGAAATAAATAAAGCATGCTATGATTATATCCTCTAACACATGTATCATCTATTCTGACTAATCATTAGTTTGAGGTTGAAAAGTTGTACTCAGAAGCACCTATGTACCCATAGCCTTCTATAACCCCTTCTGTAACTGTGATGTGAAACAAGCCTCCCTATCTGAAATGATAGTACAAGGGACCCCATGTAGATGTATGATCTCATGAACATGAAATATTCTTTACTCATCAACTAATAAATCAAACCATATAGGAATAAAGTGGTATACATTCTTTAGTCTATCAATGAGTACCAATAATTTGTCTCTACCTCAAGACAACCTTGATAATCTGGCAACAAAATACATGGAAACATATTCCCATTTCCATTTCAGGACAAGAAGCGGCCAAAACAATCTTATAGGTCACTGATGCTCCACCTTCACCTAATAATAGGTGGAAAACCTAGTAATAAAACCTTTTATATGATGTTTAATTCTAGACCACCAATACTAGTGTTTCATATATCGATAAATCTTGTAGATTCCTAGATGAACTGCCCATTGAGAGACACAGGAATCTCGCATTAGTTCCACTTTCATATCTGTAGGAACCCCAAAAATAAAATGTATACATAAGATATCATCTATATCCATTTACCAATTTTTAGGTGGGTCCTCAGCTATCATTATCACATTGAAAACCAAGCCCTCGTGATCTGAAAATAACCCAATCATTACCCTCTCAAGGAGTGAAGAGGTAACATTCAAGGCAGAGATATAAGACTACTCGTGAATATCATGAAACTTTAGATGAAGCTCATAAAATAGGGATATCAATTTCCATTCATCACTGGCTTCCTGTATGAAATATGCCTGATTTTTTTGACTCAGTGCAACAACTACTACGTTTCCCTTTCTAGGAAAATAAAAAATCTCAAAATTAAAGGAGTGAAGATATTCGACCCATATTCCATATCTTAGATACATGTGATATTATGAAAAGATATATTTTAAGATCCTATGGTTCATAAATACCACAAATATCTCACCTATAAGATATTGTCTCCAGTAATGTAAGGCTTGGGAAACTGCTTATAGCTCATTGTTGTGTGTTGGGTAGTTTTTCTCATGAGTCCTCAACTGCCGAGATCCATACACAATGAATCTATCCTCTTACATTAGCATAGATCCCAATCAGATGTATGATTCGTCACATAACACTATATATGTAATCTATTGAACTCTGGAATAATTAGAATAGGTGCCAAAAAATCCTTTCTTTTACCTTCTGAAGTGTTTTCTCACACTTTTCATACCACAAGAACTTAACACCAATCCTTAAAGGACTATTAATAGGAGAATAAAGGCATGATAAGTCCTATATGAAATTCATGTAATATCTATATATCCTTAAAAAAAATTATCTCATAAATTTTATTAGGCTTATCCTAGTAAATGTCAACACTCACATTCTCTAGATCAACTGATACTCACGATTTCAAGATAATATAACCAAATAAATGAAAATTGTTGATCCATAAGTGGAACTTAGAAAGATTAGTATAAATATGATTCTAAATCAGTGTACTCAAAATGATATCAAGGTGATTAGCATGGTCGCTAGGAGTTTGAGAGTACACCAAGATATAGTTCACAAAGACTATGAAAAACGAATACAGATATGGGTGAAAACCCCTATTCATCAAATCCATGAAAATGGAAGGCACATTTGTAAGACCGAACCACATAACAAGATACTAATACAGACCATACCTCCTATTAAAATATATATAAGGTATGAATGAAGGCATAAATCAAACCAGATGATATACCTATATCATTTTGATCTTAGAAAATAACCTAGCTCCACGGATCTGGTCAAATAGATCACCTATTCAAGTCAGTGGAAAAGGTTATTAACCATATGATTGTTAAACCGTTTGTAATACACAAATAAATGAATGGTGTCATCCTTCTTCTTGGTGAAAATAATGGTTTAACCCCAATAGGATTTTCTACTCCATATAAAAACTTTTTCTGTTAGATCCTCTAACTATCACTTTCTCTCTTAGATCTTAGTAGATTCCATCCTGTATGGAGGAATGTACATTGAATCTGCTCCTAGAATGATCTTGATCCTAAAATCTGAAACATTATTGAGCGTTCTGCTAGAAAAATCATCAGAAAATACATCCTTGAAATGATTTACTATGGAAGGGTAATAAATCTAAGGCAAACCCTACTCTTCCATATAAATACTAGCTATTTGGGTGGTCACTCCACCTATCCCATGATGCTCTAGTCCAACTCTACCAATATGTACATCCTACTCACCTGTGTGTAGATAACTGCTTCCCTCTGGTGATGTAAATGATACCTAACGACAATAGAAGTCTACAAAGGTGTGATACATGACCAACCAATCCATACCAATAATGAAGTTTAATCTTATCATCTTGAGAACCCAGATGTCCCATAAAAAAGAATCACTTCCTACCTCTAAGGATAAGTCCCTGTATTGGTTTATTTCCTCTGACCATAATCTAAATGGTGTATCCACAATCATTACACAAAAATACGAGTGAATCTCTAGCCAAGACTTAGCAGCTTCTAGACTTCCATCCCCTGAGAAGGTGGGCGGATGCTACTGGTAGAACTTACATGTCAGATCAACCATTATAGGTGCAGTTCATGGAGCACACTACATGGAATGCATCAAACATATGAAACTCACAAAAAGCTGAGATTCAGTGCCTAGATTAGGTGTAATAGGTATTGCCTCAATTTTCACTCCTTGTGGTAATACTAGAGGCTTAGGTCTCACCACATCTCAAGCATGGTCATTTCCACCCTCCCAGCACACAACATGAGGACAGCATGGTAAAATAGGTCTAAAAATGCCAAGAATACACCTATAAACAAGCTTTAAGAAGTTATGTACACTAGAAGAATAAGAATGTAAGAAGAAAGGTTTACTACCCAAGGTATACTACACCAACTTCCTCCATAGAGGGATAAGTAATTATAAGTGTTTCAGTTTAAATTATAGGGGTTCTAATAGGTGAAAGTTCAATAGTTCTTTTCCTCTTCATTTACTAGAAACTACTTCATTTTATAAGTCAATGATTACTTTTTTAATTGAATTAACATATAAACTTATATCCAAACATAATAAAAATTGATTTTTATTCCTATTAAATTAGGTCTCATACACCTTATCACTAAAATCGACACCAATTTAATCTCAATTTATACCCATTTATATTCTTCCTCAGAAGGTAATCAGTGAAATATGGCGACACAACTTGGTAAATTACCCATTACAACCTAGGAGGGCACATACACATCATGAATTGAAAATGTATATCAATCAATCACAACCATGGAATAAAACATTCCTAATATAACCATCATAGCATAAATAAAAAAATATAGTAAAAAAAGAAATTAAAGTAGTGAAATTCACATATATGGCATGGTATATACATGGAATGTGAATTTTAGGTTTATATGATGACGCATGTAAAAATGATTCTTACCCTCATATCATCAGGATAAGATGAAATGAAATAATAATAATAATAATAATTACCCTCACATATCATGTTTTTCACCCAATAGTTTAAGTATATGAACTATAATAGGAAAAATCCATAACAATAATTTTTATTTTAGGAAACTAGTCATTTACCCAAAACGTAGGTTAGCTGCAAAAGGCCAAAAAATATGGCCAAGTTCAAAAGCATTCCTGATGTTATTTCTATTATATCCAAGTATTATATGAATAAAATAGCCCCTTGGTTATAACTTTTTGGCATCCCGAACCCGAGATCCACTCAAGGTTCCCCAAGTAAGGTTGACCACAGGGCCTCAAGAAAATCTCCCCAAATGCCAGAGATTACTACCTACTAGCATGGGCCTAGGATGTGTCTGTGGAGACACTATAAAATCATTATAAAAGTGTAGAAAACTTTTAAATTTTTCATAACATGTAAATATAGGAAGAATCATAGATATATAGAAGACATAGAGCCGGTATAATAGTAAACAACCGGTGTAATTGATAATAAAATAAAAAAACTGATGATGCACGTCATGTCTCTATAAAGTAGAAAAACATGGTTACAAGTAAATATAGAATACATTATATAAAAAGGTATCAAAAAGAAACCAAAATTTTCCAAGCATCCTGATCCCTATCCTAGTCATTTTCTACAAAGATATGTCATAATGCAACATGAAATATTAAGTGTCCAGAGCAGGATGCTTCCCTTTTCAAAAACTACATACATGTAATCTTCTTGGGTACTAATGGTAGGATGGGTAGGGTGTGAGATAAATATCATTAGGACCCCAAAAAAGTATCTATAACATCCAGTCCATGTGATATAAACAGAAATAGATTTTAGGTAAACATATATAAAATTAAACGAGTTAAAAAAATTAAATACCCCATATCTGCTTTAGCCTCAGCTGGTGTCTGAACATGTAACCATTTTATTCATTAATTATGAACTATTTTATATAATAATGAAAAGTACCCAAGGTATATCAAAGAATTCATGATAATGAAAATAATGAAAGAGGATCCAAGGTAATAACCAAGAATACTTGACCTCTCGGGTCAAGACAACATAGTAATAATCTAAATCCTTGTTGTAATGGTAAGCGTCTAATAATAGAGTAATCAACCAAGGAATTATACAATAATGTAATTCTAATTGAATCTAAGGATCTCATCTAAGGTAAACTGGGATAAGAAATGACTAGGATCAATGGGTGTAATCGTGGCGCCATCTTTCTATAGATATCATGTTGTATAAAATGAGTGTTTGAAAGGAATCATAACATCTATATATTAATGGGGGGTCATAGAGTTTCATACTAGGAATCCACTAGTAGAAAAAGATCAGGTTCCAAGGTGGGTGTCACCCTTGGTAACCAACATCCTTGAATCGGAAAGGAATCTATCAGTGCTCAAGGCATTCCCTTGGGAATCCAAGGCTAGCTCAAGTCTAATAACTCATATAAATATTTCAAGGCCTATATAAAATAGGCACCATATACATAAATAATTAATTAATTAAGGCCATGAAATATTCATTCCATTTAGTATGTAAAAGGGTTCATTCCATACCATTCATTAGTGTGACAATGCATTTCAATTTCATGCAACCATTTTATTCTTTAATTATAAAATCAATAGTTTAGTTCACCCCACTACCTTCCATTAGTATCGAAAGGTGTTCTATGGGTGTGAAACAAGTTCATTCAATTATAAATTTCTAGGAAAAGTGATATCCATCTAAATAATTTCCATTAACCATTTTAAGGTTCATTTAATTAATTGGAACAATTATCTTAGAAGTTTCAAGTGTTTTTATCATATTAAATGATAACCAAGACACTTCTTTGATTTAATTAAACACTTACAATTATCAATTGCAAGTTAAGGAACACCCAAACGGTGGAATAGATAAACAAAAAGAACCATTAAAGGCATAATTAAGAAAGAAATCATACATGGGGTGGTCTATATTGAGTTCAAAACCTCCAATAAAATGAATAATATTTATAGAACAAGATATAGAACATGGTAAAAATAACTATAATCAAGGAATATGAATTAAATAGGAAACACTCGATGAAATCAGAATTTGCACAACAATGGGAATTTATAAAATAATAAATTATAATGATACACAGACCATGTACCTTAAGCTCATATGACTATCCTAATCCAGTATTAGCATTTAGTTTATCCTGGATTGAAATAAATATAAAGAATGGATCAAAACCAGAAAATAGGTCATAAGAGCTTGAACCTAAATAGCATCGTCGATGGGAAAAATAATGATGAACAACTAAAAAAGAATCAAGTACTTACTGATGAGCATCCAACATGATGAACGGAGATCGAATGAGACATCAGGATCAAAACCTATGGAAGATGGATTTTAGAGCTTTAAAAGGGATGTGGAGAAGTGTTTTATCCGATGGAATGAGCCAAAAATGAAGGATAAATATTAAATATTTCATTAAGGGTGAAATTTTCATTTCACCGAAAATATTTGGTCTGAATGGTTTCATCACACTATTGGAAGAACTATGTGACAACCATGCACCCCCCCCCCCCCACTACATAAGGAGGAAACCTTCATGATTAGGCTTCATGGTTAAGGAAAACATATTTCAACCATGTCAATTTCCTCTATTAAAAACTATAGAAATTTTTCATGGTCATGAAGCCCTTGGATCATGGTAATGGAAAACCATGTACCATCCTTACCCCTCTATCCTTCCCCACATAACTAGGATATACCATGTAGGATGGGTTGCATGGTGTCTATTAACAGTGTGACCCAATGTTTTTCCCCGCTGTTCGGTGGTTCCAGGCTCTGAACAAGCCTTGAACACCCCCCGTAACCTTTATAACCTCAAAAGAAATCCATATTAAGTCCATAATAAATAATTGGACCACATATAAAAGGATCTATACCTGATATAAAAATCATGTTCTTACACAGTTGGTTCTAGAACACCAACTCCAAAAGACTCCCACTTAAACTGGATCCAAATACCAATGAATTTTAGTCCACTTAACCTCACATGAAAATCTTGATTCTACTGAATAAATGATTTAGTCAAGGGGTCTATCATGTTGTCCTCCATAGAGACTCTTATCTCTATAATTGTACCTCTTTGAAAAAAATATCTAAATATTTAGTACTTTAGATGTGTGTTCTTCAGTCACTAATGTGACCTAGAATATTTTTCAAGATCCGTTTATATAGTATTATCAATATAGAGTGTGGTAGTGTCTTTGTTATTGGGGACTATGTCATGCTTTAGGATGAAGCTACATATCCAAACATCTTATTTATATCCCTTAGAAGCTACAATATACTCAGACTATGCTGTAGAATTTACAGCCATATCATGTTTTGATCTCTTCCATCTCAGAACACATACATTAAGAGTAAATATGTATCACATATGAGATTTCATATTTTCTTGATCTATTTGGAAACTATAATCTTTATATTCTATGATCGCTATTTATGAATTTGTTCTATAGAACCAGAATATATACTTATATTTTTTAGATACTTAAGGATAGTATTTCTTACCATCCAATGGTGGTCACTTGGTTTATCTTGATATCTTTCAACTTTACATAAGGTGTAGGTGACAGATATCCTTATATATAACATGAATTATATGAAATACCCAATTTCCAACAACTATGGAATTCATATCATCCTATATATTCCCTTATGTGTCAAAGGAAACATTTTCTTAGAAAGATTAATGTCATGTAAAACTGAAAACAATCCCTCCTTGGGTTGTTCCATATTAAATCTATCCATTATACTGTTAATATATATATATTTACTTAGAATAAACAATCTCTTGGATTTATCATGATTGATCTTGATATTAAGAATATATACTACTTCACCTATGACCTTTATAGGGAATCATGTATTTAATCAAGATTTAACATATTTCAAGGCTATTATCTATAAATATAATAATTAAGAAGTCATCGATATAAACTATTACAATATTAATTATGACCCTACTAAACCACTTATACACAGAAGGATCATATTCTCTCTTTATGAAACCAAATTCAATTATGGATTCATAAAATTTAATGTTCTATGACCTATATTCTTTGTTTATTCCATAAATGGATCATTTCAATTTTCATACCTTTTTATCATCAATTCAATTCATAAACCTTATGGGTTGTTACATAAATACATCTTCATAAAGGTCATCGGTAAGGAATGTTTTTGACATCCATTTTCCAAATCTCACAGTCATGGTGAGAAACTATATCAAGTAGACTTCTAATGAATTTCAACATTGTAACTACTGAAATTATTTCCTCTTAGTATATTCCTTGATGTCATTTCAATATTTTTAAAACCAGTAGTGCCTTATAAGTATTGAATTTTCAATCAAGGTGTAGTTTTTTCTTGAAGAAATATTTACAACTAATGGTATTTACATCCATTAGAGGATCTATGAAAATAAAGACATTATTTTTATACATAAAATCCATTTCAAAATTCAAATATTATTACCATTTAAAAAAAATTGTTAATTACTAGTTTAATATAGGTTAGAGGATTATTATTATCAACTAACAATTAATCGTAGTCATTATTGACTAGATAACTAAATCATTCAGGTACTCTAACCTATCTTCTTATACAATATAGTAATTATGTATCTGAATCATTCTATTTCATGAGGCTTTATGTAATTTGTTCCTTCATCATATCCTATGTATATTGACCATGGACTTCATAGAAATCTATCATGATTCCACTATCTCTTTTATAGATATGATCCTTCTCATGGAATGTGGGGAGTCAATCAAACATAACCTTTTTATCTAAATGGTTGTATAAATAGTATTTCCTTGTTCCCTTAAGATATCCTATAAATATACCCTTATTAATTTGGATTGAATTTTTTATTCCAAAAATAAAATTAAAATACTTCACATCCCTATAATTATACATAATAAAAAAATAGGTCGGATTCCATACTAAACTTCATATTTTATACAATTTTATTCATTAGTAAGAAATTGGTTTAGAATGTGCATTGGTGTATTTAATTCATATCCCCAAAAGTATAATGGATTAATCACATGAATCACAATTTATTTCACAATATCTAATGAGGTAGGTTCCTCCTTTCTCTTACACCATTCCATTGTGGTTTATAAAGATGATAAAGTTGGGATAAAATTCAAAACATCTCTAATAAATCCATGAAGAATTGATTAAGATATTATCTATCATGGTTTGATAGGTTATTCTTAATCTTATTACCAATATTATTATCAACTTTATTCATATAATCATTAAATATATCAAAGTAATATGACTTACACCACATTTTGTAAACATGTCCATATCTACTAAAATCATTAGTAAAATTAATTTAGTATGAGTACCCACCCCTAACATTGATGAGAAATTTTCCATACGCATCAGTATGAACCAACTCAAGTGACTCACTAGGCCTTTACCTTTTATACTAAATGGATCTTTGGTCATATATCCTATTAAACATGCATGACTTACACCCATTGGCTTTAGTTAAAAAATCTAAATATCTGTATTGGTGTAATGTGGTCTAGGTTTTTTTATTTACATAACATTACTAAGTATTCCATAGTTTGGTGTGTTTTGAATCATGAGAATTAGAATAATTATTTATTTCCATTACTTGGTTCATGTAATCTTACACATATTGACCATTATTTAAATATAACGTACCATAACATATTATATGATGATAAAGGATGTAATATTTATTACCAATTTTGAAAATAATTCCACATTTATCTACTCTAGATAATTATAAATTATTTTTGGTGACTGAAGTAATATAATAAAAATCCCATAAAAATAAGATCATTTTCATCAACAACATGAGGAAGTAGTCCCCAATAGTCATGAAAGAAAGTATGGCTATGTCTATTGTTTTTAGATCTACCTTTACTCATGAAATCATTTTGAATATTCTTGGTTTATTTATTTTAATACATATATAGGCTCTAAATATTATATCTAATACATAATTTATTGAATCATATAAAATAAATTTTGTAAATAATGCACCTAATGCTTCCCATTTTTTCTTTTCCATGGTGGAGTTTTTCATCCATTGACCCTTCATGCCACCTCTAAAATAATAATATCATATTAAATTTCTCTCCCCTTTATATTTATCATATTTTAAGGGTGTCTTGAAGAATATTTGGACTTCAAGATATTCACTTGTAATTTCTTTTTATTCATTATAAAGACAGAAGTCTTTTTAACCATTTCCTCCTTATCAACATGGTGAAGTAGTGTCAAAAGATCTAGAAGAAAATTATTTGTTGTACATATTGAAATCATAAAATAAATCTAGAGATTTTGTGATGATGTAAATAAATAATGATATTTGGATCATAGTTCATAAGGAAATTTCAATCATATAACCTCCAGGAAGTCGGTGATGAAAAGGATATTAAATACATGAGGCCAAGATGGTTCACCTTCACCATGTTTTCTATGAAAAAGTCCATTTTATATCTAAAACTATTCCAATATTTATCCCCCCTATTAAATTCTAGGGATATTTTGGATAATTCAATATGAATCCATGTCCTGACGAGACTTCATTAGTTCACTGAAATGGATGAAATCATTAAACAATAAACATCAACTACATCTATAATTTTTTTATCATTAATAGTGAACTATTCATCACTCTCCACATTTTCTGATGGATAGGGCATTCAGGATTCTATAATGTAATATTTATTATCATAGAGTAACACAACCCATAGTAATATGAACCATTCTTATAATTTACAACTATTAGAAAGATGAAGTTTCTCTAAAATTGATCACTTGGATAATGTGGTTAAATAAATTCAATGTTTTATAATTATATTACATTATATTATTAATACTTAACTTGATTATGATTTATGTGAGATTATAATAATTTTTTTTAATTAAGTATAACACTATTTTATCAATTCTCAAAATCCCTCATCATTGAACTCAAAATATCTCATCACCGTAAACATTCCAGGGGAAAGGATCCATATTTCCCTTATTATAATCTATATGGAGTCCATGAAAAATAAAATAAAGTATTTTGGTCAGTGGTATATTCAAAAACAAACCAGAAACTCCATGAACTATTGAGTGGACTCCCCTATCCATAAATCCTACTTCATATTTCCTAAACACTTGCATCTAAATTTGTATTGGACAAACACAGGCCATTAAAACCAATACTTATTTAGTTGGGTAAACCCACTATCTTAGATAATACTTATCTATAATTAGAGGTCCTACCAACTGAGGCCAAACCAATTATTTAACTATGGGTTCTACTTAATTTAGACATTGGAAGGAATATTCACTTAATATTTACTTGATGGATTTTGTTTACTAAGAATAAATTTCCATATTTTTTCTTAAACATGTATTGTTAACATAAATTGTATTTTACTTTAGGTATTGACCATGTTCTGATAAAACATTTATTCATAACACATTTATTTCAATTTAGTCTTTTCATATTAGTTAATTTATTTTTTTGATTGTGGTCTTTAATCACAAAAATAAATCCTACATAATGTCTAAATAAAATAAATATATAAATTACACAATCATGAGATTTATCTAAAAATGTATTTATTAACTGAAAGATAAATAAACCAATGAAACTAGGGATAAAATATTTATGTCAGTATTGGTGTGTGATTATGAATCCCAGATGTACACCTATGTATTTTTGGGTTTGTTTCATCATGGTTTCATCTTGAGACACCTCTTCCTTTTCTCCATAAATAATTGACTCCATATGACCTTATAAACATATTTTATTACCTATTTTTTTCAAAACATTGGAGTGTGAGAGGAACCAAAGGATTGTTTATGGAGAATTACATAACAAATCTATGGATATACAGTTTCTAAATAATAAAAGAGGGAGGGATGAGTTTCAGACCATCATTTTTAAAATTTTAAAACATAATTACAAAAATCAACAATAAAATAAAATTAAAGTATACCAACACATACATAGGTCTAGTCAATCTCTTGATTGGTCACACACATACAATTATTATTGATTTAAAATAACTATCTAGAATTATTTTCAAAGAATTATTTAACAAGATAAAATGTTCATGAATTATTCTTGAATAATTATATTATTTATCAATTAATTAATTTTATCTCATTTCATCCAATCATATAGAAAATATCATCCACTATGATTTTGAATAAAATAAAATATTTTATTTTTTTACAAAATCAATAAAATAGTACACAAATTTGTACTTGGAAGAAACTCAGTGATTACATATCCAAACTATTTAGTATATATTCAATTAAAAATAATTATATCATATAAATTTTTTTAACATGAAATGTATCATAATTCCACAAATTGTACAACCAATTTAATGTCACATGTTACACGTGAAGATTATATAGCCTGTATAATTGAATTCATTTTTTTTTTGTTATACTATAATGATACAAGACTGATGGTCTCAAATATTATGAGTAATTAATAAAAAAATTAATATAATATAAAACCTAAAAAGCAGTGTGTACTATTAAATTAATAACCCATGAAACAAAAACCAATAATTTTTAATGGATTAATTAACTAAATTTAATATTTGTAAATAAACAGATAAAGTACTTAGTGTTTGTAGGCCTGGCACACTATGTGTACTTCTCTTCATATGATATCTACATTACACACCTAAGGACTCAATGTTCACTTATCACATACATTTATGAAGTACACAACATGTAAAGAGGATACATGATATATAAATCCAGTTATATAGTTTCAAGTATGTATATGACATGTATTAAATATATGTAGTGTTTTAATTTAATTATGTGGTTTACCCTGTGTATTCCATTTTGAATACATGTAGGCTATATGTCATGTACACAAACTACGTGGCATGTAATCTAGTAAATATTTGTACCACCTTGGCTAGTCTACACATGATGAAATTATTACATGTGTCAGGTAATAATTACACAATGACCCAGATTACATGCGGGCATCCTTGTGTAATGAACATGGACACACAATGAGTAACAAAAGAGTACACAATGTGTAGTCATGTATTATCCAGCTAGGATCATTAGAACCTCTTGAAGGGATTGTAAGAAGTAAATTATATTAATTATTAACCAACCGTGGTAATATTTGTGAGAAATAAATAAGTGAAAGAAGATATTTCAATAAAAGATCAAGAATTAAAACATTAAAGGAATATTCAATTTTAAATGGGAAAATATCAATAACCAAATAAATAATTATAAATTTAAACATGAAAAATGGAATTTTACAAATTGAATATAGAAAGGAAGGTCATTATAACCAAGATAATATCATTATTATGTAAACTTTATAATTAATTTAATTAATTGAGAAGAAATATTTCCTTTTTAAAGGTATTTTTTCAGTAGATTTTGATCATATAAAAACCCATTTCAGTTACTATTATTTATGATTATAGGTTCTATTTGTAGTATCCCAATATTAGTGTCACACACATGCTCTTATGTCTTATAAAAGACATTGATGATTCAATGGGTGCAAGCATAATAGATTGATTATTTTTTCTGTTTGTCTAGATCACTTATCATTTCTTTAATATGGAAGAAGTTATATTTATCTTCTCATCCTTGAGAGGATATGATAGGGAAGAGTATAACTCCTGAGAGATAAATGTTTTGTATAATAATTCTTGATTATCATCTTATTTAAATTATAAAAAGTATCTTTTTTATATAGGTCTATGATTTGTATTTTAATTAATTGAAAATATGGGCATAATAAAATGAAAAATATATGTATTACCCTATGCCTTGTATTAAAATTAAAATTTTAGTATTTTTATATGGTGTGTGCTAACTAAATCATTTATAAATATTATTTTATCAGCTTGTAAATTAATATTTATTATAAGACTCAATCTTTTCCACCTAGTTCTATTCAAAATTTTATAAATACCTGAATGAACTAAATATTAATTAATTAAATAAATAAATAAATAAATATTATATATCCATGTAATTAAATAATTACCTTGATAATAAAAATTTATTTAATTTTTTCAATAATTAATCCTTAATCATATTATTCAATTATCTTATAAATAATAATTATTCAAATTATTGAATGAAAATATATTTTAATTGAGATCAATGGAATCACTTAGTGAGTTACCATGTATGCTTCTTTCTCATTAACATTAATCGACTTTACAAAAGAATAATATTACTATCTAATAATGGGACAAGAAACCCTATTGATTGAAGTTTATGCCACAACGTCACCAACTACACAAAAGTGCTCAATATGTAATATAATCCACATGTTACTATATGAAAACAAGCGTGTTTCACACCCATGATATCAAATTGTATTGTTGATACCATATTCTTTTACTATCTAAAATAAACTCATCATTACACAATTTTCATTAAATTTAATGCACCATTTCTATTTTAATCATTGGTCTGAGATATCAATGTCATTTAATATAGAAGGGAAAAATCCTTCCTCAACTAATTTTTTAATGACATGTTGTTTATGATGCACCCAATGTACCAATATTCTCCATGAACTATTATCATCATAGATTTTATAAATTCATATAATTGTGTCTCAGGAAATGTATTAATAATATTCTTAATGTCCATGGACCAATAAACATGCTAAAAAACAAGAATATATAATGAAACATAAACCTGTTAAATTTCTATGGGTGGGTATACTCTCATAATATCCTTTCTTGGAGATTAACATGTGATAAATTTAGGATAAGAATTATCGTGTGATTATGAATACTCACACCAAAAATTAAATATGTTATGTTCCCTATCCTAGAATATTATCTGACCGTAGAACATGATTTAGAAATATCTTCAAAGAATTTCAAGGTTATCATCATAGTGTGGAACTATTATTCCCTTTTAATTCAATATATAATATAGTAAATTACAACATTAATTTCACTCATAACTATGTATGGAACATAATAAAATATTTAAAAAATATTCACTTCTTAAAATTTACACGTATTCCAAAGTGAAAATTGTTATTTATATAACCCAAAATCTAATAATCAGATAGTTGGTGAATGAACTCACAATAGGTATGAGGCTAATGGGGTCATGTATAAATTTATAAGTGAAAATGATATTATTTTGGCCAATTATTTTTTGGAGGTAACCTCCATAGATGAGAGGATTCGGATGATGTAGTTAACCATTGAATTTTAGAATTGACACACCATATGTGAACATAATAAATATAGTTTGATTGATATCAATAGTTGGGATTGGAATGTTGGTTAGAGAATAAATGGATAGAGTTGGGGTAAATTTAATTTTAAAAATTTTAAAATGAAATTTAAAAATGGAAAAATTAGAATAAAATGATTTAGTGATTACATGGAAAAATTGATAAAGAAAAAAATGAGAAATATAATGCATATTAAATAATTAATATCAAATTACATTAATCATGAAAATAATAATATAAAATTTATATAATTATTAATATATATATATATATATTGAATTTTGAAATTCCATAAACTAAATAAAGAGAAGACGCAATTTATAATGAGTTTGATAATATCCTAATGTGATCCCCTATATATCTACCCATTGACATGAGAGGACAATATTATTAATCCCTTAATCACATAAGTGATCAATAAAAACGTACCTTAAAATTTTGGTTTGTGAGCACCCTCTTGAGATTCATCTATAGCCAAGGAACATATCACTTACTTTTTTAGATTGGAAAATTATTAGAGAAAGGTTAGGAGAGGAGGGAGGTTTTCTTTTAAAAATCCATTAAAAATATCTCAATAAATCAATTTTAGGGATGATTAAAATTGGGGATGATATATTTGATAGAAAAGGGGAGTTACTTTGAGAGATTTAGACATAAGAATGGATCATTGAGGGTTTTTTTAGAAATTTATCAATTCAGCATCGATTCAATCAGAGGGTGTTTCTTAGATTCAAGTTGTATCTTCCAAGATCTAAGGTCCTCTTTTAATATTATCTAATAGGACTATGAACCTTTTGGAATTCATCAAGTGAAATTAAGAGTATGAATACCATATTAAATACATATTTTACAATGTTAGATGCACTCTTAGAATAGAAGCATCGGTGCCACCAGATATTATGTAGGCTCCATCAGATACCTGGTGTACTACTGGAAACATTGTGTTCTGAGAAGTCCCCATCATGTAGCCAGTGATCCTCCACAGTATAACCAGTGGACTCCTATTCGTCATGGGGACTTCTTCCTTCACCACCTGCTATCTAATGGTACTCCACCAGCTGGTCAGTTGGTCTTTTCCTCCCTAGGGATTCTGAACACATGGCATCGATAGGTGAGGGCCCTGCACTAGGAAGTGGGTGCTACCTACACTGGTTCATAATAAAAATTATCCTATTAAACTTACTTTAATGACCTTCATTTGTTTTTGAAACATGATTACATTATCTTAATAGATTATAAATAAAGGTTTGAGCCTTTAACCAAAATTTTAAATATATTGACGATTTCAATAATTCTCATCACTTGGTATACAAAATAAACACCTAATCTCACTAAAATGATGTTTTTAGAATTATAGGTGAGTGTCTATGATCGTGAAAACACCATGATAGATATAGGTATAATAATCTTCACCTTTTTTTAATTAAAAAGACATAACATAAAATTTAAATTAAGTGAAAATCATGAGATAAAGAGATAGTATGATATTCAATGATCTCAAAGATTAAAAAAAAATTATTTACTAAAGAAATATATCTAACATATATTTTAAATAACACCCCCATTGTAAAAAAAATTAATAAATAACATGAATTCTAAAACTATTCCTAAATTAAAATAAAATACTTCTCTTACTTTTTGAAATGAAATTAAAAATTTATCAAGAGACTACTCCCATTGTAATGAAAAATAGACATTCCAAACATTTATCCACCCTTATTATTACAAAAAATATAAATAAAGAGAGGAAGTAGAAATTTAATAGAGTTTTGAACCCACAAAATTTTGGATTTTGAAAAGAGGTTTCAAGAGATAAAAATATTTTGAAAAGAAGAATAAAGGGATTTAAAAACACATATTTACTTCCAAATATATTTTTAAATAGAATTAAAAGAGGGAGGGAGATAAGAGAGTAAAAAATAATATATAAAATAAAAAGTGATATGAAAAATAATAGTGAGAAAAAAAAGATTATAAAAATAAATAAAAGTGGAAAATGAGAAAAATAAGAAATTAAAAAAATCATATATAAATTTTATATGGAAATACATTCCACACGAATCAGATTTAGTTTCATTGGTTGAATTATTATTTATAAAATGTTCGTTTTAGTATAAAAATACTAAGGAAGAATCATTTTTCTCCATTTCAATAAAGAAAACTAAAATATATTTTTTGATAAAAAATTATGCCTAAAAAATTTTAATCATCATTAATATTATGTTATGAGTTATAAAAAAAATTAAAAAATTAGAGTTTATAAGAATATTTCTTCTATATGACTTAAAAATAAATATTATTCTAAAAACTGGTAAAAAAATAATAAAAAATAATTATTTTTTTATAATAGATTACAAAATTTTAAAATATGAGAACTTTATTTTGAAAAGTAATAATAAATTTTAAAACAAAATATTTATATTAAAGGAAAATTCAAAATTAAATTAAATATGTATCCCTAAAAATGATTCCACATTAGATAAAAAGGGATCATATCAAAGATATAATAAAAAGATAAAATAAGAAATTTTATATTTTTAAAAATATTTTCAATAATTTATTAGAAAAATTAAAAATATAACTCAAGGTAGCCACAGGTAAAATAAATAATTTCACATGTGAAAAATTACTAATTCAATCTTAGTAGATTTTAAATCATCAAGTGTTAGTGGTTTATTGAAAATATCAGTGAGTTTATATTCTATTAGAAAAAATTCCAATAATATATCACCCTTTTAGGAGTGATATTTTATGAAATGGTGCCTAAGGTCAATGTGTTTGGTGGGACTATGGAAAATCCTATTTATTGAGATATTTATGATACATGTATTAGAAAAATTAATAAGGATACGGTGAAATAAAATCCTAAAGTATATGAGAGTTTTTTTATCCATGTTATTTGGGTGAAACAACTCCCAATGGATATTTATTCCACTTCATCTATAAAAATAGAAACAAAGTTCTACTTATTTCTATTTCATGAGATGAGGGATTTTATAAGTAGGTGGAATGTCCAGCTTGTAATTTTTCATTCAGTTTTACATCCTCCAAAATCAAAATTAGAAAAAACTAGTTAATTCAAAAGAAGTTCCTTTTATAAAAAACCCAAGTTTTTTAGTTCCATTTAAATAATAAAAAATCCTTTTAAAAAAATTCCAATGAGATTTGATTGGATTTTATTGAAATAGAGAACAAAGGAAAACACTAAAAATTATATCAGGTAAAGTCACAATAAGATAAATAAGACTACAAATCATTCATCTATAAATCTTGTTGTTTACTAGATTACAAGATTCATCCAACATTAACTTATAAGTTGGACTCATGAATTTACTAATTTATATAGAATGATCTATGTTGAATTGTTTTAAGTTTTAATCAATGTATTTTTCTTAGTTTATAAATATACCATCATTTTATTGAGATATTTGAAAATTGAGAAAGAATCTGAGTTCAAAAATAAATCTCATTTTGAAGTCCTCTTTAGTAGATAAAAAAATTATGATAAGGAGATTCATTGGTTGAGCTGAGAATCACATCATCGATGTAAATTTGTACAAGTTAGAATAATTTAATAATTTATTAAAAAAATATTTGAATCAAAATTTTCCATTTTAAATCCATTTCATAAAATATAATTTGATGAACATTTATACCATGCCTGAGGGCCTTGTTTTTAACTAAAAATATCTTTATTTAATTCAAAAAAAATTAGATAAAGATAATTTTTAATACCAATTGGTTGTTTCAAAAAAAATCATTGCTGTAAACATTTAAAAAATAACATTAGACATCTAATTTAATGATATTGATATTATGATGGGAAGAAAATACAAAAATTTATCTGATGGATTTTAACATAGTGATAAGTGAAAAAGTTTCACCATAATCGATTCCTGTTTCTTGGTAATAAGCTTTAGAAACTTGATGATATTTTTTTCTAGTGATACTACCATGATCATCTAACATATTCCCAAAAAAACACATTAAAATCCTATTATTGGATGATCATTTTGACTTTCCATGAGAGACCATATATTATTTTGAGTTAATTGATTTTGATCCACTTGAATGGAAAGATCCAAATTTCTACCGTTAAGGGAACCATTAATGTTTTGGAGTTTTAAGTGAGGGATAAAGGAATTATTTTCAGTGCCATTTAGGGCCTATATTCTTGTATTATTTCCCAATTAGAAATATTAAATTAAAATTTTTAGGGGATAGTATCTCTATTTTTTAAAATAATTAGGTAAGGATGCTAAAAGATATTATTATCCTTAATCAACTTATTCAATTTTAAATAGTTCAATTAAAATATGGTTTTTAAAAAAATTGAGAAAAATATTTCCATAAATTTTCATAAAAACAATATAGATTGGTTTTTCCACCATTTTAGTCTATTCATTAAAAACTTGGCATGCCTTTCATGAGTTTCAGTATCAAATGAAGAAACATTCATTAGATTTTGAATCAAATTTTTCAAGATAGTCTACAGTGTTTAATGTAAAACATTTTCAAAAAAAATTAAAAAATAAATTAGGTTTTTTATCTTTATAAGGTTCATCTGAGTCATTTTTTAGAGTGGTCCTTACAAGAGCATGATTCATGATAAATCCAGCAGTATTCAAAGCTTGAAACCAAAAATATTTTTTTCAAATTAAATGGATTAAAAATATTTTTTCAATTTCATGGATATTTTGACTTCACCTCACTACTAACCCATTTTTTGTTGGGTTTTGTAGAAAAAAATGAATGATTATATCCTTCAGAGGAAAAAATCATCAAGTTCCTTATTATTTAAATCTCATCCCTGATCACTTCAAATTGATTTAATTCCATAACATTTTTCAAATTCAACATTTTTTATAAAACATGATGTTGGATTTTCATGATTCATTTTATGAAATAAGAAATTTTCCGAAGTGAATATTGTGATGTCATCAATAGTAACAAAATTATTGGATTTACCCCTTATACATTCAATTTTAGAAGTTTTGAATAAATCAAGCAGAATTAATTCATGGGATATAGAATATGAAAATTATTTTCAAGATTTAAAATATATTATTATTTCTTTCCATGTAGTCATGCTCAAAAACCATGTAATAATTGAAATGTAGTTTGGGTAGATCTAATACTAGTTTCTAATGATTTAGATTTATATATTATTGTGATATACAGTGAAACATTAATATATTCTAATTAAAGGACTCAAAAACATGTGTAGTAATGAATTTTATGTTTTTAATTATGAGATATTTAAATTTATTATAATTAAATATGGAAAAAATATATTTGGTAATTAAATTTTTTCCTTTTTAGTTGAAAACTTTGAAAAAAATATTTTTAAAATAAATTTTAAAACTGAAATCTCATAATTAAATAATTATTAGTATAAAAAATTAAATCCTTTGAAAAATAATTCATTTTTAATAAGAGTTGAGTTATAAAATATTGATGATACCTTCACTAATTATCTTACCCATAAAGTTATCACTCAAGGGTACATTAATACCTTCCATTTTATCACTTTGATTAAATTGAGAGGGATCACCAAACTTTTTTCTGGAGAAACCACTATCATGATAAAATGGTTCTTCTTGGGTTTTACTTAAAGACACTTTTCCTACAAAATAAAATGAATAGTTATTTTTTTATCCAAATGAACTTTATTCCTATAATTTTAGCTAATAAATATTTAGGAATCTAGATTTTTTTGGAAAGAGGTTTTCTTTCAGAATATTTGGATAAAAGGTGTATTGATTTTTGTTTACCATATTGCTAATTCTTTCAATAACATTCATATATTAAGTGACCAATTATTTGACAATAATTAAAAAATATATCTTGTTATCAACCATTAAAAAAAGTTTTTGATAGATTCTTTGAGGTGCATATACTATTTGAGAAACCAATACTGATCTGTTATTTTATATGTCTTTGTCTTTAATTATAGATTCTAGTTTATTAACATCCAGTTGATTCGTAATATTTATGGAGATGTATTATTTTTCCTTTAAGTGAAGTTCTTTTTTATACTGAAGTTATACATTTTTCTGAATAACATGCTTATATTTAATATCAATATATATATAATGAATAATTTTGGTGAAAACGAATTTAATGTTGATCAAAAGTGTTCTTTAGGTCTTCATAGTAAAGGTGAATTGCGTAATAAGAATAAAATTAGAAATGGGAATAAATGTGAGGTGATGAAGAGGATAAGTAAATATGGAGAGGGCTACTAACCTTGACATGTTTATCGACATGTATCATAATAATATTAGGACTTGAGTCACTTGAATTTACTATGGAATTTTAGTCCATGGATTCAGCAATTTCACTCCACAATGTGAAATAGAAATAATTTTATCCTTATTTATTTTTTAAGAATCTTTTTTAGATGTTTCATTTTGTATTTATGTGGGATTTATTTTTAAATTCACATCATGTCACTTTTGGTTCAACCTTTTAACTTACCTTATTGGTTAGATTCAAAAATAGATCCGTCTTGAATAAATTGTTCATCTTATTGGTGAGTATAGTAATGTTTTGTACTTCAAATTCAAATTAATCATCATTTATAGCTTTTATGGTGATTGTTTTCTATACTTATATTACATTATTGGACTCCTTCTTTGCTAGCCACATCATTATAATTACATATATCATGAGGGAATTGATCAGTTCCTCAGATGCCATTTTATTCATATACTTAACTTCTGGAATGGTTGTGGATTTTTCTTCCCAATTTACTAGGTAGATCTTGATGTATCATTTTCACTAAGGATTTGTTATAAAAATCATTACTAAGAGACTTTCCACCAATAAAAACGTCATTAAAAATGATTATATAGATTTATTGGGATATATATAAAATCTTTTAAAATCTTGATGATACATATCCACACTAGTTTCTTATACTTTATTAATGAATTAATCTATGACTTCAAATAATTTCCATATTTTTTAAGATATTGTGAATGTAGAAACACAATTAAACTCATTACAATCAAGACCATGATATAAGGAAATAATATATCTTCTATCATGTTCAATGTTATTAACATCATGATATTTAATTTTCCCTCAGATTACTTAGTTGGAATATATTCTTGAATTATCATTTTTAAAATTGGGAAACTAATATAACCCAAAAAAAGTTAACATATGATTTTTCCAGCAAGAAAAACTGCTGCCATAAAAAATAGGAGCATGTGAATAAGAATTAGATACCTAATAAAAATATTGTTCCCTAAAATTGATTAATATTTTAAAATATTTAAAATTAAAATTAAAAAATAAAATTTAGATCAAAACACATAGCACACATTTGATACCAATTCTGGGTCAGAGTATAAATGTAAATATGGGGTTATTTGCATTTTAAAATTTTAAAATGAAAAATGAAAACGGAAAATTCAAAAAAAAATGATTAAGTGATAACATGATAAAATTGATGAAGAAATAATTGAGAAAAATTATACCTATTAAATAGTAAATATAAAAGTATATTATGTATGGAAATAATATTATGAAATTATTTAATTATATATACTGATATTGAATGATGTAATGTGATAAAGTAAAGAGAGAGAAAACACAATTGATAAGAAGTTGGTCAATAGCTTGGTGTGATCCCCTATGTATCCACCCTTAGACTTTTGATATCAATATTATCAATACCTTGATCATATAAGTGATCAAGAAATGCACCCATCATATTTTTGGTTTTTATAACCCTCTTAAGTTTTACTAGTGGTTAAGGAACCAATCCCCCATTTTTGTTGAATAAGTACCCATTGGAGAAAAGTTATAATAAGAGAAAGGTTTTAATTGGAAAACCCATTAAAAATACACTCAAAAAATATATTATTAGGATGATTAAAATTGGGGATGAAATAATTAAGACAAAAATTGAGAGTCTATGAGAAATTTAGAAGTGATAATTTCCATTTGAGAGGATTTTGAGAAAGCTATAAATTCATCATTGATCTGATCAAAGAGAATTGTTTCAAGTCAAGTTGTTTTTTACAAGAGCCAAGGACCTCCTTTTATAGGATCCAATATGAATAATAACATTTTGGAGTTATTTGAGGGTAGTTAATCTAAAAAATATATCCATAACTTCATATATGACCTCATTCAATGCACACATGGAATGACAACATCGATACAAATAGATGCCTAGTAGCATCCACCAGGTACCTGGTACACCTTCACTTGGTAGACAGTGGAAACCTATTGGAAAAATCAGCTTCTACCTTTATAAGCGACCAGTCGGTGGGACTCCAACAGTGTAACAGTTGGTCCATTGCTCACTATGGACTCTGGAAATATCCAACATGTTGGTTGGTTCCCTGTACCGATCAGTTTGTTTCTCCTGCACTGCTTCACCTTCGAAAGGATCCACTTTCACATCCTTCAATGACCATCGTTGGTTTTTAAAACATAATTCCATGATATTAAGATAAGATAAATCCTAGGTTTTTTAGTTTTGGGAAATATATTTTCATTTTATTTGTTTCTTTAAATTGAAAAAACAATTAAATTTTAATCCTTCATTCATAATTTTTAAGATATCTTCATTTTTATATTCATTATAAATATCTTAACTTAGAAATATTTAAAAAACTAATTATTTCATATTATTGGAATTAAATGATATTATTTTTTATTTAGATATATCTCTAGAATTACTGTTTAATTACATTTGATCTTAACTTTTATGATTTATTGAAATTATGGTATAGAAAATTATAACTCCTATCATGCTTGATAATATAATATTCTTTATATGTTTATTGTTTTATAATTTACAATCACATATTTTAATATGAATTTAATGTGATCATGTGTTAATATTGTTATCATATGTATATGTTTTTTAATTTGATCATGTAAATTTATATGTTGAAGTACATTATTTATATTTTTTATACATAGTATGTATATATTCTTTTAAAATTTATTTTTATATCTTGTTGAAATTATATTTTTGAGATACAATGTTTATAATTAATCTTTGGTTATTTATATATTTTAATATTATTTAAATAACATTTATATATTAGTTGTTCGACCTCCTACTCATCTAAGGGTGATCTTTAGTTTAAAAAACGTGAATCTCCCACACACCATTCACACGCGACACCACTCTACTGGATTCAGTGACATCTCCAAAAAAGTAGTGTCAGAACATTGAAGTGGATCGACTCATCCTCCGACAAGCTCCTCCATATCCGACTCTCAAGAAACTCTAGTACCTCGATGGCAGAGCCTTTTCATCAGCTCATCCACTTGGTTCTGGTCACTTGTGTGCATCTCTTCCATCCTCCTCCGACTAGTGTGACCCTTGTAGAAGTGCACTAAACATCCACATAGTGGGGATTCTCGGTTTTCTTCATGATGGTAATAACATTTGATTATTCAATTTTAGATCATTCTACCATGCATATTGCCTTCATACATGGACAGTAGATCCTCAGTGACTAGTAACATCCTGTGACCCAATAAACACCAACACTATTCAACCTCTTCCTACCATAATTTATTTTTAATACCACCATTTAAAATTTTTTCTACCTCCAGTATACAAATTTTAACACCCCCAATTCAATCATCTGTAACTTTTTTCTTCTAAAAAATTATAAGTAAAAAATATTTACATATATACACAAGCATTGTATTTTTTATGATACTCTATTCTATGAATTTTTAATATTTTAATAACATGAATGTTTATTTATATTATTTTATATTTTTTATAGATGTGAAAAATAATTTTTTTTGTTTATGAAAATGCTGAAAGTGTTATAATGTTATCTTTTTCATAAATAAAAGAGCACCAAAACTATCTGATATTGAGAATGGTTTTTGAAAATACAGGTAATAGATTTATTTCATGTACTATTATTTTATAACTCATGGAATTCACTCACTATACTTTCTTTAATTTATATACTCTATTGGATTTTTTATATAAAGATTTTAAATGACTTTTCACCCTCCCCCCTCTAGTCTATTTCTTCCGTCAACATAAATCATAAAATTAGTATCAAAGTATAGTTTATAATTAGTTAAAACCTTTGTGTGTATTAATATGATACGAAACTATGATTATTAAAGGATTTATTACTTTCATATTTAAGTTCTATTTTTTATTTTTGACATTGGTTCTAACCTGAATATCCTAGAACTGATAGTCAAATAAATAAAAATTAGTTATGTAAGATGATAGGTATTAATGCCTATGATTGATGGATTCCACAAAATCCCCCATTTTTCAATGGAAGAGAATATGGATATAGGTAATAATTAATAAGATCTTACCGAAAATAGTTGATTGTAGACCATTGGACAATAATAGAGAAATCATATAAATTACTTGAAGGTGATCTATAGACTGTTATGTTAATGACATGGAAAAGTATTTATTTAATTATAAAATTAATAATATTCTGAATTGTACTATAACTAGAAGTCTTCATATTCATGTTTCGGCTTATAATACAACCCATGGAATATGGATAATACTACAAGTCTAACACCATGGGACATAAAGGATTAACCAAATTGTGAATTCACTAAGCATAAAACCAAGATTTCACAATGTGAGAAGATGAGTTAGTCAACTAAATGTTACATTGGTTTACAAGAATCAAAAATTGTATAAGGGGGATTGGTAATGTACTAATAAACACAATACTAGTTGAAATAATAATTGAATCACTACCAAAATGATGGCTTTCAAAGAAAGTGACAATAGACCAAATTAAGTATTTTAATGAGTATATATTAGATGAACTAGTCAATTCTGTACCACCGTATGAAATTGAAAATAATAATAATGTTGATGAATAAAATATAAATAGGAAATATATTACTTTTAAGTCTAATGTGAATGAATCAATTAACTCTTCTGAATCCGAGTTCAAAGAAATTTAAAAAGAGATAACTAATTTTATTTAGAAGCATTACAAATTTTTAAAAACAATGGTTGAAATAGATAGTTCATAAGTAAGAATGAAAAATAATACATGAAAGGTAATACTAGAATTAATAATGATGTTTTAGAACTAAAATTTTATAAGTTTGAGAATAAATGTCACTTCAGTTTAATTCCCCAAAACTCAGTAATTCAATGAATTAAAAAGTTAATCAAAAATAAAAAACAAGATTTTCTTGGAGGATGGTATATCTTAAACTATTTTGATTCAAGAAGTGACTCAGTATGTTAAAATGAAAATGTAAACCTTACTCTGATGCATGTATAATGTGAGGTAACTAATTCATTGATTACACAATTAATTACTCATGTGAATGTTGATCATAATTCTATATCTGAAGATGAAAAAAAATTATTTTGATTCATGTTTTGATTCTGATTATATGGAATATAAATTCAAAAAACTATACATATATAATTAATAATTGAGAAATGATATTATCAATCATTTTGAAAAACATAATGAAATAAACATTTTAAATAATAAGTTTATGAAATAAAATAAAAAATGATAAGGGAATGTGATTATATAAATATTTGTGTTTCTAAAAATGATGAATCTAAAAGAAATACAGATTCTAAGATGTTAAAATTGAGATAAGAAAGTATTTTAATAAAATACTTTATATAATTAAATAATAGATATCATGAAATAAGATTAATTTTTTTTTGGGTGAAATGACTAATGATGGAAATGAATGTCAGAAACTTAAGAAAGAAAATATGAAACTGAGAAATATAGATTCTAGTTCTAGTGATAATGTTTATACATATTTGGATGTAATTCAAGAATATAATATAGATTTGAAAAAGTAATATTTCAATCTAAAAGAATCCTTATTTTCATTTATTAAATGAAATTAACACTATGATAAAATAATTTCTATGATGAAATTGAACTGTAACAAGAATGGTTTTGGTTATAACAGTTTATCACCAAACATAAATAATACTACTCTTTTTAGAAGATCAAAAAAAGAATTTATTCTATAAAAATATTTAAATGTATAATGAAATAGAATTATGCCAGTAAATGATCTTATATATTTACTTAATATTTTGGTAATGCTAAAGCATTTGATACTAAGATTTTTTCCTTATTTTCTGAAGAATAGATGGTTGATGTCAATTTGGTTCATAAAAAGTTATAATATCAATTTAGGTGTATCTAAGACAATATTGGTATGAAAACCATGTTACACAAATAAAATTGGAACTAAGATGGCCACCATGCCCAGGTAAGTATTTTCTATCATCCAATAAACATACAGTATAGTGTTACATAATATGGCATGTTTCCATGAAAAATAACTAATGTCATTTTGATGTTATTTCAATTTTCAAATTTTTATGCATATACATTAACATCTATTTTATTCTGGAAATTTAGCATGATGTATATTATTTTTTAAAAAAAATTAGTTTCATATATGAGGATTATGGGTTTACATTTTCTATATTTTTTATACTTTTCTAAGAACCATGAATTAATGGGGATTTACCTTTTATCTGTTTATCTAGATAATATACTAAAATATAGGTTTTCAATTAGTTTTTATGTAGTTAGTGATAATCAAGCCTAAGAGGAATCATATACAAAATGATGAGTATGTAATTTTACAAATAAATAAATAGATATACATGGAAGAAGGAATTTAGTATAGTTATGTATAAAAACATAACAAAAGAACAAAAATATTATCTCTTATAGCATCATGAGACAAGGATCAGTCTCATGCTCCTAAGATTCCATGATACGAATAAATCAAGTATCTATGACTGGTCATTTTCTATTGTCCCAACATGCATCCATGAATTTTTTCGGATATTAAATGATGGCCCAACAAATGTGTGGGATACACTCAGTACGCCACCACCAATGGTGTCAATAAAAAATCCATCTTGTGTATGAAAAACTATAATTGTGTGCAGCTATGACAGGTAAATCTATAATAGGAATGATAGATATAAATAAGTCCATGAATAGATGATGTAACTGTGAGTAGGCTATATAAGATGAATATCAATATGTAAAATTAATGTGTACAAGTATCTATTATCCCTATAATATGCCACAAATTTAAAAATTATTAGTCTATATGGGCTAAATACTAAGGTTTTAGACCAAGGAGACATCCTCGAGTCTAAGGAACATGGAGTAGTATCAGACCTACATGGTCTAGGAACTCAGGGATAATGTTTGAGACATCATAATACCAGAATATATATGAGTATATAGAGGTCAGTGGTGTCATACCTTGATCCCCCACATTGGTTCCATGTCGAAATAATGACTAGTCTCATGCCATAAATAACCGTTGTTTCCATACCACATTAATAAAAATAACAATTATTATAAAATCTAGGGTTATTTTAGTGCCTATACTCAAGTACATTTTTTCATTAATTAACTCATTTGATTTATTCAAGTCTTACACAACCGAGTGGCAATATTACACACCCAATGTGATGGTTCTTAGCTTAGGAAGATGGAAAAACCCACCATAAAGGTGGTCTGGGTTGAGGTTGAAAACCTCCAACTATATTAATGTTCTCTATAGCCACAACATTAAGGTTTAAAAAATTAATTTAATACATTGATTAATTTTTATGATAAATGCCCAAAAATCCTAGGATGTGGCATGCCAGTGATAATTAAATAAATTAAATAAATTTAGGGAAAATTTATAGACCACCTACTTTATAGTGGTAGAGAATCAATCATCTATTATCAGATTTTGATTCATAATAGAATGTGATAAAATATAGAAATATAATAATGCATTGAAAAATGGGAATATTATATCACACCAAAATATCATAGTAGATAGTGAGATTAATTGAGAAAAAAAAAGGTAACTGTTCGAACCTATTACTAAGAGGAATCCAATCCGACAGAAGACACTTGATTCTAATTCCCAATGGAGGAGACACGTCAAAGCCTAGCTTTAGGGGTGGAAGAAGCTTCAATGAGAGGAGAGGGATGTGCATGGAAGATAATGGAAAAAGTGTTGGGTGAGTTATAATTATAGTAGGGAGGAATTATAATTTAACCCTTAAAAAAGGGGTCACATGGTTTGACTGCATGGTTGGTCAGACAGTGCACCAACTGTGTGATAAGAACTATCCTACAACAAACCTCTCTTATACCAAGTGCATGGTTAGACTTACCATGTGTAACCCATGAAAAAAAAATCTTCAATGATACTTGAATCATTCTCATGACTATGCGGTCTGGGATTCATGATTAGAAAAAACCATGTGGCCCAATATAGTACATTGGATCACCCTATATGGTTTAAAAAAACCATTTAGACTATGGTACATGGTTTATACTAATCCTGAAGCCCACCTATTTTCTTCAAAATTTAGGGCTCCAAGCTCCAAACATGCCCCAGTATCCCTCTAAATCTCTATAAAATCTTAGGGAAATCACATTACATCAATACCAAATAATTAACCTGAATTAAAAGGTTCCATACATCATAAAAAATCGAGAACTTATAGTCTTCCCCCATTGAAGAGTCTCATTTCCGTGTTGACCTTCCAAGGATAGTAAATATATTTTTTAGAATAACTCTGTCCATTGTGAATTTAAAATGACTTAGGTATCCCATGGATCATCTTGTACATGTTCGTGATACCATAACACCTATACTAGAGGGAAAAACCTACCTTGAAGATCCTTTATGCTCTAATCGAAGATAAAAAATATGATACTCCTCATAAAAAGCATCTTCCTCTAATTCAACATCCTTGGGATCAAGAGTATGATATGGATCATCATGATATAGTTGAAGATGTGATATATGGAAGATGTGGTGAATGGATCGACACCTTTGAGGAAGAGTTATCTGATTTTCTACCTTCCTGACTCTTTCCAATATCTCAAAAGGCCCTAAAAACCTATGATTCTGCTTGCATTACCTCGATGTCTACCTATATCCCAATCTCGGAGAGACACTGAAGAAAACAGGATCCCAAACCTTGAACTCCTAAGGTCATTAACATTGATAGATATTAGATTTTTTCTTAACTAAGTGGTAATAAAATGTTTTATAAAATGTTTTACAAGCTCTGAAGTCTCCTAGACAATATGAGGTCCTAATAGCACTTCATCCCCTATCTATAGCCAGAAAATAAGTAATCGACATAAAATACTGTATAAGGCCTCATAAAGAGAAATCTGTTGGTTTCCTAATATATTATATTGTAGTAAAACTCAACATAAGGTGTATGTTTCTCCCAAAAACATCCATTATCAAGGAAATGTGCTTGAATCCTTTCCTATTGGACCTATATTTTCTGTTATTAATTGATGTTGGTCTGTGGGTGGTAATCAATACTTAGAAGTACCTATGTACTCGGGGATTTCAGAAACCCCTTAGAGAACATTGACAAGAAATGATAATCCCTAAAAAAATGATAGTATGAGGAATCTTTGGTAGGAATATAAACTAAAATACATACAATCTCACAAGATCATCAACCAAGAAGGTATCCCAAATATGAAGGAAGTGGGATGCCTTTATCATAATATCCATGATTACTAAAACCACATCACTACCTTGATGAAAAATTTGTAAACCGATCAAAAAATCTACCACAAAATCATCCCTTTTCTATTATGGCACTAGTAATGGTCTTAACAAGCTATCAGGCCACTGGCGAACTTCCTTCATCGACTAGCAAGTAAAGCACCTAGTGATAAAACCCACAATCTAATGTTTCATCCCAGACCACCAATACTATAGGAACATTCCATGATACATCTTGGAAATATTTGAGGGAACTTCCCATTATAAAGAATCAGTATCTCACATCCCTTCCTTTCACATTTCTATAGGTATCCAGATACGCCCATGTATAAGTAGGATGTCATCTTCATCGAAAAACCAATATCGAGGTGGGTTCGAACCTAAATTACTCTCCCTTAGGGATAACCCTTCAAGATATGATAATTTAATCATCTTCAATCCATCCAAAAGTGATGAGGCAATTTCCAAGGCCATAATAAAATGTCGATCGTAACTCTCCTTAACCTCTAGATGCATCTTAGCATAAAGATCCAACATGGTCTGTTCATCACTATCTTCTTGAACAACTTTCTTCTTATTCTTCAGGCTCATAGCACCAAAAAATTCATTTCCCTTTCTAGATATAAAGGAAATCTCTAAGTCTAAGGATTGAATATATTTGACCCTTTTCATTTTTTTGAAGATATATGTGTATACAGAGTTCGTTGGTTCTATACCTTGATCCTACTCATCGGTTCCATATCTTAATAATGATCAGTTTAATACCATAAAAAACATCAGTTTCATACAAAATTAATCAAAATCAACAATTATTATATAATACAAGGATATGTTAGAGTCCATACCCAATTAAAAATCTCCATTAAACAACTCATTTTATTTATTCAAGGCTTCTACAACCATTTCACAAGCTTATAGACAAAAGGGGTAGTTATTAGCACATTAAGACATAATAACCTACCTTGTACGTGGTTTAAGTTGCGTTTTTCAACCACAACCCATGTTAAGATGCTATATAAGCACCACATTATGGTTTAAAAATTAATTTAATACATTTAATAATTTTTTAAATCAACCCCCTAAAGGTACGACATGTAGAATATTAAAAATAATTCGATGAAAAAGTAAATCATAGGGAGAACATATATACCACCTACTGTATTGAGGTATATGAGAACTCATAGACTTTTAGATTATAAATTGGACTTTATTGAAAGAAAACTAAGAAATATAAAAATTAAATGAAAATTTATTAGATTATCTTGCACCAAAATATCACATAATATGAGGTGATAAACTGATAAAATAAGTAAAATGATCGACGCTCTTATTAATAGTAATCCAACATGATAGAATACTCTTGAATCAAAGGTCAGATGAATGAGACACTTCAAATCCAAGATTTAGGCATGGGAGAAGCTTCAACAGGTGGTGAGGGTTATGTGTGGAAGAGGAAGGCAAAATAGGTTGGTGAGTTATAATGGAATAGGAAAAGAATTATAACTTCACCCTTTCAAAAGGGGTTTCATAGTTTGGTCACACAGTTGAATAAAATGTATGCCAACCATACAACAAGAACTGTCCTCCATGGGATAGGGGAAAGATTAGGCTAACTGTGAGAATCCCATGGAAAAAACCTATCTAAAAAAACATTGAGAATTCACATGGTAGTGTGGCCTGGGCAGCATGGTTATAAAAACTTTTGTGGCCCCTGAAGTACATTGGATCACCCCACATAGTTTAAACAAACCATATATACTGGACAGAACTGTATATCCTAACTATAGGACCCACTTGTTTCCTCCAAAACTGTGGTCTCCAAGTTCCAAACAAGTCCCACACAACCTCGAAACCTCTCCAACATCTCTAGGCATTCAGAATAGAAAAAAACTAATGAATTAACTAGAATTAAAATGTTTTATACCTCAATGAAAAACTAATATCTTACATTAGTTTACCCCCAACTTCTTTAACAAGTCTTTTTAATATAGTGGTTTCTTCAAATTCAATTTTAACTCTTCAAATCCAAGGACTCATTTTGTAAACATTTAAATATATTTTATGTATTAAATATGAGTTCATCATAGTTTTAAATTGAAATATTATTGTAATTATAAATTTATTTAAATTTTTGATAATTAATTAATTTAATTTGATTTTGTACAATGTTACAAATTGAATTGGAAATAAAATTTTATTTTTTTACCTATTTGTAAGATGATATTTTTAGGTGCTTAAACTTAGTGGGAGTTTTTTCCCCCAAACTAATAATGAAAAATTTATTACTGACTTTTTATTTTGTTAAAAGAATAATGTTTTATTTATTAACTATTCATAAAAATTTACTTATTTTTTCATGTTATAAATCCAAATGAATGACTTGATGCATTAAATTACATTATAAGTATATTTGATTTTTATTTTGAGGGAGAATATTTTAGAAATCAATATTTTCTTTTTGATACATTTCAAAAAGTATGGGAATTTTTTTAAAATAGATATTTAGTTTTACTATTTACAAAAAGGGAGAGATTATTATTGTTAGGAATTATATTTTCATTTTATTTGTTTTTATTAACTTCAGAAACCCTAAATTTTTATTCCTCCATTGATAATTTGTGAAATCCCTTTATTTATTTATAAATTTTACATATCTGTGTTTAGAAATATTTATTGAAAATGGTTAAATTGAATTTATTTGAATTAAATTAAATAAATTTTTCTTAAGATTTATAACTCATGGATTAATTTTTATATTTATTTGAACTTAAATTTTATAAATTCTTATATTATGGTTTTGTTAAATTATAACTCCTCTCATTCTTGATAATATCATATGCTTTTAATTTTTATAGTTTTATATGTTACAATCACATTTGTTAATATGAATTTAATGATATCATGTGTTAAATGTTTTATCATATGTACATGTTATTTAATATTATCATATAAATTTATATCTGTTTATGTACATTATTTATATTACTTTATTTTTTATATAAAGTATAAATATCTTCTATTAAAATTTATTTTTATAACTTTTTAAACTTATATTTTTTAAATACATAGATTGTAATTTCTTTGTGATTATTTATAAATTTTAGTATTATTTAAATATACTATATTAATTTTTATATTTATATATATACACTTACTTGTTTAAGTATGCTGATTATGTTATACACACACACACACACATATATATATATCCACCTATATATATAATTATACACAATATATAAATATTTTTACTTCTCAATTCCTTTTTATTATTTTTTACCAGAGATCCACACACAGAAAAACATCCCCCTTACCATGTGACACTAGTGGCACCAAATTCTACTCGATGCATCATATCCCCATCAGTAGCAAGAAATATCAACCATGCAGCGTGAGACTAAAATAGTATACAATGAAACGGAAATGACCTCAAGTATCCATGTGTGGGGAGCCTTATAGAAGACCCCCTTCTCATTAGATAACGATTTTAAGTTCACCCATCATGTATCTCCTAAAAACCATTCATAGGTGACACTACTTGACTTTTTTTGTTGACATCTTCTTACAAGTAGCATCAGAAAAGTGCATTATATAAGGACCCAGTCTTAAACATGACATTTTATTGTTATTTTTAGAACTAGAAATAACTTTATTTTCTCAAAGATATTTTAGGTTTTGAGTTTTAAATAATTAGTAAAAACACTAACATAGTAAACCCATACACTATAAGAGGACCTTTATACTAAGTATCCTTTTTTTCATCAAAAGAAACTTTCAAAAATAAATCATGTTTTATCTTTGTGAAAAATCGTCACAATTATCTCTTTGATCTCAACATTCTCAAAACTCTTCTTTAAACCCTATGTTTTTTTTGAAAAAATGAGACAAGCACCAAATATCAATAAGGTTCATAAAATAAAGGAAACCATTAGTCCATTTCAAACCCATCAAAACATTTTATTTATAAAATACATTTTTTACCTAAAAAATGAATCTTTATACAAAAAAAGATCATTATTTAACCTTTTGAAAGTCAAATGATTTTTCTGAAAACACATTATCAATCATATAACATATATGTAGGTAACTTTATAAATACAAAACTAAAAAATGGGCTATTTCCATGGTTCAAATTCATGGAAATAGGGCCCAAAATCGTAGATGTAAGCTACGACCATGGTTTTTTCCAACTGTGGGAACTATCACCATAGCAGAAGGGTCTGGCCTATGTAAATGGTTTTAACCATGGAAATAGGTGTCTTTGTTTTCATCTGTATAAGTTTAACTATGGCCACAGTTTTAACCATGGAAATAGGTGTACTATTAACACAGTTAAAACAGTGGCAATAGCCTAAAAATAATGTGTGCCTAGACGGATTCGATCCATGCACCTTCACGTCACATTTTAGCACCCTAACCACTAAACCACTAAGTCCTTAGTATGTATATGTATATATATATATATATATATATATATTATGTTATATATATTATTAAAAATTGTGGAAATATCCTGAAAACTGTGTAAATAGTTCTTCCTGCCAATTTTTTGCACGAAATTTTTTCTCCCGTGCAATGGTGGGAGACCTATAGCCACGGTTTTCAAAACTGTGTTTATAGCCTTTCGAAAAAATAGCCTATAGCCATGGTTTTCAAAACGGTGTCTATAAGTGTGGGATATAGCCATAGTTTTGAAAACTATGGCTATAGCCCATGGAAAAATGACATATAGACACGATTTTAAAACAATTTCTATAGGACACATAACCATGGCCATAGCCTCCTATAGCCATGGTTTTAAAACTGTGGCTATAAGTCTGTGGTAGTAGCCTATATTTCTAGTTGTGATAATTATAATAAAATGTAATAAAAAATGAATCCAACTTGTATACATGTCACTATTATAAATAGAATAACCATATGATAAAATTCCATACATGCCACTCTTGCAAATGGAATAACTATATGGATGACTTCCATACCCAATGAATCTGAGGTTATAACCTAAATACCTATCCTAGTTTTATCATGGAACCACCCAACATTATTTTATCATTTAACCACCCATAAAATAACAAAGTACCATAATATAATAATAACAAATAAAATATTTCAATTTTCAACATGTAACTCCTAAAGTTTCATTTGAACACATTATAAAACATTTCATGTTATTGAAATAACCAATACATTTTCAAAACCCATTTAAAACATTTAGTAAGGTATTTTTAAATCAAAGTGTCCCATACCAATTTGAAACATTTCAATAATTAGAACCATGAAGTAATAAAATTTAACAAAAGATTAAATAAATTTAAAATAAATTCATTATATGATATGTATAATTGGATTTATATATCCCTTATAAAATAATGTGTGTGTATGACATTAAAATATTCATGAATGAAAGGATATTGAGACGAAGTCCCTTTCCTTGAGTCTAATTCATCACATATGTTCTTAATATTCTTGAATAATAAACTTATGTTAATGTTTTGATTTATTAAGAAACTTTTTATGTTTATTATTCCTTTTATATCACTTAATATCATGTTATAACAATTACTTAATTATATAAGTTTACATTTGTTGTTTTGATGATATTCCATACATGAGTCCAAAATGACTTTGGTTAGATATCTATAGTCAAGTTAGTCATCATCCCATTATCTACAGAATAGAAATCATGAAATAATTATCATTTTTATATAACAATTATTATTTTTAATCCATACCATACAAATTTATATGAAAAATTAATTATTATAGAATCATGGAGACGGTAGGGCGTACATACGCATGAGTAACATTTTCATTTTTCAATGATCATTACAGAAAGAAGGTAAGTGTTATTTTATCTTCATATAATGATCATAATATAATTAATATCATATTTATAATTTAAATATACTTATATATTTCATTTATGTGATGATTTTATGGAAAAAATGAATCACATCACTTCAGGGAGGTGATAGTTCACACGTACGCATGAACAACATTGTCATTTTTATGTCTATGAAGAGGTAAGAACATAAATGATAAATTATCCTTTAATAATTATAAATATTACATGAATATCATATATAAATATTAATTCTATAATTATAACTAGTCTTGAGAAATGGTGATGGAAAAGAAATTATATCGGTTCGTGAGGTGGTAGCTCGTCGAACACATGAATGATTAATTTGTTTCCCATTTGATGAAAGTAGAGATGGATATAGGTGATGATATTAACATAATAAAATATCATTATATTGGGGATAGTATATTTATTATTTAATCATGTCTGAAGAATATTTTATATAATTTGAAAAATAAAAAAAATAGAAAAACTTAATTAAAAATGATGCATCTTCTTCGTACGATCTCATTTTATTAACAACTTAACACCACTAAAAAGGGTGTTATTCATAAAATAAGATATCTAAAATGTGTGGGTGTGTGTGGGGGGGATCTAAGAAGGTATTCTTTTAGATATTGGCTGAACCAAATAGTTTTTAATTTTGATGAAAATATAAGAAGAGGTGTCCTTTTATAAGATAGTGGATGAGAACTCTTCAAATTTATCAAAATATTAAATTAATATAAATTGATTTTCTATTAAAAATGGTTCCAAAAAAATTTATTTGAAATATAGGATGATTTTGGGTCTATATTCACTCATTAAATGAAAATTAGACATATTTTGAGAATTTTTTATCATTTATCTTATTGTTTTAACCCTTATTTAACATTTTTTATTATTACCATGATAATATGTGTTTTTACTCTGTGATGGTTAATATTGTTACTTTAAAACGAAAACATATCCACAAATGGATTATATATGGAATTTATAACCTTATCAAAATAACTTGGAATAATTTTGGATTTTTATTAATTTTATACCATTTAATGAAGTGTTATTTATTTTAAAAGATTGTTTTTGTCAACTATGACACTATTCATTACTTGACTTTTTAACAATATCATAACAATATGATATATTTGAACCAAATATTTTTAATCATCAATAACACTTCAAATAAATCTATAAAATCTTTGGATGATATTACTTATATTAAATTATATTTATTTTAATATTTTTAATAACATTTATTTTATATTTACATTAATTAAACAGTTATTGCATCATCAGTGTGCAAGCATTTAATTTAATTATTTATTCCTTAAAATTTTAAATTAAATTTCCATTATGAAAAAAAAATTATCATTATAAATACTACATATAGTTGAAGATATTTTCTAAATAAATCTACGTTAAAAATTTATTATTTTTTAAAACATAAGTTTGACATCATTGAACTTTATTTAAAATAACATGTTATAAAAGGCTTAAAGTCATATAAGTGGATGCAAGAGGTCATATAATTGGCCCGATGATAATTTTTTTCAACAATAACTCCTGAAATAAAATTTTTACAAGTGTTAGGGTAATTTTATAAAATTGGTAATATTATTTTTACCCTTAACTATATGATTTACCTTTATCCGTGATAATAAAAAATTACTAAAGTTTCTATTCATATTGTCCACAAATAAAATGGATGTATTTAATAAATTTGGACATTATGATACCAAAAATGGAATCTATTTTTTCAAAAATAAAAATACATAATTGGCTAAAATTAATTCAAAATTAATCTTGTTGATGAAACGAGAAAACCAATTTTAAAAGTGAAAATGATCAAAATATTGAAATATTTTTATATCCAAATTTAATGTGAATTTTATTCCAATTACCTAAATTGGATTAAGTGATAAAAATAAATCTTTTTATAAAATAAAACTATTCTAAAATATAATTTAACAATATAAATAAATTATATGAAATAATCAGTTTTCAATTAAAATATAATATTTTTCACTATTTAATAAAAAATGGATCTTATCAGAAAAAATAACAAAAAATCAACCAAATTAAATTTTTATACTCTTATATAAATGGGTATATTTATATTTTAAAATAAAATTTATAAAATTGAAAAAAAAAACTATATTTAAAACAAGTGCACCATCAAAAGATGGTAAAACTACCTTTTAAAAAAAATACATCTTTTGTGTGTAAATTATATTTATTCTTATATCATATCCAGAAAACAAATAATATGTATATTGAATATTATATTAACTATATATATATATATATACTTCACTAATATAATAAATAAAGGGTGAATTTTTTATTTATTGGTATAAAACACAATTTGTACATTTGAATAGTTTTTCAGAAAAGCATTTTCTTTTATATTAAAAATGGTTTTACATTGATTTATAATTAATTATTCAAAGAATTATATATAAGTTTTTAAACCATATTTTCATATTCAGTTAATCCTATTCATACCTGACATTCTAATGGTTTGGTTATGATGGTAATATTTAAATAATAATATTTAGTTGTTCGCTTAAGCTTAATGTAGCATATATTGTAAGATATCAAACATAGTGTTTCATTTTAAAAACTTAGGATGTTATATTCTCCCTATTTAGTAAATGGTATCTTTAAAATTTGATCTTGGTCTTGGTAGCTATGATTTTACCTTCCAATGTACCTTTATTGAATCCATCATCAAAATGCAGGTCAATATAACTTTCACTTTAAATGAAAGAAAGGGAAGTATGAAAGTCACATAGGATAACACATACTCGGGTTCCATGTTGGAAAACATGGACATGGAAGAGAAAACTAACTATCAAGTTATAAGGTATATTGGTATAGAAAATGGTCATGAGAAAGTTGATAATCAAAAAACCATAAATATGTGATGTGTTAAAAAGGTCATTGATTTCTCTATAGAAAAATTAATTGGATAACATTTTTGTTACAATATTCTTTTCATAATGTTGATGAATTATTTTACTACCTATAAAAAATAACATAATGAAATATAATTACTTGAAAAAAAGAGTTTCATAAATTAATCATTTTCCAACACAAACTAATATTTGTCTCCAAATTATGAGTATTCAAGATGAATATTTCACACTAGAAGAACAAAAATATACTTATAGAGAGACATATAATCCATAAAATATTAACGATCTATTTATCCTGTCATGAAATGCTAACCAAATACAAAATAATTAGTATAAGGTAAGATAATTCCCCAAAAATAATAAACCTTTATATGATGAAAAATTACATTAATCTCTAAGATACAATAGAAATTTCCAAAGTTCGACATAGTCCATTCAAAAAATAACTATCCTTAAAATTCATAAAAAAATTACATTGTATCTTGTCTTCTTAATTTTACAGGATCCCAAAAATAGTGAATGTCTTCTGAAATAAAATTTATTATTTAATCAAAAAATAATGTACAGTCTCATGGTTAACTATAAAACATTGTTCGCCAAATTTAACTTAATCTTTATCTGTCATATGGTTTAAATAAAGAAAAATATAATTTATACTTATAAGGTCATCACGTAGTCCAATGGTATGTGATTCCCCCTTGTCACCTTATGGTTGTGGTTTTGATTCTCATAGCCATTCTAGATTGAATAGGTCATCACCCATCCTGTGTGTTTTCTTTTTCATAAAACATTATTATTATAATCCTTTAAAATTTACAAAAACTTGAGAATAATCCTCTAAAATATCATTAAAATGCTTTAACCTCCAAGGGTATCTCATATATTTCATATGGCATCCCAAAATTTAATAACCTATAATTAATTAAAAATTGAATGTATAAAAAACAATGTTAGTAGCCTTAAAATATCATAACATAAAGCCTCAAATGGTGTTTCTACGATACTAAACTTATAATCATACTGAAAATTATAAACCAATGATTATAACCATAACTCTTAAGAAAACATACTAATATCAAAAAAATTCAAAATCCCTCTCTAATACTAGCTATAAGGATCCTCCCTTAATCATTACATATTATAGTTATTTTTAAAACTAGAAATCACTTTTTTCCAAAATATATTTTAGGTTTAGAGTTTTATAAAATTATGACAAACAATTACATTATAAACACTTACATTACAAGTGGGCACTTATACTTAGTATCCAATTTTTCATCAAAGGAAACATTTTAAAATAAGTCATGGCTTCTCTTTATGAAAAATATTCACAGTTTTCTACTTGATCTCATACTTGACCCAACTATTCCTTAAAACATGTGAAAAACATTTGAAAAAATTGTATGAGAAAAAAACTCAGTAAGGGAAATAAAATAAATGAAACCATAATTCCATTTAAAACCCATAAAAACATCCTTAAAAACAAAACTTTTTACCCAAAATAAAGAATAATAATATTAAAAAGATCATTATTTTACCTTTTTATAATCAAATAATTTTCATGAAAACTCATAAGCAATCATATAACATATATGTAGGTAACCTATGACATAATTATACTAAAATGGAATAACCATGCGGTCGACTTCCATACATGCCACTCTTACAAATGGAATAACTATACGATTGAATTCCATACATTCCACTCTTAAAATGGAATTACCATACCGTTAACTTCAATACCTTATGTATTAGATATTATAACGTAAATAATTATCCATGGTTTATCAAGGAACCACCCATCATTGGTTTATCATGTTACCGCCCATAAAATGTGCAAGTAACATTATATAGTCATAACAAATAATATATTGCTATTTTAAAAATGTAAATCATAAAATTTAATTTTCATGCATAAGAATAAAATTCAAGTTATTTAAATAACCAATCCATTTTCAAAACCCATTTAAAACATTTAAAAATAGATTTTTTAAATCAAATTGTCCCGTACCATTTTGAAACATTTGATTCATGAGACCCATGAAATAATAAAATTTAATAAAACATTAAATAAAATTAAAATAAATTCATGATATGATATGATATGTAAAAGTGGGTTTTTAAACACCGCGTAAAAGAAATAGGTTGTATAACATCAAAATATGACACAATGAATGGTTATTGAGACACAATCCCTTACCTTGAGTCTGATTTATCACATATGTTCATTATCATCATGAATAATAAACATATGTTAATTATATAATTTATTAACAAAATTTTCAAGTTTATTATTCCTTTTATATTACTTAATATCATGTTGCAACAATTTCATATTTATATAGTTCACATTGGACATTCTGATGATATTCGGTACATGAGTCTAAAATGAATTTGGCTTGATTTATATAGTCAAAATGGCCATTAGTCAATTATCTCTAGAATAATAATCATGAAATAAAAATCATTTTTTATATCAATTATAATTTTGAATCTATATAATACATATTGATACAAAAAATGAAATACGTTATAATCATAAATATGGTAGGTCTTATGTACACGTGAGTAACTTTTTCATTTTGTAATGATAATTATGAAAAGAATGTAAGTATTATTTTATATTTATAGAATGATAATAATATCAGTAATATCATATTTATCATTTAGATATAATTTTATATATCATCCATTTGATTTGGTGATGGAAAAAACAAATCACATCACTTTGTGGAGGTGATAGTCCACACGTATGCACGAACGGTGTTATCATTTTTATATGCATACAATGGTAAGAACATAAATGATATATTATCCTTTAATAATAATATATATTTCATAAATATAATATATAATTATTAATTTTTTCATTATAACTATTCTATATAATGGTGATGTAAAATGAATTATATCATTTTACAAAGTTGTAGTACTCTGTACACACGAACAATTAATTCTTTTCACATTTGATAGAAATGGAGATGGATATAGATGATGATATTAAAATAGTAAAATATAATTTTATTAATGGTATTGAAGTTATTATTTCATAGTGGATAAATAATATTTGAATTAAGTGGAAGATGAAATAAAATAGAAACACTTAATTAAAAATGATACCTCTTCTCCAGATGATCTCCTTTGATTAACACCTTACCAGCTCTATGGAGGGTACTCTACCTAGAATAAGAGCTCTAGAATGTGGGAAGGGATTATAGTAAGTTATTTTAATATATATATTTGCAGAAATAAATATTCTTTGAAGTGTTATATAAAAATAAGAAGAGGTTCCCATTTACAAGAGAGGGGAGGGGCACTCTTGGAATTCCCCAAAATATTAAATTAATACAAATTAATTTTCTATTCCAAATTGATCCAAACTAATTTATTTAAAATATAAGATGATTTTGGGATGATATTAATTCATCAAATTTAAATAATAAATTTTTTGACTATATGTTAATCCTTAACATTTTGTTATAACCCTTACTTAACCTTTTTAATTCTTACTCTGATAACATGAATTTTTTACTACTTAATAGTTAATATATTAACTATAAAAAAATAGCGAAAAATGAATCATTTAGGAAATTTATAATCTTATTGAAATAATTTGGATGTTTTTCATTTTTTATGAATTTTATATCATTTAATAAAATATTATTTATTTTATAAAATTATTTATGTCAATTTTTGACACTATTCATTAAATGAGTTTTTTAAAATATTATAACAACATGATATCTTATAAAAAACTCTTTTAACCCATCCATAACATTTAAAATTAATTTTAAAAATTATTATATAACATTAATTATATAAAATTATATTTATTTTAATATATTTAATATCATTTATTTGATATTTCCATTAATTAAACAATTACTACATTATGATTCTACAAGTATTTAATTTGATTATTTCTTCCCTAAAAATTTAAAATAAATTTAAATGATAAAGATAAAAAAGTTGTATTTCAAAATAATATTTATAGAAAATAAATAATTATAAATAACCCTAAATTAAAAATTTTATTGTTATTAAAAAATAAGTATGAAATCTATTACTTTTCTTTAAAAAATACTATAAAGGGCATAAAGTCATCCAATTTTCTCAAATAGGTCATAAAATCGGCCCAAGTATTATTTTGGTCTAAAATCACTCATCCAAGATAATTTTGAATGGTTTAGGTTATTTTTATGATATATATAATATTATTTTTACCCTTAATTACCTGATTTACCCTTAATAGTGGTAATAAAAATTACTAATGTTACTATTCATAATTTCGAAAAATAAAATTAAAATATTTAATAAATTTTGAGATTATGATTAAAAATATGGAATCTATTTTTCACAATTCAAAAATCATAATTGGATAAAATTAATTTAAATTTATTCCAATTTACGGAATGAGAAAATGAGATTTTAATGTTTAAACATTCTAAATATTGAAATATTTTTATATCCAAATTCATTTTAAAATTGATTAAATGGAATAAATTGGATTAAATGATAAAAAATTTATGTGATTATACTTTAAAAATAGTCTAAAATATAACCTATCAACGAAAATAAATTATACGGAAAAGAAGTTTTCAATTAAAATTGAGTATTTTTCAACTATTCCTCAAAAAATGAATTTTATCAAAAAAATACCAAAAAATAAACCAAACTAAATTTTCCTACTATGATTTCAAATAAGAATTATATTTTATCAAATATAATTTATAAAAGTATCAAAACTAGATTTAAAACAAGTGTACCATCAAAAGGTGGCAAAACTGACTTTTTAGATAAATACATCTTTTAGGAGTAAAATTGGATTAATTATTCTATAATGTCTCTAAAACACTTAAGATGAATGTTGAAAATTATATGGAATATATATATATATATATATAAGTTATATAATCCAATAAGAGTGATTTTTTCGTATATTGGTATAAAACGCACTTGTGCACATTCAAATAGTTTTTTCGACCAACATTTTATTTTATTTTAAAAAGGGTTTTATATTCATTTATAATTAATTGGTAAAAGAATTATATATATGTGTAAACCAAATTTAATTAGTTTAGTTAATCCTATTCATACCCATAATTCTATAAAAACATATTATGAATGTTTAGAATTATATAGAATATATTATATATATATTTCAGTGATATAATCCAAAAAGAGTGATTTTTTAATTTATTAGTTCAAAACAAGATTTTCAACTTTTAAATAGTTTTTCTAAAAAATATTTCCTTTTATTTTAAAAGGTTTTTGTATTAATTTATAATTAATTGGTTAAATAATTATATATAATTGTGTAAACCAAACGTTTATAATTCATTTAATCTTGTTCATACCCATCATTATAACGACTATTTTATAATGATAACATTTAAATAATAATATTTAGTTGTTAGTTTAATATTTATGCGGTGTATTTTTTACACTATCGAACCAAAATTTTCCTTTTAAAAACTTGGGATTTCACACAGTGGTGAAACAAATCCTCCAGTGAGTTCATCCATCTGTAACCTCTTAATCTACTCTTGTACCTCCATAGAATCACCTTGATTGCATCAAATATGCTTGGTTCTAGTAACTATCGCATAGATCATCCATCGTACTTTGAATAGAGTGACACTAGTAGATTCAAACTAATTATCCACATAATAAGGCTTCTTTATTTTCTTCATGACTATAGTACCATCATATCATTCAATAGTTGTAGTGTCTACTGATATTATTCTTAAATAGTAGATCATTATACAATGCAACACAGATTTCCTCCATACATAAATATTAGATATTTATTGATAGTATCAGTCATAACCCACAGTATTAGAACCTCTAGGCCCTTCTCTTAATTATAGAAGACCTTGTAGTGACAGTAGAACTGTACCTTTCTATGGTAGCACTACATAACAGTTTCACCACTTTACACATGTACCATATTTTGATGGTTTTAGAACCTCCACTGTTTGATCAGTATTGGTAAAAACATATTTTTATTTCCATGTATTTTTAATACTACCATTTTATATTTTATCTACCATCATTAGAAAAAAAATTACACCCCCAATCCAATTTTGTGAAACTATTTATATTTTTCCAAAAATTATTTTTCTTAAAATATAAATATTTTTTTCACACATATTACATGTTAAAAAAAATTTAATTATTATTTTATTTTGAAAAAAATAAAATTTTATGTTTTATTAAATATTATAATAAAAAATTCAATACACATATATACACGCAATATATTCTTTATAATACTTTGTTTTTGTTATTTTTTTATATTTCAATAAATTACATGTTTTTTAATATTATTATAAGTATTATACAAATGGGTCAAATAAATTTATCTACAAATGATAATCCTTGATGTAATATGATGTTATCATTTAAAAAAATATTAAAGCACAAAAAATATATGATATTAATTATGGTTTTTAAAAACACAGGTAATATATTTTTCCCAAGTATTATTATTTTATAACCTATGGAAAGAAATTATTGGAAATAAAATTATCTTAGAAGATATTGGATTTAATTTTTATAAATGATTAGTCTACTAACATGTGATAGAGGGATAAAATAAATTCCATACAATTTATTCTACAAAAGCGGAGATACACAGGTCTTCTTGAAAATATGATCAATAACCTCTATGACTTTTATTCTATTTGTAGAATCATAAGGCCAATAAAAATAATTTTTTGACTACTAATGAATTGTTCATAGATTACATAGCAAAATCATTGTCATTATCTGATCATTTTCCTAGTTTTCCATTATTTCTATTATTTATCTTTTCATCGGAATTTCTTTTATTTTTAATAGTTATAGTTGGTTTATTATTTTCCAAATCAAATGAAGGCATGTATGTTGGTTATTTTACTACCCAAGAGGAAGTTCTTGGGTTGTGACTCCTGATGAAAAGTATGGTCCATCATATATTGATTATCCTATAAGAAGTATAGGTAGTTCCACTATGTAATGTAAAAGGAAGAATTGAGGATATTCTATCACACAATAAAAAGTGAGTTTCTCTTAGGGGAGCTAGTATTATTGTGGATTAGAGAAGGATGGTGAGTGGAATAGGATCTTGGTGAACTAAACCATTATAAAAACAATGTGTTCCATTCATTTATTTTTACTACACTATATAACATAAACACATCACTCACTATAGTTTATTTAATTAATATACTCCTATTTATTTTTTTTAAATGTTTTTCAATGAATATTCACCCCCATATAGTATTTTTTCCATCAATGTCAATCATATATTGTTTATTAATTCAATAAGAATTCAAAATATCTTTAATATTTCAATTATTCCCAACACTTGGTATTAAAAATAGACCCATAAACTAACTCAAATGAAATAAAATAAGGTGAGTTATTTATTTCATGAAAACCATATAATAGAGAGAGTTATAATTATATCTACCTTTTTTATGATTATAAACACTTCACGTAAAATGATAATTTAAGTGAAAATACATTGATAAAGATATAGTAAGATATAAAATGATCTCAAGGAGTAAATTACTAATAAAAGTTATTATCAAGAGAATTAAATTCAACACATATTTCAAATAAAACCGCCTTTGTAAAAAATATGCATTAACATAATGTTCAAAACATTTCCAAAACTAAAATACAATTATTCTCATCCTTTGTGAAATGAAATTATAAATTTCTAATAAAATTTCCTTTTTGATAAAAAATAATATTTTTGTAATTTTCTATACCTTTCTGATTATCAAAGTATTCAATTAAATAGAGGAATATAAAACATAAGATATTTTTGAAAAAAAATGAAATATGGATTTTGAACAAGAAACATTAATATAGAAAAACATTTTGAAAAGAATAAAAAATATAGATTTTAAAAACACCTCTAATATTCAAAATACCTTTTTTAGAAGAATTATTTAAGATATAGAGGGAGATAAGAATAAAAATAAGATATTAAAAGGAAAATAAATATTAAAAAGAATAATTTAAGAAAACTAATATACTAAGAAAAGAAAAAAATAAGAAAAAGAGAACAAAGAAAAATTAAAAATAATGTTACATTATTTTTTCATGGAACTATATTTCGTGTGGAATGGTTTTAACTACACTCACTAGACATTTCATTTGAAATGGTAACATTAAGATAAAACATACATCGGTATCATCCTTTATTTTTCATTTGGTCAAATACAATTCAATAATACTTTTTGAGAGACAAGTATAATGACAAAATTTTACTCATCATTAAACTCCCTTAAAGTGGTAAAAATTTAAAAATAATAGGGCATATGTATATTTCTACTATAAATTTTGAAATTAAATTATCTTTAAAAATAGTAATAAGATTTTAAAAAATATATTTTTAGAAATTGGTTTTAAATTTTGAAAATAAGTGAATTTTTTTTAAAATTAATTATTATTTTAAAAATGTTTTCTCTTAAGAAAAATTTTCAAATGAAAAGATACAAGGCTCCCCCTAAAACAAATAGATATGAGAGATAAAAAAATAATATCCAATATATAAAAAAGGTAAAAAAATAGGGTTTAAATTTTTTTTTAAATAATATTTTTAAAAATTTTAAAAAAAGAAAATCAAGATAACTATTGGTGAAATGAATAATGTCACAAGAAAACTATTTATATTACAAAATTAATGATTTTGAAACTATAAAGTCTAAGATGTTTATTTAAAATATTATTTAGTTGATATTCCATCCAAAAAAATCATATAAGATATGAAAATATTGGAAGTTATATCTTAATATATTTTTTCTTCATGTTAATGTTTTTAGTGTGAGAGTGAAGAATATTATTTTTAGAGATATTTATGACACTAGTAATATCTCACTTAATAGGGATGTGTTAAAATATATTCTTGATGTCTAATAGAGTGTGTTTTATCCATGATATTTGGGCACAACAACTCCCATTGGCTATGTATTCTTCTTTGGCTATAGAATAAGAAACATAGTTTTTCATTGTACTACACCATGAGATGAGGTATTTTTCAATTAAGAGGAATGAAAAACTTATAAATTTATTATATAGTTTATATCGTCAAAACCCACTATCATAAAAATAGTTAATTGAAAAGAATTTTATTTTTATAAAAAACAATAAATTATTTTTAGTTTATTTAAATTAAATAAAAATTGATCTAACAAATTTGGAATGAGATTCCTTTGTAATCGATTGAAAATGATCACAAAGGAAAACATTGAACATTATTTCAAGATAGTTCATAGTATAATAAAAAATACTACTAATCTTAATTTTATAAATATTTTTTTCAATCGAATTAGCGGCTTCATCGAACATTAGCATACATGTTCTACTAATGGCCGTATAAATTTCCATAGTGGGATCCTTATCAAATAATTTTAATAATTCATAGGTATATTTTTTTGGTACAAAAAAACAATTTTATTTCTTTGAGAAATTTAAAAAATGAGTTAGAATTTTATTTCAACCATAATTCTCATTTCAAATTATTTTTTTATTAGAACATAAAATTGAAAATAAAGAGATTCATTGGTTGATCATAAAATCACATCCTTCAGGTAAATTTTAATGAGTACCAAATTTTATGAGATGTATTTTTTGAAATTTTTTGCATAATATATTACCATTTTAAAACCATTTTAATAAAGATAATTTGATAAATTATCATACCAAGCATTATCATCTTTTTTTTAACCATAATGTTCTTTATTTAATTTGAAAATGGAATTTTGAAAAATAAAAATTTTAAAACTTGTTGGTTGTTGAAAAAAATCATTAATAAAACAATTTATAAAATAACTTTTTAAATATACTTGAAAGAGATTTATATTAATATGAGTTAAAACATACTAAAATATTATAAGGGATACTAACTTTGTTCGAGGTGAAAAGGATTCACCATAGTCGATTCCATATTCTTGGATATAATCTTTAGAACATAAAAAATCTTTAATTATAATGATATTACCAAGAACATGTAACTTATTCCTAAAACCAAATTCAGAGCCTATCATGAGATGATCACTTGGAATTTACATGAGCTTAAATCTATCATTTAGAGGGAATTTATTTAGTTCTTATTTTATATAAATAACCCAATTTTCATTATTAACAGAATCTTTTTGGTTTTCGACTTCTATGTGAGAGAAAAGTATAAGTTTTACAACTTCATTTAAGACCAATTTTGTAATATGAGTTCATGGTTGAAAATATCCAATGAGATTTTCAATGGGATGGTCTTTTTATTTTATATTATCATTATGTAAATAATTTTAATTAGATTTCTTTTCTTTTTAAACTTCTTTAGTTTTAAAAGTTTTATTTAAAATGAAATTTTAAAGAACATTTTGAAAATTATATTTTTGAAAATATTCATAAAAAAAATAACAATGATTTATTCTTCCACAATTTTAGTCTTCTTGTTAATGAATAGGTATTCCTTGACAGATTTATAGTACCCATGACAGATACGATCATCATATTTTTAATCAAATGTTTTAATATTTTCTTTTTTTGATAAAATAAATCATTTGAAAACAAAAACATTAAAAAATATGACTTTTGTTTTTTTAATTTTCCAATTTTCATGAGGTATGTTTTTAAAATTATTCCATAAGATAACATGATTAATGATCAATCATGCAGTATTAAAAGACTCACCCTAAAAATATTTGGGTAAGTTAAATTCATTTAAAATATCTCATGTGATTTATTGGATAGTTTACTTTTGCCTCTATACTACCCTAACTTATTTAGGGGTTTAATAAGAATATAAATAATGATAATAACCTTAAAAAATAATATAAATCATCCAGTTTCTCATTGATGAATTTTCCATCATAATAATTTTTAATTTAAATAATTTTGGTACATTTTTTATTTTCAACGTTATTAAAAAAATTGATAGGGTATTTGCAAGATTCACTTTTATGAGATAATAAATATTCCCAATGTAATCTTGTAATGTCATTGACAATAACAAAATTATATAATTTTCCTCAAAAAAATCAATTTTATATGGTATGAATAAATCAAGATGAATTAATTCCAGAACTATTGAAAAAGTAATCCTTTTTAATATTTAAAAGTGGTTTTGTATTGCTTTCCATGTTTTCATGCTTCACAAAACATTTTATATTTGAATTATATTTGGGGTAGAACTTTTAGTATTCGATAATGGTTGAGTTTGAAAAATTAGAGTGTGTTACATCGACTAAGGTGTATATCCTAAATCCAGAAAACACTCTCTTTTTCACTATTGAATATTACCTCTTTCATAGAGGGATACATTAATTGATTTTATAAAGAATTATAATATGGGATTCCATAAATAAATATTTTCATTATCATTTAAAATTTTTGTAAAAATAATTTTTGAAAATAATTTTAAATCCACTTAAACATAATTGAATAATTCATTATAAAATTATGTCTTAAGACATTAATGCATAATACATTTTTAATAAGAGTTTTTTTTGAAAAAACTGGTTGTACCTTCACTAATTGTCTTACTATTAGTGTAATCACAAAATGTGACATTACCTCCTTCTATTTTATCAATTTTAAAGAGATCGACACACATGTGTTTTGAGAAAACACTATCTAGGTACAATAGTGTTTCTTGGGTTTTGTTCGGAAGACACTATTACTATAAAAGAAAATGACTAAATGTTTTGGTACCCAATTGTTATTCGGTCTACTGATGTTATCCAATAAATATTTTGGAATCTATATTTGTTTGTGATGATGATTTATTATAAAAAAACTAGATGAATGATTAATTGATTTTTGTCTCACATATCATACATTCCTTATAATCACGTTTATAAATTAAATAAACAATTCCTTTTCAATAATTATAAAATTTATCATGAAAGTATCCTTAAATAAAAGTATTTTTTATTGATTCTATGAAGTTCTTTCATGATTTGAGAAACTAATACTAACCCATTATTTTCTATTTTTTAGAGATCCCAAAATTTTATTTAAATTATTTTCAATGTTGGTGAATATTTAATGAAAAATTTTGATGTATTTAATAGATTATTTCATTTTATTAACATATGGTTTATTCTTAACTTTCATTGAGAGATCTTTCTACCTTGAATATAAATTATTTTTATTATTTAAGTTGTTATTTTTCTTAAATTAATTTCTTATATTTATTTTGAAGATCGTTATATAATGAATAAATTTTATGAAAAAACATTTTTTAGTGGGTCATGAGTATATTTTGGGTCATCGTAATTAGTTTTACTTGAAGAGGAAGAATAATAAGATAAAGGGGAAGAATTAGAAGATGAATATTTGGAGATAAAAATAGAGAGAGGGTACTAACATCGAAATCTTCATCAACATGATTCATATGGAACATATGAATTGAGTCACTTGGAGTGATTTATAAAGTTGTGGATGTATGGTCATAACTTTCACTCCACAATGAAAATTTGTAAGAATTTTTACCATTTTTATTTATTAATGTTCATTTTTATGGTTGTTCATTTGGGATTTATGTGACCTTTCTTTATTACATTCATAGAATGTCACTTTTGGTTACACATTTTGACTTACCTTCTTGGTTCAATTAGAAAATGTATTTTTCTTAAAAAAATTGTTTACGTTTATTATGAGTGGATAAAATTATTGTACATTATCGATAGCTAAATCATCATTGATAACTTTAAAAGTTGTTTTATTCATTACATCTTTGAATAAATTAGACTATTTTCATATTTAGACATCATTGTTATTTCATAATTCATTCATAATATTATTAGTTAGTTTACCACCATTTTATTCAAATCCTTTACTTCTATTATGGATGCATCTTTAGGCACCTAATTTCTTAGTATAACCTAGACTATCTTTTTTACTAAGTATTTTGTAGATAAATTATCACTTGGAAAATTTCCATTGTTGTAAATAATATTGAACCTCATTAACATTTTTTGTAAAAGATTCATTATGATTCATAGAGAATATTTCATAATCTCGATGAGAAGTATCATGTCTAGTGTCATTTATTTTATTCATTCCTTCTCAAGTTACTTATAATAATCTCCACATTTCATAAGAAATTTTTCATGTACAAACTATATTAAACTCAATAAAATTTCAAATAAATTTTCATAAATTCATTGAATTGAAATTAAGTTCATAGTTCACAACATCATTAGGAGTCCAATTTTCATTAGGCCATTCAGTTGGAACATATTCATGTTATACTAGTTTCCTAATATAGTAACTTATATTTCCATGAAAATTTGAAATATTATTTTTTCAATAGTAACAATCAGTGCCATAAAAATGGAGCATGTGAATAACAATTAGATTCCATAATAAAAATATTATACCTTGAAATCAATTTATATCAAAAAAATTGAATATAAATTTGTTTTAAAGAAATAAAATTTTGATAAAAAAAAATCAAGCCTTCAATACCAATTTTTGGATGGATTACAAATGGGAATAAGGGAGTTAATTCCCTTTATAAAAACTATAATGGAAATGGAAACTAGAAAATTAAAACTAAAATTATTAATAGGTATTGTAATAAAATATATGAAGTAAAAATTGAAAAATATTAACCATATTAAATAGTTGATGTCAAAGTATATTTAGAATTTATAAAATTATATCAATTATATGCAATTTTTTTATTAATGTTAAATAATGTAATGAGATAAATTAAATATAAAACAAATACAGTTTATAAGGATTCGGAAAATAGATCAATGTGTGCCCCTATGTCTCCACCTTAATATGTGAGAGCTAAATTTTTTTAATCCCCTGAATATGTTGGTGTTCAAGAAACATATCCCTAACAATTAGGTTTGTGTTCATCCTTTTGAGCATCATCGATAGTTATGGAACATTTCCCTCTCTTTTTTGAGTGAAAACCCATTGGATAAATGTTTTAAGAAGAAATGTGTTTTGATTGGAAAAACAGTTAAAAATATTCTCACAAATATTTTATAGGGATAATTATAGTTTTGGATGAGAAATTTTCAAGAATTCATGGGAGACTTGGATTAATTTAGAAATTAGAATTGATTTTAACAGGATTTTTAAAAATCAATAAATTCAACATCAATTAGATCATAGAATTTTATTAGTATTCAAGTTATATTTTCTAGGAACAAATAACCCCTTTTTATAGGATCCTAGTATATCGAGATGTTATTAAATTCATTGGGGTAATGAAATTAAAAAATATCACCATATATGAATATTTTACTATAATAAATTCTCTCTTAGAAAAGGATCTTCAATGCCACTAGATACATGGTAGCCTCTACCAAGTAGCCAGTGGACTACTTAGAAATTGATGTTGTCTGAATTCTCTCATCGAGTAGTCAGTGCACATCCACCAGTTAGATGGTGGAAACCTTCTAGATGAGGGAGCTTCTAACATCACTACTGATCATATAGTGGGTCTCCACTAGCTATAAAGGTGGTATTCTACTCAATATAGATTCTAGACACATGGTATTTACTATCTAGTTCCATGTACATTGTAGCTAGTTGGGTTCACCTTTGAAAGAATCCCATTACACTTCCTTTAACTACCTTAATTGGTTCTTAAAACATGATTCTATGATCTTAATATATGATACATTATTTGTCCAATACATCAACAAGACTTCAAAATATCTTCATGATGATAATGATTTATGTCACTTGATATTCAAAATAAATATTGAAACTGACTCAAATAAATTATTTGTAAATATTGGTGAGTGATTTTTATCATGAAAATACCATAACATAGAAATATAGAACATAGAATTCTCACAGTGTATGGAATTATTCATTTTTATTGATTCAGGATGTGTATAGTATTGTTATTCTGTGTGGACTGGTAAGACCTCATTCATCATGTTTCTATTGGTATAGTGATGTAATGTTGTCTTGTTTTGTGAAAATGTATAATCCACTATTCTCCCACATGGGTTTTTTAGATTTTAGATGAATTCTCCAACTTTATAATTGGTTGAATTGAGTAGGGTTATCCCGTGTAACAACTGATCATAGAGTAGAACACCTTCTTTTGTTATATTGGTTTCTATACATTGAATAATGTATATGGTCGTATATATATTAATATTATATTGGATTTTTTACTGGTGTCCTACAGAGTGCATACCCACACCCACAATAGTTCCTCTAGGACAAGTTTAGAATCTATGGTTTGTTACATAGGTAAGGGAACGGGTCCAGAGATTATTACATGGATTATTAGAGGTGTAGTAGATTCATGGAAAATATTTTGATGAATTTTAGTGATGGAATACAATGATACTCAATTCCATGATGGTTTTAACTTCAATTGTTTGTAGACTTGTTAATATAAAACTAATATATAGGAGGTTTAATTTTATTTTAAATTATTAACATGAAATTTTAGATATTTCATTTGTATACTATCTAATATAATTTGGAATTTTTTACTGATGTTATGGATTTTAGTTCACTTAAGTGTTTTCCACTATTTCTGTTTATCTAAAAATGAGGGTATTGTACCCTCATTATCACCCCTGAGATGCTTGTTGTTAGTTAGAAGCCTAGAGTGTAAGGGGATCCATTCTTGAATAAAATGTCTCTTTAGGTTTGGTTTTCTTCAAGATATTCTTATTGGGGATGATACACATCGATAACCAACAAAGGTCTCTACAATGTGGTTTCGAGCAGGTTTTTTTCTAGATATGGGAGATTTGGGTTGGATGATGTTTTGGGACTTGGGAAAACATTATTGGCCTATATAATTGATGGTTAAAGTAAAATTTTCTATAGGAATCAGGTTTTTTATTTTATTTTTGGACATTAATATTGAGTTTTTTTACCTTAATAAATATGATAATTAATGTTCTTGATTTATGGTTTTTAATATTTTCCTTGAGTTGTAATAATAGTTACTCATGCATAATATTTGGAATATAGTAAAAACATGAAATGCATGGGTCTACTTACAATTTCTAGGATTGTTCTAGTAAGTATTTTATCTTTTTAATGTATCAAATAAATCTATATAGTTTTTTCATGTATAGTTTTTAGTCAAATAATACTTTGTTAAATTATTATTATGATTTTTGGTTTTATCTGTTATGTGGATCATATGTGTGTGTAGTATGGGATACCCTACCTTGAAATGGATAGGTGGGGTTCTTAGTCCAAATGGTATGATAATTGGGTGTGAGTAGGGATGTGTATGCGATATTAAAATGGACTTATTATTATATATTTCTCAATTTTTTTATATTTAATCAATTATCATTGTATTGAGATTGTAAGTTGATTCTATGTGAAATTATAACTAAAAATAATCTATTATGGAATTAATATGGTGTACATTTGGTTCCATAGAGGCATGACATAGTTTGGGCCTCATAGGGAAGACATGAGCTTGAGCCACATGTGGAGGTCCTGAGAACACTCAGGCAATCAGCCGAGCCAATGTAGATATTTTATGATTAGCTAAGGGTGATTCGAATATGGTTCATTTAGAGTATCAACCAAGGGACAATGAGAGTTAAACAATCCATAGCCTATTTTATGAATTTTTATCAGTCATAGTATTCCCCCTTGTCCTAAAGATAGGTTTTACACCTAGAAACCTTATTCTAGATTGAGTTAGTCCAGTCGATTTTTTATAAGATTGATATTCCTCTTGGAAGGAGGGTGATGTTGCCGACATACATATTCTGGAGACTAGTGAAACAAGGGTGGGATATGTAGGTAAAGGAAAGTAGACATGGGGGGATAACATGAAAATAATATTAAGTTAGGTTATTTTGTTACTTATTTTCTAATACATTGGGTTCATATCAATCCTATGAGTTTATTATCATAGTATAGGGTGAGACATCAGTTGTGGAATATACTACTTGGTCCATAGCACTATAGAGATTTTTTTCTACTTTATTGGGATATGGGATCACCTAGGTGATGAGATTTTAGGATGTTCTATGATATGTTATTAGATTATTGGTGAATACATTTAAGTTGAACTCATTTTTTGAGGTAATGAACTAGGAATTGATTGTGAGGCAAAACTTGTGGATGGTAGTAAACCTATCAAACAAATGGTACTAGATGAGGATGGTAGTGTGGCTTTGAGAAGTTAGAGTTAGGGGCATGTTGGTAATCAGTAGGTTAGTAAGAGTAGGGGATCATCATTACCGCATATCAGTGTGCTGTCATTGAGATTCTATTAGAGTGTAAAAATTGTGTGCTTTCAGACTCATTGTGATGAATCACCTAAGGAGTGTAAAACTTTCACCTAGATGAGATAGATATTGTAATTTAAGAGCTTGATATATATTCATGTGGTTGGTTCAATATATTATGAATAGTCTGAAGAGTTCTTGACACTTAGATATATTTTCTGATTATCTGACTCTATTTCTATATGATGGGTATTAGTACATAGTGTGTATTATGTGTTAGTGGATCGACCATATGATTATTGAGGTATGGGAATCATATATGATTTATAGTAATTGTGTGTCAATGGAAGGTTTTTTTTTGTAATTTTGGATGATGATTAGGTATGGTACCATTAGTGTATCAAGTATCTTGGTTGTGATGTGATTGGGTAGTTGAATCATATGATGGGAAATGCATGTAGTTGAAATCAGTTTTCTTATTTAAAATCATATGATTTCAGAATATATATTTATTATTCGATATGTTTCCAATCTCATAACCCTAAAATTATGTGAATAATGGTTATACAAAACGAAATTATTCACATTATATGGTATATAAATGAAATTTAACTGTCAAAATTATTTTCTATTCACATAAAAAATGTTATTGATTTTGAATAAAAATGTTGAAATATTTTTTTAGGAGCATATTTTTAATATGTGTTTTATTTAAAACTTTATTCATATTAATAAAATCATGTAAAAATATTTTTTACACATAAATAAAATTAATTCATTGTCTATCAATTAGTTATAAATAAAAATAAAATCATTTAAAGGTAAAAATAGTTATTTTTCTGAAAAAACTATTTTTATGTATGAAATGAATTTTTTCATAATAAATTATATTAATAAAAATTTATAAATTATTTTATTGAAATTTATAGGAAATATTTTCAATAAAATATTTTATCTTCTATTTAATTATTATTACAAGGAATTGAATGAGAATAAATTCAGTGTTATTATATAAAATGATTTTGTTACAATGTTTTTCTTTGAATTTTGTGCACTTACATAAGATGAATTATTACCACTTATTAGAATTGAATTTTATAAAATGGTTTCTATATTTTAAATAATCATTTAAAAATAAAATTATGTAGGTAATTTTCATTTTTTGTTGTAATGAATAGTAAATGAGGTAAAAAACCATTACTAAGGTAATGTTTAAAAGGGTTAGTGAGGGATTAAACTAAATAGAAAAGGGTTAAAATACACTAAATATAATTATAAACCCTATTGGATATGTATATTTATAACCACACTTATCTTATCTTTTATATTGGTTTTACATGGTTCCGTTTTTAATTTAATATTACTTTATTATATTTAATGTTTTATGTATTTACAAGAGTTCCACCACCTCACATATAAAAGGTAACACCCTTCCTTCACTTATTCAAACACTTTGGGCCATATATTTCATCCAATACCTATCCAAATACCATCTAAACTTACTTTCCCATTTTTATATCTTCTATTCTTCCCATGATAACATCCATTGAAGTATTTAGGTGTAAGCCAATGGAGGTTTCCCAATAAGAGGTAATTGTCTTTAATGATCGATTTTGAGTTTATTTCTTTGTTATTGTAATAATAATATTCTATAAAAATATTAACATGATGAAATATATATCACTACTATTTTAATTTTTTTCTAATGTTACAACCATTTTCTACCATATTTCTATCCTATGAGAAATTATAATTCCATTCATGTGTAAGTGTAGACTACTACCTCCACTAATTGATGTGATTAGTTTTTCTTATCCACCATACATGGTTGGTAGTGTGGATTTATTTAATTAATACATATGATATTAATTAAATTATTATAATTTTGAAATATATATCATTAATTACATTTCCATATTTCCATTTATTGGAAAATGAAAACTTTATTCATACATACGTATGGACTACCGTCACCATGAAGTGATGCAATTCATTTTCATCATCAATGAAAATTAATGATTAGAAAAGTATATATAAGGTAAAAATATGAAAATTCTAACATTATTATGATTTTTTAAATTATGGAACCATAAATAAGGTGTAGTGACTAGAACCGTCAAACTAAAACATGGGAAACATAATAGTTAACACGTTGAATGTTGATTTAAATTAAAAAGTTATGATAAATGGGAAATTTTAATTTATAATGGAATTTTATATTATATTATAAATATAAATATTATTTTTGTACATATTTATAATAAATCTAAATTTATTATATTGGATCTTAGGAATGTGAATGAAAAAATTCAAGACATGAGGTAAGGGCTTCTAGTCTGACTGTTATTTATATAAGGCATATGTAATATTAACCAATTGTTTATTTTTTGTGGTTCATATACCTAACATTAATTATTTATATTTAATTTCATGAAAGTTATAGGTATTTATAAATCCATGTATCTTAATCTCTATCATGATATTTTGATTCAGATATTACCAAAACTTTATGGATTCTTCAACTTAATATCATTTTATTAAGACATGTTTCATTTTATGCACCTATTTGTGTTTATATAGTGTATAAACTTCTCGTTGATATGTTATATATTTAATATATTAATAATAAGGGTATTTTAAATTTCATTTGAGTTTATTTATTTCAAGGTTCTTGTGATTCAAATGTTACTAAAGCTGTAAGGGTTTATGTTTCAATCTCATTTTTAATTGAGATTTTTTTAAGCTTGAATATCCTTCTGGGAATTATTGGATATTTATATCTTAAACCCAATATATTTTATTCTCCTCTGGTTATTTCTAGTTTTTTCATATTTTATATTCATTCTATTCAATTTTTAATTTAAAATGATCAAGAAAATATTTTTAAGGAAAGTCAACCATATTTTTTCTTCGGTTGATGAACATTTTATTCGATGTCCATGTTTTTAAAAAAATCAGTAATATTTTTTTATATGATAAAATTATTATATAACTTATTTTTCAACCATATTTGATGTTATTATAACGGTAATAAAAAAAATTAACTTAATTTTTTTGAAATGGTTGTTTATGACATTTTAGAAAAAGTGTAAAAGAAATATTTGTTTTAATGTTTACTTCATGAATTAATTTTTTCACCATCAAGGGATTTATTTTCATTGAATCCCACTTTATAGAATTACATGGTTATTTTAAAATAAAGAAAAATTCGTTAATATTATTGTTATTTTTATTTAAATTTTTTTCAATATAAAAGGTTAATTTTGTTATGTTGTCAAAGAAATGTTTGAATGTTATTTTAAAGGTATTACTCATCTATGTCAACATATATTAAGGATTTTTATTCTTAATTAGGGATAAATATTTATGGTACGATTCAATTAATTTCTATATAAGTCTGAGGCTTATGTGATGATGACATTTTTATTAAACACTTTTCTTTTTCACATGTTCTATTATGATACAATTATAAATTTTTTATGATTTTGTGCCACACTTGTGTGTGTTTTTAATTATTTGAATGGTGGACCCAAAATTACATCTCCATAAAAAATTATTTGATTACTTATATCTCAATAGATAATATGAATAAAATGGGTATAGAACCTTTTCTAGTGATGAAAAGTGGTTTTGGAGAAAACTGAATAAATTATGGGACTTTGTCTACTATGTGATGATGGTCCTGGAAGTGAGCCTTGACTAATGAAATGATTTTTTATACTTATTATTGTTAAAAAATTCCTTTTAAATGTTCTTAATATTATTATATCACTCATGGATTATGATTGATTAATGAAGACTAATTTCTCATATGACTCATGTCCTTTGAGATGATAATGATTTATGGTATGACTCGTGATTTATGCCCTATGTGGATTTTATATGAATGTATGATGTAATGATCATAATCTCATACCAATATTAATATCTTATTCTTGAATATAATAATCAACTCATTTATCCCATGTTTACCCAAACTTATTATTTGATCTCAACCTTTCTTATTTTTCATTATTCCGTAGGTTATAAAGAGGTTTCAAATAGGATATCTCTATAAAGGATATTATAAGAGAAGAAATTTATAGGAGTTATTAAAGATATTTAATGAAATATAATTATTATGTTTTTATTATCCAAATTCAAAAAACCTTATGGTTATGAGGCATGTATTATTGTGAAATTTATTGAATATTCATCTAAAAAGATGCAATATTTATGTATATTAATCATAGTTCATCTCAATTAGTATTAGGGAAAGGTTTATTTATTTTTTTTAAATTATATTATGAATAATATGAGGGAAGAAACAACCTATTATGAACATGGTGTGATATATGTTAATCCTAAAACCATCATATATAGATAATAAGGTGTCATAATTTAGGTCATATCAATATTTATTTTCAGGATTATTTGGATGAATGTCCTACATTAATTGGATAAATTAATCATGCTATGAGGCATCATACTTATCGAAAAAAGTTTACTTGACTGAGTCATCAAATAGAGTTTGAACAAATTGTGTTCATTTGGGTGGTGACTCTTTACATGTGTTTTTCTATAGAGACCAGCTATTTTAAGTTTCAGCGGATGGTAAAATAGTGTATATTAGGAATATCAGTTCAATGGGAGGTTGATCATGAATTTAAGAGGTTAATGTAACCTATTAGCTAGATGAATACTTTTATTTATAGAGGTGGTGGATCTAATCATATTTTTAAGATTGATAGTAAATTGTTTTACTAAATAGTGATAGTTTTTAATTTAATTGTTTGATAATTTTTATATAGATACGATGTGAGTGAATGAGTGTTTTATTTTCTTCTATATCCAGCAATGAAAATGTTTATAGTTTTCTCCCATGGATATAGGACCTTCATCCAAATAATTTAATTTTTATTTGTTCATTTGTTTTGTTTTCTATGTGAATTGAAATCATGGAGTTTTTTTGAGGTTAATATTTTAGATATCATCCTAATTAATGTAATAAAAACATGGATAATGTAGCTATTATAAAAACATATATCTGGTAACATTGAGGATATTTTTATAATGTAGGTTAGGGTAACCAAACGGATGATTGTCTGGTGTACATTATGCCTGTGTTTTTTCTTTAAAAAACACATGGGATTGGAACATAATTTTTAGGTTGTTGTGGCATAAACCTTCATATAAAACTCATATATACCCATATTTTTTTGTTTTTCTCCAATGGGTTTTATGAGTGGATTAGGAAACACCCAACGGTTCCCTTATTTGAGATGTTTCACAAACCTTATTTTTAGAGGTAGGAAGTCATTTAGAAATGGATCTAACAATGTTTAGCGACTCACATTGATCGAGAGGATGGGAGTTTAGGCTCATCACAAATTGTTTTAGAAAATTATTACAAACTTCGGGACTCTATTATTGATTTAAGACATATTCATGAATCCTTTATTAAATCCCAAATATAAAATGGGCACCCAGAAGTTAACAATCAATTGTTAGAATTTAATTTCTTTAGAATTTTCTATAAGTACTCAAGGATCTTCATGGATGGATATATATATATATATTTGATGTTCTCCATTAGTGAAACCATTTGTAAATTTATTTAATATTATTTTCTCATTTATTATCATGATTTTGATCTTAAGCCACACATCAGGGTTCTTTGTAATTAATCATCATCCTGGAAGACGAGAGTTTTATTAGTGTCAGGATCAATGCAATAAGATGGTATTCTTATGTATCCTTTTGAATGTAATAAGAAACCAAATATTATTGTGGTTCTTAATGGGACACATCATACCTTTTATAGTCACATTATGAGGACCAAACAATGTATTTAAAAATCTTATGGTAAATATGTCTAGGTGAAAGGTTCACAGTCAAGGCTAGTGTGGGACTTACACCGAAGAAACCCAAGGGATATGGATGGGATGTGTTCTCCTAGGTTGGATACGACCCTACTGGGGATATGAGCTATATAAGATTAAGGGAAGTTTTGGGTGTTGGGTTTGAACCTCAAGGAGGCTTCCTATGTATCCTGTTTAGATAGAAATAAATATCCATGTAGTTCTGATGATTGGGTTTTACACCTATAGAGGCATACATTTTTTACTTCATTAGGAACCTGTTCCTTTAAAGGTGGTGATAACATGGTTAGGAATTATAATAAATAGAAATACCTAGGGAACAAGAGATAAAGATACGAAAAAAGATCCCCATCTTGATATAAGTATTTGATCATGTGGATGTTATAATCATCACTAAACACAAAGTCTATGTGATTCATGCTTGGTGTGTGAAACAAGAGGATGTATAACCTATTTCATACCATAGAATCTCCATCATCCATTGGTGGACGTGTTTGGGGATACTTATTATAATAAATACTAGGGGATTACTCCATGAGGGACGACCTGAGAAAAAATCACATCTCTTCCCCTTTTAAAAGGTGGATGAGAGGGAGAGGGAAGGGATAAGAATGAGAAAAGGGGATAACCATATGAATAGATTCCCATTTCAGGAATATAATGTCATTGTCTGACCCAAGAATCCATCTTTCACCACCCTTAAGGTTAGGATCCTCAATAGCATGACAATGGAAAATTGTGAACATTATGAGGATCTCACCAAAGAGGGAGGATAAATTAAAGGATTTTAATACCCTGAGAATTCATTATGGGATAGGAGAAAATCTAGTGAATCTAGTCCCGATGTCAAATGATTTAGGTGGTTGTAGATGGGGAGTTAATGAAATCATTCCCAGTTTCTAGTAGGAGAGACGTGAAGACAATTTGACAGTTCATTAAGGGGCCAATATGGGGAAAATCTATGAAAAAAGAGGGTAATGGGTCCTTAATAAACAAATTACCCCAAGGAAACCCCAACCCACATAGTTGTATTTTTTATTCATGGTGGGGGATTGTGAAGGGATCTGAGAAGGGTTCTACTTCAAGGTAGGATTTTTCAAGAACCAGGGTACCCTTCACGGGTGACTAAATAGGTCCTCTCAGGAAGGATCCATTTGTATGTCTACTTCCCAATATGTTGTAAGTAATTTACCTATAGGTGTATTCTCTAGTATTCTTGGTTATCTATCTGTACTTCTTTCTTTGAATACTAGGTATTTATAAGCACGGTAAATAACCATTTTCTCGTACTATCTAGTTTTCTAGATAACATATTTGTTTCCATGAAGTTATGATATAAAACCATCATCTACATTAAATTTTGTTTTTTATGGGGTTGTAAGGACTCCTCATGCCACAAATGAAAAAGTTCATCTACATGGACGTTAATTCACCACTTTCTCCCACAAATTAAAAAGTAATTTTTTGGGGGGATTAAATCACCACCTCACCTGGAAATTTTTTAAGGGAGTCCCATGAAGAGTGGAAATCTTATAGATAATGAGTGTAACACAAGATGAGTGGGGCTATTTTCAGTTCTTGATTAATTTATTGATTTTAAATGTTTTTTACATATTTTTTTGGGCCCAATGAATGCCCCCCTTAAGAAAGGGATCAGATTGGAAGATTTAGGATCAATTATGAAGAATAATTCTACTCTGTTTAATTTTTATGGGGTTCATGTGGAACCTGAGAGGATTCTAGACCTATAAAATTTGACAGGTTATTCATTTATCACCTAGTGACCTATCAATGTTTTGTGAGTCACCCTGAATTTATTTGGTGGTGTACATCCCCACATAGATACTTCCCTTTGATAATTTATTTTTCCACATACTGAAGCATTTTTACCCATGAATTGGTATTATTTCAAACTAGTAAATTCTCTTCATGAAAGAATGATCTCAGTAAAGAGATTTAAAACTCCACATAATGAATTTTGGTTGTTACAAGGTTCACATAACATGATATGTTAGTTATATAACATGCTATGAAAGACTTTACAATTTGATAAATCATATGTTCTTTTTATTAATTTTCCTCCCATAGGGATAAAATAAATACCGCTCAAATTGAATCTACCACTGATGAAAAGAGAAAATCCATTATTAAAAGAATCAATAGAGGTGTAATGCATTATTTTAGCCTACTTCATCAGATCTTATTAGAGTATACAGGTGATGGCCTTAGAAGATATCTAATATCAAATAGGTTTCCCCTTTATGGGGTTGGAACCTAATGAGTTTTATGTCTCATTTCACTGGTAGTTTGAGGTCGTGTGTGATAGACCAATGTGACTAGTGATTTTGGTAGAATAAATTTTACCATGAGTTATGTGATTAATGAATCTGGCATGGTTTGGAGGCTAATAATTCTCCAACACTTCCCAAATAAGATGAGGAAAATGTTAATTCATTATATTTGGATTCATAGATCTTATATAATGGTATGAGATAAGTTGGATGAGAATTACCATAGATAATGATTGAAAATAAGTTTCCAGTTTAAGGTTTTGAAGTATTACAGAGATAGAAGAGGTTTCTTATGAGGATGAAGGTCCCTCTAATTGAAATTTTTTTAGGGGAGGAAAATGAAAATCCAGACCAAGTCATATCAATTAATAGTCAAACATAGGAGTCCTATGGTATAGGAAATTATATTACCAATGACCAAGGAAATTTTATGAAGATCTGAATTTCTCAAGTCCATATAGAGTGGTATATGAGAGGAATGTGTATGAGAAATAATGGAGCGTATAGGCCGAAACAGTCCATGAATGTGAAATTTCCCCAATTAAAAAAATTGTATGTAAAGAAGGTTGTACTCTATTTAGACCATGAGTTTATAAAGGATGTATTTTGGAATAAATTTATAAACATCCTACATAGATGGGGGTTGTTCCTATAAATAGAGGAACACACATGCTTTGGATACTTTAGTTTATGGGTATATAATGGAGGATCTAGGAATCTCTATATATCTCATTGAGATGGGAATCAAACTATATGTTTTTATTGGTAACCAAGTTCACATATTATTCTTAATCAAATAATGAGAGGGGAATTTTTATTGATATATGGTTGTGCATAGGATGAGGGATCCAAGTGTCACTAAATGTCTTGATGAAAATGGAATCACATTTTATGTAGTTATTTGAGGTGGTGAGATGGATAAACAACACCATAAAGAAGGATCCTCCTAGATGAGGGTTGAATCATCATGTAGATTAATTTTATGCAACTAGGAAATGGATTGTGTACTTTAATGTCTTATGGAAAGGGCATAGAGGGATTCGATTTGATGTTCATTTATATTTTACTGAAAGATTAGTGATTTCCCACTTTAATATTATATGGTCAATAATGTTCCATCATCCTTTATAAATTAAGAGGTAATGTTGAAAGCTTCAATTTTGGTGATTCTACATCTAGAAAGTGATATTAGATAAGTATACAAGGAAAAATCATTTTCCATGTACAAAAAGAAGTTTCCAATGTAATATTTTCAGGGATTATGAAGATAGAAGTGGTTTCTACTATGGAGAAAGGTTCAGCTAGTCTGCAAGCCTTTTCATGGTGAGTTATGAAAATCTATAATAGACGTATCAATTAATAGTCAAACAATGGTTTCCTCCGGTATCATACATTCTATTACCATTGGTTAGGGATAAATTATTTAGATATGTATTTCCCTTTATGTATAGTTTTATTTATGTATGGAAGGTGCCTAAGTATGAAACAGACATTTTATGATGAAATCAACCCAAAATGGGAAAAATGTTTTATGTGGAGGTTTAACCCACACATAGGTATGGGAAACGTTTTTTGTAAATTGTGGTTGATACTGGACATAGGATAGGGGTATCTCTACATATCTCATTAACAGAAGAATAAATCCACACATAGTTCTAATAATGATTCCCACACTGATAAATCAGGTGTAGAGAGGTGGAATTCTATCACATTATGGCTAGGCTAGGATATATGGTCCAATAATCACTACATATCCCAATATGATGATAATCAAGACATACATAGTTTATGAAAAGAAAATTACATGAATAGGTTTGACCCATATGAAAAGTGGGAGAATGTTTTTTGAATATGGATTTATGAATGGGGTTAGAAACTACATTTTACTTCCCCATGAAGACCTGTCTTAAACACAGTATAACGAGAACATTTTTATATTTAGGATGGACAAGGATGTTGGATCCGAGCATGGCTATATATCTCACAAGGGTGAGAATCAAGACATATGTCATTCTATAAATAGAGGTGTAGTGGGAGACCAAAACCTAGGATAGTAGTCTTCTAGTGTGAGTTCCATGTAAACACCAAGTTTTACATCATGTAATAGATGTTGACCATGTATTTTAATGTCATACGGTAAAGACTCTTGATGTTCCTTTAAAGGTCCTTCATTTAGGACCATAAAAACTTTTATGTGAACTAATACATCTTGATCCTACAGGGTGAACTTACAAAAACTCATATGCCCACATGATCCCTGATCATTGTGAGAAACAATGACTGATAAATTTTCCTTTCACTATATAGAGTAAATTAAAAATAAATGGAAGGGGATTTTTTTCATATGTTGGTTAGAAATGGATGTCGGATCCACGTATTTTTATGTATCTCATGGGGGTGAAATCATGTCATATGTAGTTCTAGGAGTTACATAACATCAAATTATATGGATTTTAACCATACAGTTTGACATCATGTGGTAAGTAAAAATATTATCTTGTAGTTTTAGGTAATGCTACTAGGAATATAAATCATTGAGACAATTAGTGACATAGGGATTATGGGGCCAAGGATGTTTTGATACACTTTTTATATGAAGAAGGAAATTATTAACCATGATCTTGGGGGTTCTTAGATTAGTATAAGTTATATTATACAAGTAAGCAAGGAGTAACCGTGGAACAATTAGAAAATAGGTTTCCGACCTGATGTTTTTTTATTATAGATATATAAGTGGATTCTTTTGAGGATGAAGGTTCTTATGGTTAATAGGACTTATGGGGGAGACTTATTCAATGAAATACTAGGGAATATCAATGAATAGTCAAACTATGATATCCTTCAGTATCATACATTTTATTAATGATTGATGAGGATAGCTTACCTAGATCCATATTTCCCCTGGACAAGGTGTATGATGTGTGAAAGTTATATGTCTAAGAAAAAAGGAATTATTTGGATCAATAATGGTCAAGGAGTGATAAATTCCCTTCATATATTTTTTTGTATGTAGAAGAGGGATAATATCCACTACATTGTTCTTAGGACCATGAATTATCGTCTGGCTCTTAGTACGTACCCTTTTGAGATAAAAATAAATATATATATATATATAGTTCTTGGAATGGAAGAGTGGTGAGAGACTATAACCAATGATAGTGATCTAATCAATCATGAACTAAAATGTCATATAATTTTTTATCATACAGTAAGGATTCTCTCTTGTGTAAAATCTTGTGACTAGGATGTCAGGAAATGTAGTGTTGATTCTTACAACCTGGACTATAGTGTATTTTAGTTTTAGGTTGTATGACTAGGGCTATATGTCATGAATTTTATGTTCATGTGTTGAAGACCAATTCCATGATTACCCAATGTATTTCTTGATAAACCTTTAATTGGTAGGGGATGTAACAATATCTACATCTATTTATATCAAGTAATAATATCTATTAGAGAGGATATTGTGTATGGTATAACATCCCTCCATCATTGGTTAAAGTATTGGATGTTTCTTCCTAGGTATCTTATAGGTTCTGAGGACCAATACCAGTTCTCTTTTTAGGAATGATCAGAGGAGAAATTTCTTGTTAAAATTTCATAATATCAAATTTTTGTGAATTTATAACTGATAACATATCGAAATGTGAAGTAAGTGTAACTAGACTAAAATGGAAATGGATGAATCTATCATGTATACCAATGAATATGGGGTCACCTATATAGTGGTCTGGGTAGTGTTTTGGTAAGCCCACAGGGTATGAGAGAGATTTTCATACCAATAATTTTAATTTTTATCCACATTTTTCTAGATTATGTTTAATAAGGTCTTATTGAAGGCCTCTACATGTCCATTATCCACTACATGATTGCAAGAAAAATGGATGGATTTTATATTATACTCATGGTATAGACACTCCAACTCAACATAATAGAAAATGGTTCCATTGAAAATCAATATCACATTAGGGACACTAGATCTAGTAATGATATTGTATTTCAAAAATTTAAAATTTCATTTTCTTCCGACATTTTTTAGGGGTATTTCTTCATCTCATTTAGAGAATAAGTTGATAAGAGTAATGATGCATTTTAATTTCATGGTTGTAGCTAGAGGATATGACTATAAAGGATCCATTAACCATACAGAAAATGGAACTAATTTTTTGGATATGTGTAGAAACTCCAAGAGTTAAAAAACAAAGTTTCCATGAACAAAGAAGATATGACACTTTTTTGGTGAACTTTGTGAAATCCTATGCCATTGAAGTACATAAGTATCCAAACCTCTGAATTTTATGAAAAAGAATCAACCCTGATTGGTGGGAACCACAGGTTCCTGTATATATCTATTTCATATAGTAATAGACTCCTCTACATCAATGCACCTTAGAATTAATCCATCAAACCCACTCTTATAGAGAACTTTCTGCTGGTTTGGGCTGTTATGGAGTGTACATTTAATTAATCATCAATGAGTTATCTATTTTACATATTTTCATATCAGGATTAATCTATTTTTATGGTTGTTTACAATAGCCATCATCCAGTCGGTCATAGGACCATCTAGTTTAGATATAAAATTTACCTCATTGATTTCCTCCACATCAACACCAACAAAATGTGACATTGTTCAACGATAAAAAACGTTGATGACTATTTCATCATAATATGGATCCACCAAAGATGTATATGAATTTTACACTGCTTATTTTTGGGAAATCAGTTTTCATTGGACATCAGTCAATATCAACTCTAAGGGGAATTCTTCCATTATTCCTCAGAAAAATTAAATCCTAGGGATTATCTCTTCTATTATAATGGAATAATCACTTTCAATATTCTTGATTACCAACTCTGAATCACCTTTTACCTTCAAGTGGTCAATTATAATTTTATTTTCTAGTTATATCCCTAGTATGAGGTCCTAATATTTTGCTTCAATTTTTGTATATCCATATGATAATAAGAAAGAGTAAGGTAATACTTCATTTTCAAGGGATGTGAGCACAACTCCCAAAGTGAGTTTATTGAGAATTTGGTGTTATACTCTCTTCACTATTATGATTTTATATTATTTTTCAAAATACATCTCCCATATCTGGTGGACCTCTTGGATAGAGAAAATATCTTCATCAATAAATTTAGTATTCAATGAATTTTTTTCTATATAGGGATGTCTTATAAAGAGGCATGCTAATGGAAAAACCTTTAACACATTCTAAGGCACAAAATAAATATAAAAAATGATTCAAGATAACCACCCACCATGAAAATCATGAAATAAATATAGTCATTTGGGGATTTATTTAAGCGGGTTTCCATAATAGATATTATAGACACTCTGGTGTTGCTTGTAATGCCTCAGTTTCTGAACTGTGAAGACTAATGCCATACATCTCTTCTAAATATTTGATTATTGATTCTTGGTATTTATCATTGTTCGAATGAGATAATAGAGGGACTTTTAATTATCCGCATCATTATTTTGTTAAATAAAATCACCCAGTGATCATTCTATGTTCGTCACAATCAAAATGACCAAATTCCCTTCAATAGGACCCATCAGCATGGGTGGACTCAAAAAGATATATCTTGAGAATGTTGAATTCTTCCTGAAATTCTTTAGTTCACTGATATGTGATCACATTTTTCATCATCCTAATTAAGGTAAAACACTTTACTGAGAGGTTTATTTATAAAAAATGAATGTTGGATAAGTTTCTATGTAATACCCACAACTCTTTGAGGTTTCTAAGAGGTGATATATCAAGGTTATCCTTTCTCTTATCTGGATCAACTTTGATATCCTAATTTCATACCATGAAGCTATGAAAAAATCATAAGTTAGCTCTAAAATAACATTTCAAGGAGTTTATCTTCAGGATATTTTGTCACAATTTATTCAGGATCATCTCAAGATCATCCATGTTGTCAGATCATTATAGATATTTATGAAATAAATCATTGACATAGTACTGAATAGACTTCCCCAAAAATGTTTTACAAATGTGATGCATGGTGTGTTTATATATAGTTCCAATATTATTCTAACAAAAGGGAATTAACATATATAAGTACATCCCTTTATTTGATCTGAATATGGTGGATTCGTTTTTTTTTGGGAATATGGGTTTGGTTATACCATAAATAACCATACATGAAGAAAAGGGCCTAATATCTGGTTGTGGAATCATTCTGAAAGTCTATGATTGGAATAAAGAAATTATCTTTTAGAAAATTCTAGTTGAGAACTATTATGTTGATGAAGACTCTAATTTCATCATTATTATTCTTTATTCAGACTATATTATCTATCCATTTTAGATACTGGAATTCTCAAATAAAATTAGCTCCGATAATATTATCAACTTCAACCTCAATTTTGGTTTCATGATTCAGGTTCATCCTTTTGTCTACCTATATATAACCCTAGTGGTTTTTATGGAATCTTGGATGGTGAGTTCCCACCTCCAGATCGAGGATTGAAATTTCCATGTATTTCTATGAAAACATGTTTGATTTTTAGTCGGAAAGGAGGTATATAACTCTTGTTGTTTTTATAACATGAACACTATAATCAAATTGGGTTATGGGTCCTCCTCTAGACCTAGGTTTGTTTGTATGAGTTTGTTAATAGTGTTAGAGACACCTTCCTTTAATGATGGTGTGGAACCCCTAAGTTTCTCCTCCTCTTCCTCTTCTCCTTCCACTTCCTCCCAACTCTTAGGGGGGGTAAGAGGTGAAGGGAATTTTCTAAGTTACGAAAAGAGCCAACATTTTGACATCCCTAAGATGAAGAATCTGACTTAGACCCGACTGATGATGTGAGTTTTCATTGAATCTTTGGAGGGGATATGGTGGGTGGAGATGATGTATCCCCACCATCTCCTAGTGACTTGATAGATTTTTTCTAACTCAACCAATTAGGTAGGTATATTTTAAAACTCAATGGTTGGGATTAAGGTGTAGCATCCCATGTTTTTTGACTGTATGTAATTACAATGGAATTTTAATTTTATCATTTGGTGGATGGTCTATTTTTTAATCCAAGCCTCAATGTGTAAATATTATTTTTAAAACACTTAAACCTATTGTTTTTAGATTTGGTTGAGAGCTTGAGTGGTGTCTCGGTAGGTCCCTTGACTTACAGAAGTATCAATCCCCATAAACTCAATTTTGGGTGGACTGCCAAGGGCACACGGGTTTTCTAAAACCATACAGCCCACCAATGTAAATCATGAACCTTGTGTGGTTGAACAAAAGTGACCCACACATGTTGTATATGGTTTTCCCAAACCATACTCTCATCTTTCATTCTTAGTGCCATGTGGGAAGTGTGTGTTCACTATTTGATACATTTTTGGGGCATATTTGGTGGAACCATGTGAGGAAACTATGTGGGTATGGTTCTTAAGCAGTGGAAGCTACACGGTTGGCATACGATTTGGCCAAACCATACAACCAAACCGTGTCACCAAACTATGTAGCCTTATCTTGAATGGTGAATTTACATTTTTTTACTTTAATGATATTGACACATAATTTAATCTTGATTTTATTATTCTCTAGATGTGTGAGGTTCTTTCCTTAACTCATGGGTTCATCCTCCTTCCTCTTCTAGTCATAGTGATATCTCCCTTATCTGAAGTTGGATTCAAGAAGTGTCGGTCACGTTGGATCTGCATCGATAAAATCTTGCCTCTAATTAAGTTCTTTATATGTTTATTTTCCTATCAATTGTGCTATTTTTTTGTGATATCATTTTCCCTATTTTCTAGGAATTCTCTATTTCTTCAATTTCTCTCAAACATGAAAAAAAAATAGACTTTGATATTGGATGTGGGGCTCATCCATGGTGTAAGGTAGGTGGTTTATCTTCTTTCTCATTGTTCCATTTCATTATATATGGTGCTCCATTGTGTTGCATGATAAAACCTTCTAGAGAAGCCTCTAACTAGTTAAATAAATTAAATTGAACTCATTACCATGCCTATTATGACCCTAGTGTGAATTGAACTAACCCTTGGTTGATCACCTTGTCTTTAGCCACCTTGACGGAGGTGTATTCTCATTTTGGGCCTAATCCCCAATTATATAAATTGGATGAACACCCTTAAGAGTTATTTTCACTTGTAATAAATTATTTATGTAATTATTGAATCAAGATATTGGTTTTCCATGAGTTAGGCCCTTGATCTTGATGCCACGTGTTTTATATTTCTTTACTTATTTCTTATTAATTCTACCTTGGGATTTTTGTTTATGACTTCTTCCTCTACTCCTGATTATATGATTATGCATTATATTTTATTCTTTTTTCTTTATTTAAGTTATTAAATTTATTTTTTGATCCATGTTTCCACTACCTTATAGCCTTGTTCTTTTTATTTGTCTCAATTCCTATTGACTTTTCTCCATATTCCGTAGTTATTTGGTTTGGATTAAAGTCTTGGATAGCTTTCCTTTCCCATTATCCATTATATTCCTTGGTTATAATATATGTTTGAGAATTCAATGCCTCATATAATTGTGGTATGGGATAGAACTCAAGTCCTGACTTAAGGACACCATGGATGGACTCATCGTGCTTGGCTTGGATCTAATTGATGCATCCAAAGATATCATTTGGATTTCCTTGGATGGTCTCTCGAGAAGATTATTTATAGTCTTGAGTGACATCGGTTCCTTATGGGATAAACCATGTATAGTCTAATTGGAAATATGGATACACCATGCCTAGTGTGATAACTGGACCCCCTAAGTGATATACTTGGTATGAACTCAGATTTTACCATATCAAGAGTGATAAAAGGGATGTCGTTACAGGTCACCTTGGATGGACACTGTGGTATTGGTTTTTTAAAGATCTATTTTAGTAACCTATGGGAATCCTTTATGGATGTACCTGTATGTAATAAACATGAAATTATTGGATCTGAGAGATGGTTTTCATGGATTACTTGAGGTTCCTTATTATTATTGTTATGCTTGCAATATGAGAATGCTCAAATGATGTCTTAGTCATGTGACTGCCATGAAAAAGTATAAGCCAGGGGTCAATTCACTTATATTGATTCATATATGATACAATATATAATACATATCACTTGTATAGGTTCTATTGGTCCATACATCTATCTTAATCTGAAGTAGGTATAATTAGTTGGGTATCCATTTAGGAACCTGAACTGAAGTGTTATTTATTTATTTTTTTCACCTATGCTAGTGAATTTTCTATTTTATAGTGAACAAAATGGATTGATCTATAAATTTTTGGTGGTGGAAAAAAATGATTATATGTCACATCCTATTAGGGACACCATTTCATTGGGGTACCCGAGCAGTTCTACAAGTTTGTAGGTCCTTGGTTTTATTACTTTTGATGTGATATATAATAGAGAGAAAGGGATCACTAGACGGAGCTAACAATCAATATGATCCTCGAGATAGCCTTTAGGATCCTTCTATCTTTATTGTGTTTCACTTATTATTATACCTCCTCATATATTTTAGTATCATATGAACATGCATATATTATTATACATATTGGCATTGGAAATTTAATTTTATTTAGTCATTATATTTCTCTTCCATTTCTTTTCTGTTTATTAATACTTATTCCACTATCTTCCTATAATTTATACCTGGATATAAAAATGTGAGAGTCTAAACATGAGGTTATTCTCTCCCCAATATACATCCATTAAACCCTTGCTATTAATCAGCAACCTCTGGCATATGGGGAGGCATGATTGAGGAAATGTGGCAATTGGTCCGGCTACTGGTGAGTGTGGTCGGTCAGTCCAAGACTTTACAAAGTTGAATCAGATCCCTTTTTCCTTTTTTATTACTTTTTTGTACTAGTATATAGGATTCTAGGAATATTTTATCATTTTCTAAATAGTCATGCCTATGAGTGATCAATCCACATATGAGGAAAAGTCCAAGTGGCCAAGACTGGGATTGTTGTTCATGTTGTCCTTTATTATGGTTGATTTTGGTTTCACATTGTGTTATTGGAGTACATTCCACTAATTATTGATTTATTGGATTATCATATCTATCATTGTCCTAGTATAGAAAATAGGAAGCATTACATGCATCACTATAGGCATGTAGTGACTCACATTCCATTAATATTTCATTCCATGTAGATAACATTTCTAGGTTGTTTAGAATTTGTTGATCTACCTTGTGTGTTATATGTCTTCCTATTATATTCCTTTCTAGGTCGTTTTGGTAACATGTTTAAATTTCCACCTTATTAGGTATTTGATTATAATTTTATTGTGATTCCCTAGTTATGTAGTAACCTTACTTGGTTAATTGTTATGATTCTATTCTTTCGTACCGTGTTAAACTATATGGAATTGATACATTTTGAATTCTGAGTTATAAATTTTAATGTGTGTAATTGGTTATTGATGGATACACCTATCTAAAAAAATATTACATTTTTAAGCCATGAACCATTGGTTCCATGGGTTGAAACATTAGGTTGTGTTTAATTGAGAGCCAATTTCCAATTTGTGAAGTGTATGGACGCTTTATGAATTGGAAAAGGTGACCCATATAATTGAACCATTTTAGGTTCACCTTATATACTTAATTTTTATTTCAGAAATTCTAAGGCCTTTTAATTTATTTTTATATGCTAAATAAAAGGGTTTCTATTAGATGGGAATCCTATCTAATTTGTATAGTGTATGGGTGCTTTACAAATTAAGAAGTGGTACCCCATATAACCAAACCATATGTTATGAGCCTTCTATACAGATACTGAAGAGTAAATATAAAATCGTTTTATTATTTAATGTTTTGGTTTCCTTATTAAGTAATATACCCCTATTACATGGTCATGGTAACCCATATGACCACATACCTAATACACAACTAACCTATCTAGGCCTATTGTGGCATGTTGGTTAAGAAATGAACCCCTAAGGGTGTTTTAAATATTTAAATTTTAAATTTTTCAGGATTATTTAAATTGAAACTAAAATGGATTAACTGGACCCTTGTAAGTCACTTATTCTTCGATATTCCTTAGTTCTTAACCCCAGGGTGACACAATTATGCTTTGTAGTGGTGGTCATTTAAAGTTTCTATAGAAATTTATTTTATTTTACATATAAGTATATGGTGAAATATTACTTATCTAGTACCTACTTAATTAATTGAAGACCTTTTAATCCACTTTGAGTTATTTTTATATTAGGTCATGGTTAATTAATAATGTCATTTACTACCAAGATAGAATTATCCACCATAGAATGAAATTTAATTTTTCCTAAATAATACAAATTTAATGTTATTAAATGAATGAATGATGTTAAATTGGGGTTTATGAAATTAATAGAAAAATTATGAAGGGATGTCAGTGGAATAACATTTAAAAAAGAATGTTTTATATAAATTACTTGTGTGACTTGTGGTGTTGTTAAAATTATTATTATTGTTTTACCTTTATTAAAAAGATTTTTTCATAAATCATTATCCCTGAAATGTTTAAATAATTAAATGAGTTTAGGTTTAATGCCATAAAATATATCCTTATGGTGTGTTCTTGGTCAGTCCCTTGTGTAATGTTAGTTCAGTATCCCTTGAGCTCACATTAGAATGGAAGCATGAGTGTTATCCATTATCCTCTTCTCTTTTAGTGGAATAAATGTCAAAGGACCTTATCCATAGTGTCCTTTTGTAAGAATGACTTCATTTTTTTGGTAGACACTTTATGATTTCATAAGCTGTTATCTAATTGTAGGTAGCTCCCTCATATCATTAAATCCCTTTCTACTTTATAATGAGTATTTTATCTTGTGTGGTATTGTTCATGTATCACTTGTCCCTCATGGGATCTTAGATTTTAAAAGTGACACCCCTACCTTAACGAGTGTTCATTTTATAATTTAATACTTGTTAAAGGTGTGTGAATCATGTAATTATCATTTTCAGTGGGTAGACATGCATATGAAATTGTTAGCCGCTTAGTAGGTCATTTTACTATCCCCTTCTTCTTTTTTAGTGTTGGATGACTCAAAATACCATATGCTTGTTCTACATTAGTATAGAGTAATGAGAATCTGGGTTAGTTATTATCCAAAGTTCATAAAATACTTCAATTCATTCGTATGATAAGACTTTTGGTAGTATGATGGATGTACCATTTCACTTAGGGTAGTAGGTGTTGTTTTACGCAGTACCTATCGAGTTGTTAAAATAATGTAGCAAGATATTTATTTTGGTGAGGATCATTGTACTCTTGAGTTGTTAAACTTTGATCACAAGTTATCTTTTTAGTAGAGTTCCTTGGGAATTGGATGAATAAAACATACCCAAATATTGGGGATTTTGTTTAAGAGAATAAGGTGTTTGACACACTGGTTAGTCGTCTTGGATTTTACGCCTAATGCAATGGAACGCATAGACATAGCTCATGAGATGAGTCACGTGTATTTCTAAATAAGAATCTAACATTTCACCATTAATTAGAGGGTGTTTTATCTCTTTATTTTACCATTTTCTAAGCATTATGGACACCTTTGGGATCTGTGGTTAGTGGTTGATAGAGCGCACATTGTGGGTTGAGATCCCTTCTCTAGATGTTATAACAAATAGAACACTACAAAGGTGGGGAGCATGATTTCACAATTTTTGTGGAATATATTCTAAGTAGATGGATTTAAATCCATGGAAAGACCATTTTCAAATGTTTAGTCTTTCTTAAAATGATCACAGATGGTATATTTCATGTTGAGTCAATGCTTGCAAGACAAGATGACGATATTATTCTTAGCTGTATGAACAAACATTATAGACACTTTTGGTTGGGGATGGACTTTGGTGGATGTGCTTGAACATTCACGAGATTCCTCTCTAGAAAAATCATCATGTTTGGGTAATAAAAATGTGACAGTGGTTGTAGATTAGTTTTTATAAGGAAGTCAAGTTGTGGTGGTTTGACTATCCCTCACTTTGCATAGTGTGATACTGTTGGTTCGAGTTGTGGTGGTCACATTGTTTGATGTAGAGTAAGTTTCTCATATTTATTTTTGGGTAAATATTTTAGTCCTTTTAGTTCACTCTTTGATAAGTGATGATCGTGTCCCCTATCTTAAAATCATTCAGGATACACCAAGGGAACATCGGTTTTATGCCGAAAAATATTTAAAACTCACTGGGCTTGTTGAGTGGTCTCTATCAAATTGAATTCAGTAAGTGTAGTTTTTGTTAGAGTCATGGTCAATCCTATGTGATACCTAGGTTCCCGAGTAGGAATTCCATGGTCTGACTCATGGACACCAACTATGTACCTTTTGAACTAATCAAAAAGTGGGTGATGCTTTGGGAATAGTAAGTTCTCTTGGGAGGTGGGCCTTTAACCTTATATTGATGTCTTTGTTTTAAATCCCATTAGGTTTTAACTTTTATGAGTTCCTTGGACTCCAATTATTGATTATGAGGTTAACTAGGACTTCAGTTGGGCTCATATGGGTTGTTAAAAGTGAATCAATGTAAGTTTGATGGTTTGGGTATGAACCCATGTTCATGTTGGGGTACAATTGTTTAAAGTGGGAGATTTGGATAGAGACATCCCCATAATAAAGTTACGGGCCTCAGTGAGCATTCTTGGAGAAATTTTTGAGGTGCCTCTATCTAAAGGCATCAGGTATAACTTTTGAAATTTACCAAATGTCTATGTTGAGTGCTTTGTGAGTAATTAACTAGAGATTGTTTGATTGGTTATCTCTCTCTCTATTCTGTCTTATTTGGTTAGTGAGGAATTGATTAAAATAACATTGTCATTTAAAGAAATTACGGTGAATTTAAGCTAAGGTTATTCATGAAATGTTAGCTCAACCAGTCCACCAAGGTCAATTGTAGGTTGAACGATTATTTATGCTGATAATATTTCCAAGATAATTGTTGGAACACTAAGGGAAGGCCTAGAATGGTAGTTTTTTCTATATAATATGGTGAATCGGTTTTGGCTATACAATTTATAAAACCAAGTGTTGAAGAAGATGATTAACTGATCATGTCTTGAGAAAGATGGGGTTGGGTAGGTTTCATCTCTATGTTTTAGTTTTTAAAAACAAGTGTTTTCAGTATATTCTATGGCTTATGTATCGTATGTTAAGGTGATTCCCAGAGGTGTGTTTTGTGTTTGGAAATTCAATGGGGTTGTTTGATTAAGACTTCACGACCCAAGTAGGTCAAGTGATGTTCTATCCATTTTCTCAACACCTCTTGGGGATTATATGTTTTAAGGTGGGGAGATTATTGTATCCCTTATTTTTGGACCTGATGAAATTCCAATGGAATTTGATTTTTATTATTTGGTGTATGGTCTATTTTTTAAACAAAGACTTACGCTGTAAATTCTTGTTTTGGAACACTTAAACAAGTTATTTTTAGATCTTGTTGAGAACTCTAGAGGTGTCTTAGTTTTTCCCTTGAGTTTTAGGAGTGTTAGGCCCCTAAAACTCATGTTTGGGTGGATTGGAAAGGGCGCAAGATTTTTATGAAATTGTGTATCCCACCAGTGTAAACCATATGCCTTGTGTATGTGAGAAGAAGTGAACTGCACATGTTTCACACAGTTTTCTTAAACCACGAATCTATCTATCATTCTTAGTTTCATATAAAAAGTGTGTATGTGCAAGGTTTGGAACATGGTTAGTGCATGATTGGTCAAGTTATACAGGGAAACCATGTGGGGTATGGTTTTTAAGTAGTGGGAGCCTCATGGTTAGAAAATGGTTTTTCCAAACTATGCATCGAAACTGTGTGGCCCTATCTTGAAGGTTGAATTTACATTTTTCCCTTAATGATCATGAATCATAATTTCCTCCTCTTTTTCTTCTTCTCTATCCATGTGAGGCTCTTTCTTTCTCCCATGGGTCCACCCCCTTTATCCTTTTTTCATGGTGATATATCCATCATATGAAGTCAGATTCAATCACTAATGGCCACATTGGATACACATAGGTAACTTATAGACTAATATTAATTCCTTTATAAGTTTATATTATGATCTATTTATATATGTTAGTGTTATATCATTTGCTCAACTTTTTAGGGAATTCATCCAGGTCTTTGATTTCTCTTTAACCAGACCATTTCAGGCCTTGATGTTGGACATGTGAGTTGTCTGTTGTATAAGTTTTGTGGTTTATCTTCTTTCAAAATGGTTTATTGCATTACATATGGTGCATTATTATGCCACACACCAAAACATTTCTCCGATGCATCTAAAATTTAAAATAATTTAAATTGAACTCAGTACTATGTCTCATACGACCCTAGTGTGCGGCAAACCAATCCTTGGTGGATCACCTTGTATTTAGCCACCTTGACAGATGTGTATTCCCCTATTTTGGCCTAATTACAAAATATTTAAGTTTATTAGACACCCTTAAGGGAGAGTTTCAATTTTAATAAAATCATTAATTGAATAATTGAATAACGATAAATGGTCAAGCATGATTTTGTCCCTCGAGTTTGATGTCTCGGGATTTATGTTTCTTTACTTATTGATTATCCCTTTTGCCTCAGAATTTCTTCTTATTATTTTGCCTCTTATCATTATTATGTTCTTATTCATTATATATTTTGACTTTTTATTTATTCAAGTTGTTAAATGCATTTGTTTTATGTCATGTGTGCACTACCTTGTAGCCTTGTGCTTATGATTAGGCTCAATGTCTATTGTATTTGACCATATTCTATTGTTATTTGGTTGAATTAATTGAATAGATATATTTATTATCATATGGAACATTATTTTACTTGGTTATGATATATATTTGAGAATGATATTCCTCATCTTATTACGGTGTAGGAGGGAACATAGGTCCCAACATAAGGACATGATGGATGGACTTGTCATGCTTGTCTTGGATATACTTGATGCACTAGGATAGATCATTTAGATTACCTTAGAGGGGCTCCTGTATAGATTATTTATACTCATGAGTGACATTGGTTTCCTAGGGGAGAAACTGTCGACCAACTCATTGGAAATATGGATATTTCATGCCTTGGGTGATATATGGTTCTCTATGAGACATACTTGGTACACACTTAGAGTTTACCATACCATGAGTGATACATGGTAATTCATTATAGGTTTCCTTGGACAGAATCTATGGTATTGGTTATATCGAGGGATACTTTAGTAAACCATGTGTTTCCTTTATGGTTCACCTTAGATAGGCTCGGGATGAAATTACTAGATTTGATGGATTCTTTTTTGGTTTACCTATGGTTCTTGGTTATTATTGTTATGATTAAAGTATGAGAATGATTAAATGATTTCCTAGGTGTGTGACCTCCAAGCCAAAGAACAAGATTGGGTTCATCCAACTTCTGTTGCTTTATATATGATGCCATGTATAAACCATATCACTTGTGAAGGTTCTCTTGGTTTAGACATCCATCTTAGGCTGAAGCAGGTAGAATCAGATGGGTATCCATTTAGGAACCCAGAATGAAGTGTTATCTATCTATTTATTTATTTATCACCTTATATTCATCTATACTAGCGCATTGTCCATTTTATAGTGCATGAACTGGATTGTTCATGAGATATTTGGTGGTGTACTACTATAATTATATCTCACACCTTGTTCAAGATGCCATTGAACTGGGGTACTTGAGTAGTTACACATGGTCGTAGGTTGTTGGATTTATTTCTTGTGTTATAATGTGTACTTGGGATCCAGGGAGCACAAGACTAAGCTACCTCTCTGAATTCTTGTGGAGTTATCCTTAAGGCTCTTTCTCTCTTAATTATGAAGTGATTCTTGGTATACCTCTTTCTTGTGTCTAGAAACATCATCTAGACATGCATGTATTATTATACATATTGGCATTAGAAATTTACTTTTATTCAGTCATTGTATTTCACTTTCACTTATTTGACATTTATTATTACTGATTCCACTATTTTGATCTGAATTACACCTAGATATACTATTGTACAAATTTGACCATGAGGTTATAGTCTCCCCACCATACCACCATTAAAACCTCACTACTATTCAGAATCCTATAAAATATGGGGAGGAGATCTTGAGGTGATATGCTGACCAGTCCAACTACCGGTTTAGTGGTCAGTTTGGGTGAGATGTTACAAAAGGAATTTTCACCTAATCTTTTACCACTATTTGAAGAGTCATTGAACTCTTAAATGTTGTCAGGATTGGTCTTCCTGAATGATATCAATATGGTTTTTTAATAAACTACCAAATTTAGACCCATACCATAAATCTAATTTATGGTCATCACATATTCTTCCTTTAACAATTCGAAATTATTTATCATGGTCATTTATAGACCACTCCAGATAGTGTCCTGGGAATCCCCATATGTGATGGAATTTTTCCCTTTCCACTGGTAGAATCCTGCATTAGTATATTGTAACATTAAGGATTCAAATGGGACTTTATCACTATGCAATGTACCAATTTTCCCAATAATACAATACTTGATCCACTAGTGGTATAATGAGGGGACTTCTAGATGTTAATGAAATTGAAGCCTTCCTAGAAAAAAGTTAAAGATAATACCTTACTGAATAAACTAATATTCAATTTTATATATAATATCCTAAAACTAATCCCTAATATTGAATCTATCGAGGGTCCTTTTCCCACTTTATTCATAACCTTGTAGCATTATAATATAAGTGGATAGGTGGGACTCACTATAACTCAGTCGATGAATTTTCTAAAATGGAATGACATTGATTCTTGACACCTTATCAATTAATGATCATCAAATATCAACATAATTATTCCTACTAGAAATATACAAGGGTCTGATGTGTCCCTATAAAATGATGTCTTTGTCCATCCCTATTAAAGAGATGATCATGGAGAGAATTATACTGGATTGATCTCTTCATGACATACTTCAATAGTGGAAACCATCACATAAAACTCCTATGGTTAAGAAAAGTATATTTGAGTGAATTATGTAGGTGTTTTGATAACGTGAGAGCATCCAAGATCGAAACCCTTGCCGACACCAAGGATAATTTCTTTAACATGTCATACTTTTGGGCTAAAATTATATGCTTATTAGTATGAATATTATCTTTAATAGGTAATTTAGTAGCTTAATTATTTTATGTAGGTATATCTACCTTTAGAAAAGAAGTTCAATGTGCTCTTGTCCATTGTGGGTTAGGTCAAATAGGTATGCCTACTCACCGAGGTGATTCGGATAATTGCACCCATTCTAGTAGATCATCCAAGAAAATCAGGTTAGGTTTACTCCAAGAATATGTGGGGGAACTTCATTATCCTTATGGTCCTACTGGAGGGATACCCCTTGAATTTATGCAACATAGAAAATATGAGCAAGAGCATGAATGGAGTATTGAGTTCTTCCACAAGAGCATCTTCCCCTGTATCCTCAGATCCTACATCCTCTTCCTCTAGTATCCTAATTGGGTATAAGGTACTCATGTTCATATCCATATTCATCCTTGAATAAGTTATCTATTAATTTAAATACATTAATGTAACCGAAGATCAATTCGTTATCTGATGATGATTCCTTCTTGTGGGACAACACTTGTGGTAATATTTAGTGGGAAGGTGCGTGTTTCCTCTAAGATAGACGCATAAAATATGGAAAAGTCAAAGATGGATTTTTAATTCTTAAAATCTCTTCTTCTTGTGATTTACCATTGCTTCTCTAATGGTTCTTCTTCTTCAAGGACATCATAAAGGATCATGACATGTGTGAGGTTGGTCTTGACATAAAAGAAGAAACTAGGTACATAGTAGATTGATTCAACTATTCCATGAGTATCAAATGGGTTTTATTGATTATATTCATATTTATAATAACGTTAAACTTTTTCTTAACCTATTTTGAACTTCTTTCCAGACACCTTCTTCCTATGGGGTGGTAGTAGAAACACATTTCACTTTTGTTGGTTGTTTTCCCAACATCACTTTCCTCGATTACACTATCTTTTATGGGGTGTATTTTAAAATGAAACATTCCAAGATTGTGTTCCCAATTTATAGTGAAATGGTAGATTTCTTATGATATCATCATGACCAAATTAATTGAGACTCTTGGGAATTGGAAAGTTGAGTAGGATATTTTCCAAAGTCGCTATAAAGTAGTGAGGAAATTTATCATCCTGAAATAAAAAATATTTTTTTTCATATTCCAAAAAAATCCACCTCCTTCCCCTTAACTCACCCTGATGAGAAGGTAATTGTTTATTCCCCACTCAAAACGGGTCACCACATGATATGGTGCTAGATTTTGATTAGAATCAGCATTGGGGATGACTTAAGTGTGACAGTGTCATCCCCTACTTTCCCTACTATTTTCCATTGTGAAAATTGAATTAATCGATACTTGGACATGATTAACTATATGGAATCTTTATAGTTATGATCAAATGAGGAAAGATCCATAAACTCACTTATATATTTGATAGGGATGAGTGACATTTGCAACTCATCACAAGGATTATCTATAGAGAGGGATAAAACCATGTTAGGAAATCTATTGGTTAAAGGAGTAAGTAAACCCATTCCACCTAGGAATGAAATACAAGACCCTATAATTATCTCACACTTTAAATTTTGTATGGTGAAGGGTTTTTGTATTTTATATAATTGAGCTGAATTGAATGAGGAACTATCAACAAGGGTTTTCTCATCATGATTGACTGAGCTAAAAAACTGGTATACCATAAAAGGATAACCTTGTAATATTTTTATGAATATCCATAGTTTAACTACTTTTTTGTAGGGGTTCACTTCATGGGATTATAAGAGGACATGAAATATGTCAGGTATTACTTTGGGTCCCCCGATCTATTAAATATTGGGAATGCAGTGCACATAAAATCCAGTGGGGGAAGAGTTGCATCCACCCATTCATGGTAAATATTCCTTTAAATATGTAATGGAGAATATTGTTCCTCAATTGTTTCCAATTGGGATTCCAATGACTATATTATACTGATAAGCCCCTGGGGGATGCTGGGATCAATAGGTGCATGAATACAAGAAACAACTGGTAGGGACTGATGTGTTGGCTCTACCAAAACTTATGATGAAACCTAGTATGGGTTAACCATTCAGGTTTTCCTAGTTTAATTGTGGATGTTTTCCTAAGGGAGGTAATTCTTGATAACCTACTATAATTGAGTCCAAATAAACTAGTTGTTTTATCACAGGTTTGAGCGAGTTCCATGTATCCACTATCATTGATATCATGATCCCTTTTTCTTGATGGGTATCATCTAAGGCAATGAGATAAGTATCCACTTAATGGAAATTCGAAGGGGGAACATTGCCTCTTAGCAGTTCAACATTTAACATCCTCAACTCTAGCATTTCCATACCATACCATACAAATAACTCCTCTATCGTAAGTGATTCGACTCTTTCTGGAAGATGATGGGATGTAATCATGCCTTTAACCTTTTCCTTATAAGAAGATTTCCATGAGGGTGGTGGTGTAAAATTCATAGAAACCCCCATATTTTTTGTGATATTTTGATTTCTAGAATGCACACCTTATTCATTTATTACATTGTGTGCCGTGTTCTAGAAGAAAACATCCTCTTCTCGGTCCTCTGAATTGGTGTTATCGTCTAAGGTGTATACTGGAGTAGTGCCAATGAAATTCACTAATGTATATTGAATTTTAGGTGTTGTATTGGTAGTTCAATGATATGAGTGATTATAGGCCCAAGGTTATATACTGAAGGCCCTAATATCTCTCAGAGCAGTTGTACCCCTAATAAATTTATTTTTTAGTGATTATTACCGATTCTCTTCCCTTCTATTTTGTATTCCACTAGAGATTATTAGAAAAGGTTGAATCTTAGGGAACCAACACATAACATCATTTTATATGCTCACGATGAGGAAAAATGGTTGTAATATAGGATTAATTGGAAGGATTCATTTTTTTTGTGTTCCTTCTTACTGGGAAAATACTATTTTCTATTAGAGAAGAGGTTGAGGTAAAATTCACATATCCCTGAAAGATGGGGTTGCTCTCGTGCCACTATCTTCAAGCCTTGGAAAAATATATTGTCCTTAAAGGGGAAAATTGTGGTAAATATGCATATTTCCATGTGGTTTAGGTGTTTCCTCTATCACATACGTTTATACTACCATGTTGGTTCTATTGATTTTGAAAATATTTGTTTATGGATAATCCGGGTGTAATATATGGTCTACGCATGACCCACTTTCTTCTGAAGGAATCCACAGTATCTAATTATTAGCTTCCCATAAGTGGGATTCTTCCTTAATGTTATTATATTACTGATGTAAAAGTCTTTTTATATATTTCTCTCATCAAACGTAGAAAATATTAGACCTATTATGGACTGACCATTGCTAATTGAACCAACTTTGATGAGTAAATACTATATCTGAGAACTGACTCAAAGTGAAAATTGTACATGATTTTAATTCCAATGTATTTCTTTGATCCTATAGTGAGGTGAAAATATTTTACATGGAAAACAATCCCTTTAGAATTTTCAATCAATTGGAAACCTGGAAGGCTAAGGATATGTCTCATGCTGGTAGAATTTTTATTGGTTAATTCTATCATTACTTCAATGTTTTTATATGCTTTATGTATTTAAAAATGGCCTGGAACCCTCACTAAAGAGTCATAAATCTTGATTATGAACTTTATATGGACTTGTTCCATTCATGAGAGAAAATTGGATTTGGTTTCTTGGAAAGATTGTATCATGGTAATGAATATAGGGGGAATGGGAATTAAAGATCTTAAAATATTTAATGACACCTTACTAAAAACGTTTACATGGAAGATCCTTTCAAAATATTATTTATATTTGGAATTTATTATCACTATATTTGTTATAAAATTATAAAATGGGAATGTCATGTATGTTTCTTCTTTTGTTTGTCCGTTTGTTAAGAAATCCTATCATAAGATTATGGCCTGCTCAAAATGGTTTGTCTGTAAAAATTCATAGCTAAATTATTGGAGTACACCTTGGATTTAAAATCCTATCATTGATGATGTTGTCAGCCTAGACTCTTTGAGGTTTGATACAATATATGAGTTTCAGGTCTCTTCTGATATGAACAATCTGATTTCCCCATAGCTTGTTATGGAATTATCCAGGTATGTGTATGCTGACTATGATATTTTGATATAGACACCTAATTTGGATAGTAGTTTTAGTACCAAGGATTGGGATTTCTATAGGTATCATTGTGGTGATTCTATCAACATTACCATTTGGATTTCAACTTTTAGAAAACCAATTATCTCTCATGTTGATAATCTCTTAATATGGAAAATATGGAGGCATAGACTACCTATACAGAGCGGCTTATAGTGTAAAGTATTTCACCTTAATTCTAATTTTCCTCTCTGTTTTTGACCCAAAAATACTCGTTTACACATGTTTGGTTGATTCTTTGTGATTCTAAAGATTTGGGGATACTTTCAAGACATTTTCTATTGTTTCCTAGAATTTCAGAACCTGGACACACTGCTTTCCTCTATCTGTAGTTTTACTTTTAGGGACTAGATTTTCTTACTACTATTAGTTGTAGCATCCATCCTTATTTGTTTGTCCTAGAGATATAATAATGAATTTATTTTCAATAATCATATTTCTTCTTTTCATATTGGTATTATTTCTATACAACTAGGGATTATGCTTTCTTCCAAGATACAAATAGGGGTGATGAATAATGATTTTTCTGATCTAAAAATTCTAAGGTATCTTGGTGTTTATGACAAGGTTAAGAAACCATTGTTTTCTAGATCCATTAGATGGATATCCCCAATATCGGTATGGTTTAATGTCAATGTTGATGGGGTGGAATCAGGTGCACCATGTGTCTTTGGATGTGGCGGTATCTTTCATACCCATCAGGGCCTCTTTAAAGGTTTTTTATATCATTCCATTGGGAATTGTTGTGCAATTGAAGTTGATCTATGGGAATTATCAAGGTGATCAAATATGCTACTCATTTTGGATGGAAAAAGTTGTGGATTGAATCAAATTCAATGTAGCTGTGATAATTCTCATAGGCTAGTCTAGGATTGTACCATACAGAATGTTGACTTCCTGGACTGATTAACTCTATATTTCTAACTCTTTATCAATTTATGTCGCACATGTTTACAGGGAGGAAATTTTTTTTGTAGATGTTCTTTACAAAAATTATGTTATGTACGTTAGTTTGAGATGGTCTTTTTTCTACCAGGTTATTGTTCTTGTTAGGTTGAGGTAGAATCTTGTGGGGATTGGTATACCCATCTTTGTAAATCCTCTTTGTAATATTTCTTTGAATTTTATTTTTCTAATAATTTTTTTTGGATCAGATTCTCCTGACTCCTGGACCTGTTGGCATGATATGAACATCAGACATGGTATTGATGATCAACTGACATAGTTCGTGAAATGCGATAAGACATGTGATTTGAATATCCTTAAATTTTTTATAGATTTTGGGAATTGTAAAGCATAATGGTCCTCCAAATCAATTTGGTGGAAAATTTATTCTATTACCTAAACATTGTATTTATACCCTTCATAAGGAATGAAATTCATTTTTAGGTGGGGAATATTTTTTCAAAGGAGAAATCTGATTTTTTCCATGTATTTTTTTGGTATTACCTTTGGAATGTCAAGTTGATAAATGGTTAAGATAAAAAACATGAGGGGTATATTTTCATTATCCAGTTTTCTTCTCATAAGTTACATATTCTCCTCTTCTTCTACTATAGATTACATTACACGGTCTGCCTAAAGTATGTGTTTTATACCTACTTTTTTGTTGAAGTGATGTCGGTATGGATCTCATTTTTTGTATGGGAAAGTAAGTGATCCAAGGGTGGTTTAAGGAAAAATTGTATCATTGGGTTGTCTTCTAGTTGATAAAGGATTTCCTCTTTAAATAAAGAGGCATCAAGAAAGAATGAATTCATTCTCCCTAGAGCCTCATGATTGGAGGTCTCTTTCATAGTTGACTTTGTAAGGGAATGATATTCATGAAAAAAATTAATTTTCACTAGAAGGAGGAACAATGCAATGAATACCATCATGGAGAGAACCACCATCACTACTTGACATGCGACTGAAATTGGAATTCCTATAGCATATACCAGGGATTGGACCTTCTGGGTGGATGATAGTAAGGGGAGAGCCTCCAAGCTATTAGATATTTTGACCATGAAGAAAGTTGTTATGGATATCTTTAGGAGATGGGTTCTTGTGATTGAACATATTGTGGTCATGAAGTATTCCTTCAGGGTAAAATGTATGGGGAGGACTTTTGGAAATGTTGTTGGTAAAATTTTAGGGGGAAAATTTTTAATTTCAACTACTATCTTCGTAATTCAGTTATAGATGTGTATGAACCTATGACACTATAGATAAACATCTATGGTCTTCAATAACAACAATATTGTGCAGAGTGAGTTAATAGATCATCTCTTCATTTTCCAATTGCATTTTTTGAGGATTCATTTTGGATGCTCTCTTATGAGAGATTGGGGTCACTTACTATAGATAACAGCTTATATATATGGAGTCCTATTTGAGTATCTCTCATGTTGGTAATGGGATTTTTGATAGATTTCATGAAATTCTAATGGGATATATGTTTACCCTAGAGTAGTCACTGGGTTATACCAGTGAACTATGGTTGGAACATGATATGGGCCTAATAAATTTGTTCATTTATCATATGTTTTTTCCAAGTACCCTCCACGTCTAGAGCATGAATATGATTCTACTCTAGAGTGACCCTCGCATTACATTGATTATTCACACAAATTATGGGGATGGAATTATGTTTCCTCCATTAAAGCATTGTTGATTCCGTCATTATATATTGGAATATTTGAAGTATGTGCGTATAAATTTGATTCTACAATTTCATCACTTTCAAGATATTATGAGTGACTTTAGTAGATGGAATAGGTTTAGATTCCCATTTTGTGCATGGAGGAGTGTATTCATGCTTGATTCCTCCATTTTCTGTTAGTATATAGTGAAATTATTCATGTGGGGGGGTAAAGATATGGGTTTTCCATCATTTTTATACTAGTATTTTGTGGATTCTTTCTCTGAGTGATGATAGATTATACGGGAAGGATTGATATTTATGAGCCTGGATCTACTCATGGGTTTATGCTATAATTTTTGGAAGGGTCCCTTTGATTGATTCCATCATATACTAGAATAATTGACGGTTATATGATAAAATTTGCATCTAATATAAAATTGACTCCATTTTTTGTTAGAAGGATTCATTGGTGGGAATAGGGATGTGTGACTATCTTTGATTGATTTAAATTTCCATGATCGATGGGCTTCCCTAGGTGCTAGGGTCTGAATGACCTAAGAAAAATCATGTGGGCTGGTTTCCACATCATGATGAGGACTATGTGTTGCACAGAATTGATGGTGGTGTCTGCTAGAAGGAGCCACTGGGATGGAACCTGATGTTGTTGGAATGAGGTCATTAGTGTCCTCTTGATCAACCTCCCTAAGATATCGGAGGATTTTTTAGTATAATTCTGGGGAAAGGCTTTTGAAATGGTTCAAAATACAAACCTGTGTCATCTGATTATAGGCCAACAACCATCACTTAGTTCATGATCAGTGGGGCATCATTTGCTGGAGGGATTGTAAAGTAGTATCCATAGTTGTAACAGTATAATTTAGGTTGTACTCTTGAATCGTTGCGTTTGAAACCCAGTGTTGAAGACGCTTGATTGGCAATGGTGTCCTTGAGCTTAGTGAGGGCCCATCTTGGGTAGTTTTTGATGTGTATGTTTGTGTCAACTGAAAAGTTTATATTGGGTTGAGGGGAATTATTTTTTAAAGTGTCTGAGTATATATGAAATAAAAAAACAAGAGAAACCCATCAATTCATCATCTTAATAAATGAGCACATGCATAATATATTGTTTCAAATCTATGGTTAGCCCTATTTTATTTTGTATGAGCACAAAAGTCTCATAAAATGTAGGTGACATAGTCATTTTGGCTAAGGATTTACATCTAGTTAACCATTTTTTGTTTCATCCCTAAAATCCACATGGGGTTGGAATGGATTTTGGTGGTGGTGGTGGGATGAAAATTCACATAAAACATATATTTCTACATCTTTTCTAATTGGTTTCTAATGGGTTTTTTTTAAACTAAAAATCCCCAACAGTTCTCTTATTTAATATGTTTCATGAACCTTCATTCCAATGGAAGATGGTCATTGGTAAATGGTTCCAATAATGCTTAGGCACTCACATTAATTGAGATCATGGTATTTCAGTCTCATCTCACATTCTTTATGGGAATTATTTCCTACTGTAGTACTCTCTTATTGATTTAGGACATAGTCTTGAATCATTTATTAAATACAAAGTATAAATAGGTAAACTTTAGGTTTACAGTCATTTGTTAGCATGATTTTTCTTTAGAATTTTCTATATGTATCTGATGTTCATAATCGATGGTGATAACTATATATATATGTTGTTCTCTATCAACGACACCATTTTTAAATGGATCAGAGATTCTTATGATGTTTCTTATCATGATACTGGTTTTAAACCACACAACGGGAAGCTCTATAATTAATCATTATATTGGAAGACAGGATTTGTTTTTATTGTCAGGATGACACCCATAAGATGAGATTCAAAAATATTCTTGTGAAAGGAATTATATCCCACATAGTTTGGTTCCACTTAATGGTACACATAAAACCTTTTAAGGTATTGTGATGAGGACCAAAACCTACAGTTTAACTTCATGTGGCAATGATATCTATGTGAATGGTACCTAGCCAAGGATACTTTGGGACTTACACTGAAGAGAACAAAGGTACTTGGAAGGGATGTGTTCTCTAAGGTTGTGTATAATCCTACTAAGAATATGGAATGGATATTATTAGGGTGATATTGGGGTGTTGGGTTTTAACCTCAGGTAGCCTTCCCACATTTCCAGTTTGAATAGGAATCAAATAATCCATTGTTTAGAAGGTTGGATTTTACACCTATAGAAGAGTCCCTTTTCTACATCAGTGTGAATATAGACCTTTAAATTAGTGATAACATGTTTGGGTAGAATACTAAACAAGAGACCCTAGGGAAGGTGAGAGGAAGATCTGAAAAAGGATTCCCCTCCCAATACACATATTTCATCATGTAGACATCATGATATTCAGTATCCTATAAGGCCACATGACTTATGGGTAGTGTGTAAAACAAGATGGTTTTAAGTTTCTTGATAACAACACAATATCCTCCATCCATTGATGGATGAGGGTTGGGATACATACTAAATGAAATACTAGGGACTTACACCAGGTGGTGTTCCCTAACAAAACACCTAATATCTCCCTCTTTAGATAGGTGGAAGAGAGGGAGAGGGTAGGGAAACAAATGATAAGAGGGTAATTACATATGATTATATTACCATTTCAAGAAGACTTTGTCACCTCACAATCTAACAATTCATATTCCTCCACCCATAAGGTTGGGATTCTGATTACTATAGGAATGAAAAAAATTCATTATTATGGGGATCCCTTCTACCATGGAGTTTTAATTAGAAAATTTTATAACCATGAGAATGAAGGAATAGATGGGGGACATGCTTGTGTTCCCTTTCCCTAGGGTGAATGAATAATATGGGTATATAGAGGGTATTAATGAATTCATTACTAGGTTATGGGATGAGATATGTAAATAAATTTGGATAGTTTGTGTTGGGGTCAATATGGGTTCGAACGCTATGTAGAAATAGGGATGCAAGGTGGTAAGGGAATGAGACCCCAAGGACACCCCATATAGTATACCGATCTCCTCAATGTGGTGTGGGGAAATGTGAAGGTTCCTATAAAAGGGTCTATTTCAAGGTGATATTTTGCATGAACTAGGAAACCCTTCATGATTGGCCAAATAGGTCCTCACACAAAGGATCTCCTTACAGATCTCCTTCATGGTATTCATTAGGTAAATTACTTCCAAGAGTCGTATCTAGTCTTATTTTTTTATCATTATGTACTAATTTCCTCAATGACTAGGTATTTATATGACTGATAAATAATTGTTTTCCCAAAATAACTAATTTTCTACATAGCTTACTTGGTACCATGCAGTTAAGTGATAAAATCTAAATTTTCATAATTTATTTTGGTTTTTAGGGTGGTAAAAGGATTCCTCACATCATAAAAAAAGGTTATTGGTGGAGGTATGTTAAATCAAATCTTACTCACCCAAATAATAAAGTCATGTGTGTGGGTTGTTAAGTCTCCTACTCACCCCAATAATGATTTTTTTTCATTTGTGGGAGTGCCATGAAGAGTTGAGACCCTACATAGCTTAAGCACTATGCGAGAGGAGTGGTAAAATTTTTAGTTCTAAATTACTTTATTGATTTTAAAACCTTTCAATTCCTTTTCCATTTATAATTTTATCTTTTCAAAATTCTTTATAGGTTTTGTGGATTTTTTTTCAGATGAACATTTTTCTAGGTTTATGGTGATCCAAGACATTATCATATGTTTTTTCATTATTTATAACAGACATTCCCAATATTAAATTCCAAGGATATAGAGGGGTATTTTCTTTGCAATATTATACATACAAATATATTATCATAAACATAAAAAAAATTATTTAAAACTCCATTTGGTGATCCTAATTCACAAATATCATCAAAAACTACATTGGACATCCTAGAGAAAAATACGTAATGAAAATGATGAGCTATAAATCTTTTAAGGGAGAAAATATGGGGAATATAACATCAGATAAGAGTCAAACGGAATTACATGATGTCATAAAGAGTATGTTAACAACCATAGAATAATATAATAAGTAAATGATATCATAAGATCCTAGAATCATAATCATTTGAGAAAAACATAAAACATGATATCATTGACAAAATTCATGCTTCCCTCCCATGACCATCATAATAAATAAGAAAAAGTCTCAAGGTGGATTTAGATTCACTCTCTAATCCCTTAAATAACATCCCATGAGATATAAATATTTACCCAATGCATTATAGGGATATATAATTTCAGGAAAACCCATCACAAAATTAAAATCTTACATATTTTTTCCATATAAATAAAATAAACTATATTTAAATCTTAAGCAATATCAAACTCATGAGAAGGAAGTGGGTTTCGTAATTCTGATTAAAGGAATATTAGAGGGATAAATCATAAGTATTAACCAAAGAAGAATGAAATAAATCATATGAAAATTTATAATTTAAAAATTTAAATAGGTATTTAATATATTATTAAAATGTATAAATTTTTTGAGAAGGATTTAGGAGGAGAACGAGAAAAAATGAACCACATGGTTGATTCATTATAAAAAAATTGTTTATTTTCTTAATGAAGGAGAGGGAATATTATTTTACATGTAACAAAAATTGAATGAATTTTGTAATTCATAAAATAATAATGGTTTTAAATGTTATTCATGGTTTAAAATTACTTCTATAGGGGTGATTTTTGACATTAGTTAAGAAATATGAAATTTACATTAATTCAGGTTTACTTAAAAGTGGTAATTTAAAATGGAACTAAAACACATATAACTCAAACAATGAAAATTATATTTTACTAGAAATAAGTGTTAGAGACTTATATTCCAAAATAGAATAGGTATATGAGAAAAATATCTCTTAAAAGGGAAAGAATAAAATATATTTTTTAACAGAAAAGTCACAAAGGATGTATGGATGATCCCTTATAGATTTAGTAATTTTTGAATCATATAGACTTGGAAGATTAATAATAATATGGTTCTAAAAATTCAATGAATTATATCTTGTATTATTCCAATATAAATACTTGTGAATTATAAACACCATATAAATAATAAATTGGGATATAACATTAAAACATTTCCTAATTAATGAAATTTGTGACAAAAACTGCTACGACTTAAGAAACATTATAATAAAACCCCATAAAGGAGATAAATATTGGAATTGAAGTTAAAATATAAAAAATAATGATAATTAGTGATTTTTTATATCTAATTGGCAGTATACAAAACATTTAAACGAAATTTTGTTCATAAAAGAACATGTGTCTTAATGAATGTAGTTATGAGATGAAACCCTTACCTATTGTTCCAAAGTTCCCTCCAATTTCACTTAAATTCCTAAATATTTAAATTAAGTTAATTATATATATAAATAAGAACCATATTCATATATATTTTAATATCCTAAGGTCCTTTATATATCATATTTCATTTATTCTTAAAATATTGTTCTTGTCGATGTCATTTATAAGAGGTTGATCGGTCAATTTCTTCAAATCTTTTTATGTATGATGACCAAAGAAGAAATAATTGTAAAATAATTCCATAATATTTAGAATACTAATAGTTTTTTGGACATAATTTTTACCTATTAAATATATTTTTAATCCTAACCATGATGGGTGATGATTACAAATGAAACTCTTTGCTCGTGGAGGCAATAGTTCACAAATACATATGATTAATCATTTCATTTATCAAAAAATGAGAGAGAAAATAGTTAAATAAGGATTTTAAATTTAGGATTTATATTTATATTATAATTATAATATTTATTCATCCATTAATTTATTTTAATATTCTATTAATTTAGGTGTCAAAAAATAGAAGACGTCTCTTTTTGGAGGAAGTAGTCCATGAAACACACTAACAACACTTATTTTTCTTTGTATATGGGTAGGAATAAATAATTGTTTTTAAATTAATATAATATCATATCAGTATAATATTTAAACTAAATTTAATATATATTTATGGATATAAGATATTTTGGAAATAAAAAATAGAGAAACAGAGGCCTTTCACACATATTATTTCATGATTTAAGAATAATTATCTATGAAATAAAAACAAAGGATTGGAAATTCTAGTGTCTTTGGAAGACATGATACATTATTATAAAACATGAAACCTGAACATGATATCTTTATATTAATCTCTATAATGATCTATTTACAAAATTACATCTTCTATAACATTATTGGATAACATGAGGAATAGATGGGAAAAAGGGATGATATAAGAAGCCTAATAAGGGAATAAGCATGGGATTAAAGCATAACACATGAGTTTGAAGGAATGAAAAGATAAAATAAAAGGAATGGATCATGAATAAAAAAAATTAATCATAAAATATAGAACAAGGAATAATATGATAATGAAAACAACAGAAAGTGGAACCAACATATAACATGACAAAAACATGAGTTCTTTCTAACTACCAAGACTATATCACATGGTTAACAGAATCCCATAATGGATTAGGTTTACTCCATAACCCAAAACATAATGTATCATGAGACTAAAACATTAACCAATGAATTCGAGTGCTATCTTGGTGAACCCATCACAACATGTTCACGCATCAGTGTGCTATATAAAGAATCAAACATAAGTAATAAACATAAGGGTTACCCATAGAAAGAATTGGGTATCGTAATCATGTCGTAAGGCCTAAAAAAAGGGAATATAACATTGGAATCCATATAATAAGGAATTTAAATAGTTCTAGGTCATTCTTAAAGTAAAATTAATAATATATCATGAATAAATAAGTCTTACTAAAGTGAAAACATTAAAAAAAGTGGTTAGGTAGCCTAGAAATGTTCCACCTAAGCACGGTTTTGAGGAAAAGAATAAAGAGTCTTTAAAGAGGACAAAGGAATAATTACTTACATAAAACCATAAATTAAATGAAATTTTTTTTCATGATATGTTGAGTGATTATATAAAAATATTAGAGGCCAAAAAAAATTATGGAGTGTACTTGAAAATGGTCATGTCATAGAGAAGTTCCCTTTACTCAGGTTTTATTATCGAGAGGAATTGAAAAGGGAGCCTTATAAAACATGTAATTCCCAATAAAATAATGATTTAATTGATATAAATAAATATTTTTGGGAAATATAAATATAACATATTTGAATTATATAATAATAATTAAGAGAAAAATGTAGTCAAGGTTATAGAAAGTGTAACCTAAAGGAAATATGAATGTTTGAATTGATCCCTTAGCTTTTGTCTGAATATGTTATTCAATTGAAATTAATGTCCCAAATAATCAAATTAGATTCATTAATTTATTAATTAATAACCTATTCTTCATGAATTTTATTTATTATAATTTTATTAAGTTCATTTATTTCCATTTTGTTGAGTTATATGGTTATATTTTTTTCATTCTAGGAGTTTTTGTTTCATGGTTTCTTGGTTGGTTCAATTGTGTATAATTATGGAAGAACATGTAGAATAATAATAATAATATATAAGGTAAATTAAATGGTATTCATACACTTATATAAGTTTAAATGGTCCCATATATCATTTTTTCTAACATGATGGCGATTCACTTGATCAAACGTTAATGATAAATGTTTAGTTTATTTTGGCTTTTTTCCGACCATCACAATTAAGTTTCATTTTATTTAATGTTATGTCTATATATTAGATTCAAAAAATAAAATACAATATATTATACTTTTTAAAATATTATTTAACCATAATAATAATTTTATTACCATCCTTGAAGGTGGTAAATAAAATGAAAACTCATTATCCACGAAGACAATTAACCACTATAATTTGGATAATGGTTTCCTTTCATTGAATAAGAGAAGATGGGAGAAAGGGATTCATAGAAAATATTGCATTAAAAATATAACACTATAATATATAAATTATACTAGAGTAATTATAATTTTATGGCTGAAATGGGAAGGATAAGGTAGAAGAAGAAAAGAAATTAAAAGAGGTAGTTTGAGAATGTTACCTCATGAATTTCACCTCCTTAAAGGATCCCTTGAGGAATATGGAATTGGTCTATTAGTGAGAATAGTAACACTTAGATGTGGTGATAGTAAGTAGGAGAGTGTTTGGTAGAGATTTGTAAAGCTTTAAGGATTATAATGTGTAAGGATAAGGGGTGATGAGGGGTGGTATTTATAAGGGGAGGAGATGGGTTTTTATTTAATTTCTCAAAAATATTTAATTATAATGAGACTATTATAGTGCCAAAATCTTACAAATAACCTATAAATGAATAAGATATTACATTTTTTATTATATATTATCCCCTTGTTCTTATTTAAACATTTATGAGTTTTAAATAATTTAATAAAATTTTAATTCCATAAAATATCATTAATGTCAAAATTGATATTGTTCAATAGCATGACATTAAAAATGTCAAGAAAACAAGTAAAATTCAAACCAACTATTTTTTATATCTTAATCATGAAAATATCATATATAAAATTTATGTATAACATTAATTATATAAATTATATTTATTTAAATATTTTTAATATCAATTATTTATTTTTATTAATTCAATATTTTCTCCATCATTATTGTTTAAGAATTTAAGGTAATTATTTTATCCCTGAAAACTAAAAATAAAATACCATGATAAAGATAAATATTTTAGATTTGAAAATATTATTTATGGAAGAATAAATATTCTATATAACCAAATATTAATAATGTTATACTTTTTAAAAATAATTTTGTGATGTTTTTTGAGTTTTCATTAAACAAAATATAATAAGGGGTTTAATGGAAAAAAATTGGTTCAAAAGGTGATAAATTCTACCCAACGATTATTATGGTGAAAATAATCATCAAATATAATTGGATAGTTTTTCGTGGTCATTTTGAAAATCTTTATCATGTTTTTCTTTGACCCTTAATTAGCCGATTTATCATTTACCATGGTAAAAAATATTACAAAGGTTGCTATTCAAATTGACTAAAAAAATAAAAGGGTCATATTTAATAAATCTTAACCTCCTGATTCAATATATTTAATACATCATCAAAAGTTTAATTCATATAAGTAAAGTAATTTAATTTCATATTAAATCAGAAAAACATAATGAAAAATAGTTTTTTCAAAAAAAATATCCTCTTTAAATATAAAATGTTTTTATAATAAATTCAAGTATAAAATCCATTTCAAAGACCAAAGTTATAATATTGATAATTAAAAGTAACTAATTAATGTTTAAAACTAATATAAAAATAGAATTTTACTTTGTAAATTCATTAAAATAAAATATTTTTTTCAATGTGGATCAATATTTTTCACTAAACATTAAAATGTCAAACTTTTTAGAAAATTCTCAAAAATTATACCTAAGATAATTTTTAAAAGATTAATTCATAAAATTAAGTTTACTTTTTGAAATTAATTTTTTAATAGTCTCAAAATTAATTATAATTATTTTCTCATATAAATAAATAAAATCTTATTTTGAAGAAAACACATTTATGAAAAATAAAATGACTTTACTAAAAATTAATTGTTTATTTACTAATAATAAATAAATAAATATTTTTATTCATATTTTTATTCATATTAATACCCAATAATTCAATATCCAGGTTATAATGATCTTGTTAGAGTAATTATATTTTAATAGTATATTGTGGTTCATTTACACTGGGTGTTGTCTGCAACACAAACTACCAAGGAAATAAAAATATTTAAAGAAGAATATTTAAAAATATATATATAGTGGTGTTATTTTCTTCCCCCCTTATGAAATTTATTCAACAAATTTTTTTACATACTAAGTTGAAAACAAGTGAGAACACTTCTCTTTCATTGCTTCCTATAGCTTCCATGTTGCCTCTTCGTATTTGTGATTCCCTCATAGTACTTTAACCAGGTTAGTGGTATTGTTGCATAAAAAATTATCTCCACATTCAAAGATCTTCATAGATTACTCATTATAACATAGATCATTTTCCAGCCATACCACCTTTTAATTCAGTACATGTGAGGGATCCAGTATGTACTTCCTAAGGAGGGATACATGAAATACATTATGTACTTGAGATATTCTTGGTGAGAGTGATAGAAAATACACCAAAACTATGATGTGATAAAGGATATTAAATGGTCGATGTACCAAGTACTTAGCATTCCCTTCTTCCAAAATATCATAAGTCTCTTCTATATTGATATTCAATGGAATACCTTATCTCTAATTTCAAACTCTAAGTCCCATAAATGATTGAATACACAGATATTCTAAAGACTATGGGAAAACTGATGTAATGAATAATTTTGTTCACTTTTCTATCATTTCCTCAACCATTTCAGATTCTAATAACTTACATTCACTAACTTTATCCCATCATGAAGTTGTTCTACATCTCTTCCCATAAAGGTTTTCATATGGATCTATTCATATTCTTATATGGAAACTACCATTCAATGAGAAATAGACCTATGGAAGATGTTGATCCCATGATCCTTTCAAGTCCATTGAGAATGATATCAAAATGTATTCAAGTCTATGAATGATCCACTCAGACTGGAAATCAGTTTGAAGTTGATAAGTTGTACTACTGTTTAGCTCAATGTTTAGAGCATGTTGGATACTTTCCAAAAATTAGAGGAAAATATCAAATCTCAATCATATATTATCTACAATGGTACCCCATGCACCCTCACTAATTCTTTGTTGTATATCCATGCAATTTTATTGAGTTAGAAATACTATTGATTTATAATAATGTGAGTTTCCTTTTTAAGATTATCCACAACAACCCATAGAGAATTATTTCCTCTAGATGTATTCGGAAGTCCATTGACAAATTCCATGGTGACTTTTTCCCATTTCTATGTAGGTATAGGTAATGGTTAAATCATACCCTTATATGTTTTCCTTTCATCTATCACTTTATTATATACTATGAAAATACATGTATATTTCGTGATCTTCAACATAGTATTGTCCCAATAATTGTGGTCTCAGAGATCTCGATAGATCATTGTTCTCCCTGGGTGGATGGATAAGGTAGAGCTATTTTCATCATTTAAAATATTTATATTTATCTCATGATTTGAAGGTACATAGACAGACATAACCCAAATATTACAATTCATTCCTCATCAGTTTTAAAATCCAAGGTTTTCCAATTCCTGATAGAATCTGACTTCTTTTGAATTTTCAAATCATTTCTTTGAGAATACTTTATCTTATCCATATGGTATGGATGATAAATCATTTGAGAAAGGAATGATGATTTTCATTCTCTTTTGATTCCCATGACCATCCTTTATAAGTCTGATAATATTGGATCATTCTAAATTATCTTTATTGATAAAGTTATTGGATCATATTCACTTATAGCATCTACCACTTTATTTTCTTTACCAAGATGGTAGTGGATTGAGCAGTAATAATCCTTGATGAGATCTAACCATCATCAGTGGAACATATTATTCTCCTTCTATGTGAATATATGTTTGAGGCTTTTGTGGTTTGTATATATCTCAATGTTATCACTATAGAGATAATGCCAATATATTTTCAATATGAGGATCATAGCCACCAACTCCAGATCATGTGTGGGATTGTTTTTCTAATCAAAATTTAGCATACTTAAGGTATAGTCTATTAATTTATCATTTTTCACTAGTACACATCCTAATCCATTCTGTGATGCATCACTGTATACCATAAAGAGTTTGCAGTATTTGGGTAGTGTAAGTACCTGTGTAGTGATATGCATTTTTTCAACTCTTTGATGCAGTCTTCACAATCATTAGTCTAGTCAAACATTAGTATTTTCCAAGTCATATTGGTTATTGGGTTTCAAAATCTTGATAATTTCCTTACAAATCATCAGTATTACCCATATTGATTGAGGAAACTACATATATCTATTATAGATTATGGTCTGGGCCACTCTTCAATTGCCTTTGTCTTAAAAGGGTCCACATATATTCCTTTACTAGTGATAAAATACCCCAAGAATGATACTTCCTGCATAAAAAACTCACATTTACTATACATTAAATATATTTTCCCTCTTCATAAAATCATTAGAACATTATTCAAATGCTCCCTATGTTCCTCCTTGCCCTTGGAGTATATCAGAATACAATCTATAAAGACTATCGAAAATTTGTTGAGGTAATATCTAAAGACTCTATTAATTAATTCCATTAAAATTAAGGGATCATTATTCATTCTGAAGGGATTCACTATGAATTCACAGTTTCCATACCTCATTTGAAAATTATTCTTGGGAATATCTTCTATCTTCACCCTTAATTAGTGATATGACGACCGAAGCACCACCTTAGAGAAATAATTTGACCTATATAGTTGATAAAACAAGTAATATATCCCTGTAAGGGGATAACTATTCTTTATCATGATTTTTGTAGATAACAATAATCAATTTATAATCACATTGATCTATCCATATTCTTTATATAGAGGACCAATGCACCCACAATGAAGCGCTTGGGCATACAAAACCCTTGTACCGATTCTCTTGTAACTACTTCTTCAATTATTCCAACTCAATGGTGGTAATCCTATAATGATTATTTGATATGATAAAATATCCAAGTATATGTTCAATTGAGAAAGAAACCTCTCGGTTATGAGGATGTCTGGGAAATTCTACAGGGAACACATCAGTGTAGTCCCTCACAATGGGCATGCCTTCAATAATGATCATCTCCTTTATATCAATCATTTAAGCTATATATGATTTTTCATATGGAAATAATATTCACACTTTAAAGAATATTAATCCTCCTACTAACACTTGTATAGAATTAAAGTATTCCCCAATATGTGAAGATTTATCTCCCTCTCAAAGTAGTTGACGTTGTCTTTTTAAAAAGACATCCAATCCATGCCCAATATTATATAAAACTCCCCCAAATGAAGTAATAAAAAATTTTAATAGAGGATCAATACACAAAAATTGATATAGGAGGAGTTATATAATTTAGATGAAATAATTTAACAATTATTTGTTCTCATAGATAACTCAACCTCTGTATCTTGAGGCGGTGTTTGAATAGTTCTACTAAACATTCAAGATATAAAAGAATATATAGAACCATAATTAAATAGTACATTCTTTATTCATGAATAAATAACCAACTTACCTATCACTACATCATTTTTTAGCTCCACAATAATAGTAGTGATAAAATATGCCCTTTCTTACTTCCTTGGTTTTTTTATCGTTGATTATCTCTGAAAATGCTTGGTTTAAGGAATTGGGTCACATAATGACTATGTTCCTTGCAATTGAAATAATAAACAATAGGCATAGTGTTGATATTAACCTTCCTTTATTATTCCAATTTATTTGTCTTATTCAAATACCTTCATCAATGGTTAGTGTTATGGACCTCTCTTTTACATTTAAAGAATCTTTAGATTCTCTTTGGACAGTTACCCAGATGCTTCTTCCCACACTTCTGACGTGTGGGGTAATGTGTTTTCATTAATCCATGGGTTTTATTTATTGATCATACCATATTTAAATCCATATTCCTATTTTTATCTCTGATCCCATGAGACCACTGAGACTCTCCAATTTTCATTTCAACCTTAAGGGAATAATGGAAAATCTCCTCATAACTATCATAAACCAGCATCACTAAATATTTTCATATACTCATAATCCACTAAATAAGCAATCCACCTTGCTTTTGGTGTTGATGACAAAGACAAAGGCGTATGATGTAATACTTGTGAAGTTTTCATCATATTCTTTGATAGAAACATATTCTTATTTCATTATTCCAAGGAACTCCCTCTAAATATTAAGATGTTGAGTCTAGGGAAAATATTTATTGAAAAATATTTTCTTGAATCCTTCCCAATCCATTTGAATCAATTTCCTCTTCAAACATTGTGTCCTTGATCAGTTTCCACCACTTATCAACTTCCCCACTGAAATGATAGGCTGCCAACACAAATTTCTCTTTTTAAGATCATTATAGTACAAATAATATACTCTCAATGCAGTTAATCCATTGTTCCATGATGAGAGGATCAGAAGGTCTACAAAATAGATGAGGCCTTTTATTCAGAATGTATTTGAATGAAACTTGATCATTCTCAGAAGAAAGAGGGAGTTACACATGATTCACATTATTATTTCTAATATGATCCAGTTGATCATGTACTTTCATGAAGTTCTGAGCTCCAGTTCCCATAAGTTTTTGCATCTCAGTAGGGAAATAATCACTTTGCCTATCACATTGGTTATTGGAATAGGTTATCCTCTTTCACTCAATTAACTAAAAATTAAAAATAAAAATAGGGGTCCTAAAAACTTAGCTAATCCAAACATAAAAATAAACTATGAACATAAAGGGAATTACTTATAAATAAAATTATTATCATAACTTTTGATTCTAAAAGATTTAATCTAGTTTATCCATGGTGATATAATTATCTATAGGAATTTTATGAAAGTTTCATAGTCCCACTCCCCTAAAAATAACTATACCACGCTCTAATTCCAACTATATACACCCAATCCTTTAACATATACTATTACATAATTTTCATCATAATTATCTATAAAATAGAAACCAAGGATCTAAAATTATAGTGTATTTGTAAGACTAGGTACATAATTAGAAAAAATTAATCTAGAATAATATGTCTTTTAATTAATCTCTATAATGAGCTCCTAACACCCTTTGAGATCCTAAAACTATATTATATAACCAAGGGAATATCTAGATAATAAAGTATGAGCTTAAAATTCCAGTAAGGGAATAAGCATGGGATTGAAGGATAACACATGAGTTAAAAATATAAAAATATAACATAAAAGGAATAGATCACGAATAAAAATATGTAATCATAACATATTGAAAATGGAATAATGTGATCATGGAAACATAGCCATGTGTAAGCAACATATAACATGACATAAACATGATTCAAGGATAACTACCAAGACTATATCTCATGGTGGACATAGTCCCATAATGGATTAGGGTTACTCCCCAATCCCATACAAAACACCTCAAGAGACAGAAACATTACCCAAATAATTAGAGCACTATTTGGGAGAACCCATAATACATATTCATGTATATGTGTGTGTAGACGCCGAAAAAGTCCGTAACTCCTAAAGGAGGTTCCGAAATGATGAAGCAAAGTCATATTCGGACTCGGAGGCCCGGTCCGGAAGGCCGGGGAGGGGTGCGCGAAATTAAAAATTCCTAGCGCGAAAAAATGTTGTTCGCGCGAAGGACTCCCAGGATTTGTAAAAAAGTACCGGTGCAGCGCGCAATTTTGTGTGCCTGGTTCCACGCGGGGAGTCCTTTCACGCTGACAGGTCCTGGCGCGGAAGATTTCGCGCGCCGCCCGGATTCTGTGACGGCGAATGCCTATAAATAGAAGGAAATCCCAACCGTTTCAGGGTTGTGGAATTCGGACCAGCTCCTGTGTGCACAAATCGGACTCATGTGCACGCAATATGACTTCCAGGTAATACCCCTTTTCACGCAACCTTGCCCTGGGGTTCTCCTTTGCGCGTAATCCCACTGGATTAGGTGAATTTTCCAACTCCTCAGGGTTCCTCCTTTGCGCGCAATCCCTTCCCATTGCGCACAATCCTCTCCAATTGTGCGCAATCCCTTCCAAATTGCGCGCAATCCCTTCGTTAGGTTTTGCCATACCTTAGGGATTGGCCATTGCCCCCACGTGCAATCCAAGCCCTTTGCGCACAATCCCCCTAGCCTTGTGCAATCCCTCTTCCCCACTTGCGCGCCATCCCAGTGTTTTGCGCGCAAACCTTCTCTTTGCGCGCAAAACCCAGGACCCCTCACCTTGACGCCCCCCGGGGTGCCTCTCTATGCCGGCGCCCGATGTCTTCCATACCGGGCATGCACGCCATGCGTTGTTTTCTCGTACAGCCTTCAGGGCTCATACGAAGTAACCTCAAGGTCCCTTGGGTGGTGTTTCCCATTGTGTTGCTTTGCCTCATGCTTCTTCGCATAGGCACGCTAACAACTATTGCTTCTTCGCATAGCCACGCTAATGTGGACCCCTCGATGGTTTGCCCTGTGTCCCTCCTTTTCCACGGCCTTGCTGACGCCTTCCCTTCCCTGTGGGGTAGAGGTTGTTGGGAATGTAATCCCTAGGGGTGTGGAGCGAATGCACCTCATCTGAGCTGTAGGACGTTAAACTACCAAGCACCTCGTCCTCAACACATGACGTTAAATTGTGCTCTGACTCCGTGCCTCATACGCAGGGTCCCCTTGGCTCGAACACTCTTTACACCTCTCGTCACCACGGTAATGGAATCTTCCTCACATGGAATTATATCCTCCTTTTGGAGTGGCGTTTGTCCACGGGGGAAGGGCTGCCTCAGAGCGTAAGCCCCTAGCATCTCCTGCGGAAGGTTGCACCCATGCACCTCTGTACTTCCCCACTGCCAAGGCCAGTGGAGGGCGTGATAGGGAACGAGGCATCTCCTTTGTTCGGTCCCAAATCCCTCTCCCACTGCACTTTGTTTCACATTTGGGCCTCCATCCTGAAGTAAGCCCTGACACCAAGGGCCGCTCAACGCGTAATCCCCTCTCCGCTTCTCACGGACGCACCCTTCGCGACGTGATCGTCTGGTCCCTGCTGCCTCTTGTTTCTCACACCGAGCATGACTCATGTGGGATTAGAGAGAGCATCAACCATGAAATCCTTTTATGGGCTACCTCAGAGTGTAAGACCCATCCCATGGAACTACAGGGACTTTGATCTGTGCTAAAGCATGGTACATAGGAAGCCTCCATGAGGTTAAAGCCCACCACCTGGTCATTCCGACCCCCCTTTCATGTCGGTTCGCCAACCCCATGGGCCGCCTTAGAGAGTAAGCCCCAAGACCTCGTCCCGCATGACGTTAAACTTTATGCCCTCGTCCCACATGACGTTAAACTGTATCATGTCCCGCACGACAATAAAGTGTATGCCCCGAACTACGTGGACTTTGATCTGTGCTAACGCATGGTACGTAGGAAGCCTCCACGAGGTTCAAGCCCATCACTCAGTTGTTCCGACCCCTCCGCGTCAGTTCACCAGCACCATTTTGGGCCGCCTCAAAGCGTAAGCCCCATATACACTATTATGGACCTCCCTAGAGCGTAAGCCCCATATCCACCATCACGGGCTACCTCAGAGCGTAAGCCCCATATCCAACACCCACGTCTCATCCTGGCCTATCCCTCGATCCCATGTACCTCAGGAAGCTCATGCCCTAGCCCGGAGGTCTTACTTCCTCCAGGCTCCAATCCATGCGTTAATTATCACGGTTTGCCTCTTCAGGTGTCCCACCGTATCGCCAAACTACGCGGACTTTGATTCCCTGCCATGGGGATATGTAGAAATCCTCTATGAGGTCCAATCCCCTCTTCACTCCATCACCCATCTTGATCCTTACCCGGGCCGCCACATCCCGATGGGATCATGCCACCTCATTCCACTCCATAGTATCTGAGAAGCCGCCCACGCGCTGGCCCCAATATCGGTGTTCCCCTAGGGGGTCCTTCAATCTGATCCACTCTCAGTGTTCTGATCAGTCTGATCTGTATCCGCAAGACATTAAACTCGCGGTATACCCCGTGTTAAACATGGAAAGCTGAGGAAAACCTCAGATGGAACACAATTCCCCATGTTCTATGTGGGATGCCTTGGGCTTCCGCGCCCTCGAGAAGCCATATAATAAGGGACAGAAGATAGAAATGCCAATCCCCCAGCGTCAAGGCACGCCAACGACACCCCAGCGTGACCATTCTCCTAACCTAAGGTTTCTTCCCCAACTAGACCCCTTGGAGCATCTCGGCGGAAGCACATAATTAACTGGTTTCCATGAAAATATGGTACCGGGAGCGAGGTTCATGAATACGTCTTAAATCTATGAGGGAGACCCAGACTAGGTGACGAGCTCCGAGGAGGAATCCACAGAAGGAAGAATCGACATCCCATCATCCTGGTTTCGATCAAGGAGCAGACGTCCCTAAACAAGGAACGGATGCCGCTCGCCTTTGGAAAGAGGTAATGTGGGGCCACAAGTCACGCATCCTCCCCCTGTGTGACGGATGCACATGCTCTCCGGTGGAAAGCATCAGAAACAGAAAATGGTGAACCCGGCGTGAACCTCTTCTCCTCAATATGGAGACTGGTAGCGTTCGGGGTGTCGGAAGATTAGAATGTCACTAGGTTCAGGCACCTAGCACCGGGACGTGAAACCCACCAGGGGTTGAGGCAGTCAGGACGTTAAGCACTTCATTCTGCGATGTCATCAGCGTGGATCCCTCTTACCGACCACGGAAGACGGAATGGCGTTGGGCTATTGTTTGTCGATTTACTTTCCTATTAGCGCTAATGGGTTCATCTCCCTACTTCTAGAAATCAGATCGTTGCATCGGTATCTCGATCGCCACCTTCCCACCAGCGTAGGGGCAGGGGCAGTACTGATGCGGCCACCCCGCGTGGTCCCTCCTTTTCCACAGTTGATCCAACTGTCGCGACTGTCGGTCACTCACGCCTTCTTTCCCCGTCAAAGATTATCCAACGGAGGGTGATCAACGACCTTGTGCGTAAGTACGAGGAGGAAGGGATCATCCCCACCAGTAACATGGCCCATTTGGATCTAGAGGCAGCTACACCTCACTGCCATCGCCACCCCCGGGGGCCGTTCTGGGAGCTACCACTCCCCACACCGAGGTTCAACTGTTTCGGGAGTTTATCCCCGGAACGCCTCGATACCTCCCTTCCCTACACCGATGAGGTAGGGGATGTCCGGGTTCACCCGATTGGGGACCCTCTCTAGGGGTTCACAGTAAGGGCCTCTGCCAGGTTGCGCCAGCGCCGCCGCCTGACTCCCCTGGCCGAGGAGCAGGCGATCTATGTGCCCGCACTACCGGCTCCAACCCATCTGACCCAACGCCAGTGTCGGGCGTGAGCGGAAGAGAATGCCCACCCTGGGGCACCAACATCAGCAACCACTGTGGCCCGAGCCACTGTTGACTCCTGTTATCAGACCCTCGCACACGTTGAGCAGGGGCAGTTATATGCCCGACCTGGATCGAGGCCCCGACGGCCCCGCAGGCAGGTTGGGTCGACTCTCCCGGTCACTAGCACAGGCAATGGCCGCCGTGGACCAATTAGCAGTAGTGCCATCCACCATGAAGGCCTACTTCGTGCCACCGTTCTGGAAAGCAGAAGGCTTCCCCATGAAAGCTACGCCCCGAGTATGGCTCTTTATAGCGCTCACTACACTATTTATGGGGCCACTTCCCCTACCACTGGCTGCGAGTATGGAGCCGTTGCATGTCTAGTCACTCGCCCACATGGAGGTCCTCCCCATGTCCCTTTCGACATCTGTCCTGGTGCTCCTCGTACCCCGGCCTTCAGTCGTCTCTACCCCAGCACTATTGCGGCTAGAGGACTCCATGAAGTAAATCATCCCTGTCCCGAGGAGCCATCCAGGTGCAGGAAGGCGGGACGTCGTCGCCTCAAGAGGAATGTCAGGGAAGTCCGGACGGAAATCAGACCGGTCCGTTTCTTGGACTCTGAGGTGGAGTATGACTCGGCGATGGAGCCCTCCCCCTAGTCCTATGAGTCAAGGGCAAGGATGGTTACATAGCGCATCAGCCTCATACTCCCCGAATGCGAGATCTGCATGATCCCTGCCTCCCTCCGAAGGTATATCCAAGAGGACGAGGACCTGGCGTACCCCCAGGGACCAAACTTGCAGTTACCATTGGCCTCTCCGGAAGCACCTTCCACCTCAGTCAGAGAGGGTGGAGAACTTTTCTGGGGACCAACGGAAGAGTCGCGGCATGACACACCCTCGGCAAGCACCGAAATTGTGAAATGAGGCCTATTCTCCGGCCCATCCTATTGTGACATGGCAGCCAGGACACTGCAACCCTTAGAGGATGATTTAGGATTCAGCGGCCAATCGGCCTGCTCGCCGTATTCTCCATCGGCCAGCCCACCAGCCCAGTGGCCTTCCTTGGCACCGCTGCCAGTTCCCCGACTATTCTCGGTTGATGAGCAAGGGCAGCAAGGGCCGGATCCCAAACCAGAGTCGTGGAACTTTTGGACCGTCCTCACAGCAGGCCACTTCCCCAAGAATTTTTGGCCGGTCGCAGGATCCGATTTTGATATACCAGAATCACTCACCCAGGGAGAGTTTGAATGTATCTTCCAGACTCTCCAGGAAACTCACTCCTATATTTACCATCAGTGAGCGCCTTATCTGAGGAGTCAAGAACATCTCAAGGATATCAGTGAGCAATGTCTTCGGGTCGACCTGGTCGTGCTCCCAACGGTCCGGCACCCCGAGTCACTTGGCCACCATAGGGCCCTCCAGCAAAAATGCGTCCAGAGTTTTAAAATACTCCACACGGTTATCGAGGAGGACACCCCCCCACGCGCACGTCCGTGGATGGGGGCAGTACGCTGCCCTTCTTTTCAGTGCACTTCGCCGACAGCTCAACTCACTGGGAGACTCTGAGGGAATGCTTCCAAGGGCAATGGAAGTCAACATGTCCAAACTTTCGGAAGAGGGAAACGGTGTGGAACTCCTCGATGGGGACTCACCCCCTGAGAACAAGCCACTACTGGATCCAGCAGGGAGAATTACTCGCCATAAGAGGAACCTCCTGGGCCTCCCCAGGCCCACTGAATCATTAACACTAAGCCGAAACATCGGCAAGGGTAAAGACCACATCAGGGCTATCAAGATCGTCAACCCGTCTGCCTCAGTGCAGAAGGCAGAGGATGATCCCAAGAAGGCCACGCTACGCCAATAGCTTGTTAAGCAGAAGAGGCTGGTTGATGAGCTCTTGTCCGAACTCATTGTAGAGCGGTGGCCTGACTACGGTGATCCTAGTCCAGGACAGCAGGGGCAGAAGCAACTACCCCTCGACGAGATTCTCCCTGGAAACCGCGATCATGTCATGTTCACCAACAGAGGAGAGGCTGGAGCTCATGGAAAGAGGGCATGATATGTTTCTCATAACCCTCCTGAGCGGCGTGATCACCTAAGGGACCCAGCTCGGGTTCCTCCCACTACCCCAAGAGTCGCTCCACCAGCCGCCCCGCGAGCTGCTGAGCTTGACTACCAGATTGAAGATCCCGAAAATGCACTTGTGGTTAGGGATCCCCGTCAGGACAGGAACCCACGTCCATACGATCTGATGGAAGCACTCATCACCCGCTTAGAGGCTCTGGAAACTCGACAGGTGGCAATCCCACCGGACGGTAAGCCATACCCAACATGGGTGGATGACATGCCGGCCCCACCAGGATTTGGGAACCCCACTTTCGCCCCCTTAACAGGACCGGAGACCCTCCATAGCACCTGGCCAACTTCAACTCGAGGTGTGGGCCTATGTTAGGAACCCCAGTGCAGCAGGAGGCCGCCAAGCTCCGCTGCTTTGTTCAGACACTAGAAGGACCAGCATTCGTCTGGTACAGCCAGCTCCCTATCAGATCTGTGACTAGCTGGGAGGACCTTCGCAAGCAATTCATCTACAAGTTCAGTTGCAAAACCTGGAAGACAAACATCTCAGACCTATTCAGGTGAAAACAAAGGCCCGACAAGCGAGTCACGGACTTCGTCGCCCGGTGGAAGGGGCTCACATACTCCCTTGATATGACACTAACTCAGGATTAATTATTGAAAATATGCGTAGGGACCGTCAAGGCAGAGCTGGTTCCTTCTCTGATCACTTATAATTACCCTATAGGGTTCCAGGACTTCTTAGACAAGGCTCAGTGCCTCGAAGAAGCCCTGCAATAGGCCAGTCAAGCACGCCCGCTGCCTCCTGTAATCCCTGCAAGGAGAGCCTCCAGAGCCGAGCCCACTGTTGTGGCCCAAATAGAGGCCCCCAGACAGCTAGAGTTGCTACCAGTAAGTCCAGTTCCATAGCCCCATAGGGGTCTGCCTCCACAGGCACAACTCCCAGCCCAGCAGCGACTGCCTCAAAATCGGCAACCGCCTCCGTGTAACGCACCGCCACCACCTAGGAGATATAACCAGGTTCCGCCTCCTTGGCATGATCCTCCAGCCCCTCTTCAGGGCCAGCCTCCAAGATCCCCCTTTATAGATAGAAGGAATCGAACTTACTCGTTTGACGAGGCCCAGGTCCCTGGTTACTTCTGTAGTTCCTTGGAGCAGAGAATCGTGTGGCTTCCTGAGTGCCTGAAGCCAGAAGAGGCGCATTTCACTGATCACCCTAACTACTTCCCTTATCACAGGACCCTGGGGTACACCACCCAGCGATGCTACGTGTTCAAAGACTGGCTCCAAGACCAGATTGACAGCAATGTAGTCAGTTTGGGCCCAGCCCCAGCACAAGTGGCAGGTTTCTTTGTGTGATCAGATGGTAGTAATGGAGATGAGGATGAGTGGAAGCAGGTTTCTGACCATGGATCCCAGAAGTATAGCGACTGGATGGCCCCCAAGATGGTCGCCCACGCCCATGGCATCATCTGTGCCCGCCTGAATCAGCCAGATCCCTCAGAATCTGCGAGCTCTACCTCGGCATCGCCGTCCCAGCCTACCTCTTCCCAGAAGAGCAAGCAACGACATAGGAAGAAAGAACGCGCCCTGCCAATTTCATCGTCATCCTACACTCTTGGCGATTTTATACCCCCAAAAATGGGGATCCCTCCGAGACTCCGTCTGGTAGTGGATGACTCCTCGAGTGATAGTCCGGGGTACGCTTCGGTTAACACCGTAGAGTTGGTAAATCCCGTTTTGACTCCCGATGATGAGGAACGCCAAGTGGACCTTCCCAATGTCCCCATCCATTGCCAACGCCGGCGGAGCCGCGGCTACATGAATCACCGGTGCATGGAAGTTGGAACCTCTAGCCAGGCCGTGCACGCCACTAAGACCAAGCAGTAGGCTGAATATAGAGCTCAGCGCATGTGACCCCTTCATCCGGTGTCGACAGGTTCGCATCTACCACCATTTGTGTTGCTGGATCAGGAAGAACCACCTCGGTCATGCCGCGACCAGCTCTGCCCTGCCACCAGCTGACCCCAGCCTTTCAGTTCTAATCTCCGGGCCTCGACTAGTGAACAGCGAGATGTGCCTAGTACCAGTCAGTCACCGGTCCAGCCAGCGGAGCCCGTCATGCCTCCAATCGCAGAGTGGCCTCCTATAAGCAGAAGCTCGCGTTTGGCCCAAAAGTATGATGTCATGAAGCACCTGACTAGCATTCTATCAAGTCTCTCTATCCTTGAGGCTCTTCACCTATCGTCTGAAATGCACGAGGCACTCGCTGAGTCTCTAGAGATCCCCCTCCAGTTTGAGACGGAGGTAGCAACTGCGGAAGCCTTCCACACTGAGGCGATTGAGAACACCGAGTGTCAAGCAGTTATCTCATTCTCTGGTGAAGATGAAGACCCTCCCATACAAGTGCACATTCGCCCACTGTACATCACTGTCCAGTTCAATGGAATGGAAGTCCGACGCTGTTTTTTCGACACAGGTTCTGGGATTAACCTATTCCCCATTCAGACGCTGCGGAAGCTAGTGTTGTCTGAGGATGATTTAACTCCCTCCGACCTCAGGATCCAAGGGTATGACAGGACCAAGCAAACTCCAGTCGGCAATATTCGCTTGAAGACCCAGTTCGGCGGCCTAATTACCAACACTGAATTCATGGTTGTCTCTCAGGACACCGCCTACACCGCGTTGATGGGCAAGCTGTGGCTCCACCTTCACACAGCGGTCCCCTCATTGTATCAACAATGCCTCAAATACTCCCTTAATGGTCGAGTAGGCGTGATCCAAGGAGATGTGTCTCCTTTTGCCTCTTTTGAAGCTCGTTATCTGGACGCCGACTATTAAAAGAGCAAGGATAAGCAGATCCTGGCAGGTGAGGTTGAGCCCGCCACTATCACAAGTGATCCCTGGGTGGGTTTGGATGACTCTTATGTCTTCCCAATCCATCGGTTGGAGGCCACAACCCCCGACATGGGGCAGTGCTTTGTTGTTTCGGGTACAAGAGGAAGGCATATTTCCGAGTCCAAGCGACGGAAGAAAGTCACCTGATACTCCTACACCAACCAGGCCCAGGTAATTACTGAACCTTCTACCCCTGTATGATATCGGGATGTCAGGCTCATGGAAACGGTGGTACGTCATACGTGTATGTTTCACTGGGCCGGTATCAACCGGCTCAAGCCGACGCGCCACTACTTCTTTGATGTCATCAAGTGTGGTCCCTTGGGCTGAAGACCAGATGGGATTGGATCAACCACCTTTTTCGCCGTGGTCTCCGTAGTGCATGAGTCTCCTGACGTGACGACCACTACCACCCAAGCCAGCACCAGCTTCCCATCAGGGTCCGGTATCCCCGAAATAGCTCCCCCCGTGGATGATCCCTCCATAAGTGGAGAGGAGGACATGGAAGATGCTCCTCCTGCCTTTGAGGAGGGAATCTCCACCACGGTCGACGAGTTAGTGCAGGTGAACCTTGGTGGCGAGGCGCACCCAAGAACCACATTGGTCAGTGTCTCTATTCCCCTTGAGGAGCGGCAATAGTATGTAGACTTTCTTAGACATCGCCATGATGTGTTCGCTTGGAGTTACGATGAGATGTCAGGATTAGATCCTCAGGTATCCGTTCACCGCCTGGGCCTTCCGGCAAACCATCACGGGTTCAAACAGCCTCCCAGAAAGATGAACCCCTCCCACGGTTCCATGGTTGAGGCCAAAGTTGATAAGCTCATCAAATCCAACTTTGTTAAAGAAGTTCAGTACCCCAGGTGGCTAGCCAACATTGTTCCAGTTAGGAAGAAGAATGGACAGATCAGGGTCTGTATCGACTTCTGAGATCTCAATTGCCACTGTCTGAAGGATAATTTTCCCCTTTCCAGTGACAGAGTTGTTGATCGATTCCACGGTCGGGTTCCAAGCCCTCTCCTTCATGGATGGGTATTCCAGGTACAACCAGATCTGGATGGCCCCCGAGGATGAAGAGTTCACTGCCTTCAGGGCCCCTCAAGGTACTTTATGTTACCAGTTTATGCCCTTCGGCCTGAAGAATGCGGGCACCACCTATCAACGGGCCATGCATCTCATATTCAAGACAATCCTCGGCACATTGGTGGAATGCTACGTGGATGACCTGGTGGTTAAATCTCGCCAGTGCCAGGACCATCTCAAAGCACTACTAGAAATCTGACTTTTCCCAACACTTCTATACCAACGGTTTGTAAAAACCTTTGGTATAGGTTCCCTTTCCCAACGGTTTGTCCAAACCATTGGGAAATCCCACTTTGAGGCCACTTTTCCCAACAGTTTGGCCAAACCGTTGGGAAAGGTTATGGATTTCCCAAGGGTTTGGCCAAACTGTTGGGAGAAGTCCACTTTGGGGCCACCTTTCCCAACGGTTTGGCCAAACCATTGGGAAAGGTCCCCCATATTTTAACCTCCACCCAGAATCAAAAATCCAGAATCAAAATCTATACCAATGGTTGTCAAAACCGTTGGTATAGACCTATACCAACGGTTTTGACAACCGTTGGTATAGATCCTTTGATTTTTTTCTAGTTCTTCTTAACTAGAACATTATATAAATAAAAATTTAAAATAATTATGAGAATACATATATATATTTATGTAATTATGTTCACAAAAGTCATGTAAGTTTAGTGGTTAAGTCGTTCAATGATAAACTAGGGGTCCTGGGATCAAAATCTCAATGAATTGTTTTTTTTTTTGAAATACATATACCAAAGGTTCCATAACCCTTGGTATATATTTTCATAATACTTATACCAACGGTTTCCAAAACCCTTGGTATAGGTCTATACCAACGGGTTTCCCAAAACCGTTGGTATAGACCTATCCCAACGGCTTACTTGGCAACAGTTCTCCAAACTGTTGGTATAGGCTATACCAACGATTGGGAGGCATATACCAACAGTTCCAAACCGTTGTTATAGGTTAGTTTTCCAATAGTGAAGACATTGAGAAAGTGTTTGGCTTCCTCCGTTCTCGCCACCTGAAGATGAACCCATTGAATTATGCCTTCGGGGTCACCTCTAGGAAGTTTCTTGCCTTTGTTGTCAGATACTGAGGCATCAAGATCGACCTAGAGAAGATCAAGACCATCATCCAGATGCCTCCCCCGAGTAATATTCGGGAGCTTCGAGGTCTTCAAGGCCACTTAGCCTATATACGCCGATTCATTTCAAATCTGGTTGGAAAGTGTAAGCCCTTTTCCTAGCTCATGAAGAAAGGCACCACCTATGAGTGGGATGAAGAGTGTCAGATCGCCTTCGAGGAAATCAAGTAGTATCTGCTCCAACCTCCGGTCTTGATGCCACCCATTTCTGGGAAGTCGTTGGTCCTTTACGTCACCACCCTGGAATGATCCCTCGGTGCACTTCTCACCCAGAAGAACAATGAGGGAATAGAGAACAGCCTCTACTACCTCAGCCGCATGCTCCTCGATAAGGAAGTTAGATATTCTCCCATCAAGAAGAGCTGCCTGGTGCTCATATTTGCCATGCAGAAATTGTGGCACTACTTGTAGCACCACGAGGTACATCTGGTCTCTCAGGTAGACCCATTGAAATACATCCTGAACTGACCTATGTTTACTGGGCGACTAGTGCGGTGGGAAGTGATCCTCTAGCAGTTCGACATCAGGTTCGTACCTCAGAAGGCTATCAAAGGACAAGCATTGGCATACTTCTTAGCTGCTCATCCAACCTCCGCGGATCAGCCACTAGATCTAGGCTTTCCTGATGAGGTAATCCTCTTAGTTGATCATGTCATCCCATGCTGGCAGATGCACTTTGATGATGCCTCCCGGAGCCCCACCGGTAGAAGGCTCAATGATCCTAGGCTCAACAGAGTGGGCCTGGGTGTCTTCTTTATCACCCCAGAGCAATCCGTTCTTCCGTATTCGTTTCTGTTGTCAGAAGGCTGCACAAACAATGAGGCAGAATATCATGCCCTCATCACTGGCCTCGAGCTGGCTCTCGAGATTGATGTTCCCCATCTTCATGTGAAAGGGGACTCCGATCAGGTCATCAAGCAGGTCAATGGTGACTATGTTGTCAGAAATCCAGAACTCGTGCCATTGTTGGAGTGCACCCTCCATCTAATGGCTTAGTTCCCTTCTCGACCGGAGGTCGTTCATATTCTCCGGTTACAGAATAGTCATCCAGACGCTTTGGCCAGCCTGGCCGCATCACTTGCGGAGCTCGAACAGGACGACCTGATTATCCACATGGCACACCAGAGATTCATTTCTCCCGTTATCCCAGAGGATGATCGTGGCCCGTGGGTGAACCATCTCATTGATGGTGCCCCTACGTCGGGATCCCCGGGGAATTCAGATGCGGTAATCGAAATAGTTCCCGATTGGAGGACACCCTTGGTTGAATATCTCCAACACGGCAATATTCCGTTGGACCGAGCCAAGCGGGAGCGAATCCGGCGTCGTGCACTATAGTTTACCCTTCAGAGCGGTCCCAGCCTTGAGAAGATCCTTTACAGACACAGATTTGATGGTGTTATCCTTCGTTGCCTTCAAGGAGTCAAGATCCCACAGGTCATGCAAGAGGTTCATGCTGGTTCATGTGGTGCCCACTGGGCCAGCTCGAAGTTGTCCCACTAGATTCGGAGGTTGGGGTACTTCTGGCCCTCCATGGTCTATGATTGCATCGAGTTTTCCAAGAGTTGTCATGCATTCCATGTTCATGATAACTTTGTGCATCGACCACCAGAGCCTCTCCACACTACCAAGTATTCATGGCCCTTTGTAGTCTGGGGGTTGGATGTCCTAGGACCTTACCCACCGACGATGGCTCGCCAATGCCGGTTCATTTTGACCGCTACGGATTTCTTTTCCAAGTGGGTAGAGGTAATTCCACTCAAGGAAGTCAAAGCTCGTTCTATCGCTGACTTCGTGAGTTCCAACATCATCTATCGATTTGGAGTACCTCGCGCTATCCTCACGAATAACGGAACTAACTTTCGAGAAGCCGAGCTGAAGAAATTGTACGCCAAGTACAACATTCTCTCTAACCATACCACCCTCTATCATGCGCAGGCGAATGGATAGATCGAGGCATTTAATAAAACCCTCTCTAACATTCTACAAAAAATAGTTGGTTAGAACAAGAAAATTTGGTCGTACAAGCTCCCCAATGCCCTCTGGGCTTATCGGATGATGACTCGTAATTCCACCCAGGTGACTCCGTATTCCCTGGTGTACGGATCTGAGGTCGTCCTACCCATCGAGATTCAGTTTCCCTCATTGCACACAGTGGTCTACGACTAGAAAGCACTGGATAGAGTTGTTGAAATCCATCTGGATGAATTGGAAGCGCTGGACGATAATAGGCTTCGTGCTTTACATAACTTGGAAAGGAATCAGAGTAGGATGGCTCGAGCTTTCAACAAGATGGTTTACCTCCACTCTTTCCTGCAAGGTGACCTGATGCTGGCTCTCAGAGCGCCAATGATTCCTGGAAGGAAACCACCCAAATTGGAGCCCAAGTGGGAGGGGCCTTTCATTGTCTATAAGGTATATCCCAATGGCGCGTATTCCATGGTGACTATGGATGGTGATCGTGTCACTCCTCCCACCAACGCCAGGTTCCTCAAACAGTATTTTACCTGAATCCTTGGGTCCGATTTCTAAGACCTAAAACTAAGATCTTTTCAGGGTCCCTCATGACCTTAAACTGGATAACAGTCCCGCATGACCCTAAAATACACCTAGTCCCACATGACCCTAAACTGCACCCGGTCCCGCACGACCTCAAACTACATTTTTTCCTATATCTGGGACCCTTTGGTCCGAGTTCTAAGACCTTAAACTAAGACCCTTACGGTCTAGCATGACATTAAACTGCATGCTCGTCCTCACTGCAAGACGTTAAACTGCAAGCTGGTTAGGCATCCCTGACCGAGGCCCAGCCTCAGGCCCATTGGCCTTCTCAGACCTCTCATCCCCAGCCTTCACCCAGAGCGTGTGGTGTGGTGTAGGATTATGTCCTCATTCACGACAGGTTATCCATTGCACCATGCACACTCCCTGGAAGAAATACCTCTCGTCGTCCTACATGATGTTAAACTATGCTTCTAGAACTACGTGCGGCTTGATTCCCATCCTTATGGGATACATAGGACTGCCTAAACACCTAGGTTTCAGGTCTAGCCCCATCTCTTAAGAGATCCCACGATCTCCCGGTCACCTCGGCCTCTTGGCTTGTCCCTCCCCCGGGGGGATATACATAGGTGTGTCACAGGGTCTTTGGCTCCATGCCCCCTTCTCCTAGGAATCCTCTATCTCTTGGCCGCTCTCAAAACGAGCCCTTCGACCCTTTCCAGTGGTCTGCTAATGTGTTCAAAGTACTCTGGTCTAGGATCCGTAGTGTCAGATTTGACTTAGGAAAGTTTTCGTCCACTTTTCAAGCTTCATGCTCCCTTTCATTCGGGCCCCTGATATCTTCCATACCCAGAGGGACCCCCAAGAACGGCTTGGATACAACACCTAAGGTCTCTCCTACCGTCACGGGGCAACGCCCCCGAGGGTTTCAGGAAGAAAATTGATACAAACCCCGCATTGAGAATATGGTTAGTGGTTGATGCTCATTTGTTTGCCCCTATATTCAGGCTAACGTGACAGGATGTTGTGTTGAGAACATGGTCAGAAGTAATCCTCTATCACCACATCGACTCCTTCGGGCCCTGAATATTGGTTGCATGATTCACATCATGTTCCACCCCATTGTGTCAAGGTGGAATCTTGACACTCCTTACACTAACCCTCATTGCATCTCCACACGTCAGGCAGACCAAGTTGTGTAACGGTGTCTCTTGGGGCTCCCGCGATCTGGGTGCAAGAGTATGTGCTTGGGTTTTCTCTCAATACCATGCGCATCTTGACCCTCATCCCTATGGGAAAAGAGGAGTCACCTAGACATTTCATTTCGGGCCCAGCTTAGCAGGGAGGTAGCATCTCCTGCCCCCCCCCCCCCTGATTATTGGACCCTCGTAGGCCCCTTGGCCCGAGGCCCCTCTCCCGGAATCACCCATGGTGACGGTATGGTGATATGTCCTCATCTACACCGGGTACGCCTCATCGCATCATGCGTATTCTCCCCAGGTCCAAGCCATATGACCTTAAACTATGTTGTTTGGTCCCACCAAATGACCATAAACTGTGATGATATCGTCCTGGCCACACGAAAAAAAACGGCACTGCATGCTTGTGACCTCCCCATAGGGGACATCACGTCAGGTATTGGTCAATTACCATACCATTTGTCAACGCCTGTTGTGGCTTGATTATTGTGGCGACGCTAGGAATTCCTGCCCAAGGTCGGTCGTTCCACAAAAGAAAAAACATTCACCTTCAAGGGAAAACAAGATATATCAAATACCGCTTCCTTTGGTGTGAGGGCTAGACCCGCACGCCTCTCTCATCCTTTTTCTCAAGAACTATGTATGGCTTGATTCTCATCCTTATGAGATACATAGGAGCGCCTGGGTACTTCCCCGCAGGCCCAGCCTAACTTTCGTGTTCGGTCCCTTGGCCTAAACACTTTTCCAAGGAACACACGGTAAGCAGGACCCCATCCTCATTCACGTTGGGTTTCTTCAGTCACTTTACCATGTGTATCATGCACTTCTTACTGATCCTTGGTCCGAGATCTAAGACCATAAACTAATATCTCCTAAGAACTACGTCTGGCTTGATTCCCATCCTAATGGGATACGTAGGAACGCCTAGACCTCTTGTCTTTGGGTCCAGCTCAAGTTCAGCTAGTTCGTCTCTTCGGTCCCGCCTTTGGGACCCCAACCACGGGACTGTGTGGCGTAGTGTGGGATTATTTCCTCATTCACGCCAAGTTTGCAATAGCTGCACCACGCACAGCCCATTCTAAGGATTATCCCTCCTATGTCATGTCCCCCATGACATTAAAAGGCGCCATCAAGAACTACGTATGGCTTGATTCTCATACTTATGAGATACGTAGGAGTGCCTAGGTACTTCCCTGCAGGCCCAGCCTAACTTTCTTGTTCATTCCCTCGGCCTAAACACGTCCCCAAGGAGCACATGGTAGGAAGGACCTTGTCCTCATTCATGTCGGGTTTCACAACCGCTTTACCGTGTGTCTCCCACTTCCCCTACTCTTTGGTCCGAGCTGTAAGACCTTAAACTAATATCCTTTTCAAGAAATATGTATGGATTGATTCTCATCCTAATGGGATACATAGGAAAGCCTGGACATTTTGTCTTGGGTCCAGCCCCAGGGATTACCAAATCCCATCCCTCCTTACTGTCGGCCCCTCGGCCTGACTTCTTGGGGAGTGGTGTAATTGCGACATCTACCCCAAATAAGTTTGGGATGCCCCATAGTGATGGTGGGAAGCAACAGTTCTCTCACCAGAGAGGTCCTATCTGAAAATTGGGACGATCCATGACCAGATTAATACGTCCGCCTAATGCGCCTCCACCACGGTGGCTCAATTTTGGGAGTGTTGGACTCTGTTCGAACAAACCACCACTCCACTTTTCACACTTTTCATGCCCCTTTATTCGGATCCTCATCCTCTTTCATGTTTCATGGGACCCCCTAACAGTATGGATGATAGAATTTGGTCCACCTACTGCAACAATATGGATGATAGACCTTTGGTCCGCCTATTGTAGCAATACGGATGATAGACCTACGGTCCGCCTGCTGTCCTGGGCCAACATCCTGGAAGACTGGTCATGTTTGATGGGACCCCCTAACAGTATGGATGATAGACTTTGGTCCGCCTACTGCAAAAATATGGATGATAGACCTTTGGTCTGCCTATTGTAGTAATATGGATGATAGAACTACAGTCTGCCTGCTGTCCTGATCCAACGTTTCGGAAGACTGATCGGCGATATTTGAGTTAGGCCCTGTGTTATGAACATGGTCAGCGGTCAGCCCTCATTTATTGTCCCCATTTTAGGCTGATGCGATATAGATGCTGCGTTTCCGCCACGGTTAACAGTTATCTTCCATCGTCTCTCCCCCCACAGTGTTCCGGATTTGGGTAACATGATTCACCTTTTTCATCTCCCTATGTTCGGATGGATTTCAATGCCCCTAGCATTGCCCCACTCGTGTGTTAGAACACATTGAGAAGGTGATATATCAATCGGTCTGAGGTCCTCTCCTCAGAAATTCAGGCCCAATTTCGGATGCCTGAAGCTTGGTTGACGCTCCCACAAAGTGATAGATCATGGTTGAGCATATTAAACCAAAGGTACAGATAAATATATTGGTCCATACATTGGATCAAAATATTGAGTAGTGAAAGCAAAAAGTTCATGAGATGGCCAAAACAAATCCCTTAAGGATCAGCGTGCCGGATTGATCTTTCCAACGCTGCTACCCTTTGGTTGTTAGCCTCCACAACTGCTTATCGCTCCTTGAAGATTCTCTCTTCATTAGCAGCCGCAGAGCGCAGCTCGCCAAACCTATCTTGTGCCTACGCCCGCTCGGTTTGAAGTATGGTCATCTGGTGACTCGCCTCCACCAATTTTTCTTGGGCGTCAGTCAGTTGGGATGTCAGTTGCTCCATGAGCTCAGAGCACATTGCAATGAAGACCTCCTTCTCTGCCGCCTGCCCTTCGAGGCGTCGGACTTCTTGCTCCACCCTAAGAAATGCTTGGGTGCTCTCCGATCTTTCCCGAAAGTGGGAAACGTCAGTGCGCCGGCTACTCTCGTGTATCTTCTCATCCATATAATCATGGACCTTCATATCAAGGCATTGATAATCAGCCCCTCCGGCGCACAGGAATCACATCCAGGTCTGGAGTGATCCCATCTACCTCAACCAATCTGACGGGGGATTCCTAAGAAAGTGTTGGATACACTTCCACCCTTTGCGTCGTGTCATCTGGCTCTCCTCGGCCGCTTCTGAGTTTAAGTCGTCTATCTCCTTGGGATCAGCGGGCTGATACGTGGGAAAGGCAACCAGTAGGTCGGCAGCAGGATCTGCCTCAGGGATGTCTTCATAAGGAATAGGATCCTCGATGTCCGGGCGACCTTCCTCTCTCACCCCGACAGTGGAGGTCCCTCTATCAGCTTTCGACCTCTCCCCAATGACAGCGTCGCTGATTTCCTCCACCCCCTGCTCACCAATTGTCGGGGTCGACTCAGTGCGGGAAGCATGTTCTGGACTAGGTGGTATGTTCGCCGCTGGTTTTCTCACGGATGGCCCAGGCTCAGCAGCCTGACGAGCCTCCAATATCGAGATCACTGCGCAAGGCACACCCTGATTAGTTGGGATCTTTGATAGCAAGAACCAGTATTGAAGCAGGGGACTTATGGGAACCCAGAGCGTCGGCCTCCAGTGTTCTGGCCGCTATAGGAGCTATTGTAACAGGAGACCCTTCAGCGCTTGTTAGTTCAATGATGGTCGTCGGAACCCCATCCTATCCCACTGGCGCCTCTCCTCCCTCCTCTATTGGGGACGCCTGATCAGCGCCTATGTGCTCCCGAGTGAGATAGAGAAATTTATTAGAAATTGCAGAAGAGAATGGGAAAGGAAGGAGGGTGGATAAGGATAGAGACAGACCTCGAGCAGCTCGGTTATCTCCATGTCAGAGCTGACAATATCACCGCTCTCCTGCAAGTTCCCTTGATAGGCCGCCCTCTACGACCCCTCACCTTCGGGTTCGCCTTCTCCTTCACCTTCTCCTTCATCTTCTCCTTCGCCTTCATCTTCTCCTGTTTCCTCATCTCCCTCCGACTCATTATCACTGTCGCCTTCTCCCAGCGGCATCACTTTCGGATCATGCTCTTGGCTGAGCATCACTTTCACTAGGAAAGGTGGCTTCGTACGCCGACCCCTTTGGCACGCATATGTGTCCATGGCCGTCAGATAGGCATGCCTCTGATGGAAGTTTACTCTGTCGGTAACTCGAATGAGCCCGACCTCTGGCAGCTGGATCTCGTCCTGCATTATCTTCTTCCAGATGTCTTCAACACTTAGTTATTGCCGCAGGGTCATCCAGGCTGACCATAATTCCGGAAAGATTGCATTGTGAGAAGGTTCGAGCAGGTATCTTATCAGCTTCCCGGGAAGCTCCCTAGCCGCCTCGTGTGACCCCCCTCTGGGCAACGAGGATGCGGCAGCACCGTGTGATGTCCTCGCTGCTGAGGTCCTGGCTTGCACAGGCCTCGCTTCCTGGCGCGACCCTGGTTCTCCCCTTCTTACAGCACCTTGCCTCCCCCGTCGCCCGGTTTCCACGCGGGTAGTCACGATTCACCGAACTTGTTTGTGTAAAATCCCCTTAGGGTACGCAATGCTCCAGTGCTCGGCATACTCAGTTTCTAGGACAGCGTCGACCCCAGTGGGAGGAAGGGAAATGACGTCGCCGGAGCCAAAAGTGGTGAACATCAACCACATCTGGCGCAGGACGCATGGATTCTTCTCCTCCCACATATCGATGAGTACCATCTTCAGCATTCGCTGGAGGCACCCAAACTGCCTGGAAAATCAGGATGGAACATAAGGCTCTCAGATCACCTTCCCGTCGATCCGAATCATGAGCACCCCGCCCCGGATGCTCTGAAATAATTCTTGCTGCTCCAGTGAGCCTTTCCCATTGTCCACCATCTAGCCGACCGGGGTGGGGAACGGGCTGAAGATTAAATTGGTGTGGTTACTGATTCAGATCCTTACTCCCTTCTCATTGAGCGTCATCGGTGCCACCCCCGGTGATGTTCAGCAGAGATGGTTGCAGGACGTTTCCTGGAGGACAGATGGCGTTTGGGAAAGTGTACTCGCCGAGATGAGCAGCCACCTAGCCGTGGAAGATCTGGAAGGGGACACATACCCTCCGAGGCGACCCCCCTCGTGAGATGCGTCCCAGAATGGCATAAATCTTGGCCAGTACGGAGACCCCTAAATTGAACCTTTTGTTGGCGGCCATGGTGCCCGCCATCACCAATGTTGTTGGAAGGACGTCCATCCTCATGTCCCGCACCGGAAGGTGCCACCCGCTCAGGAAGGCGGTGAAGAACCCGGCATATCGGATGTTCATGTCTCAGGCCTCAATGATGCGGTAGCCCGGCAATTGGTATTGCCCCACCTCCAGGGTCCTCCAGTATGACCCATTCCTACTCCTCTGGGCCGCGGTTGGGCACCGTTTTCCCAGTCCCGGCATCTTGACCGTCGGGTCCTTCTCCAAGAATTGGTTGAACCAGTTTTTATAGGCGATGTCCTTCTGGAAGTCTGTGACCTTCAGCCTCTCTTTGGATAGGTCCAGCATGTGCCACGTCAGCATGGGGGTCCGTGACCTGTCTTCCCAGGTGTTCTTTGGGGGAACGAACTCGTCATATTAGTAGCCCTCCAGTGGGATACCTTCGATGCGGTGAATGTCCCAGAGGCTGATACCAACTTCCCCATGGTAAAGGTGGAATGTGTTGGTATCAGGGGACCACCGGGTGAATAGCTCCAGCCCAAGCTTAGGTTGACGGTGGAAGTGGAACTGCGATGTCCACACCGCCTCGAACAGGCCAATATACCGTAGCTTGGCTCCAAATTGGTCGCACGTATGGTGAACCCAGAACGCCCAGGCCCACTCACTGGTAAAGTTTCCCCCGGACCGCAGGTCCCAATCCTTCATCCATCCCTTAGTATCATCCGTGATGCTCTGACGGATTGTGCTTGCGTAGAGGGCTGTAGAATTCTCCACAACAGGATCACCCCCAGTAATGGTCCTAGTCCTCGGGTTCAGGACATATACGCTATGTGCCTGGTTTCCCTGGCAGTATGTTCGTTTTTGGTGATGTTTTAGCAAGGAAGTTCGTCCTCCCGAGTCACCCATGACCGCGGTGTGTCTACCTCGACGCCTGGCAGTGGAACCTCCTCCAAAATGCCGAAGTTCCAAAGCGAGAGGTTGTCAGACAGAGGATACTCCTTCTGGGTGGGGGTCAATAGGTTTAACAAGGTTAGGTTGTTGGAAACGACCACCTTGGCGCCATAAACCTCCTCATTCGCCGCCATTTCAGCTCTACGAGCGACGGATTCCCCCTCATCGACTTGGTTTGCGGCCATCTTGAAAATTTTGAGTGGTGCGCGAAATTAGGATGAGGTGCGCGGAATCAGAGAGACTTGTGCAAAATCCAGGATTTGGGCGCATAATCAGCACACTTTGCGTGGAATATCCCGAGTTGGCGCGTAAATGCGGCTGAAATTCAAAAGGAATTACGCGCTGCCAAAGCATTTTTTGCACGCAGTCGTGTAAGCAATTTCGCGCACAAGAGCATTGAGCCTATCACGTAGATAAGATTGAGTACGGAACTTGGTACCCAGCGCCCCTTTTTATAGGTGAGGCCAGGGTTCCACACCACGCAGAAAGTGAATTCCAAGCCGATCCGGAGTTTTGCACGCCCCGTTGGATTTTTTCACGCAAAGTGCCCATGAGATCCACCACTTTGGCGTTTCGGCGTTTCCCTCGGAATCCAATCGTTACGACTTCTCGCTGATCCGATTCTGAGGGGGGGAATTTTTAAACGCTGAAAAAGTCAGTAACTCCTAAAGGAGGTTCTGAAATGATGAAGCGAAGTCATATTCGAACTCGGATACCCGGTCTGGAAGGCCCGGGAGGGGTGCACGAAATTAAGGAGGCCTTGCGCGAAAAAATGTTTTTCATGCGAAGGACTCCCAGGATTCGCGAAAAAGTACCGGTACGGCGTGCAATTTTTCACGCCCGGTTCTGTGCGGGGAGGCCTTTCGCACCGACAGGTCCTGGTGCGGAAGATTTCGTGCACCGCCCGGATTCCGCGATGGTGAATACCTATAAATAGAAGGCGACCCCAACCGTTTTAGGGTTGTGAAATTTGGACCAGCTCTCGTGCGCACAAATCAGACTCCCGCGCGCACAATATGACATCCAGGTAATACCCCTTTTCTCACAACATTTCCACAGTGTTCGCCTTTGCGCATAATCCCACTGTCTTAAGTGAATTTTCCAACTCCTTCCGGTTCCTCCTTTGCTCGCAATCCCTTCCCATTGCACGCAATCCTCTCCAATTGCGCGCAATCCCTTCCAAATTTCACACAATCCCTTTGTTAGGTTTTGCCATACCTTAGGGATCATCCATTGCCCCCACGTGCAATCCAAGCCCTTTGTGCGCAATCCCCCTAGCCGCGCACAATCCCTCTACCCCACTTGTGCGCCATCCTGGTGTTTTGCGTGAAAACCTTCTCTTTGCGTGCAAAACCCAGGACCCCTCACCTTGACGCCCCCCGGGGTGCCTCTCTGCACCGGCACCTGATGTCTTTCATACCGGGCATGCACGCCATGAGTTGTTTTCCCGTACGGACTTCTAGGATCATACGAAGTAACCTCAAGGTCCCTTGGGCGGTGTTTCCCATTGCGTTGCTTTGCCTCATGCTTCTTCTCATAGGCACGCTAACGGTTATTGCTTCTTCGCATAGCCACGCTAACGTGGACCCCTCGCTGGTTCTTCCTACGGCCCCCCTTTACCACGGCCTTGTCGACGCCTTCCCTTTCCCAAGGGGTATAGGGTGTTGGGCATGTAAGCCCTAGGGGTGTGGAGCAAACCCACCTCGTCCGAGCTGCAGGAAGTTAAACTGCCAAGCACCTCATCCTCAACACATGACGTTAAACTGTGCTCTGACCCCGTGCCTCGCACGCAGGGTCCCCCCAGCTCGGACACTCTTTACACTGCTCGTCTCCATGGGAATGGAATATTCCTCACATGGAATGATATCCTCCTTTTGGAGTGGCGTTTTTCCATGGGGGAAAGGCTGCCTCAGAGCGTAATCCCCTAGCCTCTCATGCGGAAGGTTGCACCCATGCACCTCCGTACTTCCCCACTACCAAGGCCAGTGGAGAGTGTGATAGGGAATGACACATCTCCTTTGTTCAGTCCCAAATCCCTCTCCCACTGCGCTTTGTTGCACATTCGGGCCTCCATCCTTGAGTAATCCCTGGCACCAAGGGCCACTCAACACGTAAGCCCCTCTCCGCTTCTCACAGATGCACCCTTCGTGACGTGATCGTCTGGTCCCTGCTGCCTCTTGTTTCTCACACCAAGCATGACTCACGTGGACTTAGAGTGAGCATCGACCATGACATCCTTTTATGGGCCACCTCAGAGTGTAATCCCCATCCCAGCGAACTACGGGGACTTTGATCCGTGCTAAATCATGGTACGTAAGAAGCCTCCATGAGGTTCAAGCCCACCACCCGGTCATTCCAACCCCCCTTTCGTGTCAGTTCGCCAACCCCATGGGCCGCCTCAGAGCGTAAGCCCCAAGCCCTCATCCTTCATGACGTTAAACTGTATTCCCTCGTCTCGCATGACTTTAAACTATATCTCGTCCCACACGACATTAAACTATATTCCCTGAACTATGTGGACTTTGATCTGTGCTAACGCATGGTACGTAGGAAGCCTCCACGAGGTTCAAGCCCATCACTCAGTTGTTCTGACCCCTCCGCATCGGTTCACCAGAACCATTGTGGTCCGCCTCAGATCGTAAGCCCCATATACACTATTATGGGCCGCCCCAGAGCGTAAGCCCCATATCCACCATCACAGCCCGCCTCAGAGCGTAAGCCCCATATCCAACACCCATGTCTCTTCCTGACCTCTCCCTCGATCCCACGTTCCTCGGGAAGCTCATGCCCTAGCCCGGAGGTCTTACTTCCTCCAGGCTCCAATCCATGTGTTCATTCTCACGGGTCGCCTCTTCAGGTGTCCCACCATATCACCGAACTACGCGGACTTTGATTCCCTACCATGGGGATACGTAGGAAGCCTCCATGAGGTTGAATCCCGTATTCACTCCATCACCCATCTTGATCCTTACCCAGGCCGCCACATCCCGGTGGGATCATGCCACCTCATTACACTCCATAGTATCCGAGAAGTCGCTCATGCGCTGGCCCCAATATCGGTGTTCCCCCTAGGGGGTCCTTCAATCTGATCCACTCTCAGTGTTCTGATCAGTCCGATCCGTCTCCGAAAGACGTTAAACTTGCGGAATACCCTGTGTTAAACATGGGAAGTTGAGGAAAACCTCAGATGGCACACAATTCCCCGCGTTCGATGTGGGATGCATCGGGCTTCCGCGCCCTCGAGAATCCCTATAATAAGGGACAAGAGATATACATGCCAATCCCCCAACGTCAAGGCGTGCCAATGACACCCCAGCGTGACCATTCTCCTCACCGAAGGTTGCTGCCCCGACCAGACCCCTTGGAGCATCTCGACGGAAGCAGCGTAATTAACTGGTGTCCATGAAAATATGTCCCTGAGAGCGAGGTTCACGAATACGTATTAAATCTATGAGGGAGATCCAGACTAGCTGACGAGCTCCGAGGAGGAATCCATGGAAGGAAGAAACAACATCCCATCATCCCGGTTTCGATCAAGGAGCAGACGTCCCTGAACAAGGAATGGATGTCACCCACCTTTGGAAAGCGGGAATGCGGGGCCACAAGCCGCGCGTCCTCCCCCTGTGTGACGGATGTGCGCGCGCCCCGGCAGAAAGCATCATAAACAGTGTTCCACATAAGTAATCAAACATATGGGATAAACATAAGGATTACCCATGGAAACAATGAGTATCATAGTCTTTTTGTAAGGTATAACCAAAGGGACTTAACAATGGAATACATGAAAAAAGGGATTTAAATAATTATTGGTCATTAATAAAGAAAAAATAAGAATATATCATAAAAAAAATATGTCTCACCAAGGTGAAAAGAATAGAACAAGTGGTTGGTTAACTTTATAAATGCACCACTTAAGTGTGTTTTTAAGGAAAATAATAAAGAGTATTTATAGAGGATAAAGGTATTATTATTTCAAAAAACATAAATTAACCAAAATAGTTCTTCATGATAAATTGAGTGATTTTATAAATAAAATAAGCTTAAAATATTTTATTCAGTGTACATAAAAATGGTTAGGAAATAGAGAATTTCATGTTAATTGGGTTTTCTTATCTTGAAGAATTGAGAAGGGATCCTTAAAAAACATGTAATTCCCCATCAAATAAAGATGAATTGAGATACATAAATATGTGTGGATCATATAAAAATATTATAGGAGAACCTATAAGAATAATTAAGTGACATAATGAGGAAAATAGAGAGAAAGTGTAACTTAAAAGAAATGTGGAGGTTCTAAGAGATGTCTTAACTTATGTTCGAATGCATTATTCACATTCACTTAATGTCCGGGATAATAAAAATAGATTCATTAATTAAAAAAACTTCCACTTGTGATTTATTTATTATAATTCTATTAACTTAATTTATGTTCATTTGTGTGAGTTATAATGTTCAACTTCATCATTATGATAGTGTTTGCTTCATGGTTTCATGGTTGGTTAACTTATATATAATTATGGATGTTCTTTTCAAATGAGAATAATATTCCTGAAGAGAAATTAAATGGTATTAATAAACTTATTGATGTTTATATTCTCCCATATATCATTTTTTCTGACATGAGTATGATACATTTGATAAAACATTAATGTTAAATGTTTAGTTTATTTTGGAATTTTTTCCAACCATCACACATTATTTTCATTTTATTTAATATTATGTCTATATATTAGTCACAGAACATGAAATAAGTTATAGTATAGTTAAAATCTGATTCAACTATAACAATAATTTTTTGACCATCCTTAAAGGTGGTAATGGAAAACAAAAACTCATTATCCACAGAGACGGTTAACCACCATAATTTAAACAATGGATTCCTTTCTATGAATAAGAGGAGATGAGAAAATGGGAAGGATATAAGATATTCAATTCAAAATATAAAATTATAGTATATAAATGATACTAGAGTTATTTTTAATTGATGGATGAAAGAGGTGAGGAGAAGTTGGAAGAAGAAAAGATATTAAAAGTGGTATTTGGAGAATGTTACCTCTTGAATATCAACTCCTTGAAGGACCCCCTGAGAAACATGGAATTAGTCCTATGGTGATACCATTAGCAGCTATAAATGGGGAGAGTTGTTAAGAGGTTGTTTGAAAGATATTTATAAAGCTTCAAGGATCGGAAGGTGTGAGAAGAAATGGTGGTGAGGGGTGATATTTATAATAAGACTATTATAAGGACAAAAACTTCCAAATAAACTATATATTCGTAGGGTGAGAAAATTTAGACTATATATTATCTCCCTATTTCTTATTTAATATTTATATGACATTTAACTCATTTTATAATATATTAATTCCATAAAATATCATTAATGTCAAACTTGATACAAATCCTTAATATGATTTTAGGAATGTCAAGAATACAATTAAAATTCCAAAAAACTATTTTATTATATCATAAAAATGTTAATATAATCTATAATAATTGTTCGTCACAATAATTAAATAAAATAATATTTATTTTAGTATTATTAATATCATTTATTTTATTTTTCTCATTAATTTAAAATTCACTGCATCGTAGTTGTGTAGGAATTTAAGGTAATTATTTCATCACTAATAATTAAAAATAAAATACAATGATGAATATAAATATTTTAGAGTAAAAAATACTATTTATGGCCAAATATAGATTTGGTACAACCATATATAAAAAATATTATACTTATTAAAAACATTAGTCTGACATCTTTGACTTTTCATTAAACAAAATACTATAAGAGACTTAATTTCAACCAAGTGGGTCCAAAAGGACATAAATTCGACCCATGGATGATTATGGTAGAAAATCAATCATCCAATATAATTAGGTAAAATTTTAGGGTAATTTGCTAATTCTTATCATATTATCTTTTCCCATACCCGATTTACCTTTAACTATGGTGACAAAAATTACTAGTGTTACTATTCATATTGTCTAAAAAATATAAGGGGTCTATTTTCTAAATTTGGACCAATGATTCCAAATATGGAATCAATTTTTCAAAATCCAATTTTTTGACCTCACCTGTTTTGATAATCCCAATTATGCTTTCACATACTTTGATAATCCCAGTTAATGTTTATCTATTTTCTAATTCGCTCAATCTATGCTACTCTATTATCAAGATGATAATAATATTAAAAATAGTCCTTGAAATTTGTTAATCAATGTTTATCCTTGTTTATATAAGTTTTAAAGTCTTTCTAATCCAATCAGATATGTTTTGCATAAAATAGACAAGTGTTAGTCACTGGTCTGCGTATAGCTACTGATACAGAGCTACCGGTACTTAGTCTACCGATAGACTTGGTCTATCGATAGACAGAGTCACCGATAATCTAAGGACACCGATATGCAGAGCTACCGATATGTACAAGTCCACCGGTAAGCATATAAAAAGCTACCGATATAGAGGTATCAATATAACAAGTCTTCCGGTAGTACAAAATGGAGCTACCGATGCACATAAGTCTACCGATACTCATAATCACTGGAACTAAGCAAGCTACCAATACAGACAGTCAAATACATAGAGCTACTGACATACCAGAGCTACCGATAGACCAAGAGCTACCAATAGACAGAGTCACCGATAGAACAAGTCTACCGAGCTACCGATAGAGTAAGTCTACAGATAGAAGGATCTACCGATATGTCAAGAGCTACTGATACAAGTGAAAAGAGCTACCGATACAAGTGAAAAGAGCTACTGATACAAGTTCAAAGAACTACCGATGAAAGGTCACTACTATACAAAGTCCACCGTACACGTCTACCAAACAGAAGGATACTAATGATTGACCAACCAGTCAAACTCTGTATTCTCAATACTATTTATTTATTAAGATAACAGTTACATTTGATGTTTTTAATGCAGTTAATGTTATTTAATGATTTATGTTGTCATGTCAGGGAACCGTACCTAGTACCCATGCAAAAGGTAATCATTCCTTTTTGCCAGATCTAAAATCTATAAATGGGAAGATAAATCCCTAGCTGAAGGAGTGGTTGGAAACATAGAGATCGAATGATACAGAGGGAATCAAGTAACTAAGAAGGCACATGAAGGGAGAAAAAGAAAAAGGCTCAACAGCATTCAAACGTGGTGCATTCACACAAGGCTACATCTATACTCCAAGAACACTAGACATACATGAAGAAATTATTCTCTAGAGGAGAACACAAGTTCCATCTTGAGGGAAGAACTAAAAAAACACTTCATGCACTCAGGATGATAAGCTAAACCTCGAACCAAGGAAGAAAACGATACTCTGTTTTTCAGAAAAAAAAATCCAGAGAATGACTCAGAAGCTTTTCTGACCAATCAAATGAGTCCAGAGCTGCACTGCCAATCACTAAAGCTTTTCTAAACTCATTCACACTTACTTTAGTGATTCTTTCATTTACATTTAGAGTAGTGTGTGTACCCTATTTATTTTACACACACACTGTCTTCTGAGCTAAGCTGGAGGATTCTTAAATTCCCATTCAAACTCTATAACTCTTTGTATCCCACTGTGGATAGTGGTAGAGGTCGAGTAAGACCTGGACAGCTGTGAGTTGTTGTTTTTTTTCCCATGTAGAACTGTGGTAGAGGTCTTTGTACCTGGACAGTGTGTTCACTGTTGTTTACCCTAATCCAGGGTGTGGATCAATTTATATAAATTGTTTGAGAGGACTAAGTCTCATCTTGAGACTGAACCTCTTGGTTACATCTACTGTGCATTTTAGTTTAAGTCATAAGTATACTATATATATTTCATATTCCACTACTAACTAATTTGAAATATAATTTGTTTTAAAGTTACATTGATAGTTAAATTATCAAGTGTTTATACTTATTGTAAACCAGTAAGTTAGTTTCAAAAGTCAATTTAATCTTCAGATTAAATTAACTAAGACCTAATAAATCTTTGAGAAACTAATTGAACATTTATATTCTGTATAAATTCACTACAGTTTAACTTTGTTTTTAAATAGGGGGATTTTAGGAGAAATATTTTTAACAGAAATTTTTATTGGAACTCAATTCACCCCCCTCTTAAGTGTCCACTCCAACCAACATTTGGTATCAGAGGTTGTTTTTGTTTTTCAAAAATTTCAAAACATTCTATTTTTCAACTGTGATTTTAGTTGCATATTTAAAGATCTTAAATTTCTGTTAGTTCTAAATTTTATCTCTTTAATATATTTTCTAAAATCTAGTTATGGACAATAGACTAGAGGGTGATGCTAATAACCAGCCACCTTTCTTTAATGGTACAAACGATGCCCAGTGGAAACTTAAGATGAAAATTCATTTGGAAAGTATGGGTTTTGATATCTAGACTGCTATAGAGTCACAATATAAAATTCCAGAAACTGAAAGAACTACTTGGGATAAACTTACAAAGACTGCTTACAATAATAATTGTAAAGCTACGAATGCCCTGTATTGTGGTTTAGGAGATGAGGAATTCAATAGAATATCTGCTTGCAAAACTTCTTATGAAATATGGGATACTTTGAGTGTTTCTCATGAAGGAAAAAACTAATGTTAAAGAAATGAGATTGAATACATATACTATTAAATATGATAATTTGAAAATGAAGACTGATGAACCTATCTCTGACATGTATCTCAGGTTCAATGAGATTGTCAATATAATGATCTCTCTTGGAAGAGATGTCACTGCTAAGGAACAAATCATGAGGATATTAAGATGTCTACGAGATCGATGGAGAGGCACTTCTGTCTCAATTAGAGAATCATGTGGCATAAGAAAACTACGAGTTAAGGAGATTATTGGTAAGATTATGATGTATGAAGAAGAAATCAAGGTGAATAAGGAAGAAAATGATGAACATAAAAGGAAGTCTGTAGATTTTAAATCTACTACTTCGAGGAGTAAGGACAAAGACAAATTTCAAATACAAACTGAAATTTCAACAAGTGAAGATTCAGACTCTGACAGTGATGTAGAGATGGCTCAAATATCCAGGAGATTCAAGAAGTTCTATAGGAAGAAGAGATTATTTAGAAAATAAAACTAAAAAAGGAAAGTATGACAACAAGGGACATTGGAAAAAAGGATTGGAAAAATCCTGACAAGAATGATGAAGTTGTCTGCTATGAATGCAAAAGGAAAGGTCACATTAAAGAAGACTGTCCAGAATTTAAGTTAAAAAATAAATATGACTATAAAGACAATAAGTACAAGAAATCCATGAAATCTGCTTGGAGTGCTTCAGAAGACAGCACAAGTAAATCTGAAGTTTCTGATTCTGAAAAGAATCGTGCCAACATGTGCTTCATGACCAATACCTGTGAGGTACCTATTTCTCCTATGCAGAATGATTATTATTCTGGAACTGATTCTGAATCTGAAAACATTTCTAGTTAAGAATTATTTGAATATTGTAACACGCTAGAAGAAACATGTAATGAACTTAAGGACAAGTAAAAATCCTTAAAGAAATAGTATTCTCTCACTTCCAATGTTAAATCTGCCTTTGATATAGAAAATGAAAAGAATGCTCAACTGTTAAAGGAAAATACTGAACTAAAAATTTCTAATGAGAAACTTAGAAAGTACTTAGAAAAGTTCACAAATGGAAAAGATACATTTACTCAAATGTTAGGTAAAAAAGTTGCACCAAATTACACTACTGGTTTGGGATACCAACCTGGACAGAGATAGTTTACCAAAAATCGATTTATTCCTAAATCTGGACAAAATTCTGCTTATTCCAGTTCTGGAAATTCGTATGCTTCAACTAGTTATTCATTTGGTTATAGATCAAATAAAGTTTATCTTTCAAAATCTATTGATTTTGTAAATTATATGAGACCCATAAAAAAAATTTGGGTACCTAAAGCTTTGATTACTAACCTTTCTGTACCCAAGAAGATCTGGGTACCAAAATCATTTCCCATCTAAATCTGTTTTGTAGGAGACCTGCTTGAAGAGTTATCACAAGAAGGTATGGTACTTGGACAGTGGATGTTCAAGGCACATGTCTGGAGATTACTCATGCTTTAAAATCTTAATCAAGGTTGATGGAGGCCGTGTCACCTTTGGTGATAATTCTAAAGGAAAAATCACCAGCCTAGGCCAGATTGGTAACACTGATTCAGTTTTGATTTCTAAAGTTTTATTTGTTGATGGGCTTAAGTATAACCTTTTAAGTATTTTTCAATTATGTGATGATGGATTTAATGTGAAATTTAAAAACGATTCCTGTAATGTTTTTAACTCTAAAAATGTTTTGGTATTCTCTACTTTGAGAAATGAAAATGTTTATGCTGTTGATCTGAATTCCTTAGCCAAACAAAATGTTACTTGTTTAAATGCTTTTCATAAAGAGTCTTGGATTTGGAATAGAAGATTAGGACACTGTAACATCCATTCACTTAGAAAGATGACTAGGAATAACTTAGTTAGAGACCTACCTAAACTTTAACTCCCAAATGAAAAAGTTTGTAATCCATGTCAAAAGGGAAAGCAACATAAAGTTTATTTTAAATCAAAGAAAGAAGTTTCAACTTCTCAACCTCTCGATTTGGTTCACATGGAATTTTTTGGACCTTCTAGAGATTCTAGTTTAAATGGGAAGCACTATTTATATGTCCTAGTAGATGACTTTTCTAGATATACTTGGGGATACTTCTTGGCTCACAAAAGTGAATCTTGTTCTTACTTTGTTAAATACTCCAAGTCTGTAAAAAACCTTAGTGGACTTAAGATTAAAACCCTGATAAGTGATCATGGTCGTGAGTTTGAAAATCATGAGTTTGAATCTTATTTCTCACACAATGGCTATAGTCACAACTTTTCTGCTCCTAGTACACCTCGGTAGAATGGTGTAGTAGAAAGAAGAAATAGAACCCTTCAAGAAATTGTAAGAACCATGCTTAATGAGTATGACCTGCGTATTTACTTTTGGGCTGAAGCTGTGAATACAACTTGTTATATTATTAATAGAGTCTTAATTAGACCTGTTCTCAAGAAGACCCCATATGAACTATGGAATAATAGAAAACCCAAAGTTAGTTATTTTAGAGTCTTTGGATGAAATGTTTTTATTCTCAATACAAAGGATAATCTTGACAAGTTTGCTTCTAAAAGTGATGAAGGAATTTTTCTTGGTTATTCTTTAACTAGAAAAGCATATAGAGTCTTTAATAAAAGAACCAAGTGTGTGGAAGAATCTGTTCACATAAAATTTGATGAAATTGATCCACATGAGCATAAATCCTCTCTTGAAAATCTTGAAGAAGATTTGACTGTTCTGGACCTTAATGATAAATCTAAATAACCTGCTGTAAAAATATCCAGTTTTGGACATATTCCAGAATCTGCTTCTGTTGAACCCGAACCTATAGATGAACCTAAAATTTCTAGTCCTACCTTTACTAGATCAACTAGGATTATAAAGAATCATCCTTTAGATGATGTTGTTAGTAATCTTGATAGAGGGACAAATACTAGAGATTCTCTAAGAAACCAGGTTGAACATCAAGCCTTTCATTCATAGCTAGAACCTAAAAATGTTAATGATGCAATCAATGATGAATTTTGGGTAATGGCTATGCAGGAAGAGTTAAATCAATATGAAAGAAACAAAGTCTCGGAATTAGTTGACAGACCTAAGGAAACTTTAACAATAGGCACTAAATGGGTTTTTAGAAACAAATTTGATGAATCTGGAAATAGAGTTAGAAACAAAGCTAGGCTAGTTGTACAAGGATATAGCCAAGAGGAAGGAATTGACTATGAGGAGACCTTTTCACCTGTATCCAGATTAGAAGCCATTAGGATCTTACTTTCCTATGTTGCTCATTTGAATTTCAAGTTATATCAAATGGACGTCAAAAGTGCTTTTCTAAATGGTTTTATAATTGAAGATGTTTTTGTTGAAAACCCACCTGGATTTACTAATCCTCATTTTCCAAATAAAGTTTTCAAACTTTCTAAAGCTTTATATGGTTTAATAAAAGCTCCAAGAGCTCGATATGATAGACTTAGTAATTTTATTATTTCAAAAAGTTTTACTAAAGGGATTGCTAATTCAACTCTTTTTATTAAAATAATTTCTAAAGATGTTTTGATAGTACAAATCAATGTTAATGATATTATTTTTGGATCTTCTAAACATTCATTATGTACTGATTTTTCAAAGACTATGCAAAATGAATTTGAAATGAGTTTAATGGGAGAACTCAAATATTTTCTTGGATTCCAAGTTTTCCAAAATGAAAATGGTATTATTTTTAATCAAAGTAAATATAAAAAGGATCTTTTAAAACGTTTTGGTTTGGATAGTATTAAGGAAAGTGATACTCCTATGAGTACAGTCTGTAAATTGGATGCAGATGAAGCTAGGAAACCAGTGGATCAAACCAATTACATAGGTATGATTGGAAGCTTACTTTACCTTACTGCTAGTCAACCAGATATTATGTTTAGTGTATGTATGTGTGCAAGATTTCAAGGTAATCCAAAATAATCTCATTTACTTGTTGTTAAAATAATTTTTAAGTATCTTAAACACAATGTAAACTTAGGTTTGTTTTACCCAAAAGGAAAATACTTTGAGTTAATGAGTTATTCAGATTCTGACTCTGTTGGTTGCAATTTGGATGGAAAAAACACATCTGGAACATGTCATTTATTGAGAAAATCATTAGTATCTTGGTGTAGTAAGAAGCAGAATTTTGTAGCTTTGTCCACTACCGAAGAAGGGGTATATAGCTGCTGGTAGTTGCTGTGCACAAAATTTGTGGATGAAACACACTCTTTTGGACTATGGATATGATTTTAAGCATGTTTCTATCAACTGGGACAACACTAGTGCAATAAACATTTCTAATAACCCTGTATCTCACTTTAGGACAAAACACATTGATGTAAGACACCATTTATTGAGAGATAATTACCAAAAGGGTGATATTGATCTTGGATTTATTGGTACTGAACATCAATTAGCTGACATTTTCACCAAACCTTTGAGTTCAGATAGGTTAAGTTACAATAGACATGAGTTAGGAATGATTAACCTTGATCGGTAGCTACCTCACCGATGTGAATACCTCACCGATGTGAATACCTCACTGATGTAACCTCACCGATGTAACCTCACCAATGTGAACCTCACCGATGTAACCTCACCAATAAACCCTACCGATAGTGTGTTGTTTTAAACTTCTGTCTGCTGCCAGAATCTGAATCATTTTTACTTTATTTCATTTCATTTATTTATTTTATGATTCCTAAATGATAAAAACTAAGTCCTAGTTACTTCTCAATCCACCGGGCCTCAAAACCTTTACCCTCAAACCTTATCTCCTGAATCTCTCGAGAACCTTAAATCCCTCAAACCAGTGATGGCAAAAAACCAAACTTCCTACCATCATAGATGACACTGATGAGCCGAAAGAAAAGGAGCAGAATTCCGAGCCAGAAGCAAGTGTTAGTGTTGGTAGAACTAGGTCGGGTAGGCGACCAGTGAATCCTCATTTGCAGAATAGAGTTATTATGATTGAAAAAGAGTTGTGCGTGGAATGGTTGCTGCCTAGCAAGTCGTTAGTGCTCGAAGTGTTGGAAGATCAAAAGTGGGTAGATTGTTTTTCTAACAAAAATGGTCCCTACTATCCAAAGCTAGTGAAACAATTTTATGAGTTTGTAAGCTTTGAGAAATATGAAAATGAGAACTGAGTGACTTCTTTTGTGAATGTAAATGAGATGTCTTTTTCATCTGTTGAGTGGGCTGAATGCCTAAAGGTTCTGCATGAAGGTGTATTTGGATATGTATCAAAATCTATGACACCTACAAGTGATATATTAGACTATGAGACTGCCTTGGAGGAGCTCACTGGTGATGGAAATCAAAGACAGGTAGTGGCTACTGAAATGGATGGAGAGAACAGATTGTTGTTCAAATTTGTTCAGCATGTCTTAATACGAAGAAGAGGAGACTTTGCGAATTTAAGATATCAGGATATCTATCTCCTGTATCTCTTGAGATATTGTGTAAAAGTGAATATGTGCAGATTGCTGATGATCCAAATGGAAGACATGACAAGGCCAAAATCAAAGACTAATGCCCTATTCTTTGCCAAGTTGATCTCTGTGATGATCAAAGTGAAAGGGGTAGCTGAGTCTCAAGATGAGACAGTGGTAGTAAGGAATAACTTTTGTATCACAACCACTATTTGAAAATACATGAAGATAAATTAGAACCCATGGAGAGGAGAGTGGGTTAATGATGACATGAAGATATATGATAAATTCAATCCTGTGAATCATCCTTAAATACCCAAGGATGTGAGGGGTCCAGGTCTAGGACCTGATGAAGAAGAACCTGAGTACAGTGATGAGACTGAAGAAGAAGAGACTTCTATGGATGATGTAAGAGATCCGTACTTGCCTCCAAGTCCTGCTGCTGATATTATATATTCGAGAAAGGAAACTCTATTAGAAGAAGTGACACCTGATGATGAGGAAGACCAGCCAGCCCCTGAGCATAAAGAAGAAAAGGAGAATGAATCTGAAGCCTCTGATTCTGTCTGCTTAAGTCTGAGTCCATTAATTGGAAGCTCAGTTGTGCCTACTGAGGATGTAGTAGGGGAAATGGAAGAAGTTGTACCTAATCCAGAGGACCCTCCAGCTGATGCAGAGAAAGAATTGATAGTAAAAGATTCTCCTGAGAAATAAAGACCTGTTGAGAATGTTTTTGCTATACATGAGAATGCACCCATTGAGGGGGAGCATCAAACCAAGCTTGGAAGTGTGTCAGTGGATGTTGATATTGAGGACTGGGCAGAAGACCCACGTTTTGTGGTCTGCAGATTAGACTGTCCTGATTATGATAATGAGGCATCTCTCAATAGACCAAAGATTATTTATGATGTTGAGTCTGAGTTGCTACCTGAAGATGTGGTCAGAATGCATGACCTGGATATTTTGAAGAAAAAGCTTAAGGACAGTTTTGTGGAAGATACAAGGAAGATGGAAGCTTCACTGGTGTCATCAATTCAATAGATTATGAATGACTCAGTAGCTAGAATAGCATCCGAAAGAGCACCTGTTGTGATTTCTTCTGCTGATATGATCACCAGAGATGATCTTGAATCCTTAAAGGATGAACTGAAAGAGTCATTTAGTGCTTCTATTGCAAAGTTGAACCACTGCTTTGTTGAAGAGATGAGTAATTTGGAAAAATCTTTTGAACTCTCTCTCGGTTTCAATTTGTCAACCTTTGTGGAAGAAATAGTGGAAGAAGTTACAGACTGCCAGACTCAAGTTTCTAGAATGGAAGCAGATGTTGAAGCTCTAAAGAAATCTGTTATCTCTTTAGAATCTTACATGAGCTCAAAATCCCAAGCAGACAAGGACTTAACCTATGTCAAAAGTGTTGTGAGCCAGATGCTTTCAGTGTTTGAGGGTTTTAAAACTTCCATGAAAGATCTTGTTAAAATCCAGGATTCCCAAGTCCAAAATCTTATCAGTGTGTTGACCAAAAACATCAAGGAAACAGTAACCTTCTCTATTGGTTATGTTGCTTCTAAACCCTCAGTGGATTTGAATCAGTTTCGAGCTGTGATGAAGGAGGAGCTTGGTTTAGCATCAACCAGTGGCTCTGTGGACTCATATGACTTAAGAAAAGTTGTACTTTCTACTAGAGATTCAGCTAGAGAAATAATGAAGATTGTCCAAGACTATATGAGAGAAGCTTCTGCCTCTCAAAAAGAAGTGAAAGAAAAGGTGGAATCCTATTTCCAAAAGATTTATACCAAGCATCGACTCAACAATCACTTCAAACTTCTGTTGGAAAACATGAAGTTACCTCCTGTCAATCAAGCCTTCAGAGAGCAAGTCAGCAAACTAAGGGAATTGACTCCAGACTTGGACAAATTCATGGAGAACAAGGATGATTTCATATCTGCTTTGGAGAGAGGAGGAGGAATAATTATGGATTTCAGAAATCTTTTGTTGCCTTTCCTGCATGTCGATGTTAGGCCAGTGATTGTACCTCCAACCTTACCTGCCTATGCCTCTACTACTTATCCTGTTCAAATGACTCCATCCCAAGCCATTCTAAGCCTTGCACCTATGATCACTCAAAGAACTCCTCAGTATCGGCCAGGCATAGTGTCAGTGGCTCAGCCTCCTGTGATCATTTTCGGAATTCCTAATCCTTCACCACCATCCACCCAGTCTGAATCCTCTTCTGATCCAAAAGGCAAATCTCACATTGAGGATGTGGATTGAAAAAATGGCTAGGATGTTTGATAAGAATCCCTTGTATTTTATTTTTTTTCTATGTACCGTTTTGCAATATTTAATACAATTGGCTTTCATTTATTTCTCATTGTGTTACTTTTTCTATTTCTTGTTTCCCACTTTTTGATTATCACAAAGGGGGAGAAATATTATCTAAGGAAGTATCAAAGAGGGGGAAATATTCTCAGAGGGGGAGCAATATTATCTAAGTTGCATTTAATTCTACCTCTAATACATTATGTTCTATAACATATTGTTTTTTCTGATATATTTTCATTTAATGATATATCCTCTAACACAACTACTTTTGTTTTAAAACTATATTATCATAAGTTGTGATTATCAAAAAGGGGGAGACTGTTGACCTCACCTGTTTTGATAATCCCAATTATGCTTTCACATACTTTGGTAATCCCAATTAATGTTTATCTATTTTCTAATTCGCTCAATCTATGCTACCCTATTATCAAGATGATAATATTATTAAAAATAGCCCTTGAAATATGTTAATCAATGTTTATCCTTGTTTATATAAGTTTTTAAGTCTTTTTAATCCAATCGAATATGTTTTGCATAAAACAGACAAGTGTTAGTCACTGATCTGTGTATAGCTACTGATATAGAGCTACCGGTACTTAGTCTACCGATAGACTTAGTCTACCGATAGACAGAGTCACCGATAATCTAAGGCCACCGATATGCAGAGCTACCGATATGTACAAGTCCACCGGTAAGCATAGAACAAGGTACCGATACAGAGTTATCAATAGAAAAAGTCTTCTGATAGTACAGAGTGGAGCTACCGATGCGCATAAGTCTAGCGATACTCATAATCACTGGAACTAAGCAAGATACCGATACAGACAGTCCAATACATAGAGCTACCGAGAGACCAGAGCTACCGATAGACCAAGAGCTACCAATAGACAGAGTCACCGATAGAACAAGTCTACCGAGCTACCGATAGAGTGAGTCTACTGATAGAAGGAGCTACCGATATGTTAAGAGCTACTGATACGAGTACAAAGAGCTACCGATACAAGTCAAAAGAGCTACCGATACAAGTTCAAAGAACTACCGGTGAAAGGTCACTGCTACACAAAGTCCACCGTACACATCTACCAAACAGAAGGCTATTAATGATTGACCAACCAGTCAAACTATATATTCTCAATACTATTTATTTATTAAGATAACGGTTACATTTGATGTTTTTAATGCAGTTAATGTTATTTAATGATTTCTGTTTCCATGTCAGGGAACTGTACCTAGTACCCATGAAAAAGGTAATCGTTACTTTTTTCCGGAGCTGAAAGCTATAAAAGGGAAGATAAAGCCCTAGCTGAAGGAGTGGGTGGAAACACAGAGATCGAATGATACAGAGGGAATCAAGGAACTAAGAAGATACACGAAGGGAGAAAAAGAAAAAGGCTCAACATCATTCAAATGTGGTGCATTCACACAAGGCTACATCCATACTCCAAGAACACTGGACAAACATGAAGCAATTCTTCTCTAGAGGAGAACACAAGCTGCATCTTGGGTGAAGAACTACAACAAAAACTTCATGCACTCAGGCTGATAAGATGAACCTGGAACCAAGGAAGAAAACAGTACTTTGTTTTTCAGACAAAAACCAGAGGACTCAGAAGCTTTTCTGACCAATCAAACGAGTCCAGAGCTGCACTGTCAATCACTAAATCTTTTCTAAACTCGTTCACACTTACTTTAGTGATTATTTCATTTACATTTCGAGCAGTGTGTGTACCCAGTTTATTTTACACACACACTGTCTCCTAAGCTAAGCTGGAGGATTCTTAAATCCTCATTCAAACTCTATAACTCTTTGTATCCCACTGTGGATAGTGGTAGAGGTCGAGTAAGACCTGGACAGTTGTGAGCTGTTGTTTGTTTTCCCACGTAGAACTGTGGTAGAGGTCTTTGTACCTGGACAGTGTGTTCACTGTTGTTTACCCCAATCCAGGGTGTGGATCAATTTATATAAATTGTTTGAGAGGACTAAGTCTCAGCTTGAGACTGAACCTCTTGGTTACATCTGCTGTGCATTTTAGTTTAAGTCATAAGTATACTATATATATTTCATATTCCACTGCTAACTACTTTGAAATATAATTTGTTTTAAAGTTAGTTTGATAGTTAAATTAGCAAGTGTTTATACTTATTGTAAACCAGTAAGTTAGTTTCAAAAGTCAATTTAATCTTCAGATTAAATTAATTGAGACCTAATCAATCTTTGAGAAACTAATTGAACATTCACATTATGTATAAATTCACTACAGTTTAACTTTGTTTTTAAATAGGGGGATTTTAAGAGAAATATTTTTAACAGAAATTTTTATTGGAACTCAATTCACCCCCCTCTTGAGTGTCCACTCCGACTAACACAATTTATTAAAACGGAATAATTTAATTTAAAATTTAACTATAAAAATCGAACAACAATAGTTTTTTTTCGAAAAAATCTACTCTTTAAATATAAAATATTTTTATACTAAATTCAAGTATAAAATATTTTTAAAGACCAAAATTATAATATTTATAATAAAAAAGAACTAATGAAACTTTGAAATTAATAAAAAATGGAATTTTACTTCGTAAATGCTTTAAATGAAAATTCAATTTTCAATATAAATCAACATTTTCACTATTCATTAAAATTGAAATATTTATAGAAAATTATAAAAAAATCATCCTATGATAATTTATACGTGATGATTTTAAGTAGTTTTTTTATTTTTTCAACTAAATTTTCTAATAGTGTCAAAACTAATTATATTTATTTTCCCATAGAAAATGGTTAAATTGTTTTTTTTTTTTGAAGAAATCATATTTTTGATGAATAAAATGACTTTACTAAAAAAATTCTGTTTATTTTATTAGAATTTTAAAATAAATATATTTCATATTATGGTTATCCTTATTCATAACCACAAATTCATGTCTAGGATTTTATATTCTCATTAGAATAATAATATTTTAATAGTATATCGTGGTTCGTTTAGACTAGGTGATGCATGAAACACAAGATACGAATGAAATAAAGATATTTAAAGAGAAATATTTAAAAAAATCTCATGGTTTTACAAAAAGATTAGGTATAAAACGTTATGAAGAGGGTAATTATTATGTTGGAGATTTGATCTTCTCTTAGATATTTCCTTGGAAGTGAAGTCCTTAAGCTAACGTCTAGAGAACATGGTGTTAAGGATGATAAAATAACTTATGAGAGAGGTGTTTTTTGTAGAGGTTCAATGGAAATTATAATTGTATGTGTAATCAAGGAGGGGTGGAAGTGATCCCCTTTTATAAGTGAATGGAAGGGAACTTTTGGGAATACCATTTACCCTTCCAAGATATCATTACAGTATTCCATTGTCAAATACTCTAAGAATTCATAATGATGGAATTTGGGGTGGTATTGTGCCAATAAATCATCAACCTTGACTATCCATATAATTTTTAGACGTGTTTGAAGTCATCTAGCCTGGGTATTCTATTTTTTTTACATTTGGATGTTTACATTGGTAACAAGTTCTTAACTAAGTGATATATATTTAATTTAAAAATATAAGGTAACCAATATTACCAAATATTGATGTTTTAACCCAAATTTAATTTTAATTTAATTTAATTTAATTAATTAATATTAGAGAATAAACTTTAAACCATTGTGCCTTATTTATTTTTATTTAGTATTGACTACAAATTCAATGACTGTTAGTATACATATATATAGGTTTAAACATATTATTAGAGTAATAATATAAATTATATCATTTTGTTTGATTAGGTAAGAAATTACAATATATTAATAAAACAATTCTTTAAGAAAACTTGTTTTCCATTATCATTGTAGTTAACACTACCTTAATAATATTATCATTATGTACAAAAATGAAAATGAAATTGTTATATAATATTTACATTTTGAACTCATATATGGAATAAATTTTATTATATTTAATTTTTAAAATTAAGAAAGACTAATTTTTAATATAAACGCAAAAAAAACAGATTTTAGTGTGAAATAGTACTTGAGTTTTGAAAATGTTAATTTTTTTTATAAATTTAACCTATATATTATTTAAAATTATCTATATTAATTATTAAATATATATTTTCTATATCAAAAGGTTTTCTTAAACTTTTATTTCAATCGTGTATTATAAAAGTGGTGGATTTTAGTAACGGGTGATATTTTTACTATTCACCTAAAAATAGATTATTAAAAAAAGTCGAAAATTCATATTTGGATAATATTAATATAATGATTTAAATAATGGAGTTTATTTTACCAAATTAAAATTCTAACATATATATTCCTTTTAAAATAATTATTAATAAAACTACTTTTATTGGAAAATAGTTTTTTAAGAATTATGTGTTGTTAATATTATGTCATATTGATTTCTAATTTAAGTGATGTTAATATATTAGTTAATATATAATATTATTTTAAGGTGTCAATTTAGCTTATTAAGACAAAATATACAATAATTAAAGCAGATTCGCATACAAGAGATGGCCAGTTCCTTTGCAGGTTCTTTCAGCCCCGGATGCGCAGGTTCGGGGGAAGGGGAAAGTCCTCTCGTCCACTTATCTTGTGGATCCGGTCCCGTCCTTTTAGAATTTTGATCTGGCGGTCTGGGCGGCCCCTCTGTGCACAGATTTGGTGCCGTTAAATCTTGGAGCGCGGTCTCCTCCCAGGATGCTTTCTCGCAATTTGCGTTCCCCATGTACGCATCTTTCTTCCCCCCAAGCGTAAAATAGTGCAGTATTATATGCTCCTCCAGGTGCTCCGCGCTTTAGAATTTGCGAACTACCTCCGGAGGAATGTGGTTCGAAGGACCAACAGCAGGTCTCCTCTCCTCTGCCAGTTATTAGTTCTCCTTCTCCGACGAAGTTAAATAAGATTCCCCTGGTAGACCCGGGATTCCGGGAAGATCCCGATTGTTTTATGTTGTCTCCATTGGCTGATGGGATTAAGCAGCAGTAGGGAGTATGTACCAGGACGATGTCTAAATTTCAGCTGGAAAAAGCACGGGTTCAGAATGTTCAGGGCCAAGGATCCGGGGCCAATGCTAGGCATTTCAGTGTACGATGTTTTGTATACTCTTATGGAATGCCCGCGGGTTGGGAGCCCGCCTGAAATCAGACTTCTTGTCCAACGAAGTCCATCAAAATTCTAGTTCTATGGTTGCATTTATCAAACCTAAACAAGATGTTTCAAGGATCAATGAGTTCACTCAGAAGATAAGGGTGCAGGGTTCTATGCACGACTACCCGGTTAACTCACATATTGGATTTTCTGGTAAGTGTCTATTACATTTGATCTGATCTGCTCTTTGGATCAGTTTTTGATATAAAAAAAACAAAGTGGGGGCCTGTAGTTTCTTCTTTTCATTTATGTATGCTAAATGTGATGCCCAGGCTAGAGATGTCCTGTGGAAGGATCATGGCTCCTTCGACCCGGGAGTTGATCCTTGGATGGTAGGTGGAGACTTCAACTTTATGATGGGCCCAGAGGAGAAAAAAGGTGGCCGTGTATTTATCAGAAAGACGAGTCAGGATTTTGTATCCTTCATGGTTAGTAGTGGTTTGCTGGATGCTGGGTATACTGGAGATCCTAATACTTGGTGTAACAATAAAAAAGGGGGTCGTCGGACATGGTGTCAGCTGGACCAGTGTCTGGTGAACGGGGCAGCTCTTTTAGCCTTTCTAGAGATAAAGATCACTCACATACCCCGTACTCTTTCAGATCACTCTCCTCTACGAATTGTTTTATCCTCCACGTCTGAAAGGGGCAAGTTTTTCTAATTTTACCAGACTTGGGTGGATGAACTAGGATTTCTAGAGATAGTCAGGGAGACGTGGAGAATCTCTTACCAGGGAACCCGTGGAATATCATTCATAATAAACTCATGAGGTTAAGAGGTAGCCTACAATCTTGGTCTAAAAACCTCCTCCTCCGCAGATAGGATTTGGAATAAATTAATGGAGACATTGATTGCCTTGAAATGATTTTGGAGGTTGCTTGGGAAGAAACTCTATTTAGTGAACTGAGGATGAAGAATTATTTTTTGGCTGATATGCTTCTGAAGTTGTAGAGAACAGCCCGTGAACAGTCGAGGGCTAAGTGGCTCCGAGAGGGAGACCGTAACACTGGATTTTTTCATGCGTGCATTAAATAAAAAAGGCGAGTTATAAGACCCAAAATCCAAATGGAGGATAGATCTTTATTGGATGATAGGGAGGTGGTGAGAGCAATGGTGGATGAGCACTTCAAGTCCTTACTGGCCAGTCTTAGTTCACGTCATTCAAGAGGATATTCGAGGGGATCGACTGAGATCTTTGATGCCATTCCGAGAAGGGTGACCAGGGCAGATAATGGCAGCATCAATGTTGTTCCCCACGAGTAGGAGGTTCACAATGTAGTTTGGTACCTTAATTCGGACAATGCCCCGGGACCCGATGGTTTCCCTAGCTCTTTTCACAAGATCTCATGAGATGTGGTGAAGAGGGATCTGGTTCATGGTGTTCAGGATTTCTTCATAGGTGGGAATCTTCCTCATATCGCTTGTTTCACGAAGATTGTTATAGTGGTGAAGGTTAAGGATCCCTAATTATTGAATCAGTATTAGCACATCAATATGTGTAATGTCCCATATAAGGTTTTGGCAAGCATCTTAAATAGGAGAGTCGCTTCTTATCTTCCCGGTTGGATTATGGAGGAGCAACACGGGTTCATAAAAGGCCAGAATATCCAAGGCGTTATTGGTTTGGTTCAAGAAGTGATTAGTGAGATTAATCAGAAAACATACGGGAGTAACCTGGTCATCAAGTTGGACATGTTCAAGGCTTTCAAAAGGGTTGAGTGGGGATTCATGTTAAGAGTCCTTTCATGCACGGGGTTCTCGCACTGGGCTATGGACCTCTTGTTTTGATGTTTCAGCTCTGCTTGGCTTTCAATATCCTTTATGGGTAAGCAGTTTTGCTTCTTCAAAGTTGTCCAGGGTCTGAGACAAGGGGATCCCTTTTCCCCAATGTTATTTATTATTGCTCAGGATGTTTTGAGTTGGAATATCAATCAGTATATTAACTATAGAAGAATTTTACCATATTGTAGTAGGCGTGTGGCTAGTGGAATCTCCCATATGATGTTTTCCGATGACACTACCATTTTTATTACTGGAAGTAGAAGAGCCCTCCAGGGGACCGAATACTGCACTTGGAGTGGGCATCATGTTAATAGAGAAAAGTGATCCTTCTAGACATATACTAAATGCTTGGACATAAGGGTTGATTCAATGATAAGTAGGTTGGGCATGATCAAAGGGAGTTTTTCCGATGGAGTACCTGGGTGCTCTGGTTTCTCCAAGGAAACGTCTGATTCATCATTTCGATAAGGTCATCGATCAAATTATGGGTAGAATTTTGAATTGGAAGAACATGCTGCTTTCCTTTGGAGGGCATATTACCCGTGTCAACAGTGTCCTTCCTTCAATACCAATGCATGTTTTTCTTCTTTGAATGGTCAAAAAAAGGTTATCCACACAATAGAGAAATTATTGGTCTCTTTCCTGTGGGATGGCCAAATGGAAGGGAAGAACCATTGGGAATCGTGGAAGAGGTTGTCTAAACCCTTGTCCGAGGGGAGCATCAACATCAGGAGCGTATTCGAGACTTTAAGAGGGCTTCATTCAAAGTTAGCATGAGAGTTAATAGAGGGGAAGTCAGTGTGGGGTAAACATGCAATGGCCCGGACCTCTCCGGTCCATTACTTTGTGAAAATATGGTGTTTGAGGTGTTCCGGAAGGTCAAGGTGACTTATCCCCAATAATGTTTGCCAAATTCCCAATTCTGTGAACAGTTCCATCAGTGAACAGTGTTCTATCAGCGAGGTTCAGTGAACAGTGTTCTATCGGTGAGGTTTAGTGAACACTGTTCTATCAGTGAGGTTCAGTGAACAGTGTTCTATCGGTGAGGTTCAGTAAACAATGTTCTGTCGTTGAGGTTCAGTGAACAGTTCTACCAGTGAGGTTCTAACAGCGGACTTGTAACAGCGGACTTCTAACAGCGGACTTCTAACAGCGGACTTCTAATAGTGGACTTCTAACAGCGGACTTCTAACAGTGGACTTTGAACAGTGTTTCCAGCTTCCTACAGTTTCACCCCTTTGACGTTTCCTTTGACGTAAAATACATTTAAAGCCTTATTTTAAGGACTTTTAAGGCCGATTCAAAGACCATAAATCCTATATTAATTATTCATATGGCTCGGGATGTTTTTACTTTGTCAAACCGCGTGGGTTAATGCGATCCGCTTTTAATGGGGAATTAAGCCTATCTTAAACCGTCACCCCATTAAATCTTCAGAAGGGACAAGATATCATCCTCCCTTGTTCTTCCTCTTTGTTTTCGGCTATGAGATGCTAGAACCTTTCAATCCTTCCCGTAGGAGTTTCACAATCAAACATTACTCCTCGGATTGGTTCAACTCTATTTTGATGCAACCGAGCTATATCGGTCAATCTTCGATATAATGTATGTTTTATAGTCGTTCCTTTGGGGATTATCTCCTCCTGTTTCTCCTTTCCATGTTATAACATGTAATCTCCATGCTTCTAATGGGGTTTTTCTTGGGGTTTGGTTGGTGTTGTCGTACCGTGACATCCTCGGGTGGATGCAGTTGTCGCGAGAGGAGGATCGTGACCCGTTGTGTGGATAAAGAACGTGAGGAACTGTTTGAGGTAGGAGATTCATTGTTTCTCTTTCTTTTACGTGCAACTGTATTGTTAGTGTGTTTAATCCCACTGGATGACAATGGAATTGACATAATAAATATTTTAACCGGATAAATAAATTGATATTGATCCAATGTTATTGGCTCTTCTTTTGCTAGATAGTGTGATATCTATGCTTGCTTTGCTTAGCTGTTTGTTCTTGGCGGAAATCGGTAAAGAACGTAAACCGGGATTAATTGATAATTGTTGACTAAAGATAAAGAGGCATGAAAACGAATCTGGTTCTTGTTGTAATTTGATGTTAATCAAATTAGTGCAGTAAGCATGTTTATTTATTTATGATAACTTACTAGTTAGGTTTCCCGAATTTGGAACCAACGAATAATAAATCGGTTAACCCAAGATGGATTAAAGAACTGGTGGTTGTTAAAAGATAATTGCTTGTAGGGTTTTGAGTTACCCTCTTTTTTGTTTAAGGGTCAAGAGTCCAATTGTGAAAATGTTTGTTTTACTGCTGCTTGTGTTTTAATGTGAGCCTGGATGGTGGTGGTAATATGTGGAGGCATGAAGGCCCTTTTGGTTGTGGCAGCAGATGACGCCTAGAGTGGCGAGATGCATCAGTTTATGCATATGGGTGTCAGGGAGGATACCAGGGATGATAAAATGAAGTGGGTGTGATTGTTGGATGCTTGGTAATTATGATTGTTTGTTTATCTTCTTTACTTTTCCTCACTGCTCAAGGCAGCTAGTCTTACTTACCCTTCTACCGAAAGAGGCGAAGACACGCGGGGTATGCCACGTGCTTTCCGTGTTTAGCTTTTTAAGGAAGGATGGGTATATGCTCTTGCTATAAGCAGCAAAGACTCGACGGGCAGAACATCTACTCACCGTGTTGAGGCCCCTTGTGTTTAGTAGCATATAATGTTTTTCTAGAATGCCTGAGAATATGAGAAAGTATTTCTATAATGAATAATTGAATAAATGGTGTTAACCCATGGGGATTGAGATGATGGAACATAATGACGAGGTTGTAATTTTTGAAGGCACAGTTGACTTTGGGTGTGATGCTAATGAAATTTAATGTGGAATTGTTCATGGTTAATTAATGTTTAAAGAATTAATTAATGTACAGTGGAACTGATAAAAAGGGAATGAAGTAATCTAATAAAGCTCTTTAAATGGTTGTTTGCTTATGGGATACCTAGTTTTAGAAGTAGCAGCCCATAGTCTGAGAGACGTTAGCTGCAGTGGTGTCTAAGACTAGGTAATGTCCACAGTGTGATTGTGAGATATAATATATTCTGTACTTTTTGTGTTTCTATATGCTACTCCACCCTGTCAGTAAGGGCAACTGACACCCCGGAGATTCTGAGCCCTGGGGGGTGTTTTCCCCAACATTCCGGTGGGCGGATGGATGGCTGACTACCCCCTTTGGCCCCGCTCTCTTCTCTTGGTAGTTACTTGTGCTGGCAGACACATTGGTTTGTTTTCCCCATATATGTGTGTAGAGGGTTGTAATGGCTTGTGGTTGTTCACACACATATATTCTGGATATTGTTTTCTATGGATTACTATAGGTGTAACGTGTATAGGCTGTGATGGCTTGAGGATCTTTACTCGGTGTATGAGTTGTGATGGCTTGAGGTATAATACCCGACGTATGATACACGTTATGCAAGCTGTGGTGGCTCCTGAAAACTACCTGGTTACTTTGGTGTGTGGACGTGGTGTTTTTGTTGCACGAGGTGCATATTGTAGTGCTTCGCCCAGGTGTCTGCGGACAAGCCTTTTTGGAGAGAGATTCTCAGGACGCGCGACGTTGGGGCAAAGCGGCAAACCAGTGGGGAAGTATTAGCGATGTACACTTGATATTATTTATTATATGCTATATTCTTGTATGCGTTACTTGGTAAGAGTTGTCATGGTGAGGTTGAGAACTTTGTATACCTGTTTAGGTGACGAGTTAGTTTCACTTGTTGTTCACTGTGCTTTAACATACTTTCTTTACTTTGCACGAGAGGCTTTGGGGAGGATCCTACTGAGTATACTGTTATACTCACCCTTTGTATATATAAACTGTTTTTAGGTCACTTGGAGCAGGTTGAGGATCAAGCTGGTTTCTACTAGCTTGGGGTTGCAGGAGCTGTTCGGGTTTGTGGTTGCTGCTGTTTTTACTTTCTTTTGGGTACTTGCAGTTTTTTTCCCTTTCAGTTGTAGTACTTTTTCATGGCATTTCATATGTGTACTTGAGTTTTCTTTTATATTGCAGTCTGAGTTGGAGTTTATTGGTGTCTATCTTATCTCTCTCTTCTGCATGTGTTCTCTTAGAGGGTAATGCCTCCCATTTTGTCTGTTACTATACCCTCAGTGCTAGTCGCCAACCTGGGGTCTACTGGAGGCGGGACTCGGGGGTCATTATCTCCCTTCTCGCATTGCCGGCCCAGGAGGGGTACACTTTGTGGGGAGGGGGTCGTGACAGAGTGGTATCAGAGGTCTGGTTGAGGGATAGGATGGAGTTTGGAGTTAGCTACAGGTGAGGTTGCATGGGTTGGTCGGGCAACGATGTCATTCATGTTTAGCAAGTGAGTTAAACACTAGAGACCGGCTGAGACATAGGCGTTTAGGGCCCCCTATGATCTGATGTACGAACCTTTAAGTTTACAATGAGTACTAAACAAGGTGATACTAGTTCCAGGGTAGAGACCTAGGAAAGGATCATGCATCATTCTTCTTTATGCCTGTGTTTGAATGGGTAGACCTTGGGATAGGTTAACCTAAAATGAATAAAAGAAAACAATTAATTAAATAATGTTGATTCTTCCATATTCCAGGTTTAGGAACTCTAACGGTTGTTATTTTACAGGTATGGCTCCAGGTCGACGTCCTCGTCAGGTTTGCGCAGAAAATGTCCAGCAGGTTGTTCCAGCAGATCGCCTCAGGGTAGAGGTTGACGACGACGCCACTTGGAGGAAGACACTCCAAGAGTTTCAGCGCTAGAGTCTGCAGAAGTACGAGGGCTTCGTTTCAGATGCAGCCACAAAAGACTGGTTAGAGGAGGTCGAGATCGAATTCAGTTCGATTCGTGCTCGGAAGTAGCACTGGGTGTCCTTGGTTGTGACGATGCTGCGTGGAGCAGCAAGGCAGTGGTGGTTCTTGTTTCTCGGGGATCGTGAGGAGTCAGCGATCTCATGGGAGGAGTTCTGAGATAGGTTTAGAGTTGAGTTTCTTTCTTCGACTGCAAATGCGTCCAGTCGCCAGGAGCTTCTAACCCTTCGACAGGGGAGCTCCAGTGTTTGAGAGTTTGGAATCTGTTTTAGGAACTTTTTACGATATGCTTCAGACCTACTGCCAGATGAGGAGGCCAGGGCGAGGCATTTTGAGGAGACTTTGCATCCAGAGATCCAGCGCCAGGTCACCCCATTTATGCTGAAAACATATCTTGTGGTACTGGCGAGGGCAGAGGTTGTTAATAGGACTTTGGCCCAGACCGGATCATCACGAGACACTACTGAAAAAATCACCTATACCCACGGTTCAAAACTGTGGGTATAGCCCCCAAAACCGTGGGTATAGGCTATACCCACGGTTTTGGGAACCGTGGGCTGGAACGACATCGGGATAGGGGTCTTGACCTATACCCTCGGTTTTGTAGAACCGTGGGTATAGGTGTTTCACACACCAAAACGCTGGTGTACAACATGGCAGGGAACTATTCCCACGGTTTGCAAACCGTGGGAATTTTAAAAATTTTAAAAATCACGTGTAGTGGGTTTTGAACCCGCGGCACACGCAGGGATTCAGCACCGCAACGCAACAGCGGACCAACCGATCTGACATATTTTCATGTATATATAGATAATTTTATTATAATATATTAATACCAATGCTGATATCTAAAAAAACGCGACCGGCGGGTTTCGAACACGCGACCTGGAAGGACAGAATTCAGCGGCGAACCAACTATGCTACGACGATTTTGTTTATATAATCATACGATTTTATACTTGTATTAATATTGTCGGTATATTTGAAAATTACCCGTGACAAGATTCGAACACCGCACCTCACAGAACAGAACAGAGAACTAAACCAACGAAGCTGCCAAATTTTTATTAATTAATATTGGTATCCGTATATTTATATTATTTAAGACATTTTTCTCGTGTAAAATTTATTTCATCCCGCCCAATTTTTTCCCCATTTTTCCCCCGCCATAACGCGGGAAACATATACCCACGGTTTTTAAAAACCGTTGGTATAGGCCTTTGAAAAAAATACCCCCTATACCCACGATTTTTAAAAACCGTGTGTATAGGCCTTCACAAAAAAACCTATGCCCACGGTTCTGGCAAAACCGTGGGTATAGGTCTACAAAAAAAACCTATACCCACGGTTTTGTCAAAAACCGTGGGAATAGGGGACTTATACCCACGATTTTGACAAAACCGTGGGTATAGGTTCCCATACTATCTTATACCCACGGTTCTGGAAAACCGTGGGTATATATAGGGGGGACCTATTACCCACAGTTTTATAAAAAATCATGGGTATAGGCCCAATTTCCAGTAGTGAGAGGGGAATCAACATGATTCCTCACGAAGCAGAGCTGTGGTCCGGGGTTCCCAGTTTTCAGGGCAGAAGAGTTTTCGTTCAGTCGGGGGTAGGTCCCAACCCTTCACATCTCATTTCTCCAGAGGCAGCAACTCTCATGCTTATGCCAAGGGATCAGGCGCTTGTTTTTCTTGTGGTGGTCATGACCATCAGCAGCAGGAGTGCCCAACCTTTCAAAGCGGTCATTGTGCACCGGGCACTACGCTCCAGGTTCCTCCATTGAGGTAGTTCCAGCCGAGGCAGCAACATCCAGTTTCACCAGCTTTACATCAGTAGAGGGTAGATGGGGAAGGCAGAGGACAGCACCATGACGCTCCCCGTCCTCAGATAGCAGAGCGCGACCGTGGTGGTGGTCGTCATCAGGGTTAGAGAGGCCGTGGAGGAGGTCGTGGTCAGCTTCATGCTCTAGCGTTGCCAGCTCCAGGCGAGCCAGACGTCATTCGAGGTACCTTTTGCTTGTTTTCTACCTTGGTGTATGCCTTGTTTGATTCAGGAGAAACACACTCCTTCATATCACCTACCCTTGTCCATGCATTGGGACTTGAGGTAGAGAGGCTTCTAGTGCTCTTGGCGTTGACTACGCCAGTTGGAGGTCGAGCTGATTTGTTTGAAGTATGTAGAGACTGTGAGCTAGTGAATGGGCAACACCTCTCTTGGGGAGATTTCTTATGTTTACGTATACAACCATATGATGTCATCCTCTGCATGGATTGGTTGTATTCGGTGCAGGCTATCGTGGATTGCTTCAGGAAAAAAGTCATCTTCATTGGTGGGAATGGAGAGCAAGTGGTGTTTGTTGGTGAGCGAGATCCTCGGGTGGGTCATAGGTGCGTTCCATCCTTATCATCCATGATGGATGAGATAATGTTGAGTTCTTCAGAGGTTCAGCAGTTGGCGTTTCCTAGGGTCGTAGAGGAGTACCCTGATGTCTTTCCAGAAGAGATTGTAGCATTACCCCCTCAACGAGAGATCGAGTTTGGGATCGAGCTACAGCTAGGAGCGTATCCTATCTCTATGTCTCCATTTAGGATGACCCCTTCTGAGTTAAGAGAGCTACATATACAGCTTGATGGTCTGTTGCAGTGCGGTTTTGTTCGGCCAAGTGTGTCACAATGGGGTGCACCAGTTTTGTTTGTGAAGAAGGCCGATGACAGTTTGCGGTTGTGTGTTGATTATCGTCGCTTAAACAAAGTGACAAAGAATCACTTTCCTCTTCCGCGAATTGATGATTTATTCGATCAACTGAAAGGTGCAAGTTGGTTCTCAAAGATCGACTTGCGGTCGGGATATCATCAGATGCGTGTGAAGGATGAGGATATCCCGAAGACTGTTTTCTGTTGTCGTCATGGACATTATGAGTTCATTGTAATGCCATTTGGCATGACGAATGGTCCAGTTGTATTCATGGGATTGATGAATGCTGTGTTCCGTGAGTTCCTAGACAAGTTCGTGGTAGTTTTCATCGACGAAATCCTTGTGTACTCCACATCTGAAGAGGAGCATGCAGAGCATCTACGAGCCGTTTTGGGAGTTCTTCGCCAACATCAGCTATTCGGTAAGTTGTCGAAGTGTGAGTTTTGGGTTCGAGATGTCCGTTTCTTGGGGCATGTTGTGTCCCAATAGGGAGTAGCTGTGGATCCATCGAAGATAGAAGCAGTAGTGTCTTGGGCAGCCCCCAAGATAGTGTCAGATGTTCGAAGTTTCCTTGGTCTTGCAGGCTACTACAGGAGGTTCGTAGCCAATTTCTCACGAGTTGTGACTCCTCTAATAGCTTTGACTAGGAAGGATCAAGCATTCATATGGACTGATCAGTGTCAAACAGCTTTCGAGTATCTAAAGGAGAAGTTAGTAAGTGCTCCAGTCCTTTGTCTTCCAGTTGAGGGAGTTTAGTTTGATGTTTTCTGCGATGCTTCACATCTGGGGTTAGGCTGTGTTCTCATGCAGCAGAGGTCAGTTGTTACTTATGGGTCTCAACAGTTGCGTCCCCATGAACACTACTATGCCACCCCTGATCTTGAGTTGACAGTCGTGGTGTTTGCTCTGAAGTTGTGGAGACATTACCTCATTGGTGAGCACTTTGTGGTTTTCACTGATCATAAGAGTTTGAGGTATGTTTTCTCCCAGCGTGACTTGAACTTACGAAAGCGTCGGTGGATGGAGTTCTTACAGGAATACGACTTCGAAATATCGTATACACCTGGAAAAGTGAATATTGTAGCTGATGCACTGAGCCGAAAGTCACGTAGTGATGGTGTGCGTGAATCCGGTGATTCCTGGAGAGTAATGGAAGAACTGCCAGAATTGCATCTTGATATGGAAGAAGTTGAGGGTAGAGGTTGTCTTTTTCAGATGATGGTACATTCATCCCTGATGCAGAAGGTGGAAGAGTCCCAGTTGGGAGATCTAGAGGTGGAGGTTTGGAGAGACCGAGTTGTTTGTGGTGAGGCCCATGATGGTTGGTCGGAGGATGAAGAACACCGAGTGTTGTATCATGGAAGGATTTGTGTTCCCTTAACGATGCGCGAGACGGTTCTCCGAGAGTTCCATAGTTCGCCCTTAGCAATACATCCTAGCGTGACAAAGATGTACCGATCCTTCAGGATTCAGTTTTGGTGGCCTGGGCTGAAGCGTGCGGTTGCAGAGTTTGTGTCTCGATGTTTAGTCTGCCAGAAGGTGAAGGCCAAACACCGTGTTCCAGGTGGTCTTCTCCAGCCATCAGAGATTCCTCAGTGGAAGTGGGAGGACATCTCAATGGAATTTGTTACTGGTTTACCTCGAGCTCAGGGAGGACATGATGCTATTTGGGTGGTAGTGGATCGTTTAACAAAATTGGCCCACTTCATAGCGATCAAGGAGTCGAGCTCAGTGGAAGTTTTGTTAAGGCAATATCAAGAGGAGGTGGTGAGACTTCATGGAGTCCCTAGGACGATCATTTCTGATCGAGATCCTCGTTTTACCTCCAGGGTGTGGAGAGGTCTCCAACATGCTTTTGGTTCTCAACAATTCCTTAGCACTGCTTTTCATCCTCAAACGGATGGTCAGACAGAGCGAACCATCCAGACTCTTGAAGACATGTTACGCTCTTGTGTTCTTGATTTTTGAGGTTCCTGGATGAGGCACTTACCCTTGGTGGAGTTCGCTTACAATAATAGTTTTCACTCCACCATCGGTATGGCGCCATTTGAAGCCTTGTATGGTCGGCCTTGCTGTTCTCCGTTGTGCTGGACTGGTGTCGGAGAGTCAGTAATTCTCAGACCGGAACTAGTGCAGAATACAACGGAGATGGTTCAGGTGATTCGTGAGAGGATGAAGATAGCACAAGATCGTCATAAATCATATGATGATCAAAGAAGGAGGCCCTTAGAGTTTAATGTTGGGGATCATGTGTTTCTGAAGGTGACTCCCCGTCGTGGGCAGTGAAGGTTTGATCTTGGAAGTAAGCTTTCTCCCCAGTTTGTTGGGCCTTTCGAGGTGTTAGCTCGTGTTGGAGTTGTGGCGTATCAAGTAGCACTTCCCCCACAGATGATTTGGATACATGATGTTTTCCATGTATCACAGCTCCGTCGTTATCTTCATGATGACTCTCACATCATCAATTGGGGAGAGATCAATGTTGATGATGATGCAACCTTCGAGGATCGACCTATGGAGATCCAAGACCGCAAGGAGAAGGTGTTGCGTGGGCGTTCTATCCCCTTAGTTCGTGTCTTGTGGCGACACTGTGATATGGAGGAGAGTACCTGGGAACGTGAGTCACAGATACATGCTCAGTACCCAGAGTTGTTTGATGTTTAACTCTTTTCATGTAATGATGTTCCCTTTGTGGTTAGACCTTTCATGTTTTATTTATGAATTTCTTTTTGTTGCTTTTGTGGCTTGCTCTCTTTTGAGAGGTATCTCGATGGGTGGTTGTTTGGACCCCGTTTCTTTTTTTTTCTCTTTAGGTGGGTTTTGAATTCTCGAGGACAAGAATGTTTTGAGAGGTATCTGATGTAATGGCTCGGACCTCTCCGGTCCATTACTTTGTGTGAAAATATGGTGTTTGAGGTGTTCCGGGAGGTCAATGTGACTTATCCCCAATAATGTTTGCCAAATTCCCAATTCTATGAACAGTTAAATCAGTGAACAATGTTATATCGGTGAGGTTCAGTGAACAATGTTCTATCAGTGAGGTTTAGTGAACAGTGTTCTATCGGTGAGGGTCAGTGAACAGTGTTCTATCGGTGAGGTTCAGTGAACAGTGTTTTATCGATGAGGCTCAGTGAACAGTTCTACCAGTGAGGTTCTAACAGCGAACTTCTAACAGCAGACTTCTTACAGCGGACTTCTAACAGGAGACTTCTAACAGCGGACTTCTAACATCGGACTTCTAACAGCGGACTTCTAACAGAGGACTTCTAACAACGAACTTCTAACAGTGGACTTCTAACAACGGACTTCTAACAGTGGACTTTGAATAGTGTTTCCAGCTTCCTACAGTTTCACCCCTTTGACGTTTCCTTTGACGTAAAATACATTTAAAGCCTTATTTTAAGGACTCTTAAGGCCGTTTTAAAGACCATAAATCCTATATTAATTATTCCTATTGCTTGGGTTGTTTTTACTTGGTCAAACCGCGTGGGTTGATCTGATCTGCTTTTAATGGGGAATTTAGTGTATCTTAAATCGTCGCCCTATTAATTCTTCAAAAGGGACAAGATATCATCCTCCCTTATTCTTCCTCTTTGTTCTCGGCTATGAGACGCTAGAACCTTTCAATCCTTCCCATAGGAGTTGCACAATCAAGCATTACTCCTCGGATTGGTTCCGCTCTATTTTGATGCAACCGAGCTATATCGGTCAATCTTCGATATAAGGTATGTTTTATAGTCGTTCCATTGTGGATCATCTCCTCATGTTTCTCATTTCCATGTTATAGCATGTAATCTCCATGCTTCTAATGGAGTTTTTCTTGGGGTTTGGTTAGTCCTGTCGTACCGTGGCATCCTCGGGTGGATGCAGTTGTCGCGAGAGAAGGATCGTGACCCGTTGTGTGGATAAAGAACGTGAGGAACTGTTTGAGGTGTGGGATTCGTTGCTTCTCTTTATTTTACGTGAAACTGTATTGTTAGAATGTTTAATCCCACTGGATGACAATGGAATTGACATAATAAATATTTTAACCGGATAAATAAATTGATATCGATCGTATGTTATTGCCTCTTGTTTTGATAGATAGTGTGATATTTACGCTTGCTTTGCTTAGCTGTTTGTTCTTGGTGGAAATCGGTAAAGAACGTAAACCGGGATAAATTGATAATTGTTGACTAAAGATAAAGAGGCATGAAAACGAATCTGGTTCTTATTGTAATTTGATGTTAATCAAATTAGTGCAGTAAGCATGTTTATTTATTTGTGATAACTTACTGGTTAGGTTTCCCGAATTTGGAACCAACGAAAAATAAATCGGTTAACCCAAGATGGATTAAAGATCTGATGGTCATTAAAAGATAATTGTTTGTAGGGTTCTGAGTTATCCTCTTGTTTGTTTAAGGGCCAAGAGCCCAATTGTGAAGATGTTTGTTTTACTGCTGCTTGTGTTTTAATGTGAGCCTGGATGGTTGTGGTAATATGTGGAGGCATGGAGGCCCTTTGGTTGTGGCAGCAGATGACGCCTAGAGTGGTGAGATGCATCGGTTTATGCATGTGGGTGTCAGGGAGGACACCATGGATGATGGAATGGAGTGGATGTGATTTTTGGATGCTTGGTAATTTTGATTGGTTGTTTATCTGCTTTACTTTTCCCCACTGCTCAAGGCAGTTGGTCTTACTTACCCTTCTTCCGAAAGAGGTGAAGAGACGCGGGGTATGCCACGTGATTTCCATGTTTAGCTTCTCAAGGAAGGATGAGTATATTCTCTTGCTATAAGCGGTAAAGACTCGACGGGTAGAACATCTACTCACCGTGTTGAGCCCCCATGTGTTTAGTAGCATATAATGTTTTTCTAGAATGCCTGGGAATGTGGGAAAGTACTTCTATAATGAATAATTCAATAAATGGTGTTAACTCATGGGGATGGAGATGCTGGAACATAATGATGAGGTTGTAATTTTTGAAGGCATAGTTGAATTTGGGTGTGAGGCTAATGAAATTTAATGTGGAATTGTTCATGGTTAATTAATGTTTAAAAAATTAATTAACGTACAGTGGAAGTGATAAAAAGGGAATGAAGTAATCTAATAAAACTCTTTAAATGGTTGTGTGCTTTTAGGATACCTAGTCTTAGAAGTATCAACCCAGAGTCTGAGAGACGTTAGCTGCAGTGGTGTCTAGGACTAGGTAATGCCCATAGTGTTGTTGTGAGATATAATATATTCTGTACCTTTTGTGTTTCTATACGCTAATCGACCCTGTCAGTAAGGAAAACTGACACCCCGGGGATTCTGAGCCCTGGGGGGTGTTTTCCCCAACATTTCGGTGGGAGGATGGATGGCTGACTACCCTCTTTGGCCCCGCTATCTTCTCTTGGTAGTTACTTGTGCTGGCAGACACATTGGTTAGTTTTCCCCATATATGTGTGTAGAGGGCTGTAATGGCTTGTGGTTGTTCACACACACATATTCTGGATATAGTTTTCTTTGGATTACTATATGTGTAACGTGTATAAGCTGTGATGGCTTGAGGATCTTTACTCGATGTATGGGATGTGATGGTTTGAGGTATAATACCTGACGTATGATACACGTTATGCGAGCTGTGGTGGCTCCTGGAAACTACATGGTTATTTTGGTGTGTGGACATGGTGGTTTTGTTGCACGAGGTGCATATTGTGGTGCTTTGCCCAGGTGTCTGCGGGCAATCCTTTTTGGAGAGAGATGCTTAGGACGTGCGACGTTGGGGCAAAGCGGCAAACCAGTGGGGAAGTAGTAGCGGGGTACCCTTGATATTAATTATTCTATGCTATATTCTTGTATGCGTTACTTGGTGAGAGTTGTCATGGTGAGGTTGGAAACTTAGTATACCTGTTTAGGCGACGAGTTAGTTTCACTTGTTGTTCACTGTGCTTTAGCATGCTTTCTTTACTTTGCATGAGAGGCTTCGGGGAGGATCCTACTGAGGATACTGTTATACTCACCATATGTATATATAAACTGTTTTTCAGGTCACCTGGAGAAGGTTGGAGATCAAGCTGGTTTCTACTAGCTTGGGGTTGCAGGAGCTGTTCGGGCATGTGGTTGCTGCTGTTTTTACTTTCTTTTGGGTACTTGCAGTTTTTCCCCTTTCAGTTGTAGTAATTTTGCATGGCATTTCATATGTGTACTTGGGTTTTCGTTTATATTGCAGTCTGAGTTGGAGTTGATTGGTGTCTATCTTATCTCTCTCTTCTGCATGTGTTCTCTTAAAGGGCAATGCCTCCCATTTTGTGTGTTATTATACCCTCGGTGCTAGTCGCCAACCCGGGGCCTACTAGAGGCGGGACTCGGGGGTCATTATCTCCCTTCTTGCATTGCTGACCCAGGAGGCATACACTTTGTGGGGAGGGGGTCGTGACAAAACATATGCAGTTAAAATATGGTAATTCATCCATGCAGAGAGGTAGATCCTATACCATTCAACAAATGGTCCAACACTACACCATCTCGCTTCAGCATTATGTGTGTTGGATTGTTAGTAAAGGGGAAATAAAATATTGATAGTATAACTGGGAAGGGTCGATCCTTGGCTTCATGGGGTTTCCCACTCTAGATATCTCTTTTATAGAGGCTTGTGATCATACCAAATTTATTAATGCTACCCTGGATGAGAACCAACACGTTGTTTTTGAAAGTATCCCACTAAACAATGATCAAGACAAATGTGTGTTCTCTGGTTCCTCCTCATGGGTGTTCTCAGCTAGAGACATTATCAGAATTTTCAAGGATGACAATGATCAGGATGTATGGGGGGAGACAATGTGGTGTAAGGAGATCCATTTGAAATATAATTTCTTGGTATGGCATGTGAAGAACTGGGCGTTGCCAATATAGGTGAAAATTCAGCGGATAGGGTTATGCTTGGCTTCCCAGTACCTCTGCTGTGTGGAGCCAAAATTGTGAGACAACTGGGCATATTTTTATGGAGAGTGATCTGGCCAAGTCTGTGTGGACTAGACAAGAGGTTTCTTGTGGGGACTTCCTCCAGTTCTGGTTTCAAGGGGATGAAAATTCTAGGTCCAAAAGAAAATCTCCATCAATTATCTTCGCTACAGGATGCTGGACTTTATGGTCGAATAGGAATGGAGCGTGGCACCAGACAGCTTTAGGTACTTTTAATGGCATGTGGTTTAAAACCAAGAACCCAGTACTTGAACTGGCCCGATTATGTAGCAACTGCGAGTCTTCTCCCTCCTTTGGGGCTCTCTTATCCACCGCCCATAACCCGAACAGGAGCTTGGCGTCAGGGCACTGGGTTCGATGGAACCCCCTTCACATGGGTCTGAAGATCAACACTGATGGATCCTACCTCTCGGGAAGCATGTGATGGGGGGAGGGGTGGTTCTTATGGATTAACGAGGTTGGGTGGTTTTGTCTTTTGCAGGTTTACTTTGGAGAAGGCAATTCACTAATGGGGGGGGGGTTCTTAGGGATAAACGAGGTTCGGTGGTTTTGTCTTTTGCTGGTTACTTTGGAGAAGGCAATTCACTAATAGGGGGGAGGGGGGTTCTTAGGGATAAACGAGGTTCGGTGGTTTTGTCTTTTGCAGGTTACTTTGGAGAAGCCAATTCACTAATAGGTGAAGAACATTCCATGATTACGGGTCTATGGATTTACAAGTAGAGGGATAACGGATTATATGGCCCTCTATAATACACTCCTTGGAAAAGGTACCACTCCTTGGTCCATTAAGTATTATATTAAGAAATGAAAGGGTTTGATGGGAGGTCATGTTGAGATCCTTTTCACACGTGGCATGAAGGGAATGATATTGTTGACTTCTTTGCGTCTAAGGCATCTCCCAATCCACAGATCTCTTATTTAACTAGCCTTTAGTCCTTCCCTCCCGATGAGATTAAATTTGTAAATCCTAACAGCCTTGGTCTACACTATTTCAAACCTCCATGTTGCTGAACCCTTTTAGCCCCAATTTGGATTGGTTTATTTATAAAAAAAGAGTTGTTCAGTTAAACACCATTAATTAATAATTTATATTCTAAAATTTACATTTTACTAATCCATTGACATTGAAATATTAAATTTAATTATATATATAAAACATATCATATTTTAATATCAATAATAATATTTATTTATAATTCTTAAATATATATATATATGTATATATAATATTTTAATTTAATATTTTTATTTCATTGTGGGATATATTATTTTAAATTTACCACATAACAATACACGACTTTATTATAACTATAAGATATATAGATCATGAGCATAATTTCAACTTCCATAATTTTAAAAACTATATTTTCATGGGATAGATTTAATTCTGATATATAGACTTACTAAACTTATACCATTTACATGTTTTGTTTCCATAGTTATCATGATTTCTTATTTTAAGGTATACTTTCTCATTGTACTTTTTAATACTAGTGGTGATTTTTAAAGGTGAGAGTGATCCATTGTAGTTTCTAGTTGTAAAGAGATTATTCATTTTAATTTATTTTCCCCTTTTAATTTTTTACAGTTTCAATGGATGTAATCTTATATGATGTGTAATAAACTATTATATGCGATACATGCTTTCATATATCTTCATTCAAATGATCCATTATAATTAATTAAATTATCATTAAATTGGTTAATATATTTTTTGACCTAATCTCTAATTAGGTATTAATACATTTGAATGAATAAAGAAACATTTAGTATAATTATAGACATAATTAGTAATAATTTAAAACGGTTCAGGTGTCGAGGATAATCAACCCCAAAAATAAAATTAAAATTTTAAGAGAGAATTTTATAAGAGGGGTTTATATAGACCTGAATTGGAATCAACACTCAAATCTAAATTCACCAATAGGGAGAAAAGGATCAGTAAGGTGAAGGATCACATTTATCCAGTGCCATGAATATCATTTTTCAAAAGTTCATTGAAAACCTAGTTGAATTAATTGTAAACATGTGTTACATTTATTTTCTTCCCATCAACCATTTGAAGGGAAAACACCTAGTGTGGAAGGATCCAACATGGTACATTCATGGATCTTCACCACAAATCCTCTATGGAGAGACTGGAATCAAATTCCTCCCATTAGTTTTTCCTCCTAACGTGACTTGAATATCCAATCAATTTTATGATCAACCAAATATATGATTCACACCCAAGACCATTTCCAATGAAATAAAAGAGACATCCTTTCAAAATTATATGACATGTCCTGAATATTCCTCCCCATAGAAAGACACATGAAGCTCCCACGACTACCCCATTAATGTTCACATTCACCCATGATGGGATGGGTGGAATCCATTATAAATATTTCAGAATAAGAGACTACATACACATGCTGGGAACATCAAGAAAACATAGTTTATTCTGATCATATAATAAAATTTTCATCGAACCTGTAAGAACCTCAGAAGCCACTCTGATAGCCCTATGTATGAGAGTGATCACGACACCAATTGTGTTCATTATACTATTAAACATCGTATTATTTCAACAAGATCAATTTGAAGAAAAAAGGAGGAGGTGGCCAACAAAACATGTTGGACACCTTCTTGATCCCCTTCTAATCAGGAACTGATTTCATGATTATAGTCACACAACTACTTCCCTCAATTATATTGGCACTAAATAGCCTCTGGAAATAATACCAAACCTATCTTGTAAATACACACTCGATGAAAAGATGACTCGTGATCTCATTCATTCGTAATTAAAGGTCTGAAAATAGAAGTAATGTATATCCATACCATCTATAGGTTTACATAAATTAGTAACAGTTTGTTCCATATTCTCCAAATAAGCATGAATTTATATGGGATAATAACTGGTCTTCTGAATTTGGAAACCCATATTTTTAGTATGGTACTAGAATCACATTTCTCCCAATATATTTCCCTATTTGTGAGATGCCTTTAGTATTTGGATGTTATATAAGAGCCTTGAAATCAAAAATGGCGCACTTTTTAGTCCACATTCATGTTTCTAAATTCCAAAAAATTTAAGGCTTCACTGCCTTCATTTCTATGATGTACAACTAAATGAACCTTTTTGGTATTTGGAACCATCATACTTTTTGTTAGAGGAAAACCAAGATAGAGAATATTCTAACAGTTGAGGGAGCGATTCTTACAAAAAAATCCTCTCTGTGTAGTACATTAACTTTGTGTATATGGATTTTAAATACGTCCATGTTCAGGAAAACATATATAATGGATAACCATTTTTCAACATGGCTGTAAATATTTTTATGAGTAAATAAATGGAATCATTAGTGTCAGTATATTGGTTCATGATTTTTTTGAGAGAAGCACATCATTGAATTTTTAGAGTTCATTGATGCCTAAACCTCCCATATTCACTATTTTAGTGTAATCTTTCATCACAACCACTACTTTTTTTATTTCATGGATGTAACCTATCCATACAAAATTTCAAATTGATAGGTGAAGATTATTTTCCATACTTTTTAGACATTTTTTATATCATAAAGACACAAAAACATGGATGTGATAATCGAGATGACAAGGAAAACCCTCTTTGTTGTAGACTTACATTTTCCTTTCCACATGTCCATTTCACTGTAATATGATGAAAAATATCCTCCAAGTAGCATCATTTTACCTTCCTCATATTATAGAGGTACCCCTAGGTAGTTAAAAGGAAAACCACCACTTTTGATGGTGAGGAACTAAGCACCTCTGTTCTAACTGGTAATTGACACTCCTCTTACATACACTATAAAATAACTATTCTAGATTATTGAATACTTACCCACATCCACAAAGTGGTTGAAGATGGTTTTAACCACTTCCATTGTTTACTGGGAAGTTACTCCAAGGATAAGAATGTCGTCAACATATAATAAATTTGATGGTGTAAAGAGAACTCTTCCTACTATCATTCATTTATAGAGCCATGAGAAACAAATATCACTAAAAAATTCTTTTATAATCATCATCAACTGAGAACAAAAACCCTTAATAATAGGTATCCTTGTCTAACACCTCTATATCTTCCAAATAATCCTATAGGAGACACATTAATAAGAACATATATGTTGGTCGGAGTAGATTACCCAAGAGGGGAGGGGTGAATTGAGTAACTATAAAAATTTCTATAAAAATTATTTCTAAAAGGTTTTTCCCAAAAGGTTAGATTCAGCCCAGTTAATCAAGGTTATACTATTATAAGAGTTTGACTGTTTAAATAACTTATTAGAAGATTGATTAGTTCTCAGTACTTTTAATATTAATTATTAAAACTACATTTGAAGTTATTCTACTAAGACAAGACAATTATAACTTCTTTCCAAGACTAACTATCAAAGTGAATTTAGTGATTTTTGAGTTATGAAGAAAAGAAGTAAAACAAAGAACTAAATTAAGCAGCACAGCGGATATGAAACAAGTGGTTCAGTCTCAAGTCGAGACCTAATCCACTCCACTTGGTGATCACCTGCCACCAAGAAGTTTATATAAATAAACTTTGATTCACACCCTGGATCGGGGTTAACAACAGTACATAGGACTCTTCAGGCCACACAGGGACCTCTTCCACAGTTCTTCGTGGGTACAAACTACCAGACCACACAAGGACCTCTTCCACACTTATCAGTGAGTATACAAAAGTGTAAATGAGTGTTTGAGTAAGGATATCTTGTATCCTTCAGTTTGATGTGGGAGACAGAGTGTGTTATTATATAAAAACACACATTTCTTGAAAGTTAATAAAAAGATACACAATCAGATCAGAAATATTGAGATAGGTTTAGAAGTGCTCTGAGTGATGGTCTTTGCGGATTTGGACTTTTGAGATGAAACAGATGAAAAATTCGAGTCCTCGTCTGTAAAACAGAGTGTCGCGATTCAGCTTGTGTTCTTTGTGAGGTTTGACAGTATGAAGATGTTCTCTAAGATTTAAATATGATTTTTGTGTTCTTCAATAATGCCGAGTTGCATGCAATAGGCCTTTCTTTTTGAAACTTGCTCTAAGTGTGTTCTTCACTATGGTGCTCATGCCCATTTGGTTTTCTTTCTCGTGTGTCGCTTATTTCTGGGCAACACTTTTCTTTTATCTTGGAAAGCATGTGTTGGGGCCGACAAGTTTCATGTATTCTGAACCTCGTACCTCGTACTGTCAGATGATATGTCTACAAAGAAACATTAATTATGTCAGTGCATTAATATTTTCAAATATGAACTTTAGAGATTAAATTGAAAAAAGACAAAAATATATTAGGAAATGATGTCACAGTATGTTATGGAAATAGTGTCTCCTTCACACGGTGTTTGGATTGGTCACGGTGTCTGAATGTCACGGTGTCTCATGGTCATGGTGTCTCGCGGTCACGGTGTCGCAGGGTCACGGTGTCTCATGGTCATGGTGTCTCAATGTTTACGGTGTCTGCTTCACTGTGTATGCTTCACTGTGTCTGCTTCACTGTGTCTGCTTCATGGTGTCTGCTTCACGGTGCCAGAAAGACATAACCAGTGGCAGACTCAGAGTGTATTAGACTTTTCAAGATAACTATATTCAGACTTAAGCAATGATGATCATATAATGGATTAGACTTAATCATTTGGCAGAGAAATCATTATAAAGTGAGTCAAAAGATAGTATAAGGTAATTAAACTGAATGTAGAGCAATTAAGATCTTGAATGGATCTTCTTAAAGCATGAGAATACTTTAAACATTAATACACATGATTTGATATAATTTACAAGATTTAACCAGGTTGAATAGGATTTGTGATCATTAAAACATGAGTATTACATGAGGAGTCCAACAATCTCCCCCTTTTTGATGATCACAAATCATGTAAAGTTAAAGTGTATATTTGAGATATAGAGATAAATGCCTAACATATAACTTATATAGATTTATCCCCCTTTTGGGATTATAAAAAATATAGAATAAGAGGAGGCATGAAAAAGTGCACATTTCATTAAAGAAAATAAGGTTCAGTACAAACGTAAAAGAGCAAAACAAAATCAATAACATCCCTATAAAAAAGGAGTAATCGCTGTTATTCTTCATGGGATAGCCTTCTCTTTTCCTTTAGCAGTAGCAGAAGAGGAAGCCATAGGAGCAGAGGTCGAGGTAGAAGAAGGGAGTGAGGTGGTTGATGAGAGGGGAAAGGTAGGCCTTCAAAAACCGACGGAGTCAAAGTAGGAGTAGTAGAATATCGAGGCAGTTGTTGATTAAGAATTACAGGCCGGATCTGACTCAGTTCTTGGATGACAGACATAGTGGTGGAGGCTAGGGCAGAGGTGAAGGTAGGCAGTCCAGGTCTCAGAGGTGCAGCCGCAGGAGCAACAATGGCTATACTCTGTACATAAAGGTAAGGCCTCAGAAGCATAATGAAATCTGCAATAATCTCCCCACTATACTACATGGATTTCTCAAAATCATCCTTATTTTCCATAAACTTGTCCAAAAATCGAGTAAACTTTGTGAGATTTTGGACTTGGGTCTTGAAAGCTTGAGTCACAGGTGGAATTCTCAGATTTTCCACAAGATAATTGAAATGATTTGTCATATCAGTCTTTGAGAAGATTCTGTTGAAGTAGAAATCCACTTTCTTGGAAATCTCTTACTGAGCATCATTAGAAATTTTGGAGTGGATTTGTACTAGATACAGAACTCGATCACTATTCTTGATAACTTCAGAGAGATAAGTTGCGTTGAAACCACTGAGTAAATTCTGAAGCTCTTCTTTGACTACTGTTCTGAGTAGATCACTGTCTAAAGATGGTTTAGAGGATTGACTAGTAGCTTTAGAAGCATTGACAGCGGTGGTGAGAGATTTCAGTTGGTTCAACACTTTTTGAAGACACCCCGTATATTCATCAGTGAGTTTGTTAAGATTTACAACAAGCTCTCTCATCTCCTTTACGATCTGTTTATTTCTTTCAATGACCTTTTCATCTAAGGAATCTAGATAAGGTTGAATCTAAGACACAACAACATGTGGGGATTGAGTAACAGTATGTTCTACAGGAGAAAAAACAAGCTCTGATATCTTGTGCATCTTTTTTTTCATGTCTTCAATCATACCTCTTAGAGTCTTCACTTCATCACTAAGTATTCGGTTTTCAACTCTGACTTCCTAAATATCATGAAGCATTTTAGGTTGAATCTACCAGATTATCTTTTCCAACAACAGTGAGGCATCTCTCTCACTTAAATTGGTCATAGGAAGAGGTTGGTTATTCAGGAGTTTCTCAACTCCAGACAAGAGGGTAGCACCAAAGTCTTTTAGATCATCCTTACTCACCAAGGAAGATTAGTCTGATAAAGGTTAAGAAATAGGCACTGATATGGTTTCAGGTTCCTTTGTAGGGGAAATATTAGAGACCGATTTTAACTGGAATAAATAGGAAATGTCAAGGCCTTTTGCGGAGACTTGCTGAGAGTCATCCACATCATAGAAGCTGGGGAACTTAAATTGAGTGGATACAGGACTTGAAACAACCGGATTTGGTACATCAGCAGATTCCAGGTTTGGGGGTTGCTCCCCCTCAACGGTTGCATCCTTCTCAGGACTGAGAGATTTAGGATCTTGATCTAATTCCACAAAATTAGCTCATAGTTCCTCACCCATTTCCTGTCTAGACAACTGAAAAGATAGGTCCATCCTCTCTTCAGCCAAAGGGATGATTTCAGGAACATATTTTTCCATAGGGAGTTCATCAAGGTTAGTTTCTTTCACAACAAGTAGCTTTTCCACTATAGGTTCTTCCATGGAATTCTTTTCAGTTTCTTTGGTAACAGATTCTATTTCAAGCTCGGGTTGATCTACCAGATTAATAGCATCTTTAGGAGCAGGACCTTCTTCTTCAATAAATTCATGAGGAACAGGAGAACTGTCTTCCTTAACAGAAACATTTTCTTTAGGAGGCACAACAACCTCTTCTTCATCTTCAGAATAATACTCAAAAATCTAAAAACCAGGATCAGAAATATTTCTTGGTCTTGAGGGATGTTCCACTGGATTGAATTTCTCACAAATTCTATCATTGTCTTCCACCCATTCATTTTTCCAAGGATTCCAATTTATCTTCATTCTTTTGATAGTGGCTTTTGAGAGGCAGAATTCACAATCCTTAATCACTTCCTCATTAGGTCCAACCATACCTTTGGCAAGAAGCATGGATGAGATTAGCCGAGAGTAAAATAGGGAAGTTGACTTGGATGTAACTTTGATCAGCTCACACATATGATGTATGATATACTTTCACAGGTTGATCTTATGCCCATTTTTCATAAGGTGGATCAGAAACACATCCTGATATCTCAAAACAACAAAATCTCCTTTTCTGGGACCAACCAAATTCTATATAAACTTGAACAGAAGCCTTGATTCTCCATCTATTTTAGCAGCAATGGCTCTCCTCTGGGTGCCATTTCCAGTTAAGGATTTCAAAGCATCCTCCAGATCAAAGAATTCAGTTGAAGGTGGGGGTCCTCTCTGATAATCCACACAAATGACTTCATGAGGTATCCTAAGGCATGAAACCCATAACCTCGAAGAGAATGAGAATCTTAGCCCATTGATCCAGCTTCTCACGACATATCCATCTTCAGACTCAAAGGAGAACTGAACATATTGATAAAACTGAGCTACCAACTTAGGATCGATAGGTCGGTATTTCATCAAAAACCACTCTAACTAGCCTTGCTGTTCTAAAACATTCAAAACCAAAGACTTACTAGACAGAAGCCAATTGGGGAAAATCTCTTTTTCATAATAAATTATATTAATAAAAATTTATAAATTATTTTATTGAAATTTATAGGAAATATTTTCAATAAAATATTTTATCTTCTATTTAATTATTATTACAAGGAATTGAATGAGAATAAATTCAGTGTTATTATATAAAATGATTTTGTTACAATGTTTTTCTTTGAATTTTGTGCACTTACATAAGATGAATTATTACCACTTATTAGAATTGAATTTTATAAAATGGTTTCTATATTTTAAATAATCATTTCAAAATAAAATTATATAGGTAATTTTCATTTTTTGTTGTAATGAATAGTAAATGAGGTAAAAAACCATTACTAAGGTAATGTTTAAAAGGGTTAGTGAGGGATTAAACTAAATAGAAAAGGGTTAAAATACACTAAATATAATTATAAACCCTATTGGATATGTATATTTATAACCACACTTATCTTATCTTTTATATTGGTTTTACATGGTTCCGTTTTTAATTTAATATTACTTTATTATATTTAATGTTTTATGTATTTACAAGAGTTCCACCACCTCACATATAAAAGGGAACACCCTTCCTTCACTTATTCAAACACTTTGGGCCATATATTTCATCCAATACCTATCCAAATACCATCTAAACTTACTTTCCCATTTTTATATCTTATATTCTTCCCATGATAACATCCATTGAAGTATTTAGGTGTAAGCCAATGGAGGTTTCCCAATAAGAGGTAATTGTCTTTAATGATCGATTTTGAGTTTATTTCTTTGTTATTGTAATAATAATATTCTATAAAAATATTAACATGATGAAATATATATCACTACTATTTTAATTTTTTGTCTAATGTTACAACCATTTTCTACCATATTTCTATCCTATGAGAAATTATAATTCCATTCATGTGTAAGTGTAGACTACTACCTCCACTAATTGATGTGATTAGTTTTTCTTATCCACCATACATGGTTGGTAGTGTGGATTTATTTAATTAATACATATTATATTAATTAAATTATTATAATTTTGAAATATATATCATTAATTACATTTCCATATTTCCATTTATTGGAAAATGAAAACTTTATTCATACATACGTATGGACTACCGTCACCATGAAGTGATGCAATTCATTTTCATCACCAATGAAAATTAATGATTAGAAAAGTATATATAAGGTAAAAATATGAAAATTCTAACATTATTATGATTTTTTAAATTATGGAACCATAAATAAGGTGTAGTGACAAGAACCGTCAAACTAAAACATGGGAAACATAATAGTTAACACGTTGAATGTTGGTTTAAATTAAAAAGTTATGATAAATGGGAAATTTTAATTTATAATGGAATTTTATATTATATTATGAATATAAATATTATTTTTGTACATATTTATAATAAATCTAAATTTATTATATTGGATCTTAGGAATGTGAATGAAAAAATTCAAGACATGAGGTAAGGGCTTCTAGTCTGACTGTTATTTATATAAGGCATATGTCATATTAACCAATTGTTTATTTTTTGTGGTTCATATACCTAACATTAATTATTTATATTTAATTTCATGAAAGTTATAGGTATTTATAAATCCATGTATCTTAATCTCTATCATGATATTTTGATTCAGATATTACCAAAACTTTATGGATTCTTCAACTTAATATCATTTTATTGAGACATGTTTCATTTTATGCACCTATTTGTGTTTATATAGTGTATAAACTTCTTGTTGATATGTTATATATTTAATATATTAATAATAAGGGTATTTTAAATTTCATTTGAGTTTATTTATTTCAAGGTTCTTGTGATTCAAATGTTACTAAAGCTGTAAGGGTTTATGTTTCAATCTCATTTTTAATTGAGATTTTTTAAGCTTGAATATCCTTCTGGGAATTATTGGATATTTATATCTTAAACCCAATATATTTTATTCTCCTCTGGTTATTTCTAGTTTTTTCATATTTTATATTCATTCTATTCAATTTTTAATTTAAAATGATCAAGAAAATATTTTTAAGGAAAGTCAACAATATTTTTTCTTCGGTTGATGAACATTTTATTCGATGTCCATGTTTTTAAAAAAATCAGTAATATTTTTTTATATGATAAAATTATTATATAACTTGTTTTTCAACCATATTTGATGTTATTATAACGGTAATAAAAAAAATTAACTTTATTTTTTTAAAATGGTTGTTTATGACATTTTAGAAAAAGTGTAAAAGAAATATTTGTTTTAATGTTTACTTCATGAATGAATTTTTTCACCATCAAGGGATTTATTTTCATTGAATCCCACTTTATAGAATTACATGGTTATTTTAAAATAAAGAAAAATTCGTTAATATTATTTTTATTTTTATTTAAATTTTTTTCAATATAAAAGGTTAATTTTGTTATGTTGTCAAAGAAATGTTTGAATGTTATTTTAAAGGTATTACTCATCTATGTCAACATATATTAAGGATTTTTATTCTTAATTAGGGATAAATATTTATGGTACGATTCAATTAATTTCTATATAAGTCTGAGGCTTATGTGATGTTGACATTTTTATTAAACACTTTTCTTTTTCACATGTTCTATTATGATACAATTATAAATTTTTTATGATTTTGTGCCACACTTGTGTGTGTTTTTAATTATTTGAATGGTGGACCCAAAATTACATCTCCATAAAAAATTATTTGATTACTTCTATCTCAATAGATAATATGAATAAAATGGGTATAGAACCTTTTCTAGTGATGAAAAGTGGTTTTGGAGCAAACTGAATAAATTATGGGACTTTGTCTACTATGTGATGATGGTCCTGGAAGTGAGCCTTGACTAATGAAATGATTTTTTATACTTATTATTGTTAAAAAATTCCTTTTAAATGTTCTTAATATTATTATATCACTCATGGATTATGATTGATTAATGAAGACTAATTTCTCATATGACTCATGTCCTTTGAGATGATAATGATTTATGGTATGACTCGTGATTTATGCCCTATGTGGATTTTATATGAATGTATGATGTAATGATCATAATCTCATACCAATATTAATATCTTATTCTTGAATATAATAATCAACTCATTTCTCCCATGTTTACCCAAACTTATTATTTGATCTCAACCTTTCTTATTTTTCATTATTCCGTAGGTTATAAAGAGGTTTCAAATAGGATATCTCTATAAAGGATATTATAAGAGAAGAAATTTATAGGAGTTATTAAAGATATTTAATGAAATATAATTATTATGTTTTTATTATCCAAATTCAAAAAACCTTATGGTTATGAGGCATGTATTATTGTGAAATTTATTGAATATTCATCTAAAAAGATGCAATATTTATGTATATTAATCATAGTTCATCTCAATTAGTATTAGGGAAAGGTTTATTTTTTTTTTAAATTATATTATGAATAATATGAGGGAAGAAACAACCTATTATGAACATGGTGTGATATATGTTAATCCTAAAACCATCATATATAGATAATAAGGTGTCATAATTTAGGTCATATCAATATTTATTTTCAGGATTATTTGGATGAATGTCCTACATTAATTGGATAAATTAATCATGCTATGAGGCATCATACTTATCGAAAAAAGTTTACTTGACTGAGTCATCAAATAGAGTTTGAACAAATTGTGTTCATTTGGGTGGTGACTCTTTACATGTGTTTTTCTATAGAGACCAGCTATTTTAAGTTTCAGCGGATGGTAAAATAGTGTATATTAGGAATATCAGTTCAATGGGAGGTTGATCATGAATTTAAGAGGTTAATGTAACCTATTAGCTAGATGAATACTTTTATTTATAGAGGTGGTGGATCTAATCATATTTTTAAGATTGATAGTAAATTGTTTTACTAAATAGTGATAGTTTTTAATTTAATTGTTTGATAATTTTTATATAGATACGATGTGAGTGAATGAGTGTTTTATTTTCTTCTATATCCATCAATGAAAATGTTTATAGTTTTCTCCCATGGATATAGGACCTTCATCCAAATAATTTAATTTTTATTTGTTCATTTGTTTTGTTTTCTATGTGAATTGAAATCATGGAGTTTTTTTGAGGTTAATATTTTAGATATCATCCTAATTAATGTAATAAAAACATGGATATTGTAGCTATTATAAAAACATATATCTGGTAACATTGAGGATATTTTTATAATGTAGGTTAGGGTAACCAAACGGATGATTTTCTGGTGTACATTATGCCTGTGTTTTTTCTTTAAAAAACACATGGGATTGGAACATCATTTTTAGGTGGTTGTGGCATAAACCTTCATATAAAACTCATATATACCCATATTTTTTTGTTTTTCTCCAATGGGTTTTATGAGTGGAGTAGGAAACACCGAACGGTTCCCTTATTTGAGATGTTTCACAAACCTTATTTTTAGAGGTAGGAAGTCATTTAGAAATGGATCTAACAATGTTTAGCGACTCACATTGATCGAGAGGATGGGAGTTTAGGCTCATCACAAATTGTTTTAGAAAATTATTACAAACTTCGGGACTCTATTATTGATTTAAGACATATTCATGAATCTTTTATTAAATCCCAAATATAAAATGGGCACCCAGAAGTTAACAATCAATTGTTAGAATTTAATTTCTTTAGAATTGTCTATAAGTACTCAAGGATCTTCATGGATGGATATATATATATATCTGATGTTCTCCATTAGTGAAACCATTTGTAAATTTATTTAATATTATTTTCTCATTTATTATCATGATGTTGATCTTAAGCCACACATCAGGGTTCTTTGTAATTAATCATCATCCTGGAAGACGAGAGTTTTATTAGTGTCAGGATCAATGCAATAAGATGGTATTCTTATGTATCCTTTTGAATGTAATAAGAAACCAAATATTATTGTGGTTCTTAATGGGACACATCATACCTTTTATAGTCACATTATGAGGACCAAACAATGTATTTAAAAATCTTATGGTAAATATGTCTAGGTGAAAGGTGCACAGTCAAGGCTAGTGTGGGACTTACACCGAAGAAACCCAAGGGATATGGATGGGATGTGTTCTCCTAGGTTGGATACGACCCTACTGGGGATATGAGCTATATAAGATTAAGGGAAGTTTTGGGTGTTGGGTTTGAACCTCAAGGAGGCTTCCTATGTATCCTGTTTAGATAGAAATAAATATCCATGTAGTTCTGATGATTGGGTTTTACACCTATAGAGGCATACATTTTTTACTTCATTAGGAACCTGTTCCTTTAAAGGTGGTGATAACATGGTTAGGAATTATAATAAATAGAAATACCTAGGGAACAAGAGATAAAGATACGAAAAAAGATCCCCATCTTGATACAAGTATTTGATCATGTGGATGTTATAATCATCACTAAACACAAAGTCCATGTGATTCATGCTTGGTGTGTGAAACAAGAGGATGTATAACCTATTTCATACCATAGAATCTCCATCATCCATTGGTGGACGTGTTTGGGGATACTTATTATAATAAATACTAGGGGATTACTCCATGAGGGACGACCTGAGAAAAAACCACATCTCTTCCCCTTTTAAAAGGTGGATGAGAGGGAGAGGGAAGGGATAAGAATGACAAAAGGGGATAACCATATGAATAGATTCCCATTTCAGGAATATAATGTCATTGTCTGACCCAAGAATCCATCTTTCACCACCCTTAAGGTTAGGATCCTCAATAGCATGACAATGGAAAACTGTGAACATTATGAGGATCTCACCAAAGAGGGAGGATAAATTAAGGGATTTTAATACCCTGAGAATTCATTATGGGATAGGAGAAAATCTAGTGAATCTAGTCCCAATGTCAAATGATTTAGGTGGTTGTAGATGGGGAGTTAATGAAATCATTCCCAGTTTCTAGTAGGAGAGACGTGAAGACAATTTGACAGTTCATTAAGGGGCCAATATGGGGAAAATCTATGAAAAAAGAGGGTAATGGGTCTTTAATAAACAAATTACCCCAAGGAAACCCCAACCCACATAGTTGTATTTTTTATTCATGGTGGGGGATTGTGAAGGGATCTGAGAAGGGTTCTACTTCAAGGTAGGATTTTCCAAGAACCAGGGTACCCTTCACGGGTGACTAAATAGGTCCTCTCAGGAAGGATCCATTTGTATGTCTACTTACCAATATGTTGTAAGTAATTTACCTATAGGTGTATTCTCTAGTATTCTTGGTTATCTATCTGTACTTCTTTCTTTGAATACTAGGTATTTATAAGCACGACAAATAACCATTTTCTCGTACTATCTAGTTTTTTAGATAACATATTTGTTTCCATGAAGTTATGATATAAAACCATCATCTACATTAAATTTTGTTTTTTATGGGGTTGTAAGGACTCCTCATGCCACAAATGAAAAAGTTCATCTACATGGACGTTAATTCACCACTTTCTCACACAAATGAAAAATTAATTTTTGGGGGGGATTAAATCACCACCTCACCTGGAAATTTTTTAAGGGAGTCCCATGAAGAGTGGAAATCCTATAGATAATGAGTGTAACACAAGACGAGTGGGGCTATTTTCAGTTCTTGATTAATTTATTGATTTTAAATGTTTTTTACATATTTTTTTGGGCCCAATGAATGCCCCCTTAAGAAAGGGATCAGATTGGAAGATTTAGGATCAATTATGAAGAATAATTCTACTCTGTTTAATTTTTATGGGGTTCATGTGGAACCTGAGAGGATTCTAGACCTATAAAATTTTTCAGGTTATTCATTTATCACCTAGTGACCTATCAGTGCTTTGTGAGTCACCCTGAATTTATTTGGTGGTGTACATCCCCACATAGATACTTCCCTTTGATAATTTCTTTTTCCACATACTGAAGCATTTTTACCCATGAACTGGTATTATTTCAAACTAGTAAATTCTCTTCATGGAAGAATGATCTCAGTAAAGAGATTTAAAACTCCACATACTGAATTTTGGTTGTTACAAGGTTCACATAACATGATATGTTAGTTATATAACATGCTATGAAAGACTTTTCAATTTGATAAATCATATGTTCTTTTTATTAATTTTCCTCCCATAGGGATAAAATAAATACCTCTCAAATTGTTTCTGCCACTGATGAAAAGAGAAAATCCATTATTGAAAGAATCAATAGAGGTGTAATGCATTATTTTAGCCTACTTCATAAGATCTTATTAGAGTATACAGGTGATGGCCTTAGAAGATATCTAATATCAAATAGGTTTCCCCTTTATGGGGTTGGAACCTAATGAGTTTTATGTCTCATTTCACTGGTAGTTTGAGGTCTTGTGTGATAGACCAATGTGACTAGTGATTTTGGTAGAATAAATTTTACCATGAGTTATGTGATTAATGAATCTGGCATGGTTTGGAGGCTAATAATTCTCCAACACTTCCCAAATAAGATGAGGAAAATGTTAATTCATTATATTTGGATTCATAGATCTTATATAATGGTATGAGATAAGTTGGATGAGAATTACCATAGAGAATGATTGAAAATAAGTTTCCAGTTTAAGGTTTTGAAGTATTACAGAGATAGAAGAGGTTTCTTATGAGGATGAAGGTCCCTCTAATTGAAATTTTTTTAGGGGAGGAAAATGAAAATCCAGACCAAGTCATATCAATTAATAGTCAAACATAGGAGTCCTATGGTATAGGAAATTATATTACCAATGACCAAGGAAATTTTATGAAGATCTGAATTTCTCAAGTCCATATAGAGTGGTATATGAGAGGAATGTGTATGAGAAATAATGGAGCGTATAAGCCGGAACAGGCCATGAATGTGAAATTTCCCCAATTAAAAAAATTGTATGTAAAGAAGGTTGTACTCTATTTAGACCATGAGTTTATAAAGGATGGATTTTGGAATAAATTTATAAACATCCTACATAGATGGGGGTTGTTCCTATAAATAGAGGAACACACATGCTTTGGATACTGTAGTTTATGGGTATATAATGGAGGATCTAGAAATCTCTATATATCTCATTGAGATGGGAATCAAACTATATGTTTTTATTGGTAACCAAGTTCACATATTATTCTTAATCAAATAATGAGAGGGGAATTTTTATTGATATATGGTTGTGCATAGGATGAGGGATCCAAGTGTCACTAAATGTCTTGATGAAAATGGAATCACATTGTATGTAGTTATTTGAGGCGGTGAGATGGATAAACAACACCATAAAGAAGGATCCTCCTAGATGAGGGTTGAATCATCATGTAGATTAATTTTATGCAACTAGGAAATGGATTGTGTACTTTAATGTCTTATGGAAAGGGCATAGAGGGATTCGATTTGATGTTCATTTATATTTTACTGAAAGATTAGTGATTTCCCACTTTAATATTATATGGTCAATAATGTTCCATCATCCTTTATAAATTAAGAGGTAATGTTGAAAGCTTCAATTTTGGTGATTCTATATCTAGAAAGTGATATTAGATAAGTATACAAGGAAAAATAATTGTCCATGTACAAAAAGAAGTTTCCAATGTAATATTTTCAGGGATTATGAAGATAGAAGTGGTTTCTACTATGGAGAAAGGTTCATCTAGTCTGCAAGCCTTTTCATGGTGAGTTATGAAAAGCTATAATAGACGTATCAATTAATAGTCAAACAATGGTTTCCTCCGGTATCATACATTCTATTACCATTGGTTAGGGATAACTTATTTAGATATGTATTTCCATTTATGTATAGTTTTATTTATGTATGGAAGGTGCCTAAGTATGAAACAGACATTTTATGATGAAATCAACCCAAAATGGGAAAAATGTTTTATGTGGAGGTTTAACCCACACATAGGTATGGGAAACGTTTTTTGTAAATTGTGGTTGATACTGGACATAGGATAGGGGTATCTCTACATATCTCATTAACAGAAGAATAAATCCACACATAGTTCTAATAATGATTCCCACACTGATAAATCAGGTGTAGAGAGGTGGAATTATATCACATTATGGCTAGGCTAGGATATATGGTCCAATAATCACTACATATCCCAATAGGATGATAATCAAGACATACATAGTTTATGAAAAGAAAATTACATGAATAGGTTTGACCCATATAAAAAGTGGGAGAATGTTTTTTGAATATGGATTTATGAATGGGGTTAGAAACTACATTTTACTTCCCCATGAAGACCTGTCTTAAACACAGTATAACGAGAACATTTTTATATTTAGGATGGACAAGGATGTTGGATCCGAGCATGGCTATATATCTCATAAGGGTGAGAATCAAGACATATGTCATTCTATAAATAGAGGTGTAGTGGGAGACCAAAACCTAGGATAGTAGTCTTCTAGTGTGAGTTCCATGTAAACACCAAGTTTTACATCATGTAATAGATGTTGACCATGTATTTTAATGTCATACGGTAAAGACTCTTGATGTTCCTTTAAAGGTCCTTCATTTAGGACCATAAAAACTTTTATGTGAACTAATACATCTTGATCCTACAGGGTGAACTTACAAAAACTCATATGCCCACATGATCCCTGATCATTGTGAGAAACAATGACTGACAAATTTTCCTTTCACTACATAGAGTAAATTAAAAATAAATGGAAGGGGATTTTTTTCATATGTTGGTTAGAAATGGATGTCGGATCCATGTATTTTTATGTATCTCATGGGGGTGAAATCATGTCATATGTAGTTCTAGGAGTTACATAACATCAAATTATATGGATTTTAACCATACAGTTTGACATCATGTGGTAAGTAAAAATATTATCTTGTAGTTTTAGGTAATGCTACTAGGAATATAAATCATCGAGACAATTAGTGACATAGGGATTATGGGGCCAAGGATGTTTTGATACACTTTTTATATGAAGAAGGAAATTATTAACCATGATCTTGGGGGTTCTTAGATTAGTATAAGTTATATTATACAAGTAAGCAAGGAGTAACCGTGGAACAATTAGAAAATAGGTTTCCGACCTGATGTTTTTTTATTATAGATATATAAGTGGATTCTTTTGAGGATGAAGGTTCTTATGGTTAATAGGACTTATGGGGGAGACTTATTCAATGAAATACTAGGGAATATCAATGAATAGTCAAACTATGATATCCTTCAGTATCATACATTCTATTAATGATTGATGAGGATAGCTTACCTAGATCCATATTTCCCCTGGACAAGGTGTATGATGTGTGAAAGTTATATGTCTAAGAAAAAAGGAAGTATTTGGATCAATAATGGTCAAGGAGTGATAAATTCCCTTCATATATTTTTTTGTATGTAGAAGAGGGATAATATCCACTACATTGTTCTTAGGACCATGAATTATCGTCTGGCTCTTAGTACGTACCCTTTTGAGATAAAAATCAATATATATATATATAGTTCTTGGAATGGAAGAGTGGTGAGAGACTATAACCAATGATAGTGATCTAATCAATCATGAACTAAAATGTCATATAATTTTTTATCATACAGTAAGGATTCTCTCTTACAGTGTAAAATCTTGTGACTAGGATGTCAGGAAATGTAGTGTTGATTCTTACAACCTGGACTATAGTGTATTTTAGTTTTAGGTTGTATGACTAGGGCTATATGTCATGAATTTTATGTTCATGTGTTGAAGACCAATTCCATGATTACACAATGTATTTCTTGATAAACCTTTAATTGGTAGGGGATGTAACAATATCTACATCTATTTATATCAAGTAATAATATCTATTAGAGAGGATCTTGTGTATGGTATAACATCCCTCCATCATTGGTTAAAGTATTGGATGTTTCTTCCTAGGTATCTTATAGGTTCTGAGGACCAATACTAGTTCTCTTTTGAGGAATGATCAGAGGATAAATTTCTTGTTAAAATTTCATAATATCAAATTTTTGTGAATTTATAACTGATAACATATCGAAATGTGAAGTAAGTGTAACTAGACTAAAAAGGAAATGGATGAATCTATCATGTATACCAATGAATATGGGGTCACCTATATAGTGGTCTGGGTAGTGTTTTGGTAAGCCCACAGGGTATGAGAGATATTTTCATACCAATAATTTTAATCTTTATCCACATTTTTCTAGATTATGTTTAATAAGGTCTTATTGAAGGCCTCTACATGTCCATTATCCACTACATGATTGCAAGAAAAATGGATGTATTTGATATTATACTCATGGTATAGACACTCCAACTCAACATAATAGAAAATGGTTCCATTGAAAATCAATATCACATTAGGGACACTAGATCTAGTAATGATATTGTATTTCAAAAATTTAAAATTTCATTTTCTTCTGACATTTTTGAGGGGTATTTCTTCATCTCATTTAGAGAATAAGTTGATAAGAGTAATGATGCATTTTAATTTCATGGTTGTAGCTAGAGGATATGACTATAAAGGATCCATTAACCATACAGAAAATGGAACTAATTTTTTGGATATGTGTAGAAACTCCAAGAGTTAAAAAACAAAGTTTCCATGAACAAAGAAGATATGACACTTTTTTGGTGAACTTTGTGCAATCCTATGCCATTGAAGTACATAAGTATCCAAAACTCTGAATTTTATGAAAAAGAATCAACCCTGATTGGTGGGAACCACAGGTTCCTGTATATATCTATTTCATATAGTAATAGACTCCTCTACATCAATGCACCTTAGAATTAATCCATCAAACCCACTCTTATAGAGAACTTTCTGCTGGTTTGGGCTGTTATGGAGTGTATATTTAATTAATCATCAATGAGTTATCTATTTTACATATTTTCATATCAGGATTACTCTATTTTTATGGTTGTTTACAATAGCCATCATCCAGTCGGTCATAGGACCATCTAGTTTAGATATAAAATTTACCTCATTGATTTCCTCCACATCAACACCAACAAAATGTGACATTGTTCAACGATAAAAAACGTTGATGACTATTTCATCATAATATGGATCCACCAAAGATGTATATGAATTTTACACTGCTTATTTTTGGGAAATCAGTTTTCATTGGACATCAGTCAATATCAACTCTAAGGGGAATTCTTCCATTATTCCTCAGAAAAATTAAATCCTAGGGATTATCTCTTCTATTATAATGTAATAATCACTTTCAATATTCTTGATTACCAACTCTGAATCACCTTTTACCTTCAAGTGGTCAATTATAATTTTATTTTCTAGTTATATCCCTAGTATGAGGTCCTAATATTTTGCTTCAATTTTTGTATATCCATATGATAATAAGAAAGAGTAAGGTAATACTTCATTTTCAAGGGATGTGAGCACAACTCCCAAAGTGAGTTTATTGAGAATTTGGTGTTATACTCTCTTCACTATTATTATTTTATATTCTTTTTCAAAATAAATCTCCCATATCTGGTGGACCTCTTGGATAGAGAAAATATCTTCATCAATAAATTTGGTATTCAATGAATTTTTTTCTATATAGGGATGTCTTATAAAGATGCATGCTAATGGACAACCCTTTAACACATTCTAAGGCACAAAATAAATATAAAAAATGATTCAAGATAACCACCCACCATGAAAATCATGAAATAAATATAGTCATTTGGGGATTTATTTAAGCGGGTTTCCATAATAGATATTATAGACACTCTGGTGTTGCTTGTAATGCCTCAGTTTCTGAACTGTGAAGACTAATGCCATACATCTCTTCTAAATATTTGATTATTGATTCTTGGTATTTATCATTGTTCGAATGAGATAATAGAGGGACTTTTAATTATCCGCATCATTATTTTGTTAAATAAAATCACCCAGTGATCATTCTATGTTCGTCACAATCAAAATGACCAAATTCCCTTCAATAGGACCCATCAACATGGGTGGACTCAAAAAGATATATCTTGAGAATGTTGAATTCTTCCTGAAATTCTTTAGTTCACTGATATGTGATCACATTTTTCATCATCCTAATTAAGTTAAAACACTTTACTGAGAGGTTTATTTATAAAAAATGAATGTTGGAGAAGTTTCTATGTAATACCCACAACTCTTTGAGTTTTCTAAGAGGTGATATATCAAGGTTATCCTTTCTCTTATCTGGATCAACTTTGATATCCTAATTTCATACCATGAAGCTATGAAAAAATCATAAGGTAGCTCTAAAATAACATTTCAAGGAGTTTATCTTCAGGATATTTTGTCACAATTTATTCAGGATCATCTCAAGATCATCCATGTTGTCAGATCATTATCGATATTTATGAAATAAATCATTGACATAGTACTGAATAGACTTCCCCAAAAATGTTTTACAAATGTGATGCATGGTGTGTTTATATATAGTTCCAATATTATTCTAACAAAAGGGAATTAACATATATAAGTACATCCCTTTATTTGATCTGAATATGGTGGATTCATTTTTTTTGGGAATATGGGTTTGGTTATACCATAAATAACCATACATGAAGAAAAGGGCCTAATATCTGGTTGTGGAATCATTATGAAAGTCTATGATTGGAATAAAGAAATTATCTTTTAGAAAATTCTAGTTGAGAACTATTATGTTGATGAAGACTCTAATTTAATCATTATTATTCGTTATTCAGACTATATTATCTATCCATTTTAGATACTGGAATTCTCAAATAAAATTAGCTCCGATAATATTGTCAACTTCAACCTCAATTTTGGTTTCATGATTCAGGTTCATCCTTTTGTCTACCTATATATAACCCTAGTGGTTTTTATGGAATCTTGGATGGTGAGTTCCCACCTCCAGATCGAGGATTGAAATTTCCATGTATTTCTATGAAAACATGTTTGATTTTTAGTCGGAAAGGAGGTATATAACTCTTGTTGTTTTTATAACATGAACACTCTAATCAAATTGGGTTATGGGTCCTCCTCTAGACCTAGGTTTGTTTGTATGAGTTTGTTAATAGTGTTAGAGACACCTTCCTTTAATGATGGTGTGGAACCCCTAAGTTTCTCCTCCTCTTCCTCTTCTCCTTCCACTTCCTCCCAACTCTTAGGGGGGGGGGGTAAGAGATGAAGGGAATTTTCTAAGTTAGGAAAAGAGCCAACATTTTGACATCCCTAAGATGAAGAATCTGACTTAGACCCGACTGATGATGTGAGTTTTCATTGAATCTTTGGAGGGGATATGGTGGGTGGAGATGATGTATCCCCACCATCTCCTAGTGACTTGATAGATTTTTTCTAACTCAACCAATTAGGTAGGTATATTTTAAAACTCAAGGGTTGGAATTAAGGTGTAGCATCCCATGTTTTTTGACTGTATGGAATTACAATGGAATTTTAATTTTATCATTTGGTGGATGGTCTATTTTTTAATCCAAGCCTCAATGTGTAAATATGATTTTTAAAACACTTAAACCTATTGTTTTTAGATTTGGTTGAGAGCTCGAGTGGTGTCTCGGTAGGTCCCTTGACTTACAGAAGTATCGATCCCCATAAACTCAATTTTGGGTGGACTGCCAAGGGCACACGGGTTTTATAAAACCATACAGCCCACCAATGTAAATCATGAACCTTGTGTGGTTGAAAAAAAGTGACCCACACATGCTGTATATGGTTTTCCCAAACCATACTCTCATCTTTCATTCTTAGTGCCATGTGGGAAGTGTGTGTGCACTATTTGATACATGTTTGGGGCATATTTGGTGGAACCATGTGAGGAAACTATGTGGGTATGGTTCTTAAGCAGTGGAAGCTACACGGTTGGCATACGATTTGGCCAAACCATACAACCAAACCGTGTCACCAAACTATGTAGCCTTATCTTGAATGGTGAATTTACATTTTTTACTTTAATGATCTTGACACATAATTTACTCTTGATTTTATTATTCTCTATATGTGTGAGGGTCTTTCCTTCACTCATGGGTTCATCCTCCTTCCTCTTCTAGTCATAGTGATATCTCCCTTATCTGAAGTTGGATTCAAGAAGTGTCGGTCACATTGGATCTGCATCGATAAAATCTTGCCTCTAATTAAGTTCTTTATATGTTTATTTTCCTATCAATTGTGCTATTTTTTTGTGATATCATTTTCCCTATTTTCTAGGAATTCTCTATTTCTTCAATTTCTCTCAAACATGAAAAAAATTAGACTTTGATATTGGATGTGGGGATCATCCATGGTGTAAGGTAGGTGGTTTATCTTCTTTCCCATTGTTCCATTTCATTATATATGGTGCTCCATTGTGTTTCATGCTAAAACCTTCTAGAGAAGCCTCTAACTAGTTAAATAAATTAAATTGAACTCATTACCATGCCTATTATGACCCTAGTGTGAATTGAACTAACCCTTGGTTGATCACCTTGTCTTTAGCCACCTTGACGGAGGTGTATTCTCATTTTGGGCCTAATCCCCAATTATATAAATTGGATGAACACCCTTAAGAGTTATTTTCACTTGTAAAAAATTATTTATGTAATTATTGAATCAAGATATTGGTTTTCCATGAGTTAGGCCCTTGATCTTGATGCCACGTGTTTTATATTTCTTTACTTATTTCTTATTAATTCTACCTTGGGATTTTTGTTTATGACTTCTTCCTCTACTCCTGATTATATGATTATGCATTATATTTTATTCTTTTTTCTTTATTTAAGTTATTAAATTTATTTTTTGATCCATGTTTCCACTACCTTATAGCCTTGTTCTTTTTATTTGTCTCAATTCCTATTGACTTTTCTCCATATTCCGTAGTTATTTGGTTTGGATTAAAGTCTTGGATAGCTTTCCTTTCCCATTATCCATTATATTCCTTGGTTATAATATATGTTTGAGAATTCAATGCCTCATATAATTGTGGTATGGGATAGAACTCAAGTCCTGACTTAAGGACACCATGGATGGACTCATCGTGCTTGGCTTGGATCTAATTGATGCATCCAAAGAGATCATTTGGATTTCCTTGGATGGTCTCTCGAGAAGATTATTTATAGTCTTGAGTGACATCGGTTCCTTATGGGATAAACCATGTATAGTCTAATTGGAAATATGGATACACCATGCCTCGTGTGATAACTGGACCCCCTAAGTGATATACTTGGTATGAACTCAGATTTTACCATATCAAGAGTGATAAAAGGGATGTCGTTACAGGTCACCTTGGATGGACACTGTGGTATTGGTTTTTTAAAGATCTATTTTAGTAACCTATAGGAATCCTTTATGGATGTACCTGTATGTAATAAACATGAAATTATTGGATCTGAGAGATGGTTTTCATGGATTACTTGAGGTTCCTTATTATTATTGTTATGCTTGCAGTATGAGAATGCTCAAATGATGTCTTAGTCATGTGACTGCCATGAAAAAGTATAAGCCAAGGGTCAATTCACTTATATTGATTTATATATGATAAAATATATAATATATATCACTTGTATAGGTTCTATTGGTTCATACATCTATCTTAATCTGAAGTAGGTATAATTAGTTGGGTATCCATTTAGGAACCTGAACTGAAGTGTTATTTATTTATTTTATTCACCTATGCTAGTGAATTTTCTATTTTATAGTGAACAAAATGGATTGATCTATAAATTTTTGGTGGTGGAAAAATATGATTATATGTAACATTCTATTAGGGACACCATTTCATTGGGGTACCCGAGCAGTTCTACAAGTTTGTAGGTCCTTGGTTTTATTACTTTTGATGTGATATATAATAGAGAGAAAGGGATCACTAGACGGAGCTAACAATCAATATGATCCTCGAGATAGCCTTTAGGATCCTTCTATCTTTATTGTGTTTCACTTATTATTATACCACCTCATATATTTTAGTATCATATGAACATGCATATATTATTATACATATTGGAATTGGAAATTTAATTTTATATAGTCATTATATTTATCTTCCATTTCTTTTCTGTTTATTAATACTTATTCCACTATCTTCCTATAATTTATACCTGGATATAAAAATGTGAGAGTCTAAACATGAGGTTATTCTCTCCCCAATATACATCCATTAAACCCTTGCTATTAGTCGGCAACCTCTGGCATATGGGGAGGCATGATTGAGGAAATGTGGCAATTGGTCCGGCTACTGGTGAGTGTGGTCGGTCAGTCCAAGACTTTACAAAGTTGAATCAGATCCCTTTTTCCTTTTTTATTACTTTTTTGTACTAGTATATAGGATTCTAGGAATATTTTATCATTTTCTAAATATTCATGCCTATGAGTGATCAATCCACATATGAGGAAAAGTCCAAGTGGCCAAGACTGGGATTGTTGTTCATGTTGTCCTTTATTATGGTTGATTTTGGTTTCACATTGTGTTATTGGAGTAAATTCCACTAATTATTGATTTATTGGATTATCATATCTATCATTGTCCTAGTATATAAAAGAGGAAGCATTACATGCATCACTATAGGCATGTAGTGACTCACATTCCATTAATATTTCATTCCATGTAGATAACATTTCTAGGTTGTTTAGAATTTGTTGATCTACCTTGTGCGTTATATGTCTTCCTATTATATTCCTTTCTAGGTCGTTTTGGTAACATGTTTAAATTTCCACCTTATTAGGTATTTGATTATAATTTTATTGTGATTCCCTAGTTATGTAGTAACCTTACTTGGTTAATTGTTATGATTCTATTCTTTCGTACCGTGTTAAACTATATGGAATTGATACATTTTGAATTCTGAGTTATAAATTTTAATGTGTGTAATTGGTTATTGATGGATACACCTATCTAATAAAATATTACATTTTTAAGCCATGAACCATTGGTTCCATGGGTTGAAACATTAGGTTGTGTTTAATTGAGAGCCAATTTCCAATTTGTGAAGTGTATGGACACTTTATGAATTGGAAAAGGTGACCCATATAATTGAACCATTTTAGGTTCACCTTATATACTTAATTTTTATTTCAGAAATTCTAAGGCCTTTTAATTTATTTTTATATGCTAAATAAAAGGGTTTCTATTAGATGGGAACCCTATCTAATTTGTATAGTGTATGGGTGCTTTACAAATTAAGAAGTGGTACCCCATATAACCAAACCATATGTTATGAGCCTTCTATATAGATACTGAAGAGTAAATATAAAATATTTTTATTATTTAATGTTTTGGTTTCCTTATTAAGTAATATACCCCTATTACATGGTCATGGTAACCCATATGACCACATACCTAATACACAACTAACCTATCTAGGCCTATTGTGGCATGTTGGTTAAGAAATGAACCCCTAAGGGTGTTTTAAATATTTAAATTTTAAAATTTTCAGGATTATTTAAATTGAAACTAAAATGGATTAACTGGACCCTTGTAAGTCACTTATTCTTCGATATTCCTTAGTTCTTAACCCAAGGGTGACACAATTATGCTTTGTAGTGGTGGTCATTTAAAGTTTCTGTAGAAATTTATTTTATTTTACATATAAGTATATGGTGAAATATTACTTATCTAGTACCTACTTAATTAATTGAAGACCTTTTAATCCACTTTGAGTTATTTTTATATTAGGTCATGGTTAATTAATAATGTCATTTACTACCAAGATAGAATTATCCACCATAGAATGAAATTTAATTTTTCCTAAATAATACAAATGTAATGTTATTAAATGAATGAATGATGTTAAATTGGGTTTATGAAATTAATAGAAAAATTATGAAGGGATGTCAGTGGAATAAATAACATTTAAAAAAGAATGTTTTATATAAATTACTTGTGTGCCTTGTGGTGTTGTTAAAATTATTATTATTGTTTTACCTTTGTTAAAAGGATTTTTCCATAAATCATTATCCCTGAAATGTTTAAATAATTAAATGAGTTTAGGTTTAATGCCATAAAATATATCCTTATGGTGTGTTCTTGGTCAGTCCCTTGTGTAATGTTAGTTCAGTATCCCTTGAGCTCACATTATAATGTAAGCATGAGTGTTATCCATTATCCTCTTCTCTTTTAGTGGAATAAATGTCAAAGGACCTTATGCATAGTGGCCTTTTGTAAGAATGACTTCATTTTTTTGGTAGAAACTTTATGATTTCATAAGATGTTATCTAATTGTAGGTAGCTCCCTCATATCATTAAATCCCTTTCTACTTTATAATGAGTATTTTATCTTGTGTGGTATTGTTCATGTATCACTTGTCCCTCATGGGATCTTAGATTTTAAAAGTGACACCCCTACCTTAACGGGTGTTCATTTTATAATTTAATACTTGTTAAAGGTGTGTGAATCATGTAATTATCATTTTCAGTGGGTAGACATGCATATGAAATTGTTAGCCGCTTAGTAGGTCATTTTACTATCCCCTTCTTCTTTTTTAGTGTTGGATGACTCAAAATAACATATGCTTGTTCTACATTAGTATAGAGTAATGAGAATCTGGGTTAGTTATTATCCAAATTTCATAAAATACTTCAATTCATTCGTATGATAAGACTTTGGGTAGTATGATGGATGTACCATTTCACTTAGGGTAGTAGGTGTTGTTTTACGCAGTACCTATCGAGTTGTTAAAATAATGTAGCAAGATATTTATTTTTGTGAGGATCATTGTACTCTTGAGTTGTTAAACTTTGATCACAAGTTATCTTTTTAGTATAGTTCCTTGGGAATTGGATGAATAAAACATACCCAAATATTGGGGATTTTGTTTAAGAGAATAAGGTGTTTGACACACTGGTTAGTCGTCTTGGATTTTAAGACTAATGCAATGGAACTCATAGACATAGCTCATGAGATGAGTCACGTGTATTTCTAAATAAGAATCTAACATTTCACCATTAATTAGAGGGTGTTTTATCTCTTTATTTTACCATTTTCTAAGCATTATGGACACCTTTGGGATCTGTGGTTAGTGGTTGATAGAGTGCACATTGTGGGTTGAGATCCCTTCTCTAGATGTTATAAAAAATAGAACACTACAAAGGTGGGGAACATGATTTCACAATTTTTGTGGAATATATTCTAAGTAGATGGATTTAAATCCATGGAAAGACCATTTTCAAATGGTTAGTCTTTCTTAAAATGATCACAGATGGTATATTTCATGTTGAGTCAATGCTTGCAAGACAAGATGACGATATTGTTCTTAGCTGTATGAACAAACATTATAGACACTTTTGGTTGGGGATGGACTTTGGTGGATGTGCTTGAACATTCACGAGATTCCTCTCTAGAAAAATCATCATGGTTGGGTAATAAAAATGTGACAGTGGTTGTAGATTAGTTTTTATAAGGAAGTCAAGTTGTGGTGGTTTGACTATCCCTCACTTTGCGTAGTGTGATACTGTTGGTTCGAGTTGTGGTGGTTACATTGTTTGATGTAGAGTAAGTTTCTCATATTTATTTTTGGGTAAATATTTTAGTCCTTTTAGTTCACTCTTTGATAAGTGATGATCGTGTCCCCTATCTTAAAATCATTTAGGATACACCAAGGGAACATCGGTTTTATGCCGAAAAATATTTAAAACTCACTGGGCTTGTTGAGTGGTCTCTATCAAATTGAATTCAGTAAGTGTAGTTTTTGTTAGAGTCATGGTCAATCCTATGTGATACCTAGGTTCCCGAGTAGGAATTCCATGGTCTGACTCATGGACACCAACTATGTACCTTTTGAACTAATCAAAAAGTGGTTGATGCTTTGGGAATAGTAAGTTCTCTTGGGAGGTGGGCCTTCAACCTTATATTGATGTCTTTGTTTTAAATTCCATTAGGTTTTAACTTTTATGAGTTCCTTGGACTCCAATTATTGATTATGAGGTTAACTAGGACTTCAGTTGGGCTCATATGGGTTGTTAAAAGTGAATCAATGTAAGTTTGATGGTTTGGGTATAAACCCATGTTCATGTTGGGGTACAACTGTTTAAAGTGGGAGATTTGGATAGAGACATCCCCATAAGAAAGTTACGGGCCTCAGTGAGCATTCTTGGAGAAATTTTTGAGGTGCCTCTATCTAAAGGCATCAGGTATAACTTTTGAAATTTACCAAATGTCTATGTTGAGTGCTTTGTGAGTAATTAACTAGAGATTGTTTGATTGGTTATCTCTCTCTCTATTCTGTCTTATTTGGTTAGTGAGGAATTGATTAAAATAACATTGTCATTTAAAGAAATTACGGTGAATTTAAGCTAAGGTTATTCATGAAATGTTAGCTCAACCAGTCCACCAAGGTCAATTGTAGGTTGAACGATTATTTATGCTGATAATATTTCCAAGATAATTGTTGGAACACTAAGGGAAGGCCTAGAATGGTAGTTTTTTCTATATAATATGGTGAATCGGTTTTGGCTATACAATTTATAAAACCAAGTGTTGAAGAAGATGATTAACTGGTCATGTCTTGAGAAAGATGGGGTTGGGTAGGTTTCATCTCTATGTTTTAGTTTTTAAAAACAAGTGTTTTCAGTATATTCTATGGCTTATGTATCGTATGTTAAGGTGATTCCCAGAGGTGTGTTTGGTGTTTGGAAATTCAATGGGGTTGTTTGATTAAGAATTCACGACCCAAGTAGGTCAAGTGATGTTCTATCCATTTTCTCAACACCTCTTGGGGATTATATGTTTTAAGGTGGGGAGATTATTGTATCCCTTATTTTTTGACCTGATGAAATTCCAATGGAATTTGATTTTTATTATTTGGTGTATGGTCTATTTTTTAAACAAAGACTTACGCTGTAAATTGTTGTTTTGGAACACTTAAACAAGTTATTTTTAGATCTTGTTGAGAACTCTAGAGGTGTCTTAGTTTTTCCCTTGAGTTTTAGGAGTGTCAGGCCCCTAAAACTCATGTTTGGGTGGATTGGAAAGGGCGCAAGATTTTTATGAAATTGTGTATCCCACCAGTGTAAACCATATGCCTTGTGTATGTGAGAAGAAGTGAACTGCACATGTTGCACACAGTTTTCTTAAACCACGAATCTATCTATCATTCTTAGTTTCATCTAAAAAGTGTGTATGTGGAAGGTTTGGAACATGGTTAGTGCATGATTGGTCAAGTTATACAGGAAAACCATGTGGGGTATGGTTTTTAAGTAGTGGGAGCCTCATGGTTGGAAAATGGTTTTTCCAAACTATGCATCGAAACTGTGTGGCCCTATCTTGAAGGTTGAATTTACATTTTTCCCTTAATGATCATGAATCATAATTTCCTCCTCTTTTTCTTCTTCTCTATCCATGTGAGTCTCTTTCTTTCTCCCATGGGTTCACCCCCTTTATCCTTTTTTCATGGTGATATATCCCTCATATGAAGTCGGATTCAATCACTAATGGCCACATTGGATACACATAGGTAACTTATAGACTAATCTTAATTCCTTTATAAGTTTATATTATGATCTATTTATATATGTTAGTGTGATATAATTTGCTCAAATTTTTAGGGAATTCATCCAGGTCTTTGATTTCTCTTTAACCAGACCATTTCAGGCCTTGATGTTGGACATGTGAGTTGTCTGTTGTATAAGTTTTGTGGTTTATCTTCTTTCAAAATGATTTATTGTATTACATATGGTGCATTATTATTCCACACACCAAAACATTTCTCCGATGCATCTAAAATTTAAAATAATTTAAATTGAACTCAGTACTATGTCTCATACGACCCTAGTGTGCGGCGAACCAATCCTTGGTGGATCACCTTGTATTTAGCCACCTTGATAGATGTGTATTCCCCTATTTTGGCCTAATTACAAAATATTTAAGTTTATTGGACACCCTTAAGGGAGAGTTTCAATTTTAATAAAATCATTAATTAAATAATTGAATAACGATAAATGGTCAACCATGATTTTGTCCCTCGAGTTTGATGTCTCGGGATTTATGTTTCTTTACTTATTGATTATCCCTTTTTCCTCAGAATTTTTTCTTATTATTTTGCCTCTTATCATTATTATGTTCTTATTCATTATATATTTTGACTTTTTATTTATTCAAGTTGTTAAATGCATTTGTTTTATGTCATGCGTGCACTACCTTGTAGCCTTGTGCTTATGATTAGGCTCAATGTCTATTGTATTTGACCATATTCTATTGTTATTTGGTTGAATTAAATGAATAGATAGATTTATTATCATATGGAACATTATTTTACTTGGTTATGATATATATTTGAGAATGATATTCCTCATCTTATTACGGTGTAGGAGGGAACATAGGTCCCAACATAAGGACATGATGGATGGACTCGTCATGCTTGTCTTGGATATACTTGATGCAGTAGGATAGATCATTTAGATTACCTTAGAGGGGCTCCTGTATAGATTATTTATACTCATGAGTGACATTGGTTTCCTAGGGGAGAAACTGTCGACCAACTCATTGGAAATATGGATATTTCATGCCTTGGGTGATATATGGTTCTCTATGAGAGATACTTGGTACACACTTAGAGTTTACCATACCATGAGTGATACATGGTAATTCATTATAGGTTTCCTTGGACAGAATCTATGGTATTGGTTATATCGAGGGATCCTTTAGTAAACCATGTGTTTCCTTTATGGTTCACCTTAGATAGGCTCGAGATGAAATTACTAGATTTGATGGATTCTTTTTTGGTTTACCTATGGTTCTTGGTTATTATTGTTATGATTAAAGTATGAGAATGATTAAATGATGTCCTAGGGGTGTGACCTCCTAGCCAAAGAACAAGATTGGGTTCATCCAACTTCTGTTGCTTTATATATGATGCCATGTATAAACCATATCACTTGTGAAGTTTCTCTTGGTTTAGACATCCATCTTAGGCTGAAGCAGGTAGAATCAGATGGGTATCCATTTAGGAACCCAGAATGAAGTGTTATCTATCTATTTATTTATTTATCACCTTATATTCATCTATACTAGCGCATTTTCCATTTTATAGTGCATGAACTGGATTGTTCATGAGATACTTGGCGGTGTACTACTATAATTATATCTCACACCTTGTTCAAGATGCCATTGAACCGGGGTACTTGAGTAGTTACACATGGTCGTAGGTTGTTGGATTTATTTCTTATGTTATAATGTGTACTTGGGATCCAGGGAGCACAAGACTAAGCTACCTCTCTGAATTCTTGTGGAGTTATCCTTCAGGCTCTTTCTCTCTTAATTATGAAGTGATTCTTGGTATACCTCTTTCTTGTGTCTAGAAACATCATCTAGACATGCATGTATTATTATACATATTGGCATTAGAAATTTACTTTTATTCAGTCATTGTATTTCACTTTCACTTATTTGACATTTATTATTACTAATTCCACTATTTTGCTCTGAATTACACCTAGATATACTATTGTAAAAATTTGACCATGAGGTTATAGTCTCCCCACCGTACCACCATTAAAACCTCACTACTATTCATAATCCTATAAAATATGGGGAGGAGATCTTGAGGTGATATGCTGACCAGTCCAACTATCGGTTTAGTGGTCAGTTTGGGTGAGATGTTACAGAAGGAATTTTCACCTAATCTTTTACCACTATTTGAAGAGTCATTGAACTCTTAAATTTTGTCAGGATTGGTCTTCCTGAATGATATCAAGATGGTTTTTTAATAAACTACCAAATTTAGACCCATACCATGAATCTAATTTATGTTCATCACATATTCTTCCTTTAATAATTCGAAATTATTTATCATGGTCATTTATAGACCACTCCAGATAGTGTCCTGGGAAACCCCATATGTGATGGACTTTTTCCCTTTCCACTGGTAGAATCCTGCATTAGTATATTGTAACATTAAGGATTCAAATGGGACTTTATCACTATGCAATGTACCAATTTCCCAATAATACAATACTTGATCCACTAGTGGTATAATGAGGGGACTTCTAGATGTTAATGAAATTGAAGCCTTCCTAGAAAAAAGTTAAAGATAATACCTTACTGAATAAACTAATATTCAATTTTATATATAATATCCCAAAACTAATCCCTAATATTGAATCTATCGAGGGTCCTTTTCCCACTTTATTCATAACCTTGTAGCATTATAATATAAGTGGATAGGTGGGACTCACTATAACTCAGTCGATGAATTTTCTAAAATGGAATGACATTGAATCTTGACACCTTATCAATTAATGATCATCAAATATCAACATAATTATTCCTACTAGAAATATACAAGGGTCTGATGTGTCCCTATAAAATGATGTCTTTGTCCATCCCTATTAAAGAGATGATCATGGAGAGAATTATACTGGATTGATCTCTTCATGACATACTTAAATAGTGGAAACCATCACATAAAACTCCTATGGTTAAGAAAAGTATATTTGAGTGAATTATGTAGGTGTTTTTTGATAACGTGAGAGCATCCAAGATCAAAACCCTTGCCGACACCAAGGATAATTTCTTTAACATGTCATACTTTTGGGCTAAAATTATATGCTTATTAGTATGAATATTATCTTTAATAGGTAATTTAGTAGCTTAATTATTTTATGTAGGTATATCTACCTTTAGAAAAGAAGTTCAATGTGCTCTTGTCCATTGTGGGTTAGGTCAAATAGGTATGCCTACTCACCGAGGTGATTCGGATAATTGCACCCATTCTAGTAGATCATCCAAGAAAATCAGGTTAGGTTTACTCCTAGAATATGTGGGGGGAACTTAATTATACTTATGGTCCTACTGGAGGGATACCCCTTGAATTTATGCAACATAGAAAATATGAGCAACAGCATGAATGGAGTATTGAGTTCTTCCACAAGAGCATCTTCCCCTGTATCCTCAGATCCTACATCCTCTTCCTCTAGTATCCTAATTGGGTATAAGGTACTCATGTTCATATCCATATTCATCCTTGAATAAGTTATCTATTAATTTAAATACATTAATGTAACCGAAGATCAATTCGTTATCTGATGATGATTCCTTCTTGTGGGACAACACTTGTGGTAATATTTAGTGGGAAGGTGCGTGTTTCCTCTAAGATAGAGGCATAAAATATGGAAAAGTCAAAGATGGATTTTTAATTCTTAAAATCTCTTCTTCTTGTGATTTACCATTGCTTCTCTAATGGTTCTTCTTCTTCAAGGACATCATAAAGGATCATGACACGTGTGAGGTTGATCTTGACATAAAAGAAGAAACTAGGTACATAGTAGATTGATTCAACTATTCCATGAGTATCAAATGGGTTTTATTGATTATATTCATATTTATAATAACGTTAAACTTTTTCTTAACCTATTTTGAACTTCTTTCCAGACACCTTCTTCCTATGGGGTGGTAGTAGAAACACATTCCACTTTTGTTGGTTGTTTTCCCAACATCACTTTCCTCGATTACACTATCTTTTATGGGGTGTATTTTAAAATGGAACATTCCAAGATTGTGTTCCCAATTTATAGTGAAAGGGTAGATTTCTTATGATATCATCATGACCAAATTAATTGAGACTCTTGGGAGTTGGAAAGTTGAGTAGGATATTTTCCAAAGTCGCTGTAAAGTAGTGAGGAAATTTATCATCCTGAAATAAAAAATATTTATTTTCATATTCCAAAAAAAATCCACCTCCTTCCCCTTAACTCACCCTGATGAGAAGGGAATTGTTTATTCCCCACTCAAAACGGGTCACCACATGATATGGTGCTAGATTTTGATTAGAAGCAGCATTGGGGATGACTTAAGTGTGACAGTGTCATCCCCTACTTTCCCTACTATTTTCCATTGTGAAAATTGAATTAATCGATACTTGGACATGATTAACTATATGGAATCTTTATAGTTATGATCAAATGAGGAAAGATCCATAAACTCACTTATATATTTGATAGGGATGAGTGAAATTTGCAACTCATCACAAGGATTATCTATAGAGAGGGATAAAACTATGTTAGGAAATCTATTGGTTAAAGGAGTAAGTAAACCCATTCCACCTAGGAATGAAATACAAGACCCTATAATTATCTCACACTTTAAATTTTGTATGGTGAAGGATTTTTGTACTTTATATAATTGAGCTGAATTAATGAGGAACTATCAACAAGGGTTTTCTCATCATGATTGACTGAGCTAAAAAACTGGTATACCATAAAAGGATAACCTTGTAATATTTTTATGAATATCCATAGTTTAACTACTTTTTTTGTAGGGGTTCACTTCCTGGGATTATAAGAGGACATGAAATATGTCAGGTACTACTTTGGGTCCCCCGATCTATTAAATATTGGGAATGCAGTGCACATAAAATCCAGTGGGGGAAGAGTTGCATCCACCCATTCATGGAAAATATTCCTTTAAATATGTAATGGAGAATATTGTTCCTCAATTGATTCCAATTGGGATTCCAATGACTATATTATACTGATAAGCCCCTGGGGGATGCTGGGATCAATAGGTGCATGAATACAAGAAACAACTGGTAGGGACTGATGTGTTGGCTCTACCAAAACTTATGATGAAACCTAGTATGGGTTAACCATTCAGGTTTTCCTAGTTTAATTGTGGATGTTTTCCTAAGGGAGGTAATTCTTGATAACCTACTATAATTGAGTCCAAATAAACTAGTTTTTTTATCACAGGTTTGAGCGAGTTCCATGTATCCACTATCATTGATATCATGATCACTTTTTCTTGATGAGTATCATCTAAGGCAATGAGATAAGTATCCACTTAATGGAAATTCGCAGGGGGAACATTTCCTCTTAGCAGTTCAACATTTAACATCCTCAACTCTAGCATTTCCATACCATACCATACAAATAACTCCTCTATCGTAAGTGATTCGACTCTTTCTGGAAGATGATGGGATGTAATCATGCCTTTAACCTTTTCCTTAGAAGAATATTTCCATGAGGGTGGTGGTGTAAAATTCATAGAAACCCCCATATTTTTTGTGATATTTTGATTTCTGGAATGCACACCTTATTCATTTATTACATTGTGTGCCGTGTTCTAGAAGAAAACATCCTCTTCTCGATCCTCTGAATTGGTGTTATCGTCTAAGGTGTATACTGGAGTAGTGCCAATGAAATTCACTAATGTATATTGAATTTTAGGTGTTGTATTGGTAGTTCAATGATATGAGTGATTATAGGCCCAATGTTATATACTGAAGGCCCTAATATCTCTCAGAGCAGTTGTACCCCTAATAAATTTATTTTTTAGTGATTATTACCGATTCTCTTCCCTTCTATTTTGGATTCCACTAGAGATTATTAGAAAAGGTTGAATCTTAGGGAACCAACACATAACATCATTTTATATGCTTACGATGAGGAAAACTGGTTGTAATATAGGATTAATTGGAAGGATTCATTTTTTTGTGTTCCTTCTTATTGGGAAAATACTATTTTCTATTAGAGAAGAGGTTGAGGTAAAATTCACATATCCCTGAAATATGGGGTTGCTCTCGTGCCACTATCTTCAAGCCTTGGAAAAATTTATTGTCCTTAAAGGGGAAAATTGTGGTAAATATGCATATTTCCATGTGGTTTAGGTGTTTCCTCTATCAGATATGTTTATACTACCATGTTGGTTATATTGATTTTGAAAATATTTGTTTATGGATAATCCGGGTGTAATATATGGTCTACGCATGACCCACTTTCTTCTGAAGTAATCCACAGTATCTAATGATTAGCTTCCCATAAGTGGGATTCTTCCTTAATGTTATTATATTACTGATGTAAAAGTCTTTTTATATATTTCTCTCATCAGACCTAGAAAATATTAGACCTATTATGGACTGACCATTGCTAATTGAACCAACTTTAATGAGTAAATACTATATCTGAGAACCGACTCAAAGTGAAAATTGTACATGATTTTAATTCCAATGTATTTCTTTGATCCTATAGTGAGGTGAAAAGATGTTACATGGAAAACAATCCCTTTAGAATTTTCAATCAATTGGAAACCTGGAAGGCTAAGGATATGTCTCATGCTGGTAGAATTTTTATTGGTTAATTCTATCATTACTTCAATGTTTATATATACTTTATGTATTTAAAAATGGCCTGGAACCCTCACTAAAGAGTCATAAATCTTGATTATGAACTTTATATGGACTTGTTCCATTCATGAGAGAAAATTGGTTTTGGTTTCTTGGAAAGATTGTATCATGGTAATTAATATAGGGGGAATGGGAATTAAAGATCTTAAAATATTTAATGACACCTTACTAAAAACGTTTACATGGAAGATCCTTTCAAAATATTATTTATATTTGGAATTTATTATCACTATATTTGTTATAAAATTATAAAATGGGAATGTCATGTATGTTTCTTATTTTGTTTGTCCGTTTGTTAAGAAATCCTATCATAAGATTATGGCCTGCTCAAAATGGTTTGTCTGTAAAAATTCATAGCTAAATTATTGGAGTACACCTTGGATTTAAAATCCTATCATTGATGATGTTGTCAGCCTATACTCTTTGAGGTTTGCTACAATATATGAGTTTCAGGTCTCTTCTGATATGAACAATCTGATTTCCCCATAGCTTGTTATGGAATTATCCAGGTATGTGTATGCTGACTATGATATTTTGATATAGACACCTAATTTGGATAGTAGTTTTAGTACCAAGGATTGGGATTTCTATAGGTATCATTGTGGTGATTCTATCAACATTACCATTTGGATTTCAACTTTTAGAAAACCAATTATCTCTCATGTTGATAATCTCTTAATATGGAAAATATGGAGGCATAGACTACCTATACAGAGCAGCTTATAGTGTAAAGTATTTCACCTTACTTCTAATTTTCCTCTCTGTTTTTGAACCAAAAAGACTCGTTTACACATGTTTGGATGATTCTTTGTGATTCTAAAGATTTGGGGATACTTTCAAGACATTTTCTATTGTTTCCTAGAATTTCAGAACCTGGACACACTGCTTTCCTCTATCTGTAGTTTTACTTTTAGGGACTAGATTTTCTTACTACTATTAGTTGTAGCATCCATCCTTATTTGTTTGACCTAGAGATATAATAATGAATTTATTTTCAATAATCATATTTCTTCTTTTCATATTGGTATTATTTCTATACAACGAGGGATTATGATTTCTTCCAAGATACAAATAGGGGTGATGAATAATGATTTTTCTGATCTAAAAATTCTAAGGTATCTTGGTGTTTATGACAAGGTTAAGAAACCATTGTTTTCTAGATCCATTAGATGGATATCCCCAATATCGGTATGGTTTAATGTCAATGTTGATGGGGTGGAATCAGGTGCACCATGTGTCTTTGGATGTGGCGGTATCTTTCATACCCATCAGGGCCTCTTTAAAGGTTTTTTATATCATTCCATTGGGAATTGTTGTGCAATTGAAGTTGATCTATGGGAATTATCAAGGTGATCAAATATGCTACTCAATTTGGATGGAAAAAGTTGTGGATTGAATCAAATTCAATGTAGCTATGATAATTCTCATAGGATAGTCTAGGAATGTACCATACAGAATGTTGACTTCCTGGACTGATTAACTCCATATTTCTAACTCTTTATCAATTTATGTCGCACATGTTTACAGGGAGGAAATTTTTTTTGTAGATGTTCTTTACAAAAATTATGTTATGTAAGTTAGTTTGAGATGTTCTTTTTTCTACCAGGTTATTGTTCTTGTTAGGTTGAGGTAGAATCTTGTGGGGATTGGTATACCCATATTTGTAAATCCTCTTTGTAATATTTCTTTGAATTTTATTTTTCTAATAATTTTTTTTGGATCAGATTCTCCTAACTCCTGGACCTTTTGGCATGATATGAACATCAGACATGGTATTGATGATCAACTGACATAGTTCGTGAAATGTGATAAGACATGTGATTTGAATATCCTTAAATTTTTTATAGATTTTGGGAATTGTAAAGCATAATGGTCCTCCAAATCAATTTGGTGGAAAATTTATTCTATTACCTAAACATTGTATGTATACCCTTCATAAGGAATGAAATTCATTTTTAGGTGGGGAATATTTTTTCAAAGGAGAAATCTGATTTTTTCCATGTATTTTTTTGGTATTACCTTTGGAATGTCAAGTTGATAAATGGTTAAGATAAAAAACATGAGGGGTATATTTTCAGTATCCAGTTTTCTTCTCATAAGTTACATATTCTCCTCTTCTTCTACTATAGATTACATTACACGGGCTTCCTAAAGTATGTGTTTTATAGCTACTTTTTTTGTTGAAGTGAGGTCGGTATGGATCTCATTTGTTGTATGGGAAAGTAAGTGATCCAAGGGTGGTTTAAGGAAAAATTGTATCATTGGGTTGTCTTCTATTTGATAAAGGATTTCCTCTTTAAATAAAGAGGCATCAAGAAAGAATGAATTCATTCTCCCTAGAGCCTCATGATTGGAGGTCTCTTTCATAGTTGACTTTGTAAGGGAATGATATTCATGAAAAAATTAATTTTCACTACAAGTAGGAACAACGCAATGAATACCATCATGGAGAGGACCACCATCACTACTTGACATGCGACTGAAATTGGAATTCCTATAGCATATACCAGGGATTGGACCTTCTGGGTGGATGATAGTAAGGGGAGAGCCTCCTAGCTATTAGATATTTTGACCATGAAGAAAGTTGTTATGGATATCTTTAGGAGATGGGTTCTTGTGATTGAACATATTGTGGTCATGAAGTATTCCTTCAGGGTAAAATGTATGGGGAGGACTTTTGGAAATGTTGTTGGTAAAATTTTAGGGGGGAAATTTTTAATTTCAACTACTATCTTTGTAATTTAGTTATAGATGTGTATGAACCTATGACACTATAGATAAACATCTATGGTCTTCAATAACACCAATATTGTGCAGAGTGAGTTAATAGATCATCTCTTCATTTTCCAATTGCATTTTTTGAGGATTCATTTTGGATGCTCTCTTATGAGAGATTGGGGTCACTTACTATAGATAACAGCTTATATATATGGAGTCTTATTTGAGTATCTCTCATGTTGGTAATGGGATTTTTGATAGATTTCATGAAATTCTAATGGGATATATGTTTACCCTAGAGTGGTCACTGGGTTATACCAGTGAACTATGGTTGGAACATGATATGGGCCTGATACATTTGTTCATTTATCATATGTTTTTTCCAAGTACCCTCCATGTCTAGAGCATGAATATGATTCTACTCTAGAGTGACCCTCGCATTACATTGATTAGTCACACAAATTATGGGGATGGGATTATGTTTCCTCCATTAAAGCATTGTTGATTCCGTCATTATATATTGGAATATTTGAAGTATGTGCGTATAAATTTGATTATACAATTTCATCACTTTCAAGATATTATGAGTGACTTTAGTAGATGGAATAGGTTTAGATTCCCATTTTGTGCATGGAGGAGTGTATTCATGCTTGATTCCTCCATTTTCTGTTAGTATATAGTGAAATTATTCATGTGGGGGGGTAAAGATATGGGTTTTCCATCATTTTTATACTGGTATTTTGTGGATTCTTTCTCTGAGTGATGATAGATTATACGGGAAGGATTGATATTTATGAGCCTGGATCTACTCATGGGTTTATGCTATAATTTTCGGAAGGGTCCCTTTGATTGATTCCATCATATACTAGAATAATTGACGGTTATATGATAAAATTTGCATCTAATATAAAATTGACTCCATTTTTTGTTAGAAGGATTCATTGGTGGGAATAGGGATGTGTGACTATCTTTGATTGATTTAAATTTCCATGATCGATGGGCTGCCCTAGGTTCTAGGGTCTGAATGACCTAAGAAAAAGCACGTGGGCTGGTTTCCACATCATGATGAGGACTATGTGTTGCACGGAATTGATGGTGGTGGCTGCTAGAAGGAGCCACTGGGATGGAACCTGATGTTGTTGGAATGAGGTCATTAGTGTCCTCTTGATCAACCTCCCTAAGATATCGGAGGATTTTTTTGTATAATTCTGGGGAAAGGCTTTTGAAATGGTTCAAAATACAAACCTGTGTCATCTGATTATAGGCCAACAACCATCACTTAGTTGATGATCAGTGGGGCATCATATGCTGGAGGGATTGTAAAGTAGTATCCATAGTTGTAACAGTATAATTTAGGTTGTACTCTTGAATCGTTGCGTTTGAAACCCAGTGTTGAAGACGCTTGATTGGCAATGGTGTCCTTGAGCTTAGTGAGGGCCCATCTTGGGTAGTTTTTGATGTGTATGTTTGTGTCAACTGAAAAGTTTATATTGGGTTGAGGGGAATTATTTTTTAAAGTGTCTGAGTATATATGAAATACAAAAACAAGAAAAACCCATCAATTCATCATCTTAATAAATGAGCACATGCATAATATATTGTTTCAAATCTATGGTTAGCCCTATTTTATTTTGTATGAGCACAAAAGTCTCATAAAATGTAGGTGACATAGTCATTTTGGCTAAGGATTTACATCTAGTTAACCATTTTTTGTTTCATCCCTAAAATCCACATGGGGTTGGAATGGCTTTTGGTGGTGGTGGTGGGATGAAAATTCACATAAAACATATATTTCTACATCTTTTCTAATTGGTTTCTAATGGTTTTTTTTTAAACTAAAAATCCCCAACAGTTCTCTTATTTAATATGTTTCATGAACCTTCATTCCAATGGAAGATGGTCATTGGTAAATGGTTCCAATAATGCTTAGGCACTCACATTAATTGAGATCATGGTATTTCAGTCTCATCTCACATTCTTTATGGGAATTATTTCCTACTGCAGTACTCTCTTATTGATTTAGGACATAGTCTTGAATCATTTATTAAATACAAAGTATAAATAGGTAAACTTTAGGTTTAAAGTCATTTGTTAGCATGATTTTTCTTTAGAATTGTCTATATGTATCTGATGTTCATAATCGATGGTGATAACTATATATATATGTTGTTCTCTATCAACGACACCATTTTTAAATGGATCAGAGATTCTTATGATGTTTCTTATCATGATACTGGTTTTAAACCACACAACGGGAAGCTCTATAATTAATCATTATATTGGAAGACAGGATTTGTTTTTATTGTCAGGATGACACCCATAAGATGAGATTCAAAAATATTCTTGTGAAAGGAATTATATCCCACATAGTTTGGTTCCACTTAATGGGACACATAAAACCTTTTAAGGTATTGTGATGAGGACCAAAACCTACAGTTTAACTTCATGTGGCAATGATATCTATGTGAATGGTACCTAGCCAAGGATACTTTGGGACTTACACTGAAGAGAACAAGGTACTTGGAAGGGATGTGTTCTCTAAGGTTGTGTATAATCCTTCTAAGAATATGGAATGGATATTATTAGGGTGATATTGGGGTGTTGGGTTTTAACCTCAGGTAGCCTTCCCACATTTCCAGTTTGAATAGGAATCAAATAATCCATTGTTTAGAAGGTTGGATTTTACACCTATAGAAGAGTCCCTTTTCTACATCAGTGTGAATATAGACCTTTAAATTAGTGATAACATGTTTGGGTATAATACTAAACAAGAGACCCTAGGGAAGGTGAGAGGAAGATTTGAAAAAGGATTCCCCTCCCAATACACATATTTCATCATGTAGACATCATGATATTCAGTATCCTATAAGGCCACATGACTTATGGGTAGTGTGTAAAACAAGATGGTTTGAAGTTTCTTGATAACAACACAATATCCTCCATCCATTGATGGATAAGGGTTGGGATACATACTAAATGAAATACTAGGGACTTACACCAGGTGGTGTTCCCTAACAAAACACCTAATATCTCCCTCCTTAGATAGGTGGAAGAGAGGGAGAGGGTAGGGAAACAAATGATAAGAGGGTAATTACATATGATTATATTACCATTTCAAGAAGACTTTGTCACCTCACAATCTAACAATTCATATTCCTCCACCCATAAGGTTGGGATTCTGATTACTATAGGAATGAAAAAAAATCATTATTATGGGGATCCCTCCTACCATGGAGTTTTAATTAGCAAATTTGATAACCATGAGAATGAAGGAATAGATGGGGGACATGCTTGTGTTCCCTTTCCCTAGGGTGAATGAATAATATGGTTATATAGAGGGTATTAATGAATTCATTACTAGGTTATGGGATGAGATATGTAAATAAATTTGGATAGTTTGTGTTGGGGTCAATATGGGTTCGAACGCTATGTAGAAATAGGGATGCAAGGTGGTAAGGGAATGAGACCCCAAGGACACCCCATATAGTATACCGATCTCCTCAATGTGGTGTGGGGAAATGTGAAGGTTCCTGTAAAAGGGTCTATTTCAAGGTGATATTTTGCATGAACTAGGAAACCCTTCATGATTGGCCAAATAGGTCCTCACACAAAGGATCTCCTTACAGATCTCCTTCATGGTATTCATTAGGTAAATTACTTCCAAGAGTCGTATCTAGTCTTATTTTTTTATCATTATGTACTAATTTCCTCAATGACTAGGTATTTATATGACTGATAAATAATTGTTTTCCCAAAATAACTAATTTTCCACATAACTTACTTGGTACCATGCAGTTAAGTGATAAAATCTAAATTTTCATAATTTATTTTGGTTTTTAGGGTGGTAAAAGGATTCCTCACATCATAAAAAAAGGTTATTGGTGGAGGTATGTTAAATCAAATCTTACTCACCCAAATAATAAAGTCATGTGTGTGGGGTGTTAAGTCTCTTACTCACCCCAATAATGATTTTTTTTCATTTGTGGGAGTGCCATGAAGAGTTGAGACCCTACATAGCTTAAGCACTATGCGAGAGGAGTGGTAAAATTTTTAGTTCTAAATTACTTTATTGATTTTAAAACCTTTCAATTCCTTTTCCATTTATAATTTTATCTTTTCAAAATTCTTTATATAGGTTTTGTGGATTTTTTTTTCAGATGAACATTTTTCTAGGTTTATGGTGATCCAAGACATTATCATATGTTTTTTCATTATTTATAACAGACATTCCCAATATTAAATTCCAAGTATATAGAGGGGTAGTTTCTTTGCAATATTATACATACAAATATATTATCATAAACATAAAAAAAAAATTTATTTAAAACTCCATTTGGTGATCCTAATTCACAAATATCATCAAAAACTACATTGGACATCCTAGAGAAAAATACGTAATGAAAATGATGAGCTATAAATCTTTTAAGGGAGAAAATATGGGGAATATAACATCAGATAAGAGTCAAACGGAATTACATGATGTCATAAAGAGTATGTTAACAACCATAGAATAATATAATAAGGAAATGATATCATAAGATCCTAGAATCATAATCATTTGAGAAAAACATAAAACATGATATCATTGACAAAATTCATGCTTCCCTCCCATGACCATCATAATAAATAAGAAAAAGTCTCAAGGTGGATTTAGATTCACTCTCTAATCCCTTAAATAACATCCCATGAGATATAAATATTTACCCAATGCATTATAGGGATATATAATTTCAGGAAAACCCATCACAAAATTAAAATCTTACATATTTTTTCCATATAAATAAAATAAACTATATTTAAATCTTAAGCAATATCAAACTCATGAGAAGGAAGTGGGTTTAGTAATTCTGATTAAAGGCATATTAGAGGGATAAATCATAAGTATTAACCAAAGAAGAATGAAATAAATCATATGAAAATTTATAATTTAAAAATTTAAATAGGTATTTAATATATTATTAAAATGTATAAATTTTTTGAGAAGGATTTAGGAGGAGAACGAGAAAAAATGAACCACATGGTTGATTCATTATAAAAAAATTGTCTATTTTCTTAATGAAGGAGAGGGAATATTATTTTACATGTAACAAAAATTGAATGAATTTTGTAATTCATAAAATAATAATGGTTTTAAATGTTATTCATGGTTTAAAATTACTTCTATAGGGGTGATTTTTGACATTAGTTAAGAAATATGAAATTTACATTAATTCAGGTTTACTTAAAAGAGGTAATTTAAAATGGAACTAAAACACATATAACTCAAACAATGAAAATGATATTTTACTAGAAATAAGTGTTAGAGACTTATATTCCAAAATAGAATAGGTATATGAGAAAAATATCTCTTAAAAGGGAAAGAATAAAATATATTTTTTAACAGAAAAGTCACAAAGGATGTATGGATGATCCCTTATAGATTTAGTAATTTTTGAATCATATAGACTTGGAAGATTAATAATAATATGGTTCTAAAAATTCAATGAATTATATCTTGTATTATTCCAATATAAATACTTGTGAATTATAAACACCATATAAATAATAAATTGGGATATAACATTAAAACATTCCCTAATTAATGAAATTTGTGACAAAAACTGCTACGACTTAAGAAACATTATAATAAAACCCCATAAAGGAGATAAATATTGGAATTGAAGTTAAAATATAAAAAATAATGATAATTAGTGATTTTTTATATCTAATTGGCAGTATACAAAACATTTAAACGAAATTTTGTTCATAAAAGAACATGTGTCTTAATGAATGTAGTTATGAGATGAAACCCTTACCTATTGTTCCAAAGTTCCCTCCAATTTCACTTAAATTCCTAAATATTTAAATTAAGTTAATTATATATATAAATAAGAACCATATTCATATATATTTTAATATCCTAAGGTCCTTTATATATCATATTTCATTTATTCTTAAAATATTGTTCTTGTCGATGTCATTTATAAGAGGTTGATCGGTCAATTTCTTCAAATCTTTTTATGTATGATGACCAAAGAAGAAATAATTGTAAAATAATTCCATAATATTTAGAATACTAATAGTTTTTTGGACATAATTTTTACCCATTAAATATATTTTTAATCCTAACCATGATGGGTGATGATTACAAATGAAACTCTTTGCTCGTGGAGGCAACAGTTCACAAATACATATGATTAATCATTCCATTTATCAAAAAATGAGAGAGAAAATAGTTAAATAAGGATTTTAAATTTAGGATTTATATTTATATTATAATTATAATATTTATTCATCCATTAATTTATTTTAATATTCTATTAATTTAGGTGTCAAAAAATAGAAGACGTCTCTTTTTGGAGGAAGTAGTCCATGAAACACACTAACAACACTTATTTTTCTTTGTATATGGGTAGGAATAAATAATTGTTATTAAATTAATATAATATCATATCAGTATAATATTTAAACTAAATTTAATATATATTTATTGATATAAGATATTTTGGAAATAAAAAATAGAGAAACAGAGGCCTTTCACACATATTATTTCACGATTTAAGAATAATTATCTATGAAATAAAAACAAAGGATTGTAAATTCTAGTGTCTTTGGAAGACATGATACATTATTATAAAACATGAAACCTGAACATGATATCTTTATATTAATCTCTATAATGATCCATTTACAAAATTACATCTCCTATAACATTATTGGATAACATGAGGAATAGATGGGAAAAAGGGATGATATAAGAAGCCTAATAAGGGAATAAGCATGGGATTAAAGCATAACACATGAGTTTGAAGGAATGAAAAGATAAAATAAAAGGAATGGATCATGAATAAAAAAAATTAATCATAAAATATAGAACAAGGAATAATATGATAATGAAAACAAAGGAAAGTGGAACCAACATATAACATGACAAAAACATGAGTTCTTTCTAACTACCAAGACTATATCACATGGTTAACAGAATCCCATAATGGATTAGGTTTACTCCATAACCCAAAACATAATGTATCATGAGACTAAAACATTAACCAATGAATTCGAGTGCTATCTTGGTGAACCCATCACAACATGTTCACGCATCAGTGTGCTATATAAAGAATCAAACATACGTAATAAACATAAGGGTTAGCCATAGAAAGAATTGGGTATCGTAATCATGTCGTAAGGCCTAACAAAAGGGAATATAACATTGGAATCCATATAATAAGGAATTTAAATAGTTCTAGGTCATTCTTAAAGGAAAATTAATAATATATCATGAATAAATAAGTCTTACTAAAGTGAAAACATTAAAAAAAGTGGTTAGGTAGCCTAGAAATGTTCCACCTAAGCACGGTTTTGAGGAAAAGAATAAAGATTCTTTAAAGAGGACAAAGGAATAATTACTTACATAAAACCATAAATTAAATGAATTTTTTTTTTCATGATATGTTGAGTGATTATATAAAAATATTAGAGGCCAAAAAAAATTATGGAGTGTACTTGAAAATGGTCATGTCACAGAGAAGTTCCCTTTACTCAGGTTTTATTATCGAGAGGAATTGAAAAGGGAGCCTTATAAAACATGTAATTACCAATAAAATAATGATTTAATTGATATAAATAAATATTTTTGGGAAATATAAATATAATATATTTGAATTATATAATAATAATGAAGAGAAAAATGTAGTCAAGGTTATAGAAAGTGTAACCTAAAGGAAATATGAATGTTTGAATTGATCCCTTAGCTTTTGTCTGAATATGTTATTCAATTGAAATTAATGTCCCAAATAATCAAATTAGATTCATTAATTTATTAATTAATAACCTATTCTTCATGAATTTTATTTATTATAATTTTATTAAGTTCATTTATTTCCATTTTGTTGAGTTATAAGGTTATATTTTTTTCATTCTAGGAGTTTTTGTTTCATGGTTTCTTGGTTGGTTCAATTGTATATAATTATGGAAGAACATGTAGAATAATAATAATAATATATAAGGTAAATTAAATGGTATTCATACACTTATATAAGTTTAAATGGTCCCATATATCATTTTTTCTAACATGATGGCGATTCACTTGATCAAACGTTAATGATAAATGTTTAGTTTATTTTGGCTTTTTTCCGACCATCACAATTAAGTTTCATTTTATTTAATGTTATGTCTATATATTAGATTCAAAAAATATAATACAATATATTATACTTTTTAAAATATTATTTAACCATAATAATAATTTTATTACCATCCTTGAAGGTGGTAAATAAAATTAAAACTCATTATCCACGAAGACAATTAACCACTATAATTTGGACAATGGTTTCCTTTCATTGAATAAGAGAAGATGAGAGAAAGGGATTCATAGAAAATATTGCATTAAAAATATAACACTATAATATATAAATTATACTAGAGTAATTATAATTTTATGGCTGAAATGGGAAGGATAAGGTAGAAGAAGAAAAGAAATTAAAAGAGGTAGTTTGAGAATGTTACCTCATGAATTTCACCTCCTTAAAGGATCCCTTGAGGAATATGGAATTGGTCTATTAGTGAGAACAGTAACACTTAGATGTGGTGATAGTAAGTAGGAGAGTGTTTGGTAGATATTTTTAAAGCTTTAAGGATTATAATGTGTAAGGATAAGGGGTGATGAGGTGTGGTATTTATAAGGGGAGGAGATGGGTTTTTATTTAATTTCTCAAAAATATTTAAATATAATGAGACTATTATAGAGACAAAATCTTACAAATAACCTATAAATGAATACGATATTACATTTTTTACTATATATTATCCCCTTGTTCTTATTTAAACATTTATGAGTTTTAAATAATTTAATAAAATTTTAATTCCATAAAATATCATTAATGTCAAAATTGATATTGTTCAATAGCATGACATTAAAAATGTCAAGAAAACAAGTAAAATTCAAACCAACTATTTTTTATATCTTAATCATGAAAATATCATATATAAAATTTATGTATAACATTAATTATATAAATTATATTTATTTAAATATTTTTAATATCAATTATTTATTTTTATTAATTCAATATTTTCTCCATCATTATTGTTTAAGAATTTAAGGTAATTATTTTATCCCTGAAAACTAAAAATTAAATACCATGATAAAGATAAATATTTTAGATTTGAAAATATTATTTATGGAAGAATAAATATTCTATATAACCAAATATTAATAATTTTATACTTTTTAAAAATAATTTTGTGATGTTTTTTGAGTTTTCATTAAACAAAATATAATAAGGGGTTTAATGGAAAAAAATTGGTTCAAAAGGTGATAAATTCTACCCAACGATTATTATGGTGAAAATAATCATCAAATATAATTGGATAGTTTTTCGTGGTCATTTTGAAAATCTTTATCATGTTTTTCTTTGACCCTTAATTAACCGATTTATCATTTACCATGGTAAAAAATATTACAAAGGTTTCTATTCAAATTGACTAAAAAAATAAAAGGGTCATATTTAATAAATCTTAACCTCCTGATTCAATATATTTAATACATCATCAAAAGTTTAATTCATATAAGTAAAGTAATTTAATTTCATATTAAATCAGAAAAACATAATGAAAAATAGTTTTTTCAAAAAAAATATCCTCTTTAAATATAAAATGTTTTTATAATAAATTCAAGTATAAAATCCATTTCAAAGACCAAAGTTATAATATTGATAATTAAAAGTAACTAATTAATGTTTAAAACTAATATAAAAATAGAATTTTACTTTTTAAATTCATTAAAATAAAATATTGTTTTCAATGTGGATCAATATTTTTCACTAAACATTAAAATGTCAAACTTTTTAGAAAATTCTCAAAAATTATACCTAAGATAATTTTTAAAAGATTAATTCATAAAATTAAGTTTACTTTTTGAAATTAATTTTTTAATAGTCTCAAAATTAATTATAATTATTTTCTCATATAAATAAATAAAATCTTATTTTGAAGAAAACACATTTATGAAAAATAAAATGACTTTACTAAAAATTAATTGTTTATTTACTAATAATAAATAAATAAATATTTTTATTCATATTTTTATTCATATTAATACCCAATAATTCAATATCCAGGTTATAATGATCTTGTTAGAGTAATTATATTTTAATAGTATATTGTGGTTCATTTACACTGGGTGTTGTCTGCAACACAAACTACAAAGGAAATAAAAATATTTAAAGAAGAATATTTAAAAATATATATATAGTGGTGTTATTTTCTTCCCCCCTTATGAAATTTATTCAACAAATATTTTTACATACTAAGTTGAAAACAAGTGAGAACACTTCTCTTTCATTGCTTCCTATAGATTCCATGTTGCCTCTTCGTATTTGTGATTCCCTCATAGTACTTTAACCAGGTTAGTGGTATTGTTGCATAAAAAATTATCTCCACATTCAAAGATCTTCATAGATTACTCATTATAACATAGATCATTTTCCAGCCATACCACCTTTTAATTCAGTACATGTGAGGGATCCAGTATGTACTTCCTAAGGAGGGATACATGAAATACATTATGTACTTGAGATATTCTTGGTGAGAGTGATAGAAAATACACCAAAACTATGATGTGATAAAGGATATTAAATGGTCGATGTACCAAGTACTTAGCATTCCCTTCTTCCAAAATATCATAAGTCTCTTCTATATTGATATTCAATGGAATACCTTATCTCTAATTTCAAACTCTAAGTCCCATAAATGATTGAATACACAGATATTCTAAAGACTATGGGAAAACTGATGTAATGAATAATTTTGTTCACTTTTCTATCATTTCCTCAACCATTTCAGATTCTAATAACTTACATTCACAAACTTTATCCCATCATGAAGTTGTTCTACATCTCTTCCCATAAAGGTTTTCATATGGATCTTTTCATATTCTTATATGGAAACTACCATTCAATGAGAAATCGACCTATGGAAGATGTTGATCCCATGATCCTTTCAAGTCCATTGAGAATGATATCAAAATGTATTCAAGTCTATGAATGATCCACTCAGACTGGAAATCAGTTTGAAGTTGATAAGTTGTACTACTGTTTAGCTCAATGTTTAGAGCATGTTGGATACTTTCCAAAACTTAGAGGAAAATATCAAATCTCAATCATATATTATCTACAATGGTACCCCATGCACCCTCACTACTTCTTTGTTGTATATCCATGCAATTTTATTGAGTTAGAAATACTATTGATTTATAAGAATGTGAGTTTCATTTTTAAGATGATCCACAACAACCCATAGAGAATTATTTCCTCTAGATGTATTCAGAAGTCCATTGACAAATTCCATGGTGACTTTTTCCCATTTCTATGTAGGTATAGGTAATGGTTAAATCATACCCTTATATTTTTTCCTTTCATCTATCACTTTATTATATACTATGAAAATACATGTATATTTAGTGATCTTCAACATAGTATTGTCCCAATAACAGTGGTCTCAGAGATCTTGATAGATCATTGTTGTCCCTGGGTGGATGGATAAGGTAGATCTATTTTCATCATTTAAAATATTTATATTTATCTCATGATTTGAAGGTACATAGACAGACATAACCAAAATATTACAATTCATTCCTCATCAGTTTTAAAATCCAAGGTTTTCCAATTCCTGATAGAATCTGACTTCTTTTGAATTTTCAAATCATTTCTTTGTGAATACTTTATCTTATCCATATGGTATGGATGATAAATCATTTGAGAAAGGAATGATGATTTTCATTCTCTTTTGATTCCCATGACCATCCTTTATAAGTCTGATAATATTGGATCATTCTAAATTATCTTTATTGATAAAGTTATTGGATCATATTCACTTAGAGCATCTACCACTTTATTTTCTTTACCAAGATGGTAGTGGATTGACCAGTAATAATCCTTGATGAGATCTAACCATCATCAGTGGAACATATTATTCTCCTTATATGTGAATATATGTTTGAGGCTTTTGTGGTTTGTATATATCTCAATGTTATCACTATAGAGATAATGCCAATATATTTTCAATATGAGGATCATAGCCACCAACTCCAGATCATGTGTGGGATTGTTTTTCTAATCAAAATTTAGCATACTTAAGGTATAGTCTATTAATTTATCATTTTTCACTAGTACACATCCTAATCCATTCTGTGATGCATCACTGTATACCATAAAGAGTTTGCAGTATTTGGGTAGTGTAAGTACCTGTGTAGTGATATGCATTTTTTCAACTCTTTGATGCAGTCTTCACAATCATTAGTCTAGTCAAAAATTAGTATTTTCCAAGTCATATTGGTTATTGGGTTTCAAAATCTTGATAATTTCCTTACAAATCATCAGTATTACCCATATTGATTGAGGAAACTACATATATCTATTATAGATTATGGTCTCGGCCACTCTTCAATTGCCTTTGTCTTAAAAGGGTCCACATATATTCCTTTACTAGTGATAAAATACCCCAAGAATGATACTTCCTGCATAAAAAACTCACATTTACTATACATTAAATATAGTTTCCCTCTTCATAAAATCATTAGAACATTATTCAAATGCTCCCTATGTTCCTCCTTGCCCTTGGAGTATATCAGAATACAATCTATAAAGACTATCGAAAATTTGTTGAGGTAATATCTAAAGACTCTATTAATTAATTCCATTAAAATTAAGGGATCATTATTCATTCTGAAGGGATTCACTATGAATTCACAGTTTCCATACCTCATTCGAAAAGTATTCTTGGGAATATCTTCTATCTTCACCCTTAATTAGTGATATGACGACCGAAGCACCACCTTAGAGAAATAATTTGACCTATATAGTTGATAAAACAAGTAATATATCCCTGTAAGGGGATAACTATTCTTTATCATGATTTTTTTAGATAACAATAATCAATTTATAAGCACATTGATCTATCCATATTCTTTATATAGAGGACCAATGCACCCACAATGAAGCTCTTGGGCATACAAAACCCTTGTACCGATTCTCTTGTAACTACTTCTTCAATTATTCCAACTCAATGGTGGTAATCCTGTAATGATTATTTGATATGATAAAATATCCAAGTATATGTTCAATTGAGAAAGAAACCTCTCGGTTATGAGGATGTCTGGGAAATTCTACAGGGAACACATCAGTGTAGTCCCTCACAATGGGCATGCCTTCAATAATGATCGTCTCCTTTATATCAATCATTTAAGCTATATATGATTTTTCATATGGAAATAATATTCACACTTTAAAGAATATTAATCCTCCTACTAACACTTGTATAGAATTAAAGTATTCCCCAATATGTGAAGATTTATCTCCCTCTCAAAGTAGTTGATGTTGTCTTTTTAAAAAGACATCCAATCCATGCCCAATATTATATAAAACTCCCCCAAATGAAGTAATAAAAAATTTTAATAGAGGATCAATACACAAAAATTGATATAGGAGGAGTTATATAATTTAGATGAAATAATTTAACAATTATTTGTTCTCATAGATAACTCAACCTCTGTATCTTGAGGCGGTGTTTGAATAGTTCTACTAAACATTCAAGATATAAAAGAATATATAGAACCATAATTAAATAGTACATTCTCTATTCATGAATAAATAACCAACTTAACTATCACTACATCATTTTTTAGCTCCACAATAATAGTAGTGATAAAATATTCCCTTTCTTACTTCCTTGGTTTTTTATCGTTGATTATCTCTGAAAATGCTTGGTTTAAGGAATTGGGTCACATAATGACTATGTTCCTTGCAATTGAAATAATAAACAATAGGCATAGTGTTGATATTAACCTTCCTTTATTATTCCAATTTATTTGTCTTATTCAAATCCCTTCATCAATGGTTAGTGTTATGGACCTCTCTTTTACATTTAAAGCATCTTTAGATTCTCTTTGGACAGTTACCCAGATGCTTCTTCCCACACTTTTGACGTGTGGGGTAATGTGTTTTCATTAATCCATGGGTTTTATTTATTGATAATACCATATTTAAATCCATATTCCTATTTTTATCTCTGATCCCATGAGACCACTGAGACTCTCCAATTTTCATTTCAACCTTAAGGGAATAATGGAAAATCTCCTCATAACTATCATAAACCAGCATCACTAAATATTTTCATATACTCATAATCCACTAAAGAAGCAATCCACCTTGCTTTTGGTGTTGATGACAAAGACAAAGGCGTATGATGTAATACTTGTGAAGTTTTCATCATATTCTTTGATAGAAACATATTCTTATTTCATTAGTCCAAGGAACTCCCTCTAAATATTAAGATGTTGAGTCTAGGGAAAATATTTATTGAAAAATATTTTCTTGAATCCTTCCCAATCCATTTGAATCAATTTCCTCTTCAAACATTGTGTCCTTGATCAGTTTCCACCACTGATCAACTTCCCCATTGAAATGATAGGCTGCCAACACAAATTTCTCTTCTTAAGATCATTATAGTACAAATAATATACTCTCAATGCAGTTAATCCATTGTTCCATGATGAGAGGATCAGAAGGTCTACAAAATAGATGAGGCCTTTTATTCAGAATGTATTCGAATGAAACTTGATCATTCTCAGAAGAAAGAGGGAGTTACACATGATTCACATTATTATTTCTAATATGATCCAGTTGATCATGTACTATCATGAAGTTCTGAGCTCCAGTTACCATAAGTTTTTTCATCTCAGTAGGGAAATAATCACTTTGCCTATCACATTGGTTATTGGAATAGGTTATCCTCTTTCACTCCATTAACTAAAAAATAAAAATAAAAATAGGGGTCCTAAAAACTTAGCTAATCCAAACATAAAAATAAACTATGAACATAAAGGGAATTACTTATAAATAAAATTATTATCATAACTTTTGATTCTAAAAGATTTAATCTAGTTTATCCATGGTGATATAATTATCTATAGGAATTTTATGAAAGTTTCATAGTCCCACTCCCCTAAAAATAACTATACCACGCTCTAATTCCAACTATATAGACCCAATCCTTTAACATATATTATTACATAATTTTCAGCATAATTATCTATAAAATAGAAACCAAGGATCTAAAATTATAGTGTATTTGTAATACTAGGTACATAATTAGAAAAAATTAATCTAGAATAATATGTCTTTTAATTAATCTCTATAATGAGCTCCTAACACCCTTTGAGATCCTAAAACTATATTATATAACCAAGGGAATATCTAGATAATAAAGTATGAGCTTAAAATTCCAGTAAGGGAATAAGCATGGGATTGAAGGATAACACATGAGTTAAAAATATAAAAATATAACATAAAAGGAATAGATCACGAATAAAAATATGTAATCATAACATATTGAAAATGGAATAATGTGATCATGGAAACATAGCCATGTGTAAGCAACATATAACATGACATAAACATGATTCAAGGATAACTACCAAGACTATATCTCATGGTGGACATAGTCCCATAATGGATTAGGGTTACTCCCCAATCCCATACAAAACACCTCAAGAGACAGAAACATTACCCAAATAATTAGAGCACTATTTGGGAGAACCCATAATACATATTCATGTATATGTGTGTGTAGACGCCGAAAAAGTCCGTAACTCCTAAAGGAGGTTCCGAAATGATGAAGCAAAGTCATATTCGGACTCGGAGGCCCGGTCCGGAAGGCCGGGGAGGGGTGCGTGAAATTAAAAAGTCCTAGCGCGAAAAAATGTTGTTCGCACAAAGGACTCCCAGGATTTGTAAAAAAGTACCGGTGCGGCGCGCAATTTTACGTGCCCGGTTCCACGCGGGGAGTCCTTTCACGCTGACAGGTCCTGGCGCGGAAGATTTCGCGCGCCGCCCGGATTCTGTGATGGCGAATGCCTATAAATAGAAGGAAATCCCAACCGTTTCAGGGTTGCGGAATTCGGACCAGCTCCTGTGTGCACAAATCGGACTCATGTGCACGCAATATGACTTCCAGGTAATACCCCTTTTCGCGCAACCTTTCCCTGGGGTTCGCCTTTGCGCGCAATCCCACTGGCTTAGGTGAATTTTCCAACTCCTCAGGGTTCCTCCTTTGCGCGCAATCCCTTCCCATTGCGCACAATCCTCTCCAATTGTACGCAATCCCTTCCAAATTGCGTGCAATCCCTTCGTTGGGTTTTGCCATACCTTAGGGATTGGCCATTGCCCCCACGTGCAATCCAAGCCCTTTGCGCACAATCCCCCTAGCCGTGCGCAATCTCTCTTCCCCACTTGCGCGTCATCCCAGTGTTTTGCGCGCAAACCTTCTCTTTGCGCGCAAAACCCAGGACCCCTCACCTTGACACCCCCCTGGGGTGCCTCTCTGCGTCGGCGCCCGATGTCTTCCATACCGGGTATGCACGCCATGCGTTGTTTTCTCGTACGGCCTTCCGGGCTCATACGAAGTAACCTCAAGGTCCCTTGGGTGGTGTTTCCCGTTGTGTTGCTTTGCCTCATGCTTCTTCGCATAGGCATGCTAACAACTATTGCTTCTTCGCATAGCCACGCTAACGTGGACTCCTCGATGGTTTGCCCTGTGTCCCTCCTTTTCCACGGCCTTGCTGACGCCTTCCCTTCCCTATGGGGTAGAGGTTGTTGGAAATGTAATTCCTAGGGGTGTGGAGCGAATGCACCTCATCCGAGCTGTAGGACGTTAAACTACCAAGCACCTCGTCCTCAACACATGACGTTAAACTGTGCTCTGACTCCGTGCCTCGCACGCAGGGTCCTCTTGGCTCGAACACTCTTTACACCTCTCGTCACCACGGTAATGGAATATTCCTCACATGGAATGATATCCTCCTTTTGGAGTGGCGTTTGTCCACAGGGGAAGGGCTGCCTCAGAGCGTAAGCCCCTAGCATCTCCTGCGGAAGGTTGCACCCATGCACCTCCGTACTTCCCCACTGCCAAGGCCAGTGGAGGGCGTGATAGGGAACAAGGCATCTCCTTTGTTCGGTCCCAAATCCCTCTCCCACTGCACTTTGTTTCACATTTGGGCCTCCATCCTGAAGTAAGCCCTGACACCAAGGGCCGCTCAACGCGTAATCCCCTCTCCGCTTCTCACGGACGCACCCTTCGCGACGTGATCGTCTGGTCCCTGCTGCCTCTTGTTTCTCACACCGAGCATGACTCATGTGGGATTAGAGAGAGCATCAACCATGACATCCTTTTATGGGATACCTCAGAGCGTAATACCCATCCCATGGAACTACAAGGACTTTGATCTCTGCTAAAGCATGGTACATAGGAATCCTCCATGAGGTTAAAGCCCACCACCTGGTCGTTCCGACCCCCCTTTCATGTCGGTTCGCCAACCCCATGGGCCGCCTTAGAGAGTAAGCCCCAAGACCTCGTCCCGCATGACGTTAAACTTTATGCCCTCATCCCACATGACGTTAAACTGTATCATGTCCCGCACGACATTAAAGTGTATGCCCCAAACTATGTGGACTTTGATCTATGCTAACGCATGGTACGTAGGAAGCCTCCACGAGGTTCAAGCCCATCACTCAGTTGTTCCGACCCCTCCGCGTCGGTTCAACAGCACCATTTTGGGCCGCCTCAGAGCGTAAGCCCCATATACACTATTATGGACCTCCCCAGAGCGTAAGCCCCATATCCACCATCATGGGCTACCTCAGAGCGTAAGCCCCATATCCAACACCCACGTCTCATCCTGGCCTATCCCTCGATCCCATGTACCTCGGGAAGCTCATGCCCTAGCCCGGAGGTCTTACTTCCTCCAGGCTCTAATCCATGCGTTCATTATCACGGTTTGCCTCTTCAGGTGTCCCACCGTATCGCCGAACTACGCGGACTTTGATTCCCTGCCATGGGGATACGTAGAAATCCTCTATGAGGTCCAATCCCCTCTTCACTCCATCACCCATCTTGATCCTTACCCGGGCCGCCACATCCCGATGGGATCATGCCACCTCATTCCACTCCATAGTATCTTAGAAGCCGCCCACGCGCTGGCCCCAATATCGGTGTTCCCCTAGGGGGTCCTTCAATCTGATCCACTCTCAGTGTTCTGATCAGTCTGATCTGTATCCGCAAGACATTAAACTCGCGTTATACCCCGTGTTAAACATGGAAAGCTGAGGAAAACCTCAGATGGAACACAATTCCCCATGTTCGATGTGGGATGCCTCAGGCTTCCGCGCCCTTGAGAAGCCCTATAATAAGGGACAGAAGATAGAAATTCCAATCCCCCAGCGTCAAGGCACGCCAACGACACCCCAGCGTGACCATTCTCCTCACCTAAGGTTGCTGCCCCAACTAGACCCCTTAGAGAATCTCGGCGGAAGTACGTAATTAACTGGTTTCCATGAAAATATGGCACCGGGAGCGAGGTTCATGAATACGTCTTAAATCTATGAGGGAGACCCAGACTAGGTGACGAGCTCCGAGGAGGAATCCACAGAAGGAAGAACTGACATCCCATCATCCTTGTTTCGATCAAGGAGCAGACGTCCCTAAACAAGGAACGGATGCCGCTCGCCTCTGGAAAGAGGGAATGTGGGTCCACAAGTCACGCATCCTCCCCCTGTGTGACGGATGCACATTCTCTCCGGTGGAAAGCATCAGAAATAGAAAATGGTGAACCCGGCGTGAACCTCTTCTCCTCAATATGGAGACTGGTAGCGTTCGGGGTGTCGGAAGATTAGATTGTCACCAGGTTCAAGCACCTAGCACCGGGACGTGAAACCCACCAGGTGTTGAGGCAGTCAGTATGTTAAGCACTTCATTCTGCAATGTCATCAGCGTGGATCCCTCTTACCAACCACGGAAGACGGAATGGCGTTGGGCTATTGTTTGTCGATTTACTTTCCTATTAGCGCTAATGGGTTCATCTCCCTACTTCTAGAAATCAGATCGTTGCATCGGTATCTTGATCGCCACCTTCCCACCAGCATAGGGGCAGGGGCAGTACCGATGCGTCCACCCCGCATGGTCCCTCCTTTTCCACAGTTTATCCAACTGACGCGACTTTCGGTCACTCACGCCTTCTTTCCCCGTCAGATATTATCCAACGGAGGGTGATCAATGACCTTGTGCGTAAGTACGAGGAGGAAGGGATCATCCCCACCAGGGACATGGACCATTTGGATCTAGAGACAGCTACACCTCACTGCCATCGCCACCCCCGGGGGCCGTTCCGGGAGCTACCACTCCCCACACCGAGGTTCAACTGTTTCGGGAGTTTATCCCCGGAACGCCTCGATACCTCCCTTCCCTACACCGATGAGGTAGGGGATGTCCGGGTTCACCCGATTGGGGACCCTCTCTAGGGGTTCACAGCAAGGGCCTCTGCCAGGTTGCGCCAGCGCTTCCGCCTGACTCCCCTAGCCGAGGAGCAGGCGATCTATGTGCCCGCACTACCGGCTCCAACCCATCTGACCCAACGCCAGCGTCGGGCGTGAGCGGAAGAGAATGCCCACCCTGGGGCACCAACATCAGCAACCACTGTGGCCCGAGCCACTTTTGACTCCTGTTATCAGACCCTCGCACACGTTGAGCAGGGGAAGTTATATGCCCGACCTGGATCGAGGCCCCGACCGCCCCGCAGGCAGGTTGGGTCGACTCTCCCGGTCACTAGCACAGGCAATGGCCGTCGCGGACCAATTAGCGGTAGTGCCATCCACCATGAAGGCCTACTTCGTGCCACCGTTCTGGAAAGCAGAAGGCTTCACCATGAAAGCTACGCCCCGAGTATGGCTCTTTATAGCGCTCACTACACTAGTTATGGGGCCACTTCCCCTACCACTGGCTGCGAGTATGGAGTCGATGCATGTCTAGTCACTCGCCCACATGGAGGTCCTCCCCATGTCCCTTTCGACATCTGTCCTGGTGCTCCTCGCACCCCGGCCTTCAGTCGTCTCTACCCCAGCACTATTGCGGCTAGAGGACTCCATGAAGGAAATCATCCCTGTCCTGAGGAGCCATCCAGGGGCAGGAAGGCGGGACGTCGTCGCCTCAAGAGGAATGTCAGGGAAGTTCGGACGGAAATCAGACCGGTCCGTTTCTTGGACTCTGAGGTGGAGTATGACTCGGCGATGGAGCCCTCCCCCTAGTCCTATGAGTCAAGGGCAAGGATGGGTACACAACGCATCGGCCTCATACTCCCCGAATGCGAGATCTGCATGATCCCTGCCTCCCTCCGAAGGTATATCCAGGAGGACGAGGACCTGGCGTACCCCTAGGGATCAAACTTGCAGTTACCATTGGCCTCTCCGGAAGCACCTTCCACCTCAGTCAGAGAGGGTGGAAAACTTTTCTGGGGACCAATGGAAGAGTCGCGGCATGACGCACCCTTGGAAAGCACCGAAATTGTGAAATGAGGCCTATTCTCCGGCCCATCCTATTGTAACATGGCAGCCAGGACACTGCAACCCTTAGAGGATGATTTAGGATTCGGCGGCCAATCGGCCTGCTCGCCGTATTATCCATCGGCCAGCCCACCAGCCCAGTGGCCTTCCTTGGCACCGCTGCCAGTTCCCCGACTATTCTCGGTTGATGAGAAAGGGAAGCAAGGGCCGGATCCCAAACCAGAGTCGTGGAACTTTTGGACCGTCCTCACAGCAGGCCACTTCCCCAAGAATTTTTGGCCGGTCGCAGGATCCGATTTTGATATACCAGAATCACTCACCCAGGGAGAGTTTGAATGTTTCTGCCAGACTCTCCAGGAAACTCACTCCTATATTTACCATCAGTGAGCGCCTTATCTAAGGAGTCAAGAACATCTCAAGGATATCAGTGAGAAATGTCGTCGGGTCGACCTGGTCATGCTCCCAACGGTCCGGCACCCCGAGTCACTTGGCCACCATAGGGCCCTCCAGCAACAATGCGTCCAGAGTTTTAAAATACTCCACAAGGTTATCGAGGAGGCCACCCCCCCCCCCATGCGCACGTCCGTGGATGGGGGCAGTACGCTGCCCTTCTTTTCAGTGCACTTCGCCGACAGCTCAACTCACTGGGCGGCTCTGAGGGAATGCTGCCAAGGGCAATGGAAGTCAACATGGCCAAACTTTCGGAAGAGGGAAACGGTGTGGAACTCCTCGACGGGGACTCACCCCCTGAGAACAAGCCGCTACTGGATCCAGCAGGGAGAATTACTTGCCAGAAGAGGAACCTCCTGGGCCTCCCCAGGCCCACTGAATCATTAACACTAAGCCGAAACATCGGCAAGGGTAAAGACCACATCAGGGCTATCAAGATCGTCGACCTGTCTACCTCAGTGTAGAAGGAAGAGGATGATCCCAAGAAGGCCACGCTACGCCAATAGCTTGTTAAGCAGAAGAGGCTGGTTGATGAGCTCTTGGCCGAACTCATTGTAGAGCGGTGGCCTGACTACGGTGATCCTAGGCCAGGACAGCAGGGGCAGGAGCAACTACCCCTCGACGAGATTCTCCCTGGCAACCGCGATCATGTCGTGTTCACCAACAGAGGAGAGGCTGGAGCTCATGGCAAGAGGGCATGATATGTTTCACCGAACCCTCCTGAGCGGCGTGATCACCTAAGGGACCCCGCTCGGGTTCCTCCCACTACCCCAAGAGTTGCTCCACCAGCCGCCCCGCGAGCTGCTGAGCTTGACTACCAGATTGAAGATCCCGAAAATGCACTTGTGGTTAGGGATCCCCATCAGGATAGGAACCCACGTCCATACGATCTGATGGAAGCACTCATCACCCGCTTAGAGGCTCTGGAAACTCGACAGGTGGCAATCCCACCGGACGGTAAGCCATACCCAACATGGGTGGATGACATGCCGGCCCCACCAGGATTTGGGAACCCCACTTTCGCCCCCCTTAACAGGACCGGAGACCCGCCATAGCACCTGACCCACTTCAACTCGAGGTGTGGGCCTATGTTAGGAACCCCAGTGCAGTAGGAGGCCGCCAAGCTCCGCTGCTTTGTTCAGACACTAGAAGGACCAGCATTTGTCTGGTACAACCAGCTCCCTATCAGATCTGTGACTAGATGGGAGGACCTTCGCAAGAAATTCCTCTACAAGTTCAGTTGCAAAACCTGGAAGACAAACATCTCAGACCTATTCAGGTGCAAACAAAGGCCCGAAAAGCGAGTCACGGACTTCGTCACCCGGTGGAAGGGGCTCACATACTCCCTTGATATGACACTAACTCAGGATTAATTATTGAAAATGTGCATAGGGAACGTCAAGGCAGAGCTGGTTCCTTCTCTGATCACTTATAATTACCCTGTTGGGTTCCAGGACTTCTTAGACAAGGCTCAGTGCCTCGAAGAAGCCCTGTAATAGGCCAGTCAAGCACGCCCGCTGCCTCCTGTAATCCTTGCAAGGAGAGCCGCCAGAGCCGAGCCCACTGTTGTGGCCCAAATAGAGTCCCCCAGACAGCTAGAGTTGCTACCAGTAAGGCCAGCTCCATAGCCCCATAGGGGTCTGCCTCCATAGGCACAACACCCAGCCCAGCAGCGACTGCCTCAAAATCGGCAACCGCCTCCGTGTAACGGACCGCCACCACCTAGGAGATATAACCAGGTTCCACCTCCTTGGCATGCTCCTCCAGACCCTCTTCAGGGCCAGCCTCCAAGATCCCCCTTTCTAGATAGAAGGAATCGAACTTACTCATTTGACGAGGCCCAGGTCCCTGGTTACTTCTGTAGTGCCTTAGAGCAGAGAATCGTGTGGCTGCCTGAGTGCCGGAAGCCAGAAGAGGCGCATTTCACTGATCACCCTAACTACTGTCCTTATCACAGGACCCTGGGGTACACCATCCAGCGATGCTACGTGTTCAAAGACTGGCTCCAAGACCAGATTGACAGCAATGTAGTCAGTTTGGGCCCAGCCCCGGCACAAGTGGAAGGTTTCTTTGTGTGATCAGATGGTAGTAATGGAGATGAGGATGAGTGGAAGCAGGTTTATGACCGTGGATCCCAGAAGTATAGCGACTGGATGGCCCACAAGATGGTCGCCCACGCCCATGGCATCATCTGTGCCCGCCTGAATCAGCCAGATCCCTCAGAATCTGCGAGCTCTACCTCGGCATCGTCGTCCCAGCCTACCTCTTCCCAGAAGAGCAAGCAGCGACATAGGAAGAAAGAACGCGCCCTGCCAATGTCATCGTCATCCTACACTCTTGGCGATTTTATACCCCCAAAAATGGGGATCCCTCCGAGACTCCGTCTGGTAGTGGATGACTCCTCGAGTGATAGTCCGGGGTACGCTTCGGTTAACACCGTAGAGTTGGTAAATCTCGTTTTGACTCCCGACGATGAGGAACGCCAGGTGGACCTTCCCAATGTCCCCATCCATTTCCAACGTCGGTGGAGCCGCGACTACATGAATCACCGGTGCATGGAAGTTGGCACCTCTAGCCAGGCCGTGCACGCCACTAAGACCAAGCAGCAGGCTGAATACAGAGCTCAGCGCATGTGACCCCTTCATCCGGTGTCGACAGGTTCGCATCTACCACCATTTGTGTTGCTGGATCAGGAAGAACCACCTCGGTCATGCCGCGACCAGCTCTGCCCTGCCACCAGCTGACCCCAGCCTTTCAGTTATAATCTCCGGGCCTCGACTAGTGAACAGCGAGATGTGCCTAGTACCAGTCAGTCACCGGTCCAGCCAGTGGAGCCCGTTATGCCTCCAATCGCAGAGCGGCCTCCTATAAGTAGAAGCTCGCGTTTGGCCCAAAAGTATGATGTCATGAAGCACCTGACTAGCATTCTATCAAGTCTCTATATCCTTGAGGCTCTTCACCTATCGTCTGAAATGCGCGAGGCACTCGCTGAGTCTCTAGAGATCCCCCTCCAGTTTGAGACGGAGGTAGCAACTGCGGAAGCCTTCCACGCTGAGGCGATTGAGAACACCGAGTGTCAAGCAGTTATCTCATTCTCTGGTGAAGATGAAGACCCTCCCATACAGGTGCACATTCGCCCACTGTACATCACTGTCCAGTTCAATGGAATGGAAGTCCGACGCTGTTTTGTCGACATGGGTTTTGGGATTAACCTATTCCCCATTCAGACGCTGCGGAAGCTGGTGTTGTCTGAGGATTATTTAACTCCCTCCAACCTCAGGATCCAAGGGTATGACAGGACCAAGCAAACTCCAGTCGGCAATATTCGCTTGAAGACCCAGTTCGGCGGCCTAATTACCAGCACCGAATTCATGGTTGTCTCTCAGGACACCGCCTACACTGCGTTGATGGGAAAGCCGTGGCTCCACCTTCACACAGCGGTCCCCTCATCGTATCACCAATGCCTCAAATACTCCCTTAATGGTCGAGTAGGCGTGATCCAAGGAGATGTGTCTCCTTTTGCCTCTTTTGAAGCTCGTTATCTGGACGCCGACTATTAAAAGAGCAAGGATAAGCAGATCCTGGAAGGTGAGGTTGAGCCCGCCACTATCACAAGTGATCCCTGGGTGGGTTTGGATGACTCTTATGTCTTCCCAATCCATCGGTTGGAGGCCACAACCCCCGACATGGGGCAGTGATTTGTTGTTTCGGGTACAAGAGGAAGGCATATTTCCGAGTCCAAGCGACGGAAGAAAGTCACCTGATACTCCTACACCAACCAGGCCCAGGTAATTCCTGAACCTTCTACCCCTGTATGATATCGGGATGTCAGGCTCATGGAAACGGTGGTACGTCATACGTGTCTGTTTCACTGGGCCGGGATCGACCGACTCAGCCGATGCACCACTACTTCTTTGATGTCATCAAGTGTGGTCCCTTGGGCTGAAGACCAGATGGGATTGGATCAACCACCTTTTTCACTGTGGTCTCCGTAGTGCATGAGTCTCCTGACGTGACGACCACTACCACCCAAGCCAGCACCAGCTTCCCATCAGGGTCCGGTATCCCCGAAATAGATCCCCCTGTGGATGATCCCTCCACAAGTGGAGAGGAGGACATGGAAGATGCTCCCCCTGCCTTTGAGGAGGGCATCTCCACCACGGTCGATGAGTTAGTGCAGGTTAACCTTGGTGGCAAGGCGCACCCAAGAACCACATTGGTCAGTGTCGCTATGCCCCTTGAGGAGCGGCAATAGTATGTAGACTTTCATAGAAAGCACCATGATGTGTTCGCTTGGATTTATGATGAGATGTCAGGATTAGATCCTCAGGTATCCGTTCACCGCCTGGGCCTTCCGGAAAACCATCACGGGTTCAAACAGCCTCTCAGAAAGATGAACCCCTCCCATGGTTCCATGGTTGAGTCCAAAGTTGATAAGCTCATCAAAGCCAACTTCGTTAAAGAAGTTCAGTACCCCAGGTGGCTAGCCAACATTTTTCCAGTTAGGAAGAAGAATGGACAGATCAGGGTTTGTATCGACTTCTACGATCTCAATTGCCACTGTTTGAAGGATAATTTTCCCCTTTCCAGTGACAGAGTTGTTGATCGATGCCATGGTCGGGTTCCAAGCCCTCTCCTTCATGGATGGGTATTCCGGGTACAACTAGATCTGGATGGCCCCCGAGGATGAAGAGTTCACTGCCTTCAGGGCCCCTCAAGGTACTTTATGTTACCAGGTTATGCCCTTCGGCCTGAAGAATGCGGGCACCACCTATCAACGGGCCATGCATCTCATATTCAAGACAATCCTCGGCACACTGGTGGAATGCTACGTGGATGACCTGGTGGTTAAATCTCGCCAGTGCCAGGACCATCTCAAAGCACTACTAGAAATCTGACTTTTCCCAACACTTCTATACCAACAGTTTGTAAAAACCTTTGGTATAGGTTCCCTTTCCCAACGGTTTGTCCAAACCATTGGGAAATCCCACTTTGAGGCCACTTTTCCCAACAGTTTGGCCAAACCGTTGGGAAAGGATATGGATTTCCCAAGGGTTTGGCCAAACTGTTGGGAGAAGTCCACTTTGGGGCCACCTTTCCCAACGGTTTGGCCAAACCGTTGGGAAAGGTCCCCCATATTTTAACCTCCACCCAGAATCAAAAATCCAGAATCAAAATCTATACCAACGGTTGTCAAAACCGTTGGTATAGACCTATACCAACGGTTTTGACAACCGTTGGTATAGATCCTTTGATTTTTTTCCATTTCTTCTTACCTAGAACATTATATAAATCAAAATTTAAAATAATTATGAGAATACATATATATATTTATGTAATTATGTTCACAAAAGTCATGTAAGGTTAGTGGTTAAGTCGTTCAATGATAAACTAGGGGTCTTGGGATCAAATCTCAGTGAATTGTTTTTTTTTTGAAATACATATACCAAAGGTTCCATAACCCTTGGTATATATTTTCATAATACTTATACCAACGATTTCCAAAACCGTTGGTATAGGTCTATACCAACGGGTTTCCCAAAACCGTTGGTATAGACCTATCCCAACGGCTTACTTGGCAACAGTTCTCCAAACTGTTGGTATAGGCTATACCAACGATTGGGAGGCATATACCAACAGTTCCAAACCGTTGTTATAGGTTAGTTTTCCAATAGTGAAGACCTTGAGAAAGTGTTTGGCTTCCTCCGTTCTCGCCACCTGAAGATGAACCCATTGAATTGTGCCTTCGGGGTCACCTCCAGGAAGTTTCTTGCCTTTGTTGTCAGATACTGAGGCATCAAGATCGACCTAGAGAAGATCAAGGCCATCATCCAGATGCCTCCCCCGAGTAATATTCGGGAGCTTCGAGGTCTTCAAGGCCACTAGCCTATATACGCCGATTCATTTCAAATCCGGTTGGAAAGTGTAAGCCCTTTTCCTAGCTCATGAAGAAAGGCACCACCTATGAGTGGGATGAAGAGTGTCAGATCGCCTTCGAGGAAATCAAGTAGTATCTGCTCCAACCTCCGGTCTTGATGCCACCCATTTCCGGGAAGCCGTTGGTCCTTTACGTGACCACCCTGGAATGATCCCTCGGTGCACTTCTCACCCAGAAGAACAATGAGGGAATAGAGAACAACCTCTACTACCTCAGCCGCATGCTCCTCGATAAGGAAGTTAGATATTCTCCCATCAAGAAGAGCTGCCTGGCACTCATATTTGCCATGAAGAAATTGTGGCACTACTTGTAGCACCACGAGGTACATCTGGTCTCTCAGGTAGACCCATTGAAATACATCTTGAACTGACCTATGTTTACTGGGCGACTAGTGCGGTGGGAAGTGATCCTCTAGCAGTTCGACATCAGGTTCGTACCTCAGAAGGCTATCAAAGGACAGGCATTGGCATACTTCTTAGCTGCTCATCCAACCTCCACGGATCAGCCACTAGATCTAGGCTTTCCTGATGAGGTAATCCTCTCAGTTGATCATGTCATCCCATGCTGGCAGATTCACTTTGATGATGCCTCCCGGAGCCCCACCGGTAGAAGGCTCAATGATCCTAGGCTCAACAGAGTGGGCCTGGGTGTCTTCTTCATCACCCTAGAGCAATCCGTTCTTCCGTATTCGTTTCTGTTGTTAGAAGGCTGCACAAACAATGAGGCAGAATATCATTCCCTCATCACTGGCCTCGAGCTGGCTCTCGAGATTGATGTGCCCCATCTTCATGTGAAAGGGGACTCCGATCAAGTCATCAAGCAGGTCAATGGTGACTATGTTGTCAGAAAGCCAGAACTCGTGCCATTTTTGGAGTGCACCCTCCATCTAATGGATCAGTTCCCTTCTCGACCGGAGGTCGTTCATATTCTCCGGTTACAGAATAGTCGGCCAGACGCTTTGGCCAGCCTGGCCGCATCACTTGCGGAGCTCGAACAGGACGACCTGATTATCCACATGGCACACCAGAGATTCATTGCTCCCGTTATCCCAGAGGATGATCGTGGCCCATGGGTGAACCATCTCATCGATGGTGCCCCTACGTCGGGATCCCTGGGGAATTCAGATGCGGTAATCAAAATAGTTCCCGATTGGAGGACACCCTTGGTTGAATATCTCCAACACGACAATATTCCGTCGGACCGAGCCAAGCGTGAGCGAATCCAGCGCCGTGCACTATAGTTTACCCTTCAGAGCGGTCCCAGCCTTGAGAAGATCCTTTACAGACACAGATTTTATGGTGTTATCCTCCGTTGCCTTCAAGGAGTCAAGATCCCACAGGTCATGCAAGAGGTTCATGCTAGTTCATGTGGTGCCCACCGGGCCAGCTCGAAGTTGTCCCACTAGATTCGGAGGTTGGGGTACTTCTGGCCCTCCATGGTCTATGACTGCATCGAGTTTTCCAAGAGGTGTCATGCATGCCATGTTCATGATAACTTTGTGCATCGACCACCAGAGCCTCTCCACACTACCAAGTATTCATGGCCCTTTGTAGTCTGGGGGTTGGATGTCATAGGACCTTACCCACCGACGATGGATCGCCAATGCCGGTTCATTTTGACCGCTACGGATTTCTTTTCCAAGTGGGTAGAGGCAATTCCACTCAAGGAAGTCAAAGCTCGTTCTATCGCTGACTTCGTGAGTTCCAACATCATCTATCGATTTGGAGTACCTCACGCTATCCTCACGAATAACGGAACTAACTTTCGAGCAGCCGAGCTGAAAAAATTGTACGCCAAGTACAACATTCTCTCTAACCATACCTCCCTCTATCATGCGCAGGCGAATGGATAGATCGAGGCATTTAATAAAACCCTCTCTAACATTCTACAAAAAATGGTTGGTTAGAACAAGAAAATTTGGTCAGACAAGCTCCCCAATGCCCTCTGGGCTTATCGGATGACGACTCGTAATTCCACCCAGGTGACTCCGTATTCCCTGGTGTACGGATCTGAGGTCGTCCTACCCATCGAGATTCAGTTTCCCTCATTGCACACAGTGGTCTACGACTAGAAAGCACTGGATAGAGTTGTTGAAATCCATCTGGATGAATTGGAAGCACTGGCCGATAATAGGCTTCGTGCTTTACATAACTTGGAAAGGCATCAGAGTAGGATGGCTCGAGCTTTCAACAAGATGGTTTGCCTCCACTCTTTCCTGCAAGGTGACCTGATGCTGGCTCTCAGAGCTCCAATGATTCCTGGCAGGAAACCACCCAAATTGGAGCCCAAGTGGGAGGGGCCTTTCATTGTCTATAAGGTATATCCCAATGGAGCGTATTCCATGGCGACTATGGATGGTGATCGTGTCACTCCTCCCACCAACGCCAGGTTCCTCAAACAGTATTTTACCTGAATCCTTGGGCCCGATTTCTAAGACCTAAAACTAAGATCTTTTCAGGGTCCCTCATGACCTTAAACTGAAAATTGGGACGATCCATGACCAGATTAATACGTCCTCCTAATGCGCCTCCACCACGGTGGCTCAATTTTGGGAGTGTTGGACTCTGTTCGAACAAACCACCACTCCACTTTTCACACTTTGCGTGCCCCTTTATTCGGATCCTCATCTTCTTTCATGTTTCATGGTACCCCCTAACAGTATGGATGATAGACTTTGGTCCACCTACTGCAACAATATGGATGATAGACCTTTGGTCCGCCTATTGTAGCAATACGGATGATAGACCTACGGTCCGCCTGCTATCCTGGGCCAACATCCTGGAAGACTGGTCATGTTTGATGGGACCCCCTAACAGTATGGATGATAGAATTTGGTCCGCCTACTGCAAAAATATGGATGATAGACCTTTGGTCCGCCTATTGTAGTAATATGGATGATAGAACTACAGTCTGCCTGCTGTCCTGATCCAACGTTTCGGAAGACTGATCGGCGATATTTGAGTTAGGCCCTGTGTTATGAACATGGTCAGCGGTCAGCCCTCATTTATTGTCCCCATTTTAGGCTGATTCGATATGGATGTTGTGTTTCCGCCACAGTTAACAGTTATCTTCCATCGTCTCTCCCCCCACAGTGTTCCGGATTTGGGTAACGTGATTCACCTTTTTCATCTCCCTATGTTCGGATGGATTTCAATGCCCCTAGCATTGCCCCACTCGTGTGTCAGAAAACATTGAGAATGTGATATATCAATCGGTCTGAGGTCCTCTCCTCATAAATTCAGGCCCAATTTCGGATGCCTGAAGCTTGGTTGACGCTCCCATGAAGTGATAGATCATGGTTGAGCATATTAAACCAAAGGTACAGATAAATATATTGGTCCATACATTGGATCAAAATATTGAGTAGTGAAAGCAAAAAGTTCATGAGATGGCCAAAACAAATCCCTTAAGGATCAGCGTGCCGGATTGATCTTTCCAACACTGCTACCCTTTGGCTGTTAGCCTCCAAAACTGCTTATCGCTCCTTGAAGATTCTCTCTTCATCAGCAGCCGCAGAGCGCAGCTCGCCAACCCTATCTTGTGCCGACGCCCGCTCGGTTTGAAGTATGGTCATCTGGTGACTCGCCTCCACCAATTTTTCTTGGGTGTCAGTCAGTTGGGATGTTAGTTGCTCCATGAGCTCAGAGCACATTGCAATGAAGACCTCCTTCTCTGCCGCCTTCCCTTCGAGGCACCGGACTTCTTGCTCCGCCCTCAGAAATTCTTGGGTGCTCTCTGATCTTTCCCGAAAGTGGGAAACGTCAGTGCGCCGGCTACTCTCGTGTATCTTCTCATCCATATAATCATGGACCTTCATATCAAGGCATTGAGAATCATCCCCTCCGGCGCACAGGAATCACATCCAGGTCTGGAGTGATCCCATCTACCTCAACCAATCCGACGGGGGATTCCTAAGAAAGTGTTGGATACCCTTCCACCCTTTGCATCGTGTTATCTGGCTCTCCTCGGCCGCTTCTGATTTTAAGTCGTCTATATCCTTGGGATCAGCGGGCCGATACGTGGGAAAGGCAACCAGCAGGTCAGCAGCAGGATATGCCTCAGGGATGTCTTCATAAGGAATAGGATCCTCGATGTCCGGGCGACCTTCCTCTCTCACCCCGACAGTGGCGGTCCCTCTATCAGCTTTCGACATCTCCCCAATGACAGCGTCGCTGATTTCCTCCACCCCCTGCTCACCAATTGTCAGGGTCGACTCAGTGCGGGAAGCATGTTTTGGAATAGGTGGTATGTTCGCCGCTGGTTTTCTCACGGATGGCCCAGGCTCAGCAGCCCGACGAGCCTCCAATATCGAGATCACTGCGCAAGGTACACCCTGATTAGTTGGGATCTTTGATAGCAAGAACCAGTATTGAAGCAGGGGACTTATGGGAACCCAGAGCGTCGGCCTCCAGTGTTCTGGCCACTATAGGAGCTGTTGTAACAGGAGACCCTTCAGCGCTTGTTAGTTCAATGATGGTCGTCGGAACCCCATCCTATCCCACTGGAGCCTCTCCTCCCTCCTCTATTGGGGACGCCTGATCAGCGCCTATGTGCTCCCGAGTGAGATAGATAAATGTATTAGAAATTGCAGAAGAGAATGGGAAAGGAAGGAGGGTGGATAAGTATAGAGACAGACCTCGAGCAGCTCGGTTATCTCCATGTCAAAGCTGACAATCTCACCGCTCTCCTTCAAGTTCCCTTGATAGGCCGCCCTCTACGACCCCTCACCTTCGGGTTCGCCTTCAACTTCACCTTCTCCTTCATCTTCTCCTTCGCCTTCATCTTCTCCTGTTTCCTCATCTCCCTCCGACTCATTATCACTGTCGCCTTCTCCCAGTGGCATCACTTTCGGATCATGCTCTTGGCTGAGCATCACTTTCACTAGGAAAGATTGCATTGTGAGAAGGTTCGAGCAGGTATCTTATCAGCTTCCCGGGAAGCTCCCTGGCCGCCTCGTGTGACCCCCCTCTGGGCAACGAGGATGCGGCAGCACCGTGTGATGTCCTCGCTGCTGAGGTCCTGGCTTTCACAGGCCTCGCTTCCTGGCGCGACCCTGTTTCTCCCCTTCTAACAGCACCTTGGCTCCCCCGTCGCCCAGTTTCCACGCGGGTAGTCACGATTCACCGAACTTGTTTGTGTAAAATCCCCTTAGGGTACGCAATGGTCCAGTTCTCGGCATACTCAGTTGCTAGGACAGCGTCGACCCCAGTGGGAGGAAGGGAAATGACGTCGCCGGAGCCAAAAGTGGTGAACATCAACCACATCTGGCGCAGGACGTATGGATTCTTCTCCTCCCACATATCGATGAGTACCATCTTCAGCATTCGCTGGAGGCACCCAAACTGCCTGGAAAATCAGGATGGCACATAAGGCTCTCAGATCACCTTCCCGTCGATCCGAATCATGAGCACCCCGCCCCGGATGCTCTGAAATAATTCTTAATGCTCCAGTGAGCCTTTCCCATTGTCCACCATCTAGCCGACCGGGGTGGGGAATGGGATGAATATTAAATTGGTGTGGTTACTGATTCAGATCCTTACTCCCTCCTCATTGAGCGTCATCGGCGCCACCCCGATGATGTTCAGCAGAGATGGTTGCAGGACGTTTCCCGGAGGACAGATGGCGTTTTGGGAAAGTGTACTCGCCGAGATGAGCAGCCACCTAGCCGTGGAAGATCTGGAAGGGGACACATACCCTCCGAGGCGACCCCCCTCGTGAGATGCGTCCCAGAATGGCATAAATCTTGGCCAGTACGGGGACCCCTAAATTGAACCTTTTGTTGGCGGCCATGGTGCCCGCCATCACCAATGTTGCTGGACAGACGCCCATCCTCACGTCCCACACCGGCAGGAGCCACCCGCTCAGGAAGGCGGTGAAGAACCCGGCATATCGGACGTTCATGTCTCAGGCCTCAATGATGCGGTAGCCCCTCAATTGGTATTGCCCCACCTCTAGGGTCCTCCAGTATGACCCATTCCTACTCCTCTGGGCTGCGGTTGGGCACTGTTTTCCCAGTCCCGGCATCTTGACCGTCGGGTCCTTCTCCAAGAATTGGTTGAACCAGTTTTTATAGGCGATGTACTTCTGGAAGTCTGTGACCTTCAGCCTCTCTTTGGCTAGGTCCAGCATGTGCCACGTCAACATGGGGGTCTGTGACCTGTCTTCCCAGGTGTTCTTTGGGGGAACGAACTCCTCATATTAGTATCCCTCCAGTGGGATACCTTCGATGCAGTGAATGTCCCAGAGGCTGATACCATCTTCCCCATGGTAAAGGTGGAATGTGTTGGTATCAGGGGACCATCGGGTGAATAGCTCCAGCCCAAGCTTAGGTTGACGGTGGAAGTGGAACTGCGACGTCCACACCGCCTCGAACATGCCAATATACCGCAGCTTGGCTCCAAATTGGTCGCACGTATGGTGAACCCAGAACGCCCAGGCCCACTCACTGGTAAAGTTTCCCCCGGACCACAGGTCCCAATCCTTCATCCATCCCTTAGTATCATCTGTGATGCTCTGACAGATTGTGCTTGCGTAGAGGGCTGTAGAATTCTCCACAACGGGATCACCCCCAGTAATGGTCCTAGTCCTCGGGTTCAGGACATATACGCCTATGTTCCTGGTTTCCCTGGCAGTATGTTCGTTTTTGGTGATGTTTTAGCGGGGAAGTTCATCCTCCCGAGTCACCCATGACCGCGGTGTGTCCACCTCGAAGCCTGGCAGTGGAACCTCCTCCAAAATGCTGAAGTTCCAAAGCGGGAGGTTGTCAGACAGAGGATACTCCTTCTGGGTGGGGGTCAATAGGTTTAACAATGTTAGGTTGTTGGAAACGACCACCTTGGTGCCATAAACCTCCTCATTCGCCGCCATTTCAGCTCTACGAGTGACGGCTTCCCCCTCATCGACTTGGTTTGCAGCCATCTTGAAAATTTTGAGTGGTGCGCGAAATTAGGATGAGGTGCGCGGAATCAGAGAGACTTGTGAAAAATCCAGGATTTGGGCGCATAATCAGCACACTTTGCGCGGAATATCCCGAGTTGGCGTGTAAATGCGGCTGAAATTCAAAAGGAATTACGCGCTGCCAAAGCATTTTTTTCACGCAGTCGTGTCAGCAATTTCGCGCACAAGAGCATTGAGCCTATCATGCGGAAAAGATTGAGTACGGAACTTGGTACCCAACGCCCCTTTTTATAGGTGAGTCCAGGGTTCCACACCACACGGAAAGTGAATTCCACGCCGATCTGGAGTTTTGCACGCCCCGTTGGATTTTTTCACGCAAAGTGCCCATGATATCCACCACTTTGGCGTTTCGGCGTTTCCCTCGGAATCCAATCGTTACGACTTCTCGCTGATCCGATTCTGAGGGGGGGAATTTTTAAACGCTGAAAAAGTCAGTAACTCCTAAAGGAGGTTCTGAAATGATGAAGCGAAGTCATATTCGGACTCGGATACCCGGTCTGGAAGGCCCGGGAGGGGTGCACGAAATTAAGGAGGCCTTGCGCGAAAAAATGTTGTTCGTGCGAAGGACTCCCAGGATTCGCGAAAAAGTACCGGTACGGCGTGCAATTTTTCACGCCCGGTTCTGTGCGGGGAGGCCTTTCGCACCGACAGGTCCTGGTGCAGAAGATTTCGTGCACCGCCCGGATTCCGCGATGGTGAATACCTATAAATAGAAGGCGACCCCAACCGTTTTAGGGTTGTGAAATTTGGACCAGCTCCCATGCGCACAAATCAGACTCCCGCGCCCGCAATATGACATCCAGGTAATACCCCTTTTCTCGCAACCTTTCCACAGTGTTCGCCTTTTCACACAATCCCACTGTCTTAAGTGAATTTTCCAACTCCTTCCGGTTCCTCCTTTGCTCGCAATCCCTTCCCATTGCACGCAATCCTCTCCAATTGCGCGCAATCCCTTCCAAATTGCACACAATCCCTTTGTTAGGTTTTGCCATACCTTAGAGATCATCCATTGCCCCCACGTGCAATCCAAGCCCTTTTCGCGCAATCCCCCTAGCCGCGCACAATCCCTCTACCCCACTTGTGCACCATCCTGGTGTTTTGCGCGCAAACCTTCTCTTTGCGTGAAAAACCCAGGACCCCTCACCTTGACGCCCCCCGGGGTGCCTCTCTGCACCGGCACCTGATGTATTTCATACCGGGCATGCACGCCATGCGTTGTTTTCCCGTACGGCCTTCTAGGATCATACGAAGTAACCTCAAGGTCCCTTGGGAGGTGTTTCCCATTGTGTTGCTTTGCCTCATGCTTCTTCTCATAGGCACGCTAACGGTTATTGCTTCTTCGCATAGCCACGCCAACGTGGACCCCTCGATGGTTCTTCCTACGGCCCCCCTTTACCACGGCCTTGTCGACGCCTTCCCTTTCCCAAGGGGTAGAGGGTGTTGGGCATGTAAGCCCTAGGGGTGTGGAGCAAACCCACCTCGTCCGAGCTGCAGGAAGTTAAACTGCCAAGCACCTCATCCTCAACACATGACGTTAAACTGTGCTCTGACCCCGTGCCTCGCACGCAGGGTCCCCCCAGCTCGGACACTCTTTACACTACTCGTCTCCATGGGAATGGAATATTCCTCACATGGAATGATATCCTCCTTTTGGAGTGGCGTTTTTCCATGGGGGAAAGGCTGCCTCAGAGCGTAATCCCCTAGCCTCTCATGCGGAAGGTTGCACCCATGCACCTCCGTACTTCCCCACTACCAAGGCCAGTGGAGGGTGTGATAGGGAATGACACATCTCCTTTGTTCAGTCCCAAATCCCTCTCCCACTGCGCTTTGTTGCACATTCGGGCCTCCATCCTTGAGTAAGCCCTTGCACCAAGGGCCGCTCAACACGTAAGCCCCTCTCCGCTTCTCACGGATGCACCCTTCGTGACGTGATCGTCTGGTCCCTGCTGCCTCTTGTTTCTCACACCGAGCATGACTCACGTGGGCTTAGAGTGAGCATCGACCATGAAATCCTTTTATGGGCCACCTCAGAGTGTAAGCCCCATCCCAGCTAACTACGGGGACTTTGATCCATGCTAAATCATGGTACGTAAGAAGCCTCCATGAGATTCAAGCCCACCACCCGGTCATTACAACCCCCCTTTCGTGTCGGTTCGCCAACCCCATGGGCCACCTCAGAGCGTAAGCCCCAAGCCCTCATCCTTCATGACGTTAAACTGTATTCCCTCTTCCCACATGACGTTAAACTATATCTCGTCCCACACGACATTAAACTGTATTCCCTGAACTATGTGGACTTTGATCTGTGCTAACGCATGGTACGTAGGAAGCCTCCACGAGGTTCAAGCCCATCACTCAGTTGTTCTGACCCCTCCGCATCGGTTCACCAGAACCATTGTGGGCCGCCTCAGATCGTAAGCCCCATATACACTATTATGGGCCGCCCCAGAGCGTAAGCCCCATATCCACCATCACAGCCCACCTCAGAGCGTAAGCCCCATATCCAACACCCAAGTCTCTTCCTGACCTCTCCCTCGATCCCACGTTCCTTGGGAAGCTCATGCCCTAGCCCGGAGGTCTTACTTCCTCCAGGCTCCAATCCATGTGTTCATTCTCACGGGTCGCCTCTTCAGGTGTCCCACCATATCACCGAACTACGCGGACTTTGATTCCCTACCATGGGGATATGTAGGAAGCCTCCATGAGGTTCAATCCCGTATTCACTCCATCACCCATCTTGATCCTTACTTAGGCCGCCACATCCCGGTGGGATCATGCCACCTCATTACACTCCATAGTATCCGAGAAGTCGCCCATGCGCTGGCCCCAATATCGGTGTTCCCCCTAGGGGGTCCTTCAATCTGATCCACTCTCAGTGTTCTGATCAGTCCGATCCGTCTCCGAAAGATGTTAAACTTGCGGAATACCCTATGTTAAACATGGGAAGTTGAGGAAAACCTCAGATGGCACACAATTCCCCACGTTCGATGTGGGATGCATCGGGCTTCCGCGCCCTCGAGAAACCCTATAATAAGGGACAAGAGATATACATGCCAATCCCCCAACGTCAAGGCGTGCCAATGACACCCCAGTGTGACCATTCTCCTCACCGAAGGTCGCTGCCCCGACCAGACCCCTTGGAGCATCTCGACGGAAGCAGCGTAATTAACTGGTGTCCATGAAAATATGGCCCTAGGAGCGAGGTTCACGAATACGTATTAAATCTATGAGGGAGATCCAGACTAGCTGACGAGCTCCGAGGAGGAATCCATGGAAGGAAGAAACAACATCCCATCATCCCGGTTTCGATCAAGGAGCAGACGTCCCTGAACAAGGAGCGGATGTCACCCACCTTTGGAAAGCGGGAATGCGGGGCCACAAGCCGCGCGTCCTCCCCCTGTGTGAAGGATGTGTGCGCGCCCCGGAAGAAAGCATCATAAACAGTGTGCCACATAAGTAATCAAACATATGGGATAAACATAAGGATTACCCATGGAAACAATGAGTATCATAGTCTTGTTGTAAGGTATAACCAAAGGGACTTAACAATGGAATACATGAAAAAAGGGATTTAAATAATTATTGGTCATTAATAAAGAAAAAATAAGAATATATCATAAAAAAAATATGTCTCACCAAGGTGAAAATAATAGAACAAGTGGTTGGTTAACTTTATAAATGCACCACTTAAGTGTGTTTTTAAGGAAAATAATAAAGAGTATTTATAGAGGATAAAGGTATTATTATTTCAAAAAACATAAATTAACCAAAATAGTTCTTCATGATAAATTGAGTGATTTTATAAATAAAATAAGCTTAAAATATTTTATTCAGTGTACATAAAAATGGTTAGGAAATAGAGAATTTCATGTTAATTGGGTTTTCTTATCTTGAAGAATTGAGAAGGGATCCTTAAAAAACATGTAATTCCCCATCAAATAAAGATGAATTGAGATACATAAATATGTGTGGATCATATAAAAATATTATAGGAGAACCTATAAGAATAATTAAGTGACATAATGAGGAAAATAGAGAGAAAGTGTAACTTAAAAGAAATGTGGAGGTTCTAAGAGATGTCTTAACTTATGTTCGAATGCATTATGCACATTCACTTAATGTCCGGGATGATAAAAATAGATTCATTAATTAAAAAAACTTCCACTTGTGATTTATTTATTATAATTCTATTAACTTCATTTATGTTCATTTGTGTGAGTTATAATGTTCAACTTCATCATTATGATAGTGTTTGCTTCATGGTTTCATGGTTGGTTAACTTATATATAATTATGGATGTTCTTTTCAAATGAAAATAATATTCCTGAAGAGAAATTAAATGGTATTAATAAACTTATTGATGTTTATATTCTCCCATATATCATTTTTTCTAACATGAGTATGATACATTTGATAAAACATTAATGTTAAATTTTTAGTTTATTTTGGAAGTTTTTCCAACCATCACACATTATTTTCATTTTATTTAATATTATGTCTATATATTAGTCACAGAACATGAAATAAGTTATAGTATAGTTAAAATCTGATTCAACTATAACAATAATTTTTTGACCATCCTTAAAGGTGGTAATGGAAAACAAAAACCCATTATCCACAGAGACGGTTAACCACCATAATTTAAACAATGGATTCCTTTCTATGAATAAGAGGAGATGAGAAAATGGGAAGGATATAAGATATTCAATTCAAAATATAAAATTATAGTATATAAATGATACTAGAGTTATTTTTAATTGATGGATGAAAGAGGTGAGGAGAAGTTGGAAGAAGAAAAGATATTAAAAGTGGTATTTGGAGAATGTTACCTCTTGAATATCAACTCCTTGAAGGACCCCCTGAGAAACATGGAATTAGTCCTATGGTGATACCATTAGCAGCTATAAATGGGGAGAGTTGTTAAGAGGTTGTTTGAAAGATATTTATAAAGCTTCAAGGATCGGAAGGTGTGAGAAGAAATGGTGGTGAGGGGTGATATTTATAATAAGACTATTATAAAGACAAAAACTTCCAAATAAACTATATATTCGCAGGGTGAGAAAATTTAGACTATATATTATCTCCCTATTTCTTATTTAATATTTATATGAAATTTAACTCATTTTATAATATATTAATTCCATAAAATATCATTAATGTCAAACTTGATACAAATCCTTAATATGATTTTAGGAATGTCAAGAATACAATTAAAATTACAAAAAACTATTTTATTATATCATAAAAATGTTAATATAATCTATAATAATTGTTCGTCACAATAATTAAATAAAATAATATTTATTTTAGTATTATTAATATCATTTATTTTATTTTTCTCATTAATTTAAAATTCACTGCATCGTAGTTGTGTAGGAATTTAAGGTAATTTTTTCATCACTAATAATTAAAAATAAAATACAATGATGAATATAAATATTTTAGAGTAAAAAATACTATTTATGGCCAAATATAGATTTGGTACAACCATATATAAAAAATATTATACTTATTAAAAACATTAGTCTGACATCTTTGACTTTTCATTAAACAAAATACTATAAGAGACTTAATTTCAACCAAGTGGGTCCAAAAGGACATAAATTCGACCCATGGATGATTATGGTAGAAAATCAATCATCCAATATAATTAGGTAAAATTTTAGGGTAATTTGCTAATTCTTATCATATTATCTTTTCCCATACCCGATTTACCTTTAACTATGGTGACAAAAATTACTAGTGTTACTATTCATATTGTCTAAAAAATATAAGGGGTCTATTTTCTAAATTTGGACCAATGATTCCAAATATGGAATCAATTTTTCAAAATCCAATTTTTTGACCTCACCTGTTTTGATAATCCCAATTATGCTTTCACATACTTTGATAATCCCAGTTAATGTTTATCTATTTTCTAATTCGCTCAATCTATGCTACTCTATTATCAAGATGATAATAATATTAAAAACAGTCCTTGAAATATGTTAATCAATGTTAATCCTTGTTTGTATAAGTTTTAAAGTCTTTCTAATCCAATCAGATATGTTTTGCATAAAATAGACAAGTGTTAGTCACTGATCTGCGTATAGCTACTGATACAGAGCTACCGGTACTTAGTCTACCGATAGACTTGGTCTATCGATAGACAGAGTCACCGATAATATAAGGACACCGATATGCAGAGCTACCGATATGTACAAGTCCACCGGTAAGCATATAACAAGCTACTGATATAGAGGTATCAATATAACAAGTCTTCCGGTAGTACAAAATGGAGCTACCGATGCACATAAGTCTACCGATACTCATAATCACTGGAACTAAGAAAGCTACCAATACAGACAGTCAAATACATAGAGCTACCGACATACCAGAGCTACCGATAGACCAAGAGCTACCAATAGACAGAGTCACCGATAGAACAAGTCTACCGAGCTACCGATAGAGTAAGTCTACAGATAGAAGGATCTACCGATATGTCAAGAGCTACCGATACAAGTGCAAAGAGCTACCGATACAAGTGCAAAGAGCTACTGATACAAGTTCAAAGAACTACCGATGAAAGGTCACTACTATACAAAGTCCACCATATACGTCTACCAAACAGAAGGCTACTAATGATTGACCAACTAGTCAAACTCTGTATTCTCAATACTATTTATTTATTAAGATAACAGTTACATTTGATGTTTTTAAAGCAGTTAATGTTATTTAATGATTTCTATTGTCATGTCAGGGAACCGTACCTAGTACCCATGCAAAAGGTAATCATTCCTTTTTTCCAGATCTAAAATCTATAAATGGGAAGATAAATCCCTAGCTGAAGGAGTGGGTGGAAACATAGAGATCGAATGATACAGAGGTAACCAAGGAACTAAGAAGGCACATGAAGGGAGAAAAAGAAAAAGGCTCAACAGCATTCAAACGTGGTGCATTCACACAAGGCTACATCTATACTCCAAGAACACTAGACATACATGAAGAAATTATTCTCTAGAGGAGAACACAAGTTCCATCTTGAGGGAAGAACTACAAAAAACACTTCATGCACTCAAGATGATAAGCTGAACCTGGAACCAAGGAAGAAAACGATACTCTGTTTTTCAGAAAAAAAACCAGAGAATGACTCAGAAGCTTTTCTGACCAATCAAATGAGTCCAGAGCTGCACTGCCAATCACTAAAGCTTTTCTAAACTCATTCACACTTACTTTAGTGATTCTTTCATTTACATTTAGAGTAGTGTGTGTACCCTGTTTATTTTACACACACACTGTCTTCTGAGCTAAGCTGGAGGATTCTTAAATTCTCATTCAAACTCTATAACTCTTTGTATCCCACTGTGGATAGTGGTAGAGGTCGAGTAAGACCTGGATAGCTGTGAGCTGTTGTTTGTTTTCCCATGTAGAACTATGGTAGAGGTCTTTGTACCTGGATAGTGTGTTCACTGTTGTTTACCCCAATCCAGGGTGTGGATCAATTTATATAAATTGTTTGAGAGGACTAAGTCTCATCTTGAGACTGAACCTCTTGGTTACATCTACTGTGCATTTTAGTTTAAGTCATAAGTATACTATATATATTTCATATTCCGCTACTAACTAATTTGAAATATAATTTGTTTTAAAGTTACATTGATAGTTAAATTATCAAGTGTTTATACTTATTGTAAACCAGTAAGTTAGTTTCAAAAGTCAATTTAATCTTCAGATTAAATTAACTAAGACCTAATAAATCTTTGAGAAACTAATTGAACATTTATATTCTGTATAAATTCACTACAGTTTAACTTTGTTTTTAAATAGGTGGATTTTAGGAGAAATATTTTTAACAGAAATTTTTATTGGAAATCAATTAACCCCCCTCTTAAGTGTCCACTCCAACCAACATTTGGTATCAGAGGCTGTTTTTGTTTTTCAAAAATTTCAAAACATTCTATTTTTCAACTGTGATTTTAGTTGCATCTTTAAAGATCTTAAATTTCCGTTAGTTCTAAATTTTATCTCTTTAATATATTTTCTAAAATCTAGTTATGGACAATAGACTAGAGGGTGATGCTAATAACCAAACACCTTTCTTTAATGGTACAAACTATGCCCAGTGGAAACTTAAGATGAAAATTCATTTGGAAAGTATGGGTTTTGATATCTAGACTGCTATAGAGTCACAATATAAAATTCCAGAAACTGAAAGAACTACTTGGGATAAACTTACAAAGACTGCTTACAATAATAATTGTAAAGCTATGAATGCCCTGTATTGTGGTTTAGGAGATGAGGAATTCAATAGAATATCTGCTTTCAAAACTGCTTATGAAATATGGGATACTTTGAGTGTTTCTCATGAAGGAAAAACTAATGTTAAAGAAATGAGATTGAATACATATACTATTAAATATGATAATTTGAAAATGAAGACTGATGAACCTATCTCTGACATGTATCTCAGGTTCAATGAGATTGTCAATATAATGATCTCTCTTGGAAGAGATGTCACTGCTAAGGAACAAATCATGAGGATATTAAGATGTCCACGAGATCGATGGAGAGGCACTTCTGTCTCAATTAGAGAATCATGTGACATAAGAAAACTACCAGTTAAGGAGATTATTGGTAAGATTATGATGTATGAAGAAGAAATCAAGGTGAATAAGGAAGAAGATGATGAACATAAAAGGAAGTCTGTAGATTTTAAATCTACTACTTTGAGGAGCAAGGACAAAGACAAATTTCAAATACAAACTGAAAGTTCAACAAGTGAAGATTCAGACTCTGACAGTGATGTAGAGATGGCTCAAATAGCCAGGAGATTCAAGAAGTTCTATAGGAAGAAGAGATTATTTAGAAAATAAAACTAAAAAAGGAAAGTATGACAACAAGGGACATTGGAAAAAAGGATTGGAAAAATCCTGACAAGAATGATGAAGTTGTCTGCTATGAATGCAAAAGGAAAGGTCACATTAAAGAAGACTGTCCAGAATTTAAGTTAAAAAATAAATATGACTATAAAGACAATAAGTACAAGAAATCCATGAAATCTGCTTGGAGTGCTTCAGAAGACAACACAAGTAAATCTGAAGTTTCTGATTCTGAAAATAATCGTGCCAACATGTGCTTCATGACCAATACCTGTGAGGTACCTATTTCTCCTATGCAGAATGATTATTATTCTGGAACTGATTCTGAATCTGAAAACATTTCTAGTTAGGAATTATTTGAATATTGTAACACGCTAGAAGAAACATGTAATGAACTTAAGGACAAGTAAAAATCCTTAAAGAAATAGTATTCTCTCACTTCCAATGTTAAATCTGCCTTTGATATAGAAAAAGAAAAGAATGCTCAACTGTTAAAGGAAAATACTGAACTAAAAATTTCTAATGAGAAACTTAGAAAGTACTTAGAAAAGTTCACAAATGGAAAAGATACATTTACTCAAATGTTAGGTAAACAAGTTGCACCAAATTACACTACTGGTTTGGGATACCAACCTGGACAGAGATAGTTTACCAAAAATTGATTTATTCCTAAATCTGGACAAAATTCTGCTTATTCCAGTTCTGGAAATTCGTATGCTTCAACTAGTTATTCATTTGTTTATAGATCAAATAAAGTTTATCTTTCAAAATATATTGATTCTGTAAATTATATGAGACCCATAAAAAAATTTGGGTACCTAAAGCTTTGATTACTAACCTTTCTGTACCCAAGAAGATCTGGGTACCAAAATCATTTCCCATCTAAATCTGTTTTGTAGGAGACCTGCTTGAAGAGTTATCACAAGAAGGTATGGTACTTGGACAGTGGATGTTCAAGGCACATGTCTGGAGATTACTCATGCTTTAAAATCTTAATCAAGGTTGATGGAGGCCGTGTCACCTTTGGTGATAATTCTAAAGGAAAAATCACCATCCTAGGCCAGATTGGTAACACTGATTCAGTTTTGATTTCTAAAGTTTTATTTGTTGATGGGCTTAAGTATAACCTTTTAAGTATTTTTCAATTATGTGATGATGGATTTAATGTGAAATTTAAAAATGATTCCTGTAATGTTTTTAACTCTAAAAATGTTTTGGTATTCTCTACTTTGAGAAATGAAAATGTTTATGCTGTTGATCTGAATTCCTTAGCCAAACAAAATGTTACTTGTTTAAATGCTTTTCATAAAGAGTCTTGGATTTGGAATAGAAGATTAGGACACTGTAACATCCATTCACTTAGAAAGTTGACTAGGAATAACTTAGTTAGAGACCTACCTAAACTTTAACTCCCAAATGAAAAAGTTTTTAATCCATGTCAAAAGGGAAAGCAACATAAAGTTTATTTTAAATCAAAGAAAGAAGTTTCAACTTCTCAACCTCTCGATTTGGTTCACATGGAATTTTTTGGACCTTCTAGAGATTCTAGTTTAAATGGGAAGCACTATTTATATGTCCTAGTAGATGACTTTTCTAGATATACTTGGGGATACTTCTTGGCTCACAAAAGTGAATCTTGTTCTTACTTTGTTAAATACTCCAAGTCTGTAAAAAACCTTAGTGGACTTAAGATTAAAACCCTGAGAAGTGATCATGGTCATGAGTTTGAAAATCATGAGTTTGAATCTTATTTCTCACACAATGGCTATAGTCACAACTTTTCTACTCCTAGTACACCTCGGTAGAATGGTGTAGTAGAAAGAAGAAATAGAACCCTTCAAGAAATTGTAAGAACCATTCTTAATGAGTATGACCTGCGTATTTACTTTTGGGCTGAAGCTGTGAATACAACTTGTTATATTATTAATAGAGTCTTAATTAGACCTGTTCTCAAGAAGACCCCATATGAACTATGGAATAATAGAAAACCCAAAGTTAGTTATTTTAGAGTCTTTGGCTGAAATGTTTTTATTCTCAATACAAAGGATAATCTTGACAAGTTTGCTTCTAAAAGTGATGAAGGAATTTTTCTTGGTTATTCTTTAACTAGAAAAGAATATAGAGTATTTAATAAAAGAACCAAGTGTGTGGAAGAATCTGTTCACATCAAATTTGATGAAATTGATCCACATGAGCATAAATCCTCTCTTGAAAATCTTGAAGAAGATTTGACTGTTCTGGACCTTAATGATAAATCTAAATAACCTGCTGTAAAAATATCCATTTTTGGACTTATTCCAGAATTTGCTTCTATTGAACCCGAACCTATAGATGAACCTGAAATTTCTAGTCCTACCTTTACTAGATCAACTAGGATTCTAAAGAATCATCCTTTAGATGATGTTGTTGGTAATCTTGATAGAGGGACAGAGACTAGAGCTTCTCTAAGAAACCAGGTTGAACATCAAGCCTTTCATTCATAGATAGAACCTAAAAATGTTAATGATGCAATCAATGATGAATTTTGGGTAATGGCTATGCAAGAAGAGTTAAATCAATATGAAAGAAACAAAGTCTCGGAATTAGTTGACAGACCTAAGGAAACTTTAACAATAGGCACTAAATGGGTTTTTAGAAACAAATTTGATGAATCTGGAAATAGAGTTAGAAACAAAGCTAGGCTAGTTGTACAAGGATATAGCCAAGAGGAAGGAATTGACTATGAGGAGACATTTTCACCTGTAGCCAGATTAGAAGCCATTAGGATCTTACTTGCCTATGTTGCTCATTTGAATTTCAAGTTATATCAAATGGACGTCAAAAGTGATTTTCTAAATGGTTTTATAATTGAAGATGTTTTTGTTGAAAAACCACCTGGATTTACTAATCCTCATTTTCCAAATAAAGTTTTCAAACTTTCTAAAGCTTTATATGGTTTAAAACAAGCTCCAAGAGCTCGATATGATAGACTTAGTAATTTTATTATTTCAAAAAGTTTTACTAAAGGGATTGCTAATTCAACTCTTTTTATTAAAAGAATTTCTAAAGATGTTTTGATAGTACAAATCAATGTTAATGATATTATTTTTGGATCTTCTAAACATTCATTATGTACTGATTTTTCAAAGAGTATGCAAAATGAATTTGAAATGAGTTTAATGGGAGAACTCAAATATTTTCTTGGATTCCAAGTTTTCCAAAATGAAAATGGTATTATTTTTAATCAAAGTAAATATAAAAAGGATCTTTTAAAACGTTTTGGTTTGGATAGTATTAAGGAAAGTGATACTCCTATGAGTACAGTCTGTAAATTGGATGCAGATGAAGCTAGGAAACCAGTGGATCAAACCAATTACAGAGGTATGATTGGAAGCTTACTTTACCTTACTGTTAGTCAACCAGATATTATGTTTAGTGTATGTATGTGTGCAAGATTTCAAGCTAATCCAAAATAATCTCATTTACTTGTTGTTAAAATAATTTTTAAGTATCTTAAACACACTGTAAACTTAGGTTTGTTTTACCCAAAAGGAAAATACTTTGAGTTAATGAGTTATTCAGATTCTGACTCTGTTGGTTGAAATTTGGATGGAAAAAGCACATCTGGAACATGTCATTTATTGGGAAAATCCTTAGTATCTTGGTGTAGTAAGAAGCAGAATTTTGTAGCTTTGTCCACTACCGAAGAAGAGTATATAGCTGCTGGTAGTTGTTGTGCACAAAATCTGTGGATGAAACACACTCTTTTGGACTATGGATATGATTTTAAGCATGTTTCTATCAACTGGGACAACACTAGTGCAATAAACATTTCTAAGAACCCTGTATCTCACTTTAGGACAAAACACATTGATGTAAGACACCATTTCTTGAGAGATAATTACCAAAAGGGTGATATTGATCTTGGATTTATTGGTACTGAACATCAATTAGCTGACATTTTCACCAAACCTTTGAGTTCAGATAGGTTAAGTTACAATAGACATGAGTTAGGAATGATTAACCTTGATCGGTAGCTACCTCACCGATGTGAATACCTCACCGATGTGAATACCTCACTGATGTAACCTCACCGATGTAACCTCACCAATGTGAACCTCACCGATGTAACCTCACCAATAAACCCTACCGATAGTGTGTTGTTTTAAACTTCTGTCTGCTGCCAGAATCTGAATCCTTTTTACTTTATTTCATTTCATTTATTTATTTTATGATTCCTAAATGATAAAAACTAAGTCCTAGTTACTTCTCAATCCACCGGGCCTCAAAACCTTTACCCTCAAACCTTATCTCCTGAATCTCTCGAGAACCTTAAATCCCTCAAACCAGTGATGGCAAAAAACCAAACTTCCTACCATCATAGATGACACTGATGAGCCGAAAGAAAAGAAGTAGAATTCCGAGCCAGAAGCGAGTGTTAGTGTTGGTAGAACTAGGTCGGGTAGGCGACCAGTGAATCCTCATTTGCAGAATAGAGTTATTGTGATTGAAAAAGAGTTGTGCGTGGAATGGTTACTGCCTAGCAAGTCGTTAGTGCTCAAAGTGTTGGAAGATCAAAAGTGGGTAGATTTCTTTTCTAACAAAAATGGTCCCTACTATCCAAAGCTATTGAAACAATTTTATGAGTTTGTAAGCTTTGAGAAATATGAAAATGAGAACCGAGTGACTTCTTTTGTGAATGTAAATGAGATGTCTTTTTCATCTGTTGAGTGGGCTGAATGCCTAAAGGTTCCGCATGAAGGTGTATTTGGATATGTATCAAAATCTATGCCACCTACAAGTGATATATTAGACTAAGAGACTGCCTTGGAGGAGCTCACTGGTGATGGAAATCAAAGACAGGTAGTGGCTACTGAAATGGATGGAGAGAACAGATTGTTGTTCAAATTGATCAGCATGTCTTAATACGAAGAAGAGGAGACTTTGCGAATTTAAGATATCAGGATATCTATCTCCTGTATCTCTTGAGATATTGTGTAAAAGTAAATATGTGAAGATTGCTGATGATCCAAATGGAAGACATGACAAGGCCAAAATCAAAGACTAATGCCCTATTCTTTGCCAAGTTGATCTCTGTGATGATCAAAGTGAAAGGGGTAGCTGAGTCTCAAGATGAGATAGTGGTAGTAAGGAATAACTTTTGTATCACAACCACTATTTGAAAATACATGAAGATAAATTAGAACCCATGGAGAGGAGAGTGGGTTAATGATGACCTGAAGATATATGATAAATTCAATCCTGTGAATCATCCTTAAATACCTAAGGATGTGAGGGATCCAGGTCTAGGACCTGATGAAGAAGAACCTGAGTATAGTGATGAGACTGAAGAAGAAGAGACTTCTATGGATGATTTAAGAGATCCGTACTTGCCTCCAAGTCCTGCTGCTGATATTATATATTCGAGAAAGGAAACTCTATTAGAAGAAGTGACACCTGATGATGAGGAAGACCAGCCAGCCCCTGAGCATAAAGAAGAAAAGGAGAATGAATCTGAAGCCTCTGATTCTGTCTTCTTAAGTCCGAGTCCATTAATTGGAAGCTCAGTTGTGCCTACTGAGGATGTAGTAGGGGAAATGGAAGAAGTTGTACCTAATCCAGAGGACCCTCCAGCTGATGCAGAGAAAGAATTGATAGTAAAAGATTCTCCTGAGAAATAAAGACCTGTTGAGAATGTTTTTGCTATACATGAGAATGCACCCATTGAGGGGGAGCATCAAACCAAGCTTGGAAGTGTGTCAGTGGATGTTGATATTGAGGACTGGGCAGAAGACCCGCATTTTGTGGTCTGCGGATTAGACTATCCTGATTATGATAATGAGGCATCTCTCAATAGACCAAAGATTATTTATGATGTTGAGTCTGAGTTGCTACCTGAAGATGTGGTCAGAATGCATGACCTGGATATTTTGAAGAAAAAGCTTAAGGACAGTTTTGTGGAAGATACAAGGAAGATGGAAGCTTCACTGGTGTCATCAATTCAATAGATTATGAATGACTCAGTAGCTAGAATAGCATTTGAAAGAGCACCTGTTGTGATTTCTTCTGCTGATATGATCACCAGAGATGATCTTGAATCCTTAAAGGATGAACTGAAAGATTCATTTAGTGCTTCTATTTCTAAGTTGAACCACTACTTTGTTGAATAGATGAGTAATTTGGAAAAATCTTTTGAACTCTCTCTCGGTTTCAATTTGTCAACCTTTGTGGCAGAAATAGTGGAAGAAGTTACAGACTGCCAGACTCAAGTTTCTAGAATGGAAGCAGATGTTGAAGCTCTAAAGAAATCTGTTATCTCTTTAGAATCTTACATGAGCTCAAAATCCCAAGCAGACAAGGACTTAACCAATGTCAAAAGTGTTGTGAGCCAGATGCTTTCAGTGTTTGAGGGTTTTAAAACTTCCATGAAAGATCTTGTTAAAATCCAGGATTCCCAAGTCCAAAATCTTATTAGTGTGTTGACCAAAAACTTCAAGGAAACAGTAACCTTCTCTATTGGTTCTGTTGCTTCTAAACCCTCAGTGGATTTGAATCGGTTTCGAGCTGTGATGAAGGAGGAGCTTGGTTTAGCATCAACCAGTGGCTCTGTGGACTCATATGACTTAAGAAAAGTTGTACTTTCTACTAGAGATTAAGCTAGAGAAATAATAAAGATTGTCCAAGACTATATGAGAGAAGCTTCTGCCTCTCAAAAAGATGTGAAAGAAAAGGTGGAATCCTATTTCCAAAAGATTTATACCAAGCATCGACTCAACAATCACTTCAAACTTCTATTGGAAAACCTGAAGTTACCTCCTGTCAATCAAGCCTTCAGAGATCAAGTCAGCAAACTAAGGGAATTGACTCCAGTCTTGGACAAATTCATGGAGAACAAGGATGATTTCATTTCTGCTATGGAGAGAGGAGGAGGAATAATTATGGATTTCAGAAATCTTTTGTTGCCTTTCCTGCATGTCGATGTTAGGCCAGTGATTGTACCTCCAACCTTACCTGCCTATGCCTCTACTACTTATCCTGTTCAAATGACTCCAGCCCAAGCCATTCTAAGCCTTGCACCTATGATCACTCAAAGAACTCCTCAGTATCGGCCATGCATAGTGTCAGTGGCTCAGCCTCCTGTGATCATTTTCGGAATTCCTAATCCTTCACCACCATCCACCCAGTCTGAATCCTCTTCTGATCCAAAAGGCAAATCTCACATTGAGGATGTGGATTGAAAAAACGGCTAGGATGTTTGATAAGAATCCCTTGTATTTTATTTTTTTTTCTATGTACCGTTTTGAAATATTTAATACAATTGGCTTTCATTTATTTCTCATTGTGTTACTTTTTCTATTTCTTGTTTCCCACTTTTTGATTATCACAAAGGGGGAGAAATATTATCTAAGGAAGTATCAAAGAGGGGGAAATATTCTCAGAGGGGGAGCAATATTATCTAAGGAAGAACTACCATGCTTTTCCCCTATGATATCATTGCATTTAATTCTACCTCTGATACATTATGTTCTATAACATATTGTTTTTTCTGATATATTTTCATTTAATGATATATCCTCTAACACAACTACTTTTGTTTTAAAACTATATTATCATAAGTTGTGATTATCAAAAAGGGGGAGACTGTTGACCTCACCTGTTTTGATAATCCCAATTATGCTTTCACATACTTTGATAATCCCAATTAATGTTTATCTATTTTCTAATTCGATCAATCTATGCTACTCTATTATCAAGATGATAATATTATTAAAAATAGCCCTTGAAATATGTTAATCAATGTTTATCCTTGTTTATATAAGTTTTTAAGTCTTTTTAATCCAATCAAATATGTTTTGCATAAAACAGACAAGTGTTAGTCACTGATCTGTGTATAGCTACTGATATAGATCTACCGGTACTTAGTCTACCGATAGACTTAGTCTACCAATAGACAGAGTCACCGATAATCTAAGGCCACCGATATGCAGAGCTACCGATATGTACAAGTCCACCGGTAAGCATAGAACAAGGTACCGATACAGAGTTATCAATAGAAAAAGTCTTCTGATAGTGCAGAGTGGAGCTACCGATGCGCATAAGTCTAGCGATACTCATAATCACTGGAACTAAGCAAGATACCGATACAGACAGTCCAATACATAGAGCTACCGAGAGACCAGAGCTACCGATAGACCAAGAGCTACCAATAGACAGAGTCACCGATAGAACAAGTCTACCGAGCTACCGATAGAGTAATTCTACTGATAGAAGGAGCTACCGATATGTTAAGAGCTACTGATACGAGTACAAAGATCTACCGATACAAGTCAAAAGAGCTACCGATACAAGTTCAAAGAACTACCGGTGAAAGGTCACTGCTACACAAAGTCCACCGTACACATCTACCAAACAGAAGGCTATTAATGATTGACCAACCAGTCAAACTATATATTCTCAATACTATTTATTTATTAAGATAACGGTTCCATTTGATGTTTTTAATGCAGTTAATGTTATTTAATGATTTCTGTTTCCATGTCAGGGAACTGTACCTAGTACCCATGAAAAAGGTAATCGTTACTTTTTTCCGGAGCTGAAAGCTATAAAAGGGAAGATAAAGCCCTAGCTGAAGGAGTGGGTGGAAACACAGAGATCGAATGATACAGAGGGAATCAAGGAACTAAGAAGATACACGAAGGGAGAAAAAGAAAAAGGCTCAACATCATTCAAATGTGGTGCATTCACACAAGGCTACATCCATACTCCAAGAACACTGGACATACATGAAGCAATTCTTCTCTAGAGGAGAACACAAGCTGCATCTTGGGTGAAGAACTACAACAAAAACTTCATGCACTCAGGCTGATAAGCTGAACCTGGAACCAAGGAAGAAAACAGTACTCTGTTTTTCAGAAAAAAACCAGAGGACTCAGAAGCTTTTCTAACCAATCAAACGAGTCCAGAGCTGCACTGTCAATCACTAAATCTTTTCTAAACTCGTTCACACTTACTTTAGTGATTATTTCATTTACATTTCGAGCAGTGTGTGTACCCAGTTTATTTTACACACACATTGTCTCCTAAGCTAAGCTGGAGGATTCTTAAATCCTCATTCAAACTCTATAACTCTTTGTATCCCACTGTGGATAGTGGTAGAGGTCGAGTAAGACCTGGACAGTTGTGAGCTGTTGTTTGTTTTCCCACGTAGAACTGTGGTAGAGGTCTTTGTACCTGGACAGTGTGTTCACTGTTGTTTACCCCAATCCAGGGTGTGGATCAATTTATATAAATTGTTTGAGAGGACTAAGTCTCAGCTTGAGACTGAACCTCTTGGTTACATCTGCTGTGCATTTTAGTTTAAGTCATAAGTATACTATATATATTTCATATTCCACTGCTAACTACTTTGAAATATAATTTGTTTTAAAGTTAGTTTGATAGTTAAATTAGCAAGTGTTTATACTTATTTTAAACCAGTAAGTTAGTTTCAAAAGTCAATTTAATCTTCAGATTAAATTAATTGAGACCTAATCAATCTTTGAGAAACTAATTGAACATTCACATTATGTATAAATTCACTACAGTTTAACTTTGTTTTTAAATAGGGGGATTTTAAGAGAAATATTTTTAACAGAAATTTTTATTGGAACTCAATTCACCCCCCTCTTGAGTGTCCACTCCGACTAACACAATTTATTAAAACGGAATAATTTAATTTAAAATTTAACTATAAAAATCGAACGACAATAGTTTTTTTTCGAAAAAATCTACTCTTTAAATATAAAATATTTTTATACTAAATTCAAGTATAAAATATTTTTAAAGACCAAAATTATAATATTTATAATAAAAAAGAACTAATGAAACTTTGAAATTAATAAAAAATGGAATTTTACTTCGTAAATGCTTTAAATGAAAATTCAATTTTCAATATAAATCAACATTTTCACTATTCATTAAAATTGAAATATTTATAGAAAATTATAAAAAAATCATCCTATGATAATTTATACGTGATGATTTTAAGTAGTTTTTTTTATTTTTTCAACTAAATTTTCTAATAGTGTCAAAACTAATTATATTTATTTTCCCATAGAAAATGGTTAAATTGTTTTTTTTGAAGAAATCATATTTTTGATGAATAAAATGACTTTACTAAAAAAATTCTGTTTATTTTATTAGAATTTTAAAATAAATATATTTCATATTATGGTTATTCTTATTCATAACCACAAATTCATGTCTAGGATTTTATATTCTCATTAGAATAATAATATTTTAATAGTATATCGTGGTTCGTTTAGACTAGGTGATGCATGAAACACAAGATACGAATGAAATAAAGATATTTAAAGAGAAATATTTAAAAAAATCTCATGGTTTTACAAAAAGATTAGGTATAAAACGTTATGAAGAGGGTAATTATTATGTTGGAGATTTGATCTTCTCTTAGATATTTCCTTGGAAGTGAAGTCTTTAAGCTAACGTCCAGAGAACATGGTGTTAAGGATGATAAAATAACTTATGAGAGAGGTATTTTTTGTAGAGGTTCAATGGAAATTATAATTGTATGTGTAATCAAGGAGGGGTGGAAGTGATCCCCTTTTATAAGTGAATGGAAGAGAACTTTTGGGAATACCATTTACCCTTCCAAGATATCATTTCAGTATTCCATTGTCAAATACTCTAAGAATTCAAAATGATGGAATTTGGGGTGGTATTGTGCCAATAAATCATCAACCTTGACTATCCATATAATTTTTAGACGTGTTTGAAGTCATCTAGCCTGGGTATTCTATTTTTTTTACATTTGGATATTTACATTGGTAACAAGTTCTTAACTAAGTGATATATATTTAATTTAAAAATATAAGGTAACCAATATTACCAAATATTGATGTTTTAACCCAAATTTAATTTTAATTTAATTTAATTCAATTAATTAATATTAGAGAATAAACTTTAAACCATTGTGCCTTATTTATTTTTATTTAGTATTGATTACAAATTCAATGACTGTTAGTATACATATATATAGGTTTAAACATATTATTAGAGTAATAATATAAATTATATCATTTTGTTTGATTAGGTAAGAAATTACAATATATTAATAAAACAATTCTTTAAGAAAACTTGTTTTCCATTATCATTGTAGTTAACACTACCTTAATAATATTATCATTATGTACAAAAATGAAAATGAAATTGTTATATAATATTTACATTTTGAACTCATATATGGAATAAATTTTATTATATTTAATTTTTAAAATTAAGAAAGACTAATTTTTAATATAAACGCAAAAAAAAAACAGATTTTAGTGTGAAATAGTACTTGAGTTTTGAAAATGTTAATTTTTTTTATAAATTTAACCTATATATTTTTTAAAATTATCTATATTAATTATTAAATATATATTTTCTATATCAAAAGGTTTTCTTAAACTTTTATTTCAATCTTGTATTATAAAAGTGGTGGATTTTAGTAACGGGTGATATTTTTACTATTCACCTAAAAATAGATTATTAAAAAAAGTCGAAAATTCATATTTGGATAATATTAATATAATGATTTAAATAATGGAGTTTATTTTACCAAATTAAAATTCTAACATATATATTCCTTTTAAAATAATTATTAATAAAACTACTTTTATTGGAAAATAGTTTTTTAAGAATTATGTGTTGTTAATATTATGTCATATTGATTTCTAATTTAAGTGATGTTAATATATTAGTTAATATATAATATTATTTTAAGGTGTCAATTTAGCTTATTAAGACAAAATATACAATAATTAAAGCAGATTCGCATACAAGAGATGGCCAGTTCCTTTGCAGGTTCTTTCAGCCCCGGATGCGCAGGTTCGGGGGAAGGGGAAAGTCCTCTCGTCCACTTATCTTGTGGATCTGGTCCCGTCCTTTTAGAATACCAAGTGGGGGCCTGTAGTTTCTTCTTTTCATTTGATCTGATCTGCTCTTTGGATCAGTTTTTTATATAAAAAAATACCAAGTGGGGGCCTGTAGTTTCTTCTTTTCATTTATGTATGCTAAATGTGATGCCCAGGCTAGAGATGTCCTGTGGAAGGATCATAGCTCCTTCGACCCGGGAGTTGATCCTTGGATGGTAGGTGAAGACTTCAACTTTATGATGGGCCCAGAGGAGAAAAAAGGTGGCCGTGTTTTTATCAGAAAGACGAGTCAGGATTTTGTATCCTTCATGGTTAGTAGTGGTTTGCTGGATGCTGGGTATACTGGAGATCCTAATACTTGGTGTAACAATAAAAAAGGGGGTCGTCGGACATGGTGTCAGCTGGACCAGTGTCTGGTGAACGGGGCAGCTCTTTTATCCTTTCTAGAGATAAAGATCACTCACATACCCCGTACTCTTTCAGATCACTCTCCTCTACGAATTGTTTTATCCTCCACGTCTGAAAGGGGAAAGTTTTTCTAATTTTACCAGACTTGGGTGGATGAACTAGGATTTCTAGAGATAGTCAGGGAGACGTGGAGAATCTCTTACCAGGGGAACCCGTGGAATATCATTCATAATAAACTCATGAGGTTAAGAGGTAGCCTACAATCTTGGTCTAAAAACCTCCTCCTCCGCAGATAGGATTTGGAATAAATTAATGGAGACATTGATTGCCTTGAAATGATTTTGGAGGTTGCTTGGGAAGAAACTCTATTTAGTGAACTGAGGATGAAGAATTATTTTTTGGCTGATATGCTTCTGAAGTTGTAGAGAACAGCTCGTGAAAAGTCGAGGGCTAAGTGGCTCCGAGAGGGAGACCGTAACACTGGATTTTTTCATGCGTGCATTAAATAAAAAAGGCGAGTTATAAGACCCAAAATCCAAATGGAGGATAGATCTTTATTGGATGATAGGGAGGTGGTGGGAGCAATGGTGGATGAGCACTTCAAGTCCTTACTGGCCAGTCTTAGTTCACGTCATTCAGGAGGATATTCGAGGGGATCGACTGAGATCTTTGATGCCATTCCGAGAAGGGTGACCATGGCAGATAATGGAAGCATCAATGTTGTTCTCCACGAGTAGGAGGTTCACAATGTAGTGTGGTACCTTAATTCGGACAATGCCCCGGGACCCGATGGTTTCCCTAGCTCTTTTCACAAGATCTCATGAGATGTGGTGAAGAGGGATCTGGTTCATGGTGTTCAGGATTTCTTCATAGGTGGGAATCTTCCTCATATCGCTTGTTTCACGAATATTGTTATAGTGGTGAAGGTTAAGGATCCCTAATTATTGAATCAGTATTAGCACATCAATATGTGTAATGTCCCATATAAGGTTTTGGCAAGCATCTTAAATAGGAGAGTCGCTTCTTATCTTCCCGGTTGGATTATGGAGGAGCAACACGGGTTCATAAAAGGCCAGAATATCCAAGGCGTTATTGGTTTGGTTCAAGAAGTGATTAGTGAGATTAATCAGAAAACATACGGGAGTAACCTGGTCATCAAGTTGGACATGTTCAAGGCTTTCAAAAGGGTTGAGTGGGGATTCATGTTAAGAGTCCTTTCATGCACGGGGTTCTCGCACTGGGCTATGGACCTCTTGTTTTGATGTTTCAGCTCTGCTTGGCTTTCAATATCCTTTATGGGTAAGCAGTTTTTCTTCTTCAAAGTTGTCCAGGGTCTGAGACAAGGGGATCCCTTTTCCCCAATGTTATTTATTATTGCTCAGGATGTTTTGAGTTGGAATATGTTTCCACACGGATTACGGGGATGACCTCCTGGATAGGAGATTCAAACGTTCCGATCGGTTTCTAGCGGGTTTGTTCGTAGAACCGGAAACATCCAATGATTCCACATCCGTTTGGACCTACTTTTCAATGGCAGGCGCTCATTAGCTTGTGGACTGACGAGGCTTAGGAATTTGCATTGGTCGAGAGGATGGGAGGTCGGACTCATCACACCTTTTTGAGGGGAATTATTGTCTACTCCAGGACTCTCTTTATAGATTTAAGTTATGTTCGTGAATCCTTATTATATTACCAAGTATAAAATGGGCTTTCCTTTAGTTTTAACAATCAATGATTAAATATGCAAGAAATTTAGAGAATCTTTTATTTGTATTCGAGGTTCTTCATCAATAGAGAATCATCCATATCTGTTTAGAGATTCTTGGTCAATGGTATCCTTCAAAACATTTATATAAAAGTCTCTTGGTCATTATGATGACCAGGCTGGTTTTAAAGCCACTCAGTGGGGCACTTGAAGTTTATCGTCATTCAGAAGGACATGGATTATTTCAAAGTTGGGATCGAACCCATAAATGGGCTACCTACGTATCCTTTGTTTTGGAAAAGGAATCAGAACCCACGTAGTTCGAGGATGGGGTATGATGTTTATGATTGATGGCTCAAAGATGAATGTCAAAATTACTTTTACACTCTAAGCTCACGTGAGTCATGCTCGGTGTGAGAAACAAGAGGTATTGGTAAAATTTAGACAATTGTGCCATGAAAGATGCAATCATAAGAATTTGTTTGGGGCTTATGTATGGATGACTGCCCAGATAGATGAAGGTTTAGGATTTACTTTTAGGGAGAAAATCCATGAACAGGGTCCACAAAGTTATATGTGCTTCATGGAGATTTAAATACTCTAATCTTGGGGATTACTCCTGAGGAGGATGCCCAAGTTAGGAGGGGACTTATGATTGGGTTTTATTCCTGAAAAGGAAACCCAAATCAAAGGTAATTTATGACTGGTTAAGAGAAATTTTAAGAGACTTGGGGCTTACTCCTAAGAAGGAAGCCCAAGGTTATGACTGAGTCTTATTCCTGAAAAGGAGACCCAGGTTAGGGATTAAGGTTTGGGGCTTACTCCTGAGGAGGATGCCCAAGATTAAAGGACTGGATTGGGGATTATTCTTAAGAAAGATGCCCATATTTGAGGTTGGGGCTTATTCTTAAGAAAGATGCCCAAGATTAGAGGACTTTGATTGGGGCTTACTCCTGAGGAAGATGCCCAGATCAAAGGTTTTATAACTGGGGATTATTCCTGAAAAGGAGACCCAGGTTAAGGATTCTCTCATCTTAAAGGATTAGGTTGAATGAATGAACTCTCAATCTTTGGTGACATAAAGATGTTTAAAACACTAGGTTTTGAGAGGTATTTCACAGAATTCCTTTCAGATAAGGATGTCAAATCAAGAAATCATGCCATAAATGGCTTTGAAGAGTATCTTGAAGACTGAATCTTGAATAGGAAAGGTGAAATGGATTAAGAGGGGTAAAATGGGCAAGATGGGCACCAAACAAAATAGGGGCGCGCAAGTATTAAAAGTCGCGCAAGTCCTGCGGCGCCGCGCAAGTATTGGTCGCGCAAGTATACTTGCGCGACATGAGGGATACTTGCGCGATTTTCAACCAGAGTTGAAATACTTGAGCGACTCTTTATTAAACCCTTTATAATCCTCTTGAGGTTCTTCCAGAGAAGGTACGCACAAGTTATCTTGAAGGAATTAAGTCGGCGCGCAAGTGTTTGATAAGTTTCAACACTTAGTCCTTCCTTCTTCTCTTTAGATCTTCCATTCTAGGTAAGAAATTACCTTAGAAGTGTTCTGGAAGCTTTGAGAAGAGACTTGGGCGTCGGGAGCTTCATTCTGAGTTTCTGGAAAAAGATCCTCTCGAATGGGGGGCCCACAGGGTCTATTTATAGGCAAAAGAAGACCCCGGGCGGTTACTGGGCGGTTACCAGGTGGTTACCACATATGTCGCGCAAGTCCCTTGCACGAACATGAGGAGTCGCGCAAGTATTGAGGCGGCGCGCAAGTGTACTTGCGCGACCAAGAGGGAACTTGCGCGATATATGGGCAATGTTCTCCTTTTTTTATCCCTTTGTCGATTTTTGATGTTTCTTCAAAGGATTAATCACTTTCAGCTGAGATATTCCCTTTTCCGATCTTTAGATTCTGTGACGAAAGGAGCGTCAACAAAAGTCCCCCCTCAGAGTTGGATTCGGAGAGAAATGAGGATTTGACTCTGAGGAAATCGAATCCTTCCAAAGGAAAAGGGAGGCGCGCAAGTTTTCAGTACGCAAAAAGGCGGCGCGCAAGTTTGCGTCGCGCAGGCCTTAAGTGCTCTGGGTACGGTGCGCAGGTAGGCTTCCGAGCCTATAAATACACAGCCTCACCTCCGTACCAGTATCCGGATTTCCGGACATCATCCCTTCTCGAGCTCTCGCCGCGCAGGTCACCTTGACCGCGCAGGTTTGCTCTGTTTTCTAGGGTTTCCTCGATGTCGCGCCACTGTAAAGGTATTTGTACTTGCGCGGTTTATACTTGCGCGTCAAAAACTAGCGCGACACACGAATACTTGCGCGCCATGTTTAGACTTGCGAGACTTAAATGCCTTAGCCATTTTTCCAAATTTCTTTACAAATTTTATGAAAATAAACCCATTTAAGAGTTAGTTTATTCATCTTTTGTGCAGATTCAGTGGTTCTCAAGGGAATTGAAACGGCTGATGAACTGGCTAGCAAGCGGATTGATGACATGATGAACATTATTGGCCATGATTACTATGATATCTGCGACAGCACTTTCCCAGATTTGGATAATTATTTGAAGAAATATCATCTTAATTTCCCACAGAGCATCTACCTGTCTCTGTGTGTTCATGGTCATCTGCAAGGAGTCAATGTTCCAAATGCAAACAATTATACATCTGAGATGCAGCTGCACTGCTACTTCTCTATTTCGGTTATGCTGTGCATTAAGAGTAACAACAATGGTGTGAACTTTCAAATTCTTCCTCCATGTCATTCCTTTGCAGATATGAAAATGGAAAACCCATGGGCTGAAATGTTTTCCACTGCCGGTTGGTGGAGAGAAGACAAACATGGTATTAGAGCAATATCTGAAAAGAGTACTCTCTCCAAATGGCTCTTTACTTCCAATGCTCCATTCTCAAATCCACGTATCCATCTTCCAAGTCTCTTGGACAGAAACAGAGTCACTGTTTGATCAGCAGAAAATTTTCTCAAACCGCACTCAAGAACATCCTTTTACAATTGTTCCAAGAAGAGCTGGTATCACTGCATCTCTTATTGTATCCAGTTGAATGAATGAATTCTAGGTGGTTTCTAATGAAGATCGGGATGCCGTAAATCAAATGAAGTGTTATGTTGAAAGCCTCTTGTAATTCTTGAAAGAAGAGAAGAGACTCCAGTCTGTGGATGTCCCTCTAACTCTTGTGTATCAATGAAAAACACTTTTGTCTTCAATCATTTGTACCTGCATTCTTCCATTACCTGCTTCAAATTTACTTAAGCCAATGGGCTTAGTAAGCATAGTTTGATTTTTACTAGGATTATTACAAATAACCCTACAAACTTTGAACCTTTTAACTGCTCAATATTACCTAAATCATACAAAAAATGTATATTTAGTGAGCTGGAACTTGACTTTTATTCATAGTTCCTCTGTCTTTTGTGTGGGCAGTTTAAAGTCATGCAAGCTGGACATAAAGGGGCTAATGTTTAAGGTCGAAATAGCTTTGACCGAAAATGGATTAAAATGGATTCAATTCCTTGACAATTTATCTGAAAACATATTTACCATACTCAAGTATGAGGGAAAAAATGTAAACTATGGCTTAAGAATATTTGAATCTGAGGAATGATATGAAAAAGAGCTAAATAGCATTAGAAGAAGTAGTTTCCAAGAATGAAGTTACTATTATTTAACAAAACCCGTTAGGGGGTTGAAATATGCAGGGCCACCTATGGGCATTGGCTGCATAGTCAAATAAAATAGCATCTTTTGGCTGACAAGTCTGTTATGTGGACTGTTTATGCAAGGCCACCTATGGGCACGTGCTGCATAGTTAGGCAAAAGAACTCTCAGAAATTTACTTTCCTAGTGCTAAAATCCAGTGAAAGTTTATGGAGATTCAAATTTTCTAAAGCATAGAGTTTTTTGTATGGAAAGAGGTACTTGAATATGGAGAAGATATTTCCAAACAAGAATATCGAAGAACTGGATGAATATCACTCCTACGAAGGTCTGACCCAAACGTAGGGAAGATGAATAAACCATAGACTTGAATACTTTCAGATCATGAAAAAGGATATGGGACAAATACGTTAAGGATGGCTATTTTTGCGGATCCCTACATACTGTCGTTTAAGACAAATAAGGACAAAAGAGGCATTCTTCCCAAGAATGAAGTTACTATTATTTAACAAACCCGTTAGGGGGTTGAAAACATGCAGGGCCACCTATGGGCATTGGCTGCATGGTCAAATAAATAGCATCTCTTGGCTGACAAGTCTTTTATGTGGACTGTTTATGCAAGGCCACCTATGGGCACGTGCTGCATAGTCAGGCAAAAGAATTCTCAGAAGTTTGACATTTTTGTGACTAGAAGTCATGAAAAGGGTTATGAAGATCTGAAAATATTTAAGGTTAGGATTATAATACATAAAGATGGGTATTTTCCAATGTATATAGAGATACATAGGTCAATGAAAACCATAATCATGTTGTGGCTGGGTCCTGAATTGAAACTTGGACTTCACTACGTATCTCATAAGAATGAGAATCAAGTCATACGTAGTTCTTGAAATGTAGTTTAACGTCGTGCAGGACGAAAGTATGAGTAATCTTAGTTTAGGGTCATAGAATTCGGACCATAATAATGAATACACAGTGTGTGTTTTCATGAGGACTTTTCAGCCAAGGGACTGAAAGTGAAATTTGGGGTTAGGCCCAAAAGACTTGGGACTGGATTCGAGGGACACTCGAATGTTCCTACGTATCCCATAAGGATGGGAATCAAGTCCACGTAGTTCTAGAACTACCCTTTGTACAAATTTGGTTCGTACATGTGAAGGGTGAAAAAGGGGACTTTAGTGCAATGATGGTTTAACCTGAGATAAAAAGTTCAGGCATTACCATATATGCACGTAAAAATGAAAACCATGATTGAAAAATCAATGTCAATAATAGTTCTCTTTCAAATGAGGAAATCAAAGAATATTGTAGTTTATTGTCGTACCGGACAAAAGTGTTGTATAGTTTAACGTCATATAACAAGGACGAAAGTGAATCAATGTAAAGATATTGATTCCAGGGGTGGTTTCACAAATCATCATCTATGAGATGGTGGTGAACCAATGTGAAGAGATTGTTTTTGGGCTTGAACCTTTGGGAGGTTGCCTACATACCCAGCCTGGAGGGCAAGGATCAAAGTCCGTGTAGTTCAATTAAAGAATGAATCAATGATCAAGTTGTTCTTGTGGACAATGATCTAAAAAAAAATATTGTTGGGACTTGCACATGGTTAGTGGCCCAAAGGGAGTGTTATGGTTGATGTTCGCTCTAAGCTCACGTGAGTCATACTCGGTGTGAGAAACAAGAGGTAATAACAACCTTAACGATGTACAGTTTAATGTCATGTAGGACATAAAAAAGGGACTTTCTGTACAGTTTAGCGTCATGTAGTTAAGACGATGGGGACAATATAGTTTAACGTCATATTGGACGAAAAGGGGGACTGTGCAGTTTTAATGTCATGCTGGACTTTTGATGATTATATAGTTTAACGTCTTTCCGGACGTGAGGGACTTTTTACAGTTTATCGTCATGCTGGACGTTGGAAGTTCCACACAGTTTAATGTCATGTTGCTAGGACACAATATAGTTTAATGTCATCTCGGACATATACAGTTTAGTGTCATGTAGGACATATTAGTAACCAATGTGACAGTTTAATGTCATGTTGGACGATAAGGGAACTGACACAGTTTAACGTCATGTTAGACGATGAAAGTGCCACACAGTTTAATGTCATGTTGCTAGGACACCATATAGTTTAATGTCATCTCGGACAAAATATAGGAACTTCTATACAGTTTATTGTCATGTAGGACAAAATCAGGGACTATGCAGTTTAAAGTCTTGCAGTTAGGACTATTGGTGCTGCACAGTTTAGTGTCATGTTGCAGGGACATAAGTGCGAATAGTTTAAGGTCATATGCATGGACCGTACAGTTTATCGTCATGCTGGACGTATTATAGTTTAATGTCATCTCGGACAGAAGTGTGACACAGTTTAATGTCATGTTGGACGAATTTGTAGTTTAAGGTCATACTGGACCATTGCTGTATGAACCAAATGTAAGAGTCTTGGTTCTGGGAACAATATTTTGTGTTTATACAAAATACTTCTTCAAAAATCTGGCATTAGTTGGAGTCGTGATGTGTTCTCCATCCATTGAAATCATAGAATACGCTCCATTGGAGTAGACCTTATGTATTGAATAAGGTCCTTCCCATTTTGGTTCAAGCTTGGGAGGCTTCTTTCCTGGTATCATTGGTGTTCTGAGAACCAATACCAATTCTCCCTGAATGAATGAACGAAGACGAACTTTTTTGTTAAAAGCTCGTGCTATTCGATTCTGATAGATTTCCAAGTGGTGAAAAGTGCACAATCTTTTCTCATCTAACTATTCCAATTCATTCAACCACTTTTGGGATTGCTCATCTGTTGATAACTGATCACAAATGGCTATTCTGAGTGAGGGCAATTGAACTTCAATTGTCAAGACTGCTTCTGTTCCATATACCAATGAATATGGAGTAGACCGCGTTGCATTGCGAGTGGTAGTCCGATAAGCCCATAAAGCATGATAGAGTTTATCAGGCCATGACCTCTTATCTTTATCCACCATCTTTTGCAGTATATTTGAAAGAGTCTTGTTGAAGGCCTCTATCTGGCCATTAGCCGCTGCATGATATCGAGATGAATGGTTGGACTTAATGTTGTATTCTTGATACAATTTTTTTACCTCAGAAGAACAGAAGTTGGTGTCTTTGTCTGTCAATATGGTATGAGGGACACCAAATCTAGTAATGATGTTAGACTTGATGAAGCTAACAATGCATTTAGAACTGACTTCTTTGAGAGGTACTGCCTCTGCCCATTTGGAAAAGAAATCAGTAGCAGTAAGAATGTACTTAAACTGCTTGGTCGTAGCTGAAGGGTAAGGTCCCACCACATCCATTCCCCATGTGGAAAATGGCCATGAGTATTTAGCTGTATGAAGCAACTCTGGAGGTTGATGAATGAAGTTGGCATATACTTGGCATGAATGACACTTCTTTGTGAAATTAACACAATCTTGTATCATTGAAGGCCAGAAGTATCCAAGCCTTCGAATTTGATCAGACAATCTTTGTCCAGACTGGTGGGCACCACAGACTCCTGCATGCACTTCTTTTATGACAGCCATTGTCTCTTCACCATCAATACATCTGAAGAGAACTCCATCAAAACCACGTTTGTAGAGAATTTTTTCGAGGTGGTTTGGACCATCATAAAGAGTAAAATTGACCACACGTCGCCAAATTTGTTCTTTCTCGGCTCTATCAGGTGGAAGTGTTCCATTTTGAAGGTATTCCCTGATAGGTGACATCCATCCTGTAGTATGACCATATGGTTCAGGAATGGGACTAATTTCATTAATTTCCTCTGTTCTGACTTGAACATAAGGTGAAATTGCATGACGGTGGGCAATACAGATGGTTGTCTCGTCCCGATTTGGATCTGCTAAAGCTGTAGCTATATTAGCCAGTGCATCAGCTTGAGCATTTTGTGATCTTGGGACATAAGAAAATGTCGGTTCTGTAGGGAATTCCGACATTAACTCTCTGACGTAATCATACAAAGGGATTAATTCTTCTTTTCTGATGGCATAATCCCCATTGATTTGTTTGATTACCAGGTCTGAATCACCTTTCACCTTTAAGTGATTCACTTGTGCTTGAAGTGCTAACTCCAAGCCTGCAATGAGAGCTTGGTATTCAGCTTCATTATTGGTACCACCTTCCCACAACAAAAAGGAATAAGGTAACACTGCCTTATCTGGAGAAATGAGCACAATTCCTAAACCAACTTTGTTGAATTTAGGATTTTCCATTTTCTTCCCTGTTGGACTTCTAGAAGCACCATCAAAATACATTTCCCATGTTTGAGGACTCTCTTGAATAGAAAAAACTTCCTCATCAGGGAGTTCGATATCTGAATACGTGTCTTCCACTAAAGGGTGTTCAGCCAGGAAATCAGCCAGAGCTTGGCCCTTAATTGCCTTTTGAGACACATACTGGATGTCGAACTGCTGTAAAATAACCGCCCACCTTGCCAGACGTCCTGTAAGCATTGGACGACTAAGGATGAATTTGAGTGGATTATTACGAGATACCAATTGGACCTCGTGATGTTGCAGGTAGTGTCTCAGTTTCTGAACTGCAAAGATTAATGCTAGGCAGCATTTTTCAATACTCGAATACCGGGTTTCTGCTTCAAGCATAGTTCTACTGAGATAGTAGAGACTATTTTCACTCCCAGCATCATTCTTTTGAGCAAGAAAGGCACCCAATGATCGCTCTAAAGCTGTCACATAGAGGATAAGAGGCCTACCCTCAACAGGTGGCATGAGTACTGGTGGACTTAAGAGGTATTTCTTGAGAACATCAAATGCTTCTTGACATTCTTTAGTCCACTGGTAAGTGACTCCTTTCTTCAATAATTTGGTAAAGGGTAAACTTTTGCCTGCCAAATTGGCGATGAAACGCCGAATATAGGCTAAGTGTCCTTGAAGTCCTCTTAATTCTTTCAAATTCTGAGGAGGTGACATACCAAGGATTGATTTGGTCTTCTCAGGATCGACTTCAATACCACGATGGCGTACAACAAAGCCGAGGAATTTTCCTGAGGTTACCCCAAAAGCACATTTTAAGTGGTTCATCTTCAAATTATGTTGTCGAAGCTTGTGGAATATGACTTCCAAATCAGCTAAGTGATCAAAACGTTGTTTGGATTTAACCACCAGATCATCTAGATAGCATTCAACAAATTTCCCTAGAAAAGGTTTGAAGATACGATGCATGGCGCGTTGATATGTTGCACCTGCATTCTTTAAACCAAAGGGCATCACCCGGTAACAAAACACACCTTGAGGAGCTCTGAAGGCTGTATATTCCTCATCTTCTGGGGCCATTCGGATCTGATTATATCCAGAATACCCATCCATGAAAGAAAGTACTTCATAGCCAGCCGTCGCATCAATTAAGAGTTCTGTAATCGGAACTGGAAAATCATCTTTGGGACAATACCGATTAAGATCTCTGAAATCGATGCAAACCCTAATTTGTCCGTTCTTCTTCTTTACAGGGACAATATTAGCCAACCACTTGGGATATTGAACTTCTCTGACGAAGTTAGCTTTGATAAGCTTATCCACTTCAGCCTCGATTTTGGAAGCATAGGTTGGGTGTGTTCTTCTCGCGGCTTGCTTGAATCCTCGATGTTCTTTTGGCAAACCCAAATGATGGGTGGCAACATCAGGATCAAGGCCAGGCATCTCTGTATAATTCCAAGCAAAAATATCTTTATTTTGCTTTAGAAAAGAAATATACATCTCTTGTTCTTCAAGGTTCATGGCCACACTAATTAAAGTGGGGCGTGGATCTTTCTCTGTACCCAGATTTACTTCTCTGAGTTCATCCACAGTGGTAGAGATACCCTCTTCAAATGCTGGAGGAGCATCTCTAAGATCTTCCTCTTCCTCTTCATCATGTGTTATTTCTTCCGTTTCTACTTGCAAAGTAGATGAAAAAACGAAATTCTCATGATCATAAGAGATGTCAAAATTTTCACATTTTGAAGAAGAAGCTTCCATTTCCGACCCTATTGATGATAAAGGGTCTTCTTTGGGAATCAAAGAGGAGATGATGGATTGAGAATCGACATCAATATTCACCTCTGGTGTTGCTATAACTTCTTCTGGCCTGATTAGCGAAGTATAGACTTGTTGGATTTCAGCAGACGAAATGAAAACGTCACCACTTATGCTTTCATCACTGCTTGGTAAGTTACCAATTTCTCCCATGTTGTCTGGCTCGATTTCCGTAATTGACATTATGGATCTTTCCATAAGAGTATTTTGATTTGGGCCTATTTTGTCAATTTGACTGATAGGTAACACATAATCTGTACTCACATGTGAAAATGGATTTATTGGAATTTTTTCCAAACCATATGGAGCATTAACTTTGGTAATTTCCTTCATTGTAGATTTTTCTCTTCCCTTCATGTGATAAAATTCCGCCTCAATGTATTAAGACTCACATGTCTTGAACGGGGACTTATCACCATACAATGTTCCAACTTGACCATCGAAACAGTATTTGAGACATTGATGGTATGATGACGGAATAGCTGCATGCTGATGTAACCAGGGTCTTCCAAGCAAGATATTGAAAGCTGAGTCTTGATCAACAATCATGAAATCCGAATTGGAAACAAGATCTCCAAACTGAGTTCTGAGCGTAACTTCTCCCAGTGGTTCTTGTTCATTTTTATCATATCCTTGCAACATCATGGTAGAAGGAGATAAATCAGATTCTGTGAGGCCCAATCGACGAAGTGTGCGAATGGGCATGAGGTTGACTCCTGAACCATTGTCAATAAAAGCTCTTCGAACATCTATACCATTGACTTTTCCAGATAGGTACAAAGGTTTTATGTGCCCATGCACAACATCATCTTCATCTTTATCAGTAAAAGATATCACTGCATGGCATTCTGCAGGATTATTCTCTATGTGATAAATTTCAGCTGCAGCAATCTCAACTTCAAACTCTTGAGGACTTGACAAATCTTCGATGAGTGCTTCCCGAAGATCTATTGATAGATTCAAAGCATCCAAAATTGATAATTTGGCTGGTACTTGGGCCAAGTGTTTCAATATATCATACTTTTGATCTAGAGGCCTGCGTTTCCCAATAGGAATATGCGGTTTAGCAGGTACCTTGGAAGCAGATGCTTTGGAAGCTGATGCATCTTGTATTGAAGTTGGCAACATCCTTGGTTTTGGAAAATTAGACTGATTAGATCCATTTGCTTGCTGAGATAAAGAAGATGGAACATTTAATCGGTCTTCCAAAATAACTGTGCCGAAGCTGAGTTGGCCATTGGCAGAAGAACTTGCTTGTTCATTTTGAGCTCGCTGAAGGGCTCTACCACGAGTTTCTGCTGCATATACAGTGCTAGCAGGGGTAGAATTAGAGTAGTGGCTTCAGAAAGATCCACGTCTTCCCCTATATCCTGAACCTCTAGAACTTCCTCGGGTTCCTTTATTTGATACAGGGAATTCAGGTTCATCAAGACTGGAATATGAATCTGTTAATTGAATCATATTAACAGAACCAAAGATCAATTCTTCGTCTGATAAAGACTCTGCCTGGTTGGCCTGTTTAGGCTGTGCCGTTTGGTGGGACGGTGCCCGTGGCTTTGAAGTAGATGGCATGAAATCTGCCAGAGTCAAAGACAATTTAGGCTTTGATACATACTCATCTTCTCCTGATTCATCTTTCTTCTTTGAATTGCGCTGCCCTTTTGAGGATTTATCCTTTGATGGAGGCTTTACTGCAGCTTTTGTAGGAGACACAATTGGCTTTTTCAATTGTGTTCGCAAAATGGAATGGGTCCGATTGATTGTCTTTCTGACCATCCAATCATCATATTTTTTCGCAGTTTTGCTTTTGACTTCCTGCCACTCGCCTCCTTCTTCTGGATCTGTAGCGGTAATACACGCTACATGAGCTGAAGAACCCTTCAATTTGACTTGTCCCAAGTCGAACATCTTTTGCAGGAGGTCTTTAAAGACAAAACATTCCTAGATGGGATGTCCCAACATTTGATGAAAGGGACAATAATTGGGATGGTCTTCATCTCCTTCCTTGTTTGGTCTCTTCGGCACTGGTAATTGAACCAAATTATTTTCCAGAGCTGAAATGAAGTAACCAGGAACTTGCTCACTTCGGAAAGAGTATGTTTTACTCTTCATATCCTCAAATTGTTTTCGTCGTTGATCTTTTTGATCATTTGGACGAAACAGCCTTTGTTGTTGGCGTTCAGGAGGTGGAGCCCTTCGAGAAGATGAAGGTTTTGAAGTAGAAATAGGTACAGGTGCCTGTTTAAGCATAACTGTAGCAGTTTCTGCTTTACCCATTCTTCTTCCTGGATCTGATGGAATTACACGAGATTTAACCTTAGCCTGCATAAGGGAATCTTCAATCTGTTGAGCGATTGAAGTAAGGTCTCAAAACCCTCCTGTGTATTTCACAGGGATCAATGGCGTGCGTAATTCGTCACGCAAATTTGCCACACATATTGGCAACAATTCCTCCTGAGGGAGTGATAAACTCAAGGAATACGTTAATCCCTTCCAACGAGCAATGAAATCAGAGACTCTTTCATTCTCCCTTTGCTTGCAGTTTGTAAGATCGAAAACTGTCGTTTTTGGCAAAGTTGAGCTAAACTGAAGAAGGAATTTTTGACGAAGATCCTCCCATCCGATGACTGACCGGGATTGCAAGCTTGTATACCAGACAAAAGCTGGTCCTTGCAAGGTTCGCACGAAGCATCTGAGTTTCACTGCTTCTTGTTGTTCTGGAGTTCCCATCATAGGATCACAACAAGACACGTAATGCGTCAAATGTTGTTCAGGGTCGCCTGATCCATTGAAAGTAGGGAAAATAGGGTTTCCAAAACTGGATGGAGGAGAAATTGAATCTACCCATTCAGGGTAAACTTTCTTTTCAGGTTGAACTTGCGCCCGTTTCCCTTCCATAGTTTCTAACCGAGCTGTTAATGACTCAATAGTAGTTATTAACTTTTGAGAAACGTCAGGTTGAACTTGGTTTTGGGTAGGTGCAATGAATGGAGCTTGGACAGACGTGGTGGTTGGTGCTGCAACTGATGGTAGTGCTTCCAACCGTTGTTGTGTTTGACCCGTAAGATTAGACCTTTGTGGGTGTACTGACAAATGAGGATATTCTTGATCCATCTCAGTAGTTACAACAAATTCCTTCGGCTGTCGGACTTCAGCATTCTTAAGAAGAAGACTACTCTGAAGTAGTTCTGCATTCAACCTTCTTAATTCTTTCATTTCTTCCTCCTGTTGTGCAAGCCTTTGCTCTAATGAGAGCGATTGACCTCCTTCAGAGGAAGGGTGAGAAGTAACCTGATTCTTTCCTTTCCCCTTATTGGATCCTTTTCGGAGAGGGGGAAGTGGGTTACTTGAAGGAATACCCAGATTTTGGGTAATCCTTTGATTACGTGTGCGCACACCTTCTTCATTTAGGTCTGTGTGCGCAACTTCTTGAGCAAGAACCTCTTCATCTGATCCCTCTGATTGAGCCTCATCTGGTGAATCAGCAGCAACGACAGTGATGACATTAATGGATGCATATTTCATGGAATCCTTTCTATCAGAATTTCTGTGATATTGTCTCCTTTTATGTCCATGATAAGACATGGCATTCCGTTGACTTGATCCCTCAGGAATTTCTTGGAGAACCGTCACTTGGAGAGAATCTCCTGACATCTTGGATCTTCGTTCCTCTTGAGGCTTATTCCCTAATCGAGAGAATACTGACTTTCTCTGAGGGAGGGATTGAAGATTTGAAAAAGTCCTCAGTCCAGTGGACTGGGGGTGTTCCTGTTGCTTCCGCTCAACTCCTCGAATCCCATTCGTTGATTCTAAGGGTTGGGTTAGAGAAGTCCCCAGTCTGGCAAGCTGGGGTGTCTCTTGACATGCTATGTCTGAGATCTTTTTAAAATCTCTCTTGATCTTGCGAATCTTAGTTCGGAAATTAGCTGGATGCATTAACCTGTATCCACTTTTATCACCTGGTTCAACAGACCGTTGGATGATTTCCGAAACTTCTGTCATTTGATGACGTGTTTGCTCCAGACGAGAGGCTTGTGCAATATTCTCGCCTGCTTGATGTAGGAGAAATTCAACAACTTGTTCTCTATATACTTGACTTTGAGAGGAACTAGTTGAAGCTTGATCTCGAGCAATCTTTTGATTATGAACAAAACCCATTGACTGTGGCCGGCCATGGGCAATAACATTGCATGAGACCATTTTCGGCGGGCTCTGCTGACCGGAAAGCACTGTGAAATGTAGTGCTCCGTGAACACCCCATCCTCTGATATGAACATTAGATGGAGCATTGGAAATTAACTGACGCAATCTTCTTAGTGCGCCAAGGCATGAACGTTGAAGGGTTCTCTGTTGCTTTTCAGCCTTCGGATACCGAGAGACTGATAGAGATGCCAAATCAATCTGGCGTTGTAACCCTTCTATTATCTTAAGATGATTTTCATATTCATCATAAGATAATACCTTCTTCTTTAATTGACAAAGAGTATTCCATATGTTGAGACGAATATCATGGATTCCATCATCCGTCAACATCTTTGGAATGTCGTACTGGGAGTCAGCCAAAGGCCAAAACATGACTGGTACTTCACCTTTTGCCAGTTTTTTCCTCATGTTCAGCATTTCCTCTTTATCATTAAATGAAGATTCTTCTACCTGTTTGGACCAGAGTTGGTGTTTCCTTGTTGCTTCATCGGATTCAACAGGATTGGTAGAAGAATCACTATTCATGCTGGAAGATGAATGACCCAGGGAAGGTTCGGAGAATAACCTGAACCCCAGGCTATCTTCTGATGGAGAAAGAGTTTCACCTGCCGATAGTAAAGCATCAGACATGACTGGTTTTACGTTTGCAAGTGCCTCGAGATAGAAGGGCTTTCTCGTCACTACATTGCCTTCTGAAGAATTTTCGAGACAACGTGAATCACTACTGCGGAGAGGACTTTCGCAGCGAAGTTCATCACCATGAGGAGGACCATCATGATGGGTTACAACAAAAGATGAAATCTCTTGCTCCTTGGCCTTCTGACCACATAGAGGGTTCCTGTGGATCTCATCTGAAGAAGAAACTTCAAGATTGACCGAATTTTCATGAAGCAAGTCTTCATGAGGAAGTGTCTGTTGAAGACCTTCGGGATTAATGTTCCTGATATTGGGAACTGAGGGAGTAGAATCTTGAATTCCGACAGATAAATGTCTGAGGGCTTCAAGAACTCCAGCATCGAGCAAGGCCTTGTTGCAGATTGGCCTTTGATCTCCTGACTGTGCTGGGCGGATCTTTTTCTTAGATGCCTTCTTACTCGCTTTAGAAACCACTTGATGACGAAAGTGATTGCTCTGAGCAGGTGTATGTGCCTGATCAGGAAAGATGGTCAGGTTAGGCTGACAATCATCGCTCAAATCAGGTGTATGTTCCTGACTTGGTTGTCCGTATGATATGGGGGAGTATGCCCCATAACCCTCTTGGACTGGAACAGATGTGTGTGTCTGTTCCGGAGTGAATTGTTGATGTGTCACTCCACTGCTAGGGATAGATTTATGTGTATGTCCCTGAGATGGTGCTGAAGCTGTTATGATATCCTGGCAAACATCCAGAATATGAGCAGGAATTTTCTTCTGCTCTTTCACCATTGACAAAATATGTTTGGTGACTTCAGCCGCCGGAACAGGGATATACGTCCATTCCGGGCTTGGAGTAGGTGTATGTGCCTGCTCCTTTCCTCCTTTTCCTGTCAGTGAATTCTGACAGTACTCAAGTGTGGAGGCAGAGATTTTAGTCTGCCTCCTGTTTGTCGTCGGGGCTTTCCAACTGACTTCTCCGTGCGCTACCAAGCGAGACTGTTGGTAGGCTTGATTAGTATTAGCAGGTGTATGTGCCTGCTGATTATACTTCGCCAAACGCGGTTGACGAGATCCATCATATGTAGTCAGACGAGCCTGCTGACTAACTGCTGATGTATAAGCAGGTGTATGTTCCTGCCTATGGTACTCCGCCGGAATTGCCTGGCGGGATCGGTTTGATGCTGCCAGACGAGTCTGCTGGACAGCGGGATTAAAACGGGCAGGTGTGTGTGCCTGTTCGTTGTTTGCCACCAAGTTAGGTTGGTGGACTTCTCCGGAGATGGCAGGGATGACAACCTGCCTATTGTTAACCGGATTCCGTCTCTGGCGGTTCATCTTGCCTGCTCGGGTTCGAGGAACCTGAGCTGAATGCCTGGAGTCGGTACCCTCATCATGTTGAGGGCGCACTACCACACGAGTCTGGCGGCGATTGTTGATGGGAGCCCTTGAGAAGGACTCCTGTCTCTTTGAATTAAGGTCCTGCGGGACCTGCTCATTCACTTCCTCAGAATAAGGGAGTGAATGGAAATTGTGTTCCGGGGATAACGACCCGAAACGGTTGGAGACGGTAGTCAGCACCGCCTGCTTCTTGATTGCTGGTCGCCGTTGTCTGGACGACCAGGTAGAATTGTTAACTTGGAGGGCTTGACGAGCGGCCTCCAGAGTTGGGATAATACCGTTACGACGGTACTCCTTAACCAGTGCATTAGAAACACAGCGTTGAAGACGCTGAGTTGGTGATGTCATCCTCAGAGCGGATGACGTTCCAGCAGGAGTAGCAACATTGGTTTTCACAGCAGCAGACCTCACAGTAGAGGTGTTCCCAGCAGCAGTATTCACAGGGGTGAACTTAAGGAAAGCCATTTTTGTAGAAGATCTTGAAAAAAGAGTGCCTGTTCCATGTAACAGACATAATCAAGATGAATCCGGCTACTGCATCTTTTGGATGATCATATGTCAATGATTGACTTGTTGGCCCAAAGGTCCTAACAGATAAGAAGAACATCACTTTAACTTGGTTAAGGATTCACGTCGGGTTCACCATTTTTTGTTTCCACACGGATTACGGGGATGACCTCCTGGATAGGAGATTCAAACGTTCTGATCGGTTTCTAGCGGGTTTGTTCGTAGAACCGGAAACATCCAATGATTCCACATCCGTTTGGACCTACTTTCCAAAGGCAGGCGCTCATTAGCTTGTGGACTAATGAGGCTTAGGAATTTGCATTGGTCGAGAGGATGGGAGGTCGGACTCATCACACCTTTTTGAGGGGAATTATTGTCTACTTCGGGACTCTCTTTATAGATTTAAGTTATGTTCGTGAATCCTTATTATATTACCAAGTATAAAATGGGCTTTCCTTTAGTTTTAACAATCAATGATTAAATATGCAAGAAATTTAGAGAATCTTTTATATGTATTCAAGGTTCTTCATCAATAGAGAATCATCCATATCTGTTTAGAGATTCTTGGTCAATGGTATCCTTCAAAACATTTATATAAAAGTCTCTTGGTCATTATGATGACCAGGCTGGTTTTAAAGCCACTCAGTGGGGCACTTGAAGTTTATCGTCATTCAGAAGGACATGGATTATTTCAAAGTTGGGATCGAACCCATAAATGGGCTACCTACGTATCCTTTGTTTTGGAAAAGGAATCAGAACCCACGTAGTTCGAGGATGGGGTATGATGTTTATGATTGATGGCTCAAAGATGAATGTCAAAATTACTTTTACACTCTAAGCTCACGTGAGTCATGCTCGGTGTGAGAAACAAGAGGTATTGGTAAAATTTAGACAATTGTGCCATGAAAGATGCAATCATAAGAATTTGTTTGGGGCTTAGGTATGGATGACTGCCCAGATAGATGAAGGTTTAGGATTTACTTTTAGGGAGAAAATCCATGAACAGGGTCCACAAAGTTATATGTGCTTCATGGAGATTTTAATACTCTAATCTTGGGGCTTACTCCTGAGGAGGATGCCCAAGTTAGGAGGGGACTTATGATTGGGTTTTATTCCTGAAAAGGAAACCCAAATCAAAGGTAATTTATGACTGGTTAAGAGAAATTTTAAGAGACTTGGGGCTTACTCCTAAGAAGGAAGCCCAAGGTTATGACTGAGTCTTATTCCTGAAAAGGAGACCCAGGTTAGGGATTAAGGTTTGGGGCTTACTCCTGAGGAGGATGCCCAAGATTAAAGGACTGGATTGGGGCTTATTCTTAAGAAAGATGCCCATATTTGAGGTTGGGGCTTATTCTTAAGAAAGATGCCCAAGATTAGAGGACTTTGATTGGGGCTTACTCCTGAGGAAGATGCCCAGATCAAAGGTTTTATAACTGGGGATTATTCCTGAAAAGGAGACCCAGGTTAAGGATTCTCTTATCTTAAAGGATGAGGTTGAATGAATGAACTCTCAATCTTTGGTGACATAAAGATGTTTAAAACACTAGGTTTTGAGAGGTATTTCACAGAATTCCTTTCAGATAAGGATGTCAAATCAAGAAATCATGCCATAAATGGCTTTGAAGAGTATCTTGAAGACTGAATCTTGAATAGAAAAGGTGAAATGGCTTAAGAGGGGTAAAATGGGCAAGATGGGCACCAAACAAAATAGGGGCGCGCAAGTATTAAAAGTCGCGCAAGTCCTGCGGCGCCGCGCAAGTATTGGTCGCGCAAGTATACTTGCGCGACATGAGGGATACTTGCGCGATTTTCAACCAGAGTTGAAATACTTGAGCGACTCTTTATTAAACCCTTTATAATCCTCTTGAGGTTCTTCCAGAGAAGGTACGCGCAAGTTATCTTGAAGGAATTAAGTCGGCGCACAAGTGTTTGATAAGTTTCAACACTTAGGCCTTCCTTCTTCTCTTTAGATCTTCCATTCTAGGTAAGAAATTACCTTAGAAGTGTTCTGGAAGCTTTGAGAAGAGACTTGGGCGTCGGGAGCTTCAATCCGAGTTTCTGGAAAAAGATCCTCTCGAATGGGGGGCCCACAGGGTCTATTTATAGGCAAAAGAAGACCCCGGGCGGTTACTGGGCAGTTACCAGGCGGTTACCACATATGTCGCGCAAGTCCCTTGCACGAACATGAGGAGTCGCGCAAGTATTGAGGCGGCGCGCAAGTGTACTTGCGCGACCAAGAGGGAACTTGCGCGATATATGGGCAATGTTCTCCTTTTTTTATCCCTTTGTCGATTTTTGATGTTTCTTCAAAGGATTAATCACTTTCAGCTGAGATATTCCCTTTTCCGATCTTTAGATTCTGTGACGAAAGGAGCGTCAACAGAATATCAATCAGTATATTAACTATAGAAGAATTTTACCATATTGTAGTAGGCGTGTGGCTAGTGGAATCTCCCATATGATGTTTTCCGATGACACTACCATTTTTATTACTGGAAGTAGAAGAGCCATCCAGGGGACCGAATACTGCACTTGGAGTGGGCATCATGTTAATAGAGAAAAGTGATCCTTCTAGACATATACTAAATGCTTGGACATAAGGGTTGATTCAATGATAAGTAGGTTGGGCATGATCAAAGGGAGTTTTTCCGATGGAGTACCTGGGTTCTCTGGTTTCTCCAAGGAAACGTCTGATTCATCATTTCGATAAGGTCATCGATCAAATTATGGGTAGAATTTTGAATTGGAAGAACATGCTGCTTTCCTTTGGAGGGCATATTACCCGTGTCAACAGTGTCCTTCCTTCAATACCAATGCATGTTTTTCTTCTTTGAATGGTCAAAAAAAGGTTATCCACACAATAGAGAAATTATTGGTCTCTTTCCTGTGGGATGACCAAATGGAAGGGAAGAACCATTGGGAATCGTGGAAGAGGTTGTCTAAACCCTTGTCCGAGCGGAGCATCAACATCAGGAGCGTATTCGAGACTTCAAGAGGGCTTCATTCAAAGTTAGCATGAGAGTTAATAGAGGGGAAGTCAGTGTGGGTTAAACATGCAATGGCCCGGACCTCTCCGGTCCATTACTTTGTGAAAATATGGTGTTTGAGGTGTTCCGGGAGGTCAAGGTGACTTATCCCCAATAATGTTTGCCAAATTCCCAATTCTGTGAACAGTTCCATCAGTGAACAGTGTTCTATCAGCGAGGTTCAGTGAACAGTGTTCTATCGGTGAGGTTTAGTGAACACTGTTCTATCAGTGAGGTTCAGTGAACAGTGTTCTATCGGTGAGGTTCAGTAAACAATGTTCTGTCGTTGAGGTTCAGTGAACAGTTCTACCGGTGAGGTTCTAACAGCGGACTTCTAACAGCGGACTTCTAATAGTGGACTTCTAACAGCGGACTTCTAACAGTGGACTTTGAACAGTGTTTCCAGCTTCCTACAGTTTCACCCCTTTGACGTTTCCTTTGACGTAAAATACATTTAAAGCCTTATTTTAAGGACTTTTAAGGCCGATTCAAAGACCATAAATCCTATATTAATTATTCATATGGCTCGGGATGTTTTTACTTTGTCAAACCGCGTGGGTTAATGCGATCCGCTTTTAATGGGGAATTAAGCCTATCTTAAACCGTCGCCCCATTAAATCTTCAGAAGGGACAAGATATCATCCTCCCTTGTTCTTCCTCTTTGTTTTCGGCTATGAGATGCTAGAACCTTTCAATCCTTCCCGTAGGAGTTTCACAATCAAACATTACTCCTCGGATTGGTTCAACTCTATTTTGATGCAACCGAGCTATATCGGTCAATCTTCGATATAATGTATGTTTTATAGTCGTTCCTTTGGGGATTATCTCCTCCTGTTTCTCCTTTCCATGTTATATCATGTAATCTCCATGCTTCTAATGGGGTTTTTCTTGGGGTTTGGTTGGTGTTGTCGTACCGTGACATCCTCGGGTGGATGCAGTTGTCGCGAGAGGAGGATCGTGACCCGTTGTGTGGATAAAGAACGTGAGGAACTGTTTGAGGTAGGGGATTCATTGTTTCTCTTTCTTTTACATGCAACTGTATTGTTAGTGTCTTTAATCCCACTGGATGACAATGGAATTGACATAATAAATATTTTAACCAGATAATCAAATTGATATCGATCCAATGTTATTGGCTCTTCTTTTGCTAGATAGTGTGATATCTATGCTTGCTTTGCTTAGCTGTTTGTTCTTGGCGGAAATCGGTGAAGAACGTAAACCGGGATTAATTGATAATTGTTGACTAAAGATAAAGAGGCATGAAAACGAATCTGGTTCTTGTTGTAATTTGATGTTAATCAAATTAGTGCAGTAAGCATGTTTATTTATTTATGATAACTTACTAGTTAGGTTTCCCGAATTTGGAACCAACGAATAATAAATCGGTTAACCCAAGATGGATTAAAGAACTGGTGGTTGTTAAAAGATAATTGCTTGTAGGGTTTTGAGTTACCCTCTTGTTTGTTTAAGGGTCAAGAGTCCAATTGTGAAAATTTTTGTTTTACTGCTGCTTGTGTTTTAATGTGAGCCTGGATGGTGGTGGTAATATGTGGAGGCATGAAGGCCCTTTTGGTTGTGGCAGCAGATGACGCCTAGAGTGGCGAGATGCATCAGTTTATGCATATGGGTGTCAGGGAGGATACCGGGGATGATAGAATGAAGTGGGTGTGATTGTTGGATGCTTGGTAATTTTGATTGTTTGTTTATCTTCTTTACTTTTCCTCACTCCTCAAGGCAGCTAGTCTTACTTACCCTTCTACCGAAAGAGGCGAAGACACGCGGGGTATGCCACGTGCTTTCCGTGTTTAGCTTTTCAAGGAAGGATGGGTATATGCTCTTGCTATAAGCAGCAAAGACTCGACGGGCAGAACATCTACTCACCGTGTTGAGGCCCCTTGTGTTTAGTAGCATATAATGTTTTTCTAGAATGCCTGAGAATATGGGAAAGTATTTCTATAATGAATAATTGAATAAATGGTGTTAACCCATGGGGATTGAGATGATGGAACATAATGACGAGGTTGTAATTTTTGAAGGCACAGTTGACTTTGGGTGTGATGCTAATGAAATTTAATGTGGAATTGTTCATGGTTAATTAATGTTTAAAGAATTAATTAATGTATAGTGGAACTGATAAAAAGGGAATGAAGTAATCTAATAAAGCTCTTTAAATGGTTGTTTGCTTATGGGATACCTAGTTTTAGAAGTAGCAGCCCATAGTCTGAGAGACGTTAGCTGCAATGGTGTCTAAGACTAGGTAATGTCCACAGTGTGGTTGTGAGATATAATATATTCTGTACTTTTTGTGTTTCTATATGCTACTCCACCCTGTCAGTAAGGGCAAATGACACCCCGGAGATTCTGAGCCCTGGGGGGTGTTTTCCCCAACATTCCGGTGGGCGGATGGATGGCTGACTACCCCCTTTGGCCCCGCTCTCTTCTCTTGGTAGTTACTTGTGCTGGCAGACACATTGGTTTGTTTTCCCCATATATGTGTGTAGAGGGTTGTAATGTCTTGTGGTTGTTCACACACATATATTCTGGATATTGTTTTCTATGGATTACTATAGGTGTAATGTGTATAGGCTGTGATGGATTGAGGATCTTTACTCGGTGTATGGGTTGTGATGGCTTGAGGTATAATACCCGACGTATGATACACGTTATGCAAGCTGTGGTGGCTCCTGAAAACTACCTGGTTACTTTGGTGTGTGGACGCGGTGTTTTTGTTGCACGAGGTGCATATTTTAGTGCTTCGCCCAGGTGTCTGCGGGCAAGCCTTTTTGGAGAGAGATTCTCAGGACGCGCGACGTTGGGGCAAAGCGGCAAACCAGTGGGGAAGTATTAGCGAGGTACACTTGATATTATTTATTATATGCTATATTCTTGTATGCGTTACTTGGTAAGAGTTGTCATGGTGAGGTTGAGAACTTTGTATACCTGTTTAGGTGACGAGTTAGTTTCACTTGTTGTTCACTGTGCTTTAACATGCTTTCTTTACTTTGCACGAGAGGCTTTGGGGAGGATCCTACTGAGTATACTGTTATACTCACCCTTTGTATATATAAACTGTTTTCAGGTCACTTGGAGCAGGTTGAGGATCAAGCTGGTTTCTACTAGCTTGGGGTTGCAGGAGCTGTTCGGGTTTGTGGTTGCTGCTGTTTTTACTTTCTTTTGGGTACTTGCAGTTTTTTTCCCTTTCAGTTGTAGTACTTTTTCATGGCATTTCATATGTGTACTTGATTTTTCTTTTATATTGCAGTCTGAGTTGGAGTTTATTGGTGTCTATCTTATATCTCTCTTCTGCATGTGTTCTCTTAGAGGGTAATGCCTCCCATTTTGTCTGTTACTATACCCTCAGTGCTAGTCGCCAACCTGGGGTCTACTGGAGGCGGGACTCGGGGGTCATTATCTCCCTTCTCGCATTGTCGGCCCAGGAGGGGTACACTTTGTGGGGAGGGGGTCGTGACAGAGTGGTATCAGAAGTCTGGTTGAGGGATAGGATGGAGTTTGGAGTTAGGTACAGGTGAGGTTGCATGGGTTGGTCGGGCAACGGTGTCATTCATGTTTAGCAAGTGAGTTAAACACTAGAGACCGGCTGAGACATAGGCGTTTAGGGCCCCCTATGATCTGATGTACGAACCTTTAAGTTTAAAATGAGTACTAAACAAGGTGATACTAGTTCCAGGGTAGAGACCTAGGAAAGGATCATGCATCATTCTTCTTTGTGCCTGTGTTTGAATGGGTAGACCTTGGGATAGGTTAACCTAAAATGAATAAAAGAAAACAATTAATTAAATAATGTTGATTCTTCCATATTCCAGGTTTAGGAACTCTAACGGTTGTTATTTTACAGGTATGGCTCCAGGTCGACGTCCTCGTCAGGTTTGCGCAGAAAATGTCCAGCAGGTTGTTCCAGCAGATCGCCTCAGGGTAGAGGTTGACGACGACGCCACTTGGAGGAAGAAACTCCAAGAGTTTCAGCGCTAGAGTCTGCAGAAGTACGAGGGCTTCGTTTCAGATGCATCCACAGAAGACTGGTTAGAGGAGGTCGAGATCGACTTCAGTTCGATTCGTGCTCGGAAGTAGCACTGGGTGTCCTTGGTTGTGACGATGCTGCGTGGAGCAGCAAGGCAGTGGTGGTTCTTGTTTCTCGGGGATCATGAGGAGTCAGCGATCTCATGGGAGGAGTTCTGAGATAGGTTTAGAGTTGAGTTTCTTTCTTCGACTGAAAATGCGTCCAGTCACCAGGAGCTTCTAACCCTTCGACAGGGGAGCTCCAGTGTTTGAGAGTTTGGAATCTGTTTTAGGAACTTTTTACGATATGCTTCAGACCTACTGCCAGATGAGGAGGCCAGGGCGAGGCATTTTGAGGAGACTTTGCATCCAGAGATCCAGCGCCAGGTCACCCCATTTATGCTGAAAACATATCTTGTGGTACTGGCGAGGGCAGAGGTTGTTAAGAGGACTTTGGCCCAGACCGGATCATCACGAGACACTACTGAAAAAATTACCTATACCCACGGTTCAAAACCGTGGGTATAGCCCCCAAAACTGTGGGTATAGGCTATACCCACGGTTTTGGGAACCGTGGGCTGGAACGACATCGGGATAGGGGTCTTGACCTATACCCTCGGTTTTGTAGAACCGTGGGTATAGGTGTTTCACACACCAAAACGCTGGTGTACAACATGGCAGGGAACTATTCCCACGGTTTGCAAACCGTGGGAATTTTAAAAATTTTAAAAATCACGTGCAGTGGGTTTTGAACCCGCGGCACACGCAGGGATTCAGCACCGCAACGCAACAGCGGACCAACCGAGCTGACATATTTTCATGTATATATAGATAATTTTATTATAATATATTAATACCAATGCTGATATCTAAAAAAACGTGACCGACGGGTTTCGAACACGCGACCTGGAGGGACAAAATTCAGCGGCGAACCAACTATGCTACGACGATTTTGTTTATATAATCATACGATTTTATACTTGTATTAATATTGTCAGTATATTTGAAAATTACCCGTGACAAGATTCGAACACCGCACCTCACAGAACAGAACAGAGAACTAAACCAACGAAGCTGCCAAATTTTTATTAATTAATATTGGTATCCGTATATTTATATTATTTAAGACATTTTTCTCGTGTAAAATTTATTTCATCCCGCCCAATTTTTTCCCCATTTTTCCCCTGCCATAACGCGGGAAACATATACCCACGGTTTTTAAAAACCGTTGGTATAGGCCTTTGAAAAAAATACCCCCTATACCCACGATTTTTAAAAACCGTGTGTATAGGCCTTCACAAAAAAACCTATGCCCACGGTTCTGGCAAAACCGTGGGTATAGGTCTACAAAAAAAACCTATACCCACGGTTTTGTCAAAAACCGTGGGAATAGGGGACTTATACCCACGATTTTGACAAAACCGTGGGTATAGGTTCCCATACTATCTTATACCCACGGTTCTGGAAAACCGTGGGTATATATAGGGGGGACCTATACCCACAGTTTTATAAAAAATCATGGGTATAGGCCCAATTTCCAGTAGTGAGAGGGGAATCGACATGATTCCTCACGAAGCAGAGCTGTGGTCCGGGGTTCCCGGTTTTCAGGGCAGAAGAGTTTTTGTTCAGTCGGGGGTAGGTCCCAACCCTTCACATCTCATTTCTCCAGAGGCAGCAACTCTCATGCTTATGCCAAGGGATCAGGCGCTTGTTTTTCTTGTGGTGGTCATGGCCATCAGCAGCAGGAGTGCCCAACCTTTCAAAGCGGTCATTGTGCACCGGGCACTACGCTCCAGGTTCCTCCATTGAGGTAGTTCCAGCCGAGGCAGCAACATCCAGTTTCACCAGCTTTACATCAGTAGAGGGTAGATGGGGAAGGCAGAGGACAGCACCATGACGCTCCCCGTCCTCAGAGAGCAGAGCGCGACCGTGGTGGTGGTCGTCATCAGGGTTAGAGAGGCCGTGGAGGAGGTCGTGGTCAGCTTCATGCTCTAGCGTTGCCAGCTCCAGGCAAGCCAGACGTCGTTCGAGGTACCCTTTGCTTGTTTTCTACCTTGGTGTATGCCCTGTTTGATTCAGGAGAAACACACTCCTTCATATCACCTACCCTTGTCCATGCATTGGGACTTGAGGTAGAGAGGCTTCTAGTGCTCTTGGCGTTGACTACGCCAGTTGGAGGTCGAGCTGATTTGTTTGAAGTATGTAGAGACTGTGAGCTAGTGAATGGGAAACACCTCTCTTGGGGAGATTTCTTATGTTTACGTATACAACCATATGATGTCATCCTCTGCATGGATTGGTTGTATTCGGTGCAGGCTATCGTGGATTGCTTCAGGAAAAAAGTCATCTTCATTGGTGGGAATGGAGAGCAAGTGGTGTTTGTTGGTGAGCGAGATCCTCGGGTGGGTCATAGGTGCGTTCCATCCTTATCATCCATGATGGATGAGATAATGTTGAGTTCTTCAGAGGTTCAGCAGTTGGCGTTTCCTAGGGTCGTAGAGGAGTACCCTGATGTCTTTCCAGAAGAGATTGTAGCATTACCCCCTCAACGAGAGATCGAGTTTGGGATCGAGCTACAGCTAGGAGCGTATCCTATCTCTATGTATCCATTTAGGATGACCCCTTCTGAGTTAAGAGAGCTACATATACAGCTTGATGGTCTGTTGCAGTGCGGTTTTGTTCGGCCAAGTGTGTCACAATGGGGTGCACCAGTTTTGTTTGTGAAGAAGGCCGATGACAGTTTGCGGTTGTGTGTTGATTATCGTCGCTTAAACAAAGTGACAATAAAGAATCACTTTCCTCTTCCGCGAATTGATGATTTATTCGATCAACTGAAAGGTGAAAGTTGGTTCTCAAAGATCGACTTGCGGTCGGGATATCATCAGATGCGTGTGAAGGATGAGGATATCCCGAAGACTGTTTTCTGTTGTTGTCATGGACATTATGAGTTCATTGTAATGCCATTTGGCATGACGAATGGTTGAGTTGTATTCATGGGATTGATGAATGCTGTGTTCCGTGAGTTCCTAGACAAGTTCGTGGTAGTTTTCATCGACGAAATCCTTGTGTACTCCACATCTGAAGAGGAGCATGCAGAGCATCTACGAGCCGTTTTGGGAGTTCTTCGCCAACATCAGCTATTCGGTAAGTTGTCGAAGTGTGAGTTTTGGGTTCGAGATGTCCGTTTCTTGGGGCAATTTGTGTCCCAATAGGGAGTAGCTGTGGATCCATCGAAGATAGAAGCAGTAGTGTCTTGGGTAGCCCCCAAGATAGTGTCAGAGGTTCGAAGTTTCCTTGGTCTTGCAGGCTACTACAGGAGGTTCGTAGCCAATTTCTCACGAGTTGTGACTCCTCTAATAGCTTTGACTAGGAAGGATAAAGCATTCATATGGACTGATCAGTGTCAAACAGCTTTCGAGTATCTAAAGGAGAAGTTAGTAAGTTCTCCAGTCCTTCGTCTTCCAGTTGAGGGAGTTTAGTTTGATGTTTTCTGCGATGCTTCACATCTGGGGTTAGGCTGTGTTCTCATGCAGCAGAGGTCAGTTGTTTCTTATGGGTCTCAACAGTTGTGTCCCCATGAACACTACTATGCCACCCATGATCTTGAGTTGACAGTCGTGGTGTTTTCTCTGAAGTTGTGGAGACATTACCTCATTGGTGAGCACTTTGTGGTTTTCACTGATCATAAGAGTTTGAGGTATGTTTTCTCCCAGCGTGACTTGAACTTACGAAAGCGTCGGTGGATGGAGTTCTTACAGGAATACGACTTCGAAATATCGTATACACCTGGAAAAGTGAATATTGTAGCTGATGCACTGAGCCGAAAGTCACGTAGTAATGGTGTGCGTGAATCTGGTGATTCCTGGAGAGTAATGGAAGAACTGCCAGAATTGCATCTTGATATGGAGGAAGTTGAGGGTAGAGGTTGTCTTTTTTAGATGATGGTACATTCATCCCTGATGCAGAAGGTGGAAGAGTCCCAGTTGGGAGATATAGAGGTGGAGGTTTGGAGAGACCGAGTTGTTTGTGGTGAGGCCCATGATGGTTGGTCGGAGGATGAACAACACCGAGTGTTGTATCATGGAAGGATTTGTGTTCCCTTAACGATGCGCGAGACGGTTCTCCGAGAGTTCCATAGTTGGCCCTTAGCAATACATCCTAGCGTGACAAAGATGTACCGATCCTTCAGGATTCAGTTTTGGTGGCCTGGGCTGAAGCGTGCGGTTGCAAAGTTTGTGTCTCGATGTTTAGTCTGCCAGAAGGTGAAGGCCGAACACCGTGTTCCAGGTGGTCTTCTCCAGCCATCAGATATTCCTCAGTGGAAGTGGGAGGACATCTCAATGGAATTTGTTACTGGTTTACCTCGAGCTCAGGGAGGACATGATGCTATTTGGGTGGTAGTGGATCGTTTAACAAAATTGGCCCACTTCATAGCGATCAAGGAGTCGAGCTCAGTGGAAGTTTTGTTAAGGCAATATCAAGAGTAGGTGGTGGGACTTCATGGAGTCCCTAGGACGATCATTTCTGATCGAGATCCTCGTTTTACCTCCAGGGTGTGGAGAGGTCTCCAACATGCTTTTGGTTCTCAACAATTCCTTAGCACTGCTTTTCATCCTCAAACGGATGGTCAGACAGAGCGAACCATCCAGACTCTTGAAGACATGTTACGCTCTTGTGCTCTTGATTTTTGAGGTTCCTGGATGAGGCACTGACCCTTGGTGGAGTTCGCTTACAATAATAGTTTTCACTCCACCATCGGTATGGCGCCATTTGAAGCCTTGTATGGTCGGCCTTGCTGTTCTCCGTTGTGCTGGACTGGTGTCGGAGAGTCAGTAATTCTCAGACCGGAACTAGTGCAGAATACAACGGAGATGGTTCAGGTGATTCGTGAGAGGATGAAGATAGCACAAGATCGTCATAAATCATATGATGATCAAAGAAGGAGGCCCTTAGAGTTTAATGTTGGGGATCATGTGTTTCTGAAGGTGACTCCCCGTCGTGGGCAGTGAAGGTTTGATCTTGGAAGTAAGCTTTCTCCCCAGTTTGTTGGGCCTTTCGAGGTGTTAGCTCGTGTTGGAGTTGTGGCGTATCAAGTAGCACTTCCCCCACAGATGATTTGGATACATGATGTTTTCCATGTATCACAGCTCCGTCGTTATCTTCATGATGACTCTCACATCATCAATTGGGGAGAGATCAATGTTGATGATGATGCAACCTTTGAGGATCGACCTATGGAGATCCAAGACCGCAAGGAGAAGGTGTTGCGTGGGCGTTCTATCCCCTTAGTTCGTGTCTTGTGGCGACACTGTGATATGGAGGAGAGTACCTGGGAACGTGAGTCACAGATACATGCTCAGTACCCAGAGTTGTTTGATGTTTAACTCTTTTCATGTAATGATGTTCCCTTTGTGGTTAGACCTTTCATGTTTTATTTATGAATTTCTTTTTGTTGCTTTTGTGGCTTGCTCTCTTTTGAGAGGTATCTCGATGGGTAGTTGTTTGGACCCCGTTTCTTTTTTTTCTCTTTAGGTGGGTTTTGAATTCTCGAGGACAAGAATGTTTTGAGAGGTATCTGATGTAATGGCTCGGACCTCTCCGGTCCATTACTTTGTGAAAATATGGTGTTTGAGGTGTTCTGGGAGGTCAATGTGACTTATCCCCAATAATGTTTCCCAAATTCCCAATTCTATGAACAGTTAAATCAGTGAACAATGTTATATCGGTGAGGTTCAGTGAACAATGTTCTATCGGTGAGGTTTAGTGAACAGCGTTCTATCGGTGAGGTTCAGTGAACAGTGTTCTATCGGTGAGGTTCAGTGAACATTGTTTTATCGATGAGGCTCAGTGAACAGTTCTACCAGTGAGGTTCTAACAGCGAACTTCTAACAGCAGACTTCTTACAGCGGACTTCTAACAGGAGACTTCTAACAGCGGACTTCTAACATCGGACTTCTAACAGCGGACTTCTAACAGAGGACTTCTAACAACGAACTTCTAACAGTGGACTTCTAACAACGGACTTCTAACAGTGGACTTTGAATAGTGTTTCCAGCTTCCTACAGTTTCACCCCTTTGACGTTTCCTTTGACGTAAAATACATTTAAAGCCTTATTTTAAGGACTCTTAAGGCCGTTTTAAAGACCATAAATCCTATATTAATTATTCCTATGGCTTGGGTTGTTTTTACTTGGTCAAACCGCGTGGGTTGATCTGATCTGCTTTTAATGGGGAATTTAGTGTATCTTAAATCGTCGCCCTATTAATTCTTCAAAAGGGACAAGATATCATCCTCCCTTGTTATTCCTCTTTGTTCTCGGCTATGAGACGCTAGAACCTTTCAATCCTTCCCATAGGAGTTGCACAATCAAGCATTACTCCTCGGATTGGTTCCGCTCTATTTTGATGCAACCGAGCTATATCGGTCAATCTTCGATATAAGGTATGTTTTATAGTCGTTCCATTGTGGATCATCTCCTCATGTTTCTCATTTCCATGTTATAGCATGTAATCTCCATGCTTCTAATGGGGTTTTTCTTGGGGTTTGGTTAGTGCTGTCGTACCATGGCATCCTCGGGTGGATGCAGTTGTCGCGAGAGGAGGATCGTGACCCGTTGTGTGGATAAAGAACGTGAGGAACTGTTTGAGGTGTGGGATTCGTTGCTTCTCTTTATTTTACGTGAAACTGTATTGTTAGAATGTTTAATCCCACTGGATGACAATGGAATTGACATAATAAATATTTTAACCGGATAAATAAATTGATATCGATCGTATGTTATTGCCTCTTGTTTTGATAGATAGTGTGATATTTACGCTTGCTTTGCTTAGCTGTTTGTTCTTGGTGGAAATCGGTAAAGAACGTAAACCGGGATAAATTGATAATTGTTGACTAAAGATAAAGAGGCATGAAAACGAATCTGGTTCTTATTGTAATTTGATGTTAATCAAATTAGTGCAGTAAGAATGTTTATTTATTTGTGATAACTTACTGGTTAGGTTTCCCAAATTTGGAACCAACGAAAAATAAATCGGTTAACCCAAGATGGATTAAAGATCTGATGGTCATTAAAAGATAACTGTTTGTAGGGTTCTGAGTTATCCTCTTATTTGTTTAAGGGCCAAGAGACCAATTGTGAAGATGTTTGTTTTACTGATGCTTGTGTTTTATTGTGAGCCTGGATGGTTGTGGTAATATGTGGAGGCATGGAGGCCCTTTGGTTGTGGCAGCAGATGACGCCTAGAGTGGTGAGATGCATCGGTTTATGCATGTGGGTGTCAGGGAGGACACCATGGATGATGGAATGGAGTGGATGCGATTTTTGGATGCTTGGTAATTTTGATCGGTTGTTTATCTGCTTTACTTTTCCCCACTGCTCAAGGCAGTTGGTCTTACTTACCCTTCTTCCGAAAGAGGTTAAGAGACGCGGGGTATGCCACGTGATTTCCATGTTTAGCTTCTCAAGGAAGGATGGGTATATTCTCTTGCTATAAGCGGTAAAGACTCGACGGGTAGAACATCTACTCACCATGTTGAGCCCCCATGTGTTTAGTAGCATATAATGTTTTTCTAGAATGCCTGGGAATGTGGGAAAGTATTTCTATAATGAATAATTCAATAAATGGTGTTAACTCATGGGGATGGAGATGCTGGAACATAATGATGAGGTTGTAATTTTTGAAGGCATAGTTGAATTTGGGTGTGAGGCTAATGAAATTTAATGTGGAATTGTTCATGGTTAATTAATGTTTAAAAAATTAATTAACTTACAGTGGAAGTGATAAAAAGGGAATGAATTAATCTAATAAAACTCTTTAAATGGTTGTGTGCTTTTAGGATACCTAGTCTTAGAAGTAGCAACCCAGAGTCTGAGAGACGTTAGCTGCAGTGGTGTCTAGGACTAGGTAATGCCCATAGTGTTGTTGTGAGATATAATATATTCTATACCTTTTGTGTTTCTATACTCTAATCGACCCTGTCAGTAAGGAAAACTGACACCCCGGGGATTCTGAGCCCTGGGGGGTGTTTTCCCCAACATTTCGGTGGGAGGATGGATGGCTGACTACCCTCTTTGGCCCCGCTATCTTCTCTTGGTAGTTACTTGTGCTGGCAGGCACATTGGTTAGTTTTCCCCATATATGTGTGTAGAGGGCTGTAATGGCTTGTGGTTGTTCACACACATATATTCTGGATATAGTTTTCTTTGGATTACTATATGTGTAACGTGTATAAGCTGTGATGGCTTGAGGATCTTTACTCGATGTATGGGATGTGATGGTTTGAGGTATAATACCTGACGTATGATACACGTTATGCGAGCTGTGGTGGCTCCTGGAAACTACATGGTTATTTTGGTGTGTGGAAATGGTGTTTTTGTTGCACGAGGTGCATATTGTGGTGCTTTGCCCAGGTGTCTGTGGGCAATCCTTTTTGGAGAGAGATGCTTAGGACGTGCGACGTTGGGGCAAAGCGGCAAACCAGTGGGGAAGTAGTAGCGGGGTACCCTTGATATTAATTATTATATGCTATATTCTTGTATGCGTTACTTGGTGAGAGTTGTCATGGTGAGGTTGGAAACTTAGTATACCTGTTTAGGCGACGAGTTAGTTTCACTTGTTGTTCACTGTGCTTTAGCATGCTTTCTTTACTTTGCATGAGAGGCTTCGGGGAGGATCCTACTGAGGATACTGTTATACTCACCATATGTATATATAAACTGTTTTTCAGGTCACCTGGAGAAGGTTGGAGATCAAGCTGGTTTCTACTAGCTTGGGGTTGCAGGAGCTGTTCGGGCATGTGGTTGCTGCTGTTTTTACTTTCTTTTGGGTACTTGCAGTTTTTCCCCTTTCAGTTGTAGTAATTTTGCATGGCATTTCATATGTGTACTTGGGTTTTCGTTTATATTGCAGTCTGAGTTGGAGTTGATTGGTGTCTATCTTATCTCTCTCTTCTGCATGTGTTCTCTTAAAGGGCAATGCCTCCCATTTTGTGTGTTATTATACCCTCGGTGCTAGTCGCCAACCCGGGGCCTACTAGAGGCGGGACTCGGGGGTCATTATCTCCCTTCTTGCATTGCTGACCCAGGAGGCATACACTTTGTGGGGAGGGGGTCGTGACAAAACATATGTAGTTAAAATATGGTAATTCATCCATGCAGAGAGGTAGATCCTATACCATTCAACAAATGGTCCAACACTACACCATCTCGCTTCAGCATTATGTGTGTTGGATTGTTAGTAAAGGGGAAATAAAATATTGATAGTATAACTGGGAAGGGTCGATCCTTGGCTTCATGGGGTTTCCCACTCTAGATATCTCTTTTATAGAGGCTTGTGATCATACCAAATTTATTAATGCTACCCTGGATGAGAACCAACACGTTGTTTTTGAAAGTATCCCACTAAACAATGATCAAGACAAATGTGTGTTCTCTGGTTCCTCCTCATGGGTGTTCTCAGCTAGAGACATTATCAGAATTTTGGAGGATGACAATGATCAGGATGTATGGGGGGAGACAATGTGGTGTAAGGAGATCCATTTGAAATATAATTTCTTGGTATGGCATGTGAAGAACTGGGCGTTGCCAATATAGGTGAAAATTCAGCGGATAGGGTTATGCTTGGCTTCCCAGTACCTCTGCTGTGTGGAGCCAAAATTGTGAGACAACTGGGCATATTTTTATGGATATTGATCTGGCCAAGTCTGTGTGGACTAGACAAGAGGTTTCTTGTGGGGACTTCCTCCAGTTCTGGTTTCAAGGGGATGAAAAATCTAGGTCCAAAAGAAAAGCTCCATCAATTATCTTCGCTACAGGATGCTGGACTTTATGGTCGAATAGGAATGGAGCGTGGCACCAGACAGCTTCAGGTACTTGTAATGGCATGTGGTTTAAAACCAAGAACCCAGTACTTGAACTGGCCCGATTATGTAGCAACTACGAGTCTTCTCCCTCCTTTGGGGCTCTCTTATCCACCGCCCATAACCCGAACAGGAGCTTGGCGTCAGGGCACTGGGTTCGATGGAACCCCCTTCACATGGGTCTGAAGATCAACACTGATGGATCCTACCTCTCAGGAAGCATGTGATGGGGGGAGGGGTGGTTCTTATGGATTAACGAGGTTGGGTGGTTTTGTCTTTTGTAGGTTTACTTTGGAGAAGGCAATTCACTAATGGGGGGGGGGTTCTTAGGGATAAACGAGGTTCGGTGGTTTTGTCTTTTGCTGGTTACTTTGGAGAAGGCAATTCACTAATAGGGGGGAGGGGGGTTCTTAGGGATAAACGAGGTTCGGTGGTTTTGTCTTTTGCAGGTTACTTTGGAGAAGCCAATTCACTAATAGGTGAAGAACATTCCATGATTACGGGTCTATGGATTTACAAGTAGAGGGATAACGGATTATATGGCCCTCAATAATACACTCCTTGGAAAAGGTACCACTCCTTGGTCCATTAAGTATTATATTAAGAAATGAAAGGGTTTGATGGGAGGTCATGTTGAGATCCTTTTCACACGTGGCATGAAGGGAATGATATTGTTGACTTCTTTGCGTCTAAGGCATCTCCCAATCCACAGATCTCTTATTTAACTAGCCTTTAGTCCTTCCCTCCCGATGAGATTAAATTTGTAAATCCTAACAGCCTTGGTCTACACTATTTCAAACCTCCATGTTGTTGAACCCTTTTAGCCCCAATTTGGATTGGTTTATTTATAAAAAAAGAGTTGTTCAGTTAAACACCATTAATTAATAATTTATATTCTAAAATTTACATTTTACTAATCCATTGACATTGAAATATTAAATTTAATTATATATATAAAACATATCATATTTTAATATCAATAATAATATTTATTTATAATTCTTAAATATATATATATATGTATATATAATATTTTAATTTAATATTTTTATTTCATTGTGGGATATATTATTTTAAATTTACCACATAACAATACACGACTTTATTATAACTATAAGATATATAGATCATGAGCATAATTTCAACTTCCATAATTTTAAAAACTATATTTTCATGGGATAGATTTAATTCTGATATATAGACTTACTAAACTTATACCATTTACATGTTTTGTTTCCATAGTTATCATGATTTCTTATTTTAAGGTATACTTTCTCATTGTACTTTTTAATACTAGTGGTGATTTTTAAAGGTGAGAGTGATCCATTGTAGTTTCTAGTTGTAAAGAGATTATTCATTTTAATTTATTTTCCCCTTTTAATTGTTTACAGTTTCAATGGATGTAATCTTATATGATGTGTAATAAACTATTATATGTGATACATGCTTTCATATATCTTCATTCAAATGATCCATTATAATTAATTAAATTATCATTAAATTGGTTAATATATTTTTTGACCTAATCTCTAATTAGGTATTAATACATTTGAATAAATAAAGAAACATTTAGTATAATTATAGACATAATTAGTAATAATTTAAAACGGTTCAGGTGTCGAGGATAATCAACCCCAAAAATAAAATTAAAATTTTAAGAGAGAATTTTATAAGAGGGGTTTATATAGACCTGAATTGGAATCAACACTCAAATCTAAATTCACCAATAGGGAGAAAAGGATCAGTAAGGTGAAGGATCACATTTATCCAGTGCCATGAATATCATTTTTCAAAAGTTCATTGAAAACCTAGTTGAATTAATTGTAAACATGTGTTACATTTATTTTCTTCCCATCAACCATTTGAAGGGAAAACACCTAGTGTGGAAGGATCCAACATGGTACATTCATGGATCTTCACCACAAATCCTCTATGGAGAGATTGGAATCAAATTCCTCCCATTAGTTTTTCCTCCTAACGTGACTTGAATATCCAATCAATTTTATGATCAACCAAATATATGATTCACACCCAAGACCATTTCCAATGAAATAAAAGAGACATCCTTTCAAAATTATATGACATGTCCTGAATATGCCTCCCCATAGAAAGACACATGAAGCTCCCACGACTACCCCATTAATTTTCACATTCACCCATGATGGGATGGGTGGAATCCATTATAAATATTTCAGAATAAGAGACTACATACACATGCTGGGAACATCAAGAAAACATAGTTTATTCTGATCATATAATAAAATTTTCATCGAACCTGTAAGAACCTCAGAAGCCACTCTGATAGCCCTATGTATGAGAGTGATCACGACACCAATTGTTTTCATTATACTATTAAACATCGTATTATTTCAACAAGATCAATTTGAAGAAAAAAGGAGGAGGTGGCCAACAAAACATGTTGGACACCTTCTTGATCCCCTTCTAATCAGGAACTGATTTCATGATTATAGTCACACAACTACTTCCCTCAATTATATTGGCACTAAATAGCCTCTGGAAATAATACCAAACCTATCTTGTAAATACACACTCGATGAAAAGATGACTCGTGATCTCATTCATTCGTAATTAAAGGGCTGAAAATAGAAGTAATGTATATCCATACCATCTATAGGTTGACATAAATTAGTAACAGTTTGTTCCGTATTCTCCAAATAAGCATGAATTTATATGGGATAATAACTGGTCTTCTGAATTTGGAAACCCATATTTTTAGTATGGTACTAGAATCACATTTCTCCCAATATATTTCCCTATTTGTGAGATGCCTTTAGTATTTGGATGTTATATAAGAGCCTTGAAATCAAAAAAGGCGCACTTTTTAGTCCACATTCATGTTTCTAAATTCCAAAAAATTTAAGGCTTCACTGCCTTCATTTCTATGATGTACAACTAAATGAACCTTTTTGGTATTTGGAACCATCATACTTTTTGTTAGAGGAAAACCAAGATAGAGAATATTCTAACAGTTGAGGGAGCGATTCTTACAAAAAAATCCTCTCTGTCTAGTACATTAACTTTGTGTATATGGATTTTAAATACGTCCATGTTCAGGAAAACATATATAATGGATAACCATTTTGCAACATGGCTGTAAATATTTTTATGAGTAAATAAATGGAATCATTAGTGTCAGTATATTGGTTCATGATTTTTTTGAGAGAAGCACATCATTGAATTTTTAGAGTTCATTGATGCCTAAACCTCCCATATTCACTATTTTAGTGTAATCTTTCATCACAACCACTACTTTTTTTATTTCATGGATGTAACCTATCCATACAAAATTTCTAATTGATAGGTGAAGATTATTTTCCATACTTTTTAGACATTTTTTATATCATAAAGACACAAAAACATGGATGTGATAATCGAGATGACAAGGAAAACCCTCTTTGTTGTAGACTTACATTTTCCTTTCCACATGTCCATTTCACTGTAATATGATGAAAAATATCCTCCAAGTAGCATCATTTTACCTTCCTCCTATTATAGAGGTACCCCTAGGTAGTTAAAAGGAAAACCACCACTTTTGATGGTGAGGAACTAAGCACCTCTGTTCTAACTGGTAATTGACACTCCTCTTACATACACTATAAAATAACTATTCTAGATTATTGAATACTTACCCACATCCACAAAGTGGTTGAAGATGGTTTTAACCACTTCCATTGTTTACTGGGAAGTTACTCCAAGGATAAGAATGTCGTCAACATATAATAAATTTGATGGTGTAAAGAGAACTCTTCCTACTATCATTCATTTATAGAGCCATGAGAAACAAATATCACTAAAAAATTCTTTTATAATCATCATCAACTGAGAACAAAAACCCTTAATAATAGGTATCCTTGTCTAACACCTCTATATCTTCCAAATAATCCTATAGGAGACACATTAATAAGAACATATATGTTGTTCGGAGTAGATTACCCAAGAGGGGAGGGGTGAATTGAGTAACTATAAAAATTTATATAAAAATTATTTCTAAAAGGTTTTTCCCAAAAGGTTAGATTCAGCCCAGTTAATCAAGGTTATACTATTATAAGAGTTTGACTGTTTAAATAACTTATTAGAAGATTGATTAGTTCTCAGTACTTTTAATATTAATTATTAAAACTACATTTGAAGTTATTCTACTAAGACAAGACAATTATAACTTCTTTCCAAGACTAACTATAAAAGTGAATTTAGTGATTTTTGAGTTATGAAGAAAAGAAGTAAAACAAAGAACTAAATTAAGCAGCATAGCGGATATGAAACAAGTGGTTCAGTCTCAAGTCGAGACCTAATCCACTCCACTTGGTGATCACCTGCCACCAAGAAGTTTATACAAATAAACTTTGATTCACACCCTGGATCGGGGTTAACAACAGTACATAGGACTCTTCAGGCCACACAGGGACCTCTTCCACAGTTCTTCGTGGGTACAAACTACCAGACCACACAAGGACCTCTTCCACACTTATCAGTGGGTATACAAAAGTGTAAATGAGTGTTTGAGTAATGATATCTTGTATCCTTCAGTTTGATGTGGGAGACAGAGTGTGTTATTATATAAAAACACACATTTCTCGAAAGTTAATAAAAAGATACACAATCAGATCAGAAATATTGAGATAGGTTTAGAAGTGCTCTGAGTGATGGTCTTTGCGGATTTGGACTTTTGAGATGAAACAGATGAAAAATTCAAGTCCTCGTCTGTAAAACAGAGTGTTGCGATTCAGCTTGTGTTCTTTGTGAGGTTTGATAGTATGAAGATGTTCTCTAAGATTTAAATATGATTTTTGTGTTCTTCAATAATGCCGAGTTGCATGCAATAGGCCTTTCTTTTTGAAACTTGCTCTAAGTGTGTTCTTCACTATGGTGCTCATGCCCATTTGGTTTTCTTTCTCGTGTGTCGCTTATTTCTAGGCAACACTTTTCTTTTATCTTGGAAATCATGTGTTGGGGCCGACAAGTTGCATGTATTCTGAACCTCGTACCTCATACTGTCAGATGATATGTCTACAAAGAAACATTAATTATGTCAGTGCATTAATATTTTCAAATATGAACTTTAGAGATTAAATTGAAAAAAGACAAAAATATATTAGGAAATGATGTCACAGTATGTTATGGAAATAGTGTCTCCTTCACACGGTGTTTGGATTGGTCACAGTGTCTGAATGTCACGGTGTCTCATGGTCATGGTGTCTCGCGGTCACGGTGTCGCAGGGTCACGGTGTCTCATGGTCATGGTGTCTCAATGTTTACGGTGTCTGCTTCACTGTGTATGCTTCACTGTGTCTGCTTCACTGTGTCTGCTTCATGGTGTCTGCTTCACGGTGCCAGAAAGACATAACCAGTGGCAGACTCAGAGTGTATTAGACTTTTCAAGATAACTATATTCAGACTTAATCAATGATGATCATAGAATGGATTAGACTTAATCATTTGGCAGAGAAATCATTATAAAGTGAGTCAAAAGATAGTATAAGGTAATTAAACTGAATGTAGAGCAATTAAGATCTTGAATGGATCTTCTTAAAGCATGAGAATACTTTAAACATTAATACACATGATTTGATATAATTTACAAGATTTAACCAGGTTGAATAGGATTTGTGATCATTAAAACATGAGTATTACATGAGGAGTCCAACAATCTCCCCCTTTTTGATGATCACAAATCATGTAAAGTTAAAGTGTATATTTGAGATATAGAGATAAATGTCTAACATATAACTTATATAGATTTCTCCCCCTTTTGGGATTATCAAAAATATAGAATAAGAGGAGGCATGAAAAAGTGCACATTTCATTAAAGAAAATAAGGTTCAGTACAAACGTAAAAGAGCAAAACAAAAGCAATAACATCCCTATAAAAAAGGAGTAATCGCTGTTATTCTTCATGGGATAGCCTTCTCTTTTCCTTTAGCAGTAACAGAAGAGGAAGCCATAGGAGCAGAGGTCAAGGTAGAATAAGGGAGTGAGGTGGTTGATGAGAGGGGAAAGGTAGGCCTTCAAAAACCAACGGAGTCAAAGTAGGAGTAGTAGAAGATCGAGGCAGTTGTTGATTAAGAATTACAGGCCGGATCTGACTCAGTTCTTGGATGACAGACATAGTGGTGGAGGCTAGGGCAGAGGTGAAGGTAGGAAGTCCAGGTCTCAGAGGTGCAGCCGCAGGAGCAACAATGGCTATACTCTGTACATGAAGGTAAGGCCTCAGAAGCATAATGAAATCTGCAATAATCTCCCCACTATACTACATGGATTTCTCAAAATCATCCTTATTTTCCATAAACTTGTCCAAAAACCGAGTAAACTTTGTGAGATTTTGGACTTGGGTCTTGAAAGCTTGAGTCACAGGTGGAATTCTCAGATTTTCCACAAGATAATTGAAATGATTTGTCATATCAGTCTTTGAGAAGATTCTGTTGAAGTAGAAATCCACTTTCTTGGAAATCTCTTACTGAGCATCATTAGAAATTTTGGAGTGGATTTGTACTAGATACAGAACTCGATCACTATTCTTGATAACTTCAGAGAGATAAGTTGCGTTGAAACCACTGAGTAAATTCTGAAGCTCTTCTTTGACTACTATTCTGAGTAGATCACTGTCTAAAGATGGTTTAGAGGATTGACTAGTAGCTTTAGAAGCATTGACAGCGGTGGTGAGAGATTTCAGTTGGTTCAACACTTTTTGAAGACACCCCGTATATTCATCAGTGAGTTTGTTAAGATTTACAACAAGCTATCTCATCTCCTTTACGATCTGTTTATTTCTTTCAATGACCTTTTCATCTAAGGAATCTAGATAAGGTTGAATCTAAGACACAACAACATGTGGGGATTGAGTAACAGTATGTTCTACAGGAGAAAAAACAAGCTCGGATATCTTGTGCATCTTTTTTTTCATGTCTTCAATCATACCTCTTAGAGTCTTCACTTCATCACTAAGTATCCGGTTTTCAACTCTGACTTCCTAAATATCATGAAGCATTTTAGGTTGAATCTACCAAATTATCTTTTCCAACAACAGTGAGGCATATCTCTCACTTAAATTGGTCATAGGAAGAGGTTGGTTATTCAGGAGTTTCTCAACTCCAGACAAGAGGGTAGCACCAAAGTCTTTTAGATCATCCTTACTCACCAAGGAAGATTAGTCTGATAAAGGTTCAGAAATAGGCACTGATATGGTTTCAGGTTCCTTTGTAGGGGAAATATTAGAGACCGATTTTAACTGGAATAAAGAGGAAATGTCAAGGCCTTTTGCGGAGACTTGCTGAGAGTCATCCACATCATAGAAGCTGGGGAACTTAAATTGAGTGGATACAGGACTTGAAACAACCAGATTTGGTACTTCAGCAGATTCCAGGTTTGGGGGTTGCTCCCCCTCAACGGTTGCATCCTTCTCAGGACTGAGAGATTTAGGATCTTGATCTAATTCCACAAAATTAGCTCATAGTTCCTCACCCATTTCCTGTCTAGACAACTGAAAAGATAGGTCCATCCTATCTTCAGCCAAAGGGATGATTTCAGGAACATATTTTTCCATAGGGAGTTCATCAAGGTTAGTTTCTTTCACAACAAGTATCTTTTCCACTATAGGTTCTTCCATGGAATTCTTTTCAGTTTCTTTGGTAACAGATTCTATTTCAAGCTCGGGTTGATCTACCAGATTAATAGCATCTTTAGGAGCAGGACCTTCTTCTTCAATAAATTCATGAGGAACAGGAGAACTGTCTTCCTTAACAGAAACATTTTCTTTAGGAGGCACAACAACCTCTTCTTCATCTTCAGAATAATACTCAAAAATCTAAAAACCAGGATCAGAAATATTTCTTGGTCTTGAGGGATGTTCCACTGGATTGAATTTCTCATAAATTCTATCATTGTCTTCCACCCATTCATTTTTCCAAGGATTCCAATTTATCTTCATTCTTTTGATAGTGGATTTTGAGAGGCAGAATTCACAATCCTTAATCACTTCCTCATTAGGTCCAACCATACCTTTGGCAAGAAGCATGGATGAGATTAGTCGAGAGTAAAATAGGGAAGTTGACTTGGATGTAACTTTGATCAGCTCACACATATGATGTATGATATACTTTCACAGGTTGATCTTATGCCCATTTTTCATAAGGTGGATCAGAAACACATCATGATATCTCAAAACAGCAAAATCTCCTTTTCTGGGACCAACCAAATTCTATATAAACTTGAACAGAAGCCTTGATTCTCCATCTATTTTAGCAGCAATGGCTCTCCTCTGGGTGCCATTTCCAGTTAAGGATTTCAAAGCATCCTCCAGATCAAAGAATTCAGTTGAAGGTGGGGGTCCTCTCTGATAATCCACACAAATGACTTCATGAGGTATCCTAAGGCATGAAACCCATAACCTCGAAGAGAATGAGAATCTTAGCCCATTGATCCAGCTTCTCACGACATATCCATCTTCAGACTCAAAGGAGAACTGAACATATTGATAAAACTGAGCTACCAACTTAGGATCGATAGGTCGGTATTTCATCAAAAACCACTCTAACTAGCCTTGCTGTTCTAAAACATTCAAAACCAAAGACTTACTAGACATAAGCCAATTGGGGAAAATCTCTTTTTCATAATAAATTATATTAATAAAAATTTATAAATTATTTTATTGAAATTTATAGGAAATATTTTCAATAAAATATTTTATCTTCTATTTAATTATTATTACAAGGAATTGAATGAGAATAAATTCAGTGTTATTATATAAAATGATTTTGTTACAATGTTTTTCTTTGAATTTTGTGCACTTACATAAGATGAATTATTACCACTTATTAGAATTGAATTTTATAAAATGGTTTCTATATTTTAAATAATCATTTCAAAATAAAATTATATAGGTAATTTTCATTTTTTGTTGTAATGAATAGTAAATGAGGTAAAAAACCATTACTAAGGTAATGTTTAAAAGGGTTAGTGAGGGATTAAACTAAATAGAAAAGGGTTAAAATACACTAAATATAATTATAAACCCTATTGGATATGTATATTTATAACCACACTTATCTTATCTTTTATATTGGTTTTACATGGTTCCGTTTTTAATTTAATATTACTTTATTATATTTAATGTTTTATGTATTTACAAGAGTTCCACCACCTCACATATAAAAGGGAACACCCTTCCTTCACTTATTCAAACACTTTGGGCCATATATTTCATCCAATACCTATCCAAATACCATCTAAACTTACTTTCCCATTTTTATATCTTCTATTCTTCCCATGATAACATCCATTGAAGTATTTAGGTGTAAGCCAATGGAGGTTTCCCAATAAGAGGTAATTGTCTTTAATGATCGATTTTGAGTTTATTTCTTTGTTATTGTAATAATAATATTCTATAAAAATATTAACATGATGAAATATATATCACTACTATTTTAATTTTTTGTCTAATGTTACAACCATTTTCTACCATATTTCTATCCTATGAGAAATTATAATTCCATTCATGTGTAAGTGTAGACTACTACCACCACTAATTGATGTGATTAGTTTTTCTTATCCACCATACATGGTTGGTAGTGTGGATTTATTTAATTAATACATATGATATTAATTAAATTATTATAATTTTGAAATATATATCATTAATTACATTTCCATATTTCCATTTATTGGAAAATGAAAACTTTATTCATACATACGTATGGACTACCGTCACCATGAAGTGATGCAATTCATTTTCATCACCAATGAAAATTAATGATTAGAAAAGTATATATAAGGTAAAAATATGAAAATTCTAACATTATTATGATTTTTTAAATTATGGAACCATAAATAAGGTGTAGTGACAAGAACCGTCAAACTAAAACATGGGAAACATAATAGTTAACACGTTGAATGTTGATTTAAATTAAAAAGTTATGATAAATGGGAAATTTTAATTTATAATGGAATTTTATATTATATTATGAATATAAATATTATTTTTGTACATATTTATAATAAATCTAAATTTATTATATTGGATCTTAGGAATGTGAATGAAAAAATTCAAGACATGAGGTAAGGGCTTCTAGTCTGACTGTTATTTATATAAGGCATATGTCATATTAACCAACTGTTTATTTTTTGTTGTTCATATACCTAACATTAATTATTTATATTTAATTTCATGAAAGTTATAGGTATTTATAAATCCATGTATCTTAATCTCTATCATGATATTTTGATTCAGATATTACCAAAACTTTATGGATTCTTCAACTTAATATCATTTTATTGAGACATGTTTCATTTTATGCACCTATTTGTGTTTATATAGTGTATAAACTTCTCGTTGATATGTTATATATTTAATATATTAATAATAAGGGTATTTTAAATTTCATTTGAGTTTATTTATTTCAAGGTTCTTGTGATTCAAATGTTACTAAAGCTGTAAGGGTTTATGTTTCAATCTCATTTTTAATTGAGATTTTTTAAGCTTGAATATCCTTCTGGGAATTATTGGATATTTATATCTTAAACCCAATATATTTTATTCTCCTCTGGTTATTTCTAGTTTTTTCATATTTTATATTCATTCTATTCAATTTTTAATTTAAAATGATCAAGAAAATATTTTTAAGGAAAGTCAACCATATTTTTTCTTCGGTTGATGAACATTTTATTCGATGTCCATGTTTTTAAAAAAATCAGTAATATTTTTTTATATGATAAAATTATTATATAATTTATTTTTCAACCATATTTGATGTTATTATAACGGTAATAAAAAAAATTAACTTTATTTTTTTGAAATGGTTGTTTATGACATTTTAGAAAAAGTGTAAAAGAAATATTTGTTTTAATGTTTACTTCATGAATGAATTTTTTCACCATCAAGGGATTTATTTTCATTGAATCCCACTTTATAGAATTACATGGTTATTTTAAAATAAAGAAAAATTCATTAATATTATTTTTATTTTTATTTAAATTTTTTTCAATATAAAAGGTTAATTTTGTTATGTTGTCAAAGAAATGTTTGAATGTTATTTTAAAGGTATTACTCATCTATGTCAACATATATTAAGGATTTTTATTCTTAATTAGGGATAAATATTTATGGTACGATTCAATTAATTTCTATATAAGTCTGAGGCTTATGTGATGTTGACATTTTTATTAAAAACTTTTCTTTTTCACATGTTCTATTATGATACAATTATAAATTTTTTATGATTTTGTGCCACACTTGTGTGTGTTTTTAATTATTTGAATGGTGGACCCAAAATTACATCTCCATAAAAAATTATTTGATTACTTCTATCTCAATAGATAATATGAATAAAATGGGTATAGAACCTTTTCTAGTGATGAAAAGTTGTTTTGGAGCAAACTGAATAAATTATGGGACTTTGTCTACTATGTGATGATGGTCCTGGAAGTGAGCCTTGACTAATGAAATGATTTTTTATACTTATTATTGTTAAAAAATTCCTTTTAAATGTTCTTAATATTATTATATCACTCATGGATTATGATTGATTAATGAAGACTAATTTCTCATATGACTCATGTCCTTTGAGATGATAATGATTTATGGTATGACTCGTGATTTATGCCCTATGTGGATTTTATATGAATGTATGATGTAATGATCATAATCTCATACCAATATTAATATCTTATTCTTGAATATAATAATCAACTCATTTCTCCCATGTTTACCCAAACTTATTATTTGATCTCAACCTTTCTTATTTTTCATTATTCCGTAGGTTATAAAGAGGTTTCAAATAGGATATCTCTATAAAGGATATTATAAGAGAAGAAATTTATAGGAGTTATTAAAGATATTTAATGAAATATAATTATTATGTTTTTATTATCCAAATTCAAAAAACCTTATGGTTATGAGGCATGTATTATTGTGAAATTTATTGAATATTCATCTAAAAAGATGCAATATTTATGTATATTAATCATAGTTCATCTCAATTAGTATTAGGGAAAGGTTTATTTTTTTTTAAAATTATATTATGAATAATATGAGGGAAGAAACAACCTATTATGAACATGGTGTGATATATGTTAATCCTAAAACCATCATATATAGATAATAAGGTGTCATAATTTAGGTCATATCAATATTTATTTTCAGGATTATTTGGATGAATGTTCTACATTAATTGGATAAATTAATCATGCTATGAGGCATCATACTTATCGAAAAAAGTTTACTTGACTGAGTCATCAAATAGAGTTTGAACAAATTGTGTTCATTTGGGTGGTGACTCTTTACATGTGTTTTTCTATAGAGACCAGCTATTTTAAGTTTCAACAGATGGTAAAATAGTGTATATTAGGAATATCAGTTCAATGGGAGGTTGATCATGAATTTAAGAGGTTAATGTAACCTATTATCTAGATGAATACTTTTATTTATAGAGGTGGTGGATCTAATCATATTTTTAAGATTGATAGTAAATTGTTTTACTAAATAGTGATAGTTTTTAATTTAATTGTTTGATAATTTTTATATAGATACGATGTGAGTGAATGAGTGTTTTATTTTCTTCTATATCCATCAATGAAAATGTTTATAGTTTTCTCCCATGGATATAGGACCTTCATCCAAATAATTTAATTTTTATTTGTTCATTTGTTTTGTTTTCTATGTGAATTGAAATCATGGAGTTTTTTTGAGGTTAATATTTTAGATATCATCCTAATTAATGTAATAAAAACATGGATATTGTATCTATTATAAAAACATATATCTGGTAACATTGAGGATATTTTTATAATGTAGGTTAGGGTAACCAAACGGATGATTTTCTGGTGTACATTATGCCTGTGTTTTTTCTTTAAAAAACACATGGGATTGGAACATCATTTTTAGGTGGTTGTGGAATAAACCTTCATATAAAACTCATATATACCCATATTTTTTTGTTTTTCTCCAATGGGTTTTATGAGTGGAGTAGGAAACACCGAACGGTTCCCTTATTTGAGATGTTTCACAAACCTTATTTTTAGAGGTAGGAAGTCATTTAGAAATGGATCTAACAATGTTTAGCGACTCAAATTGATCGAGAGGATGGGAGTTTAGGCTCATCACAAATTGTTTTAGAAAATTATTACAAACTTCGGGACTCTATTTTGATTTAAGACATATTCATGAATCTTTTATTAAATCCCAAATATAAAATGGGCACCCAGAAGTTAACAATCAATTGTTAGAATTTAATTTCTTTAGAATTGTCTATAAGTACTCAAGGATCTTCATGGATGGATATATATATATATCTGATGTTCTCCATTAGTGAAACCATTTGTAAATTTATTTAATATTATTTTCTCATTTATTATCATGATGTTGATCTTAAGCCACACATCAGGGTTCTTTGTAATTAATCATCATCCTGGAAGACGAGAGTTTTATTAGTGTCAGGATCAATGAAATAAGATGGTATTCTTATGTATCCTTTTGAATGTAATAAGAAACCAAATATTATTGTGGTTCTTAATGGGACACATCATACCTTTTATAGTCACATTATGAGGACCAAACAATGTATTTAAAAATCTTATGGTAAATATGTCTAGGTGAAAGGTGCACAGTCAAGGCTAGTGTGGGACTTACACCGAAGAAACCCAAGGGATATGGATGGGATGTGTTCTCCTAGGTTGGATACGACCCTACTGGGGATATGAGCTATATAAGATTAAGGGAAGTTTTGGGTGTTGGGTTTGAACCTCAAGGAGGCTTCCTATGTATCCTGTTTAGATAGAAATAAATATCCATGTAGTTCTGATGATTGGGTTTTACACCTATAGAGGCATACATTTTTTACTTCATTAGGAACCTGTTCCTTTAAAGGTGGTGATAACATGGTTAGGAATTATAATAAATAGAAATACCTAGGGAACAAGAGATAAAGATACGAAAAAAGATCCCCATCTTGATACAAGTATTTGATCATGTGGATGTTATAATCATCACTAAACACAAAGTCCATGTGATTCATGCTTGGTGTGTGAAACAAGAGGATGTATAACCTATTTCATACCATAGAATCTCCATCATCCATTGGTGGACGTGTTTGGGGATACTTATTATAATAAATACTAGGGGATTACTCCATGAGGGACGACCTGAGAAAAAACCACATCTCTTCCCCTTTTAAAAGGTGGATGAGAGGGAGAGGGAAGGGATAAGAATGACAAAAGGGGATAACCATATGAATAGATTCCCATTTCAGGAATATAATGTCATTGTCTGACCCAAGAATCCATCTTTCACCACCCTTAAGGTTAGGATCCTCAATAGCATGACAATGGAAAACTGTGAACATTATGAGGATCTCACCAAAGAGGGAGGATAAATTAAGGGATTTTAATACCCTGCGAATTCATTATGGGATAGGAGAAAATCTAGTGAATCTAGTCCCAATGTCAAATGATTTAGGTGGTTGTAGATGGGGAGTTAATGAAATCATTCCCAGTTTCTAGTAGGAGAGACGTGAAGACAATTTGACAGTTCATTAAGGGGCCAATATGGGGAAAATCTATGAAAAAAGAGGGTAATGGGTCCTTAATAAACAAATTACCCCAAGGAAACCCCAACCCACATAGTTGTATTTTTTATTCATGGTGGGGGATTGTGAAGGGATCTGAGAAGGGTTCTACTTCAAGGTAGGATTTTTCAAGAACCAGGGTACCCTTCACGGGTGACTAAATAGGTCCTCTCAGGAAGGATCCATTTGTATGTCTACTTACCAATATGTTGTAAGTAATTTACCTATAGGTGTATTCTCTAGTATTCTTGGTTATCTATCTGTACTTCTTTCTTTGAATACTAGGTATTTATAAGCACGACAAATAACCATTTTCTCATACTATCTAGTTTTCTAGATAACATATTTGTTTCCATGAAGTTATGATATAAAACCATCATCTACATTAAATTTTGTTTTTTATGGGGTTGTAAGGACTCCTCATGCCACAAATGAAAAAGTTCATCTACATGGACGTTAATTCACCACTTTCTCCCACAAATGAAAAAGTAATTTTTGGGGGGGATTAAATCACCACCTCACCTGGAAATTTTTTAAGGGAGTCCCATGAAGAGTGGAAATCCTATAGATAATGAGTGTAACACAAGATGAGTGGGGCTATTTTTAGTTCTTGATTAATTTATTGATTTTAAATGTTTTTTACATATTTTTTTGGGCCCAATGAATGCCCCCCTTAAGAAAGGGATCATATTGGAAGATTTAGGATCAATTATGAAGAATAATTCTACTCTGTTTAATTTTTATGGGGTTCATGTGGAACCTGAGAGGATTCTAGACCTATAAAATTTGTCAGGTTATTCATTTATCACCTAGTGACGTATCAGTGCTTTGTGAGTCACCCTGAATTTATTTGGTGGTGTACATCCCCACATAGATACTTCCCTTTGATAATTTCTTTTTCCACATACTGAAGCATTTTTACCCATGAACTGGTATTATTTCAAACTAGTAAATTCTCTTCATGGAAGAATGATCTCAGTAAAGAGATTTAAAACTCCACATACTGAATTTTGGTTGTTACAAGGTTCACATAACATGATATGTTAGATATATAACATTCTATGAAAGACTTTTCAATTTGATAAATCATATGTTCTTTTTATTAATTTTCCTCCCATAGGGATAAAATAAATACCTCTCAAATTGTTTCTGCCACTAATGAAAAGAGAAAATCCATTATTGAAAGAATCAATAGAGGTGTAATGCATTATTTTAGCCTACTTCATAAGATATTATTAGAGTATACAGGTGATGGCCTTAGAAGATATCTAATATCAAATAGGTTTCCCCTTTATGGGGTTGGAACCTAATGAGTTTTATGTCTCATTTCACTGGTAGTTTGAGGTCTTGTGTGATAGACCAATGTGACAAGTGATTTTGGTAGAATAAATTTTACCATGAGTTATGTGATTAATGAATCTGGCATGGTTTGGAGGCTAATAATTCTCCAACACTTCCCAAATAAGATGAGGAAAATGTTAATTCATTATATTTGGATACATAGATCTTATATAATGGTATGAGATAAGTTGGATGAGAATTACCATAGAGAATGATTGAAAATAAGTTTCCAGTTTAAGGTTTTGAAGTATTACAGAGATAGAAGAGGTTTCTTATGAGGATGAAGGTCCCTCTAATTGAAATTTTTTTAGGGGAGGAAAATGAAAATCCAGACCAAGTCATATCAATTAATAGTCAAACATAGGAGTCCTATGGTATAGGAAATTATATTACCAATGACCAAGGAAATTTTATGAAGATCTGAATTTCTCAAGTCCATATAGAGTGGTATATGAGAGGAATGTGTATGAGAAATAATGGAGCGTATAATCCAGAACAGGCCATGAATGTGAAATTTTCCCAATTAAAAAAATTGTATGTAAAGAAGGTTGTACTCTATTTAGACCATGAGTTTATAAAGGATGGATTTTGGAATAAATTTATAAACATCCTACATAGATGGGGGTTGTTCCTATAAATAGAGGAACACACATGTTTGGATACTGTAGTTTATGGGTATATAATGGAGGATCTAGGAATCTCTATGTATCTCATGGGGGTGAAATCATGTCATATTTAGTTCTAGGAGTTACATAACATCAAATTATATGGATTTTAACCATACAGTTTGACATCATGTGGTAAGTAAAAATATTATCTTGTAGTTTTAGGTAATGCTACTAGGAATATAAATCATTGAGACAATTAGTGACATAGGTATTATGGGGCCAAGGATGTTTTTATACACTTTTTATATGAAGAAGGAAATTATTAACCATGATCTTGGGGGTTCTTAGATTAGTATAAGTTATATTATACAAGTAATCAAGGAGTAACCGTGGAACAATTAGAAAATAGGTTTCCGACCTGATGTTTTTTTATTATAGATATATAAGTGGATTCTTTTGAGGATGAAGGTTCTTATGGTTAATAGGACTTATGGGGGAGACTTATTCAATGAAATACTAGGGAATATCAATGAATAGTAAAACTATGATATCCTTCAGTATCATACATTCTATTAATGATTGATGAGGATAGCTTACCTAGATCCATATTTCCCCTGGACAAGGTGTATGATGTGTGAAAGTTATATGTCTAAGAAAAAAGGAAGTATTTGGATCAATAATGGTCAAGGAGTGATAAATTCCCTTCATATATTTTTTTGTATGTAGAAGAGGGATAATATCCACTACATTGTTCTTAGGACCATGAATTATCGTCTGGCTCTTAGTACGTACCCTTTTGAGATAAAAATCAATATATATATATACATTTCTTGGAATGGAAGAGTGGTGAGAGACTATAACAAATGATAGTGATCTAATCAATCATGAACTAAAATGTCATATAATTTTTTATCATACAGTAAGGATTCTCTCTTACAGTGTAAAATCTTGTGACTAGGATGTCAGGAAATGTAGTGTTGATTCTTACAACCTGGACTATAGTGTATTTTAGTTTTAGGTTGTATGACTAGGGCTATATGTCATGAATTTTATGTTCATGCGTTGAAGACCAATTCCATGATTACACAATGTATTTCTTGATAAACCTTTAATTGGTAGGGGATGTAACAATATCTACATCTATTTATATCAAGTAATAATATCTATTAGAGAGGATATTGTGTATGGTATAACATCCCTCCATCATTGGTTAAAGTATTGGATGTTTCTTCCTAGGTATCTTATAGGTTCTGAGGACCAATACCAGTTCTCTTTTGAGGAATGATCAGAGGATAAATTTCTTGTTAAAATTTCATAATATCAAATTTTTGTGAATTTATAACTGATAACATATCGAAATGTGAAGTAAGTGTAACTAGACTAAAAAGGAAATGGATGAATCTATCATGTATACCAATTAATATGGGGTCACCTATATAGTGGTCTGGGTAGTGTTTTGGTAAGCCCACAGGGTATGAGAGATATTTTCATACCAATAATTTTAATCTTTATCCACATTTTTCGAGATTATGTTTAATAAGGTCTTATTTAAGGCCTCTACATGTCCATTATCCACTACATGATTGCAAGAAAAATGGATGGATTTGATATTATACTCATGGTATAGACACTCCAACTCAACATAATAGAAAATGGTTCCATTGAAAATCAATATCACATTAGGGACACTAGATCTAGTAATGATATTGTATTTCAAAAATTTAAAATTTCATTTTCTTCCGACATTTTTGAGGGGTATTTCTTCATCTCATTTAGAGAATAAGTTGATAAGAGTAATGATGCATTTTAATTTCATGGTTGTAGCTAGAGGATATGACTATAAAGGATCCATTAACCATACAGAAAATGGAACTAATTTTTTGGATATGTGTAGAAACTCCAAGAGTTAAAAAACAAAGTTTCCATGAACAAAGAAGATATGACACTTTTTTGGTGAACTTTGTGCAATCCTATGCCATTGAAGTACATAAGTATCCAAACCTCTGAATTTTATGAAAAAGAATCAACCCTGATTGGTGGGAACCACAGGTTCCTGTATATATCTATTTCATATAGTAATAGACTCCTCTACATCAATGCACCTTTGAATTAATCCATCAAACCCACTCTTATAGAGAACTTTCTGCTGGTTTGGGCTGTTATGGAGTGTACATTTAATTAATCATCAATGAGTTATCTATTTTACATATTTTCATATCAGGATTACTCTATTTTTATGGTTGTTTACAATAGCCATCATCCAGTCGGTCATAGGACCATCTAGTTTAGATATAAAATTTACCTCATTGATTTCCTCCACATCAACACCAACAAAATGTGACATTGTTCAACGATAAAAAACGTTGATGACTATTTCATCATAATATGGATCCACCAAAGATGTATATGAATTTTACACTGCTTATTTTCGGGAAATCAGTTTTCATTGGACATCAGTCAATATCAACTCTAAGGGGAATTCTTCCATTATTCCTCAGAAAAATTAAATCCTAGGGATTATCTCTTCTATTATAATGGAATAATCACTTTCAATATTCTTTATTACCAACTCTGAATCACCTTTTACCTTCAAGTGGTCAATTATAATTTTATTTTCTAGTTATATCCCTAGTATGAGGTCCTAATATTTTGCTTCAATTTTTGTATATCCATATGATAATAAGAACGAGTAAGGTAATACTTCATTTTCAAGGGATGTGAGCACAACTCCCAAAGTGAGTTTATTGAGAATTTGGTGTTATACTCTCTTCACTATTATTATTTTATATTCTTTTTCAAAATAAATCTCCCATATCTGGTGGACCTCTTGGATAGAGAAAATATCTTCATCAATAAATTTGGTATTCAATGAATTTTTTTCTATATAGGGATGTCTTATAAAGAGGCATGCTAATGGACAACCCTTTAACACATTCTAAGGCACAAAATAAATATAAAAAATGATTCAAGATAACCACCCACCATGAAAATCATGAAATAAATATAGTCATTTGGGGATTTATTTAAGCGGGTTTCCATAATAGATATTATAGACACTCTGGTGTTGCTTGTAATGCCTCAGTTTCTGAACTGTGAAGACTAATGCCATACATCTCTTCTAAATATTTGATTATTGATTCTTGGTATTTATCATTGTTTGAATGAGATAATAGAGGGACTTTTAATTATCCGCATCATTATTTTGTTAAATAAAATCACCCAGTGATCATTCTATGTTCGTCACAATCAAAATGACCAAATTCCCTTCAATAGGACCCATCAACATGGGTGGACTCAAAAAGATATATCTTGAGAATGTTGAATTCTTCCTGAAATTCTTTAGTTCACTGATATGTGATCACATTTTTCATCATCTTAATTAAGGTAAAACACTTTACTGAGAGGTTTATTTATAAAAAATGAATGTTGGAGAAGTTTCTATGTAATACCCACAACTCTTTGAGGTTTCTAAGAGGTGATATATCAAGGTTATCCTTTCTCTTATCTGGATCAACTTTGATATCCTAATTTCATACCATGAAGCTATGAAAAAAATCATAAGGTAGCTCTAAAATAACATTTCAAGGAGTTTATCTTCAGGATATTTTGTCACAATTTATTCAGGATCATCTCAAGATCATCCATGTTGTCAGATCATTATCCATATTTATGAAATAAATCATTGACATAGTACTGAATAGACTTCCCCAAAAATGTTTTACAAATGTGATGCATGGTGTGTTTATATATAGTTCCAATATTATTCTAACAAAAGGGAATTAACATATATAAGTACATCCTTTTATTTGATCTGAATATGGTGGATTCATTTTTTTTGGGAATATGGGTTTGGTTATACCATAAATAACCATACATGAAGAAAAGGGCCTAATATCTGGTTGTGGAATCATTATGAAAGTCTATGATTGGAATAAAGAAATTATCTTTTAGAAAATTCTAGTTGAGAACTATTATGTTGATGAAGACTCTAATTTCATCATTATTATTCTTTATTCAGACTATATTATCTATCCATTTTAGATACTGGAATTCTCAAATAAAATTAGCTCCGATAATATTGTCAACTTCAACCTCAATTTTGGTTTCATGATTCAGGTTCATCCTTTTGTCTACCTATATATAACCCTAGTGGTTTTTATGGAATCTTGGATGGTGAGTTCCCACCTCCAGATCGAGGATTGAAATTTCCATGTATTTCTATGAAAACATGTTTGATTTTTAGTCGGAAAGGAGGTATATAACTCTTGTTGTTTTTATAACATGAACACTCTAATCAAATTGGGTTATGGGTCCTCCTCTAGACCTAGGTTTGTTTGTATGAGTTTGTTAATAGTGTTAGAGACACCTTCCTTTAATGATGGTGTGGAACCCCTAAGTTTCTCCTCCTCTTCCTCTTCTCCTTCCACTTCCTCCCAACTCTTAGGGGGGGGGGTAAGAGATGAAGGGAATTTTCTAAGTTAGGAAAAGAGCCAACATTTTGACATCCCTAAGATGAAGAATCTGACTTAGACCCGACTGATGATGTGAGTTTTCATTGAATCTTTGGAGGGGATATGGTGGGTGGAGATGATGTATCCCCACCATCTCCTAGTGACTTGATAGATTTTTTCTAACTCAACCAATTAGGTAGGTATATTTTAAAACTCAAGGGTTGGGATTAAGGTGTAGCATCCCATGTTTTTTGACTGTATGGAATTACAATGGAATTTTAATTTTATCATTTGGTGGATGGTCTATTTTTTAATCCAAGCCTCAATGTGTAAATATGTTTTTTAAAACACTTAAACCTATTGTTTTTAGATTTGGTTGAGAGCTCGAGTGGTGTCTCGGTAGGTCCCTTTACTTACAGAAGTATCGATCCCCATAAACTCAATTTTGGGTGGACTGCCAAGGGCACACGGGTTTTATAAAACCATACAGCCCACCAATGTAAATCATGAACCTTGTGTGGTTGAAAAAAAGTGACCCACACATGCTGTATATGGTTTTCCCAAACCATACTCTCATCTTTCATTCTTAGTGCCATGTGGGAAGTGTGTGTGCACTATTTGATACATGTTTGGGGCATATTTGGTGGAACCATGTGAGGAAACTATGTGGGTATGGTTCTTAAGCAGTGGAAGCTACACGGTTGGCATACGATTTGGCCAAACCATACAACCAAACCATGTCACCAAACTATGTAGCCTTATCTTGAATGGTGAATTTACATTTTTTACTTTAATGATCTTGACACATAATTTACTCTTGATTTTATTATTCTCTAGATGTTTGAGGGTCTTTCCTTCACTCATGGGTTCATCCTCCTTCCTCTTCTAGTCATAGTGATATCTCCCTTATCTGAAGTTGGATTCAAGAAGTGTCGGTCACGTTGGATCTGCATCGATAAAATCTTGCCTCTAATTAAGTTCTTTATATGTTTATTTTCCTATCAATTGTGCTATTTTTTTGTGATATCATTTTCCCTATTTTCTAGGCATTCTCTATTTCTTCAATTTCTCTCAAACATGAAAAAAATTAGACTTTGATATTGGATGTGGGGATCATCCATGGTGTAAGGTAGGTGGTTTATCTTCTTTCCCATTGTTCCATTTCATTATATATGGTGCTCCATTGTGTTTCATTCTAAAACCTTCTAGAGAAGCCTCTAACTAGTTAAATAAATTAAATTGAACTCATTACCATGCCTATTATGACCCTAGTGTGAATTGAACTAACCCTTGGTTGATCACCTTGTCTTTAGCCACCTTGACGGAGGTGTATTCTCATTTTGGGCCTAATCCCCAATTATATAAATTGGATGAACACCCTTAAGAGTTATTTTAACTTGTAAAAAATTATTTATGTAATTATTGAATCAAGATATTGGTTTTCCATGAGTTAGGCCCTTGATCTTGATGCCACGTGTTTTATATTTCTTTACTTATTTATTATTAATTCTACCTTGGGATTTTTGTTTATGACTTCTTCCTCTACTCCTGATTATATGATTATGAATTATATTTTATTCTTTTTTCTTTATTTAAGTTATTAAATTTATTTTTTGATCCATGTTTCCACTACCTTATAGCCTTGTTCTTTTTATTTGTCTCAATTCCTATTGACTTTTCTCCATATTCCGTAGTTATTTGGTTTGGATTAAAGTCTTGGATAGCTTTCCTTTCCCATTATCCATTATATTCCTTGGTTATAATATATGTTTGAGAATTCAATGCCTCATATAATTGTGGTATGGGATAGAACTCAAGTCCTGACTTAAGGACACCATGGATGGACTCATCATGCTTGGCTTGGATCTAATTGATGCATCCAAAGAGATCATTTGGATTTCCTTGGATGGTCTCTCGAGAAGATTATTTATAGTCTTGAGTGACATCGGTTCCTTATGGGAGAAACCATGTATAGTCTAATTGGAAATATGGATACACCATGCCTCGTGTGATAACTGGACCCCCTAAGTGATATACTTGGTATGAACTCAGATTTTACCATATCAAGAGTGATAAAAGGGATGTCGTTACAGGTCACCTTGGATGGACACTGTGGTATTAGTTTTTTAAAGATCTATTTTAGTAACCTATGGGAATCCTTTATGGATGTACCTGTATGTAATAAACATGAAATTATTGGATCTGAGAGATGGTTTTCATGGATTACTCGAGGTTCCTTATTATTATTGTTATGCTTGCAGTATGAGAATGCTCAAATGATGTCTTAGTCATGTGACTGCCATGAAAAAGTATAAGCCAAGGGTCAATTCACTTATATTGATTTATATATGATAAAATATATAATATATATCACTTGTATAGGTTCTATTGGTTCATACATCTATCTTAATCTGAAGTAGGTATAATTAGTTGGGTATCCATTTAGGAACCTGAACTGAAGTGTTATTTATTTATTTTATTCACCTATGCTAGTGAATTTTCTATTTTATAGTGAACAAAATGGATTGATCTATAAATTTTTAGTGGTGGAAAAATATGATTATATGTAACATCCTATTAGGGACACCATTTCATTGGGGTACCCGAGCAGTTCTACAAGTTTGTAGGTCCTTGGTTTTATTACTTTTGATGTGATATATAATAGAGAGAAAGGGATCACTAGACGGAGCTAACAATCAATATGATCCTCGAGATAGCCTTTAGGATCCTTCTATCTTTATTGTGTTTCACTTATTATTATACCACCTCATATATTTTAGTATCATATGAACATGCATATATTATTATACATATTGGCATTAGAAAATTTAATTTTATATAGTCATTATATTTCTCTTCCATTTCTTTTCTGTTTATTAATACTTATTCCACTATCTTCCTATAATTTATACCTGGATATAAAAATGTGAGAGTATAAACATGAGGTTATTCTCTCCCTAATATACATCCATTAAACCCTTGCTATTAGTCGGCAACCTCTGGCATATGGGGAGGCATGATTGAGGAAATGTGGCAATTGGTCCGGCTACTGGTGAGTGTGGTCGGTCAGTCCAATACTTTACAAAGTTGAATCAGATCCCTTTTTCCTTTTTTATTACTTTTTTGTACTAGTATATAGGATTCTAGGAATATTTTATCATTTTCTAAATATTCATGCCTATGAGTGATCAATCCACATATGAGGAAAAGTCCAAGTGGCCAAGACTGGGATTGTTGTTCATGTTGTCCTTTATTATGGTTGATTTTGGTTTCACATTGTGTTATTGGAGTAAATTCCACTAATTATTGATTTATTGGATTATCATATCTATCATTGTCCTAGTATAGAAAAGAGGAAGCATTACATGCATCACTATAGGCATGTAGTGACTCACATTCCATTAATATTTCATTCCATGTAGATAACATTTCTAGGTTGTTTAGAATTTGTTGATCTACCTTGTGTGTTATATGTCTTCCTATTATATTCCTTTCTAGGTCGTTTTGGTAACATGTTTAAATTTCCACCTTATTAGGTATTTGATTATAATTTTATTGTGATTCCCTAGTTATGTAGTAACCTTACTTGGTTAATTGTTATGATTCTATTCTTTCGTACCGTGTTAAACTATATGGAATTGATACATTTTGAATTCTGAGTTATAAATTTTAATGTGTGTAATTGGTTATTGATGGATACACCTATCTAATAAAATTTTACATTTTTAAGCCATGAACCATTGGTTCCATGGGTTGAAACATTAGGTTGTGTTTAATTGAGAGCCAATTTCCAATTTGTGAAGTGTGTGGACGCTTTATGAATTGGAAAAGGTGACCCATATAATTGAACCATTTTAGGTTCACCTTATATACTTAATTTTTATTTCAGAAATTCTAAGGCCTTTTAATTTATTTTTATATGATAAATAAAAGGGTTTCTATTAGATGGGAACCCTATCTAATTTGTATAGTGTATGGGTGCTTTACAAATTAAGAAGTGGTACCCCATATAACCAAACCATATGTTATGAGCCTTCTATATAGATACTGAAGAGTAAATATAAAATATTTTTATTATTTAATGTTTTGGTTTCCTTATTAAGTAATATACCCCTATTACATGGTCATGGTAACCCATATGACCACATACCTAATACACAACTAACCTATCTAGGCCTATTGTGGCATGTTGGTTAAGAAATGAACCCCTAAGGGTGTTTTAAATATTTAAATATTAAATTTTTCAGGATTATTTAAATTGAAACTAAAATGGATTAACTGGACCCTTGTAAGTCACTTATTCTTCGATATTCCTTAGTTCTTAACCCCAGGGTGACACAATTATGCTTTGTAGTGGTGGTCATTTAAAGTTTCCGTAGAAATTTATTTTATTTTACATATAAGTATATGGTGAAATATTACTTATCTAGTACCTACTTAATTAATTGAAGACCTTTTAATCCACTTTGAGTTATTTTTATATTAGGTCATGGTTAATTAATAATGTCATTTACTACCAAGATAGAATTATCCACCATAGAATGAAATTTAATTTTTCCTAAATAATACAAATGTAATGTTATTAAATGAATGAATGATGTTAAATTGGGGTTTATGAAATTAATAGAAAAATTATGAAGGGATGTCAGTGGAATAAATAACATTTAAAAAAGAATGTTTTATATAAATTACTTGTGTGCCTTGTGGTGTTGTTAAAATTATTATTATTGTTTTACCTTTTTTAAAAGGATTTTTCCATAAATCATTATCCCTGAAATGTTTAAATAATTAAATGAGTTTAGGTTTAATGCCATAAAATATATCCTTATGGTGTGTTCTTGGTCAGTCCCTTGTGTAATGTTAGTTCAGTATCCCTTGAGCTCACATTAGAATGTAAGCATGAGTGTTATCCATTATCCTCTTCTCTTTTAGTGGAATAAATGTCAAAGGACCTTATGCATAGTGGCCTTTTGTAAGAATGACTTCATTTTTTTGGTATAAACTTTATGATTTCATAAGCTGTTATCTAATTGTAGGTAGCTCCCTCATATCATTAAATCCCTTTCTACTTTATAATGAGTATTTTATCTTGTGTGGTATTGTTCATGTATCACTTGTCCCTCATGGGATCTTAGATTTTAAAAGTGACACCCCTACCTTAACGGGTGTTCATTTTATAATTTAATACTTGTTAAAGGTGTGTGAATCATGTAATTATCATTTTCAGTGGGTAGACATGCATATGAAATTGTTAGCCGCTTAGTAGGTCATTTTACTATCCCCTTCTTCTTTTTTAGTGTTGGATGACTCAAAATAACATATGATTGTTCTACATTAGTATAGAGTAATGAGAATCTGGGTTAGTTATTATCCAAATTTCATAAAATACTTCAATTCATTCGTATGATAAGACTTTGGGTAGTATGATGGATATACCATTTCACTTAGGGTAGTAGGTGTTGTTTTACGCAGTACCTATCGAGTTGTTAAAATAATGTAGCAAGATATTTATTTTGGTGAGGATCATTGTACTCTTGAGTTGTTAAACTTTGATCACAAGTTATCTTTTTAGTATAGTTCCTTGGGAATTGGATGAATAAAACATACCCAAATATTGGGGATTTTGTTTAAGAGAATAAGGTGTTTGACACACTGGTTAGTCGTCTTGGATTTTACGCCTAATGCAATGGAACTCATAGACATAGCTCATGAGATGAGTCACGTGTATTTCTAAATAAGAATCTAACATTTCACCATTAATTAGAGGGTGTTTTATCTCTTTATTTTACCATTTTCTAAGCATTATGGACACCTTTGGGATCTGTGGTTAGTGGTTGATAGAGTGCACATTGTGGGTTGAGATCCCTTCTCTAGATGTTATAAAAAATAGAACACTACAAAGGTGGGGAACATGATTTCACAATTTTTGTGGAATATATTCTAAGTAGATGGATTTAAATCCATGTAAAGACCATTTTCAAATGGTTAGTCTTTCTTAAAATGATCACAGATGGTATATTTCACGTTGAGTCAATGCTTGCAAGACAAGATGACGATATTGTTCTTAGCTGTATGAACAAACATTATAGACACTTTTGGTTGGGGATGGACTTTGGTGGATGTGCTTGAACATTCACGAGAATCCTCTCTAGAAAAATCATCATGGTTGGGTAATAAAAATGTGACAGTGGTTGTAGATTAGTTTTTATAAGGAAGTCAAGTTGTGGTGGTTTGACTATCCCTCACTTTGCGTAGTGTGATACTGTTGGTTCGAGTTGTGGTGGTTACATTGTTTGATGTAGAGTAAGTTTCTCATATTTATTTTTGGGTAAATATTTTAGTCCTTTTAGTTCACTCTTTGATAAGTGATGATCGTGTCCCCTATCTTAAAATCATTCAGGATACACCAAGGGAACATCGGTTTTATGCCGAAAAATATTTAAAACTCACTGGGCTTGTTGAGTGGTCTCTATCAAATTGAATTCAGTAAGTGTAGTTTTTGTTAGAGTCATGGTCAATCCTATGTGATACCTAGGTTCCCGAGTAGGAATTCCATGGTCTGACTCATGGACACCAACTATGTACCTTTTGAACTAATCAAAAAGTGGGTGATGCTTTGGGAATAGTAAGTTCTCTTGGGAGGTGGGCCTTCAACCTTATATTGATGTCTTTGTTTTAAATTCCATTAGGTTTTAACTTTTATGAGTTCCTTGGACTCCAATTATTGATTATGAGGTTAACTAGGACTTCAGTTGGGCTCATATGGGTTGTTAAAAGTGAATCAATGTAAGTTTGATGGTTTGGGTATAAACCCATGTTCATGTTGGGGTACAACTGTTTAAAGTGGGAGATTTGGATAGAGACATCCCCATAAGAAAGTTACGGGCCTCAGTGAGAATTCTTGGAGAAATTTTTGAGGTGCCTCTATCTAAAGGCATCAGGTATAACTTTTGAAATTTACCAAATGTCTATGTTGAGTGCTTTGTGAGTAATTAACTAGAGATTGTTTGATTGGTTATCTATCTCTCTATTCTGTCTTATTTGGTTAGTGAGGAATTGATTAAAATAACATTGTCATTTAAAGAAATTACGGTGAATTTAAGCTAAGGTTATTCATGAAATGTTAGCTCAACCAGTCCACCAAGGTCAATTGTAGGTTGAACGATTATTTATGCTGATAATATTTCCAAGATAATTGTTGGAACACTAAGGGAAGGCCTAGAATGGTAGTTTTTTCTATATAATATGGTGAATCGGTTTTGGCTATACAATTTATAAAACCAAGTGTTGAAGAAGATGATTAACTGATCATGTCTTGAGAAAGATGGGGTTGGGTAGGTTTCATCTCTATGTTTTAGTTTTTAAAAACAAGTGTTTTCAGTATATTCTATGGCTTATGTATCGTATGTTAAGGTGATTCCCAGAGGTGTGTTTGGTGTTTGGAAATTCAATGGGGTTGTTTGATTAAGACTTCACGACCCAAGTAGGTCAAGTGATGTTCTATCCATTTTCTCAACACCTCTTGGGGATTATATGTTTTAAGGTGGGGAGATTATTGTATCCCTTATTTTTTGACCTGATGAAATTCCAATGGAATTTGATTTTTATTATTTGGTGTATGGTCTATTTTTTAAACAAAGACTTACGCTGTAAATTCTTGTTTTGGAACACTTAAACAAGTTATTTTTAGATCTTGTTGAGAACTCTAGAGGTGTCTTAGTTTTTCCCTTGAGTTTTAGGAGTGTCAGGCCCCTAAAAATCATGTTTGGGTGGATTGGAAAGGGCGCAAGATTTTTATGAAATTGTGTATCCCACCAGTGTAAACCATATGCCTTGTGTATGTGAGAAGAAGTGAACTGCACATGTTGCACACAGTTTTCTTAAACCACGAATCTATCTATCATTCTTAGTTTCATCTAAAAAGTGTGTATGTGGAAGGTTTGGAACATGGTTAGTGCATGATTGGTCAAGTTATACAGGGAAACCATGTGGGGTATGGTTTTTAAGTAGTGGGAGCCTCATGGTTGGAAAATGGTTTTTCCAAACTATGCATCGAAACTGTGTGGCCCTATCTTGAAGGTTGAATTTACATTTTTTCCTTAATGATCATGAATCATAATTTCCTCCTCTTTTTCTTCTTCTCTATCCATGTGAGGCTCTTTCTTTCTCCCATGGGTTCACCCCCTTTATCCTTTTTTCATGGTGATATATCCCTCATATGAAGTCGGATTCAATCACTAATGGCCACATTGGATACACATAGGTAACTTATAGACTAATCTTAATTCCTTTATAAGTTTATATTATGATCTATTTATATATGTTAGTGTGATATCATTTGCTCAAATTTTTAGGGAATTCATCCCGGTCTTTGATTTCTCTTTAACCAGACCATTTCAGGCCTTGATGTTGGACATGTGAGTTGTCTGTTGTATAAGTTTTGTGGTTTATCTTCTTTCAAAATGGTTTATTGTATTACATATGGTGCATTATTATGCCACACACCAAAACATTTCTCCGATGCATCTAAAATTTAAAATAATTTAAATTGAACTCAGTACTATGTCTCATACGACCCTAGTGTGTGGCGAACCAATCCTTGGTGGATCACCTTGTATTTAGCCACCTTGATAGATGTGTATTCCCCTATTTTGGCCTAATTACAAAATATTTAAGTTTATTGGACACCCTTAAGGGAGAGTTTCAATTTTAATAAAATCATTAATTAAATAATTGAATAACGATAAATGGTCAACCATGATTTTGTCCCTCGAGTTTGATGTCTCGGGATTTATGTTTCTTTCATTATTGATTATCCCTTTTTCCTCAGAATGTTTTCTTATTATTTTGCCTCTTATCATTATTATGTTCTTATTCATTATATATTTTGACTTTTTATTTATTCAAGTTGTTAAATGCATTTGTTTTATGTCATGTGTGCACTACCTTGTAGCCTTGTGCTTATGATTAGGCTCAATGTCTATTGTATTTGACCATATTCTATTGTTATTTGGTTGAATTAAATGAATAGATAGATTTATTATCATATGGAACATTATTTTACTTGGTTATGATATATATTTGAGAATGATATTCCTCATCTTATTACGGTGTAGGAGGGAACATAGGTCCCAACATAAGGACATGATGGATGGACTCGTCATGCTTGTCTTGGATATACTTGATGCACTAGGATAGATCATTTAGATTACCTTAGAGGGGCTCCTGTATAGATTATTTATACTCATGAGTGACATTGGTTTCCTAGGGGAGAAACTGTCGACTTACTCATTGGAAATATGGATATTTCATGCCTTGGGTGATATATGGTTCTCTATGAGAGATACTTGGTACACACTTAGAGTTTACCATACCATGAGTGATACATGGTAATTCATTATAGGTTTCCTTGGACAGAATCTATGGTATTGGTTATATCGAGGGATCCTTTAGTAAACCATGTGTTTCCTTTATGGTTCACCTTAGATAGGCTCGGGATGAAATTACTAGATTTGATGGATTCTTTTTTGGTTTACCTATGGTTCTTGGTTATTATTGTTATGATTAAAGTATGAGAATGATTAAATGATGTCCTAGGGGTGTGACCTCCTAGCCAAAGAACAAGATTGGGTTCATCCAACTTCTGTTGCTTTATATATGATGCCATGTATAAACCATATCACTTGTGAAGGTTCTCTTGGTTTAGACATCCATCTTAGGCTGAAGCAGGCAGAATCAGATGGGTATCCATTTAGGAACCCAGAATGAAGTGTTATCTATCTATTTATTTATTTATCACCTTATATTCATCTATACTAGCGCATTGTCCATTTTATAGTGCATGAACTGGATTGTTCATGAGATATTTGGTGGTGTACTACTATAATTATATCTCACAGCTTGTTCAAGATGCCATTGAACTGGGGTACTTGAGTAGTTACACATGGTCGTAGGTTGTTGGATTTATTTCTTATGTTATAATGTGTACTTGGGATCCAGGGAGCACGAGACTAAGCTACCTCTCTGAATTCTTGTGGAGTTATCCTTAAGGCTCTTTCTCTCTTAATTATGAAGTGATTCTTGGTATACCTCTTTCTTGTGTCTAGAAACATCATCTAGACATGCATGTATTATTATACATATTGGCATTAGAAATTTACTTTTATTCAGTCATTGTATTTCACTTTCACTTATTTGACATTTATTATTACTAATTCCACTATTTTTCTCTGAATTACACCTAGATATACTATTGTACAAATTTGACCATGAGGTTATAGTCTCCCCACCGTACCACCATTAAAACCTCACTACTATTCAGAATCCTATAAAATATGGGGAGGAGATCTTGAGGTGATATGCTGACCAGTCCAACTACCGGTTTAGTGGTCACTTTGGGTGAGATGTTACAGAAGGAATTTTCACCTAATCTATTACCACTATTTGAAGAGTCATTGAACTCTTAAATTTTGTCAGGATTGGTCTTCCTGAATGATATCAAGATGGATTTTTAATAAACTACCAAATTTAGACCCATACCATGAATCTAATTTATGTTCATCACATATTCTTCCTTTAACAATTCTAAATTATTTATCATGGTCATTTATAGACCACTCCAGATAGTGTCCTGGGAAACCCCATATGTGATGGACTTTTTCCCTTTCCACTGGTAGAATCCTGCATTAGTATATTGTAACATTAAGGATTCAAATGGGACTTTATCACTATGCAATGTACCAATTTTCCCAATAATACAATACTTGATCCACTAGTGGTATAATGAGGGTACTTCTAGATGTTAATGAAATTGAAGCCTTCCTAGAAAAAAGTTAAATATAATACCTTACTGAATAAACTAATATTCAATTTTATATATAATATCCCAAAACTAATCCCTAATATTGAATCTATCGAGGGTCCTTTTCCCACTTTATTCATAACCTTGTAGCATTATAATATAAGTGGATAGGTGGGACTCACTATAACTCAGTCGATGAATTTTCTAAAATGGAATGACATTGAATCTTGACACCTTATCAATTAATGATCATCAAATATCAACATAATTATTCCTACTAGAAATATACAAGGGTCTGATGTGTCCCTATAAAATGATGTCTTTGTCCATCCCTATTAAAGAGATGATCATGGAGATAATTATACTGGATTGATCTCTTCATGACATACTTCAATAGTGGAAACCATCACATAAAACTCCTATGGTTAAGAAAAGTATATTTGAGTGAATTATGTAGGTGTTTTTTGATAACGTGAGAGCATCCAAGATCGAAACCCTTGCCGACACCAAGGATAATTTCTTTAACATGTCATACTTTTGGGCTAAAATTATATGCTTATTAGTATGAATATTATCTTTAATAGGTAATTTAGTAGCTTAATTATTTTATGTAGGTATATCTACCTTTAGAAAAGAAGTTCAATGTGCTCTTGTCCATTGTGGGTTAGGTCAAATAGGTATGCCTACTCACCGAGGTGATTCGGATAATTGCACCCATTCTAGTAGATCATCTAAGAAAATCAGGTTAGGTTTACTCCTATAATATGTGGGGGGAACTTCATTATCCTTATGGTCCTACTGGAGGGATACCCCTTGAATTTATGCAACATAGAAAATATGAGCAAGAGCATGAATGGAGTATTGAGTTCTTCCACAAGAGCATCTTCCCCTGTATCCTCAGATCCTACATCCTCTTCCTCTAGTATCCTAATTGGGTATAAGGTACTCATTTTCATATCCATATTCATCCTTGAATAAGTTATCTATTAATTTAAATACATTAATGTAACCGAAGATCAATTCGTTATCTGATGATGATTCCTTCTTGTGGGACAACACTTGTGGTAATATTTAGTGGGAAGGTGCGTGTTTCCTCTAAGATAGAGGCATAAAATATGGAAAAGTCAAAGATGGATTTTTAATTCTTAAAATCTCTTCTTCTTGTGATTTACCATTGCTTCTCTAATGGTTCTTCTTCTTCAAGGACATCATAAAGGATCATGACACGTGTGAGGTTGATCTTGACATAAAAGAAGAAACTAGGTACATAGTAGATTGATTCAACTATTCCATGAGTATCAAATGGGTTTTATTGATTATATTCATATTTATAATAACGTTAAACTTTTTCTTAACCTATTTTGAACTTCTTTCCAGACACCTTCTTCCTATGGGGTGGTAGTAGAAACACATTCCACTTTTGTTGGTTGTTTTCCCAACATCACTTTCCTCGATTACACTATCTTTTATGGGGTGTATTTTAAAATGGAACATTCCAAGATTGTGTTCCCAATTTATAGTGAAAGGGTAGATTTATTATGATATCATCATGACCAAATTAATTGAGACTCTTGGGAGTTGGAAAGTTGAGTAGGATATTTTCCAAAGTCGCTATAAAGTTGTGAGGAAATTTATCATCCTGTAATAAAAAATATTTATTTTCATATTCCAAAAAAAATCCACCTCCTTCCCCTTAACTCACCCTGATGAGAAGGGAATTGTTTATTCCCCACTCAAAACGGGTCACCACATGATATGGTGCTAGATTTTGATTAGAAGCAGCATTGGGGATGACTTAAGTGTGACAGTGTCATCCCCTACTTTCCCTACTATTTTCCATTGTGAAAATTGAATTAATCGATACTTGGACATGATTAACTATATGGAATCTTTATAGTTATGATCAAATGAGGAAAGATCCATAAACTCACTTATATATTTGATAGGGATGAGTGAAATTTGCAACTCATCACAAGGATTATCTATAGAGAGGGATAAAACTATGTTAGGAAATCTATTGGTTAAAGGAGTAAGTAAACCCATTCCACCTAGGGATGAAATACAAGACCCTATAATTATCTCACACTTTAAATTCTGTATGGTGAAGGATTTTTGTACTTTATATAATTGAGCTGAATTAATGAGGAACTATCAACAAGGGTTTTCTCATCATGATTGACTGAGCTAAAAAACTGGTATACCATAAAAGGATAACCTTGTAATATTTTTATGAATATCCATAGTTTAACTACTTTTTTTGTAGGGGTTCACTTCCTGGGATTATAAGAGGACATGAAATATGTCAGGTACTACTTTGGGTCCCCCGATCTATTAAATATTGGGAATGCAGTGCACATAAAATCCAGTGGGGGAAGAGTTGCATCCACCCATTCATGGTAAATATTCCTTTAAATATGTAATGGAGAATATTGTTCCTCAATTAATTCCAATTGGGATTCCAATGACTATATTATACTGATAAGCCCCTGGGGGATGCTGGGATCAATAGGTGCATGAATACAAGAAACAACTGGTAGGGACTGATGTGTTGGCTCTACCAAAACTTATGATGAAACCTAGTATGGGTTAACCATTCAGGTTTTCCTAGTTTAATTGTGGATGTTTTCCTAAGGGAGGTAATTCTTGATAACCTACTATAATTGAGTCCAAATAAACTAGTTTTTTTATCACAGGTTTGAGCGAGTTCCATGTATCCACTATCATTGATATCATGATCCCTTTTTCTTGATGAGTATCATCTAAGGCAATGAGATAAGTATCCACTTAATGGAAATTCGCAGGGGGAACATTTCCTCTTAGCAGTTCAACATTTAACATCCTCAACTCTAGCATTTCCATACCATACCATACAAATAACTCCTCTATCGTAAGTGATTCGACTCTTTCTGGAAGATGATGGGATATAATCATGCCTTTAACCTTTTCCTTAGAAGAATATTTCCATGAGGGTGGTGGTGTAAAATTCACAGAAACCCCCATATTTTTTGTGATATTTTGATTTCTGGAATGCACACCTTATTCACTTATTACATTGTGTGCCGTGTTCTAGAAGAAAACATCCTCTTCTCGATCCTCTGAATTGGTGTTATCGTCTAAGGTGTATACTGGAGTAGTGCCAATGAAATTCACTAATGTATATTGAATTTTAGGTGTTGTATTGGTAGTTCAATGATATGAGTGATTATAGGCCCAATGTTATATACTGAAGGCCCTAATATCTCTCAGAGCAGTTGTACCCCTAATAAATTTATTTTTTAGTGATTATTACCGATTCTCTTCCCTTCTATTTTGGATTCCACTAGAGATTATTAGAAAAGGTTGAATCTTAGGGAACAAACACATAACATCATTTTATATGCTTACGATGAGGAAAACTGGTTGTAATATAGGATTAATTGGAAGGATTCATTTTTTTTGTGTTCCTTCTTATTGGGAAAATACTATTTTCTATTAGAGAAGAGGTTGAGGTAAAATTCACATATCCCTGAAAGATGGGGTTGCTCTCGTGCCACTATCTTCAAGCCTTGGAAAAATTTATTATCCTTAAAGGGGAAAATTGTGGTAAATATGCATATTTCCATGTGGTTTAGGTGTTTCCTCTATCACATACGTTTATACTACCATGTTGGTTATATTGATTTTGAAAATATTTGTTTATGGATAATCCGGGTGTAATATATGGTCTACGCATGACCCACTTTCTTCTGAAGGAATCCACAGTATCTAATGATTAGCTTCCCATAAGTGGGATTCTTCCTTAATGTTATTATATTACTGATGTAAAAGTCTTTTTATATATTTCTCTCATCAGACCTAGAAAATATTAGACCTATTATGGACTGACCATTGCTAATTGAACCAACTTTGATGAGTAAATACTATATCTGAGAACTGACTCAAAGTGAAAATTGTACATGATTTTAATTCCAATGTATTTCTTTGATCCTATAGTGAGGTGAAAAGATGTTACATGGAAAACAATCCCTTTAGAATTTTCAATCAATTGGAAACCTGGAAGGCTAAGGATATGTCTCATGCTGGTAGAATTTTTATTGGTTAATTCTATCATTACTTCAATGTTTATATATACTTTATGTATTTAAAAATGGCCTGGAACCCTCACTAAAGAGTCATAAATCTTGATTATGAACTTTATATGGACTTGTTCCATTCATGAGAGAAAATTGGTTTTGGTTTCTTGGAAAGATTGTATCATGGTAATTAATATAGGGGGAATGGGAATTAAAGATCTTAAAATATTTAATGACACCTTACTAAAAACGTTTACATGGAAGATCCTTTCAAAATATTATTTATATTTGGAATTTATTATCACTATATTTGTTATAAAATTATAAAATGGGAATGTCATGTATGTTTCTTCTTTTGTTTGTCCGCTTGTTAAGAAATCCTATCATAAGATTATGGCCTGCTCAAAATGGTTTGTCTGTAAAAATTCATAGCTAAATTATTGGAGTACACCTTGGATTTAAAATCCTATCATTGATGATGTTGTCAGCCTAGACTCTTTGAGGTTTGCTACAATATATGAGTTTCAGGTCTCTTCTGATATGAACAATCTGATTTCCCCATAGCTTGTTATGGAATTATCCAGGTATGTGTATGCTGACTATGATATTTTGATATAGACACCTAATTTGGATAGTAGTTTTAGTACCAAGGATTGGGATTTCTATAGGTATCATTGTGGTGATTCTATCAACATTACCATTTGGATTTCAACTTTTAGAAAACCAATTATCTCTCATGTTGATAATCTCTTAATATGGAAAATATGGAGGCATAGACTACCTATACAGAGCGGCTTATAGTGTAAAGTATTTCACCTTACTTCTAATTTTCCTCTCTGTTTTTGAACCAAAAAGACTCGTTTACACATGTTTGGTTGATTCTTTGTGATTCTAAAGATTTGGGGATACTTTCAAGACATTTTCTATTGTTTCCTAGAATTTCAGAACCTGGACACACTGCTTTCCTCTATCTGTAGTTTTACTTTTAGGGACTAGATTTTCTTACTACTATTAGTTGTAGCATCCATCCTTATTTGTTTGACCTAGAGATATAATAATGAATTTATTTTCAATAATCATATTTCTTCTTTTCATATTGGTATTATTTCTATACAACGAGGTATTATGCTTTCTTCCAAGATAGAAATAGGGGTGATGAATAATGATTTTTCTGATCTAAAAATTCTAAGGTATCTTGGTGTTTATGACAAGGTTAAGAAACCATTGTTTTCTAGATCCATTAGATGGATATCCCCAATATCGGTATGGTTTAATGTCAATGTTGATGGGGTGGAATCAGGTGCACCATGTGTCTTTGGATGTGGTGGTATCTTTCATACCCATCAGGGCCTCTTTAAAGGTTTTTTATATCATTCCATTGGGAATTGTTGTGCAATTGAAGTTGATCTATGGGAATTATCAAGGTGATCAAATATGCTACTCATTTTGGATGGAAAAAGTTGTGGATTGAATCAAATTCAATGTAGCTGTGATAATTCTCATAGGATAGTCTAGGAATGTACCATACAGAATGTTGACTTCCTGGACTGATTAACTCCATATTTCTAACTCTTTATCAATTTATGTCGCACATGTTTACATGGAGGAAATTTTTTTTGTAGATGTTCTTTACAAAAATTATGTTATGTACGTTAGTTTGAGATGGTCTTTTTTCTACCAGGTTATTGTTCTTGTTAGGTTGAGGTAGAATCTTGTGGGGATTGGTATACCCATATTTGTAAATCCTCTTTGTAATATTTCTTTGAATTTTATTTTTCTAATAATTTTTTTTTGATCAGATTCTCCTAACTCCTGGACCTTTTGGCATGATATGAACATCAGACATGGTATTGATGATCAACTGACATAGTTCGTGAAATTTGATAAGACATGTGATTTGAATATCCTTAAATTTTTTATAGATTTTGGGAATTGTAAAGCATAATGGTCCTCCAAATAAATTTGGTGGAAAATTTATTCTATTACCTAAACATTGTATTTATACCCTTCATAAGGAATGAAATTCATTTTTAGGTGGGGAATATTTTTTCAAAGGAGAAATCTGATTTTTTCCATGTATTGTTTTGGTATTACCTTTGGAATGTCAAGTTGATAAATGGTTAAGATAAAAAACATGAGGGGTATATTTTCATTATCCAGTTTTCTTCTCATAAGTTACATATTCTCCTCTTCTTCTACTATAGATTACATTACACGGTCTGCCTAAAGTATGTGTTTTATAGCTACTTTTTTTGTTTAAGTGAGGTCGGTATGGATCTCATTTGTTGTATGGGAAAGTAAGTGATCCAAGGGTGGTTTAAGGAAAAATTGTATCATTGGGTTGTCTTCTAGTTGATAAAGGATTTCCTCTTTAAATAAAGAGGCATCAAGAAAGAATGAATTCATTCTCCCTAGAGCCTCATGATTGGAGGTCTCTTTCATAGTTGACTTTGTAAGGGAATGATATTCATGAAAAAATTAATTTTCACTACAAGTAGGAACAACGCAATGAATACCATCATGGAGAGGACCACCATCACTACTTGACATGCGACTGAAATTGGAATTCCTATAGCATATACCAGGGATTGGACCTTCTGGGTGGATGATAGTAAGGGGAGAGCCTCCTAGCTATTAGATATTTTGACCATGAAGAAAGTTGTTATGGATATCTTTAGGAGATGGGTTATTGTGATTGAACATATTGTGGTCATGAAGTATTCCTTCAGGGTAAAATGTATGGGGAGGACTTTTGGAAATGTTGTTGGTAAAATTTTAGGGGGGAAATTTTTAATTTCAACTACTATCTTCGTAATTTAGTTATAGATGTGTATGAACCTATGACACTATAGATAAACATCTATGGTCTTCAATAACACCAATATTGTGCAGAGTGAGTTAATAGATCATCTCTTCATTTTCCAATTGCATTTTTTGAGGATTCATTTTGGATGCTCTCTTATGAGAGATTGGGGTCACTTACTATAGATAACAGCTTATATATATGGAGTCCTATTTGAGTATCTCTCATGTTGGTAATGGGATTTTTGATAGATTTCATGAAATTCTAATGGGATATATGTTTACCCTAGAGTGGTCACTGGGTTATACCAGTGAACTATGGTTGGAACATGATATGGGCCTGATACATTTGTTCATTTATCATATGTTTTTTCCAAGTACCCTCCACGTCTAGAGCATGAATATGATTCTACTCTAGAGTGACCCTCGCATTACATTGATTAGTCACACAAATTATGGGGATGTAATTATGTTTCCTCCATTAAAGCATTGTTGATTCCGTCATTATATATTGGAATATTTGAAGTATGTGCGTATAAATTTGATTCTACAATTTCATCACTTTCAAGATATTATGAGTGACTTTAGTAGATGGAATAGGTTTAGATTCCCATTTTGTGCATGGAGGAGTGTATTCATGCTTGATTCCTCCATTTTCTGTTAGTATATAGTGAAATTATTCATGTGGGGGGGTAAAGATATGGGTTTTCCATCATTTTTATACTTGTATTTTGTGGATTCTTTCTCTGAGTGATGATAGATTATACGGGAAGGATTGATATTTATGAGCCTGGATCTACTCATGGGTTTATGCTATAATTTTTGGAAGGGTCCCTTTGATTGATTCCATCATATACTAGAATAATTGACGGTTATATGATAAAATTTGCATCTAATATAAAATTGACTCCATTTTTTGTTAGAAGGATTCATTGGTGGGAATAGGGATGTGTGACTATCTTTGATTGATTTAAATTTCCATGATCGATGGGCTGCCCTAGGTGCTAGGGTCTGAATGACCTAAGAAAAAGCATGTGGGCTGGTTTCCACATCATGATGAGGACTATGTGTTGCACAGAATTGATGGTGGTGGCTGCTAGAAGGAGCCACTGGGATGGAACCTGATGTTGTTGGAATGAGGTCATTAGTGTCCTCTTGATCAACCTCCCTAAGATATCGGAGGATTTTTTTGTATAATTCTGGGGAAAGGCTTTTGAAATGGTTCAAAATACAAACCTGTGTCATCTGATTATAGGCCAACAACCATCACTTAGTTGATGATCAGTGGGGCATCATATGCTGGAGGGATTGTAAAGTAGTATCCATAGTTGTAACAGTATAATTTAGGTTGTACTCTTGAATCGTTGTGTTTGAAACCCAGTGTTGAAGACGCTTGATTGGCAATGGTGTCCTTGAGCTTAGTGAGGGCCCATCTTGGGTAGTTTTTGATGTGTATGTTTGTGTCAACTGAAAAGTTTATATTGGGTTGAGGGGAATTATTTTTTAAAGTGTCTGAGTATATATGAAATACAAAAACAAGAAAAACCCATCAATTCATCATCTTAATAAATGATCACATGCATAATCTATTGTTTCAAATCTATGGTTAGCCCTATTTTATTTTGTATGAGCACAAAAGTCTCATAAAATGTAGGTGACATAGTCATTTTGGCTAAGGATTTACATCTAGTTAACCATTTTTTGTTTCATCCCTAAAATCCACATGGGGTTGGAATGGCTTTTGGTGGTGGTGGTGGGATGAAAATTCACATAAAACATATATTTCTACATCTTTTCTAATTGGTTTCTAATGGGTTTTTTTTAAACTAAAAATCCCCAACAGTTCTCTTATTTAATATGTTTCACGAACCTTCATTCCAATGGAGGATGGTCATTGGTAAATGGTTCCAATAATGCTTAGGCACTCACATTAATTGAGATCATGGTATTTCAGTCTCATCTCACATTCTTTATGGGAATTATTTCCTACTACAGTACTCTCTTATTGATTTAGGACATAGTATTGAATCATTTATTAAATACAAAGTATAAATAGGTAAACTTTAGGTTTAAAGTCATTTGTTAGCATGATTTTTCTTTAGAATTGTCTATATGTATCTGATGTTCATAATCGATGGTGATAACTATATATATATGTTGTTCTCTATCAACGACACCATTTTTAAATGGATCAGAGATTCTTATGATGTTTCTTATCATGATACTGGTTTTAAACCACACAACGGGAAGCTCTATAATTAATCATTATATTGGAAGACATGATTTTTTTTATTGTCAGGATGACACCCATAAGATGAGATTCAAAAATATTCTTGTGAAAGGAATTATATCCCACATAGTTTGGTTCCACTTAATGGGACACATAAAACCTTTTAAGGTATTGTGATGAGGACCAAAACCTATAGTTTAACTTCATGTGGCAATGATATCTATGTGAATGGTACCTAGCCAAGGATACTTTGGGACTTACACTGAAGAGAACAAGGTACTTGGAAGGGATGTGTTCTCTAAGGTTGTGTATAATCCTACTAAGAATATGGAATGGATATTATTAGGGTGATATTGGGGTGTTGGGTTTTAACCTCAGGTAGCCTTCCCACATTTCCAGTTTGAATATGAATAAAATAATCCATTGTTTAGAAGGTTGGATTTTACACCTATAGAAGAGTCCCTTTTCTACATCAGTGCGAATATAGACCTTTAAATTAGTGATAACATGTTTGGGTATAATACTAAACAAGAGACCCTAGGGAAGGTGAGAAGAAGATTTGAAAAAGGATTCCCCTCCCAATACACATATTTCATCATGTAGACATCATGATATTCAGTATCCTATAAGGCCACATGACTTATGGGTAGTGTGTAAAACAAGATGGTTTGAAGTTTCTTGATAACAACACAATATCCTCCATCCATTGATGGATGAGGGTTGGGATACATACTAAATGAAATACTTGGGACTTACACCAGGTGGTGTTCCCTAACAAAACACCTAATATCTCCCTCTTTAGATAGGTGGAAGAGAGGGAGAGGGTAGGGAAAAAAATGATAAGAGGGTAATTACATATGATTATATTACCATTTCAAGAAGACTTTGTCACCTCACAATCTAACAATTCATATTCCTCCACCCATAAGGTTGGGATTCTGATTACTATAGGAATGAAAAAAAATCATTATTATGGGGATCCCTCCTACCATGGAGTTTTAATTAGCAAATTTGATAACCATGAGAATGAAGGAATAGATGGGGGACATGCTTGTGTTCCCTTTCCCTAGGGTGAATGAATAATATGGTTATATAGAGGGTATTAATGAATTCATTACTAGGTTATGGGATGAGATATGTAAATAAATTTGGATAGTTTGTGTTGGGGTCAATATGGGTTCGAACGCTATGTAGAAATAGGGATGCAAGGTGGTAAGGGAATGAGACCCCAAGGACACCCCATATAGTATACCGATCTCCTCAATGTGGTGTGGGGAAATGTGAAGGTTCCTGTAAAAGGGTCTATTTCAAGGTGATATTTTGCATGAACTAGGAAACCCTTCATGATTGGCCAAATAGGTCCTCACACAAAGGATCTCCTTACATATCTCCTTCATGGTATTCATTAGGTAAATTACTTCCAAGAGTCGTATCTAGTCTTATTTTTTTATCATTATGTACTAATTTCCTCAATGACTAGGTATTTATATGACTGATAAATAATTGTTTTCCCAAAATAACTAATTTTCCACATAGCTTACTTGGTACCATGCAGTTAAGTGATAAAATCTAAATTTTCATAATTTATTTTGGTTTTTAGGGTGGTAAAAGGATTCCTCACATCATAAAAAAAAGTTTATTGGTGGAGGTATGTTAAATCAAATCTTACTCACCCAAATAATAAAGTCATGTGTGTGGGGTGTTAAGTCTCTTACTCACCCCAATAATGATTTTTTTTCATTTGTGGGAGTGCCATGAAGAGTTGAGACCCTACATAGCTTAAGCACTATGCGAGAGGAGTGGTAAAATTTTTAGTTCTAAATTACTTTATTGATTTTAAAACCTTTCAATTCCTTTTCCATTTATAATTTTCTCTTTTCAAAATTCTTTATAGGTTTTGTGGATTTTTTTTTCAGATGAACATTTTTCTAGGTTTATGGTGATCCAAGATATTAGCATATGTTTTTTCATTATTTATAACAGACATTCCCAATATTAAATTCCAAGTATATAGAGGGGTAGTTTCTTTGCAATATTATACATACAAATATATTATCATAAACATAAAAAAAAATTTATTTAAAACTCCATTTGGTGATCCTAATTCACAAATATCATCAAAAACTACATTGGACATCCTAGAGAAAAATACGTAATGAAAATGATGAGCTATAAATCTTTTAAGGGAGAAAATATGGGGAATATAACATCAGATAAGAGTCAAACGGAATTACATGATGTCATAAAGAGTATGTTAACAACCATAGAATAATATAATAAGGAAATGATATCATAAGATCCTAGAATCATAATCATTTGAGAAAAACATAAAACATGATATCATTGACAAAATTCATGCTTCCCTCCCATGACCATCATAATAAATAAGAAAAAGTCTCAAGGTGGATTTAGATTCACTCTCTAATCCCTTAAATAACATCCCATGCGATATAAATATTTACCCAATGCATTATAGGGATATATAATTTCAGGAAAACCCATCACAAAATTAAAATCTTACATATTTTTTCCATATAAATAAAATAAACTATATTTAAATCTTAAGCAATATCAAACTCATGAGAAGGAAGTGGGTTTCGTAATTCTGATTAAAGGCATATTAGAGGGATAAATCATAAGTATTAACCAAAGAAGAATGAAATAAATCATATGAAAATTTATAATTTAAAAATTTAAATAGGTATTTAATATATTATTAAAATGTATAAATTTTTTGAGAAGGATTTAGGAGGAGAACGAGAAAAAATGAACCACATGGTTGATTCATTATAAAAAAATTGTCTATTTTCTTAATGAAGGAGAGGGAATATTATTTTACATGTAACAAAAATTGAATGAATTTTGTAATTCATAAAATAATAATGGTTTTAAATGTTATTCATGGTTTAAAATTACTTCTATAGGGGTGATTTTTGACATTAGTTAAGAAATATGAAATTTACATTAATTCAGGTTTACTTAAAAGTGGTAATTTAAAATGGAACTAAAACACATATAACTCAAACAATGAAAATGATATTTTACTAGAAATAAGTGTTAGAGACTTATATTCCAAAATAGAATAGGTATATGAGAAAAATATCTCTTAAAAGGGAAAGAATAAAATATATTTTTTAACAGAAAAGTCACAAAGGATGTATGGATGATCCCTTATAGATTTAGTAATTTTTGAATCATATAGACTTGGAAGATTAATAATAATATGGTTCTAAAAATTCAATTAATTATATCTTGTATTATTCCAATATAAATACTTGTGAATTATAAACACCATATAAATAATAAATTGGGATATAACATTAAAACATTCCCTAATTAATGAAATTTGTGACAAAAACTGCTACGACTTAAGAAACATTATAATAAAACCCCATAAAGGAGATAAATATTGGAATTGAAGTTAAAATATAAAAAATAATGATAACTAGTGATTTTTTATATCTAATTGGCAGTATACAAAACATTTAAACGAAATTTTGTTCATAAAAGAACATGTGTCTTAATGAATGTAGTTATGAGATGAAACCCTTACCTTTTGTTCCAAAGTTCCCTCCAATTTCACTTAAATTCCTAAATATTTAAATTAAGTTAATTATATATATAAATAAGAACCATATTCATATATATTTTAATATCCTAAGGTCCTTTATATATCATATTTCATTTATTCTTAAAATATTGTTCTTGTCGATGTCATTTATAAGAGGTTGATCGGTCAATTTCTTCAAATCTTTTTATGTATGATGACCAAAGAAGAAATAATTGTAAAATAATTCCATAATATTTAGAATACTAATAGTTTTTTGGACATAATTTTTACCCATTAAATATATTTTTAATCCTAACCATGATGGGTGATGATTACAAATGAAACTCTTTGCTCGTGGAGGCAATAGTTCACAAATACATATGATTAATCATTCCATTTATCAAAAAATGAGAGAGAAAATAGTTAAATAAGGATTTTAAATTTAGGATTTATATTTATATTATAATTATAATATTTATTCATCCATTAATTTATTTTAATATTCTATTAATTTAGGTGTCAAAAAATAGAAGACGTCTCTTTTTGGAGGAAGTAGTCCATGAAACACACTAACAACACTTATTTTTCTTTGTATATGGGTAGGAATAAATAATTGTTATTAAATTAATATAATATCATATCAGTATAATATTTAAACTAAATTTAATATATATTTATTGATATAAGATATTTTGGAAATAAAAAATAGAGAAACAGAGGCCTTTCACACATATTATTTCACGATTTAAGAATAATTATCTATGAAATAAAAACAAAGGATTGTAAATTCTAGTGTCTTTGGAAGACATGATACATTATTATAAAACATGAAACCTGAACATGATATCTTTATATTAATCTCTATAATGATCTGTTTACAAAATTACATCTCCTATAACATTATTGGATAACATGAGGAATAGATGGGAAAAAGGGATGATATAAGAAGCCTAATAAGGGAATAAGCATGGGATTAAAGCATAACACATGAGTTTGAAGGAATGAAAAGATAAAATAAAAGGAATGGATCATGAATAAAAAAAATTAATCATAAAATATAGAACAAGGAATAATATGATAATGAAAACAAAGGAAAGTGGAACCAACATATAACATGACAAAAACATGAGTTCTTTCTAACTACCAAGACTATATCACATGGTTAACAGAATCCCATAATGGATTAGGTTTACTCCATAACCCAAAACATAATGTATCATGAGACTAAAACATTAACCAATGAATTCGAGTGCTATCTTGGTGAACCCATCACAACATGTTCACGCATCAGTGTGCTATATAAAGAATCAAACATAAGTAAAAAACATAAGGGTTACCCATAGAAAGAATTGGGTATCGTAATCATGTCGTAAGGCCTAACAAAAGGGAATATAACATTGGAATCCATATAATAAGGAATTTAAATAGTTCTAGGTCATTATTAAAGGAAAATTAATAATATATCATGAATAAATAAGTCTTACTAAAGTGAAAACATTAAAAAAAGTGGTTAGGTAGCCTAGAAATGTTCCACCTAAGCACAGTTTTGAGGAAAAGAATAAAGAGTCTTTAAAGAGGACAAAGGAATAATTACTTACATAAAACCATAAATTAAATGATTTTTTTTTCATGATATGTTGAGTGATTATATAAAAATATTAGAGGCCAAAACAAATTATGGAGTGTACTTGAAAATGGTCATGTCACAGAGAAGTTCCCTTTACTCAGGTTTTATTATCGAGAGGAATTGAAAAGGGAGCCTTATAAAACATGTAATTACCAATAAAATAATGTTTTAATTGATATAAATAAATATTTTTGGGAAATATAAATATAATATATTTGAATTATATAATAATAATGAAGAGAAAAATGTAGTCAAGGTTATAGAAAGTGTAACCTAAAGGAAATATGAATGTTTGAATTGATCCCTTAGCTTTTGTCTGAATATGTTATTCAATTGAAATTAATGTCACAAATAATCAAATTAGATTCATTAATTTATTAATTAATAACCTATTCATTATGAATTTTATTTATTATAATTTTATTAAGTTCGTTTATTTCCATTTTGTTGAGTTATAAGGTTATATTTTTTTCATTCTAGGAGTTTTTGTTTCATGGTTTCTTGGTTGGTTCAATTGTATATAATTATGGAAGAACATGTAGAATAATAATAATAATATATAAGGTAAATTAAATGGTATTCATACACTTATATAAGTTTAAATGGTCCCATATATCATTTTTTCTAACATGATGGCGATTCACTTGATCAAACGTTAATGATAAATGTTTAGTTTATTTTGGCTTTTTTCCGACCATCACAATTAAGTTTCATTTTATTTAATGTTATGTCTATATATTAGATTCAAAAAATATAATACAATATATTATACTTTTTAAAATATTATTTAACCATAATAATAATTTTATTACCATCCTTGAAGGTGGTAAATAAAATGAAAACTCATTATCCACGAAGACAATTAACCACTATAATTTGGACAATGGTTTCCTTTCATTGAATAAGAGAAGATGAGAGAAAGGGATTCATAGAAAATATTGCATTAAAAATATAACACTATAATATATAAATTATACTAGAGTAATTATAATTTTATGTCTGAAATGGGAAGGATAAGGTAGAAGAAGAAAAGAAATTAAAAGAGGTAGTTTGAGAATGTTACCTCATGAATTTCACCTCCTTAAAGGATCCCTTGAGGAATATGGAATTGGTCTATTAGTGAGAACAGTAACACTTAGATGTGGTGATAGTAAGTAGGAGAGTGTTTGGTAGATATTTTTAAAGCTTTAAGGATTATAATGTGTAAGGATAAGGGGTGATGAGGTGTGGTATTTATAAGGGGAGGAGATGGGTTTTTATTTAATTTCTCAAAAATATTTAAATATAATGAGACTATTATAGAGACAAAATCTTACAAATAACCTATAAATGAATACGATATTACATTTTTTACTATATATTATCCCCTTGTTCTTATTTAAACATTTATGAGTTTTAAATAATTTAATAAAATTTTAATTCCATAAAATATCATTAATGTCAAAATTGATATTGTTCAATAGCATGACATTAAAAATGTCAAGAAAACAAGTAAAATTCAAACCAACTATTTTTTATATCTTAATCATGAAAATATCATATATAAAATTTATGTATAACATTAATTATATAAATTATATTTATTTAAATATTTTTAATATCAATTATTTATTTTTATTAATTCAATATTTTCTCCATCATTATTGTTTAAGAATTTAAGGTAATTATTTTATCCCTGAAAACTAAAAATAAAATACCATGATAAAGATAAATATTTTAGATTTGAAAATATTATTTATGGAAGAATAAATATTCTATATAACCAAATATTAATAATGTTATACTTTTTAAAAATAATTTTGTGATGTTTTTTGAGTTTTCATTAAACAAAATATAATAAGGGGCTTAATGGAAAAAAATTGGTTCAAAAGGTGATAAATTCTACCCAACGATTATTATGGTGAAAATAATCATCAAATATAATTGGATAGTTTTTCGTGGTCATTTTGAAAATCTTTATCATGTTTTTCTTTGACCCTTAATTAACCGATTTATCATTTACCATGGTAAAAAATATTACAAAGGTTGCTATTCAAATTGACTAAAAAAATAAAAGGGTCATATTTAATAAATCTTAACCTCCTGATTCAATATATTTAATACATCATCAAAAGTTTAATTCATATAAGTAAAGTAATTTAATTTCATATTAAATCAGAAAAACATAATGAAAAATAGTTTTTTCAAAAAAAATATCCTCTTTAAATATAAAATGTTTTTATAATAAATTCAAGTATAAAATCCATTTCAAAGACCAAAGTTATAATATTGATAATTAAAAGTAACTAATTAATGTTTAAAACTAATATAAAAATAGAATTTTACTTTGTAAATTCATTAAAATAAAATATTGTTTTCAATGTGGATCAATATTTTTCACTAAACATTAAAATGTCAAACTTTTTAGAAAATTCTCAAAAATTATACCTAAGATAATTTTTAAAAGATTAATTCATAAAATTAAGTTTACTTTTTGAAATTAATTTTTTAATAGTCTCAAAATTAATTATAATTATTTTCTCATATAAATAAATAAAATCTTATTTTGAAGAAAACAAATTTATGAAAAATAAAATGACTTTACTAAAAATTAATTGTTTATTTACTAATAATAAATAAATAAATATTTTTATTCATATTTTTATTCATATTAATACCCAATAATTCAATATCCAGGTTATAATGATCTTGTTAGAGTAATTATATTTTAATAGTATATTGTGGTTCATTTACACTGGGTGTTGTCTGCAACACAAACTACAAAGGAAATAAAAATATTTAAAGAAGAATATTTAAAAATATATATATAGTGGTGTTATTTTCTTCCCCCCTTATGAAATTTATTCAACAAATATTTTTACATACTAAGTTGAAAACAAGTGAGAACACTTCTCTTTCATTGCTTCCTATAGCTTCCATGTTGCCTCTTCGTATTTGTGATTCCCTCATAGTACTTTAACCAGGTTAGTGGTATTGTTGCATAAAAAATTATCTCCACATTCAAAGATCTTCATAGATTACTCATTATAACATAGATCATTTTCCAGCCATACCACCTTTTAATTCAGTACATGTGAGGGATCCAGTATGTACTTCCTAAGGAGGGATACATGAAATACATTATGTACTTGAGATGTTCTTGGTGAGAGTGATAGAAAATACACCAAAACTATGATGTGATAAAGGATATTAAATGGTCGATGTACCAAGTACTTAGCATTCCCTTCTTCCAAAATATCATAAGTCTCTTCTATATTGATATTCAATGGAATACCTTATCTCTAATTTCAAACTCTAAGTCCCATAAATGATTGAATACATAGATATTCTAAAGACTATGGGAAAACTGATGTAATGAATAATTTTGTTCACTTTTCTATCATTTCCTTAACCATTTCAGATTCTAATAACTTACATTCACCAACTTTATCCCATCATGAAGTTGTTATACATCTCTTCCCATAAAGGTTTTCATATGGATCTATTCATATTCTTATATGGAAACTACCATTCAATGAGAAATCGACCTATGGAAGATGTTGATCCCATGATCCTTTCAAGTCCATTGAGAATGATATCAAAATGTATTCAAGTCTATGAATGATCCACTCAGACTGGAAATCAGTTTGAAGTTGATAAGTTGTACTACTGTTTAGCTCAATGTTTAGAGCATGTTGGATACTTTCCAAAACTTAGAGGAAAATATCAAATCTCAATCATAAATTATCTACAATGGTACCCCATGCACCCTCACTACTTCTTTGTTGTATATCCATGCAATTTTATTGAGTTAGAAATACTATTGATTTATAATAATGTGAGTTTCATTTTTAAGATGATCCACAACAACCCATAGAGAATTATTTCCTCTAGATGTATTCAGAAGTCCATTGACAAATTCCATGGTGACTTTTTCCCATTTCTATGTAGGTATAGGTAATGGTTAAATCATACCCTTATATGTTTTCCTTTCATATATCACTTTATTATATACTATGAAAATACATGTATATTTAGTGATCTTCAACATAGTATTGTCCCAATAATAGTGGTCTCAGAGATCTTGATAGATCATTGTTGTCCCTGGGTGGATGGATAAGGTAGAGCTATTTTCATCATTTAAAATATTTATATTTATCTCATGATTTGAAGGTACATAGACAGACATAACCCAAATATTACAATTCATTCCTCATCAGTTTTAAAATCCAAGGTTTTCCAATTCCTGATAGAATCTGACTTCTTTTGAATTTTCAAATCATTTCTTTGTGAATACTTTATCTTATCCATATGGTATGGATGATAAATCATTTGAGAAAGGAATGATGATTTTCATTCTCTTTTGATTCCCATGACCATCCTTTATAAGTCTGATAATATTGGATCATTCTAAATTATCTTTATTGATAAAGTTATTGGATCATATTCACTTAGAGCATCTACCACTTTATTTTCTTTACCAAGATGGTAGTGGATTGACCAGTAATAATCCTTGATGAGATCTAACCATCATCAGTGGAACATATTATTCTCCTTCTATGTGAATATATGTTTGAGGCTTTTGTGGTTTGTATATATCTCAATGTTATCACTATAGAGATAATGCCAATATATTTTCAATATGAGGATCATAGCCACCAACTCCAGATCATGTGTGGGATTGTTTTTCTAATCAAAATTTAGCATACTTAAGGTATAGTCTATTAATTTATCATTTTTCACTAGTACACATCCTAATCCATTCTGTGATGCATCACTGTATACCATAAAGAGTTTGCAGTATTTGGGTAGTGTAAGTACCTGTGTAGTGATATGCATTTTTTCAACTCTTTGATGCAGTCTTCACAATCATTAGTCTAGTCAAACATTAGTATTTTCCAAGTCATATTGGTTATTGGGTTTCAAAATCTTGATAATTTCCTTACAAATCATCAGTATTACCCATATTGATTGAGGAAACTACATATATCTATTATAGATTATGGTCTGGGCCACTCTTCAATTGCCTTTGTCTTAAAAGGGTCCACATATATTCCTTTACTAGTGATAAAATACCCCAAGAATGATACTTCCTGCATAAAAAACTCACATTTACTATACATTAAATATAGTTTCCCTCTTCATAAAATCATTAGAACATTATTCAAATGCTCCCTATGTTCCTCCTTGCCCTTGAAGTATATCAGAATACAATCTATAAAGACTATCGAAAATTTGTTGAGGTAATATATAAAGACTCTATTAATTAATTCCATTAAAATTAAGGGATCATTATTCATTCTGAAGGGATTCACTATGAATTCACAGTTTCCATACCTCATTCGAAAAGTATTATTGGGAATATCTTCTATCTTCACCCTTAATTAGTGATATGACGACCGAAGCACCACCTTAGAGAAATAATTTGACCTATATAGTTGATAAAACAAGTAATATATCCCTGTAAGGGGATAACTATTCTTTATCATGATTTTTTTAGATAACAATAATCAATTTATAAGCACATTGATCTATCCATATTCTTTATATAGAGGACCAATGCACCCACAATGAAGCTCTTGGGCATACAAAACCCTTGTACCGATTCTCTTGTAACTACTTCTTCAATTATTCCAACTCAATGGTGGTAATCCTGTAATGATTATTTGATATGATAAAATATCCAAGTATATGTTCAATTGAGAAAGAAACCTCTCGGTTATGAGGATGTCTGGGAAATTCTACAGGGAACACATCAGTGTAGTCCCTCACAATGGGCATGCCTTCAATAATGATCATCTCCTTTATATCAATCATTTAAGCTATATATGATTTTTCATATGGAAATAATATTCACACTTTAAAGAATATTAATCCTCCTACTAACACTTGTATAGAATTAAAGTATTCCCCAATATGTGAAGATTTATATCCCTCTCAAAGTAGTTGATGTTGTCTTTTTAAAAAGACATCCAATCCATGCCCAATATTATATAAAACTCCCCCAAATGAAGTAATAAAAAATTTTAATAGAGGATCAATACACAAAAATTGATATAGGAGGAGTTATATAATTTAGATGAAATAATTTAACAATTATTTGTTCTCATAGATAACTCAACCTCTGTATCTTGAGGCGGTGTTTGAATAGTTCTACTAAACATTCAAGATATAAAAGAATATATAGAACCATAATTAAATAGTACATTCTCTATTCATGAATAAATAACCAACTTACCTATCACTACATCATTTTTGAGCTCCACAATAATAGTAGTGATAAAATATTACCTTTCTTACTTCCTTGGTTTTTTATCGTTGATTATCTCTGAAAATGCTTGGTTTAAGGAATTGGGTCACATAATGACTATGTTCCTTGCAATTGAAATAATAAACAATAGGCATAGTGTTGATATTAACCTTCCTTTATTATTCCAATTTATTTGTCTTATTTAAATCCCTTCATCAATGGTTAGTGTTATGGACCTCTGTTTTACATTTAAAGCATCTTTAGATTCTCTTTGGACAGTTACCCAGATGCTTCTTCCCACACTTTTGACGTGTGGGGTAATGTGTTTTCATTAATCCATGGGTTTTATTTATTGATCATACCATATTTAAATCCATATTCCTATTTTTATCTCTGATCCCATGAGACCACTGAGACTCTCCAATTTTCATTTCAACCTTAAGGGAATAATGGAAAATCTCCTCATAACTATCATAAACCAGCATCACTAAATATTTTCATATACTCATAATCCACTAAAGAAGCAATCCACCTTGCTTTTGGTGTTGATGAAAAAGACAAAGGCGTATGATGTAATACTTGTGAAGTTTTCATCATATTCTTTGATAGAAACATATTCTTATTTCATTAGTCCAAGGAACTCCCTCTAAATATTAAGATGTTGAGTCTAGGGAAAATATTTATTGAAAAATATTTTCTTGAATCCTTCCCAATCCATTTGAATCAATTTCCTCTTCAAACATTGTGTCCTTGATCAGTTTCCAGCACTGATCAACTTCCCCATTGAAATGATAGGCTGCCAACACAAATTTCTCTTCTTAAGATCATTATAGTACAAATAATATACTCTCAATGCAGTTAATCCATTGTTCCATGATGAGAGGATCAGAAGGTCTACAAAATAGATGAGGCCTTTTATTCAGAATGTATTCGAATGAAACTTTATCATTCTCAGAAGAAAGAGGGAGTTACACATGATTCACATTATTATTTCTAATATGATCCAGTTGATCATGTACTTTCATGAAGTTCTGAGCTCCAGTTCCCATAAGTTTTTTCATCTCAGTAGGGAAATAATCACTTTTCCTATCACATTGGTTATTGGAATAGGTTATCCTCTTTCACTCCATTAACTAAAAATTAAAAATAATAATAGGGGTCCTAAAAACTTAGCTAATCCAAACATAAAAATAAACTATGAACATAAAGGGAATTACTTATAAATAAAATTATTATCATAACTTTTGATTCTAAAAGATTTAATCTAGTTTATCCATGGTGATATAATTATCTATAGGAATTTTATGAAAGTTTCATAGTCCCACTCCCCTAAAAATAACTATACCACGCTCTAATTCCAACTATATAGACCCAATCCTTTAACATATATTATTACATAATTTTCAGCATAATTATCTATAAAATAGAAACCAAGGATCTAAAATTATAGTGTATTTGTAATACTAGTTACATAATTAGAAAAAATTAATCTAGAATAATATGTCTTTTAATTAATCTCTATAATGAGCTCCTAACACCCTTTGAGATCCTAAAACTATATTATATAACCAAGGGAATATCTAGATAATAAAGTATGAGCTTAAAATTCCAGTAAGGGAATAAGCATGGGATTGAAGGATAACACATGAGTTAAAAATATAAAAATATAACATAAAAGGAATAGATCACGAATAAAAATATGTAATCATAACATATTGAAAATGGAATAATGTGATCATGGAAACATAGCCATGTGTAAGCAACATATAACATGACATAAACATGATTCAAGGATAACTACCAAGACTATATCTCATGGTGGACATAGTCCCATAATGGATTAGGGTTACTCCCCAATCCCATACAAAACACCTCAAGAGACAGAAACATTACCCAAATAATTAGAGCACTATTTGGAAGAACCCATAATACATATTCATGTATATGTGTGTGTAGACGCCGAAAAAGTCTGTAACTCCTAAAGGAGGTTCCGAAATGATGAAGCAAAGTCATATTCGGACTCGGAGGCCCGGTCCGGAAGGCCGGGGAGGGGTGCGCGAAATTAAAAAGTCCTAGCGCGAAAAAATGTTGTTCACACAAAGGACTCCCAGGATTTGTAAAAAAGTACCGGTGCAGCGCGCAATTTTACGTGCCCGGTTCCACGCGGGGAGTCCTTTCACGATGACAGGTCCTGGCGCGGAAGATTTCGCGCGCCGCCTGGATTCTGTGATGGCGAATGCCTATAAATAGAAGGAAATCCCAACCGTTTCAGGGTTGCGGAATTCGGACCAGCTCCTGTGTGCCCAAATCGGACTCATGTGCACGCAATATGACTTCCAGGTAATACCCCTTTTCGCGCAACCTTTCCCTGGGGTTCGCCTTTGCGCGCAATCCCACTGGCTTAGGTGAATTTTCCAACTCCTCAGGGTTCCTCCTTTGCGCGCAATCCCTTCCCATTGCGCACAATCCTCTCCAATTGTACGCAATCCCTTCCAAATTGCGCGCAATCCCTTCGTTGGGTTTTGCAATACCTTAGGGATTGGCCATTGCCCCCACGTGCAATCCAAGCCCTTTGCGCACAATCCCCCTAGCCGTGCACAATCTCTCTTCCCCACTTGTGCGCCATCCCAGTGTTTTGCGCGCAAACCTTCTCTTTGCGCGCAAAACCCAGGACCCCTCACCTTGACGCCCCCCGGGGTGCCTCTCTGCGCTGGCGCCCGATGTCTTCCATACCGGGTATGCACGCCATGCGTTGTTTTCTCGTACGGCCTTCCGGGCTCATACGAAGTAACCTCAAGGTCCCTTGGGTGGTGTTTCCCGTTGTGTTGCTTTGCCTCATGCTTCTTCGCATAGGCACGCTAACAACTATTTCTTCTTCGCATAGCCACGCTAACGTGGACCCCTCGATGGTTTGCCCTGTGTCCCTCCTTTTCCACGGCCTTGCTGACGCCTTCCCTTCCCTATGGGGTAGAGGTTGTTGGAAATGTAATCCCTAGGGGTGTGGAGTGAATGCACCTCATCCGAGCTGTAGGACGTTAAACTACCAAGCACCTCGTCCTCAACACATGACGTTAAACTATGCTCTGACTCCGTGCCTCGCACGCAGGGTCCCCTTGGCTCGAACACTCTTTACACCTCTCGTCACCACGGTAATGGAATCTTCCTCACATGGAATGATATCCTCATTTTGGAGTGGCGTTTGTCCACAGGGGAAGGGCTGCCTCAGAGCGTAATCCCCTAGCATCTCCTGCGGAAGGTTGCACCCATGCACCTCCGTACTTCCCCACTGCCAAGGCCAGTGGAGGGCGTGATAGGGAACAAGGCATCTCCTTTGTTCGGTCCCAAATACCTCTCCCACTGCACTTTGTTTCACATTTGGGCCTCCATCCTGAAGTAAGCCCTGACACCAAGGGCCGCTCAACGCGTAATCCCCTCTCCGCTTCTCACGGACGCACCCTTCGCGACGTGATCGTCTGGTCCCTACTGCCTCTTGTTTCTCACACCGAGCATGAATCATGTGGGATTAGAGAGAGCATCAACCATGACATCCTTTTATGGGCTACCTCAGAGCGTAAGACCCATCCCATGGAACTACAGGGACTTTGATCTGTGCTAAAGCATGGTACATAGGAATCCTCCATGAGGTTAAAGCCCACCACCTGGTCGTTCCGACCCCCCTTTCATGTCAGTTCGCCAACCCCATGGGCCGCCTTAGAGAGTAAGCCCCAAGACCTCGTCCCGCATGACGTTAAACTTTATGCCCTCATCCCACATGACGTTAAACTGTATCATGTCCCGCACGACATTAAAGTGTATGCCCCAAACTACGTGGACTTTGATCTATGCTAACGCATGGTACGTAGGAAGCCTCCACGAGGTTCAAGCCCATCACTCAGTTGTTCCGACCCCTCCGCGTCGGTTCAACAGCACCATTTTGGGCCGCCTCAGAGCGTAAGCCCCATATACACTATTATGGACCTCCCCAGAGCGTAAGCCCCATATCCACCATCATGGGCTACCTCAGAGCGTAAGCCCCATATCCAACACCCACGTCTCATCCTGGCCTATCCCTCGATCCCATGTACCTCGGGAAGCTCATGCCCTAGCCCGGAGGTCTTACTTCCTCCAGGCTCTAATCCATGCGTTCATTATCACGGTTTGCCTCTTCAGGTGTCCCACCGTATCGCCGAACTACGCGGACTTTGATTCCCTGCCATGGGGATACGTAGAAATCCTCTATGAGGTCCAATCCCCTCTTCACTCCATCACCCATCTTGATCCTTACCCGGGCCGCCACATCCCGATGGGATCATGCCACCTCATTCCACTCCATAGTATCTTAGAAGCCTCCCACGTGCTGGCCCCAATATCGGTGTTCCCCTAGGGGGTCCTTCAATCTGATCCACTCTCAGTGTTCTGATCAGTCTGATCTGTATCCGCAAGACATTAAACTCGCGGTATACCCCGTGTTAAACATGGAAAGCTGAGGAAAACCTCAGATGGAACACAATTCCCCATGTTCGATGTGGGATGCCTCAGGCTTCCGCGCCCTTGAGAAGCCCTATAATAAGGGACAGAAGATAGAAATTCCAATCCCCCAGCGTCAAGGCACGCCAACGACACCCCAGCGTGACCATTCTCCTCACCTAAGGTTGCTGCCCCAACTAGACCCCTTAGAGAATCTCGGCGGAAGCACGTAATTAACTGGTTTCCATGAAAATATGGCACCGGGAGCGAGGTTCATGAATACGTCTTAAATCTATGAGGGAGACCCAGACTAGGTGACGAGCTCCGAGGAGGAATCCACAGAAGGAAGAACTGACATCCCATCATCCTGGTTTTGATCAAGGAGCAGACGTCCCTAAACAAGGAACGGATGCCGCTCGCCTCTGGAAAGAGGGAATGTGGGTCCACAAGTCACGCATCCTCCCCCTGTGTGACGGATGCGCATTCTCTCCGGTGGAAAGAATCAGAAATAGAAAATGGTGAACCCGGCGTGAACCTCTTCTCCTCAATATGGAGACTGGTAGCGTCCGGGGTGTCGGAAGATTAGAATGTCACCAGGTTCAGGCACCTAGCACCGGGACGTGAAACCCACCAGGGGTTGAGGCAGTCAGGATGTTAAGCACTTCATTCTGCGATGTCATCAGCGTGGATCCCTCTTACCAACCACGGAAGACGGAATGGCGTTGGGCTATTGTTTGTCGATTTACTTTCCTATTAGCGCTAATGGGTTCATCTCCCTACTTCTAGAAATCAGATCGTTGCATCAGTATCTTGATCGCCACCTTCCCACCAGCGTAGGGGCAGGGGCAGTACCGATGCGGCCACCCCGCGTGGTCCCTCCTTTTCCACAGTTTATCCAACTGACGCGACTGTCGGTCACTCACGCCTTCTTTCCCCGTCAGAGATTATCCAACGGAGGGTGATCAACGACCTTGTGCGTAAGTACGAGGAGGAAGGGATCATCCCCACCAGGAACATGGACCATTTGGATCTAGAGGCAGCTACACCTCACTGCCATCGCCACCCCCGGGGGCCGTTCCGGGAGCTACCACTCCCCACACCGAGGTTCAACTGTTTCGGGAGTTTATCCCCGGAACGCCTCGATACCTCCCTTCCCTACACCGATGAGGTAGGGGATGTCCGGGTTCACCCGATTGGGGACCCTCTCTAGGGGTTCACAGCAAGGGCCTCTGCCAGGTTGCGCCAGCGCTGCCACCTGACTCCCCTAGCCGAGGAGCAGGCGATCTATGTGCCCGCACTACCGGCTCCAACCCATCTGACCCAACGTCAGCGTCGGGCGTGAGCGGAAGAGAATGCCCACCCTGGGGCACCAACATCAGCAACCATTGTGACCCGAGCCACTTTTGACTCCTGTTATCAGACCCTTGCACACGTTGAGCAGGGGAAGTTATATGCCCGACCTGGATCGAGGCCCCGACCGCCCCGCAGGCAGGTTGGGTCGACTCTCCCGGTCACTAGCACAGGCAATGGCTGTCGCGGACCAATTAGCGGTAGTGCCATCCACCATGAAGGCCTACTTCGTGCCACCATTCTGGAAAGCAGAAGGCTTCCCCATGAAAGCTACGCCCCGAGTATGGCTCTTTATAGCGCTCACTACACTAGTTATGGGGCCACTTCCCCTACCACTGGCTGTGAGTATGGAGTCGTTGCATGTCTAGTCACTCGCCCACATGGAGGTCCTCCCCATGTCCCTTTCGACATCTGTCCTGGTGCTCCTCGTACCCCGGCCTTCAGTCGTCTCTACCCCAGCACTATTGCGGCTAGAGGACTCCATGAAGGAAATCATCCCTGTCCTGAGGAGCCATCCAGGGGCAGGAAGGCGGGACGTCGTCGCCTCAAGAGGAATGTCAGGGAAGTTCGGATGGAAATCAGACCGGTCCGTTTCTTGGACTCTAAGGTGGAGTATGACTCGGCGATGGAGCCCTCCCCCTAGTCCTATGAGTCAAGGGCAAGGATGGGTACGCAGCGCATCAGCCTCATACTCCCCGAATGCGAGATCTGCATGATCCCTGCCTCCCTCCGAAGGTATATCCAGGAGGACGAGGACCTGGCGTACCCCCAGGGATCAAACTTGCAGTTACCATTGGCCTCTCCGGAAGCACCTTCCACCTCAGTCAGAGAGGGTGGAGAACTTTTCTGGGGACCAACGGAAGAGTCGCGACATGACACACCCTTGGCAAGCACCGAAATTGTGAAATGAGGCCTATTCTCCGGCCCATCCTATTGTGACATGGCAGCCAGGACACTGCAACCCTTAGAGGATGATTTAGGATTCAGCGGCCAATCGGCCTGCTCGCCGTATTATCCATCGGCCAGCCCACCAGCCCAGTGGCCTTCCTTGGCACCGCTGCCAGTTCCCCGACTATTCTCGGTTGATGAGCAAGGGCGGCAAGGGCCGAATCCCAAACCAGAGTCGTGGAACTTTTGGACCGTCCTCACAGCAGGCCACTTCCCCAAGAATTTTTGGCCGGTCGCAGGATCCGATTTTGATATACCAGAATCACTCACCCAGGGAGAGTTTGAATGTTTCTGCCAGACTCTCCAGGAAACTCACTCCTATATTTACCATCAGTGAGCGCCTTATCTAAGGAGTCAAGAACATCTCAAGGATATCAGTGAGCAATGTCGTCGGGTCGACCTGGTCATGCTCCCAACGGTCCGGCACCCCGAGTCACTTTTCCACCATAGGGCCCTCCAGCAACAATGCGTCCATAGTTTTAAAATACTCCACAAGGTTATCGAGGAGGCCACCCCCCCCCCCCCACGCGCACGTCCGTGGATGGGGGCAGTACGCTGCCCTTCTTTTCAGTGCACTTCGCCGACAGCTCAACTCACTGGGCGGCTCTGAGGGAATGCTGCCAAGGGCAATGGAAGTCAACATGGCCAAACTTTAGGAAGAGGGAAACGGTGTGGAACTCCTCGACGGGGACTCACCCCCTGAGAACAAGCCGCTACTGGATCCAGTAGGGAGAATTACTTGCCAGAAGAGGAACCTCCTGGGCCTCCCCAGGCCCACTGAATCATTAACACTAAGCCGAAACATCGGCAAGGGTAAAGACCACATCAGGGCTATCAAGATCGTCGACCCGTCTGCCTCAGTGTAGAAGGCAGAGGATGATCCCAAGAAGGCCACGCTATGCCAATAGCTTGTTAAGCAGAAGAGGCTGGTTGATGAGCTCTTGGCCGAACTCATTGTAGAGCGGTGACCTGACTACGGTGATCCTAGGCCAGGACAGCAGGGGCAGGAGCAACTACCCCTCGAAGAGATTCTCCCTGGCAACCGCGATCATGTCGTGTTCACCAACAGAGGAGAGGCTGGAGCTCATGGCAAGAGGGCATGATATGTTTCACCGAACCCTCCTGAGTAGCGTGATCACCTAAGGGACCCCGCTCGGGTTCCTCCCACTACCCCAAGAGTTGCTCCACCAGCCGCCCCGCGAGCTGCTGAGCTTGACTACCAGATTGAAGATCCCAAAAATGCACTTGTGGTTAGGGATCCCCATCAGGACAGGAACCCACGTCCATACGATCTGATGGAAGCACTCATCACCCGCTTAGAGGCTCTGGAAACTCGAGAGGTGGCAATCCCACCGGACGGTAAGCCATACCCAACATGGGTGGATGACATGCCGGCCCCACCAGGATTTGGGAACCCCACTTTCGCCCCCCTTAACAGGACCGAAGACCCACCATAGCACCTGGACCACTTCAACTCGAGGTGTGGGCCTATGTTAGGAACCCCAGTGCAGTAGGAGGCCGCCAAGCTCCGCTGCTTTGTTCAGACACTAGAAGGACCAACATTTGTCTGGTACAACCAGCTCCCTATCAGATCTGTGACTAGATGGGAGGACCTTCGCAAGAAATTCCTCTACAAGTTCAGTTGCAAAACCTGGAAGACAAACATCTCAGACCTATTCAGGTGCAAACAAAGGCCCGACAAGCGAGTCACGGACTTCGTCGCCCGGTGGAAGGGGATCACATACTCCCTTGATATGACACTAACTCAGGATTAATTATTGAAAATGTGCGTAGGGAACGTCAAGGCAGAGCTGGTTCCTTCTCTGATCACTTATAATTACCCTGTTGGGTTCCAGGACTTCTTAGACAAGGCTCAATGCCTCGAAGAAGCCCTGCAATAGGCCAATCAAGCACGCCCGCTGCCTCCTGTAATCCTTGCAAGGAGAGCCGCCAGAGCCGAGCCCACTGTTGTGGCCCAAATAGAGGCCCCCAGATAGCTATAGTTGCTACCAGTAAGGCCAGCTCCATAGCCCCATAGGGGTCTGCCTCCATAGGCACAACTCCCAGCCCAGCAGTGACTGCTCAAAATCGGCAACCGCCTCCGTGTAACGCACCGCCACCACCTAGGAGATATAACCAGGTTCCACCTCCTTGGCATGCTCCTCCAGACCCTCTTCAGGGCCAGCCTCCAAGATCCCCCTTTCTAGATAGAAGGAATTGAACTTACTCGTTTGACGAGGCCCAGGTCCCTGGTTACTTCTGTAGTGCCTTGGAGCAGAGAATCGTGTGGCTGCCTGAGTGCCGGAAGCCAGAAGAGGCGCATTTCACTGATCACCCTAACTACTGTCCTTATCACAGGACCCTGGGGTACACCATCCAGCGATGCTACGTGTTCAAAGACTGGCTCCAAGACCAGATTGACAGCAATGTAGTCAGTTTGGGCCCAGCCCTGGCACAAGTGGAAGGTTTCTTTGTGTGATCAGATGGTAGTAATGGAGATGAGGATGAGTGGAAGCAGGTTTTTGACCGTGGATCCCAGAAGTATAGCGACTGGATGGCCCACAAGATGGTTGCCCACGCCCATGGCATCATCTGTGCCCGCCTGAATCAGCCAGATCCCTCAGAATCTGCGAGCTCTACCTCGGCATCATCGTCCCAGCCTACCTCTTCCCAGAAGAGCAAGCAGCGACATAGGAAGAAAGAACGCACCCTGCCAATGTCATCGTCATCCTACACTCTTGGCGATTTTATACCCCCAAAAATGGGGATCCCTCCGAGACTCCGTCTGGTAGTGGATGACTCCTCGAGTGATAGTCCGGGGTACGCTTCGGTTAACACCGTAGAGTTGGTAAATCTCGTTTTGACTCCCGACGATGAGGAACGCCAGGTGGACCTTCCCAATGTCCCCATCCATTGCCAACGTCGGTGGAGCCGCGGCTACATGAATCACCGGTGCATGGAAGTTGGCACCTCTAGCCAGGCCGTGCACGCCACTAAGACCAAGCAGCAGGCTGAATACAGAGCTCAGCGCATGTGACCCCTTCATCCGGTGTCGACAGGTTCGCATCTACCACCATTTGTGTTGCTGGATCAGGAAGAACCACCTCGGTCATGCCGCGACCAGCTCTGCCCTGCCACCAGCTGACCCCAGCCTTTCAGTTATAATCTCCGGGCCTCGACTAGTGAACAGCGAGATGTGCCTAGTACTAGTCAGTCACCGGTCCAGCCAGCGGAGCCCGTCATGCCTCCAATCGCAGAGCGGCCTCCTATAAGCAGAAGCTCGCGTTTGGCCCAAAAGTATGATGTCATGAAGCACCTGACTAGCATTCTATCATGTCTCTCTATCCTTGAGGCTCTTCACCTATTGTCTGAAATGCGCGAGGCACTCGCTGAGTCTCTAGAGATCCCCCTCCAGTTTGAGACGGAGGTAGCAACTGCGGAAGCCTTCCACGCTGAGGCGATTGAGAACACCGAGTGTCAAGCAGTTATCTCATTCTCTGGTGAAGATGAAGACCCTCCCATACAGGTGCACATTCGCCCACTGTACATCACTGTCCAGTTCAATGGAATGGAAGTCCGACGCTGTTTTGTCGACATGGGTTTTGGGATTAACCTATTCCCCATTCAGACGCTGCGGAAGCTGGTGTTGTCTGAGGATGATTTAACTCCCTCCAACCTCAGGATCCAAGGGTATGACAGGACCAAGCAAACTCCAGTCGGCAATATTCGCTTGAAGACCCAGTTCGGCGGCCTAATTACCAGCACCGAATTCATGGTTGTCTCTCAGGACACCACCTACACCGCGTTGATGGGAAATTCGTGGCTCCACCTTCACACAGCGGTCCCCTCATCGTATCACCAATTCCTCAAATACTCCCTTAATGGTCGAGTAGGCGTGATCCAAGGAGATGTGTCTCCTTTTTCCTCTTTTGAAGCTCGTTATCTGGACGCTGACTATTAAAAGAGCAAGGATAAGCAGATCCTGGAAGGTGAGGTTGAGCCCGCCACTATCACAAGTGATCCTTGGGTGGGTTTGGATGACTCTTATGTCTTCCCAATCCATCGGTTGGAGGCCACAACCCCCGACATGGGGCAGTGATTTGTTGTTTCGGGTACAAGAGGAAGGCATATTTCCGAGTCCAAGCGACGGAAGAAAGTCACCTGATACTCCTACACCAACCAGGCCCAGGTAATTTCTGAACCATCTACCCCTGTATGATATCGGGATGTCAGGCTCATGGAAACGGTGGTACGTCATACGTGTCTGTTTCACTGGGCCGGGATCGACCGACTCAGCCGATGCGCCACTACTTCTTTGATGTCATCAAGTGTGGTCCCTTGGGCTGAAGACCAGATGGGATTGGATCAACCACCTTTTTCACCGTGGTCTCCGTAGTGCATGAGTCTCCTGACGTGACGACCACTACCACCCAAGCCAGCACCAGCTTCCCATCAGGGTCTGGTATCCCCGAAATAGATCCCCCTGTGGATGATCCCTCCACAAGTGGAGAGGAGGACATGGAAGATGCTCCCCCTGCCTTTGAGGAGGGCATCTCCACCACGGTCGATGAGTTAGTGCAGGTGAACCTTGGTGGCGAGGCGCACCCAAGAACAACATTGGTCAGTGTCGCTATGCCCCTTGAGGAGCGGAAATAGTATGTAGACTTTCTTAGACAGCACCATGATGTGTTCGCTTGGATTTACGATGAGATGTCAGGATTAGATCCTCAGGTATCCGTTCACCGCCTGGGCCTTCCGGCAAACCATCACGGGTTCAAACAGCCTCCCAGAAAGATGAACCCCTCCCACGGTTCCATGGTTGAGGCCAAAGTTGATAAGCTCATCAAATCCAACTTCGTTAAAGAAGTTCAGTACCCCAGGTGGCTAGCCAACATTGTTCCAGTTAGGAAGAAGAATGGACAGATCAGGGTTTGTATCGACTTCTTCGATCTCAATTGCCACTGTCTGAAGGATAATTTTCCCCTTTCCAGTGACAGAGTTGTTGATCGATGCCACGGTCGGGTTCCAAGCCCTCTCCTTCATGGATGGGTATTCCGGGTACAACTAGATCTGGATGGCCCCTGAGGATGAAGAGTTCACTGCCTTCAGGGCCCCTCAAGGTACTTTATGTTACCGGGTTATGCCCTTCGGCCTGAAGAATGCGGGCACCACCTATCAACGGGCCATGCATATCATATTCAAGACAATCCTCGGCACACTGGTGGAATGCTACGTGGATGACCTGGTGGTTAAATCTCGCCAGCGCCAGGACCATCTCAAAGCACTACTAGAAATCTGACTTTTCCCAACACTTCTATACCAACGGTTTGTAAAAATATTTGGTATAGGTTCCCTTTCCCAACGGTTTGTCCAAACCATTGGTAAATCCCACTTTGAGGCCACTTTTCCCAATAGTTTGGCCAAACCGTTGGGAAAGGTTATGGATTTCCCAAGGGTTTGGCCAAACTGTTGGGAGAAGTCCACTTTGGGGCCACCTTTCCCAACGGTTTGGCCAAACCGTTGGGAAAGGTCCCCCATATTTTAACCTCCACCCAGAATCAAAAATCCAGAATCAAAATCTATACCAACGGTTGTCAAAACCGTTGGTATAGACCTATACCAACGGTTTTGACAACCGTTGGTATAGATCCTTTGATTTTTTTCCAGTCCTTCTTACCTAGAACATTATATAAATCAAAATTTAAAATAATTATGAGAATACATATATATATTTATGTAATTATGTTCACAAAAGTCATGTAAGGTTAGTGGTTAAGTCGTTCAATGATAAACTAGGGGTCTTGGGATCAAATCTCAGTGAATTGTTTTTTTTTGAAATACATATACCAAAGGTTCCATAACCCTTGGTATATATTTTCATAATACTTATACCAACGATTTCCAAAACCGTTGGTATAGGTCTATACCAACGGGTTTCCCAAAACCGTTGGTATAGACCTATCCCAACGGCTTACTTGGCAACAGTTCTCCAAACTGTTGGTATAGGCTATTCCAACGATTGGGAGGCATATACCAACAGTTCCAAACCGTTGTTATAGGTTAGTTTTCCAATAGTGAAGACCTTGAGAAAGTGTTTGGCTTCCTCCGTTCTCGCCACCTGAAGATGAACCCATTGAATTATGCCTTTGGGGTCACCTCCAGGAAGTTTCTTGCCTTTGTTGTCAGATACTGAGGCATCAAGATCGACCTAGAGAAGATCAAGGCCATCATCCAGATGCCTCCCCCGAGTAATATTCGGGAGCTTCGAGGTCTTCAAGGCCACTAGCCTATATACGCAGATTCATTTCAAATCTGGTTGGAAAGTGTAAGCCCTTTTCCTAGCTCATGAAGAAAGGCACCACCTATGAGTGGGATGAAGAGTGTCAGATCGCCTTCGAGGAAATCAAGTAGTATCTGCTCCAACCTCCGGTCTTGATGCCACCCATTTCCGGGAAGCCATTGGTCCTTTACGTGACCACCCTGGAATGATCCCTCGGTGCACTTCTCACCTAGAAGAACAATGAGGGAATAGAGAACAGCCTCTACTACCTCAGCCGCATGCTCCTCGATAAGGAAGTTAGATATTCTCCCATCAAGAAGAGCTGCCTGGCACTCATATTTGCCATGCAGAAATTGTGGCACTACTTGTAGCACCACGAGGTACATCTGGTCTCTCAGGTAGACCCATTGAAATACATCCTGAACTGACCTATGTTTACTGGGCGACTAGTGCGGTGTGAAGTGATCCTCTAGCAGTTCGACATCAGGTTCGTACCTCAGAAGGCTATCAAAGGACAGGCATTGGCATACTTCTTAGCTGCTCATCCAACCTCCACGGATCAGCCACTAGATCTAGGCTTTCCTGATGAGGTAATCCTCTCAGTTGATCATGTCATCCCATGCTGGCAGATTCACTTTGATGATGCCTCCCGGAGCCCCACCGGTAGAAGGCTCAATGATCCTAGGCTCAACAGAGTGGGCCTGGGTGTCTTCTTCATCACCCTAGAGCAATCCGTTCTTCCGTATTCGTTTCTGTTGTTAGAAGGCTGCACAAACAATGAGGCAGAATATCATGCCCTCATCACTGGCCTCGAGCTGGCTCTCGAGATTGATGTGCCCCATCTTCATGTGAAAGGGGACTCCGATCAGGTCATCAAGCAGGTCAATGGTGACTATGTTGTCAGAAAGCCAGAACTCGTGCCATTGTTGGAGTGCACCCTCCATCTAATGGATCAGTTCCCTTCTCGACCGGAGGTCGTTCATATTCTCCGGTTACAGAATAGTCGGCCAGACGCTTTGGCCAGCCTGGCCGCATCACTTGCGGAGCTCGAACAGGACGACCTGATTATCCACATGGCACACCAGAGATTCATTGCTCCCGTTATCCCAGAGGATGATCGTGGCCCGTGGGTGAACCATCTCATCGATGGTGCCCCTACGTCGGGATCCCTGGGGAATTCAGATGCGGTAATCAAAATAGTTCCCGATTGGAGGACACCCTTGGTTGAATATCTCCAACACAACAATATTCCGTCGGACCGAGCCAAGCGCGAGCGAATCCGGCGCTGTGCACTGTAGTTTACCCTTTAGAGCGGTCCCAGCCTTGAGAAGATCCTTTACAGACACAGATTTGATGGTGTTATCCTCCGTTTCCTTCAAGGAGTCAAGATCCCACAGGTCATGCAAGAGGTTCATGCTAGTTCATGTGGTGCCCACCGGGCCAGCTCGAAGTTGTCCCACTAGATTCGGAGGTTGGGGTACTTCTGGCCCTCCATGGTCTATGACTGCATCGAGTTTTCCAAGAGGTGTCATGCATGCCATGTTCATGATAACTTTGTGCATCGACCACCAGAGCCTCTCCACACTACCAAGTATTCATGGCCCTTTGTAGTCTGGGGGTTGGATGTCATAGGACCTTACCCACCGACGATGGATCGCCAATGCCGGTTCATTTTGACCGCTACGGATTTCTTTTCCAAGTGGGTAGAGGCAATTCCACTCAAGGAAGTCAAAGCTCGTTCTATCGCTGACTTCGTGAGTTCCAACATCATCTATCGATTTGGAGTACCTCACGCTATCCTCACGAATAACGGAACTAACTTTCGAGCAGCCGAGCTGAAGAAATTGTATGCCAAGTACAACATTCTCTCTAACCATACCTCCCTCTATCATGCGCAGGCGAATGGATAGATCGAGGCATTTAATAAAACCCTCTCTAACATTCTACAAAAAATGGTTGGTTAGAACAAGAAAATTTGGTCAGACAAGCTCCCCAATGCCCTCTGGGCTTATCGGATGACGACTCGTAATTCCACCCAGGTGACTCCGTATTCCCTGGTGTACGGATCTGAGGTCGTCCTACCCATCGAGATTCAGTTTCCCTCATTGCACACAGTGGTCTACGACTAGAAAGCACTGGATAGAGTTGTTGAAATCCATCTGGATGAATTGGAAGTGCTGGACGATAATAGGCTTCGTGCTTTACATAACTTGGAAAGGCATCAGAGTAGGATGGCTCGAGCTTTCAACAAGATGGTTTGCCTCCACTCTTTCCTGCAAGGTGACCTGATGCTGGCTCTCAGAGCTCCAATGATTCCTGGCAGGAAACCACCCAAATTGGAGCCCAAGTGGGAGGGGCCTTTCATTGTCTATAAGGTATATCCCAATGGCGCGTATTCCATGGTGACTATGGATGGTGATCGTGTCACTCCTCCCACCAACGCCAGGTTCCTCAAACAGTATTTTACCTGAATCCTTGGGTCCGATTTCTAAGACCTAAATCTAAGATCTTTTCAGGGTCCCTCATGACCTTAAACTGAAAATTGGGACGATCCATGACCAGATTAATACGTCCGCCTAATGCGCCTCCACCACGGTGGCTCAATTTTGGGAGTGTTGGACTCTGTTCGAACAAACCACCACTCCACTTTTCACACTTTGCGTGCCCCTTTATTCGGATCCTCATCCTCTTTCATGTTTCATGGTACCCCCTAACAGTATGGATGATAGACTTTGGTCCACCTACTGCAACAATATGGATGATAGACCTTTGGTCCGCCTATTGTAGCAATACAGATGATAGACCTACGGTCCGCCTGCTGTCCTGGGCCAACATCCTGGAAGACTGGTCATGTTTGATGGGACCCCCTAACAGTATGGATGATAGACTTTGGTCCGCCTACTGCAAAAATATGGATGATAGACCTTTGGTCCGCCTATTGTAGTAATATGGATGATAGAACTACAGTCTGCCTGCTGTCCTGATCCAACGTTTTGGAAGACTGATCGGCGATATTTGAGTTAGGCCCTGTGTTATGAACATGGTCAGCGGTCAGCCCTCATTTATTGTCCCCATTTTAGGCTGATTCGATATGGATGCTGCGTTTCCGCCACGGTTAACAGTTATCTTCCATCGTCTCTCCCCCCGCAGTGTTCCGGATTTGGGTAACGTGATTCACCTTTTTCATCTCCCTATGTTCGGATGGATTTCAATGCCCCTAGAATTGCCCCACTCGTGTGTCAGAACACATTGATAATGTGATATATCAATCGGTCTGAGGTCCTCTCCTCAGAAATTCAGGCCCAATTTCGGATGCCTGAAGCTTGGTTGACGCTCCCACGAAGTGATAGATCATGGTTTAGCATATTAAACCAAAGGTATAGATAAATATATTGGTCCATACATTGGATCAAAATATTGAGTAGTGAAAGAAAAAAGTTCATGAGATGGACAAAACAAATCCCTTAAGGATCAGCGTGCCGGATTGATCTTTCCAACACTGCTACCCTTTGGCTGTTAGCCTCCAAAACTGCTTATCACTCCTTGAAGATTCTCTCTTCATCAGCAGCCGCAGAGCGCAGCTCGCCAACCCTATCTTGTGCCTACGCCCGCTCGGTTTGAAGTATGGTCATCTGGTGACTCGCCTCCACCAATTTTTCTTGGGCGTCAGTCAGTTGGGATGCCAGTTGCTCCATGAGCTCAGAGCACATTGCAATGAAGACCTCCTTCTCTGCCGCCTGCCCTTCGAGGCACCAGACTTCTTGCTCCGCCCTCATAAATGCTTGGGTGCTCTCCGATCTTTCCCGAAAGTGGGAAACGTCAGTGCGCCGGCTACTCTCGTGTATCTTCTCATCCATATAATCATGGACCTTCATATCAAGGCATTGAGAATCATCCCCTCCGGCGCACAGGAATCACATCCAGGTCTGGAGTGATCCCATCTACCTCAACCAATCCGACGGGGGATTCCTAAGAAAGTGTTGGATACACTTCCACCCTTTGCGTCGTGTTATCTGGCTCTCCTCGGCCGCTTCTGATTTTAAGTCGTCTATATCCTTGGGATCAGCGGGCCGATACGTGGGAAAGGCAACCAGCAGGTCGGCAGTAGGATCTGCCTCAGGGATGTCTTCATAAGGAATAGGATCCTCGATGTCCGGGCGACCTTCCTCTCTCACCCCGACAGTGGCGGTCCCTCTATCAGCTTTCGACCTCTCCCCAATGACAGCGTCGCTGATTTCCTCCACCCCCTGCTCACCAATTGTCAGGGTCGACTCAGTGCGGGAAGCATGTTCTGGAATAGGTGGTATGTTCGCCGCTGGTTTTCTCACGGATGGCCCAGGCTCAGTAGCCCGACGAGCCTCCAATATCGAGATCACTACGCAAGGCACACCCTGATTAGTTGGGATCTTTGATAGCAAGAACCAGTATTGAAGCAGGGGACTTATGGGAACCCAGAGCGTCGGCCTCCAGTGTTCTAGCCGCTATAGGAGCTGTTGTAACAGGAGACCCTTCAGCGCTTGTTAGTTCAATGATGGTCGTCGGAACCCCATCCTATCCCACTGGCGCCTCTCCTCCCTCCTCTATTGGGGACGCCTGATCAGCGCCTATGTGCTCCCGAGTGAGATAGATAAATGTATTAGAAATTGCAGAAGAGAATGGGAAAGGAAGGAGGGTGGATAAGTATAGAGACAGACCTCGAGCAGCTCGGTTATCTCCATGTCAGAGCTGACAATCTCACCGCTCTCCTGCAAGTTCCCTTGATAGGCCGCCCTCTACGACCCCTCACCTTCGGGTTCGCCTTCACCTTCACCTTCTCCTTCATCTTCTCCTTCGCCTTCATCTTCTCCTGTTTCCTCATCTCCCTCCGACTCATTATCAATGTCGCTTTCTCCCAGCGGCATCACTTTCGGATCATGCTCTTGGCTGAGCGTCACTTTCACTAGGAAAGATTGCATTGTGAGAAGGTTCGAGCAGGTATCTTATCAGCTTCCCGGGAAGCTCCCTGGCCGCCTCGTGTGACCCCCCTCTGGGCAACGAGGATGCGGCAGCACCGTGTGATGTCCTCGCTGCTGAGGTCCTGGCTTGCACAGGCCTCGCTTCCTGGTGCGACCCTGTTTCTCCCCTTCTAACAGCACCTTGGCTCCCCCGTCGCCCAGTTTCCACGCGGGTAGTCACGATTCACCGAACTTGTTTGTGTAAAATCCCCTTAGGGTACGCAATGGTCCAGTTCTCGGCATACTCAGTTGCTAGGACAGCGTCGACCCCAGTGGGAGGAAGGGAAATGACGTCACCGGAGCCAAAAGTGGTGAACATCAACCACATCTGGCGCAAGACGTATGGATTCTTCTCCTCCCACATATCGATGAGTACCATCTTCAGCATTCGCTGGAGGCACCCAAACTGCCTGGAAAATCAGGATGGCACATAAGGCTCTCAGATCACCTTCCCGTCGATCCGAATCATGAGCACCCCGCCCCGGATGCTCTGAAATAATTCTTAATGCTCCAGTGAGCCTTTCCCATTGTCCACCATCTAGCCGACCGTGGTGGGGAATGGGCTGAATATTAAATTGGTGTGGTTACTGATTCAGATCCTTACTCCCTCCTCATTGAGCTTCATCGGCGCCACCCCGGTGATGTTCAGCAGAGATGGTTGCAGGACGTTTCCCGGAGGACAGATGGCGTTTGGGAAAGTGTACTCGCCGAGATGAGCAGCCACCTAGCCGTGGAAGATCTGGAAGGGGACACATACCCTCCGAGGCGACCCCCCTCGTGAGATGCGTCCCAGAATGGCATAAATCTTGGCCAGTACGGGGACCCCTAAATTGAACCTTTTGTTGGCGGCCATGGTGCCCGCCATCACCAATGTTGCTGGACGGACGCCCATCCTCACGTCCCGCACCGGCAGGAGCCACCCGCTCAGGAAGGCGGTGAAGAACCCGGCATATCGGACGTTCATGTCTCAGGCCTCAATGACGCGGTAGCCCCGCAATTGGTATTGCCCCACCTCTAGGGTCCTCCAGTATGACCCATTCCTACTCCTCTGGGCCGCGGTTGGGCACCGTTTTCCCAGTCCCGGCATCTTGACCGTCGGGTCCTTCTCCAAGAATTGGTTGAACCAGTTTTTATAGGCGATGTCCTTCTGGAAGTCCGTGAACTTCAGCCTCTCTTTGGCTAGGTCCAGCATGTGCCACGTCAACATGGGGGTCCGTGACCTGTCTTCCCAGGTGTTCTTTGGGGGAACGGACTCCTCATATTAGTAGCCCTCCAGTGGGATACCTTCGATGCAGTGAATGTCCCAGAGGCTGATACCAACTTCCCCATGGTAAAGGTGGAATGTGTTGGTATCAGGGGACCATCGGGTGAATAGCTCCAGCCCAAGCTTAGGTTGATGGTGGAAGTGGAACTGCGACGTCCACACCGCCTCGAACATGCCAATATACCGCAGCTTGGCTCCAAATTGGTCGCATGTATGGTGAACCCAGAACGCCCAGGCCCACTCACTGGTAAAGTTTCCCCCGGACCGCAGGTCCCAATCCTTCATCCATCCCTTAGTATCATCCGTGATACTCTGACAGATTGTGCTTGCGTAGAGGGCTGTAGAATTCTCCACAACGGGATCACCCCCAGTAATGGTCCTAGTCCTCGGGTTCATGACATATACGCCTATGTTCCTGGTTTCCCTGGCAGTATGTTCGTTTTTGGTGATGTTTTAGCGGGGAAGTTCGTCCTCCCGAGTCACCCATGACCGCGGTGTGTCCACCTCAAAGCCTGGCAGTGGAACCTCCTCCAAAATGCCGAAGTTCCAAAGCGGGAGGTTGTCAGATAGAGGATACTCCTTCTGGGTGGGGGTCAATAGGTTTAACAATGTTAGGTTGTTGGAAACGACCACCTTGGTTCCATAAACCTCCTCATTCGCCGCCATTTCAGCTCTACGAGTGATGGCTTCCCCCTCATCGACTTGGTTTGCGGCCATCTTGAAAATTTTGAGTGGTGCGCGAAATTAGGATGAGGTGCGCGGAATCAGAGAGACTTGTGAAAAATCCAGGATTTGGGCGCATAATCAGCACACTTTGCGCGGAATATCCCGAGTTGGCGTGTAAATGCGGCTGAAATTCAAAAGGAATTACGCGCTGCCAAAGCATTTTTTGCACGCAGTCGTTTAAGCAATTTCGCGCACAAGAGCATTGAGCCTATCACGCGGAAAAGATTGAGTACGGAACTTGGTACCCAGCGCCCCTTTTTATAGGTGAGTCCAGGGTTCCACACCACGCGGAAAGTGAATTCCACGCCGATCTGGAGTTTTGCACGCCCCGTTGGATTTTTTCACGCAAAGTGCCCATGAGATCCACCACTTTGGCGTTTCGGCGTTTCCCTCGGAATCCAATCGTTACGACTTCTCACTGATCTGATTCTGAGGGGGGGAATTTTTAAACGCTGAAAAAGTCAGTAACTCCTAAAGGAGGTTCTGAAATGATGAAGCGAAGTCATATTCGGACTCGGATACCCGGTCTGGAAGGCCCGGGAGGGGTGCACGAAATTAAGGAGGCCTTGCGCGAAAAAATGTTGTTCGTGCGAAGGACTCCCAGGATTCGCGAAAAAGTACCGGTACGGCGTGCAATTTTTCACGCCCGGTTCTGTGCAGGGAGGCCTTTCGCACCGACAGGTCCTGGTGTGGAAGATTTCGTGCACCGCCCGGATTCCGCGATGGTGAATACCTATAAATAGAAGGCGACCCCAACCGTTTTAGGGTTGTGAAATTTGGACCAGCTCCCATGCGCAAAAATCAGACTCCCGCGCGCGCAATATGACATCCAGGTAATACCCCTTTTCTCGAAACCTTTCCACAGTGTTCGCCTTTGCACACAATCCCACTGTCTTAAGTGAATTTTCCAACTCCTTCCGGTTCCTCCTTTGCTCGCAATCCCTTCCCATTGCACGCAATCCTCTCCAATTGCGCGCAATCCCTTCCAAATTGCACACAATCCCTTTGTTAGGTTTTGCCATACCTTAGAGATCATCCATTGCCCCCACGTGCAATCCAAGCCCTTTGCGCGTAATCCCCCTAGCCGCGCACAATCCCTCTACCCCACTTGTGCACCATCCTGGTGTTTTGCGCGCAAACCTTCTCTTTGCGTGCAAAACCCAGGACCCCTCACCTTGACTCCCCCCGGGGTGCCTCTCTGCACCGACACCTGATGTCTTTCATACCGGGCATGCACGCCATGCGTTGTTTTCCCGTACGGCCTTCTAGGATCATACGAAGTAACCTCAAGGTCCCTTGGGAGGTGTTTCCTGTTGTGTTGATTTGCCTCATGCTTCTTCTCATAGGCACGCTAACGGTTATTGCTTCTTCGCATAGCAACGCTAACGTGGACCCCTCGATGGTTCTTCCTACGGCCCCCCTTTACCACGGCCTTGTCGACGCCTTCCCTTTCCCAAGGGGTAGAGGGTGTTGGGCATGTAAGCCCTAGGGGTGTGGAGCAAACCCACCTCGTTCGAGCTGCAGGAAGTTAAACTGCCAAGCACCTCATCCTCAACACATGACGTTAAACTGTGCTCTGACCCCGTGCCTCGCACGCAGGGTCCCCCCAGCTCGGACACTCATTACACTGCTCGTCTCCATGGGAATGGAATATTCCTCACATGGAATGATATCCTCCTTTTGGAGTGGCGTTTTTCCATGGGGGAAAGGCTGCCTCAGAGCGTAATCCCCTAGCCTCTCATGCGGAAGGTTGCACCCATGCACCTCCGTATGTCCCCACTACCAAGGACAGTGGAGGGTGTGATAGGGAATGACACATCTCCTTTGTTCAGTCCCAAATCCCTCTCCCACTGCGCTTTGTTGCACATTCGGGCCTCCATCCATGAGTAAGCCCTGGCACCAAGGGCCGCTCAACACGTAAGCCCCTCTCCGCTTCTCACGGATGCACCCTTCGTGACGTGATCGTCTGGTCCCTGCTGCCTCTTGTTTCTCACACCGAGCATGACTCACGTGGGCTTAGAGTGAGCATCGACCATGAAATCCTTTTATGGGACACCTCAGAATGTAAGCCCCATCCTAGCGAACTACGGGGACTTTGATCCATGCTAAATCATGGTACGTAAGAAGCCTCCATGAGGTTCAAGCCCACCACCCGGTCATTCCAACCCCCCTTTCGTGTCGGTTCGCCAACCCCATGGGCCACCTCAGAGCGTAAGCCCCAAGCCCTCATCCTTTATGACGTTAAACTGTATTCCCTCTTCCCACATGACGTTAAACTATATCTCATCCCACACGACATTAAACTGTATTCCCTGAACTATGTGGACTTTGATCTGTGCTAACGCATGGCACGTAGGAAGCCTCCACGAGGTTCAAGCCCATCACTTAGTTGTTCTGACCCCTCCGCATCGGTTCACCAGAACCATTGTGGGCCGCCTCAGATCGTAAGCCCCATATACACTATTATGGGCCGCCCCAGAGCGTAAGCCCCATATCCACCATCACAGCCCGCCTCAGAGCGTAAGCCCCATATCCAACACCCAAGTCTCTTCCTGACCTCTCCCTCGATCCAACGTTCCTTGGTAAGCTCATGCCCTAGCCCGGAGGTCTTACTTCCTCCAGGCTCCAATCCATGTGTTCATTCTCACGGGTCGCCTCTTCAGGTGTCCCACCATATCACCGAACTACGCAGACTTTGATTCCCTACCATGGGGATATGTAGGAAGCCTCCATGAGGTTCAATCCCGTATTCACTCCATCACCCATCTTGATCCTTACCTAGGCCGCCACATCCCGGTGGGATCATGCCACCTCATTACACTCCATAGTATCCGAGAAGTCTCCCATGCGCTGGCCCCAATATCGGTGTTCCCCCTAGGGGGTCCTTCAATCTGATCCACTCTCAGTGTTCTGATCAGTCCGATCCGTCTCCGAAAGATGTTAAACTTGCGTAATACCCTGTGTTAAACATGGGAAGTTGAGGAAAACCTCAGATGGCACACAATTCCCCGCGTTCTATGTGGGATGCATCGGGCTTCCGCGCCCTCGAGAATCCCTATAATAAGGGACAAGAGATATACATGCCAATCCCCCAACGTCAAGGCGTGCCAATGACACCCCAGCGTGACCATTCTCCTCACCGAAGGTCGCTGCCCCGACCAGACCCCTTGGAGCATCTCGACGGAAGCAGCGTAATTAACTGGTGTCCATGAAAATATGGCCCTGGGAGCAAGGTTCACGAATACGTATTAAATCTATGAGGGAGATCCAGACTAGCTGACGAGCTCCAAGGAGGAATCCACGGAAGGAAGAAACAACATCCCATCATCCCGGTTTCGATCAAGGAGTAGACGTCCCTGAACAAGGAACGGATGTCACCCACCTTTGGAAAGCGGGAATGCGAGGCCACAAGCCGTGCGTCCTCCCCCTGTGTGACGGATGTGCGCGTGCCCCGGCAGAAAGCATCATAAACAGTGTGCCACATAATTAATCAAACATATGGGATAAACATAAGGATTACCCATGGAAACAATGAGTATCATAGTCTTGTTGTAAGGTATAACCAAAGGGACTTAACAATGGAATACATGAAAAAAGGGATTTAAATAATTATTGGTCATTAATAAAGAAAAAATAAGAATATATCATAAAAAAAATATGTCTCACCAAGGTGAAAAGAATAGAACAAGTGGTTGGTTAACTTTATAAATGCACCACTTAAGTGTGTTTTTAAGGAAAATAATAAAGAGTATTTATAGAGGATAAAGGTATTATTATTTCAAAAAACATAAATTAACCAAAATAGTTCTTCATGATAAATTGAGTGATTTTATAAATAAAATAAGCTTAAAATATTTTATTCAGTGTACATAAAAATGGTTAGGAAATAGAGAATTTCATGTTAATTGGGTTTTCTTATCTTGAAGAATTGAGAAGGGATCCTTAAAAAACATGTAATTCCCCATCAAATAAAGATGAATTGAGATACATAAATATGTGTGGATCATATAAAAATATTATAGGAGAACCTATAAGAATAATTAAGTGACATAATGAGGAAAATAAGGAGAAAGTGTAACTTAAAAGAAATGTGGAGGTTCTAAGAGATGTCTTAACTTATGTTCGAATGCATTATGCACATTCACTTAATGTCCGGGATAATAAAAATAGATTCATTAATTAAAAAAACTTCCACTTGTGATTTATTTATTATAATTCTATTAACTTCATTTATGTTCATTTGTGTGAGTTATAATGTTCAACTTCATCATTATGATAGTGTTTGCTTCATGGTTTCATGGTTGGTTAACTTATATATAATTATGGATGTTCTTTTCAAATGAAAATAATATTCCTGAAGAGAAATTAAATGGTATTAATAAACTTATTGATGTTTATATTCTCCCATATATCATTTTTTCTAACATGAGTATGATACATTTGATAAAACATTAATGTTAAATGTTTAGTTTATTTTGGAAGTTTTTCCAACCATCACACATTATTTTCATTTTATTTAATATTATGTCTATATATTAGTCACAGAACATGAAATAAGTTATAGTATAGTTAAAATCTGATTCAACTATAACAATAATTTTTTGACCATCCTTAAAGGTGGTAATGGAAAACAAAAACTCATTATCCACAGAGACGGTTAACCACCATAATTTAAACAATGGATTCCTTTCTATGAATAAGAGGAGATGAGAAAATGGGAAGGATATAATATATTCAATTCAAAATATAAAATTATAGTATATAAATGATACTAGAGTTATTTTTAATTGATGGATGAAAGAGGTGAGGAGAAGTTGGAAGAAGAAAAGATATTAAAAGTGGTATTTGGAGAATGTTACCTCTTGAATATCAACTCCTTGAAGGACCCCCTGAGAAACATGGAATTAGTCCTATGGTGATACCATTAGCAGCTATAAATGGGGAGAGTTGTTAAGAGGTTGTTTGAAAGATATTTATAAAGCTTCAAGGATCAGAAGGTGTGAGAAGAAATGGTGGTGAGGGGTGATATTTATAATAAGACTATTATAAGGAAAAAAACTTCCAAATAAACTATATATTCGCAGGGTGAGAAAATTTAGACTATATATTATCTCCCTATTTCTTATTTAATATTTATATGACATTTAACTCATTTTATAACATATTAATTCCATAAAATATCATTAATGTCAAACTTGATACAAATCATTAATATGATTTTAGGAATGTCAAGAATACAATTAAAATTCCAAAAAACTATTTTATTATATCATAAAAATGTTAATATAATCTATAATAATTGTTCGTCACAATAATTAAATAAAATAATATTTATTTTAGTATTATTAATATCATTTATTTTATTTTTCTCATTAATCTAAAATTCACTGCATCGTAGTTGTGTAGGAATTTAAGGTAATTATTTCATCACTAATAATTAAAAATAAAATACAATGATGAATATAAATATTTTAGAGTAAAAAATACTATTTATGGCCAAATATAGATTTGGTACAACCATATATAAAAAATATTATACTTATTAAAAACATTAGTCTGACATATTTGACTTTTCATTAAACAAAATACTATAAGAGACTTAATTTCAACCAAGTGGGTCCAAAAGGACATAAATTCGACCCATGGATGATTATGGTAGAAAATCAATCATCCAATATAATTAGGTAAAATTTTAGGGTAATTTGCTAATTCTTATCATATTATCTTTTCCCATACCCGATTTACCTTTAACTATGGTGACAAAAATTACTAGTGTTACTATTCATATTGTCTAAAAAATATAAGGGGTCTATTTTCTAAATTTGGACCAATGATTCCAAATATGGAATCAATTTTTCAAAATCCAATTTTTTGACCTCACCTGTTTTGATAATCCCAATTATGCTTTCACATACTTTGATAATCCCAGTTAATGTTTATCTATTTTCTAATTCGCTCAATCTATGCTACTCTATTATCAAGATGATAATAATATTAAAAATAGTCCTTGAAATATGTTAATAAATGTTTATCCTTGTTTATATAAGTTTTAAAGTCTTTCTAATCCAATCAGATATGTTTTGCATAAAATAGACAAGTGTTAGTCACTGATCTGCGTATAGCTACTGATACAGAGCTACCGGTACTTAGTCTACCGATAGACTTGGTCTATCGATAGACAGAGTCACCGATAATCTAAGGACACCGATATGCAGAGCTACCGATATGTACAAGTCCACCGGTAAGCATATAACAAGCTACCGATATAGAGGTATCAATATAACAAGTCTTCTGGTAGTACAAAATGGAGCTACTGATGCACATAAGTCTACCGATACTCATAATCACTGGAACTAAGCAAGCTACCAATACAGACAGTCAAATACATAGAGCTACCGATATACCAGAGCTACCGATAGACCAAGAGCTACCAATAGACAGAGTCACCGATAGAACAAGTCTACCGAGCTACCGATAGAGTAAGTCTACAGATAGAAGGATCTACCGATATGTCAAGAGCTACCGATACAAGTGCAAAGAGCTACCGATACAAGTGCAAAGAGCTACTGATACAAGTTCAAAGAACTACCGATGAAAGGTCACTACTATACAAAGTCCACCGTACACGTCTACCAAACAGAAGGCTACTAATGATTGACCAACCAGTCAAACTCTGTATTCTCAATACTATTTATTTATTAAGATAACAGTTACATTTGATGTTTTTAATGCAGTTAATGTTATTTAATGATTTCTGTTGTCATGTCAGGGAACCGTACCTAGTACCCATGCAAAAGGTAATCATTCCTTTTTTCCAGATCTAAAATCTATAAATGGGAAGATAAATCCCTAGCTGAAGGAGTGGGTGGAAACATAGAGATCGAATGATACAGAGGGAATCAAGGAACTAAGAAGGCACATGAAGGGAGAAAAAGAAAAAGGCTCAACAGCATTCAAACGTGGTGCATTCACACAAGGCTACATCTATACTCCAAGAACACTAGACATACATGAAGAAATTCTTCTCTAGAGGAGAACACAAGTTCCATCTTGAGGGAAGAACTACAAAAAACACTTCATGCACTCAGGATGATAAGCTGAACCTGGAACCAAGGAAGAAAACGATACTCTGTTTTTCAGAAAAAAAATCCATAGAATGACTCAGAAGCTTTTCTGACCAATCAAATGAGTCCAGAGCTGCACTGCCAATCACTAAAGCTTTTCTAAACTCATTCACACTTACTTTAGTGATTCTTTCATTTACATTTAGAGTAGTGTGTGTACCCTATTTATTTTACACACACACTGTCTTCTGAGCTAAGCTGGAGGATTCTTAAATTCTCATTCAAACTCTATAACTCTTTGTATCCCACTGTGGATAGTGGTAGAGGTCGATTAAGACCTGGACAGCTGTGAGCTGTTGTTTGTTTTCCCATGTAGAACTGTGGTAGAGGTCTTTGTACCTGGACAGTGTGTTCACTGTTGTTTACCCCAATCCAGGGTGTGGATCAATTTATATAAATTGTTTGAGAGGACTAAGTCTCATCTTGAGACTGAACCTCTTGGTAACATCTACTGTGCATTTTAGTTTAAGTCATAAGTATACTATATATATTTCATATTCCGCTACTAACTAATTTGAAATATAATTTGTTTTAAAGTTACATTGATAGTTAAATTATCAAGTGTTTATACTTATTGTAAACCAGTAAGTTAGTTTCAAAAGTCAATTTAATCTTCAGATTAAATCAACTAAGACCTAATAAATCTTTGAGAAACTAATTGAACATTTATATTCTGTATAAATTCACAACAGTTTAACTTTGTTTTTAAATAGGGGGATTTTAGGAGAAATATTTTTAACAGAAATTTTTATTGGAACTCAATTCACCCCCTCTTAAGTGTCCACTCCAACCAACATTTGGTATCAGAGGCTGTTTTTGTTTTTCAAAAATTTCAAAACATTCTATTTTTCAACTGTGATTTTAGTTGCATCTTTAAAGATCTTAAATTTCCGTTAGTTCTAAATTTTATCTCTTTAATATATTTTCTAAAATCTAGTTATGGACAATAGACTAGAGGGTGATGCTAATAACCAGCCACCTTTCTTTAATGGTACAAACTATGCCCAGTGGAAACTTAAGATGAAAATTCATTTGGAAAGTATGGGTTTTGATATCTAGACTGCTATAGAGTCACAATATAAAATTCCAGAAACTGAAAGAACTACTTGGGATAAACTTACAAAGACTGCTTACAATAATAATTGTAAAGCTACGAATGCCCTGTATTGTGGTTTAGGAGATGAGGAATTCAATAGAATATCTGCTTGCAAAACTGCTTATGAAATATGGGATACTTTGAGTGTTTCTCATGAAGGAAAAACTAATGTTAAAGAAATGAGATTGAATACATATACTATTAAATATGATAATTTGAAAATGAAGACTGATGAACCTATCTCTGACATGTATCTCAGGTTCAATGAGATTGTCAATATAATGATCTCTCTTGGAAGAGATGTCACTGCTAAGGAACAAATCATGAGGATATTAAGATGTCTACGAGATCGATGGAGAGGCACTTCTGTCTCAATTAGAGAATCATGTGACATAAGAAAACTACCAGTTAAGGAGATTATTGGTAAGATTATGATGTATGAAGAAGAAATCAAGGTGAATAAGGAATAAAATGATGAACATAAAAGGAAGTCTGTAGATTTTAAATCTACTACTTCGAGGAGCAAGGACAAAGAAAAATTTCAAATACAAACTGAAAGTTCAACAAGTGTAGATTCAGACTCTGACAGTGATGTAGAGATGGCTCAAATAGCCAGGAGATTCAAGAAGATCTATAGGAAGAAGAGATTATTTAGAAAATAAAACTAAAAAAGGAAATTATGACAACAAGGGACATTGGAAAAAAGTATTGGAAAAATCCTGACAAGAATGATGAAGTTGTCTGCTATGAATGCAAAAGGAAAGGTCACATTAAAGAAGACTATCCAGAATTTAAGTTAAAAAATAAATATGACTATAAAGACAATAAGTATATGAAATCCATGAAATCTGATTGGAGTGCTTCAGAAGACAGCACAAGTAAATCTGAAGTTTCTGATTCTGAAAAGAATCGTGCCAACATGTGCTTCATGACCAATACCTGTGAGGTACCTATTTCTCCTATGCATAATGATTATTATTCTGGAACTGATTCTGAATCTGAAAACATTTCTAGTTAGGAATTATTTGAATATTGTAACACGCTAGAAGAAACATGTAATGAACTTAAGGACAAGTAAAAATCCTTAAAGAAATAGTATGCTCTCACTTCCAATGTTAAATCTTCCTTTGATATAGAAAATGAAAATAATGCTCAACTGTTAAAGGAAAATACTGAACTAAAAATTTCTAATGAGAAACTTAGAAAGTACTTAGAAAAGTTCACAAATGGAAAAGATACATTTACTCAAATGTTAGGTAAACAAGTTGCACCAAATTACACTACTGGTTTGGGATACCAACTTGGATAGAGATAGTTTACCAAAAATCGATTTATTCCTAAATCTGGACAAAATTCTGCTTATTCCAGTTCTGGAAATTCGTATGCTTCAACTAGTTATTCATTTGGTTATAGATCAAATAAAGTTTATCTTTCAAAATCTCTTGATTTTGTAAATTATATGAGACCCATAAATAAAATTTGGGTACCTAAAGCTTTGATTACTAACCTTTTTGTACCGAAGATGATCTGGGTACCAAAATCATTTCCCATCTAAATCTGTTTTGTAGGAGACCTACTTGAAGAGTTATCACAAGAAGGTATGGTACTTGGATAGTGGATGTTCAAGGCACATGTCTGGAGATTACTCATGCTTTAAAATCTTAATCAAGGTTGATGGAGGCCGTGTCACCTTTGGTGATAATTCTAAAGGAAAAATCACCAGCCTAGGCCAGATTGGTAACACTGATTCAGTTTTTATTTCTAAAGTTTTATTTGTTGATGGGCTTAAGTATAACCTTTTAAGTATTTTTCAATTATGTGATGATGGATTTAATGTGAAATTTAAAAATGATTCCTGTAATGTTTTTAACTCTAAAAATGTTTTGGTATTCTCTACTTTGAGAAATGAAAATGTTTATGCTGTTGATCTGAATTCCTTAGCCAAACAAAATGTTACTTGTTTAAATGCTTTTCATAAAGAGTCTTGGATTTGGAATAGAAGATTAGGACACTGTAACATCCATTCACTTAGAAAGTTGACTAGGAATAACTTAGTTAGATACCTACCTAAACTTTAACTCCCAAATGAAAAAGTTTGTAATCCATGTCAAAAGGGAAAGCAACATAAAGTTTATTTTAAATCAAAGAAAGAAGTTTCAACTTCTCAACCTCTCAATTTGGTTCACATGGAATTTTTTGGACCTTCTAGAGATTCTAGTTTAAATGGGAAGCACTATTTATATATCCTAGTAGATGAATTTTCTAGATATACTTGGGGATACTTCTTGGCTCACAAAAGTGAATCTTGTTCTTACTTTGTTAAATACTCCAAGTCTGTAAAAAACCTTAGTGGAATTAAGATTAAAACCCTGAGAAGTGATCATGGTCGTGAGTTTGAAAATCATGAGTTTGAATCTTATTTCTCACACAATGGCTATAGTCACAACTTTTCTGCTCCTAGTACACCTCGGTAGAATGGTGTAGTAGAAAGAAGAAATAGAACCCTTCAAGAAATTGTAAGAACCATGCTTAATGAGTATGACCTGCGTATTTACTTTTGGGCTGAAGCTGTGAATACAATTTGTTATATTATTAATAGAGTCTTAATTAGACCTGTTCTCAAGAAGACCCCATATGAACTATGGAATAATAGAAAACCCAAAGTTAGTTATTTTAGAGTCTTTGGCTGAAATGTTTTTATTCTCAATACAAAGGATAATCTTGACAAGTTTGCTTCTAAAAGTGATGAAGGAATTTTTCTTGGTTATTCTTTAACTAGAAAAGCATATAGAGTCTTTAATAAAAGAACCAAGTGTGTGGAAGAATCTGTTCACATCAAATTTGATGAAATTGATCCACATGAGCATAAATCCTCTCTTGAAAATCTTGAAGAAGATTTGACTATTCTGGACCTTAATGATAAATCTAAATAACCTGCTGTAAAAATATCCAGTTTTGGACATATTCCAGAATCTGCTTCTGTTGAACCCGAACCTATAGATAAACCTGAAATTTCTAGTCCTACCTTTACTAGATCAACTAGGATTCTAAAGAATCATCCTTTAGATGATGTTGTTGGTAATCTTGATAGAGGGACAGAGACTAGAGATTCTCTAAGAAACCAGGTTGAACATCAAGCCTTTCATTCATAGCTAGAACCTAAAAATGTTAATGATGCAATCAATGATGAATTTTGGGTAATGGCTATGCAAGAAGAGTTAAATCAATATGAAAGAAACAAAGTCTCGGAATTAGTTGACAGACCTAAGGAAACTTTAACAATAGGCACTAAATGGGTTTTTAGAAACAAATTTGATGAATCTGGAAATAGAGTTAGAAACAAAGCTAGGCTAGTTGTACAAGGATATAGCCAAGAGGAAGGAATTGACTATGAGTAGACCTTTTCACCTGTAGCCAGATTAAAAGCCATTAGGATCTTACTTGCCTACGTTGCTCATTTGAATTTCAAGTTATATCAAATGGATGTCAAAAGTGCTTTTCTAAATGGTTTTATAATTGAAGATGTTTTTGTTGAAAAACCACATGGATTTACTAATCCTCATTTTCCAAATAAAGTTTTCAAACTTTCTAAAGCTTTATATGGTTTAAAACAAGCTCCAAGAGCTCGATATGATAGACTTAGTAATTTTATTATTTCAAAAAGTTTTACTAAAGGGATTGCTAATTCAACTCTTTTTATTAAAAGAATTTCTAAAGATGTTTTGATAGTACAAATCAATGTTAATGATATTATTTTTGGATCTTCTAAACATTCATTATGTACTGATTTTTCAAAGAGTATGCAAAATGAATTTGAAATGAGTTTAATGGGAGAACTCAAATATTTTCTTGGATTCCAAGTTTTCCAAAATGAAAATGGTATTATTTTTAATCAAAGTAAATATAAAAAGGATCTTTTAAAACTTTTTGGTTTGGATAGTATTAAGGAAAGTGATACTCCTATGAGTACAGTCTGTAAATTGGATGCAGATGAAGCTAGGAAACCAGTGGATCAAACCAATTACAGAGGTATGATTGGAAGCTTACTTTACCTTACTGTTAGTCAACCAGATATTATGTTTAGTGTATGTATGTGTGCAAGATTTCAAGCTAATCCAAAATAATCTCATTTACTTGTTGTTAAAATAATTTTTAAGTATCTTAAACACACTGTAAACTTAGGTTTGTTTTACCCAAAAGGAAAATACTTTGAGTTAATGAGTTATTCAGATTCTGACTCTGTTGGTTGAAATTTGGATGGAAAAATCACATCTGGAACATGTCATTTATTGGGAAAATCCTTAGTATCTTGGTGTAGTAAGAAGCAGAATTTTGTAGCTTTGTCCACTACCGAAGAAGAGTATATAGCTGCTGGTAGTTGTTGTGCACAAAATCTGTGGATGAAACACACTCTTTTGGACTATGGATATGATTTTAAGCATGTTTCTATCAACTGGGACAACACTAGTGCAATAAAAATTTCTAAGAACCCTGTATCTCACTTTAGGACAAAACTCATTGATGTTAGACACCATTTCTTGAGAGATAATTACCAAAAGGGTGATATTGATCTTGGATTTATTGGTACTGAACATCAATTAGCTGACATTTTCACCAAACCTTTGAGTTCAGATAGGTTAAGTTACAATAGACATGAGTTAGGAATGATTAACCTTGATCGGTAGCTACCTCACCGATGTGAATACCTCACCGATGTGAATACCTCACTGATGTAACCTCACCGATGTAACCTCACCAATGTGAACCTCACCGATGTAACCTCACCAATAAACCCTACCGATAGTGTGTTGTTTTAAACTTCTGTCTGCTGCCAGAATCTGAATCCTTTTTACTTTATTTCATTTCATTTATTTATTTTATGATTCCTAAATGATAAAAACTAAGTCCTAGTTACTTATCAATCCACCGGGCCTCAAAACCTTTACCCTCAAACCTTAGCTCCTGAATCTCTCGAGAACCTTAAATCCCTCAAACCAGTGATGGCAAAAAACCAAACTTCCTACCATCATAGATGACACTGATGAGCCGAAAGAAAAGAAGCAGAATTCCGAGCCAGAAGCCAGTGTTAGTGTTGGTAGAACTAGGTCGGGTAGGCGACCAGTGAATCCTCATTTGCAGAATAGAGTTATTGTGATTGAAAAGGAGTTGTGCGTGGAATGGTTGTTGCCTAGCAAGTCGTTAGTGCTCGAAGTGTTGGAAGATCAAAAGTGGGTAGATTGCTTTTCTAACAAAAATGGTCCCTACTATCCAAAGCTAGTGAAACAATTTTATGAGTTTGTAAGCTTTGAGAAATATGAAAATGAGAACCGAGTGACTTCTTTTGTGAATGTAAATGAGATGTCTTTTTCATCTGTTGAGTGGGCTGAATGCCTAAAGGTTCCGCATGAAGGTGTATTTGGATATGTATCAAAATCTATGCCACCTACAAGTGATATATTAGACTATGAGACTGCCTTGGAGGAGCTCACTGGTGATGGAAATAAAAGATAGGTAGTGGCTACTGAAATGGATGGAGAGAACAGATTGTTGTTCAAATTTGTTCAGCATGTCTTAATACGAAGAAGAGGAGACTTTGAGAATTTAAGATATCAGGATATCTATCTCCTGTATCTCTTGAGATATTGTGTAAAAGTGAATATGTGAAGATTGCTGATGATCCAAATGGAAGACATGACAAGGCCAAAATCAAAGACTAATGCCCTATTCTTTGCCAAGTTGATCTCTGTGATGATCAAAGTGAAAGGGGTAGCTGAGTCTCAAGATGAGACAGTGGTAGTAAGGAATAACTTTTGTATCACAACCACTATTTGAAAATACATGAAGATAAATTAGAACCCATGGAGAAGAGAGTGGGTTAATGATGACCTGAAGATATATGATAAATTCAATCCTGTGAATCATCCTTAAATACCTAAGGATGTGAGGGATCCAGGTCTAGGACCTGATGAAGAAGAACCTGAGTACAGTGATGAGACTGAAGAAGAAGAGACTTCTATGGATGATGTAAGAGATCCGTACTTGCCTCCAAGTCCTGCTGCTGATATTATATATTCGAGAAAGGAAACTCTATTAGAAGAAGTGACACCTGATGATGAGGAAGACCAGCCAGCCCCTGAGCATAAAGAAGAAAAGGAGAATGAATCTGAAGCCTCTGATTCTGTCTTCTTAAGTCCGAGTCCATTAATTGGAAGCTCAGTTGTGCCTACTGAGGATGTAGTAGGGGAAATGGAAGAAGTTGTACCTAATCCAGAGGACCCTCCAGCTGATGCAGAGAAAGAATTGATAGTAAAAGATTCTCCTGAGAAATAAAGACCTGTTGAGAATGTTTTTGCTATACATGAGAATGCACCCATTGAGGGGGAGCATCAAACCAAGCTTGGAAGTGTGTCAGTGGATGTTGATATTGAGGACTGGGCAGAAGACCCGCATTTTGTGGTCTGCGGATTAGACTATCCTGATTATGATAATGAGGCATCTCTCAATAGACCAAAGATTATTTATGATGTTGAGTCTGAGTTGCTACCTGAAGATGTGGTCAGAATGCATGACCTGGATATTTTGAAGAAAAAGCTTAAGGACAGTTTTGTGGAAGAGACAAGGAAGATGGAAGCTTCACTGGTGTCATCAATTCAATAGATTATGAATGACTCAGTAGCTAGAATAGCATCTGAAAGAGCACCTGTTGTGATTTCTTCTGCTGATATGATCACCAGATATGATCTTGAATCCTTAAAGGATGAACTGAAAGATTCATTCACTACAGAAAAACCGCCATTTCGCGGCGGTTTTAAAAACCGCCGCTAAAAAAAAATCTGGGTGGCGTTTCGCGGCGGTTTAAAAACCGCCGCTACAAAACCGCCGGGAAACGGCAATTTTTTTTTTTTTTTTTTTTAAATTTTAATTTTTTCGGCGATTAGCGGGGGTTTTTTAAAAAACCGCCGCGAAATGAAATGAAAAAAATAAAAATAATAAAAAAACTAATATATTGTTATATAAATACATTTATATTGATATAAAAATAATATATATATTATAAATATGTTTTAGATAAATATAAATAGACTACTACATTTAATATTTAAGAAATTTAGTGAAAATGGCTTCAAAATATTTTTAAAAAATATTATTAATTAATAATTGTCTATTTATTATCGATTAAAAAACATTTAATAACAATTTGAAGGGTAAAAAAAATTAAAAAAGATCCAAAACATGTTGAAAACGGAACTCAAACTTCAAACGACCATAACTTTTGATCCGGGTGTCCGTTTGAGCTCTACCACATATCAAATCGAAGCCTGCGACGAGCACTACGTCGCTATGACTGGGGTTAGCCCAGTCAAGGGTTTTTCGACCCCAAAAAAGGCCTAGAAGGCCTCCAAAACTGAGTTTTTAGCCGGGGCACCCCGATTTTTCAAAATTCAAACAGGTATAACTTCTGATCCGGATGTCCGTTAGGCCTGTACCACATATCATATCGTAGATTGTTTCATTTTCTTCGATTTGACTGGTTGTGGCGTTAAAACAGGATTCTAGATTATATGTTATGGTTGTTTTAACATTATATGGCTTTTCAAATACACACATTTAGTATGTATTATTTATTATCTATTATTTATTGTTTAAAATTAATTATTTACAATTAATTATTTATTATTTATTATTTATTTATTATTTATTATTTATTTATTTTTATTATTTATCATTTATCATTTATTATTTATTATTTATTATTTATTTACTATTTATTATTATTTATTATTTATTATTATTTATTATTTATTATTTATTATTATTTATTATTTAATATTATTTATTATTTATTATTCTTTATTATTTATTATTCTTTATTATTTATTATTTATTATTTATTATTATTTATTATTATTTATTTATTATTTATTATTTATTATTTATTATTTATTATTATTTAATATTATTTATTCTTTATTATTCTTTATTATTTATTATTTATTATTTATGATTATTTATGATTATTTATTTATTATTTATTATTTATTTATGATTTATTATTTATGATTTATTATTTATTATTATTTATAATTTATAATTTATAATTTATAATTTATAATTTATTATTTATAATTTATTATTTATTATTTATTATTTATTATGTATTATTTATTATTTATTATTATTTATTATTATTTAATATTATTTAATATTATTTATTATTTATTATTATTTATTATTTATTATATATTATTTATTATTATTTATTATTTATTATTTATTATTTATTATTATTTAATATTATTTATTATTTATTATTCTTTATTATTATTTATTATTTATTATTTATTATTTATTATTATTTATTATTTAATATTATTTATTATTTATTATTCTTTATTATTTATTATTCTTTATTATTTATTATTTATTATTTATTATTATTTATTTATTATTTATTATTTATTATTTATTATTTATTATTATTTAATATTATTTATTCTTTATTATTCTTTATTATTTATTATTTATTATTTATGATTATTTATTATTATTTATTTATTATTTATTATTTATTTATTATTTATTATTTATTTATGATTTATTATTTATTATTATTTATAATTTATAATTTATAATTTATAATTTATAATTTATAATTTATAATTTATAATTTATAATTTATAATTTATAATTTATTATTTATTATTTATTATGTATTATTTATTATCTATTATTATTTATTATTATTTAATATTATTTATTATTATTTATTATTTATTATTATTTATTATTTATTATATATTATTTATTATTATTTATTATTTATTATTATTTATTATTTATTTATTATTTACGATTTATTATTTATTATTATTTATTATTTATTTATTATTTATTATTTACTATCTATTATTATTTATTATTATTTATTATTTATTATTTATTATTATTTAATCTTATTTAATATTATTTATTATTTATTATTTATTATTTATTATTTATTATTTATTATTTATTATTTGTTATTTATTATTTGTTATTTATTATTTATTATTTATTATTTATTATTATTTATTATTTATTATCTATTATTTATTATTTATTATTTATTATTTATTATTATTTAATATTATTTATTATTTATTATTCTTTATTATTTATTATTTATTATTTATTATTATTTATTATTTATTTATTATTTACGATTTATTATTATTTATTTATTATTTATTATTTATTATTTATTATCTATTATTATTTATTATTATTTATTATTATTTATTATTTATTATTTATTATTATTTAATATTATTTAATATTATTTATTATTTATTATTTATTATTTATAATTTATTATTTATAATTTATAATTTATTATTTATTATTTATTATGTATTATTTATTATCTATTATTATTTATTATTATTTAATATTATTTATTATTTATTATTATTTATTATTTATTATATATTATTTATTATTATTTATTATTTATTATTTATTATTTATTATTTATTATTTATTATTTATTATTATTTAATATTATTTATTATTTATTATTCTTTATTATTTATTATTTATTATTTATTATTATTTATTATTTATTTATTATTTACGATTTATTATTTATTATTATTTATTTATTATTTATTATTTATTATTTATTATCTATTATTATTTATTATTATTTATTATTATTTATTATTTATTATTTATTATTATTTAATATTATTTAATATTATTTATTATTTATTATTTATTATTTATTATTTATTATTTATTATTTATTATTTGTTATTTATTATTTATTATTTATTATTTATTATTATTTATTATTTATTATTTATTATCTATTATTTATTATTTATTATTTATTATTTATTATTATTTAATATTATTTATTATTTATTATTCTTTATTATTTATTATTTATTATTTATTATTATTTATTATTTATTTATTATTTACGATTTATTATTTATTATTATTTATTTATTATTTATTATTTATTATTTATTATCTATTATTATTTATTATTATTTATTATTATTTATTATTTATTATTTATTATTATTTAATATTATTTAATATTATTTATTATTTATTATTTATTATTTATTATTTATTATTTATTATTTATTATTTATTATTTATTATTTATTATTTATTATTTATTATTATTTATTATTTATTATCTATTAGTTATGTATTATTTGTTTTTTCAATTAATATATATAAGTATATTAAATTCTGTTTATTAACCACATGGCGGGCTTGCTGGAGTGGTAAAGTCTTTGAATAATAAGCAAGAGGTTTGAGGTTCAAATCTCACCAGATGCAGATTTTATTTATATTGCATGGGCATGTGCATGGGCAGCTGCATGGGCATGTGCATGCATGCATGAATAAAGTAATACGAAATTAAATAAAATAAAAGTGAATTAGATAAAAGAAAAAGGAAATAAATAGGAAACGGCAAATTTTTTTTTTTTTTTAAATTTTAATTTTTTCGGCGATTAGCGGGGGTTTTTTAAAAAACCGCCGCGAAATGAAATGAAAAAAATAAAAATAATAAAAAAAACTAATATATTGTTATATAAATACATTTATATTGATATAAAAATAATATATATATTAAAAATATGTTTTAGATAAATATAAATAGACTACTACATTTAATATATAAGAAATTTAGTGAAAATGGCTTCAAAATATTTTTAAAAAATATTATTAATTAATAATTGTCTATTTATTATCGATTAAAAAACATTTAATAACAATTTGAAGGGTAAAAAAAATTTAAAAAAGATCCAAAACATGTTGAAAACGGAACTCAAACTTCAAACGACCATAACTTTTGATCCGGGTGTCCGTTTGAGCTCTACCACATATCAAATCGAAGCCTGCGACGAGCACTACGTCGCTATGACTGGGACAAGCCCAGTCAAGGGTTTTTCGACCCCAAAAAGGCCTAGAAGGCCTCCAAAACTGAGTTTTTAGCCGGGGCACCCCGATTTTTCAAAATTCAAACAGGTATAACTTCCGATCCGGATGTCCGTTAGGCCTGTACCACATATCATATCGTAGATTGTTTCATTTTCTTCGATTTGACTGGTTGTGGCGTTAAAACAGGATTCTAGATTATATGTTATGGTTGTTTTAACATTATATGGCTTTTCAAATACACACATTTAGTATGTATTATTTATTATCTATTATTTATTGTTTAAAATTAATTATTTACAATTAATTATTTATTATTTATTATTTATTTATTATTTATTATTTATTTATTTTTATTATTTATCATTTATCATTTATTATTTATTATTTATTATTTATTTACTATTTATTTACTATTTATTATTATTTATTATTTATTATTTATTATTATTTATTATTTAATATTATTTATTATTTATTATTCTTTATTATTTATTATTCTTTATTATTTATTATTTATTATTTATTATTATTTATTATTATTTATTATTTATTTATTATTTATTATTTATTATTTATTATTATTTAATATTATTTATTCTTTATTATTCTTTATTATTTATTATTTATTATTTATGATTATTTATTATTATTTATTTATTATTTATTATTTATTTATGATTTATTATTTATGATTTATTATTTATTATTATTTATAATTTATAATTTATAATTTATAATTTATAATTTATTATTTATAATTTATTATTTATTATTTATTATTTATTATGTATTATTTATTATCTATTATTATTTATTATTATTTAATATTATTTAATATTATTTATTATTTATTATTATTTATTATTTATTATATATTATTATATATTATTTATTATTTATTATTTATTATTTATTATTTATTATTTATTATTATTTAATATTATTTATTATTTATTATTCTTTATTATTATTTATTATTTATTATTTATTATTTATTATTATTTATTATTTAATATTATTTATTATTTATTATTCTTTATTATTTATTATTCTTTATTATTTATTATTTATTATTATTTATTTATTATTTATTATTTATTATTTATTATTTATTATTATTTATTATTATTTATTCTTTATTATTCTTTATTATTTATTATTTATTATTTATGATTATTTATTATTATTTATTTATTATTTATTATTTATTTATTATTTATTATTTATTTATGATTTATTATTTATTATTATTTATAATTTATAATTTATAATTTATAATTTATAATTTATAATTTATTATTTATAATTTATTATTTATTATTTATTATTTATTATGTATTATTTATTATCTATTATTATTTATTATTATTTAATATTATTTATTTATTATTTATTATTTATTATTATTTATTATTTATTATATATTATTTATTATTATTTATTATTTATTTATTATTTACGATTTATTATTTATTATTATTTATTTATTATTTATTATTTATTATTTACTATCTATTATTATCTATTATTATTTATTATTTATTATTTATTATTATTTAATCTTATTTAATATTATTTATTATTTATTATTTATTATTTATTATTTATTATTTATTATTTGTTATTTATTATTTGTTATTTATTATTTATTATTTATTATTTATTATTATTTATTATTTATTATCTATTATTTATTATTTATTATTTATTATTTATTATTATTTAATATTATTTATTATTTATTATTCTTTATTATTTATTATTTATTATTTATTATTATTTATTATTTATTTATTATTTACGATTTATTATTATTTATTTATTATTTATTATTTATTATTTATTATCTATTATTATTTATTAATATTTATTATTATTTATTATTTATTATTTATTATTATTTAATATTATTTAATATTATTTATTATTTATTATTTATTATTTATAATTTATTATTTATAATTTATAATTTATTATTTATTATTTATTATGTATTATTTATTATCTATTATTATTTATTATTATTTAATATTATTTATTATTTATTATTATTTATTATTTATTATATATTATTTATTATTATTTATTATTTATTATTTATTATTTATTATTTATTATTTATTATTATTTAATATTATTTATTATTTATTATTCTTTATTATTTATTATTTATTATTTATTATTATTTATTATTTATTTATTATTTACGATTTATTATTTATTATTATTTATTTACTATTTATTATTTATTATTTATTATTTATTATTATTTATTATTATTTATTATTATTTATTATTTATTATTTATTATTATTTAATATTATTTATTATTATTTATTATTTATTATTTATTATTTATTATTTATTATTTATTATTTATTATTTGTTATTTATTATTTATTATTTATTATATATTATTATTTATTATTTATTATTTATTATCTATTATTTATTATTTATTATTTATTATTTATTATTATTTAATATTATTTATTATTTATTATTCTTTATTATTTATTATTTATTATTTATTATTATTTATTATTTATTTATTATTTACGATTTATTATTTATTATTATTTATTTATTATTTATTATTTATTATTTATTATCTATTATTATTTATTATTATTTTTTATTATTTATTATTTATTATTTATTATTATTTAATATTATTTAATATTATTTATTATTTATTATTTATTATTTATTATTTATTATTTATTATTTATTATTTATTATTTATTATTTATTATTTATTATTTATTATTTATTATTTATTATTTATTATTATTTATTATTTATTATCTATTAGTTATGTATTATTTGTTTTTTCAATTAATATATATAAGTATATTAAATTCTGTTTATTAATCACATGGCGGGCTTGCTGGAGTGGTAAAGTCTTTGAATAATAAGCAAGAGGTCCGAGGTTCAAATCTCACCAGACGCAGATTTTATTTATATTGCATGGGCATGTGCATGGGCAGCTGCATGGGCATGTGCATGCATGCATGGATAAAGTAATACGAAATTAAATAAAATAAAAGTGAATTAGATAAAAGAAAAAGGAAATAAATAGAAAACGAAATAAATAAATGATAAACAGAATAAATAAATAATAAACGAAATAAATAAATAATAAACGAAATAAATAAATAATAAAAGAAATAAATAAATAATAAACGAAATAAATAAATAATAAACGAAATAAATAAATAATAAACGAAATAAATAAATAATAAACGAAATAAATAAATAATAATAATAAAATAAACAAATAATAAAAAAAAATCAAAAAAATCAAAAAAAAAATTAAAAAAAAATTAAAAAATAAAAAAATAAAAAAAATTAAATTAGCGGCGGTTTAAACCGCCGCTAAAAAACCGCCGCGAAACATTCCGGCGGTTTTTGAAAACCGCCGCGAATAGTTTCCCGACGCCACATTTAGCGGCGGTTTTGAAAACCGCCGCCAATCCTTTTAGCGGCGGTTTAAACCGCCGCGAAACGCAAAAAAAACCGCCTCTAAATGCTTATTTTGACGTAGTGATTTAGTGATTCTATTGCTAAGTTGAACCACTGCTTTGTTGAATAGATGAGTAATTTGGAAAAATCTTTTGAACTCTCTCTCGGTTTCAATTTTTCAACCTCTGTGGCAGAAATAGTGGAAGAAGTTACAGACTGCCAGACTCAAGTTTCTAGAATGGAAGCAGATGTTGAAGCTCTAAAGAAATCTGTTATCTCTTTAGAATCTTACATGAGCTCAAAATCCCAAGCAGACAAGGACTTAACCTATGTCAAAAGTGTTGTGAGCCAGATGCTTTCAGTGTTTGAGGGTTTTAAAACTTCCATGAAAGATCTTGTTAAAATCCAGGATTCCCAAGTCCAAAATCTTATCAGTGTGTTGACCAAAAACTTCAAGGAAACAATAACCTTCTCTATTGGTTCTGTTGCTTCTAAACCCTCAGTGGATTTGAATCAGTTTCGAGCTGTGATGAAGGAGGAGCTTGGTTTAGCATCAACCAGTGGCTCTGTGGACTCATATGACTTAAGAAAAGTTGTACTTTCTACTAGAGATTCAGCTAGAGAAATAATAAAGATTGTCCAAGACTATATGAGAGAAGCTTCTGCCTCTCAAAAAGAAGTGAAAGAAAAGGTGGAATCCTATTTCCAAAAGATTTATACCAAGCATCGACTCAACAATCACTTCAAACTTCTATTGGAAAACCTGAAGTTACCTCCTGTCAATCAAGCCTTCAGAGAGCAAGTCAGCAAACTATGGGAATTAACTCCAGTCTTGGACAAATTCATGGAGAACAAGGATGATTTCATATCTGCTATGGAGAGAGGAGGAGGAATAATTATGGATTTCAGAAATATTTTGTTGCCTTTCCTGCATGTCGATGTTAGGCCAGTGATTGTACCTCCAACCTTACCTGCCTATGCCTCTACTACTTATCCTGTTCAAATGACTCCAGCCCAAGCCATTCTAAGCCTTGCACCTATGATCACTCAAATAACTCCTCAGTATCGGCCATGCATAGTGTCAGTGGCTCAGCCTCCTGTGATCATTTTCGGAATTCCTAATCCTTCACCACCATCCACCCAGTCTGAATCCTCTTCTGATCCAAAAGGCAAATCTCACATTGAGGATGTGGATTGAAAAAATGGCTAGGATGTTTGATAAGAATCCCTTGTATTTTATTTTTTTTCTATGTACCGTTTTGCAATATTTAATACAATTGGCTTTCATTTCTTTCTCATTGTGTTACTTTTTCTATTTCTTGTTTCCCACTTTTTGATTATCACAAAGGCGGAGAAATATTATCTAAGGAAGTATCAAAGAGGGGGAAATATTCTCAGAGGGGGAGCAATATTATCTAAGGAAGAACTACCATACTTTTCCCCTATGATATCATTGCATTTAATTCTACCTCTGATACATTATGTTCTATAACATATTGTTTTTTCTGATATATTTTCATTTAATGATATATCCTCTAACACAACTACTTTTGTTTTAAAACTATATTATCATAAGTTGTGATTATCAAAAAGGGGGAGACTGTTGACCTCACCTGTTTTGATAATCCCAATTATGCTTTCACATACTTTGATAATCCCAATTAATGTTTATCTATTTTGTAATTCGATCAATCTATGCTACTCTATTATCAAGATGATAATATTATTAAAAATAGCCCTTGAAATATGTTAATCAATGTTTATCCTTGTTTATATAAGTTTTCAAGTCTTTTTAATCCAATCGAATATGTTTTGCATAAAACAGACAAGTGTTAGTCACTGATCTGTGTATAGCTACTGATATAGAGCTACCAGTACTTAGTCTACCGATAGACTTAGTCTACCGATAGACAGAGTCACCGATAATCTAAGGCCACCGATATGAAGAGCTACCGATATGTACAAGTCCACCGGTAAGCATAGAACAAGGTATCGATACAGAGTTATCAATAGAAAAAGTCTTCTGATAGTACAGAGTGGAGCTACCGATGCGCATAAGTCTAGCGATACTCATAATCACTGGAACTAAGCAAGATACCGATACAGACAGTCCAATACATAGAGCTACCGAGAGACCAGAGCTACCGATAGACCAAGAGCTACCAATAGACAGAGTCACCGATAGAACAAGTCTACCGAGCTACCAATAGAGTAATTCTACTGATAGAAGGAGCTACCGATATGTTAAGAGCTACTGATACGAGTACAAAGAGCTACCGATACAAGTCAAAAGAGCTACCGATACAAGTTCAAAGAACTACCGGTGAAAGGTCACTGCTACACAAAGTCCACCGTACACATCTACCAAACAGAAGGCTATTAATGATTGACCAACCAGTCAAACTATATATTCTCAATACTATTTATTTATTAAGATAACGGTTCCATTTGATGTTTTTAATGCAGTTAATGTTATTTAATGATTTCTGTTTCCATGTCAGGGAACTGTACCTAGTACCCATGAAAAAGGTAATCGTTACTTTTTGCCGGAGCTGAAAGCTATAAAAGGGAAGATAAAGCCCTAGCTGAAGGAGTGGGTGGAAACACAGAGATCGAATGATACAGAGGGAATCAAGGAACTAAGAAGATACACGAAGGGAGAAAAAGAAAAAGGCTCAACATCATTCAAATGTGGTGCATTCACACAAGGCTACATCCATACTCCAAGAACACTGGACATACATGAAGCAATTCTTCTCTAGAGGAGAACACAAGCTGCATCTTGGGTGAAGAACTACAACAAAAACTTCATGCACTCAGGCTGATAAGCTGAACCTGGAACCAAGGAAGAAAACAGTACTCTGTTTTTCAGACAAAAACCAGAGGACTCAGAAGCTTTTCTGACCAATCAAACGAGTCCAGAGCTGCACTGTCAATCACTAAATCTTTTCTAAACTCGTTCACACTTACTTTAGTGATTATTTCATTTACATTTCGAGCAGTGTGTGTACCCAGTTTATTTTACACACACACTGTCTCCTAAGCTAAGCTGGAGGATTCTTAAATCCTCATTCAAACTCTATAACTCTTTGTATCCCACTGTGGATAGTGGTAGAGGTCGAGTAAGACCTGGACAGTTGTGAGCTGTTGTTTGTTTTCCCACGTAGAACTGTGGTAGAGGTCTTTGTACCTGGACAGTGTGTTCACTGTTGTTTACCCCAATCCAGGGTGTGGATCAATTTATATAAATTGTTTGAGAGGACTAAGTCTCAGCTTGAGACTGAACCTCTTGGTTACATCTGCTGTGCATTTTAGTTTAAGTCATAAGTATACTATATATATTTCATATTCCACTGCTAACTACTTTGAAATATAATTTGTTTTAAAGTTAGTTTGATAGTTAAATTAGCAAGTGTTTATACTTATTGTAAACCAGTAAGTTAGTTTCAAAAGTCAATTTAATCTTCAGATTAAATTAATTGAGACCTAATCAATCTTTGAGAAACTAATTGAACATTCACATTATGTATAAATTCACTACAGTTTAACTTTGTTTTTAAATAGGGGGATATTAAGAGAAATATTTTTAACAGAAATTTTTATTGGAACTCAATTCACCCCCCTCTTGAGTGTCCACTCCGACTAACACAATTTATTAAAACGGAATAATTTAATTTAAAATTTAACTATAAAAATCGAACGACAATAGTTTTTTTTCGAAAAAATCTACTCTTTAAATATAAAATATTTTTATACTAAATTCAAGTATAAAATATTTTTAAAGACCAAAATTATAATATTTATAATAAAAAAGAACTAATGAAACTTTGAAATTAATAAAAAATGGAATTTTACTTCGTAAATGCTTTAAATGAAAATTCAATTTTCAATATAAATCAACATTTTCACTATTCATTAAAATTGAAATATTTATAGAAAATTATAAAAAAATCATCCTATGATAATTTATACGTGATGATTTTAAGTAGTTTTTTTATTTTTTCAACTAAATTTTCTAATAGTGTCAAAACTAATTATATTTATTTTCCCATAGAAAATGGTTAAATTGTTTTTTTTGAAGAAATCATATTTTTGATGAATAAAATGACTTTACTAAAAAAATTCTGTTTATTTTATTAGAATTTTAAAATAAATATATTTCATATTATGGTTATTCTTATTCATAACCACAAATTCATGTCTAGGATTTTATATTCTCATTAGAATAATAATATTTTAATAGTATATCATGGTTCATTTAGACTAGGTGATGCATGAAACACAAGATACGAATGAAATAAAGATATTTAAAGAGAAATATTTAAAAAAATCTCATGGTTTTACAAAAAGATTAGGTATAAAACGTTATGAAGAGGGTAATTATTATGTTGGAGATTTGATCTTCTCTTAGATATTTCCTTGGAAGTGAAGTCTTTAAGCTAACGTCCAGAGAACATGGTGTTAAGGATGATAAAATAACTTATGAGAGAGGTATTTTTTGTAGAGGTTCAATGGAAATTATAATTGTATGTGTAATCAAGGAGGGGTGGAAGTGATCCCCTTTTATAAGTGAATGGAAGAGAACTTTTGGGAATACCATTTACCCTTCCAAGATATCATTACAGTATTCCATTGTCAAATACTCTAAGAATTCATAATGATGGAATTTGGGGTGGTATTGTGCCAATAAATCATCAACCTTGACTATCCATATAATTTTTAGACGTGTTTGAAGTCATCTAGCCTGGGTATTCTATTTTTTTTACATTTGGATGTTTACATTGGTAACAAGTTCTTAACTAAGTGATATATATTTAATTTAAAAATATAAGGTAACCAATATTACCAAATATTGATGTTTTAACCCAAATTTAATTTTAATTTAATTTAATTCAATTAATTAATATTAGAGAATAAACTTTAAACCATTGTGCCTTATTTATTTTTATTTAGTATTGATTACAAATTCAATGACTGTTAGTATACATATATATAGGTTTAAACATATTATTAGAGTAATAATATAAATTATATCATTTTGTTTGATTAGGTAAGAAATTACAATATATTAATAAAATAATTCTTTAAGAAAACTTGTTTTCCATTATCATTGTAGTTAACACTACCTTAATAATATTATCATTATGTACAAAAATGAAAATGAAATTGTTATATAATATTTACATTTTGAACTCATATATGGAATAAATTTTATTATATTTAATTTTTAAAATTAAGAAAGACTAATTTTTAATATAAACGCAAAAAAAAAACAGATTTTAGTGTGAAATAGTACTTGAGTTTTGAAAATGTTAATTTTTTTTTATAAATTTAACCTATATATTTTTTAAAATTATCTATAATAATTATTAAATATATATTTTCTATATCAAAATGTTTTCTTAAACTTTTATTTCAATCTTGTATTATAAAAGTGGTGGATTTTAGTAACGGGTGATATTTTTACTATTCACCTAAAAATAGATTATTAAAAAAAGTCGAAAATTCATATTTGGATAATATTAATATAATGATTTAAATAATGGAGTTTATTTTACCAAATTAAAATTCTAACATATATATTCCTTTTAAAATAATTATTAATAAAACTACTTTTATTGGAAAATAGTTTTTTAAGAATTATGTGTTGTTAATATTATGTCATATTGATTTCTAATTTAAGTGATGTTAATATATTAGTTAATATATAATTTTATTTTAAGGTGTCAATTTAGCTTATTAAGACAAAATATAAAATAATTAAAGCAGATTCGCATACAAGAGATGGCCAGTTCCTTTGCAGGTTCTTTCAGCCCCGGATGCGCAGGTTCGGGGGAAGGGGAAAGTCCTCTCGTCCACTTATCTTGTGGATCCGGTCCCGTCCTTTTAGAATACCAAGTGGGGGCCTGTAGTTTCTTCTTTTCATTTGATCTGATCTGCTCTTTGGATCAGTTTTTTATATAAAAAAATACCAAGTGGGGGCCTGTAGTTTCTTCTTTTCATTTATGTATGCTAAATGTGATGCCCAGGCTAGAGATGTCCTGTGGAAGGATCATAGCTCCTTCGACCCGGGAGTTGATCCTTGGATGGTAGGTGAAGACTTCAACTTTATGATGGGCCCAGAGGAGAAAAAAGGTGGCCGTGTTTTTATCAGAAAGACGAGTCAGGATTTTGTATCCTTCATGGTTAGTAGTGGTTTGCTGGATGCTGGGTATACTGGAGATCCTAATACTTGGTGTAACAATAAAAAAGGGGGTCGTCGGACATGGTGTCAGCTGGACCAGTGTCTGGTGAACGGGGCAGCTCTTTTAGCCTTTCTAGAGATAAAGATCACTCACATACCCCGTACTCTTTCAAATCACTCTCCTCTACGAATTGTTTTATCCTCCACATCTGAAAGGGGTAAGTTTTTCTAATTTTACCAGACTTGGGTGGATGAACTAGGATTTCTAGAGATAGTCAGGGAGACGTGGAGAATCTCTTACCAGGGGAACCCGTGGAATATCATTCATAATAAAGTCGTGAGGTTAAGAGGTAGCCTACAATCTTCGTCTAAAAACCTCCCCCTCCGCAGATAGGATTTGGAATAAATTAATGGAGATATTGATTGCCTTGAAATGATTTTGGAGGTTGCTTGGGAAGAAACACTATTTAGTGAACTGAGGATGAAGAATTATTTTTTGGGTGATATGCTTCTGAAGTTGTAGAGAATCGCCCGTGAACAGTCGAGGGCTAAGTGGCTCCGAGTGGGAGACCGTAACACTGGATTTTTTCATGCGTGCATTAAATAAAAAAGGCGAGTTATAAGACCCAAAATCCAAATGGAGGATAGATCTTTATTGGATGATAGGGAGGTGGTGGGAGAAATGGTGGATGAGCACTTCAAGTCCTTACTTTCCAGTCTTAGTTCATGTCATTTAGGAGGATATTTGAGGGGATCGACTGAGATCTTTGATGCCATTCTGAGAAGGGTGACCAGGGCAGATAATGGCAGCATCAATGTTGTTCCCCACGAGTAGGAGGTTCACAATGTAGTTTGGTACCATAATTCGGACAGTGCCCCAGGACCCGATGGTTTCCCTAGCTCTTTTCACAAGATCTCATGAGATGTGGTGAAGAGGGATCTGGTTCATGGTGTTCAGGATTTCTTCATAGGTGGGAATCTTCCTCATATCGCTTGTTTCATGAATATTGTTATGGTGCTGAAGGTTAAGGATCTCTAATTATTGAATCAGTATTCGCACATCAATATGTGTAATGTCCCATATAAGGTTTTGGCAAGCATCTTAAATAGGAGAGTCGCTTCTTATCTTCCCGGTTGGATTATGGAGGAGCAACACGGGTTCATAAAAGGCCAGAATATCCAAGGCGCTATTGGTTTGGCTCAAGAAGTGATTAGTGAGATTAATCAGAAAACATATGGGAGTAACCTGGTCATCAAGCTGGACATGTTCAAGGCTTTCAAAAGGGTTGAGTGGGGATTCATGTTAAGAGTCCTTTCATTCATGGGGTTCTCGCACTGGGCTACGGACCTCTTGTTTTGATGTTTCAGCTCTGCTTGGCTTTCAATATCCTTTATGGGTAAACTGTTTTGCTTCTTCAAAGTTGTCCAGGGTCTGAGACAAGGGGATCCCCTTTCCCAAATGTTATTTATTATTTCTCAGGATGTTTTGAGTTGGAATATCAATCAGTATATTAACTATAGAAGAATTTTACCATATTGTAGTAGGTGTGTGGCTAGTGGAATCTCCCATATGATGTTTTTCGATGACACTACCATTTTTATTACTGGAAGTAGAAGAGCCCTCCAGGGGACCGAATACTGCACTTGGAGTGGGCATCATGTTAATAGAGAAAAGTGATCCTTCTAGACATATACTAAATGCTTGGACATAAGGGTTGATTCAATGATAAGTAGGTTGGGCATGATCAGAGGGAGTTTTTCCGATGGAGTACCTGGGTGCTCTGGTTTCTCCAAGGAAACGTCTGATTCATCATTTCGATAAGGTCATCGATCAAATTATGGGTAGAATTTTGAATTGGAAGAACATGATGCTTTCCTTTGGAGGGCATATTACCCGTGTCAACAGTGTCCTTCCTTCAATACCAATGCATGTTTTTCTTCTTTGAATGGTCAAAAAAAGGTTATCCACACAATAGAGAAATTATTGGTCTCTTTCCTGTGGGATGACCAAATGGAAGGGAAGAACCATTGGGAATCATGGAAGAGGTTGTCTAAACCCTTGTCCGAGGGGAGCATCAACATCAGGAGCGTATTCGAGACTTCAAGAGGGCTTCATTCAAAGTTAGCATGAGAGTTAATAGAGGGGAAGTCAATGTGGGGTAAACATGCAATGGCCCGGACCTCTCTGGTCCATTACTTTGTGAATATATGGTGTTTGAGGTGTTCCGGGAGGTCAATGTGACTTATCCCCAATAATGTTTGCCAAATTCCCAATTCTGTGAACAGTTCCATCAGTGAACAGTGTTCTATCAGTGAGGTTCAGTGAACAGTGTTCTATCGGTGAGGTTCAGTGAACACTGTTCTATCAGTGAGGTTCAGTGAACAGTTTTCTATCGGTGAGGTTCAGTCAACAGTGTTCTATCGGCGAGGTTCAGTGAACAGTTCTACCAGTGAGGTTCTAACAACGGACTTCCAACAGCGGACTTCTAACAGCGGATTTCTAACAGTGGACTTCTAACAGCGGACTTCTAACAGTGGACTTCTAACAGCGGACTTCTAACAGTGGACTTCTAACAGTGGACTTCTAACAGTGGACTTCTAACAGTGGACTTTGAACAGTGTTTCCAGCTTCCTATAGTTTCACCCCTTTGACGTTTCCTTTGACGTAAAATACATTTAAAGCCTTATTTTAAGGACTCTTAAGGCCGATTCAAAGACCATAAATCCTATATTAATTATTCCTATGGCTCGAGAAGTTTTTACTTTGTCAAACCGCGTGGGTTAATGCGATCCGCTTTTAATGGGGAATTAAGCGTATCTTAAACCGTCGACCCATTAAATCTTCAGAAGGGACAAGATATCATCCTCCCTTGTTCTTCCTCTTTGTTTTCGGCTATGAGACGTTAGAACCTTTCAATCCTTCCCGTAGGAGTTGCATAATCAAACATTACTCTTCGGATTGGTTCAGCTCTATTTTGATGCAACCGAGCTATATCGGTCAATCTTCGATATAAGGTATGTTTTATAGTCATTCCTTTGGGGATCATCTCCTCCTGTTTCTCCTTTCCATGTTATAGAATGTAATCTCCATGCTTCTAAATGGGTTTTTCTTGGGGTTTGGTTGGTGTTGTCGTACTGTGACATCCTCGGGTGGATGCAGTTATCGCGAGAGGAGGATCGTGACCCGTTGTGTGGATAAAGAACGTGAGGAACTCTTTGAGGTAGGGGATTCATTGCTTCTCTTTCTTTTACGTGCAACTGTATTGTTAGCGTGTTTAATCCCACTGGATGACAATGGAATTGACATAATAAATATTTTAACCGGATAAATAAATTGATATCAATCCAATGTTATTGCATATTCTTTTTCTAGATAGTGTGATATTTATGTTTGCTTTGCTTAGCTGTTTGTTCTTGGTGGAAATCGGTAATGAACGTAAACCGAGATTAATTGATAATTGTTGACTAAAGATAAAGAGGCATGAAAACGAATCTGGTTCTTGTTGCTATTTGATGTTAATCAAATTAGTGCAATAAGCATGTTTATTTATTTGTGATAACTTACTAGTTAGGTTTCCCGAATTTGGAACCAATGAATAATAAATCGGTTAACCCAAGATGGATTAAAGAACTGGTGGTTGTTAAAAGATAATTGATTGTAGGGTTCTGAGTTACCCTCTTGTTTGTTTAAGGGCCAAGAGCCCAATTGTGAAAATGTTTGTTTTACTGCTGCTTGTGTTTTAATGTGAGTCTGGATGGTTGTGGTAATATGTGGAGGCATGGAGGCCCTTTTGGTTGTGGCAGCAGATGGTGCCTAGAGTGGCGAGATGCATTAGTTTATGCATATGGGTGTCAGGGAGGACACCGGGGATGATGGAATGGAGTGGATGTGATTGTTGGATGCTTGGTAATTTTGATTGGTTGTTTATCTGCTTTACTTCTCCTCGCTGCTCAAGGCAGCTGGTCCTACTTACCCTTCTACCGAAAGAGGCGAAGACACGCAGGGTATGCCACATGCTTTCCGTGTTTAGCTTTTCAAGGAAGGATGAGTATATGCTCTTGCTATAAGCGACAAAGACTCGACAGGCAGAACATCTACTCACCGTGTTGGGCCCCCTTGTGTTTAGTAGCATATAATGTTTTTCTAGAATGCCTGAGAATATGGGAAAGTATTTCTATAATGAATAATGGAATAAATGATGTTAACCCATGAGGATTGAGATGCTGGAACATAATGACGAGGTTGTAATTTTTGAAGGCACAGTTGACTTTGGGTGTGATGCTAATGAAATTTAATGTGGAATTGTTCATGGTTAATTAATGTTTAAAAAATTAATTAACGTACAGTGGAACTGATAAAAAGGGAATGAAGTAATCTAATAAAGCTCTTTAAATGGTTGTGTGCTTATAGGATACCTAGTTTTAGAAGTAGCAACCCAGAGTCTGAGAGACGTTAGCTGCATGGTGTCTAAGACTAGGTAATGTCCATAGTGTGGTTGTGAGATATAATATATTATGTACTTTTTGTGTTTCTATACGCTACTCCACCCTGTCAGTAAGGGAAACTAACACCCTGGGGATTCTGAGCCCTGAGGGTGTTTTCCCCAACATTCCGGTGGGAGGATGGATGACTGACTACCCCCTTTGGCCCCGCTCTCTTCTCTTGTTAGTTACTTGTGCTGGCAGCCACATTGGTTAGTTTTCCCCATATATGTGTGTAGAGGGCTGTAATTACTTGTGGTTGTTCACACACATATATTCTGGATATTGTTTTCTATGGATTACTATAGGTGTAACGTGTATAGGCTGTGATGGCTTGAGGATCCTTACTCGGTGTATGGGCTGTGATGGCTTGAGGTATAATACCCGATGTATGATACACGCTATGCAAGCAGTGGTGGCTCCTAAAAACTACCTGGTTACTTTGGTGTGTGGACGTGGTGTTTTTGTTGCACGAGGTGCATATTGTAGTGCTTCGCCCAGGTGTCTGCGGGCAAGCCTTTTTGGAGAGAGATGCTCAGGACGTGCGACGTTGGGGCAAAGCGGCAAACCAGCGGGGAAGTAGTAATGAGGTACACTTGATATTATTTATTATATGCTATATTCTTGTATGCGTTATTTGGTGAGAGTTGTCATGGTGAGGTTGAGAACTTTGTATACCTGTTTAGGTGACGAGTTAGTTTCACTTGTTGAACACTTTGCTTTAGCATGCTTTCTTTACTTTGCACGAGAGGCTTTGGGGAGGATCCTACTGAGTATACTGTTATACTCACCCTTTGTATATATAAACTGTTTTTCAGGTCACTTGGAGCAGGTTGGAGATCAAGCTGGTTTCTACTAGCTTGGGGTTGCAGGAGTTGTTCGGGCTTGTGGTTGCTTCTGTTTTTACTTTCTTTTGGGTACTTGCAGTTTTTTTCCCTTTCAGTTGTAGTACTTTTTCATGGCATTTCATATGTGTACTTGGGTTTTCTTTTATATTGCAGTCTGAGTTGGTGTTGATTGATGTCTATCTTATCTCTCTCTTCTGCATGTGTTCTCTTAGAGGGTAATGCCTCCCATTTTGTCTGTTACTATACCCTCGGTGCTAGTCGCCAACCCGGGGCCTACTAGAGGCGGGACTCAGGGGTCATTATCTACCTTCTCGCATTGCCGGCCCAGGAGGACTACACTTTATGGGGAGGGGGTCGTGACAAAGTGGTATCAGAGGTCTGGTTGAGGGATAGGATGGAGTTTGGAGTTAGCTACAGGTGAGGTTGCATGGGTTGGTAGGGAAACAGTGTCATTCCTGTTTAGCAAGTGAGGTAAACACTAGAGACCGGCTGAGACATAGGCGTTTAGGGCCCCCTATGATCTGATGTATGAACCTTTAAGTTTACAATGAGTACTAAACAAGGTGATACTAGTTGCAGGGTAGAGACCTAGGAAAGGATCATGCATCATTCTTCTTTGTGCCTGTGTTTGAATGGGTTGACCTTGGGATAGGTTAACCTAAAATGGATAAAAGAAAAAAATTAATTAAATAATGTTGACTCTTCCATATTCCAGGTTTAGGAACTCTAACAGTTGTTATTTTATAGGTATAGCTCTAGGTCGACGTACTCATCAGGTTTGCGCAGAAAATGTCCAACAAGTTGTTCCAACAGATCGCCTCAGGGTAGAGGTTGACGACGACGCCACTTGGAGGAAGACACTCCGAGAGTTTCAGTGCCAGAGTCTGCAGAAGTACGAGGGCTTCGTTTCAGATGCAGCCACGGAAGACTGGTTAGAGGAGGTCGAGATCGGCTTCAGTTCGATTCGTGCTCGGAAGGAGCACTGAGTGTCCTTGGTTGTGACGATGCTGCGTGGAGCAGCAAGGCAGTGGTGGTTCTTGTTCCTCGGGGATCGTGATGAGTTAGCGATCTCATGGGAGGAGTTCTGAGACAGGTTTAGAGTCGAGTTTCTTTCTTCGACTGCAAAGGCGTCCAGTCGCCAGGAGCTTCTAACCTTTCGACAGGGGAGCTCCAGTGTTCGAGAGTTTGGAATCCGTTTTAAGAACCTTTTTCGATATGCTTCAGACCTACTGCCAGATGAGGAGGTTAGGGCGAGGCATTTTGAGGAGACTTTGCATCCAGAGATCCAGCGCCAGGTCACCCCATTTATGCTGAAAACATACCTTGAGGTACTAGAGAGGGAAGAGGTTGTTAAGAGGACTTTGGCCCAGATCGGATCATCATGAGAGGGGAATCGACATGATTCCTCACGAAGCAGAGCTGTGGTCCGGGGTTCCCGGTTTTCAGGGAAGAAGAGTTTCCGTTCAGTCGGGGGTATGTCCCAGCCCTTCACATCTCGTTTCTCCAGAGGCAACAACTCTCAGGCTTATGCCAAGGGATCATGCGCTTGTTTTTCTTGTGGTGGTCATGACCATCAGCAGCAGGAGTTCCCACCTTTCAGAGCGGTCATTGTGCACCGGGCGCTACGCTCCAGGTTCCTCCGTTGATGCAGTTCCAGCTGAGGCAACAACATCCAGTTTCACCAGCTTTAAAACAGTAGAGGGTAGATGGGGAAGGCAGAGGACAGCCCCATGACGCTCCCCATCCTCAGAGAGCAGAGCGCGACCGTGGTGGTGGTCGTCATCAGGGTCAGAGAGGCCGTGGAGGAGGTCGTGGTCAGCTTCATGCTCTAGCGTTTCCAGCTCCAGGCAAGCCAGACGTCGTTCGAGGTACCTTTGCTTGTTTTCTACCTTGGTGTATGCCTTGTTTGATTCAGGAGAAAAACACTCCTTCATATCACCTACCCTTGTCCATGCATTGGGACTTGAGGTAGAGAGGCTTCTAGTGCCCTTGGCGTTGACTACGCCAGTTGGAGGTCGAGCTGACTTGTTTGAAGTATGTAGAGATTGTGAGCTAGTGATGGGGCACCACCTCTCTTGGGGAGATTTCTTATGTTTACGTATACAACCATATGATGTCATCCTCGGCATGGATTGGTTGTATTCGGTGCAGGCTATCGTGGATTGCTTCAGGAAAAAAGTCATCTTCATTGGTGCGGATGGAGAGCAAGTGGTGTTTGTTGGTGAGCGAGATCCTTGGGTGGGTCATAGGTGCGTTCCATCCTTATCATCCATGATGGCTGAGATTATGCTGATTTCTTCAGAGGTTCAGCAGTTGGCGTTTCCTAGGGTCATAGAGGAGTACCCTGATGTCTTTCCAGAAGTGATTGTAGCATTACCCCCTCAACGAGAGATCGAGTTTGGGATCGAGCTACAGCTAGGAGCGTATCCTATCTCTATGTCTCCATATAGGATGACCCCTTCTGAGTTAAGAGAGCTACGTATACAGCTTGATGGTCTGTTGCAGTGCGGTTTTGTTCGGCCAAGTGTGTCACAATGGGGTGCACCAGTTTTGTTTGTGAAGAAGGCCGATGACAGTTTGCGGTTGTGTGTCGATTATCATCACTTAAACAAAGTGACAATAAAGAATCACTTTCCTCTTCCACGAATTGATGATTTATTCGATCAACTGAAAGGTGCAAGTTGGTTCTCAAAGATCTACTTGCGGCCAGGATATCATCAGATGCGTGTGAAGGATGAGGATATCCCGAAGACTATTTTCCGTTGTTGTCATGGACATTATGAGTTCATTGTAATGCCATTTGGCGTGACGAATGGTCCAGCTGTATTCATGGGATTGATGAATGCTGTGTTCCGTGAGTTCCTAGACAAGTTCGTGGTAGTTTTCATCGACGAAATCCTTGTGTACTCCACATCTGAAGAGGAGCATGCATAGCATCTACGAGCCGTTTTGGGAGTTGTTCACCAACATCAGCTATTCGGTAAGTTGTCGAAGTGTGAGTTTTGGGCTCGAGATGTTCGTTTCTTGGGGCATGTTGTGTCCCAACATGGAGTAGCTGTAGATCCATCGAAGATAGAAGCAGTAGTGTCTTGGGCAGCCCCCAAGACACTGTCAGAGGTGCGAAGTTTCCTTGGTCTTGCAGGCTACTACAGGAGGTTCGTAGCCAATTTCTCACGAGTTGTGACTCCTCTAACAGCTTTGACTAGGAAGGATCAAGCATTCACATGGACTGATCAGTGTCAGGCAGCTTTCGAGTATCTAAAGGAGAAGTTAGTAAGTGCTCCAGTCCTTTGTCTTCCAGCTGAGGGAGTTCAGTTTGATGTTTTCTGCGATGCTTCACATCTGGGGTTAGGCTGTGTTCTCATACAACAGAGGTCAGTTGTTTCTTATGGGTCTCAACAGTTGCGTCCCCATGAACACAACTATGCCACCCATGATCTTGAGTTGACAGTCGTGGTGTTTGCTCTGAAGTTGTGGAGACATTACCTCATTGGTGAGCGCTTTTTGGTTTTCACTGATCATAAGAGTTTTAGGTATGTTTTCTCCTAGCGTGACTTGAACTTACGAAAGCGTCGGTGGATGGAGTTCTTACAGGAATACGACTTCGAAATATCGTATACACCTGGAAAAGTGAATGTTGTAGCTGATGCGCTGAGCCGAAAGTCACGTAGTGATGGTGTGCATGAATCCGGTGGTTCCTGGAGAGTAATGGAAGAACTGCCAGAATTGCATCTTGATATGGAAGAAGTTGAGGGTAGAGGTTGTCTTTTTCAGATGATGGTACAATCATCCCTGATGCAGAAGGTGGAAGAGTCCCAGTTGGGAGATCTAGAGGTGGAGGTTTGGAGAGACCGAGTTGTTTGTGGTGAGGCCCCTGATGGTTGGTCGGAGGATGAACAACACCGAGTGTTGTATCATGGAAGGATTTTTGTTCCCTTAACGATGCACGAGACGGTTCTCCGAGAGTTCCATAGTTTGCCCTTGGCAATACATCCTGGCGTGACAAAGATGTACCGATCCTTGAGGATTCAGTTTTGGTGGCCCGGGATGAAGCGTGCGGTTGCAGAGTTTGTGTCTCGATGTTTAGTCTGCCATAAGGTGAAGGCCGAACACCGTGTTCCAGGTGGTCTTCTCCAGCCATTAGAGATTCCTCAGTGGAAGTGGGGGGACATCTCAATGGAATTTGTTACTGGTTTACCTCGAGCTCAGGGAGGACATGATGCAATTTGGGTGGTAGTGGATCATTTAACAAAATCGGCCCACTTCATAGTGATCAAGGAGTCGAGCCTAGTGGATGTTTTGTTAAGGCAGTATCTAGAGGAGGTGGTGAGACTTCATGGAGTCCCTAGGACGATCATTTCTGATCGAGATCCTCGTTTTACCTCCAGGGTGTGGAGAGGTCTCAAACATGCTTTTGGTTCTCAACTATGCCTTATCACTGCTTTTCATCCTCAAACGGATGGTCAGACAGAGTGAACCATCCATACTCTTGAAGACATGTTACGCTCTTGTGTTCTTGATTTTGGAGGTTCCTGGATGAGGCACTTACCCTTGGTGGAGTTCTCTTACAATAATAGTTTTCACTCCACCATCAGTATGGCGCCGCTTGAAGCCTTGTATGGTCGGCCTTTCCGTTCTCCGTTGTGCTGGACTAGGGTCGGAGAGTCAGCAATTCTCAGACCGGAACTAGTGCCGAATACAACGGAGATGGTTCAGGTGATTCCTGAGAGGATGAAGATAGCACAAGATCATCAGAAATAATATGATGATTAAAGAAGGAGGCCCTTAGAGTTTAATGTTGGGGATCATGTGTTTCTGAAGGTGACTCCCCGTCGTGGGCAGGGAATGTTTGGTCTTGGAAGTAAGCTTTCTCCTCGGTTTGTTGGGCCTTTCTAGGTGTTAGCTCATGTTGGAGCTGTGACGTATCAAGTAGCACTTCTTCCACAGATTATTCGGATACATGATGTTTTCCATGTATCACAGCTCCGTCGTTATCTTCATGATGACTCTCACATCATCAATTGGGGAGAGATCGATGTTGATGATGATGCAACCTTCGAGGATCGACCTATGGAGATCCAAGACCGCAAGGAGAAGGTGTTGCGTGGGCGTTCTATCCCCTTAGTTCGTGTCTTGTGGCGACACGATGACATGGAGGAGAGTACCTGGGAACGTGAGTCACAGATACATGCTCAATACCCAGAGTTGTTTGATGTTTAACTCTTTTCATGTAACGATGTTCCCTTTGTGGTTAGACCTTTCATGTTTTATTTATGAATTTCTTTTGTTGCTTTTGTGGCTTTCTCTCTTTTTAGAGGTATCTCGATGGGTGGTTGTTTGGACCCTGTTTCTTTTCTTCTCTTTAGGTGGGTTTTGAATTCTTGAGGACAAGAATGTTTTGAGAGGTATCTAATATAATGGTCCGGACCTCTCCGATCCATTACTTTGTGAAAATATGGTGTTTGAGGTGTTCCGGGAGGTCAATGTGACTTATCCCCAATAATGTTTTCCAAGTTCTCAATTCTGTGAACAGTTCCATCAGTGAACAATGTTCTATCGATGAGGTTCAGTGAACAGTGTTCTATCAGTGAGGTTTAGTGAACACTGTTCTATCGGTGAGGTTCAGTGAACAGTGTTCTATCGGCGAGGTTCAGTGAACAGTGTTCTATCGATGAGGCTCAGTGAACAGTTCTACCAGTGAGGTTCTAATAGCGAACTTCTAACAGCAGACTTCTTACAGAGGACTTCTAATAGCAGACTTCTAACAGCGGACTTCTAATAGTGGACTTTGAATAGTGTTTCCAGCTTCCTATAGTTTCACCCCTTTGACGTTTCCTTTGACGTAAAATACATTTAAAGCCTTATTTTAAGGACTCTTAAGGCTGATTCAAAGACCATAAATCCTATATTAATTATTCCTATGGCTTGGGTTGTTTTTACTTGGTCAAACCGTGTGGGTTAATTTGATCCTCTTTTAATGGGGAATTTAGCATATCTTAAACCATCACCCCATTAAATCTTCAAAAGGGACAAGATATCATCATTCCTTGTTCTTCCTCTTTGTTCTCGGCTATGATATGCTAGAACCTTTCAATCCTTCCCGTAGGAGTTTCACAATCAAACATTACTCCTCAGATTGGTTCCGCTCTATTTTGATGCAACCGAGCTATATCGGTCAATCTTCGATATAAGGTATGTTTTATAGTCATTCCTTTGTGGATAATCTCCTCATGTTTCTCCTTTCCATGTTATAGCATGTAATCTCCATGCTTATAATGGGGGTTTTCTTGGGGTTTAGTTGGTGTTGTCGTACCGTGGCATCCTCGGGTGGATGCAGTTGTCGCGAGAGGAGGATCGTGACCCTTTTTGTGGATAAAGAACGTGAGGAACTGTTTGAGGTGTGGGATTCGTTGCTTCTCTTTATTTTATGTGAAACTGTATTGTTAGCATGTTTAATCCCACTAGATGACAATGTAATTGACATAATAAATATTTTAACCCGATAAATAAATTGATATCGATCATATGTTATTGCCTCTTGTTTTGCTAGATAGTGTGATATTTACGCTTTCTTTGCTTAGTTGTTTGTTCTTGGTGGAAATCGGTAAAGAACGTAAACTGGGATAAATTGATAATTGTTGACTAAAGATAAAGAGGCATGAAAACGAATCTGGTTCTTGTGGTAATTTGATGTTAATCAAATTAGTGCAGTAAGCATGTTTATTTATTTGTGATAACTTACTGGTTAGGTTTCCTGATTTTGGAACCAACGAATAATAAATCGGTTAACCCAATATGGATTAAAGATCTGATGGTTGTTAAAAGATAATTGCTTGTAGGGTTCTGAGTTACCCTCTTGTTTGTTTAAGGGCCAAGAGCCCAATTGTGAAGATGTTTGTTTTACTGCTGCTTGTGTTTTAATGTGAGCCTGGATGGTTGTGGTAATATGTGGAGGCATGAAGACCCTTTTGGTTGTGGCAGCAGATGACGCCTAGAGTGGCGAGATGCATCGGTTTATGTATGTGGGTGTCAGGGAGGACACCAGGGATGATGGAATGGAGTGGATGTGATTGTTGGATGCTTGGTAATTTTGATTGGTTGTTTATCTGCTTTACTTTTCCCCACTGCTCAAGGCAGCTGGTCTTACTTACCCTTCTTCCAAAAGAGGTGAAGAGACGCGGGGTATGCCACGTGCTTTCCGTGTTTAGCTTCTCAAGGAAGGATGAATATATTCTCTTGCTATAAGCAGTAAAGACTCGACGGGTAGAACATCTACTCACCGTGTTGATCCCCCATGTGTTTAGTAGCATATAATGTTTTTCTAGAATGCCTGGGAATGTGGGAAAGTATTTCTATAATGAATAATTGAATAAATGGTGTTAACCAATGGGGATGGAGATGCTGGAACATAATGATGAGGTTGTAATTTTTGAAGGCACAGTTGAATTTGGGTGTGATGCTAATGAAATTTAATATGGAATTGTTCATGGTTAATTAATGTTTAAAGAATTAATTAACGTACAATGTAAGTGATAAAAAGGTAATGAAGTAATCTAAGAAAACTCTGTAAATGGTTGTGTGCTTATAGGATACCTAGTCTTAGAAGTAGCAGCCCAGAGTCTGAGAGACGTTAGCTGCAGTGGTGTCTAAGACTAGGTAATGCCCATAGTGTTGTTGTGAGATATAATATATTCTGTACTTTTTGTGTTTCTATACGCTACTCTACCCTGTCAGTAAGGAAAAATGACACCCTAGGGATTCTGAGCCCTGGGGGGTGTTTTCTCCAACATTCCGGTGGGAGGATGGATGACTGACTACCCCCTTTGGCCCTGCTATCTTCTCTTGGTAGTTACTTGTGCTGGTAGACACATTGGTTAGTTTTCCCCATATATGTGTGTAGAGGGCTGTAATGTCTTGTGGTTGTTCACACACATATATTCTGGATATAGTTTTCTATGGATTACTATATGTGTAACGTGTATAGGCTGTGATGGCTTGAGGATCTTTACTCGGTGTATGGGCTGTGATGGATTGAGGAATAATACCCGACGTATGATACACATTATGCGAGCTATGGTGGCTCCTGGAAACTACATGGTTATTTTGGTGTGTGGACATGGTGGTTTTGTTGCACGAGGTGCATATTGTGGTGCTTTGCCCAGGTGTCTGCGAGCAATCCTTTTTGGAGAGAGATGCTTAGGACATGTGACGTTGGGGCAAAGCGGAAAACCAGTGGGGAAGTAGTAGCGGGGTACCCTTGATATTAATTATTATATGCTATATTGTTGTATGCGTTACTTGGTGAGAGTTGCCATGGTGAGGTTGGGAACTTAGTATACCTGTTTAGGCGACGAGTTAGTTTCACTTTTTGTCCACTGTGCTTTAGCATGTTTTCTTTACTTTGTAGGAGAGGCTTCAGGGAGGATCCTACTAAGGATACTGTTATACTCACCATATGTATATATAAACTATTTTTCAGGTCACTTGGAGAAGGTTGGAGATCAAGCTAGTTTCTACTAGCTTGGGTTTGCAGGAGCTGTTCGGGCTTGTGGTTACTGCTGTTTTTACTCTCTTTTGGGTACTTGCTGTTTTTCCCCTTTCAGTTGTAGTAATTTTGCATGACATTTCATATGTGTACTTGGGTTTTCGTTTATATTGCAGTCTGAGTTGGAGTTGATTGGTGCCTATCTTATCTCTCTCTTCTGCATGTGTTCTCTTAAAGGGCAATGCCTCCCATTTTGTGTGTTACTATACCCTCGGTGCTAGTCGCCAACCTGGGGCCTACTGGAGGCGGGACTCGGGGGGTCATTATCTCCCTTCTTGCATTGCTGACCCAGGAGGCGTACACATTGTGGGGAGGGGGTCGTGACAAAACATATGCAGTTAAAATATGGTAATTCATCCATGCAAAGAGGTAGATCCTATACCATTCAACAAATGGTCCAACACTACACCATCTCGCTTCAGCATTATGCGTGTTGGATTGTTAGTAAAGGGGAAATAAAATATTGGTATCATAACTGGGAAGGGTCGATCCTTGGCTTCATGGGGTTTCCCACTCTAGATATCTCTTTTAAAGAGGCTTGTGATCATACCAGATTTATTAATGCTACCCTGGATGAGAGCCAACACATTGTTTTTGACAGTATCCCACTAAACAATGATCAAGACAAATGTGTGTTCTCTGGTTCCTCTTCATGGGTGTTCTCAGCTAGAGACATTGTCAGAATTTTGGAGGATGACAATGATCAGGATGTATGGGGGGAGACAATGTGGTGTAAGGAGATCCATTTGAAATATAATTTCTTGGTATGGCATGTGAAGAACTGGGCGTTGTCAACTTAGGTGAAAATTCAGCGGATAGGGTTATGCTTGGCTTCCCAGTACCTCTGCTGTGTGGAGCCAAAATTGTGAGACAACTGGGCATATTTTTATGGAGAGTGATCTGGCCAAGTCTGTGTGGACTAGACAAGAGGTTTCTTGTGGGGATTTCCTCCAGTTCTGGTTTCAAGGGGATGCAAATTCTAGGTCCGAAAGAAAAGCTCCATCAATTATCTTTGCTACAGGATGTTGGACTTTATGGTCGAACAGGAATGGAGTGCGGCACCAGACAGCTTCAGGAACTAGTAATGGTATGTGGTTTAAAACCAAGAACCCAGTACTTGAACTGGCCCGATTATGTAGCAACTGCGAGTCTTCTCCCTCCTTTGGGGCTCTCTTATCCACCGCCCATAACCCGGACAGGAGCTTGGCGTCAGGGCGCTTGGTTCGATGGAACCCCCTTCACATGGGTCTGAAGCTCAACACTGATGGATCCTACCTCTCGGGCAGCATGTGATGGGGGGGGGGGAGGGGTGGTTCTTAGGGATTAACTAGGTTGGGTGGTTTTGTCTTTTGCAGGTTTACTTTGGAGAAGGCAATTCACTAATGGGGGGGGGGGGTTCTTTGGGATAAACGAGGTTCAGTGGTTTTGTCTTTTGTTGGTTACTTTGGAGAAGGCAATTCACTAATAGGGGGAGGGGGGGTTCTTAGGGATAAACGAGGTTCAATGGTTTTGTATTTTGCAGGTTACTTTGGAGAAGCCAATTCACTAATAGGTGAAGAACATTCCATGATTACGGGTCTATGGATTTACAAGCCGAGGGATAACATATTATATGGTCCTCTATAATGCACTCCTTGGAAAAGGTACCACGCCTTGGTCTATTAAGTTTTATATTAAGAAATGAAAGGGTTTGATGGGAGGTCATGTTGAGATCCTTTTCACACGTGGCACAAAAGGAATGATATTGTTGACTTCTTTGCGTCTAAGGCATCTCCCAATCCACATATCTCTTATTTAACTAGCCTCTAGTCCTTCCCTCCCGATGAGATTAAATTTTTAAATCCTAACAACCTTGGTCTACACTATTTCAAACCTCCATGTTGCTGAACCCTTTTAGCCCCAATTTGGATTGGTTTATTTATAAAAAAAGAGTTGTTCAGTTAAACACCATTAATTAATAATTTATATTCTAAAATTTACATTTTACTAATCCATTGACATTGAAATATTAAATTTAATTATATATATACAACATATCATATTTTAATATCAATAATAATATTTATTTATAATTCTTAAATATATATATATGTATATATAATATTTTAATTTAATATTTTTATTTCATTGTGGGATATATTATTTTAAATTTACCACATAACAATACGCGACTTTATTATAACTATAAGATATATGGATCATGAGCATAATTTCAACTTCCATAATTTCAAAAACTATATTTTCATGGGATAGATTTAATTCTGATATATAGACTTACTAAACTTATACCATTTACATGTTTTGTTTCCATAGTTATCATGATTTCTTATTTTAAGGTATACTTTCTCATTGTACTTTTTTATAGTAGTGGTGATTTTTAAAGGTGAGAGTGATCCATTGTAGTTTCTAGTTGTAAAGAGATTATTCATTTTAATTTATTTTCCCCTTTTAATTGTTTACAGTTTCAATGGATGTAATTTTATATGATGTGTAATAAACTATTATATGTGATACATGCTTTCATATATCTTCATTCAAATGATCCATTATAATTAATTAAATTATCATTAAATTGGTTAATATATTTTTTGACCTAATCTCTAATTAGGTATTAATACATTTGAATGAATGAAGAAACATTTAGTATAATTATAGACATAATTAGTAATAATTTAAAACGGTTCAGGTGTCGAGGATAATCAACCCCAAAAATAAAATTAAAATTTTAAGAGAGAATTTTATAAGAGGGGTTTATATAGACCTGAATTGGAATCAACACTCAAATCTAAATTCATCAATAGGGAGAAAAGGCTCAGTAAGGTGAAGAATCACATTTATCCAGTGTCATGAATAGAATTTTTCAAAAGTTCATTGAAAACCTAGTTGAATTAATTGTAAACATGTGTTACATTTATTTTCTTCCCATAAACCATTTGAAGGGAAAACACCTAGTGTGGAAGGATCCAACATGGTACATTCATGGATCTTCACCACAAATCCTCTATGGAGAGACGGGAATCAAATTCCTCCAATAAGTTTTTCCTCCTAACGTGACTTGAATATCCAATCGATTTTATGATCAACCAAATATATGATTCACACACAACACCATTTCCAATGAAATAAAAGAGACATCCTTCCAAAATTATATGACATATCCTGAATATGCCTCCCCATAGAAAGACACATGAAGCTCCCACGACTACCCCATTAATGTTCATCTTCACCCATGATGGGATGGGTGGAATCCATTATAAATATTTCAGAATAATAGGCTACATACACATTCTAGGAACATCAAGAAAACATTGTTTATTCCGATCATATAATAAAATTTTCATCGAACCTGTAAGAACCTCAGAAGCCACTATGATAGCCCTATGTATGAGAGTGATCACGACACCAATTGTGTTCATTATACTATTAAGCATCGTATTATTTCAACAAGACCAATTTGAAGAAAAAGGGAGGAGGTGGCCAACAAAACATGTTGGACACCTTCTTGATCCCCTTCTAATCAGGAACTGATGTCATGATTATAGTCACACAACTACTTCCCTCAATTATATTGGCACTAAATAGCCTCTAGAAATAATACCAAACCTATCTTTTAAATACACACTCGATGAAAAGATGACTCGTGATCTCATTCATTCACAATTAAAGGGATGAAAATAGAAGTAATGTATATCCATACTATCTATAGGTTTACATAAATTAGTAACAGGTTGTTCCATATTCTCCAAAGAAGCATGAATTTATATGGGATAATAACTGGTCTTTTGAATTTGGAAACCCATATTTGTAGTATGGTACTAGAATCACATTTCTCCCAATACATTTCCCTATTTGTGAGACGCCTTGAGTATTTGGATGTTATACAAGAGCCTTGAAATAAAAAATGGTGCACTTTTTAGTACACATTCATGTTTCTAAATTCCAAAAAATTTAAGGCTTCACTACCTTCATTTCTATGATGTACAACTAAATGAATCTTTTTGGTATTTGGAACCATCATACTTTTTGTTGGAGGAAAACCAAGCTAGAGAATGTTCTAATAGTTGAGGGAGTGATTCTTATAAAAAATCCTCTCAGTGTAGTACATTAACTTTGTGTATATGGATTTTAAATACGTCCATGTTCAGGAAAACATATATAATGGATAACCATTTTGCAACATGGCTGTAAATATTTTTATGAGTAAATCAATGGAATCATTAGTGTTAGTATATTAGTTCATGATTTTTTTGAGAGAAGCACATCATTGAATTTTTAGAGTTCATTGATGCCTAAACCTCCCATAGTCACTATTTTAGTGTAATCTTTCATCACAACCACTACTTTTTTTTATTTCATGGATGTAACCTATCCATACAAAATTTCTAATTGATAGGTGAAGATTATTTTCCATACTTGTTGGACATTTTTTATATCATAAAGGCACAAAAACATGGATGTGATAATCGAGATGACAAGGAAAACCCTTTTTGTTGTAGACTTACATTTTCCTTTCCACATGTCCATTTCACTGTAATATGATGAAAAATATCCTCCAAGTAGCATGATTTTACCTTCCCCCCATAGTAGAGGTACCCCTAGGTAGTTAAAAGGAAAACCACCACTTTTGATGGTGAGGAACTAAGCACCTCTGCTCTAACTGGTAATTGACACTCCTCTTATATACACTATAAAAGAACTATTCTAGATTATTGAATACTTACCCACATCCACAAAGTGGCTGAAGATGGATTTAACCACTTCCATTGTTTACTGGGAAGTTACTCCAAGGATAAGAATGTTGTCAACATATAATAAATTTGATGGGGTAAAGATAACTCTTCCTACTATCATTCATTTATAGAGCCATGAGAAACAAATATCACTAAAAAATTCTTTTATAATCGTCATCAACTGAGAACAAAAACCCTTAATAATAGGTATCCTTGTCTAACACCTCTATATCTTCCAAATAATCCTATATGAGACGCATTAATAAGAATATATATGTTGGTCAGAGTAGATTACTCAAGAGGGGAGGGGTGAATTGAGTAACTATAAAAATTTCTATAAAAATTATTTCTAAAAGGTTTTTCACAAAAGGTTATATTCAACCCAGTTAATCAAGGTTATACTATTATAAGAGTTTGACTACTTAAATAACTTCTTAGAAGATTGATTAGTTCTCAGTACTTTTAATATTAGTTATTAAAACTACTTTTGAAGTTATTCTACTAAGACAAGACAATTATAACTTCTTTCCAAGACTAACTATCAAAGTGAATTTAGTGATTTTTGAGTTATGAAGAAAATCAGTAAAATAGAGAACTAAATTAAGCAGCACAGCGGATATGAAACAAGTGGTTCAGTCTTAAGTTGAGACCTAATCCACTCCACTTGGTGATCACCTGCCACCAAGCAGTTTATATAAATAAACTTTGATTCACACCCTGGATCGGGGTTAACAACAGTACATAGGACTCTCCAGGCCACACAGGGACCTCTTCCACAGTTCTTCGTGGGTAAAAACTACCAGACTACACAAGGACCTCTTCCACACTTATCTGTGGGTATACACAAGGGTAAATGAGTGTTTGAGTAAGGATATCTTATATCCTTCAGTTTGATGCGAGAGACAAAGTGTGTTATTATACAGAAACACACATTGCTCGAAAGTTAATAAAAAGATACACAATCAGAGCAGAAAGATTGAGATAGGTTTATAAGTGCTCTGAGTGTTGGTCTTTGCGGCTTTGGACTTTTGAGATGAAGAAGATGCAGAATTCAAGTCCTCGTCTGTAAAACTGAGTGTTGTGATTCAGCTTGTGTTCTTTGTGAGGTTTGACAGTAGGAAGATGTTCTCTAAGATTTAAATACGCTTTGTGTGTTCTTCAATAATGTCGAGTTTCATGCAATAGGCCTTTCTTTTTGAAACTTTCTCTAAGTGTGTTCTTCGCTATGGTGCTCACGCCCATTTGGTTTTTCTTTCTCGTGTGTCGCTTATTTCTGGGCAACACTTTTATTTTATCTTGGAAAGCATGTGTCGGGGCCGACAAGTTGCATGTATTCTGAACCTCGTACCTCGTACTGTCAGATGATATGTCTACAAAGAAACATTAATTATGTCAGTGCATTAATATCTTCAAATATGACTGTTAGAGATTAAATTGAAAAAAGACAAAAATATATTAGTAAATGATGTCATAGTATGTTATGGAAACAATGTCTCCTTCACACGGTGTCTAGATTGGTCATAGTGTCTGAATGTCATGGTGTCTCATGGTCATGGTGTCTCGCGGTCACGGTGTCTCAGGGTCACGGTGTCTCATGGTCACGATGTCTCAATGTTTATGGTGTCTGCTTCACTGTGTATGCTTCACTGTGTTTTCTTCACTGTGTTTGTTTCACTGTGTCTGCTTCACGGTGCCAGAAATACATAACCAGTGGAAGAATCACAGTGTCTTAGACTTTTCAAGATAACTATATTCATACTTAAGTAATGATGATCATATAATGGATTAGACTTAATCATTTGTCAGAGAAATCATTATAAAGTGAGTCAAAAGATATTATAAGCTAATTAAACTGAATGTAGATCAATTAAGATCTTGAATGGATCTTCTTAAAGCTTGAGAATACTTTAAACATTAATACACATGATTTGATATAATTTACAGGATTTAACCAGGTTGAATAGGATTTGTGATCATTAAAACATGAGTAGTACATGAGGAGTCCAACAATCTCCCCCTTTTTGATGATCACAAATCATGTAAAGTTAAAGTTTATATTTGAGATATAGAGATAAATGTCTAACATATAACATATATAGATTTCTCCCCCTTTTGGGATTATCAAAAATATAGAATAAGAGGAGGCATGAATAAGTGCACATTTCATTAAAGCAAATAAGGTTCAGTACAAACGTAAAAGAGCAAAACAGAAGAAATAACATCCCTATAGAAAAGGAGTAATCGTTGTTATTATTCATGGGATGGCCTTCTCTTTGCCTTTATTAGTAGCAGAAGAGGAAGCCATAGGAGCAGAGGTCGAGTTAGAAGAAGGGAGTGAGGTGGTTCATAGAGAGGGGAAAGGTAGGCCTTCAAAAACCGACAGAGTCAAAGTAGGAGTAGTAGAAGATCGAGGTAGTTGTTGATTAAGAATTACAGGCTGGATCTGACTCAGTTATTGGATGACAGACATAGTGGTGGAGGCTAGGGTAGAGGTGAAGGTAGGCAGTCCAGGTCTCAGAGGTGCAGCCGTAGGAGCAACAATGGCTATACTCTGTACATGAAGGTAAGGCCTCAGAAGCATAATGAAATCCGCAATGATCTCCCCACTATACTGCATGGCTTTATCAAAATCATCCTTATTTTCCATAAACTTGTCCAACAATCGAGTAAACTCTGTGATCTTTTGGACTTGGGTCTTGAAAGATTGAGTCACAGGTGGAATTCTTAGATTTTCCACAAGATAATTGAAATGATTTGTCATATCAGTCTTTGAGAAGATTCTGTTGAAGTAAAAATCCACTTTCTTGGAAATCTCTTACTGAGCATCATTAGAAATTTTGGAGTGGATTTTGACTAGATCCAGAACTCGATCACTATTCTTGATAACTTCAGAGAGATAAGCTGCATTGAAACCACTGAGTAAATTCTGAAGCTCTTCTTTGACTACTGTTCTGATCAGATCACTGTCTAAAGATGGTTTAGAGGATTGACCAGCAGCTTTAGAAGCATTGACAGTGGTGGTGAGAGATTTCAGTTGGTTCGACACTTTTTGAAGACACCCCGTATATTCATCAGTGAGTTTGTTAAGATTTCCAACAAGCTCTCTCATCTCCTTCACGATCTGTTTATTTCTTTCAGCGACCTTTTCATCTAAGGAATCTAGATAAGGTTGAATCTAAGACACAACAACATGTGGGGATTGAGTAACAGTAGGTCCTACAGGAGAAAAACAAGCTCTGATATATTATGCATATTTTTTTGCATGTCTTCAATCATACCTCTTAGAGTCTTCACTTCATCACTAAGTAGCCGATTTTCAACTTTGACTTCCTAAATATGATGAAGCATTTTAGGTTGAATCTACCAGATTATCTTTTCCAACAACAGTGAGGCATCTCTCTCACTTAAATTGGTTATAGGAAGAGGTTGGGTATTGAAGAGTTTCTCAACTCCGGACAAGAGGGTAGCACCAAAGTCTTTTAGATCATCCTTACTCACCAAGGAAGATTAGTCTGATGAAGGTTCAGAAACTGGTACTGATATGGTTTCGGGTTCCTTTGTAGGGAAAATATTAGAGACCAATTTTAACTGGAACAAAGAGGAAATGTCAAGGCCTTTTGCGGAGACATGCTGAGAGTCATCCACATCATAGAAGCTTGGGAACTTAAATTGAGTGGCTACAGGACTTGAAACTACTAGGTTTGGTACTTCAGCAGATTCCAGGTTTGGGGGTTGCTCCCCCTCAACGGTTGCATCCTTCTCGGGACTGAGAGATTTAGGATCTTGATCTAATTCCACAAAATCAGCTCGTAGTTCCTCACCCATTTCCTGTCTAGCCAACTGAAAAGATAGATCCATCCTCTCTTCAGCCAAAGGGATGATTTCAGGAACAGATTTTTCCACAGGGAGTTCATCAAGGTTAGTTTCTTGCACAATAAGTAGCTTTTCCACTATAGGTTCTTCCATGGCATTCTTTTTAGTTTCTTTGGTAACAGATTCTGTTTCAAGCTCAGGTTGATCTACCAGATTAATAGCATCTTTAGGAGTAGGGCCTTCTTCTTCAAGAAATTCATGAGGAACAGGAGAACTTTCTTCCTTAACAGAAATAGTTTCTTTAGGAGGCACAACAACCTCTTCTTCATCTTCAGAATAATACTCAACAATCTCAAAACCAGGATCAGAAATATTTCTTGGTCTTGAGGGATGTTCCACTAGATTTAATTTCTCATAAATTCTATCATTGTCTTCCACCCATTCATTTTTCCAAGGATTCCAATTTATCTTCATTATTTTGATAGTGGATTTTGAGAGGCAGAATTCACAATCCTTAATCACTTCCTCATTAGGTCCAACCATACCTTTGGCAAGAAGCATGGATGAGATTAGCCGAGAGTAAAATAGGGAAGTTGACTTGTATGTAACTTTGATCAGCTCACACATATGATGTATGATATACTTTCACAGGTTGATCTTATGCCCATTTTTCATAAGGTGGATCAGAAACACATCCTGATATCTCAAAACAACAAAATCACCTTTTCTGGGACTAACCAAATTTTGTATAAACTTGAACAGAAGCCTTGATTCATCATCTAGTTTAGCAACAATGGCTCTCCTCTGGGTGCCATTTCTAGTTAAGGCTTTCAAAGCATCCTCCAGATCAAAGAATTCAGTTGAAGGTGGGAGTCCTCTCTGATAATCCTCACAGATGCCTTCATGAGGTATCCTAAGGCATGAAACCCATAACCTCGAAGAGAATGAGAATCTTAGCCCATTGATCCAGCTTCTCACGACATATCCATCTTCAGACTCAAAGGAGAACTGAACATATTGATAAAATTCAGCTACCAACTTAGGATAGATAGGTCGGTCTTTCATCAAAAACCACTCTAACTAGCCTTGCTATTCTAAAACATTCAAAACCAAAGACTTACTGGACATAAGACAATTGGGTAAAATCTCTTTCTCAGGTACAATAACTCAGTTTGCTAGATTCAGATTTAGAGGTCCTTCGGGTGCTAGCTCAGGTGCAATTTTCTTCTTCTTTGAGCTGCGTTTCTCAGGAGTCGACGACGAGGGGCGTTTCATCCTAGGCATCCACCGAAGGTTCGAGAGATAGAAAAGGGTTGTAGGGTTGAAGAAGGGTTCGAAATGAGTTAATAGAAGAAATCCCGAGTGAAGAATTGAGTGATACTTTCTTTATTATATCATTTAGAAATTCCAAACTTCGCAAAAGTAAAAGTGCAGGAAAAAAGGTGAAAAGGATAATTACCGTGATACAAGGTTTTACAAAAAAAAATCATAAAGAATTTTTACAGTGAGACCGTGTCTGGTCATTACGGTGAGACAATTGCTGAGCGTTATAGTGAGATAGTAATACGGTGAGATAGTAACTGAGCATTACAGTGAGACAGTAATCGAAACACTAGCTGAGAAACCATAATCATGAAATAGTAAAGTACAAAACAGTAAGATATCGAATAGTAAGACATGAAACAGTAAAATATCTATTTGAGGTTTATCATGCCTAGTTCATGTATGATGTAGTCTATTCTTTCAGAAGTTAATGTTTTGGCGAATATATCAGCAAACTGATACTCAGTATCAATGAATTCCAAAGTGATATCACCTTTTTGATAATGATCTCTCAAAAAGTGATGTCTTACATCAATATGCTTTGTCCTAGAATGCAAAACAAGATTTTTCGAGATGTTGATAGCACTTGTGTTGTCACAGTTTATAGGTACATGCCTGAATTGATATCCATAATCTAGTAATGTGTGTTTCATCCACAAAATTTGTGCACAACTGCTAGAAGCTATGTATTCAGCTTCTACAGTAGATAATGCAACATAATTTTGTTTCTTACTACACTATGATACTAGTGACTTGGCTAAATAATGACATGTTCCAGAGGTGATTTTTCTATCTAACTTACATCCACTGAAGTCAACATCATAATAACTAACTAATTCAATTGATTATCCTCTAGGATAGAATAGTCCTAGATTGGGTGTATGCTTGAGGTATTTGAAAATTCTCTTTACAACATTTAAATGGGATTCCTTAGGATTTTCTTGAAAACGAGCACACATACACACACTAAACATAATGTCAGGACGACTAGTAGTTAAGTAGAGTAAACTTCCAATCATTCCTCTATAAGTGGTTTGATCAATAGATTTTCCATCTTCATCAAGATCCAACTTACAAGTGGTACTCATGGGAGTGTCACTAATTTTAGTGATATCCAATACAAAACGTTTTAGAATATCTCTAGTATATTTAATTTCAGTTAAAATAATTCCATCATTATTTTGAATGATTTGAAATCCAAGAAAGAATTTCAGTTCACCCATTAAACTCATTTCAAATTCATTTTTCATCATTTTAGAAAAATCATCACATAAAGAATTTTGTGAAGATCCAAAAATAATATCATCTACATAGATTTGAACAACTAAAACATCATTAGAAATTTGTTTTATAAAAAGGGTAGGATCAACTATTCCTTTTGTAAAACCTTTGGAAAAAATAAAAGTACTCAACCTATTATACTAAGCTCTTGGATCTTGCTTTAAACCATATAAATATTTTGATAATTTAAAGATATAATTTGGAAAGTGGGGGTTTGTAAAACCATGGGGTTGTTTCACAAAAAAATCCTCATCTATATACCCATTTAAGAATGAACTTTTGACATCCATTTGATATAGTTTGAAATCTAGATGTGCAGCATAGGCAAGTAAGATTCTTATTGCTTCAAGTCTAGCTACTGGTGAAAAAGTCTCTTCATAATCAATTCCTTCTTCTTGACTATTTCCTTGTGCAACTAATTTGGCCTTATTTCTGACTATGTTACCAGCTTTGTCTACCTTATTTCTGAACACCCATTTAGTGCCTATGGTGAATGTGTCCTTAGGTCTTTCAAAAAGTTTCCAAACTTTTTTCCTTTCAAACTGATTAAGCTCTTATTGCATATCCATCACCCAAAATTCATCATTAATAGCATCATTAATTCTTTTAGGTTCAAGTTGTGATAAGAAGGCTTGATGTTCAACCTAATTTCTAAGAGAATCTCTAGTCCGAGTTCCTTTGTCTAGGTCTCCTACAACGACATCTAAGGGATGGTTCCTAAGAGTTCTAACAACTCTAGAAAATGAGGGACTAGTGATTTCAGGTTCATCAACAGATTCAGGTTCATTTTGACTTGATTCTAAGGAATTTCTAGAATTGGATGTTTTCACAGATTCTTTCACAGAATGGTTTGAAGATTTTATATTAATGTTCATATTTGATACATCATCCTCCAGGTTTTCTAGAATGGTTTTAGGCTCATGTGGATCTGTTTCATCAAATTTAACATGAACAGATTCTTCCACACATTTAGTTCTTTTATTGAACACTCTATAGGCTTTACTAGACATGGAATATCCTAAAAATATACCTTCATCACTTTTGGATGCAAATTTGTCAAGATTATCCTTAGTATTAATGATATAGACTCTACAACCAAAAACCTTGAAGTAGTTAACCTTGGGTTTTCTATTGTTCCATAACTCATAAGGAGTCCTTTTAAGAATAGGTCGGATCAACACTCTATTGATTATGTAGCATGCTGTATGGACAACTTCAGCCCAAAAATAAATAGGTAGGTCATATTCACTAAGCATTGTTCTAGAAATCTCTTGTAGGGTTCTATTTCTTCTTTCCAAAACTCCATTTTGTTGAGGTGTTCTAGGGGTAGAGAAATTGTTACTGTAACCATTTTGTGATCAAAAGGATTCAAAATCTTGATTTTCAAACTTACGGCTATGATCACTTCTTAATGATTTAATCCTAAGTCCACTAAATATTTTCTACAGACTTTCCATATTTAGTAAAATAATAACAGGCTTCACTTTTGTGAGCAAAAAAAAGGTCCAAGTATATCTAGAGAAGTCATCTACAATAACATAAACATAGTGCTTCACATTTAAACTAGAAACTATAGATGGTCCAAACAAATCCATGTGAACTAGTTTGAGAGGTTGAGAAGTTGACACTTCTTTCTTTGGTTTAAAGGAAACATTGTGTTGTTTTCCATTTTGACAAGGATTACACACTTTTCCATTTGGAAACTCAAGTTTGGGTAAGTCTTTAACTTAGCTTTTTCTAGTTAACTTTCTAAGGGAGTGAACATTACAGTGTCCTAGTCTTCAATGCCAGAGCCAAGAATCTTTATGAAATACACTTAAGCATGTAACATTTTGAGAAGCTAAAGACTCTAAGTTAACAGAGTAAACATTTTCACTTCTTAATGAAGATAATACTAATTCACCTTTATAATTAAAGATATTTCATGCATCATTTTAAAATCTAACATGAAATCCATCATCACATAATTGTGAGATACTAAGCAGATTATATTTTAATCCATCAACAAATAGTACTTTAGAAATTAAAACTGATTTAGAGTTACCGATTTGGATGAGGCCAATAATATTTCCTTTGGCATTGTCACCAAATGTGACATGTCCTCCATCTATTTTTAATAGGTTCTTGAAGCATGAGTAGTCTTCTGTCATGTTCCTTGAACATCCACTGTCCAAGTACCATATAATTTTATAGGAACTCTTTAAGCATTTTTCCTACAAAAAGATTAAGCAAAATCATATTTTGGTACCCATACTTGTTTGGGTCCAGTAATATTAGTGATAAGTGATTTAGGAACACATATCTGCCTAATAGGTTTCCTATAAGCATTACGTAGAGTATTTAAAAAATAGACTCTATTCGGTCCACACAAACTTGAAATAGTAGAATATGTATCATGATTTGAACTAGATGATTTGTTTCCAAAATAGGGAGTAAAACTGTATGTCCTAGATTTTGAAACAAAATTTGTTCTACCTAGATTTCTTTTGCCTGGTTGATAACCAATGCCAGTGTTATATTTAGGATCAATTTTTTCCTAGCATTTGAGTAAGGGTATCTTTCCCATTGGTAAACTTTTCTAGGTCACTCTTTAATTGCTCATTAAACATTTTTAATTCATTGTTTTCTTTGAGAAGTTGAGCATTTTTCTCTTTTTCAGTTATGAGTTCAGATTTAACAGTTATGCTAAGAGCGTGCTATTTCTTTAATGATTTATATTTTCTTTTAGTTTATTGCATGTTTCCTCAAGCATGTTACAATATTCAAAAATTTATTCCTTAGTCATATTTTCAGAGTCACTCTCATCTCGAGAATATTATGAATTATTCACAGAGGAGTCCAGTATTACCTCATATGTGTTTTTCATAAAACACATATTGGCTTTGTTAGCATGTTCATCATGTGATGTCTCTGAGTCGCTTGAACTGTCATCAGAAGCACTCCAGGTTGCTTCCATTGCCTTTTTATACTTCTTGTCCTTGTCCTCATATTTCTTTTTGTATTTGAGATTTTGACAGTCAGCCTTGATATGTCCTTTGAGCTTACATTCATAGCAGACAATTTCATCAGTCTTGTCGCTTCTTTTCCAGTCATTCTTCCAATTTCCTTTTTGGTCATATTTTCCCTTGAAGTTAGAATTTCTGAAAAAGTTCTTTTTCTTGTAAAATCTTTTAAATATTATAGCTAATTGAGCCATTTCTTCATCACTGTCGGATGATGATTGTTCATCACTGGAACTTTCTACAGAAGCTTCCAGTTTCCCATTGTCTTGGTGCTTAGAGGTGGTGGTCTTGAATGCAAGAGATATCCTCTTTGGCTCATTTTACTCCTCCTTGTTGACTTTGAGCTCTTCCTCATACATTATCAGTTTTCCAATGAGTTCTTTTACAGGTAGTTTTTTGATGTCTCATGATTCTCTAATAGAGACAGAGGTTCCCCTCCATCTGTCAGGCAGACATCTTAGAATTCTCATGATCTATTCCTTGGCAGTGACTTCTCTTCCAAGAGAAATCATTGTGTTGGCAATCTCATTGAACCTAAGATACATGTCAGAGATAGGTTCATCATATTTCATCTTAAAATTATTATATTTAATAGTATAAGTATTAAGTCTCATTTCTTTTACACTAGATGTTTTTCATGTGAGATAGACAAGGTATCCCAAATGTCATGGGCATTTTTACAAGCAGAAATTCTATTGAATTCCTCATATCCTATGGAGCAGTATAAAGCATTCATATATTTACAGTTGTTATTGTAGGCAGTTCTGGTAGGTTCATCCCATGTGATTCTATCAGTAGTAGGAATCTTATATTCATCTATAATGGATGACCAAATTTAAAAACTCATACCCTCTAAATGCATTTTCATTTTAATTTTTCATTGAGCATAATTGGTTCCATTAAAGAATGGTGGTCTATTGTTTGCAACACCTTCCAATCTGTTATCCATAATAAAGTATTACCTTAAAAGAGATAGAAATTTTGAATTAACAGAAATTTATAGATCTTTAAGGTTTAACTACAATCACAATTGAAAAAGATTAAACAGAGTCCAAATAAACAACCTTTGATACCAAATGTTGGTCGGAGTAGATTACTTAAGAGGGGAGGGGTGAATTGAGTAACTATAAAAATTTCTGTAAAAATTATTTCTAAAATGTTTTTCCCAAAAGGTTAGATAGAGCCCAGTTAATCAGGGTTATGCTGTTATAAGAGGTTGACTGTTTAAATAACTTCTTAGAAGATTGATTAGTTCTCAGTACTTGTAATATTAATTATTAAAACTACTTTTGAAGTTATTCTACTAAGACAAGATAGTTATAAATTCTTTCCAAGACTAACTATCAAAGTGAATTTAGTGATTTCTGAGTTATGAAGAAAAGTAGTAAAATAGAGAAAACTAAATTAAGCAGCACAACGGATATAAAACAAGTGGTTCAGTCTCAAGCCAAGACCTAATCCACTCCACTTGGTGATCACCTGCCACCAAGCTGTTTATATAAATAAACTTTGATCCACACCCTGGATCGGGGTTAACAAGAGTACACAGGACTGTCCAGGCCACACAAGGACCTCTTCCACAGTTCTTCGTGGGTGCAAACTACCAGGAAACACAGGGACCTCTTCCACACTTATCCATGGGTATACACAAGGGTAAATGAGTGTTTGAGTAAGGATATCTTCTATCCTTCAGTTTGATGCAGGAGACAGAGTGTGTTATTATATAGAAACACACACTGCTAGAAAGTTAATAAAAATATACACAATCAGATAAGAAATATTGAGATAGGTTTAGAAGTGCTCTGAGTGTTGGTCTTTGCAGCTTTGGACTTCTAAGATGAATCAAATATATAATTTGATTCCTCGTCTGTAAAATAGAGTGTCGCGATTCATCTTGTGTTCTTCGTGAGGTTTGACAGTGCGAAGAAGTTCACTAAGCTTCAAATACACTTCGTGTGTTCTTTAACAGTGTCGAGTTGCATGCAATAGGCCTTTATTTTTGAAACTTAATCTAAGTGTGTTCTTCGCTATGGTGCTCATGCGCACTTGGTTTTCTTTCTTGTGTGTCGCTTATTTCTGGGAAACACTTTTCTTTTATCTTGGAAAGCATGTGTTGGGGCCGACATGTTTCATGTATTCTGCACCTCGTACATTGTACTATCAGATGATATGTCTACAAAGAAACATTAATTATTTCAATGCACTAATATCTTCAAATATGACCGTTAGATATTAAATTGAAAAATTACAAAAATATATTAGGAAACGGTGTCACAGTATGTCATGGAAACGATGTCTCCTTCACACGGTGTCTGGATTGGTCACAGTGTCTGAATGCCACGGTGTCTCATGGTCAGGGTGTCTCACGGCCACGGTGTCTCAAAGTCACGATGTCTCATGGTCACGGCGTCTCAGGGTCACGGTGTCTCATGGTCACGGTGTTTCAATGTTTACGGTGTTTGCTTCACTGTGTCTGCTTCCTGGTGTCTGCTTCACGGTTCCAGAAAGACATAACCAGTGGCAGACTCACAGTGTCTTAGACTTTTCAAGATAACAGTATTCAGACTTAAGTAATGATGTTCATAGAATGGATTAGACTTAATCATTTGTCAGAGAAATCATTATAAAGTTAGTCAAAAGATAGTATAAGGTAATGAAACTGAATATAGAGCAATTAATATCTTGAATGCCTCTTCTTAAAGCATGAGAATACTTTAAACATTAATACACATGATTTGATGTAATTTACAAGATTTAACCAGGTTGAATAGGATTTGTGATCATTAAAACATGAGTAGTACATGAGGAGTCCAACAATATAGCTGTGAAATCTTTATAATAACATTCATTAAATTATTGAAATTTATAGAAAACCCATACCTCTTGAGAATCTTCACAATGAAGTTTCATTTAAATGTGTTAAAGGATATATAAATATTAAATTTTAAAGAAAAGTAGCCATGTCACACTATCCTCTCAAAGAACTAATGCGTTCATTGACAATGAACAAGAAGGAATGAATATTCCTCCATGAAACAAAGCTGAACTAATTTTAATATATAACCAATTTTATAATTTTATTAAGCCTCATTGAAATTATTTTTCTAATAAATATTAGGAAATCATTTTTGAACAACATTTGGATGGTAATACAAATTGTAAATGGAATTATCATGATATCAAAATAGTTCCATGAAAAAATAGCTACTTCCCAAATGCATTGAATCACTAATTAATAAATTTTTTACCTCCCTGAAAAAATATTCCTAAAGGATATTACATTAAAAGTTAATTAATTCCTTGTTTAACCTTTCTGGGATGGTGGAACGATCCATGTTTAGATAAAAAGTTCAATTTTAATGTTGTATCCCATTAGAACCTCAATTAAAGATCAGTTATTATCATCAGTAACACAACTGGGGATGTTAGTAATAAAGGCGAAGCTGGATATTGAATCCTTATCAGATGATAAGTCTTGAAAATACATAACAACAGATTGAGAAATATTTTACTCAGAAGTAAAGAGAGATTTTTTGATGCATACTTCATTCAACTCCTTTTTACCTTCTTTTATTGATGCATGCAATGAAGGAATTTTGGGTTATGATCCCTATATTGAAGTTATTACATCAGGTATAGATTCCTGGAAGGATTCTATTTCAGGGTTAAGAGGTCATCATGTTTTGAATAATCTTGAAACTCTTAATCTGAAGGATCCTAATGATTTTTTTTGATAAACTACCTTTGGGAAATATCATGTTCATCCCTACCAATATCCTCATCCATACTAGAAAGGTATGTCTTTATCCCAAACATTATATATAAATCACCTTCTTGAGTTTTTCATTAATAACTCTTAGAGGACTCCCACACATGTTTCTATCCATCCAAAACATATTCTCCACACTTAGTGATAGTGATACATGCATTGTTAAACATAAAATTTATGGGATGATACCTAGTAATATTACAATTAATCTTTTTATTAATGGTATAGGGTCTAAATTTATATTTTGAGGAGAGAACACAAACACTTCAACTAGTTCATAGTTATGTTCAATATAGTAAAAATAGCTATCAATTCTATTCGTCTTCCTTCCCTTCATAGTATATCTACTCCATGTGAATTTAGCATTGAATAGGAGATCATAAAATAGATTAAAAAAATTTATATATGCATTAAATTCACTCTATTTAATTCGTGATTTTTTAGAAAAAAGATTCTCATCTGGCTTCAAGACAGAATTGTAGTCCCCATTAGGGATACAATTTAATAAGAAATTATTATCCATCATATCCCACTCCTCTAAAATTTATCTCCTATTTATATAAGATTTTTGGCTTAAATAAAGTATATATTGATTGGAGAACCATTAATGATAATTTATATTGTATCATGTTGTAGGTTCTCTATGTTTTAAATTACTTGTATGCTATGATGATTTAGTACCCACATGGTATTTTCATCATTGTTGTGAAAATTTTATGGATGGAAAGGGTAGCCATGAATAGACTAGATAAAATCCTTCCCTTATTCAATTTTAATCATGGGTTCAATAAACCCCACCAACATCGGTTTTTTTATTTTAATAAATTTCTTTAGCACTAAAACTATTAGTGTATTTACAACCACCTATAAATTATGAAACATTATCCTCATTATGATTTTATGAAAGCTTCACCCTTGTTAGGAATATCCTCTATTCATCCCCTCCAAATTATTATGCCACGTTTGAGGAATTTGTACCTACTAGTTAAGGGAAACATCACTTATAGGAGTAACACCATCATCACTTTCTTCCCCCTCTGGTTCATTCTAATCAGACAAGTGGCTTCCATTGAGTGAACCAAAATGAATAAACTCATGAACAACACGACTCAAAGTCATAGGTAAATGACTACTAGACATCCTACCATAGGGAACTTGATATGAGTCCCCTATATCATTAAGAATTTTCAAATCCTCCTTTAAAATATTACCACTAGAAATAACCATCATGTTTAGGTGTATTCCACTCCCCAACTAGTGAGGTAGTTACTATGATTGTAGTGACCATGTTACTAATGATTCCAATTTCCACACCCCCAAGGGGTCACTTATAGTCTATCTATAGCAGTAGGTACACCATCATGATTTTTTGTAGAAACCATAGGAGGCTCCACCTGATCAATACTATCCTTACCCCCATTTACTTCTATAGAAAAAATATACACTACGAGTAGTCTGTTCCAATCATTCGGGAGGTGGTACACCGACCTTTGTTTCTATCCCCTATTGTAAGAATTTTTAGGGAATTATCATCCACAATTTTGGCTTGAGTTTCTTTCCATTTGGCCTTTTACAGTCTCTATATTCACTGTTCTCATCATTCCCTTTTATTTTTCAATGGTGGAGAATCTTCAGCATCCCACATTCATACACATCATTCCCAACAAATATACCTTCAGAAAAGAATGTAGGATGTCATAATAATTTAATATTTATTGTAACAATTTCCTCAATCATTGGGAGGATACGTTCTTCAATGATATCTACTACTAAATCCTCTTCCACTAAAAACCATGAAAAATGGTTGAACATTGGGAAAATGTTTCCTTGATCCATTCTTATAGAAATACCCACCTCAGAAGCTAAATCACAAATATTTCTGGGGTTCTAATAAATCTAGTTCATGTTGTAAATCTGGATCTATACTTTAGAATGCATGTTCCTTGGACTCATATCCCTAACAAGTGGTATCAAAGGGTTGTTTATAATTCAATTACAACATTCAAGTTTGTCCTTACCTTGGTTTGTATGTTAGATTATTTCATTTGTTTCTAATATTATTCAAATAACGACTTATGAGGAAAGAAAGTCCTATATAAATATATTTTATGGAATATAATTTTTCTTTTATAGAATGCATATGGGCGATGTTATGATAAAAAAGTTCTGGATTCACTATTTTCTAGTAAATGTCTTGAAACAATGGACAATATGGAATGGGAGGGGTCGTCATCAAGCATTGAATTCACATTTGAGATTTATCATTTCATATCATCCTTAGACTATTGGTATGTCTGAGAGGACCATTCAAACCCTAGAAGATATATGGATTTCGAAGTATGTTGTGATCAACACATTCATCTGGTCGAATTTTCTTACAGTAATGGATTTCAATTTATCATTCATATTACTCCTTATTAATCCATCTATTGAAATAATTTAGGAATTATAATATAATGGGATAATGTTAGGAAATAAGTGATTTTGGGACCTAGTCTAGTAGAGGAAATTGCAGAGAAGGTTAGAGACATTTATAAACACATCAGGACAACATAGTTCCAGATGAAAAGTTATGTTTGAAAATCATCAGCTAGATCTAGAGGTCAAATCTAGTGTTAAGGTATTCATGTGAATATTTCCTTGGAATAATGTTGTGATATTTATAAATAAGGTAAGGATGATCCCCATATATAAAAGTCCCTATGAGATTATTAATCATTTTAGGATAACTGATTATCTCTTGGTTCTTCCATTAAACCTCTCATATGTTAATGACTTCTTATACATTTTTTTATTTTTGAGAAATTACATACCTAATATTTCATAATTAAAAAACTAAATGGTTATACTATTGAAGTATGATATATCTTAATAAGAACAAATGTCAGCAATATTGAATTATAGGGATAAAGTTAAACGGAATAAGACTACTGTCCTGGTCAAGGTTCTGTGTAGGAATTAAAAATTTAAGGAATATTTATGGAAAACTTGTGAAAAAATGAGGCATGGTATCATCATTTTTTATTAGAGTGATATTATATGAAGGGTGAAATTATTTTAAGGGGTGAAGAATATAACTCCTTAAGATTTTAGAATATATATTTTCACTTTGATAGATTAGGAAGAATATAACTATGAACATGTGTGAATAGTTATTATACACTATAAATTTTTGAAATTAAATTTTATTTAATTGAAATATAATTTTGAAAAGTAATTTGTAATTTACTATTGAAATAATACTAATCCTAAAGAATGATTTTGAAATATTTTGTTTACATGAAGTGTTTTAGTCATATATACTTCATTTAATAATAAATTTAGTGTATTAAAAATGATTTCTTTTTTGTATTTTTTGGAAAATGAATTCATTGGTTATTAATTATATAGAATTGGGAATTAAATCATTTAAATGTATAATGTATGTTTTTTTCTAAAAAATGGATTTCATGCACGGCGTGTGTTTTTATCTTAACAAATAAAATTAATAATTATTTACGAATTATTTTATTGAAATGTGTATAAAATATAATGAATAAAATATTTTAACAATTATTAAATGACTATTACTATGAAAGTAATTTGAATAAATTCAGTGTTATGCTTTAAAATTCATTTTTTTTCTAAACATGGATTTAATTACGTTTTCATGCTTATTTTAAAATGAAATTCATACACTTATAAGATTTTAATTTGATAAAATGGTTTAAATATTTTAAATTATAATGTAATTTTTTAAATTATTTCAATTTAATTTTTATCCATAATGAATAGTAAGTGGATTAAAAAATCATTACTATGGTTATGGTAAAAATTCTTAACAAGGGGTTCAACTAAAGAGACATGGGTTAACATAACCTATTTTTTTATAAACCTAATTTTATATGAGTATTTTTACCCAAATTTATCTTACCATATAGTTTGTGTTTCCATGGTTCCACTTTAACTTGAATAATTGTTTTCATATTTTATTATTTTATGAATTTACAAGAGTTACACCCACCTCACTTTCAAAAGGGCACTGCTTCCATCACATTTTTTAACACATTGATCCATCTATACTAGAAAATGACTAATCAAATAAATTAATAACATCCTTCTAAACCCCTTAAATCTTCTATTATTCTCAATATAAAATCCTTTTAAGGCTTATATAGCAAGGTAAAAGGGGTTTACCAAAAAATAGGTAATTATCTTTAAAAATCTATTTCTGATATTGATTTTTCTCAGAAATCCTATAAATATTCTATAACCATATTAAAATGGGGAAATTGTGTTCAATAATTTACATAAATTTTTTTATTTTAATATTAAATCCATTTTTACCTCCTTTCAATCTTATGATAAATGGTAATGTCGTTCATGGGTACATGTGCACCGCCACTTCCCTAAATTTATGTGTTTCATTTTTCATGTCTAACATAAATGGCTAGTTATATAGATGAATTTAATGAATATAAATGATAATTATGATACTGTTATTAATTAAAAAATATATTTTATTAAATACCCTTATTTATTTCCATTCATTTTAAAATGAAAACATCACTCACATGTATGTACAGACTATCATCTCAACAATGTGATATAATTAATTTTCATAACCCTTGTATATAATTGATTATAAAGGGGTATATACTTAATAATTATGATACTTATTACATGATTAGTATTTTTTATATGATGAAGCAATGAACAAGGTTCAAGTACCAAAACCATCAAACGAAAACATGCATGGGGAAAAATAGTTAATAACATTAAAATTGATTTTAGTAAAGAATAATTAATAAATGGGTAATTAGAAATTGTAAGGGAATGTTATATTGTAAGATAATTATGAATATGGATGCGGTGTAGATGTAACATAAATTTGAATTTATTATACAGGATCCTAATAATTCATATAGTGGAATTTAGGATATGCGGTCATACCACATAAGGTTTCACTACACAAAAGAAACAACAGGTGAATATGGAATATGTAACATAAATATTTTATTAATTTTATTTCTATGATAAATATGTAATTATCAATTTTTATTTTTATTTTTTGGGGTTTATATACTTCCCATTATTTTTATTTTTTTCATATGAAAATCATGCATATTTTTAAATATATATAAGGTTCTCTCTTTTGTGATGTTTTGATTCATAGATTACCAAAACTATAAGGATTCTTTCTATAAATATTATTTCATTAAAAACATTTTATTGGTATGAAACCATCTGTCTTTATATATTGTATATATTGATACTTTTATATGTTATATTCTTAATAAGATTATAGTCATGGTATTTAATGTTTGATTTAACGGTATTTCATTGAAGGGAGCTATGGTTCAAAAGTTACCAAAGCGAGAAGGGTTTTTGTTGAATTTTTTTAATTTGGATTGTTTATGCTTGAATGTCATTTTCATAATTACATTATTTCTATAAATTAAATACCATAAATTTTATTCTTATATGGTTATATTTTTGGTTTTACATGTTATCATTTCATAAACCTCTCTTTGGAACTCAAAATGATCCAGATTGTTTTAATAAAAGATAACTTTATTTCCACATTGGTTAGAGAAACATTTCTTCCATTCCTACATTAATTAAACTTTTTCGAATGATATTATTTTCTGGGATGAAATGATCTTAAAAGTAATTTTACAACTTATTTTAATTTAATTTCATATTATTAAAAAGTACATTTGATAATTATTTTTTGAATTGGTAATTTATTAATTTTTACTAAAAAATGTGTGAAAATATTTTTTCTGCATTTACCACCTGAATGGATTTTCTGATAGTTAGAACCATACTTTACATTGAATATTACTTTATGAGTTTCCATGTTTATTTTAAAGATAATTAATTTATAAATATTCTTGATATTTTTTATTTTAAAACTTATCAAATGAAAGTTATATTTTTCTCATGTTTTGCACGAAAGGTTACATTGTTCTTTTAAAGGTATTTAGATTCTATGAAAAAATATACTACAAGGAAATTTATTCTTCACTGGTGATATTTTCTCATGATACCATCCAATTCCTTTCACCAGATGTATTATGATTACGCAATGATAAAATTTTTATAAAACACATTTCTTTTTCATAGGCTATGCTATGATGAAATAATGAATCTTTTTTTGGGCTTATGGTACACATACATATGATTTTAATTATGTGAAAACTGGTCCTATAATATTATATCCATTCAATGCATTGGTTAATGATTTATACATTATCATATAATAATAATAACATGGGTACTTAACCCATCCATGGATGAAAATGGATTTGGGAGTGAACCCAATCCACTATGGCTCCTTTTCCACTTTGTGATGATGATCTTGGTAGTGATCCTTGAATAATGAAATAATTTTCAATGATTTGTATTATACCATAATTCTTATGACATGTTCTTTTACTTATGATATGATATCATGGACGATGACTTATTAATGATGATTACCCACTATTATGACTCATTACTTTTGAAATGATTAACTATTTTCCCATGATTCCTGATTTATGATCTTTATCCTACAAGGTTTGAAATTTGTAAGTTATAATGAAACTCATATAACCTTATGATTATCTTATTCTTTTATTTGATCATTCATTAATATCTCTCTTGTTTACCTTTACTGATTATATGATCTCACAATTTCTTATGATTTTTCCTCACATTATTAAGAATGGTTTTAAGTTGGATATGTCTATGATGGGTACTATGAGAGAAGCATATTATAGGATATGTTAAATATATTTCATTAAATATTATGGTTATGTATCTTGTCTAAAAATAAACTAAACCTTTATTGGGTTTCATCCAATATTATTGTGAAAGGTAATGAGTATTCATTTTAAAAGTTGAATTATTAATTTGTTCTATAATTGGTTCACCAAATATTATATCTATTTTTATTTATGAGAGAGATTATATAGATTCATTAGTCATTATCTCTATATATCAAGAGTATAGTGAGATGACTACTTAAGTTTATCATTGGGATGTTGAGTGTTATAGATCAATAAATCTCATGGTTGAAATGTTCTATGTTGGAGACATTATGATGCTTTGGTTTTCAAACTAAGTTATTTTATATCTAATGTAATATTTATAATGTTTTCTAGTATATTTTAGGTTTTAATGGTGTTGGATTTGGTTGAGAGTATAATTTTAGGATGTCATCCAAGACCGGGAAAATAATTATATATAAGATAGAGGACTACACTACATTCAATGGAATTTCAGCATGGATTATGATTTGTAAAGAGTAATTTATTTTGGGTTGGTGGTTGGTCACAACATAACCCATATTGTTTTACTATGGAAATACTTTATAATTTTAGTATTTATAGTCTTGTAGTAGATCATAATACTAATGGTGAGATTTTTAGCATGTTTCCCTAGTATTAAGGAAACATTGTGTTGGGATGAAGGGGATCATGTAACAACATTGAATTGTTATGGGGAGTTTTGTTTATATATTTTCTCTAAGGATGATTCTTTTTTTGTAGCAAGAAAATCCATTCTGCACTGTTGTTTTGGTAGAGGGATTGCATAATGATCTATATGACTCTACAATAATGGGGTTTTTTAATCCCTTTTCAACTTTAAAATAATTTGTTAAATTAATTTTTAAAATCATGATTGGCCTCATCATTCACTCAAATAAAAGTGGAGACCAAGCGATTCTCCTTCTCTCATTCCCTCTTTTCCAAATAGGAATCTTCATTATTTTTGGGTCGTTCATTGATTCATTTATCACAAGGAGTCATCACATGTGTTTTCCTATAGTATCTTGATTTATTTATATCAGATTTGAATAAAATTATGGTATTTGACATGAATAATTATGTATATATCATGTTCATGGTTCTATGAGATTCTTTCTTTATATGTTTTTTATGCATCATTTTATTTTTTTGGCATGGGTTGGATCATTTTTGAAACGAGGAATGAAAACACATTCGATATCCATTGACTATGGGTGATACCAATGGGTAGTACCATATGATCAGCAATGGTAAATACTATTTATAGATTATTCATTATTAGTTATATACTTTTGGGTTTTCTTAGAATTTTGATGCTTGTTAGAAAGATGAAATTCATGGGATGTGTTTCCTGATGCGGTTCCTTGGGAATGTGATGTGTGTTACATATGTGACTACCAGTGTCATGGATCACTAGAATGTGTGATGGTGATATCTCATTCAAAAATGGTTAGGTAATGTTTTTATTGAGTTTTAGTCAAATGATGGTTAGTGATTCCACTCACCTTGGGGATGAGGCTATTCAGGTCATGTTCACATAGTGTATGGAGCATGTGTTGGTATTAAAAATAGGATCCTTGGAGGTATACACCATATAAAATTAGTATATGGTTATGGTATTGACCATTAAATTGAAGTAACTATTAGTCTTAGGTGTATGGGGTAACTATGGGGAGATTGATATCATCTATTTAGATTATAATTCTCTTCATGTATGGAATCATTTAGGGTCATTTATCTAGGGTGTGTGGATGATTATTGTGGTGGTTTATTTGGTGATGTATCATTTCCCAAGAAGTCATGGGTATGGATATGTTGTGTTTTTTTGGGGATGAATTATGGGTGATGCATAATTATCTCCTTATATGGGTTAATACCCTAGGTGTACTGTCCCACTACGACATTGGATGAAGCAAGTAGGGTGCTCATTCATGGATGGATGAGCATGGAGTTGAGTGGGTCATGTTGGTTGTATTTATTTTTATATCTTCTAATATCTATAAAATCATATATGTATAGATATTTTATAGGAATATCATTAGTAGTGGCCTACGAAGTTCATACTCACACCATGAATGAGCCATTTGAGATAGGTTAAAACTTTATGGTTCATGATATAGGTAAGGGAAACAGTGCTATGACTACTACATAGTTTTCTAGTGATACAGTGGATGCATAAATGGTATATTGTTGGATTGTGGTGATATATTGGGTGTATCATTAGTACTGAGTTTGAGATTTATTTAGTTTATTATTGACTCTTAAGTATATGGTCAACCTATGGGAGACCCATATTACATTTGTATAATTGATGTGACATTTTTGGTATTTTATTTTCATTCAATGAGATATATTTTTGGGTTTATCCCTAATGTTTAGATAGTATTTTCATATATGAATAATATAATATTTATTACTCTATATAGATAGGGTATAATCACCCAAATACCACCCCTTATACCCTCACAACTAATCGATAACGTCTGATGTATAGGTAGGCATTTCAGAGGTCAGTGACACTATGGTTTTAATAAACCATAATTTTATATATGGAATTTTAATTTTTAATATACATGTGTGATATATTTAAAAATATAGTTCATTACATAATAAAAAACATCAAAACATTTTTATATTCATTTAGAATATTACATTTAGAAAATAAATATACCCAATAAAATTGATAATTGTACAATGGAAAAATAATCACTAAGAAATTACTAAGATAAAAAAATTAAGATCATATTAGAATCCTAGAATAGTCACACTCCTAAAAAATACAATTAAAATAAAAAGATAGTTCATTTGAAATCAAAACATTGAAAATGAAGAATATATAACAGTGGGAAGAATTAAAGTGAATGAAAAATGAAAGAAACACGTGGTGTTTATAGGATGTTTAAAATGTATAAGAAAATTGTTAATATGATGGTTGGAATAGTAACATGGAAATCATGAAAATTTAGATGAATTTTAGAATATTAATTGTAACATCCTGAGTTTTAAGAAAGAAACACTATTTTCAATAGTGTACATGATACGCTACGTCGAGCTTAAAAGAACAACTAAATATTATTATATAATATGGTAGTTAACTCCTAGTCGTTGTATTGGAAAGAATTAAAAAAAATAACTATTTTATGTTTACACATGTTTTTTATATGTTTTTTACTTTCATATAATAAATTTTAGAGGCTTAAAATGAGAAATGAATCCAATTTTAAGCATTAAATACTCTAATATTTTTAAACGGTAGTCTTACCACCTTTTGATATAGAACCCCTTTTAAATATTTTTTTTCTACTTTTATATGTTCTATTTTTCAAAATAAAATTCTTTTTTATAATTGTTACATAAAAATTTATTGGGTTGAATTTTGGTATTTTTATGATAGAAGTCATTTTTTAATGAATTGTGAAAAATACTGCATTTTAATTCAAAAATGAATTTTCTTATAATTTATTTATATAATTATATTTTTCTTTTAATTGGTTTTAAAGTGTAATTTAATTAATTTTTTATCATTTAAACAAATTATGGTCATTGTAAGTAATGTCACATTGAAATTAGATATAAACACACATCAATCTTTTGATGGTTCTTACTTTTTAAAGAACTCATTTTATTATTTTGAAAACGAGGATTAATTTTAAATTAATTACTGAAAGTTATGTGTTTTTAATTTGTAAAAATGGATTCTATAGTTGGAATTATAATTTCTAAGTTATTTAAATTGGTCCCTTTTAGTTTTTGATATTATGAATAGTAACTTTAATAATTAATCTTATTTAACATCGTTAAAGTGTAAATTTGGTAAATAAGAGTAAAAATAATATTCTAATAATATATTATTACACTAAAACGTGTCATAATAGTATTTTATGATAAATATATGACTAATACAACCATTGGGATGAAAAATTGGCCATTGGATTCCACTTGGGTGTGATTATGAGACTTAAACCATTTAATTTAAAGTGAAGGAAAATATGTTATAAACATGAATCTACTTACTAATAAAATTTTAACATGGGATTATATATATGTAATATTAAAATATAAATGGTTATTATAAAGATAAATTGATTTTTTACATCATTTTATTTTATTTATAAATTTTTGATACTAAATAAATAAATTTAATTATGACATAATGGTAATGTAGTGATTACTTCATTAATAAAAGATTCAAATAAATGATATTTTAAATAAAAAATAAATATTTTTTGAAATATTTGATGCCATAAACTAACTTTCTAGATGTCTATGACATGTTAAAATTTAGTTAATTTATTTTTTTGAATGAATCAAGTTGTTATGACTTTTAAAAAGTCATGTATGAATAGTGTCAAAATTGACATAATTCATAACTTAAAATATAAAATAGTTTATTAAATGTTATAAAATTCATAAAAATATAATATTTGTCCAAATTTTTAGTATATGTTCTCATATTTCATAAATTATACATTTTTTGTTCTATTAACATGTTATGGTAATTACATTAACACACAAAGAATAAATAACATGTTATCATGTTAAGATTAAAAAAGGTAAAATAAGGGTTAAACCAAAAGGGTAAGGACTAAAAAATATTAAAAACTTTTATAATTTTAATTTTATAATAGGTATATGACCCAAAATAATATTATATTTGAAATAAATGTGTTTGAGACCATTAGAACTCAAAAATAAATTTAAAATAAATTAATATTTCATGACTTTTCTAAAGTTCCCCTCTCCTCTCCTATAAAAGGGAACTTATTCTTCTATAAAAATAAAACTTCCAAAGCCTTTTGGTTCATAAAATATCTTCCCAAAACCCTTAATATAATCCCTAAACATGTTATTTAGGCATTATTTTAGGCATAACACCCTTCTTTGAGGTGTTAAGGTGTTCTTCAAGGGTGATAAACCAAAGTAGAGGTATCGTTTTCATTAAGTATTTGAATTTTATTTCTTTTCACACTTCCTTCAAGTCTCCTCCAACCATAATGAAATAATAACTTAAGTATCATAAATATACATAGTTTTTATTATATTAATATAATCCCATAAATCCAACTCTACATCCATCAAATGGGCAAGGAATTAATCATTCATGCGTACCTGTGAATTATCATCTCCATGAACCGATTTAGTTATTTTTCCATTACCGTCTATCAAGATCATTTCTAATGATGAAATTAATATTAATATGTGATATTAATGAACTATTTAACATTTTAAAATAATAATGTTTTGATTATTTTCTTACCATCCATGCACATAAAAACAATAACGTTGTTCGTGAATAAGTGCGTACGTTAGAACTATTACCTCCATGAAGTGATGTGAGCCATTTTTATTCACCACATCACTTGTTTGGTATATATAATTATTTTGATATGATTATTTTTATGCTAATAATATTATTATAATTGTGGAAAGATAAAATAACAATGACCTTTTTCTATAAAGATCAATGAAAAATAAAAATGTTACTAATGCATACATACTGACTATCGTCTCCATGAATATAACGTTGTTCATTTTTCATAACCATAATTAATGGTTTAATTACAAATTAATGAGTAATGTATAAAAGTGATGATTATGTAATGAATACTATTATGGATATGATATATAAATGACCAAAAGTACTAGTGACACCAAAAAATTTTCATTTTCAACTCATGTACCGAATATTGATAAAACATTCGATATGAACTTAAATAATCATGGAATTTTTATAACATGGTAATAAGTGATATAAATGGAATAATAAACAAGAAAAAATTTTATAAATAAATTATAAATTAACATAATTTTATTATTTAGGAAGATAAAAAATGTACGAGATAAGTCAGATTCAAGGTAAGGGAAATCTTAAATCAATCTCCATTAATTGAGTTAAACTTCCTAGTCATTGGTTTTGTTTTCCAAAAATATGTGTGAAAGGCCCATGATTATTTTACACTAAAAATCCACTTATATTGGTTGTATTTACATTTGTCACACATAATTATGTTATTGATTTATCCTTGATCTAATGATATGATCTTTATAAGGGACTTCGTCTCAATCTCCTTTTACTGAGGCATACTTTGATATAATATAACTATTTATTTTTTAGGGTGTATAATAAACCCATTTTACTTTTAATTCATTAAATTTTTTTGAAAAGGAATATTTTTCTTTGAAGAATTTTACTAAACGACAAATGGAATGTTATTAAACCTATGCAGGGATAATGAATTTTCCGCCACCGCAACCATTATTTGATATTTGGATTCCTCTACAAGTTGCAATGTATTTAAAAAAAATAAATACCATATAACATTTTCATGTATTTTGGTATTTAAAATGGATTTTATATCAATATGTTGAAATTAGCTCTTGTGATTACAATGTGAAAATGTTATTTTTCTATTTATGCTTGTTTTATGTTCTATGATTATGTTATAGTTCTTGGACATTGTTTATATATAAGGGTGGTTCCATGATAAACTGAGGGTGGGTGAGCTTGTGATAGCTCTCCAATGCATTGGGTAACATGAAATAGGTAAACGTTAAGGTTTATCCTAAGAACTTTAGGGAATATATAATGATGTGTATTCCAAATGTAACTATGAAGGTTAATCCCTATGTAGCTAGGAAAGATGTAATGTAGGTATGGTATGGATTCCATAGTTTACCATTATTATTTATGATTTATAATAAGTTTTTTTGGAATTTTTGTAATTTATGAGGTATTTTAAAAAGTTTATGTTTTATGGGTGAAAAGTATGATTTTGTGAAAATGTTTTCATGGGTTTAAAATATTCATGGACTGAAAATTTTATTCCTTATTTTATATTACTTACTAAGATTTTTATGCTCATCCCAAGTTTTTGAAATGTTTTCCATAGGGTATAAGGATGAGAAAGGGAATAGAATAAGTGAAGAAGAATTTTATCAATAAGAGAAATCGTTTTTTTTAAATTATATATTGTTGAAGAAATGGATATTGCTTTAGTTGTATCTACTTTGTATAAATTTGAGTTTTTATGTTTTAGTTATGTCATAATTATCTAACACTCTAAACATTAAAATATCTTCAATGTGAATTCTTGAATTAACTAAATATTAAGTAATGTTTAAGGATGAGTCTGTATAGTGGGTATTAGAGGCTGGTTTAAATAAATTTAGGGATATGTATGTCTTCTTAACAGATAGGGATATCATATGAGTTTATATTTTTCAGGTTGATCATAAGTGAAATGTCTTAGAAATCCCTTTTGAGGATTTATGTTCCAAACTAATAAGGTGATTAACGGTAGTTTTAGAGACATATTTTTTTTGTAATTATAGGTTATTAATTTTTGGGGTGAAAAATGAATGTATTAAGATAAACATCGAGCTTAAAATATATTATAGTTATTTTTTAAGATTTTATCTCATTTTTTTGGAATGTTATAAAATTATATATTTTTTGAAAAAGGACAACACGCAGACCATGTGACATCCCATCGCGTCGAACAAGGTTGTGGGAATCGAACCCAAAACCAAAGTGTGACTTGGATTTATCACCTACCACTAGCGTAAGTTAATTCCTTTGTTAGTATGACTTATTATTTTTAGTTAAATGATTTTATGAATTAAGAATAATTTGATTATGGGATCTTATGTTTTATCAAGTTTATATCCTTAGTATTGGAAAATGATTTGGTGATTAAGTGATAAATGTTATTTTGGAAGATGTTTTCTATTATGGGAACACTATATGCCTAAGGAAAATAGAATACTATAGGATTTCATTTGAGTAGTAATTGTTGAATTTTATTTTGGAAGAATCTATGTTTTTATTGTGGACATATGGCGAATTGGGTTATTGATGGAAATGATTAAACGATCTTGGAGAGTATATGATTAGGTTAATTACGTTTCAGTATGAGAATTTATGATTAGTCGATGTTATTTGGAGATTAATGTCAAGATTTATCTTGGAAGACTATGTGATCAAATCCTTCAAAATTTTGGGTATTACTGTTGAATTTTGGAGATTAAAAGTAGCCCTTATCCTTATAAAAAATTATTCTTTTGAAGGAATTATCTTATCTTTTACTTACCATTTTGGTTTTGATTTATTTCTAAAGATAGGGAATATATATATATCATCTTTTATTGATTGTGTGACTCTATAAAAGTTGATTCTAGTGCTTCAGGTGTGACCCACTCACCTTAAATACTCGTCATTTGGAGAAAATATGAGTTTGTGGTAGAAATTTATTAAAGTATGAAATTATACTTGACAAGTAAGTATGTTTCCTTATGTTATTATTCTAAGTAGTAAAATAATTCCTCAAATTTCAGAAAAGGATCTTAAAACAAAAATTATTTCTTTTTTACTTTACCTACCATGAAATGAAACGCCGTTTAACCCATTACAATTTTGTGGTTTTTTTATTGTTAACTTTCTCCTGATAATGTTTTCTATCAATATCCATCAGAAATTGACACTTAGTTTTGTTTTACATATCCCTGTTTTCCAACATGGAACCCTAGAATGTGTTATCTCGGGTGACCTTTGTACTTCACTTTCAATATTTTAAAATGTATGTTTTATCAACCCTTTTTACTATTTGGGTTAACAATAAAGGTATTTTGAAAAGTCATACCCTAGTTACCAACCCCAAATTCAAATTTCAAGGACAAAATTTATTAAAGGGTGGGGGGGGGGTGTAACATCCCGATTTTTAATAAAGAAACACTATTTTCAATAGAGTACATAAAGTGAAGAAAAAGAAAGTAAAACATATATTATCCATAAATAATCATAGGATATTAAAATTAAATTGGATTATCAAAATAGAATCATTTAATATTATTCCATGAAGATTCAAGGAAAAATAATCATAATTAAAATGTGAATGAAACAAAATCCCTTGCGTTAATTTTGAATTCATTTGAAAGTAATATTAAATCCTATATAAAAAATTTAAATTTATTATAATTTTATAATAGTAAGATTTATATACTAATAATATCATAAATTATCAACTTATAACATTTTGATACCCATTTATTAATAATTCTTTATTTAAATTGTTATTTCTGAGTTTTACCTGTTTTATTTTTTCTTAATAATTTTATTATGGTAGTTATGGTTCTTTTAGATTGATCATATTTAAATCATATATATAATTATTATCATGATATAAATTATATATATATTAAATTTATATAAATATATATATTCATTAATAAATTTTAGAGATAGAAAAATGAATTGTATCATTAATCGAAACAGTAGACCGTATGCACGTATGATTTTTTTCACTTCTCCATGGATGTAAATAATGAAAGATAAAAATTTATTAAAATTTTATGAATAATTATTATAAAATATATATAGTATATATTCAATAATCCCATCCTTATTACCATCTATTTAAATAAGAAAAAAAATAACAAATCACATCATTTTGATAGAGGTTGTAATCTCAACAAACACATGAGTGATGTTATCATATTCTATTAGAAGAAAATTTAAATAGGAATAAATTATATTTAAATTATAAAAGAATATTAGTATCATAAATTTTACATAGTAATATTAAACCCAACATAAAAATATCCATTAAACCTGGTGATGGAAAATTAATTATAGTGTTAGGTGGAGGTAGAAGTCCACATGTACCCACAAGTGATTCATTCACTTACCATTTGATGGAAGAGAGTGGTAAATATTGTTAGTTTCATAATAATAATAATAATAATAATATTTTAGTATATTTATGATACTTAATATTTTATTTTATTTTGGTTACCATAAATTTAGAGGAGGTAGTAGAAGAAAAAAATTAAAAGATATCAGGTAGGAAAATTACCTAATCATTTTTAAGCCACCATTATATCCTTTATTAAACACCCATTTGAATTGTATTTTAAGAATAAAAGAACCTAAAAAACATATATAGGTAATTTTATAATAGAAGTTTAAATTTTTTTGGTTGAGCTATATGGCCTAATGTGGTGTAAAAATGAGAAAGGTGGGGTGTCCATTACAAGTGGATGTGATGATACAAATGGAATTTATTAAAAGATTAAAATATAATAAAGGAATACTCCTAAAAAATTATTTATAATGGACATAGATAAAAAGGTGGTATAGTATGAGGTAAAAATATGTCCATAAAATATTATTTAAATAAGTTAAATAGGAAAAATTAACCTTATCTCTTGGTTTATCACCCCCAATAAACCTGTTTGAAACTTAACTGTGGGAAAAAACTAGTACTATTTTTATTATTAATTTTGAATAAAAGATAATGGACACATTATAAAATTTGGACATGATAATTAAAAATAAATAATCTATTTTATCAATTTTTTTTACAGAAGTTTAATAACATAAATTAATATTTAAATAGAAAACCCCAATGAAAATAAATTTTTTAGAAATAAAATTTTCTTAAAAACAAAATGATTTTTTTACCAAAATACAAAATAAAATTAATTATAATTATCATAATTGTATAATTCATAATAAAAAATTACTAATGTTACTTTTAATACTATTTTTAAAAATAGAACTTGGTAAATGTTTTAAATAAAAATGTATTTTTCAGTAGAAATAATTATTTTCCACTATTTATCAGGATATAAATTTTTCATAAAATTATAAAAAATACACTCTAAGATAATTATGACATGATAATTTCAAAAACTACATTCATTTATTCAAATAAATTTCTAAATGTGGAAAAAATTAATTATATTATTAGTTCACAAAAATTAATAAAAGTATTTTTGGATATAAAAATCACTTATGAACAATATAACAACTTCACAATAAATTAAGTGATTTTTTATCAGTATATTTGATTTATATAAAACCTTTATACCTAATTTTTAAAATTATATATTCCTATTCATTCCACCAACTCAATGGCTAGGTTGTATTGGTATACTATATTATGGTTCATTGAGACTCAGGTTAGTAGGTATAGTAAAATATCATAGAAATTGAATTTATTTAAGTAGACATATATCATAAAATATCAATGTTGTATAGCCATAATGCTGGTTTTTTCACTGGAGTGACCTGATACAATAATATTGAAAATTCAACAATCAAAAAATAGTCCATTAGAGTTGTATCATTCAGGAATATGGAACCCAATGAGACACCTTGAGCCTTGTACCATTGAAATCATTAAATTGTTTCATCTAACATATTTGTTACAAAATATAAATCCACCATCATCATGAAAAACATAAAAAACAAAACCACCATCTTCAATGCACCACCATCACAACATATCACGTATGGTGCATGGGAAACATATTTGTTACAAAATATACATCCACCATCATCATGAAAAACATAAAAAACAAAACCACCATCTTCAACACACCACCATCACAACATATCACGTATGGTGCATGGGAAATAATCCATGAAAAATAAATTATATTATCTTAGATGTGATCCTTGACTTATAATTATCATGTGATGTTTTATATTATTGAAACATTCTTATGATGAAATGATATTATGATATAATCTCATTTTTACCTGATTCCAAGGGATTATATATAATACCCCCTTTCTATGATATTATGTAATCCACCTTGACTCATATGATTGAATTCATAGTCATTTTGATTACATTAGTGGGCATATTATCCCACACTTTTCATTTATGATTGTTCCTAGGGTATACAATATTGTTATATAAGTTCAATTGGATTTAGTATCACACGATAGTGATGAAAAAAAACACGGTTTAGTTTATTTTTTATGTTGATTTATTATATATCTAATCAACCAAATACACTATAATTTTACATTTATAGGTTTTTTATAGGATTATTATATTTTAAAACATGTAATAATATATGTTTGAGACTCTGGTTTCTAATATTGGTATATTTGAAAGGTCTAGTAATTTTTTTTTACATTAGGTTTGACAACCAAATAAGAATTATACCATGGGTAACTGATATTGAAACATAGAAATTAATATGGCTAGATGGATAAACCATTTAGGAGTTATCTTTTCTAAGTTTAGAGGTTTCCTTTTACTAGCTTTTTAATTTTTGATTTATTATACAAAACATTCCTTTAGTTTAGGAAAATTATCTTTACCATAATAAAATATACTAAGGTAGTTTTATTATCCAATCATTGACTTCAAATTTACTACTTGATTATATTTTTACACATTCTTTCATATCTTACATGTTTAGTTGAAATATTTCAACAACACCTCAAGACATTGAGGTTGAGTTATAATTGAAAACACAAAGTTGTGAAATCATTTCATCTCAAGTATATAGTTCTTACCCAATTAATTTTTTTGAATAAATAACCGAATAAAACTAGTTATATATCATTAAGTATAATTTTATGTTATAATTTCCTTGGATTGGTTGTATTTATATAGATAAAACATTAAATTTTGAGAGAATGAAATCCCTTTCAATATCCCAAGTCATACCCTAATTTTATACATGTATAGGGAGAATGCTGAATATCCTTTAGAAAATATTTATCATGAATGGATTTTTTCCTTGTGGGAAAAAATATATCTGAAATTATTGAGTCAATTGAGAGGATAAACCTTGAATACATGCCCATTGTAAAATAATATGTTGATGAAATACCCTAATAGTTGTATGGTCTTCCTGTTTATCAAGATTTTGAGTTACCAATTTAATTTATAAAAAAGTATATTTATATATCTTAGATTACACATAGAATTTACCACATTGAACTAGAATAAATTAAGAATAAACTACCAAAGAATTTGGAATATGGTTCCATATTCCCAAGTGCTTCACCATGGAATCTATCTGTCTTATTTGTTAAGAAGCAGTCTTATTCAACGTGGCTATGAATTGATAATCATAAACTAAAAATGATCATGTTAATGAATAATTAGACACTATCATGGATTTTAATTTTATCCATAAACCATTTAGGGATCTATATTTATCTTCGATGGATATTTATTTGGGGAATTTACCTTGAGTATTGTGTAATGATCATATTATATTTGATGTCAATATACAAAGGTGATGTAAATATATAATAGTGAGTGTCATTAATGGATTATATTGGATTATCTACATAATATATATGTATAAGATACCTATACATGATGGGAAAAGAGTAATGGAGTTCAATACCTCTACAAATGCACTTAAATGAAGGATCTTATATTTGAAAAGGAATGTGTATGTGACTCTTTCCTTGAAAATTTTGGCTAGAAATGTTCCAACAGTATCCCTAAAATTTATATGATTTATGTGTTCATAATTATATATGAACATAAAAATTTATAAAGGAGTAATTATAATATTTTCAACAATTTTTTGTAATGTATAAAGTTCTATATACAATTAAAATTCTAAATATGAGTTATTAATTTTATTAAATAGAAAAAAGATTTGATCCCATGAGTTAATGGAAGGCCATCATAATGTTCTACTAGAATATTTGAAGGAATTTTTTTCCATAAAACATGGATGAAGAGTTATTAACACTGATCTTGATACTATAAAATAAGTGAAATAGAATGAGATGGAAATACAAAAATAGGAGTATATATGTTTCATATGTTTTTATTAATGGAACTAATGTGTTTAAAGAGGCTTAATAAGTTCCCAAATGTGATTTTATATGTTTTTGATTGATTGAGAATGTTTTTAGGTAGATTTAAGGGGCCATGAGAATAATTTATTACGTCACATCATTGGATTTTGAATTTAACAATCACATGATTGATTTTCATGATTGTTCATCAAGATTGATCTACATGGTCTCCTTTGTTCATCATGGTTAGTCAATATTATAAACGTTTAAAGTCATAGGGTTGATCCCTTGAGTAAAAAAATGAATACGGTCAATTTTATACCTAATGTTCAATCATCATAGATGGTATATTTTATATATATTCAATCCACACTATTCATATCCATATTTCTTTCTTTATAAATGTGGTCTAACCATTGTGTTAAACATCATTTGATCTTCATGGCCACTTTGCAGATTAAAATTTGAGATATTGATATTTCAAAATATGAAGTTTAAAATAAATGGGATAATTAAAGGGATATTACTAATAGATTTAAATATCATAAAAAACTTAATGCTTATATGATTCAATCATGAAAACTAGGACATGACTACCCTGATTCTCCTAAAAAAATATCAATATTCTGTAGAAGTTCAGGAACACTTAAATGTTTTTAAATCAAAAAAATTAAAAATTAATTGTGAATAGTTTTATAAGATTACTAATATTCTCTATCAATATCTAAAAATCATAGATCCTTTATGTTCCATGATCAAATCATGTTTTGATAGAAAATAAAATAAAGGATCATTGTTCCATCTATTTTGATTTTAAAATAAAATATCTGAAAATAATTATTTGGTGATTGTAGCTAAAGATAAATATGATAATTCAAAAATTGAGAATTATTATTTTAAACATCATAAGTAATTTTTTGATTCAAACATATGATGAAGAATTATTACATGAATATGAGATCTTTTCAGATTGTAAATAAAATTTTAATTCCTACTCTAATATTTTATGAAACTCGCCGGATATTCTAATTTAATTAATATAAATATTTTAATTATTTGTTCTTTATGTATATTAGGAGTTTGATAAATCTATATAAGATTTATGAAAAACATAAGTATGATAAATATAAGAAGAAAAAGTATATTTATCCTACTTTTAATGAGCCAGAACTATATTTAGATATGTGAAATGAATGATTTTTTATGTGTGGAAAAAATATTTATTTGAGCTATTTCTATGATAAATAACATAGGAGAGTCTTCATACTACTAGAAGACAGTATAATATTATATAACAGTAGAGAAAAAATAGAAATAATTGAGATAATAAAAATCATATTCCTAAAATTTCCCAGGAGAAAACCATTGATAGAAAATTGAACATTGAGATCATTGGGGAATCTTACATTAAAAATGTTAGAAAAAAATTAAATAAATATCATGGGTATAAAATTTTTTAGAGGAATTTTTATATTCTAAAATAGGAAAATATAATTTTAGAGTGACCTATATAAAACAATTCAAAATAATAAGCATTCCATTGTTCAAAAAGGTTTCAAGAGATATTGTGATGTGTAGAGAAATATTGAAGAATCACAATTAAGGAAGAAGAATATGTATGTAAACATATATTGAGAAGAATGATCATAAATTTATCAATGACGAAGAATAATAATAAAATAAGTATAATATATCCATTTTTTAATTACTATATATGTGATTCAAAGTTGATAAGAAGAAAATAGAGTGGAAGGTTAACCTGTTGAGCCTCTTTTGATCTATTAGTGTTGTGTATTTATGTATGTGAGGATATATTGGATATTAAAGATCATATGAGCTTATATTAAGTGAGGATGCTACATGAATATGTCTAGATGATTTCTATAGCTACCTTCAATGTGGGAACTGAGTTGTAGTACATTCTTGAAGATATGTTGGCATTCAAAGTACCTATGGTTGATTTGAAGTAGATAAAATATATTTATGCAAAAGAATATTGTATATATATAATTATATTCATAAAATATATAATTTAGTAAAATAATAGTATATATATATGGTGGTTTTCCATAAAACCTGTACAATCAAGGTACAAGGGGAGATTTTAGAGAAAATCTTGGATAATAGTGTAAAGATGATGAGATAAGATAAATAAATCTGTGATAAGATCATATATAAATTATCTATGATACTCCCCATAGGTGTGGGAAACATTATCCAATTTATTTCCATTAATTATTGAAGATATTACATGATTCATCAAAAGAAACCAATCAAGGAAGCAACTATTCATTTTATGCAAACCCTGCAAAGTCATGTGTGAAATATTTTCTTACATTACATTCATTATATTTGGTAAGGTTAAATATTTAAATTAAAATAGATCTAAATTCACTAATTGTAAAAAATTGTTTAATAACAAGGTTAGTAAAATATTTCAATAGATTTGTAAATTTCATAAAATTAGCAACACCCGATTTGCCCCCATATTATGTGTCTAGACCAATCCTATTAGGCATTTACAGTTGTTTTAGAGAAAATGTTATCATTTTTTTTGATAAATTTTTTGATGATGAACTAAATTTCATTTAGACTTATGAATTTCACATTTGACTGGTTTGATTATCTTCATTAGAAATGATATAGATATATTCATTTTGTTACTTGTATTGAATTATCTACAAAAACTATAGAAAACAAAAAATAAGGAAATAGTCTATGAAGTTGAAAACAATATCAAGAATGGAAAAGTATCACTTCTTGGATATAAAAAAGTGGCAAATAATCTTCTACTAAATCCGTTGAAATATATCCTTTTGATAGTTATGGTTAAAGCTATGAAAGGAATAAAGAGATAAAATAGTGAAAGGTTTTTAATTTCTTGTAAAAAGTTATCAGATGAATGGTTATAATAAAGTTATTATAGAAAATCTTGGATTAATGAAGGAACTATTTGATGAATCATCATAGCTAAAAGATGATAATAATTCCATGGGGATGAATTCGGTATGCACTTTGAATGATAGAATAACTACAATAAAGTAGTGACAGATAAGGGATAAATAACATCAATTTTCAATGATAACATGCCTCCAATTGATTAATAATTACAATGAATTATTATGGAGAGAGAAGTGTATAAGGTTATTCTTACTAATGTTTTCCAATCTTTAGAAAACTGGAATAAAGACATAGTGGATGTCAAGAATTCCTAAATGGTTGTGAAAGAAAATTAGGGTAATAAAACATCACATTTCACTTCCTGATGCATGCCATAATATTTATGAATTAAATAAGAAGATGAAGAGTGTCTGGGAAGAAATAATGATATTGGTTGAGGCTGAGAAATATTTCCACTGCCTGATGTTTTTGGTGTTGTTAATCTTGATAATGAAACTAATTATATAAAACTAGACCTTCTTTAAGATATGAAAATAAGAGTGATAAAACAAAAGGCTAAAAGAATAGTTTTCTCTTATGTGGGGATATGGATGGAAATTTAGAGTGATTTAGAAGGGTTTGGGTCATAATTAACTCAATCACATAAAATATTATCTCCCATAGTCCTAAAATAGATATATTCACTGAATAAATTTTTTCAAATAGTTTTTAAGAATAAAAAAATTAACATAAAATAGTGAATAAAAATACTAATAATCCTACCACATAATAATTCTTATATGTGATAAGAATACAAAGATTATATTTCAAAAATTAGTCCAAGTTAGATATAAAACAACCCCAAAATAATATGAAAAAAATCTAGATAGAATGAATCTATAATAAAAATAAGAATTTTTGTTGGCTAATATTGGTTTTTATATAGTTTGAGGAATATAGTACTATATTTTTAGCATAAAATATCAACATATTCAATTCAATGATGTCCTAAAGGCATGGGGGAAAATAGTAGAGCATGAAAAAAAATGTTATAAACAATTTCATTGAAACATAATAGTCAATTAGATAAGAATAGCTTTGAAAATTTTGAAGGATTATGTGATTATGGAAGGAAAATTAGCAATACATATGATTAATTCATGTATGTACTAACCAATCAAAATTATTAATATAATATTAAGAGTATTCCAAGATATAAAAATAAACAAAATATTGAATATTTTTCCACCTTTTAGGGTAATCAAGTTAAGAAAGATTCATTGATTCATACTCCTAGGAATCTATCAATAGAGACTGAGTAGGTATCCACACTAGAAAGAATAATATTATTATACTTTGGTAAGAGTTGTCAAAACATGGTCTATTGTAAACATAATATATAATGAAAACTAGAATTGATAATCTACAAAAAACAATAAGGAAATAAATGATATATATAAGAATATTGGAATAATAGAAGATATCACTTATGATGAGAGTGAGAGGCTTCACAATAAATATGATTATAAATAAAATGAAGTTGTGTGTGGAAAGTCAAACAAGGTAGACCACAATTATATCAATTACAAGACTTGACACTCTGGTCATATAGAGATAGATAATGATAACTTTAATGAAGCAATATATTTTGGTTTTAAGTTAAAAAAACAACCCAAACTTAAGAATACGGAATAAATTTCACCAATAGATATATTATTCATATGCCTAGATCAACTAGAAAAATAAAGTAAGAATGAATAGATTTGAAAAATCAATAATGGTATAAGAATAAAGAATATTATTCATTTCAGAGCATTAAGGATTAATGAAATTTGATTGTGGAAAAATTCACAGATCCAAAGATAAAATTGAATAGTAGTTTAAAACTCACTTAATTCCCACACCATTGTCATAATGCATTGAATATGGAATTAAATTGAACCAATAATAAAGTTAGACCAGCATGGTGGAATGTTTAGTTAGTATCCATGTACAATTGGTATCATGTTTTCAACTAGTATAATGATAACATTGACTATGTTTCTGAAAGAAAACTCCCGAGGTTATTAACAATAAAATATATCACATAATGGGGTGTTATCATAGATATGTAGGATTCTGAATATTTATTATAATTAAAAATTTTAATCTATAAATCCCCAAAAAATTATGATGTTTGAGGTATGATACTCTCTCACCTATATGGATTATTGGAATTTTCAAGTGTATGGATGTGTTTTTCTAAAAAATGGATAAATGGAATTAATTACACTTGAAATTTTTTGACATGATTTGTGATGTTGAGTGAAGGTCCTTGTAGACCATGCAAATTTTATTTGTATAGACAGTATGTGATTAAAATTAGAGTTTCCACCACATCTATTAATTTGTAATTACACATTTGTTTACTAGTTAAGGACTATTATTGAAATTTGAAAAAAATTACAATTTCCGGATGGCTTGGATTTTACAATAGTCTCTATGGTAGAGAGGCATCAACACCACAATTAGAACCATAGAATAATTGATATTGTCATAGCTCACACCTTTATTTTCATGTTCATAAAAAAGTAAAATTTCCTCTAAAAAAATTTGTAATGATGCAATTCAAGTTCGAGAGAGAATCCAAGAATTTGATCCATTTTGTGTCTATATTCTAGGATAAATGATTGTTACATGATCTTAGATATTTCATGACATAAGTAGAGTCACATTCCAAGAATAAATTTTTATATCCTCTTTTCCATTCCATCTCTACCATGTTTATCAACCAAATCCTTTATTCTTCAATAGATGATGAATATTCACATGGTTCATAAAGGCATACCATGATGTTACCGTTATGGTCTATAAAAACTACAACCAAGAATACAGGGATGATATTACCCCTTGAAGCCCATCAGTATTTCACTTGCTCCATATAAAAACCAAAGAGTTACATATGACTTATAAGGTTCCTTTATGAGGAAAATAATAACCTTAAATATAATTTTTTCCAGAATATAAAATTAATGAATTAAGTCATTAGAGTGATTAATTTGGATAGAGTTATCATTACATACAACCACAATAATATGATCCATATGATATTGTAAAATGATTGGTGCTTGGTTATTTCTCCTCATTCTCTTGGTTAACAAGATGATATGAATCAATTCAAAATTGAACACTATGAGATGATTCAAAATCTTTTGATAAGGATGATGGATGGAATATGCCTTGATGAGAACCTATTTTGAACCTGATTACATCGAACACACTTCAAAAATTTGAAATATAATTTTCTATATATAAAAATATGTGTTATAGATTAGAAAAAATGGTAACATATTCTTTTTTTTCTAGTGGTATAAGCTATACATTGAAAATAATGAAATTCCCACTGATTGTTGACATGGATCAACTATGATATTTGAGAATGGTATTGTCCATACCAATGTGAATTTGGAGGGTCCCACTAATTTTTTGTTGAAGCTACTAATCCAATTATGAACTTTTCTAAGGTTATAATTTATATAATAGAGCCATGAAGTTATCACACTAGGAATTTTGGGTCCCTATTGTTGGGTCGGAAGAAACACTAGGGAATGATGGCAAGAGGGGGGGTGAATTGCCTTTTAAAAAATGATTAACAAATAAAAAATCAAAGTGAAAGTGCAGCGGAAATAAAAGAGGCAAGACACACAAAATTGATAACGGAGTTCGGCCAAAAACCCGGCCTACGTCTCCGCTCCCAACTCAACCGTTGAGAGATTCCTACCGCTTGCTTTTCAATGGTTTTAGCAAGAAACCCACTAGGATTTGAGGTAGCACTAGGACCTATTACAACTTGCTTTTGGTGGTTAAGCAAGAACCCACTAGCCTTTTTAACGGGTGAAGGCTAGCTCACCGAAACACAAGACTTTTAAAAGGAAAGGCTTGAAGAAACCTCTTCACACCTTAATGGTGGTGTGAGAACCCAAAGAAAGGGGGATGAGAAAAGGTGTTGGGTTTGTAGGCACAAACCCAAATTTAAAGCTCAAAATAAATATACAATAAAAACCGTATTTTGAGAAGCCTTGGGCGCCTTTTATTGGATGGAGATGTTGAAGGCCGCTTCCAAGCTTCTTTGGAGGAGCTCCTTGGATGTGGAAGTTGTTGGAGCTAGGTGGGTTCCTTTGAGGAAGTCCGCCGGAGGTACGCCAAATGATCAACAAGGTGTCCGTGGGCTTCCGTATAGTTCCGGTAGGTGTCCGGGGCTTCCTTGGCCTTTATTTATAGGCATGGAACCCTTGGGGAGGCTTCGGAGCCGTTGGAGAGGCTAAAAGAGCCGTTGGGAGCCAAGTGGGCCAGCCTGGTCAAACTGCAACGGCTAGTTTGACTGGCTCCACCGGCTGGCCGGTACAGTCCCACCGGCTGGCCGGTGCCTTGGAATGTGGAGAGAATTCTGGTCCAGGCTCCACCGGCTGACCGGTGGAGGAGCCACCGGCTGGCCGGTGGTGAGACAGTAGGTCTCACTATTCACTGGGTGCCACCGGTCGACCGGTGGAGGAGCCACCGGCTGGCCGGTGGCAAGACAATAGCTTGCACTATTTGGGCTGGATGCCACAGGTCGACCGGTGACAGAGCCACCGGTCGACCGGTGGAACCTGACAATGGGCAATGCCTCTGCCAGTTCCACCGGCTGGCCGGTGCTATCACACCGGTTGGCCGGTGGACTGAATTTCAGGTGAATTGCCTTTTAAAAAATGATTAACAAATAAAAAATCAAAGTGAAAGTGCAGCGGAAATAAAAGAGGCAAGACACACAAAATTGATAACGGAGTTCGGCCAAAAACCCGGCCTACGTCTCCGCTCCCAACTCAACCGTTGAGAGATTCCTACCGCTTGCTTTTCAATGGTTTTAGCAAGAAACCCACTAGGCTTTGAGGTAGCACTAGGACCTATTACAGCTTGCTTTTGGTGGTTAAGCAAGAACCCACTAGCCTTTTTAACGGGTGAAGGCTAGCTCACCGAAACACAAGCCTTTTAAAAGGAAAGGCTTGAAGAAACCTCTTCACACCTTAATGGTGGTGTGAGAACCCAAAGAAAGGGGGATGAGAAAAGGTGTTGGGTTTGTAGGCACAAACCCAAATTTAAAGCTCAAAATAAATATACAATAAAAACCATATTTTGAGAAGCCTTGGGCGCCTTTTATTGGATGGAGATGTTGAAGGCCGCTTCCAAGCTTCTTTGGAGGAGCTCCTTGGATGTGGAAGTTGTTGGAGCTAGGTGGGTTCCTTTGAGGAAGTCCGCCGGAGGTACGCCAAATGATCAACAAGGTGTCCGTGGGCTTCCGTATAGTTCCGGTAGGTGTCCGGGGCTTCCTTGGCCTTTATTTATAGGCATGGAACCCTTGGGGAGGCTTCGGAGCCGTTGGAGAGGCTAAAAGAGCCGTTGGGAGCCAAGTGGGCCAGCCTGGTCAAACTGCAACAGCTAGTTTGACTGGCTCCACCGGCTGGCCGGTACAGTCCCACCGGCTGGCCGGTGCCTTGGAATGTGGAGAGAATTCTGGTCCAGGCTCCACCGGCTGACCGGTGGAGGAGCCACCGGCTGGCCGGTGGTGAGACAGTAGGTCTCACTATTCACTGGGTGCCACCGGTCGACCGGTGGAGGAGCCACCGGCTGGCCGGTGGCAAGACAGTAGCTTGCACTATTTGGGCTGGATGCCACAGGTCGACCGGTGACAGAGCCACCGGTCGACCGGTGGAACCTGGCAATGGGCAATGCCTCTGCCAGTTCCACCGGCTGGCCGGTGCTATCACACCGGTTGGCCGGTGGACTGAATTTCAGTCCATTTTGCCAACTTTCTTGGGTCAATCCTTTGGAAATCTTTTCCCTATCATCCACAACACTTAAAAACAAAGTTAGACAAACATGAAAGTGATTGTGATCATGAAAATTAAACCACGAGGGGATATGAGAGGTACAACAATCTCCCCCTATTTTGATGATCACAATCACCAAAACAATTAAAGTAAAAAAACTGAAATTGAAAGGAAATGCTAAACAAGATGAAAAGGATTCTCCCCCAGTCAATCAAGAAATTTCTCCCCCTTTGTGATTATCAAAATAGCGTGGGGCATAAAACTTGATTGAGGGAAAAACTTTGAAAAACAAGAAGAGATTTTAAATCAATTGAAATTTTTGAAATTGAAATGAGAATTTGAATAACAGTTTGAATTGACAGTTTTGAATCAAAAACCAATTGAATTTTGAAATTTGAAATTTGAAACCAAAAGTTGAAATTGAAAGTTTGAAAAAAAATTGAAATTGAAAAGCTTAAACAATCCTAACTCCCCCTAAATAGAAACAATAAATCACCGGGGAGAGGGATTTTGAAAAGAGATGATTTTAGGCTCGGAGAGACTCGCTAGAAAGGATTTTTCAATCCATACTTGTCTCATGGCGGGTCTTCTCCTATAAAATTCATCGGAAAAGAAAAAACTTTTGGTTTGACCGTACCGGGCGTTTTTACAATTACATTCATAAATAAGGTGCCCGGGTTTTTTGCAATAATTACAAAATTTAAATTCGGAGCTCCCCCTTACAAAAACAGTGGGTGCATGGGAGGAGGAAGCTATATTGGTGTAGCCAAGTCCATTGGTGGTTCTAGATACTCGTTGAGAACCTAAGAGTTTGGACAAATTTTGTTCACCTTGGGTGAACTTGGCTAGGGATTCTCTAAGGTCTTTGATGGTTGATTCCATGGAATCAACATTTGGAAAATTTTGGATTTTAAGGGTCAACTCTTCCTTCTCTTTAAGAAGTTGTTCTTTTTCGGAAGAGAGTTTTTTGAAATTCTTTTTTAAAGCAACGAATTTTGAAGAGAGTTCATGAAAACCATTTTCCAATTGATCTCTTGCAAATTGGAGATCCTCATAAGACATATGATTGAAAGAATTTGAATTTGAAGAACAAGAGGATGAGGAATCGGAAGAAGTTACCTCATGGAATGCCATTAGGCATTTGTTACCGTTGTCTCTTGATGAGGAGGAGGAGGAGGATGATGAGGTGTCACTCCATGTGGCCTTGAGGACCTTTTTCTTTCCTTTTTCCTTAGCCCGTTTCTTGTTGAGTGGGCAATCGGGCTTGTAATGGCCCTTTTCGCCGCACCCGTAGCATTTCACCTTGGGCTCGACTTTTGCGGTGGGTTCTTGCTTTCGATGCTTGCGGGATTTCTTCTTTTTGTGCTTATTCATAAATTTGTGCATTTGGCGGGCGAGATTCTCCATTTCCGAGTCGCCGCTTGAAGAAGAAGAAGATGAGGAGGAAGAGGATGAGGAGGAGCTTACTTCCTTTTGTACCTTGAGGGCAATGTTCTTTGGTGTCTTGATTGGTGTGCCCTCCTTTTGAGCTTGCCTCCTCATCGTGATCTCGTACGTCATAAGGGATCCGATGAGCTCCTCTACCGGCATATTTTTGACGTCCTTAGCTTCTTGGATCGCCGTCACCTTTGGTGCCCATGAGCTCGGAAGGACCCATAGGATCTTTTTGACCATCGTTTCTGTAGAAATGTCATCTCCAAGAGATTTTCTACCATTGCACACATCAATAAATCTAGTAAACATTTCAGAAATAGATTCATTTGAATGCATAGAGAAAGATTCAAAATCCTGACGGTACATGTCCAATCGAGTATCCTTTACTTTGTTGGTTCCCTCATGGGTAACCTCCAAAAGTTTCCAGATTTCATGTGCGGAGGTGCATGTGGAAACTCGATTGAACTCATTTCGGTCAAGGCCGCAATGAAGAGCATTCATGGCTTTGCCATCAAGCTCAAAATTTCTAATGTCGGCTTGGGTCCATTTGGATTCGTCGGGGGTAGACAAAGTGTAACCTTGCATGACTATTTTGTAAATGGGATATCCTATACTTCTAAGAAAGGTGGTCATGCGGGTTTTCCAATAATTATAGTCGGTCCCATCAAAAAATGGAGCCCGACCCAATGAGAGGCCCTCGGGGGCGAAAGAGGTTGATGCCATCAAAAAGAAATAGGATCTTTAATTTGAAACCGTTTTAGGGAATTATTCAAATACGCCCTCTGATACCAATTGTGGGGTCGGAAGAAACACGAGGGAATGATGGTAAGAGGGGGGGGGGGTGAATTGCCTTTTAAAAAATGATTAACAAATAAAAAATCAAAGTGAAAGTGCAGCGGAAATAAAAGAGGCAAGACACACAAAATTGATAACGGAGTTTGGCCAAAAACCCGGCCTACGTCTCCGCTCCCAACTCAACCGTTGAGAGATTCCTACCGCTTGCTTTTCAATGGTTTTAGCAAGAAACCCACTAGGCTTTGAGGTAGCACTAGGACCTATTACAGCTTGCTTTTGGTGGTTAAGCAAGAACCCACTAGCCTTTTTAACGGGTGAAGGCTAGCTCACCGAAACACAAGCCTTTTAAAAGGAAAGGCTTGAAGAAACCTCTTCACACCTTAATGGTGGTGTGAGAACCCAAAGAAAGGGGGATGAGAAAAGGTGTTGGGTTTGTAGGCACAAACCCAAATTTAAAGCTCAAAATAAATATACAATAAAAACCGTATTTTGAGAAGCCTTGGGCGCCTTTTATTGGATGGAGATGTTGAAGGCCGCTTCCAAGCTTCTTTGGAGGAGCTCCTTGGATGTGGAAGTTGTTGGAGCTAGGTGGGTTCCTTTGAGGAAGTCCGCCGGAGGTACGCCAAATGATCAACAAGGTGTCCGTGGGCTTCCGTATAGTTCCGGTAGGTGTCCGGGGCTTCCTTGGCCTTTATTTATAGGCATGGAACCCTTGGGGAGGCTTCGGAGCCGTTGGAGAGGCTAAAAGAGCCGTTGGGAGCCAAGTGGGCCAGCCTGGTCAAACTGCAACGGCTAGTTTGACTGGCTCCACCGGCTGGCCGGTACAGTCCCACCGGCTGGCCGGTGCCTTGGAATGTGGAGAGAATTCTGGTCCAGGCTCCACCGGCTGACCGGTGGAGGAGCCACCGGCTGGCCGGTGGTGAGACAGTAGGTCTCACTATTCACTGGGTGCCACCGGTCGACCGGTGGAGGAGCCACCGGCTGGCCGGTGGCAAGACAGTAGCTTGCACTATTTGGGCTGGATGCCACAGGTCGACCGGTGACAGAGCCACCGGTCGACCGGTGCAACCTGGCAATGGGCAATGCCTCTGCCAGTTCCACCGGCTGGCCGGTGCTATCACACCGATTGGCCGGTGGACTGAATTTCAGTCCATTTTGCCAACTTTCTTGGGTCAATCCTTTGGAAATCTTTTCCCTATCATCCACAACACTTAAAAACAAAGTTAGACAAACATGAAAGTGATTGTGATCATGAAAATTAAACCACGAGGGGATATGAGAGGTACAACACCTATATTATAATATACTCTTGATTAATGAAATTAAAATTCATTATAGCATGTTTAATATCATCAAATTGTTAACCTTATTCATCTAGTATTTAATTATAATATTGAGGTCAACATCCTGATCAAAATATCCATAAATATCCACAAGTTGAATATATATCTAATCCTCAATCCATTTGTTTAGTGATGAATTTTCATTAAGAATACAATGAGTTTATAAGGTAATGATAGAAAAAACATTTTGAAAGACCATACAAACCAAGGATTCAACATAATTATTATTTTCAAATTTATGTTTGCTCAAAAATCTAGTTTTTAAAAATCCAAGAGAGTTTAATTTTTCATTGGTAAATATCTACATATAGTGATCTTCTAGGGATTGAATGAAGTTATGAAGAATCTTGATTCCAAGGCCTCCAAGAGAATAAGGTTTACAACATTTCTTCTAAGGAACAAGAATGATCTTTCTTTCAAGAATGGAACCACTCCAAAAATGTTTTTAATGGAAGTGATGATATTATTAAGTAGAGTGATGGGCCATTAAATACCCTAATAGTGTAAACAAATTTGGAGACAATAATATTTTTCACAAGGCACACTCAACCCCCCATTTAGAGAGACATAACTTTAAATGATGACAATTGTCATTGAACCTGACCCAATATATGATTAAAATGAAGTGATTTTAATATCCCCCAAGATAAAAGGACCCTATGGTAACTAAAAGGTAATAATTTCCCATTTATTCTCATTTGATTAATAATGTCTACATTTTTGAGTACTAAAATGTTTTTCCCAAGGAAAATAAAACTTTTGTTCTTACTGATCTTATATTCATAAAATAATTCATAGTGTAGGAGGGTATTTTTAATATTTCTAATATTTCTTTTCCCCATTCGCAAACAAGATAATTTGATCAAAATAACAAAATGTGTGAAGGATAAAGTAACTCTCTGTCATTTCTGATGACCTTCAACTTACCCTTCTCCACCATATTTAGAAAATGAATACTAAGCAATCCTTAGTGATTGAAAAAATAATGAATGGAAGAGAATATCATAATATAAAACCTCTTGGGAATATAAATTATCTCTCAAGATATCAATTAATATTAATATATATTCTTGATGAGGCTAAGTAATTTTTTTTCAATGAAGAAAGCCATCATCAAATCCAAAATTGATAATCACTTTACAAATAAATCCCCGGTCTGTAGTGTCAATGGATTTTTTTATGTCAAGCTTCAATAAAAATTTCCACCCCTACTAGATTTCCTTGAAAAATTCATATACTCTGAGGCTGTGATATTGAAATCCTATATGTTCTTCCCATTATCAAAGCCAAACTAATTCTAATTTATAGTATTATTCAAGAATCAAGCTGACATTTTTTTAAAAAATATACCTAAAATTTTATGGATTGTATTACCTAGAGACACCATTCTAAAAGAACATATGTCACTTTCATTATCCATCTTTGCAATGAGAACAGAAAATTTGCAATTTACACAATTTTTTAGGGAACCTCATTTTAAGAAATGATTGACCATCCTACAAATATCATGCTTAATAATTTCAAATGAGGTTTGAAAGAAAGAATTAGTGGATCCATCTAGGATAAGAAAACATCCAGTATTCAATCCAAATAATGAATAATTAATCTCAAAGTAAATAGGAATTGAATTTAACATTGAATAATATTCATTATTAACCACTTTTGGAATGATACCTTCCATAAACTCAGAATTATATGTGGTCTTGTTAAAAAGATCCATTAAAAAATATATCACATGATCATAAATAAATTTCCTATTATCCAAACACTCCATCCCTAATTTGTGACAGGGTTGAGATAAACATTCAAATTTTTTGATGATAATTGAAGAAAATTTTGTTTTATCACCATAAATAGGTCACTTGGTTTTGAAAGTCTCTTTTGGAATCATTTCCTTGAAATTTAAGAGACCATTGATCTTACTTGAAACCTCAACCTCATTTTCAACATTTCTAGATAAATCACTACTACTAATACTCTACTCATGTATTAGTTGCAGGATAACATCAAGAGAAGAAATATTATTGTATAATCATCTAAAATAGGACCTAATCCACTCTTTTAAACTACTCTTGATTATTTCAGCTTGAAAATTTAGTTTATTGAATTTTCCTTGTAAACAGTTGATGTCCATATGTCCTTTACAATATCACTACAAAAAAAAAAACAGTACATTAGAGGGGGTTATTTAGAGGGGGTTATGCACAACCCCCTCTAAATTAATTTTCTATAACATTAGAGGGGGTTCTACACAACCCCCTATAATAATTAAATTTAGAGGGGGTTCACAACCCCCTCTAAAATTTATAGCATTTGTTTACTTTGTAGTTGTATTTTAGAGACAGTTATGTTAAAAATTTCGCTACTTTAATAATTAGTGGTGTTATATATTTAGTTACAGGAACTATATATTCAGTTAGAGGCGCTAGACACACACACACACACATTCAGTTGGAATTTAGATGTGTTATAAGTGTGTGTGTGTGTTATACAGAATTTTTTTTAAAGAAAATAGTGGGGGTTCACAACCCCCTCTAATATAAGACATTAGTGGGGGTTCAAAACCCCCTATAATGTAAGACATTAGTGGGGGTTCAAAACCCCCTCTTGAACCCCCACTAATTTCTTACATTAGAAGGGGTTCACAACAACCTATAAATTAAGATATTAGAGGGTTTATAAACCCCTACTATTTTATTAAAAAAATTCATAATATATATATAGTATATATTGTGTATACATATGTGAATGTATTTATAAAATGCATAATATATTATATTCATATAAATATGTAATATATATATATATATATATTTAATTGTGTACATATAAATAATATATATATATATAATATGTCTATTCAAATAAATATAAACAATTACAAATAAATATATAAATACACATTTGCGTTTTTGTGTGTTGGATATAAATGTATTTATAAATACATGCATACCTAATTTAATTTAAATATATAATTTATAGAGGTGTGTAGAAATATATATATATATATTTATATTTAGATACATGTTATTTATTTAATTTATTTAAATATATTATGCAAATAATGTTTATCTTAATAAACTTATTAATATATAAAAATACAATAATATTTAAATTATATGTGTAAATTTTTTAATATAAAGATGTTTATTAATATATATTCTTATTTTAATAAACTTATTATATGTATTTAAATATACTGTTTTAATAATGTTTATTTTAATATACTTATTAATATATATAAATACACTAATATATAAATTATGTGTAAATTTGTTAATATATATATGTTTCTTAATATATAGGCATATTTTTATAAACTTATTATATATATTTAAATATATTATTCAAATAATTTATATTTTAAAAAACTTATCATTATATATAAATATAATAATATGGGCACCAATTAAACAAAATCTGCTTTGGGGTGGTGGTTTGGGCGCGTGACCTATACCGTGGAGGAGCTTTGTTCAAATCCCTCCAGATTCAAAATTTTTCGAAGCCCTCCGAATTAAAGGACCGAGAGGAGACCAAGGGCTGGATTGGGGACACACACGCGGGGTTGGACTGGGACACACACTCGGAGACTGGACCGAGGACTCGCACCCGCAGACACGAACCGACGGGGGGATACACACAAGGACCGGGGGACAAGGGGGGACAGACCCGAGACACAGAGGAGAAAGACAGGGGGAACAGGGATGGGATAGACACGAGACACAAGAGACAGACACACACAAGGGGAGGCTGCGGGATAGAGGGACATACCACACGAGGACCGAGGGACATTTGGGGACAAGGGGGTCGAGACAGACACACACAGGGAGGCTGGGGGATAGAAGTGGATTGACGAGGCACAAGGACCAGGGGATAAGGGGGGACAGACCCTGAGACATAGAGGAGACAGACCATGGGGGGAAAATGGGGGAAAGACCAGAGACACATAGGAGACAGACAGGGGGAACGTGGGACAAGGGGGGACAGACCCCGAGACATAGAGGAGACAGACCAGGGGGGACAAGGGGGGAAAGACCAGAGACACATAAGAGACAGACAGGGGGAACGTGGGACGGTGACAGACCCGAGACACTAGAGACAAATACGCACAGGGGGAGGCTGGGGGATAGACACGGACAGACAGATACTGTGGAGTTTTTTTCTAAAAAAAATGAGAAGCATTTTGGCGGTTGTGTAAAACCACCCCTAATACAATTAACAATTAGGGGCAGTTTGAACCGCCCCTAATTCCTCTACTAGAGGCGGTTGAGGTTACAAATGCCCTTAATTACAACCATTTATGGTAAATTCTTGACAACATTAGAAGGGGGGAAAGACCAGAGACACATAGGAGACAGACAGGGGGAACGTGGGGCGGTGATAGACCCGAGACACTAGAGATAGACACGCACAAGGGGAGGCTGGGGGATAGACACAGACAGACCGAGACTGTGGAGTTTTTTTCTAAAAAAATGAGAAGCATTTGGGAAGTTGTGTAAAACCACCCCTAATGCAATTAACAATTAGGGGCGGTTTGAACAGCCCCTAATTCCTCTACTAGAGGCGGTTGAAGTTACAACTGCCCCTAATTACAACCATTTATGGTAAATTCTCGACAACATTATAAGGGGTTTAAACCCCCTATAATTTAACCGCTGCTAAATTCATCACACATTTACCATCACTTCTTCAAAACTACCTCTACCTACAGTAGTAGGGCACATTAGTGGTAGTTTCTCATAACTTCCACTACTGTCTTTAAAAGGGGTTATAACCCCTTCTAATGTAAAAAATAATCCCTTCTACAGTATTCATTTTTTGTAGTGTATCCTTACAATCTGGGTGGAGTACCCAATCATTGTTAAAACTAACTGGAAAGGGAGGTTTTAATTATTTTTATATGAGACACATGATCATAGGATGATGGTTAGAATTAATAATTTACAAGGTAGAACATGAAATAGATCTAAACAAATTTAGTGAGGCTTTATTTGAAATGGATTTATCAATATTACTACCTATCATTTTGTTGAAGACCTTATATTACCATGTGAATTTTCTCTAGGTTGATATAAAAAATATTAATCTTCTTAAATTAGGAAATGAACTTCCTTGATGAAACCAAATTATTTAAAGGCCCTATATTTGCATCAGGTTTTAGAATTGATTTGAAATCTCTAATTGAAATCCACATATCACTGTTATTTTGAGAAAGGGAATATATTTCTAGTCACAATTTTTATCAATATTTATCTCTATTAAAGGCATATTTAAAATATCAAAATTTTCTCTTTACCCACCATTTAATAACCCTTGTGACATATTGTTCACTACAATTGAACACAGTAGGACTTTCATGTCAAGAATTATCCAATACCCAAAGTCTTTAGATATCCATGTGTGAATGATTCATACCCAATAGGTGAAATAACCATTTTTCCATAGAATAAATTATTATTGAGAATGAAATTTTAGTTTCATCAAAACCAATCAAATCCATTTTATGACTCTGTATGAAATATCTAGGTGGACTAATAGCATTAGGGTTAGATAGACCCTAATAGTTCCCAAATAGGATTTTCATTTTTTATTTCATGAAGTGGTGGAACCCCTTCTATTTTTCCTTCTTAATTTGGATAACCTATCATATATCTTTTAAGATTCCTCTTTTTGGGATCAATCCCAATGTTATAATTCCCCTATTCATTATTATTGAAATGTATATTTCCTAGGGTTTTTATGGTCTTTGATGGTGTAACAAAAGAATCCTCTATAACATTTATTTTAAAATCCTCTCTCATTGCCTTTCAAGATTTTTTTGGGAGTATGTAATCAGACTTTTTAGGAACATTGACCTATAGTTATGAGTGATAAAAAATAGTGACCATAGTTATATTTAATCCTTATCTTTAGATTGAAATTTTATTTTCAGAATAAGGTAATAAATTATTAGTCTCCTCAGAATGTAATTAGATAACCAAATCCTCTATTTCACTTGAAATTATAGCAAAAAATCCATATTTAATGTTATATGGTAATGTAATATCCATATTCCTTTTTTATATGTAAATAATGAGATCATAATTTCCCTATAATTTAATGGGACAACCAAATCCTTGATTCCTTTAGAAAAATTCAAAACAAATTTAGTACCACTATCATCTCTTGAAGGCATTCTTGTCATCCTACTTCAATTTATCAATTCAAAGAAACTAAATCTATTAGGAATTCTATAAGGGTTGTATTATTTATATTCATATTCAAAAATGAAATCTCATTGTCTTCAAGAATACATGCCTTTGTATTGAGTCTCTACCCATTTCTTAGAGTCGGTTTTCTTCATAGGGTATTCCTTATGCAACATAGGGTCTCTTTTCTTCATTTTTTAACTTCTTCCCATTATTTGAATTTATATCCCATCCTTATTTTCTTCTTGGTTACTCTATAGTTGGTGTTGGAATTTCTAATCCGCTTTCATAAATTTCACATTCAACCAAAGCCTCAATTTTATTGTGAGTGACAAAATGTATTATTATATTTTATGGCATTGATTCTAGGTTAACAACAACATGAAATCTAGAATACATTATAATGTCCCCAATTAGAGTGTGTTGATCCACCTTTGAAGGAATTTCAATGCATGTGGTTATATAATTGAGTATCTTTTTATTATAGAATAGAAAAGGAAAACCATGTAGCCCGATCCATATTTGATCTAAAAAATACATTTGATTAAAAGGATTGAATTTCACATCACAATAAAAAATACACATAATTCTAAATTTTAAATTCATATTTCACATGATCCAAGCATTGCTAAGGTCATCCTTAGTCACAAATATGAAATTAAACTAACCTTTTCCTATTAGAATTGACCTCTAGTTGGAACAATTCCATCATTTTGAGATTCATTGTTTTAGATATGCATTGCATTAAGGCTTGTCACCTTTAAAACAAGTGATACAAAAAATAAGGGAAAACATACATAGATCCAACCTTTTTTGGAGAGATTCTCTATTATCCTCCACCAATAAAAAATAGTTTTTTGGTTTTATAATTTTTCGAGATTTGAGTGGATCATCTTATGATATATTCAATTTCGATATCACTTATACAAATGATATGAATTTTCATTTTGAAAAATTATTTTATCACTCATATTTCACCTACTTCATAATCAATGATCCTTTAGCTAACCTTTGATTTTTTACTGTTTCTTGCACTTCCTCCTTAAATGATCTTTCACAATGAAGAATAAATGAGGCCGTTGAATCAATATAAATCTCTAAAATTAAATTTTTAGAATCTCCATTTAGAAGAGGGTTGTTTCCTACTCTCACCATCTTCCCAATTAATAAATTTTGGTTTTTTGAATGTAAATTATTCTATGTAACATTGATAATTTTGAGATTTCACTCATTTTTCCTATATCGGGTTATCCCTTCTAGATAGAGTTATGACTTACATAAATATCATTACAAAAAAATCTATGGTAACTAACTTCCCTTATTATAGTGAAATATCATTAGGAAATTGTAGTTTGTATTTCAAGTGGATGGTAGAACCCTTACATTAAGGGGTAGAAAAATTATTCCCAAATTTTATTCGTTTTATATAAGGGTGAGTAGGGATCTATTTACTTGAGGAGTTTTAGTGGTATTAAAAACAAATCCAAAGGGGCATATTAAAGTGACTATGTTGATAATGTAATGATTATATTTTTTCCATCAATGTATAGAGTGGAATTTAATGTATGTTAAGAAATATGTGTGATGGATTCGATTGGAGTATCCGCCCATTACATGAAGTAGAGGCTTCCCATACGTGACTGGTAAATAAAAATGGAGTTTATTTAATTTTTTATATTCACTTAAATAATGGTTATTATGTTGGAAATAGAAGGTGGAAGTGCTGACTACCTTAGAACCTCGAGCTGAAATGGTTATACTAGAATCCCTAAAAATCATATGATTTTATGTGTTTATCTTCATATATGAACATGAAATATTTGGAAGGAAGTGTTCAATTATGGTCTTAAATAGTTTGGAATATAATAAGTGATGGTATTAATAATCTACTTAATGTGATGCTAATATCAATGTTTAATGGATTATTAATTGTAGGTTTTGATGAATCATGAGTTGGAAGAAGTTCATACTTATGTGATTCTATCATTTACTTTAGAAATCAGTGTTTGAAGACACTTGGATGGAGGGTTATTAGGATTGAGTTATAATCTATATATTAAGTGTAGTGAAATCACATATAAATAATCAAATATAATTTTATATGATAAATATGTTTTTGGAAGGGAACTATGGTGTTTAAATAAGTTTAAGAAATTACCAAAGATTATTTGGGATTTTTATACGTGATTTAGAACAGTTGGTGGTATTTTTAAGGATTATTGAGCTTAAATAAATATGTTTAGGATTTAGATTTTGATGTGAATAATTGCATGGTCAATCTATATAGTCTCTCCTCATGGAAAATATATATGGTATCTCCTTGTGTTTGATATAGACATTCACTTTTCTTCCTAACAGTTGATTAGTATGGTTGACATTCATATTCATGTGGTTGATCCAATGAGTGGAAAAAATGCATAGGTTTTCTTTCATTCATCATATTAGATTATCATACATAGTAGATTCTACATGTGGTTGATTTTTATGGTTGATATTCATAATCATTTTTTTGAACTTGTAGTCAATCCATTGATTCAAACCTCCTGGTCAATCATCATGGCTTCTGTATAGACTAAAAATTTGTGATTTCCTAATTTCATAATCTAAAAAATAAAATTAAGGGAATGATGTGAGAATTGTTCCTCATGTATTTAAATATAATAAAAAACTAACTGGGTTTTTGATTAAGGAATAAAAATAAAGATAATTTGATTATAAATCTTGGAGAAAAGGATTAAAGTGTTGGAGATGATATGGACAATTTAAATGTTATTTAATGAATAAATTCCAAAATTAATTGAGAAAAATTTTACAATATGCTCGATTGGTTCTATCAGTCTCTAAGAATTAAAAACACTTGAATTTACATGATTCATGCATGTTTTGAGGGAAAATTTGTTAAACTATCACTATTCCTTATATTTTGATTTTCTAATATTAGATTTGAAAATCACTATTTGGTGATCATAGTTTAACATAAATATGATGTTGAAAAATTCCATGTTTTAATGTTTTGAACATCCAAAATAATGTTTTGATTTAGGCATGAGAATAATCATGATATGATTAATCTATATTTTCTTTCTAAATTTGTAAACCATTTTAATGTCTACAATAGTAATTAATATATCTCTCAAAGTAGAGGTATATGAGTCAATCCAAGAATCTGAATAAAGATAACTTGAAATATCAAAGTAGAATATTATATATTTGGAATATAGAATAAGAATATTAGATGATAAAGTCATAAAGAAAGAGTATTTCAAGCCTACTATAGTAGACCATAATATATATTTAGATGTGTTAACTCGAATATCCATATATAGATTGAAGAAAATGAGTTTTATCTAGTTCATTGAAAAAGAAATGAGGAGTGTCTATATCATATTAGAAGACTCTGTAATATCCACTGTTGGATGAGAAAAATGGGAATGAAGTAATAAATGAAAAATGAATGGGTCATCTTGGAATTATTTTGGAGACAATGTTGAGAGAAAAATGAACATGGAGATCAAAGTGGAATCCCTTGTATATAAATTGAGAAAAAACTAAATGAGGATCATTGGAACTATTTTTTGTGTGAAATATTCTATATTACAAAAGGGACAATGTAATTTCTTAGTAACCTAGGCACAAAAACATATTTTCATAGAAGAAAATGTCAAGTGCTTGAAGATCATCAAAGAGCTATTTTTTTTGTGCTAAGAAATTTTGAAGAAGCACTATCGAAGATGAAAATGATATATCTAAACATTGTATAAGAAGTTTGATCATCCATGAATTCAAGATAAATAATAATAATAATATGTCCATTGTTCAGTAACAATATTAGTGATCAAATGTTTAGAAGAATAAAATAGAGTGAAGTCACCCTGGAATGCATGTATTCATGTTCTAGTGTTGAGTATTTTGGTTTGTGTGGAGATACTAGATATAGAATATCATAGCATCTAATATTGAGAGAGAAAACTATATTAATAGGTTATAAATATATGAGCATATGATTTTCACTTGGAGACCAAATTATTGAGTACCTTTGTTGATATTATGTCATTTGAAGTATCTATTGTTGAGATTATGTAGATCAATTGTACAGATGAAAAATTTGGATTTTTTAAAATATTGTTATCTAATTCCTAAAAGGACTTTAGAAAAACAATTTCACATATATCTGGTGTGATTCCATAGAACCTATGTGATTCATGGTATATTGAGAGACAATGGTGTGAATCTATGAAAATAGTTTGAAGCTATTGAGATTAATATGGTGATGTTATTTAAAAAATAAATCATGTATGAAGAAAGAATCTATATACATTTTGAGACTTTGTGTAGGTTTGGGAAACACAATCCATTAATGTCACCTTTAATATATTTTAGAAACCATTACTGGGGGGGGGGGGTGTGAACAACCCATCGTGAAAATGAGTAGAATTTTGAGCTAAAATTTATAAAAACAACACAAGAATTGTTAACATTATTTATTTACATTGAATGTATTATGGTTTCATGGTCAATTTAAAATAGACTGATATACACTAACTGGGAAAACTAGTTAAATTCTAAAGAGGGTAAATGGTTTTAAAAGAGTTTTTAATTTGGTAAAAATTGGAAGCAATAGATTCACCCCCCTCATGTGTCTACAACGATTCAATTATGAATTTTCTCTAGGAGAAAATAAATTATCGATGAAAAATGAGGATACTCTCAAAACTACCTTTCATATAATTTATGAACTCTATGAAATCATCATGATTCTATTATAAATGAAAAATTATCTAGAAATTTTCACAGACATGATGAATAGAGAATTTATAGATTACCTCAAGAAATTTTTGGTGACCCTTATAGATAATATTATCATATAATATAAAATAAATATGGAACATGATGATCTTTTCAGCAGTGTGATAAAGTGTTTGAGAAAGTATAAGTTATATAAAATGTATATTAAATGAGACTTTTGGATGGAGAATTTAAATTTTTTGGGGAATGTTATCATGAGTTCGTGTCTATATTTGAAACATCAAAGACAATGGTGATAAATAAATATACCTTAAAAATATCTATAACAATAAAATATAGTTTCCTCATATTAACTAGGTATTATCACTAATTTTTTAAGAACTTCTCATTATTTTCAACCCCACGTACCAAGTCAACATCAAAGAGAGTAATTTTTCTATGAACTAATGAATGTGAAGAGAACCTCAATGAGTTACAAAATAGGATAATAATTACACTTTTACTCACATGAATCAATAGTGTGGATGGAATTTTAATCTATAGTGATGCCTCAAAGAAGGTATCGGGTTTTGTAATCATGCAAAATGATAACGTGATAACATATTCAATAATATAGTTAATGGTTAATGTGAATAACTATTTGACATACGACTGAGAGTGGGATATAGTAACATTATCGTTAAGAATTTAGAGGCATTATCTATTTGGTGAGAAGTGTGATATATATATATATATATATATATAAATATATGGATCACAATATCCTTAATTATAAATTCACAGAAATAAAGTTCAACATGAGCCAATGAACATGGAATGAAAAATAAACTGACAGATTTCCCAACCATTCAATATAGGGAATAAAATAATATCAATGATTCTAAAAGTAGAAAACATCATACAACCATATCCATGATGAGTATTAACATAGATATAAAATCATGAAATGGTTAGTCTTGAGAATTATAATAGAGGAAACAACATACTACCTTACTCAAATAATTTCACAAAAATACATTCTATAGATGATTACAAATTCTTAGAGGTGGAATAGATATAAAAAGGGAGATATATGTAATAAATTCGAAGAAATACTCAATGTTTTACATTGATAAATATTTGGTTGTGATATTTGGTACTTGATTATGCATACCATTGTATCCTAAGAAAAAAATTTAGATAATACTTATAGATCAACATTATTTATCTACCCTATGAGTAAAAATATGTATAGAGATATATGAGATATATTCTAGTACTAAAATATAAATAAGGAGACTATTGAAAATAAATAAATGTTCATGGTATGATAATGATTGATGTTTGGTCGGAAAAAATCTAAGGGGATGATGAAAATATTTCCCATATTGACATTGAAATGAGAGAACACCATTATTGATTTAATCACAGGTCTTCTGAATACATCTAAAGGAAATGATTCTATATGGACTGTAGAGGATTATCCTAAAAATATTAATAATTTATCTTCATTTGACAGAGATTCTCACTTGATCAACATGAAAATATCTACATCATATAATTGGTGAAGTTGTATGTAACACCACTATTGATTGAATCTAATCAATATTTGAGTTTAACCTCAATGTTTTGGAAGTTTATTCAACATGGTTTGAACATATAGTTTAACTTCATTATGGTCTATCACCCTAAGATGATCGGTAATATGAAAGGACCATCCAGACACTTGAGGACATGTTGAAGGACTACTCTATGGGATTTTAAAAAGGATAATATCAATATCATCATTTGGTCAAGCTCTCATAAAAAATTTCTTGAGCTAAAGAATTAAAATAAATCCTTATAAGTACATCTGTAGAAAGAAAAGAATAACTTTAATATGTAAGGATGTAGTCATACACTATATTCAATTAGAACCCAAAATAATCAAGAAAATTAGAGAGAAGTTAGAATCTATTCAAAAACACATAAAATCATAAACGAGTTGACTGAAGATATACACTCACAATCATTAATGAGACTTATAGATTTAATATGGATATAATGTGTTCCTTCAAATATATCCATAGAAGTGATTTTTGAGGTTTGGAAAGAAATAATGATATTTTCTTGATACATTAACCTATTTCAGATACCTTATTATATTGGGGTTGTCACATATAGTGTATCACTCCCATCAAACCAAACTGAAGTGATTAATGTGTTCCATGTATTCATCTTAATGAAGAACATACCTGATTCATAACTTTCTCTAAATCCATCAGTGTTATATTTGAATAAATATATCTCTTACAAGGAGATGTAATTAAAGATCTTAGACCATAGAGAAAAAATTCTATTCCACCAGAAAAACTACTTTATACCTTAGTTAAACCATGAGTATGAAGAGGAAATATGTGGTCTAAAGGAACTGATTAATAAAATTACCCTCATATATTTTCATCTTATATGGAAAATAAATTTCAAGGGAGAAATTTATAAATATGGGTAAAATGTAACAGTCCATACTTTTATATATGGGATTTAACTTCTAAACAACCATGTTTGTTATATTTAGGAATAAAGTGTACCGCATAATAAAAACCATCATTAAATTATTATATTAGTTTAGAATATTACATCTATAGAGTAAATATACCCAATCAAGTGAAAAATATTACAATAGGATAGAAAACATAATAAAACTAAAATAACTATATTAGGAAAATTTAGATCATATTAGTTTCCTAGAATAGTCATACTCAAGAACAATACTGTTAAGAATAACCAATATATTAGTAATGTAATCCTGATTTAGAAAATAGTAAAATAGGATAATTAATAGGTAAAAATGTAAAGATCCAGAAATTTCAAGGATTTTTTTTCTTAAATACTTTGGAATTTTACAAGTCTGCGGTTTCTGACGGCTTCTGATTCCGAGGCCCGGTGTGCCCAGAATCATTTTCTGAAGTTTTGTTCAGGTACGTTCAGTAAATATACGTGCGGGTTTTTCTATATTTTGAACCGGTGATTGAATTTTAAATCCAAGGGAACCGATGAACTCACAGCACCGGTATTCGCTTAAAGGGACCTTTACCGCAGTTGCGTTTTCTCGGGAGGAGAAGTTAATTTTTCGAGATTTATAATAAATTAAATAAAATTGTTGTACACAATTTTATTTATTTTTGGTGGTTATTTATTACAAGGGGATGTTTGAGGTGGGGACCACACCCACATAACCTCCCATGAGAGGATAATGTGAGGTGGGGCCCACATGAGAGCCAAACCCCTCAACTTTCCCTTACACTCCCAAGAAACCCCTTATTAATTCTTATAACTCTCCACCTTCTCCCTTAATTATTTAACACCTACCCTCATTATGGTAGAGCCTCTCCACCTCCCACCCATTAATTATGCCACCCCATCCAATTAATAACACCATTAATTAATTAGCACCACTCATTTGAATCAATTTAAATTGCATAGTAATTCTATTAAAATTGAGAGGCCTAATAGAATATTTGCCTTGGAAAATATTTTGGTGGGGGAACCTTTAGAGAATTAGAGGAGAGCTTCATTCTTACATGAAGAATGTCATACTATCTTGGCGAAGAATGCTCCACGACTTCTCTTACCTTCTTCTTCCTCCGCGTCAAGGGAGAATACACTGCTCACGAGAAGTGTCGCCTACCACAACGACTCTTCCTCCAACGTTGACGGGAGGACACCGTTCTTCTGCGATGCCCGACTACTGCGATGCTCCTCTTCCGCGGCTCGACGACGTGTGACTTCAATTATGAGGTAGGGGGTTTGCTTCAATTTTAATTGAATAAAATTGTTCTTTGTTATTCGTCGAAACCATATTTTACCTTCGGAAATATGATATCGCCTAATGCGGTGGGCGCGACCCGAACGAACACGGCCCGACGACCCTCTGTTTATCCTCATTTTATTTCGATGGTTGCGGTGATGGAAGAGGTGGAGGCGACCAGAGGAAGCGGAGACCATATGCCGGCCACGTGGAGAGGAACTGTGGCCAGCATCCGCGGGCCGCCCAACCGAAGAAGAACCGGCCGGCTGAAGCCGGCTGGGCTGGAGAACCGCGGCCCGCGCTCCGCGGGCCGCTTCGGCAGCAAACCGGCCGGCTCATCAGTCGGCCGGGATGAAGAGGCCGCAACACCTGCAGGTGCCGCGTGGGGGGACAGCAGCCTGACTGTGCGGGTCGCTCACGCTGAGATGACTGGCCGGTTTCAGCCAACCAAATAGGTGGGCGGCACCACTCGGCTCTACCGGTTTGGGAAAGCGCCCCCCCCCCCCCGCATCGCTCGGCCAGTCGGGCCGAGCCGCTGACCACTGCGGGCCAGGATGAGCCACCACAGGCCAGGCCGGGCTATGCCCCATCAGTCCGGGCCGTGCCCTATAGGGTCGGGCCAACACCCCTGCCAGGTCGAACCCGCTAAATCGGGACGTGCCGACCCACCAGCCCACTGGAATTGACGGGCCGGGCCCGATTCACTTAAACAAGAATAACTTTAAGACCACGCATCTGATCGAATGACACTGGGACCCTTGTGATGAAGCATCCCTTTTGCGATACTCTAAGTGAGTTTTGGACAACTTTGGAAAATGGCTGGGTTTGGAACGAGCGTAATTCCAACCAGGCCCCTAAAATAGAAAAGCCAATAACTCTCATACCGGGCGTCTGATTGACGCATCGTCTGTCACGTTGGATTTATTTTGATGAGATGGAACTTTGGGATACATCAACTCCAGACTTCATGATAGTTGATGTATCGACTCCTTGTCTCGAGGAGCGGACCCTCCCGGAATCGAGCGTGCTATGTGCGGGAACCCTAGAGCTGGCTGCGACGAGGACGACTACCGTACTAGGATCCTCCGTGGGTTCGAGGATGATGACTACCGTACTAGGATCCTCCGTGGTTTCAACGATGACATATACCATACTAGGATCCTCCATGGGTTCGACGATGATGACTTCTATACAAGGATCCTCTATGGGTTCGATGACGACGTCTACCATACTAGGATCCTCCGTGGGTTCGACAATGACGTCTATCATACTAGGATCCTCCGTGGGTTCGACGATGACTTCTGTACTAGGATCCTCCGTGGGTTCGACGACGATGACTACCATACTAGGATCCTCCGTGGGTTTGATGACGATGTCAACCGTACTAGAATCCTCCATGGGTTCGATGGCGATGACTTCTGTACTAGGATACTTCGTGGGTTTGACAACGATAAATTCTGTACTTGTATCATGAGTGGGTCCGACAGAGTAGCTAGTCTAGTATCCTACGTGGGTCTGATAGCTTAGATGGTCTATTATCCTACGTGGGTCTGACAACTTAGATGAATAAGTGACTATATCTGATCATCTCTATTGCTATACGAAAGATGTATACCTGTGTGAGCTGAGTCTTGACTTTCAATCATTATCATCAATGTGATTGACTTTTTTCCTGTGTGTAATGGGTTGTGCTTGGGCTCGAGAGTTGGAGCTAAACTGGTATTGATGAATTAGGTATATGTATGGGAATATACCTAAGTAGATTCAGTTGTTACTTCGTGATTGTATCTTTCTTCTGTGGTTTATCCTTTATGGATTCTAGGAGACCTTCAGGGGTCTCAGGGTCCCTACTGAGTATCATATACTCACCCCTGTACGGGCTATGCCTGCACTACGTTGTGTTGGATGCATACGGTGGACAAAAATGATCGAGGATGAGACTTGTGGAGCTGGATGGTACCCGAAGGTGGACCACTTGGCGTGATGTACATGAAGCGGACGGACGGACCTGGGGTGATGAGGTGGCCACATGTACCCACCCTTCAGGTGGGATACCCAGAGGACGACTTAGTGGTTTCTGTTTTACTTTACTGCAGTTGTACTTGCTTTTCAGTTGTATTGTACTTACTGTTGGGCTTGTATTTATGGCCCCTTTTCCTTTCAGCATTTACTTTTGTATACAGTATTGCTTAGTGCTTACTTAAGTTGCATACTCTGTTGTGTTTGTTACTTTTATAAAAGAAATGCCTTCCCAGTATAGGTATTTACGCTTTTGGTGCTAGTCGCCAGCCCCTGGACTATTAAAGGCGGGCTTGGGGTAGTCACGACACGGGCCACGAGGGCGGGTCATGACAAATTGGTATCAGAGGTGTCGGTTCTACCGCAGAACTTAGGAATCAGATCATTCTTTCTGTGAAGTAATAGTGTTGAGAGTATTGAGTGTGGTTTTGAGTCCAGGGATTCCAGTGTTGGTGCGGCAGCCGACGTATCCATTCACCAGGACCCTGACCTCTGATTTCCCACTCAATGCACGAAAACACTGATTGCGTGTGTGTTTACTTTGAAACGTTTTCTTTGTGATTACTTTGTGTCATCTCACCAGGTATACTGTTTGACCATGGTACACCTGTTTCTTTTCAGGATGTCCCCACGAAGGCAGCCAGCTAGGGTTCCAAGTTACGTACGAGATGGTAGCCCACCGGGCGATGAGGCCTCGGTGAAGGTCCCATCACAGCGGAGGTACCAGCGACACCTCTACCTGCTGGACCACCGATACCACCATCCCCAGTAGCAGACAGTGCCCGCCGCCTGAGTTCATTGCACGAGTTCCAGTGATAGAGACCACCTAGATTCCATGGAGAGATGGACCCCCAGGAAGATAAGGATTGGCTGGAGGCTATCGTCAGAGTTTTCATATTGGCAGGGACTCCAACCGACCTCATGGTGATCCTTTCCGTGAGTCTCCTGCATGAAGCGGCAAGCAAATGGTGGAGCCTGATGCTCCAAGTGCATGATGAGGCATCACTACTCTGGATAGACTTCGAGAGCCTATTCCGGGCGGAGTTTTTACGAGTCACCCTTTGTGTGGTGCAGATTTAGAAATTACTTCATCTGCAGTAGGGCAGCATGACAATAGCTCAGTACTCAACGAGGATCACTGACCTCTCATGCTACTCCATGGATATGGTACGAGACCTGTTCTTCAGGGCCCGAACCTTCGAGCAGGGATTCAGAGATGATATTAGGGCTTCTATGATCTCCCTCAACATCCCGACGTAGGCAGGGGTGATGGAGAGATCCATTCTAGTGGAGAGTTTTCTCGCTGAGCAGTCACCAACGATGAGACCCTCCGTAGGAAGACACGTAGAAGAGTCTTCTGCAGTTGGCAGTAGACAGTTGACGCAGAGGTCCAAGCAGACATGGCCATCATGTGGGTGACCTCAGGATACAGGTTTGGTTGTGTAGGGAACACAAAATAGAGCTATCCATACGAGGAGCAGGTAGTGCTATGCATGCGGCAGGCAGGGTCACATGGCTCAAGACTGCCTGAACCACCCTGCAGATGAGAAGCAGGCAGTAGAGGGACTTTCCAGGCAGAGGCAGAGGTTCGTCCATGGTGGTCCTCCGGGAGTAGGCGGACGTGGTAGAGGAGCTGATCGAGCAGTAGGTGGTGGACTACGTTTCGAGGCCCTACCCCCACCAGGAGGTCAACCCAGACCGCAAGGAATGGGTGGATAGGGGAGAGCTCAGCTTTAGGCAGCTGAGGCCTACGACCATAGTGCTCCGAGAGCAGGTGGACAGGAGTGGGACTAGCTCCAAACATGGATTATTTTGTTCATGATTCTTCTAGCTTTGTTGATGTTGTTGTTTGTGGTTGCTTTGTGTCTTTATACTTTGGGCTGCTGTAATAAAAGACACATGTCCATGTGATGTTTTCTTTCCTACCTTTTTGTATCGTTGATACTGAGAGATTCCGGTTAAAACCATTGACTTGAACCTCACTTTCAAGATTCCTACTGTAGGATACCCACTGACCACACAATGCTGCTGATAGTGTGACTCGACCCTTGGAGGTGAGAGTAATGATTGGATCTCTTGGTAGTTGTGTCGAGGCCTTACGATGTCGTCCATGGCATGAAATAGTGCCGTTCATGTCAGGATTCACTGTATTAGGAAAAGAACGTGGTTCATCTATGGGATGCGACCAGATTTATCTTTTCAGCAAAGGATAAATCTTAGTATCCCTTGTAGGATGTAAGTGAAAAAGGGTGTATTCAAGTTCTTTACAAATGTCTAGTCACACCCATAGTTCATTGAGCGAACAGTTTACTATAATCTCAAAAGTCTGAGGTGTGTCTTCTCGTAGAAGGACCTAGACCTGAGATGATGATGTTGGCTTGAGTTCCTTCGGGACTATGAATTTGAGATAGTCTATACTCTTGGGAAGGGGAACATAGTAGCAGATTCTCTCAGTAGGAGATAGGGCATTCAACTACTAAGATAAGCGACAGAGCAACTAGCGGCGTTGCTGATATCCTTAGTGGATAGAGATGGAGCATCCTTTATACAGTCTCTCACAGTCACTCCTCCACTCCTTCAGGGAGTCAGAGAGGCACAACATGGGGACATTGACTGTGAGACACGACGTGCTCAGATATCCTTAGGGTATGCACCTGATAGATTTTCTGAAGGTGGGGAGCACGACATCCCCTTCAGAGGACGTACCATGGTACCAGTTGCACTACAAAAGGAGGTGATAAGGGAGTTCCACAGTTCCCCTCTTGTGGTACATCCAGGAGTGGCGAAGATGTATCAAGACCTCAGACGACATCACTGGTGACCGGTTATGAAGAAGGCAGTAGCAGATTTCATTTCACGATGCCTCACTTGTCAGCAAGTGAAGCAGGAGCACCAGGTACCAGTAGGCTTGGTACATCCCTTAGAGGTCCCAGAGTAGAAGTGGGACGGGATATCCAAGGATTTCATGATGGGACTTCCACGTACATCCATGGGACACGCCTCTATCTGGGTGATCGTAGACCGACTCACCATGTTGGCCCACTTCCTACCAATCAGAGAGCAGGGCTCAGTGGAGAGCTTGGGATGCCTCTACATTCAGGAGATCGTATGGTTTCATGGTGTACCATCGACTATCATCTCTGATCGTGATGTTCTATTCACTTCCCGACTATGGAAGGGGTTATAGGAGGCTTTTGGGACACAACTACATCTGAGCAGCACCTTACATCCTTAGACGGACGACCAGATAGAGAGGCCCATTCAAACTCTTGAGGATATGCTCCGTGCAAGTGTCCATGACTTTGGTCGCAACTAGGAGGATCACATACCCTTTCTTGAGTTTGCGTACAACAACAGTTACCACTCTATCATTGGGATGACCCCTTATGAAGAACTGTACGGTCGACCATACAGATCACCTTTGTGATGGACTGACCTAGGGGAGTCATCACTTTTAGGACCGGAGATGGTGCATGCTATGATGGAGAAGGTGCAGATCATCCAGGAGCAGATGAAGACTGCACAGAGCAGAAATAAGTCCTATGCTGATAGGAGATAGAGACCATTGGAGTTTGAGGATGGAGACCACATCTTCCTACAGGTCTCACCTAGAGAAGGTCTGTAGAGATTTGGCCGAGGTGACAAGTTATATCCATGCTTCATCGGGCCATTCCAGGTCCTCAGCAGAGTAGGTGAGGTGGCTTACCACCTGGACCTTCCACCTTAGTTTCACCAGGTGCACGACGCCTTCCACGTATCTCAGATGAGGGGATATGTGCATAACCCGTCACACATCATCGATCACGGGGAGCTGGACATTGATGACGGGGCGACATTGATGGAGGTTCCGGTGGAGATCTAGGATCGATAGGAGAAGATCCTAAGTGGACGGTCAATTCCTCTGGTGCACATTCGCTGGCAGCACGGGAGCCTCTAGGAGAGCACATGGGAGAGGGAGGCTCAGATGCATGCTCAGTACCCCCTTTTGTTTCCCTAGTGTATGTTGTAGCTTTACGGGGACATAAAGCCCTGAGGTGGGGGTAATGTAAAGACCCTGAAATTTCAAGGATTTTTTTCTTAAATACTTTGAAATTTTACGAGTCTGTGATTTCTGACGGCACCTGACTTCAAGGCCCGGTGTGCCCGGAATCATTTTCTGAAGTTTTGTTCGGGTACGTTCAGTAAACATACGAGCGGGTTTTTCTATCTTTTGAACCGGTGCTCGAATTTGAAATCCAAGGGCACCGATGAACTCACAGCCCCGGTATTCGCTTAAGGGGACCTTTACTGTAGTTGCGTTTGCTCAGGAGGAGAAGTTAATTTTTGGGGATTTATAATAAATTAAATAAAATTGTTTTACATAATTTTATTTATTTTTGGTGGTTATTTCCTACAAGGGGAAGTTAGAGGTGGGACCTACACCCACATAACCTCTCATGAATGGATAATGTGATGTGGGGCCCACAAGAGATCCTAACCCCTCAACTTTCCCTTAAACTCCCAAGAAACCCCTTATTAATTCTTATAACTCTCCACTTTCTCCCTTAATTATTTAACACATACCCTCATTATGGTGGATCCTCTCCACCTCCCACCCATTGATTATGCCACCACATCCAATTAATAACATCATTAATTAATTGGCACCACTCATTTGAATCAATTTAAATTTCATAGCAAATCTATTAAAATTGAGAGGCCTAATAGAATATTTTCCTTGGAAAATATTTTGGTGGGGGAACCTTTGAAGAATTAGAGGAGAGATTCATTCTTCCACGAAGAACGTTATACTCTCTCGGTGAAGAACACTTCACGAATTCTCCTACCTTCTTCTTCCTCCGATTCAAGGGAGAAGACACCGCTCACGAGAAGCGTCGCCTACGACAACGACTCTTCCTCCAATGTTGACGGGATGACACCATTCTTTTGCGACGCCTGACTACCGCGATGCTCGTCTTCTACGGCTTGACAACGTGCGACTTCAATTACGAGGTAGGGGGTTTGCTTCAATTTTAATTGAATAAAATTGTTATTTGTTCTTCGTTGAAACCTTGTTTTACCTGCGGACTTATGATATCACCTAACGTGGAGGGTGCAGGCTAAACGAACACGGCCCGATGACCCTCCGTTGATCCTCGTTTTATTTCAATGGTGGTGGTGACCGAAGAGGTGGCGGCGACCGGAGGAAGAAACAGCCATATGCCGGCCACGTGGAGAGGAACCGTGGCCCGCATCCGCAGGCCGCCTGACCGAAGAAGAACCAGACGACTAAAGCCAACTGGGCTGGAGAACCGCAGCCCGCGCTCCACAGACTGCTTCGGCAGCGAACTGGCTGGCTCGTCAGCCGGCCGGGATGAAGAGACCGCGACACCCACAGGTGCTGCGTGGAAGGACAGCGGCCCACCCGTGTGGTCCGCTCATGCTGGGAAGATTGGCTGGTTTCGGCCGGCCAAATAGGAGGGTGGCGCCGCTCGGTGCCGCCGGTTCAAGAAAGTAGGGCCCCCCCCCGCATCGCTCACCCAACTGGGACGAGCCACGGCCCGCTGTGGGCCGGGATGCGCCACCCCGGGACGGGCCGCTCCCCGCTGAGCCGGGCCACCCCACACCGGGCAGCACCCCATCGGGTCGGTCTGACACCTCTACCGGGTCGAACCCGCCAAATCGGGATGGGCCGACCCGCCAGCCCATTGGGCTTGACGGGCCATGCCTGATTCACTTAAACAAGAATAACTTTAAGACCGCGCGTCCGATCGACGCGTCGTCTGCGGAACTGGGACCCTCATGACGAAGTGTCCGTTTGTGATACTCTAAGTGTGTTTTGGACAACTTTGTAAAACAGATAGCTTTAGAACGAGCGTAATTCCAAACGGGCCCCTAAAACGGAAAAGCCAATAACTCTCATATCGGGCGTTCGATTGACGCGTCGTATGTCACGTTGGGTTTCTTTTGACGAGACGGAACTTCAGGATACATCAACTCAGGACTTCATGATAGTTGATGTATCTACTCCTTGGCTTGAGGAGCGGACCCTCCCGGAATCGAGCGTGCTCTGTGCGGGAACCCTAGAGATGGTTGCGACATTGATGACTACCATACTAGGATCCTCCGTGGGTTCGAGGATGACGACTACCGTACTAGGATCCTCCATGGGTTCGACGACGACGTTTACCGTACTAAGATCCTCCGTGGGTTTTACGATGACGACATCTGTACTAGGATCCTCCGTGGGTTCGGTGACGACGTCTACCGTACTAGGATCCTCCGTGGGTTCGACGACGACGTCTACCGTACTAGGATCCTCTGTGGGTTCGACGGCGATGAATTACATACTAGGATCCTCCGTGGGTTCGATGACGACGACGACTACCGTACTAGGATCCTCCGTGGGTTCGACAACGACGTATACCGTACTGGAATCTTCCGTGGGTTCGACGACGATGAATTCTGTACTGGGGTCCTCTGTGGGTTCGACAGCGATGACTTCTATACTTGTATCCTAAGTGGGTCCGACAGAGTAGCTGGTCTAGTATCCTACATGGGTCCGACAACTTAGCGGGTCTAGTATCATACGTGGGTCTGACAAATTAGATGATTCAGTGACTACATCTGATCATCTCTATCTCTATACGAAAGATGTATACATGTGTGAGCTGAGTTTTAACTTTCAATCATTATCATCGATGTGATTGACTTCTTTCCTATGTGGACTGGTTTGTGCTTGGGCTCAAGAGTTGGAGCTGAACCGGGATTTATGAATTAGGTATATGTATCGGCATATACCTAAGTATAGTTGGTTGTTACTTCGTGATTGTATCTTTCTTCTGTGGTTTATCTTTTGTGGATTCTGGGAGTCCTTAGGGGGTCTTGGGGTCGCTACTGAGTGTCATATACTCACCCCTGCACGGGCTATGCCCGTACTATGTTGTGTTGGATGCATACGGCGGACAACACTAATCAAGGAGGAGACTTGTAGAACTGGACGGTACCCGGAGGGGGACCACTTGGCGAGATGTACACGAAGTGGACGGACGGACCTAGGGTGTTGAGGAGGCCATCTATACCCACCCTTCAGGTGGGATACCCAGATGACGACTTAGTGATTGCTATTTTACTTTACTGCAGTTGTACTAGCTTTTAAGTTGTATTGTACTTACTATTGGGCTTGTATTTATGGCCCATTTTCCTTTCAGCATTTACTTTTGTATACAGTATTGCTTAGTGCTTACTTCAGTTTCATACTCTGTTGTGTTTCTTACTTTTCTAAAGGAAATGCCTTCCCTGTATAGGGATTTATGCCTTTGGTTCTAGTCTCCAGCCCCTGGCCTATGGAAGGCGGGCATGGGGTAGTCACGACACGGGCCCCGAGGGCGGGTCTTGGCAAAAAATAACTCGAATAGGAAATTTTGTTCCATTTTACATCCAAATATTATAACACTTCTGAATAATAATGTAAAAATGAAAAAAATCCTTAGTAATGTAATAAAAATTTAGAAAATGAGGAGTATAGAACCCTAAGACTAATTGATGTTAATTAGGAATTAAAAAATATAAGGTATTAGAAGGAAGTAAGAAACCTATATCACTATAGGAAATATAACTATTATAATAGTAATTTGATTGATTGAAATAGTAACCTGACTGTTACAATAATAACTGGATTAGTGGATAAGTAAAAAAGTAATTAGTTACGAGACATAATTTTTCTAAGAGTCATAAATTTGATCATATAATAAAAGTTAGGGTTTTCAATAAATAATTATTTTTTTAAAAATTTTATTTTTTCATACTTAGAAAATTATTTTTATAAAACAAAGGTTATTTTTTAAATCATAACATAATTTTTTTAAAGTAATTGTTTTGGGATTTTCCCTAGATTACAAAATACTTATGTGAATATAAAATTAACTTTTAATTACTATGATTTTTAATAGTTTATATGAATGAATTTTGGAGGTTTATATCATATATATGAAAATTATAATGTCCTATTTACTGTTAAATTATAGTAACACTACATGTTAATCACATTTTTGATTACTATTTGAAGATATAATATTTATTTCTAAAATCCTCCCTCTTCCCCTTATAAATACCACCCTCTTTCACCCATTTATCTTATATTTCAAAACACCATTACTTTCTAAAACTCTTCTTAGATACCTACCCCACCCTTTTATCAGTTAATAGAAGTTCAATTATGATTAAAATACCACCTATATTAGAAGCCTTAATGTGTAGTGTAAAGGATCCACCTCAAAGTGATAATGAAGGTTTTCTATTTCTTATACTTATTAATAAATTTCTATTATCCCTTCCGCACCCATTTCTAAATATCATAAAAATGAATTTAATAATATAATTAATATTCTAATTTTACTAAAATATGAATTATATCACCATATAATTCATATAATACGTTTTATAGTTTTTTTATAATAACTGTCTTATCATGGTTGATTTTAACTTCTAATATAGATGCTGTTATAAAATTACTGTTACTGCCATCATGGATGGTTATAATAAAATTTTAATGTTAAAATATAAAAATTATAATTATATAATAATATTATTTATATTTTTTAAGGGTAAAATAAGTATAATTACAATTAAAACAAATTATGTTTATAATGGTATGTAAAACCACCTAATGGAACAATCTATAAGATGATAAAATCTTTACTAAAAAACCATTCTTATATTAAAAACTTATAAATTTTTAGAAATAATGAAATTTCATGAATTATAAAGATTCAATACCTCTATTATTATGTAATTATGGAAATATTTTAGAAGAATATTCATAATTATCAATAAACTAATGCGACCAAGGAACCGTGAAACAAACATCCTAGGGATGGTGAAAAATAAAATAATTACAAATAAAATGTTTATAAATGAACATGAAAAATAATAATAAATTCAAAATATTTGAGAAATTAACTGAATTAAGTATTTTATAATCATAATTTTATTATGTAGGAGGATAGATGATGTACCAAGGGATTCAGGACCTGAGGTACCATAACTCCCAATCCTCCCTCCATTCATTTTACTTTATGATTTCTCCCTTTTTACATCTATTTAATTTTATATTCATAAAATATAATTCATAAATTATATATATATATATATTTTACTTACATATATTCCTAATTTATCATCCATTTATTTATTAGGGATATGAATGTTTATTTTAAGATCCCTGTGTAATCCTTTATTTAAAGAGATTTTTTTTTGAAGTTAGACTTCAATTTCTTGTTTTCTTTTATGTACCACTATTTTAGAAGTTTTAATATTCTATGATTTATAAAAAATTTCCTTCATTTATGTAAATTTATTTTAGACCATTTCAATTTTTAAAGAAAACCCTATGCACTTATTTCCTTCAATCGTTCTTTTATCAATTATTAAAACATCATTTAAGGGTTTCATTATCATGCATAATTATTCAACCATTTATCATGATATTTTATTCAATTTAGATCTTTAATAATAAACCATATTATATTATTCATATATAAAACTATTCAAATACTTAATCCATTCTTTTCTAGGGAATCATCATGTTATATCTTTTAGTTATTCAGTATGCTATGACTATCTAATCTATTTCTATCTCCTGGGGTTTTCATATGATTATGATTTATCGATTATTTCCATTTTTGGAACACAAATTCATGTATATATTTTGAGGTGATGGGTGGGAATGGTATTATATATACTTCCAATTCATTTTTAATGTTTTTATGTCATGAGATACCATATATTGGGAACAAGTAATAAGCCCGACACACTATGTTATGTTGTCATAGTCATGATCCATGAATCATTCTTATGATAAAATGTTTTATGTTATTGATTTTTTATTATTATTTCACGATCATATGATATCATATCTTTAATTTTAGACTTCCATGTGATTACATATGATCTTACTTTTAATGGCTGGGGATTTGTATAAGGAATTATCATTATAATTTAACATGCATCATATTTAGAACAATAGTATAATATAATAAAAACTCCAATATATTAATTTATTAAATCACATTCAAATAATAAGTATGTTATAAATATAAACCACAATTGAATTTAATATTAATGTTAAATATGATAAGATAAATGGTTTTCCTAATGAACATATTTGTATTTTTTTTGAAAAAATTTATGTGCAATATATTTTCATTTGAAATAACTATTATTATTAAAACCTGGATTTATAAAACACTATTAATTTATATATAAATAATAATAAACTTTTATGTCCTCATAAGTAATTTTTCTAAGAGTTTGAAAATCAGATGTGTCATAAAAATTAATATTTATCAATAAATAAGGATTTCATGAAAAGTAAATAAAATTTCCTATATTTAGAGAATTTATATAACAAGATGAATTTTATTTTTTGAATAATTACATTGATTTTTTAGTGTGTAGTTTTTGGAAATTTCTATAAAAAAATTTGAATTGTAAAAATATATTTGTTTGTAAATATCACAAATTTTTGAAATAATCATGATATAAGAAAGAATTAAATATTTATGAAATATTTTTCATAAACAAAGCTATATATAAGGAGTAAAGTAAATAATTTATAAATAATACATTGAACTTAGAAACCTTTTTTTTTTCATTTTAGAACCTAACTTATATTTTATTATAATAAAAATTTATTTTTTTACATTTCATTTAATTAACTATTCAAAAGATTTTATTCAGTTTTAGTTTTTTCTAAAAACTATATAACCCTCATATTTTTATTCAAAACCTAATAAATTTAATGGGTATCAATAATATTTTCATAAATAAGTATAAATTTATATTTTTGATTAAAATATTTAATCCTAATTTTTTATTTCATTTTGTGTACATATACTGAAGTAAAATTTTAACCACCTTTATAAAATGGAATTATTGAAATTTATTTAATATTTGGAATTATATTCTTAATAAGTATGTTATATGTTAAATTTAATTTTAGGTAAAAAATAATATAACAAGTTAAAAGTTATCCACCACGATAAATGAAAAAATAAGGTAAAATTGTTAAATCAAGGGGTAAAACCTCAAATATAAAAAAGTATCTCTAATTCAGTGAATTAGAGATTTAATGACTATCCATTATCTTATCCTCACTAATTATCAATTTTGGATCCAATTTCCCTGAATTTGAATTTCTTTTTTTATATTGAGAAGCTAATATATAGAAAAATGCCAACCCACATGCTTATAAAAGGACCCCTCCACCAACTTATATATCCTCACACCATAAGATGCATAGATATATCAGTATCAACCATAATACATTCCAAAAAATTATCCGTTTCTTAGAGGTTCTGATATCCTCAAAATACCATCATTTAAAGTAATATTCCAAATAAAAATGAGACATCCCAATTAGTTAGGTAAGAACTCATTATCAATTTAGAATTTATATTATTTTACATTTTCTTCTTCTACCTCATCCAATTATATTATGGAAATAATAAAATAATGATATAAGTATCATTATTATAATAAAATATTATTGTTTTTGTATAATAAGAAATATCTACCTTCCATTAATCTAGTGAAAAAGTGAAAGCATAGTCCATATTTTGGTCATTTCACCAGCTCAATGGATAATATATTTCATTTTTCATCACTAGATTAAATATATGGTTTTAAAAATTTATTTAGTTACTAAATGAAATATTTATGAGATTAATCAAATTAATTAAATATAGATTTTCCAAAATATTAATCATATTAATAATAAATGATACAGGTTATTATAACCATAAAAAACGAGTATACCGAGAAACTTTATAATTTCAATATATTTTTTGAGAAAAAACATGATATGATTAGATTTTTGGGATAATATAATTAAAATTATAAAAAAACAATAATTATAGATATTATTAACTCATGAACATAATTTTTATTATCAATATTTCTACACTTAAATAGAAAAATAATAGATGTAACAATGAATAATCAATGCTTAGTATTAACTAAAAATACATAATAAATATGTATTAAATAAAAATAATGGATTAAAAATGAAGGTAATACACATGAATAAGTTTATAAAATAAAATATTAATGTTATTTTACTTATTATACATGATGTAAAATTATATTTTAGAAAGTAGGAATTCAAGTTATGGGTTTATTTTTCTCATTTTTCATTCCTTGAGACATATTTCAGATTCTGTACCTATTATACTTAGAAATGATGTATTTATGATCCATTGAATTATTCTATCATAGATCACCTTTAATTCATGTGATTTAAAACTCCATTTCAGGATCTATTTCAATATCATTTTCATTCATTCACAAACGTATTTGGAGATTCTAAACTCAATTTCCATTCATTGGGATACACCCTTCCATCAATGGTTATGTTATTCAATGATCATGTAAATTATGTAAAATGATTGTTCTATTTTTTATTTTTAACTATATTATCTTTATTTACATTTATTTACCATAATCGATACATTGATATAATTTAAGATCACATGTTATGTTCACGATAAGGGTTTCCTATCCAAGTCTCCACTAATTACAAGTATTGTCCTTAAATTCTATATTTCTCTTATATAACACAAAATCGTGCTCTATAATGTATTAATTACTGTGTTACATTAACTACAAATTAATTTATAGCATTCCTTCCTTCAATATATATTACAGTTTATACCTTACTTTTTTTATAAGGGATTTATTTACCTTCTCATTATAAATTTGAGATTGTTTATGAAAGAGTTTACATTTAGATAAATTATATTATATTATTTATTACAACACATTAATTTTATTATGAATTTTTCATTCATTGGGATTATATGTTTTATTTCCCTTTTATTTCCCTCAAGTTTATAATTCAACTAAAATGATTCTTGTAACTAGAGATGCATTTATCTCTTTTTCATGGTTGGGAGTCCTTCTACCTGATGTTGATATTATTTATAATGTTTTAAAGATATTATATTATACAATTAAATGATTATTTATGATTATTTTATGATATCTTTTAATTTTATTAAAATGGTTTAGAATGAGTCTTCTCAACTTTTTAAACATAGGTCATTTATGGATTTCGTTATAAAATTGTGAAGGAATCTATTTTTATTATTTTTTCTACCTGAACAAATTTTTTAACATTTATAACCATTTTTATTACTATATATAACAATTTATATTTATAGGGACTTGCCAAAAAATTTCTATTACTTTCTTATTGGAATTTTTCATTTTAAAAATAAAGGTTAATGTTTTTAAATAATAAATAAAAATATTGAATTCCTCTTAATTATTTTTTTATCATATGATCCACATTTATTATATTTATATTCATTTATTTAAATGGATTTTAGAGGGACTTATAAGTTTACATTTACAGCCATGTTATAAAATATTTAAGAAAAATCTATATGTAAATTTTGTTCAATTTTCCTATAAAAATAAAAAAAGATTCATCTCTATTGATGTTATATTTAATGGATCACCTTGTAATTCACTGATGGTTTTTTTTGGGATTTTTAACATTCAATTTCAAACAATCCAATTCATGGCCACATATCATGTTACATAATTCAAATATGAAAAATGGAATATATTCTTTTAAACAAAATTCATTGTTTTAAGAATACTATAATAATTCTTATAATTTAGTGGGGATATGCACTGTTGATACTATCCATGGTATACTAAATATGGAACGACATTATCTATGATAAGTCAACCACTCCTATCGGGTTTCCTTCGATTACCTTCAAATATAACTTAGATATCCTTTATCTCCAATTTTTTGTTTGTACTTTATGGGTTTATACTCATTGGTGGAGTTTTAAATTATTTTTCCTTAATAGATCTTGGATGATTGCTAGTGAATCTTCTTATTCACACTTCTATATGAGATTTTTGTCTCATCATTTTTGAGGTTCTCCTCCGACTACAATTTTTCTTTACCTAGGTCTCTTATCCTATGATTTTCTGATTATGGTTGTGGTTGAACCATGTTCTATGATGTTTTTTAGAGGTCAATGTTGGTGTTTTATGTGGACTCATGTTCCTCAGATCTGGTTTTGTCTAGATATCGACACTTTCATCACCTCAATCATTGTTGTGAGCTTCAAGGAGGAGGATTGTTGGTGTAAAATGATAGCTTGAAGTCATGAAGGAGATGAAATTCAGTGATGTAATTTTCATGGAGTGTTGAGGTGATATTTTTACGGACACCATCAGGTTCTCACATAGGTGATTGGGTGTGGATATTGTTTTGAATTGGCCAATGGTGAAAGTGGAATTCTAGAGGCCATTAGGCGTCACTGGTCTCAGTTGTAGATGTGAAGTAGTTCTTTGATGGCCGATTATAGTTGTTATGTTCAGGAGAAATCCATTTTGTTATATTGATATATTTTTTATTGGATTCTAATGTATTTGTGATCATTATATTAATTTTCAATTCATTTTGTTGGAATTAAACACCTTACATTTGATGCGGGATGGGGAACCTCAAAATAGGGATAGGTGTGGTGAAACTCATCAGTCATACATCATTCCTTATCATGATGGGTGGATGTGAACCCATAACTTTTTTTATAGTGTTTTCAGTCTTTTTTTGTGCCACATCAGGTTGAAATGGCCATGAGTTCTTAGTTAGGATGGTTATTTGAGGGGCATGGAAGAGATATTAGTGTGATTCCACCTATCATTTGGTCCTCCTTAAACATGATAGTTTGGTTTTTATGGGTTATCTGCAACATTATGTTAGATGAGAACAATATAATTTCTTCTCATGGGGAGACACATCTTCATCAACTAATCTCAATGTTTCATTATCTAGTAGGGGCGATTATATTTTTTTGTTTCCTATATTAATTATCTCTTCCCTATAGACACTAATGTCTATGTTATGGCCTTTGGGTCATACTTCAATCTAGAATCTATACCTTTTCCTTTTAATGTATTCCCCCATTTTCAAGTCATCAAGAATATTTATATATTTTAAGCTAAATAAATGGGGCTTGACCCTCAACTGATTCAAAAAATCTATTGATATTATCCATCTTCTTTCATGGGATTCATTAGTATATTGTTTTGTAGAATTTTTAATGAAACACATTTCTATTTTGGGATAAGAATTATTTATTGAATTTTAAAAAAATTATTGGGTGGAAAACTATACATGCCGACCAAATGAAATTTGTCAAGATGGAGTGGTTAAAATATGAAAACTATGAGTGACATTTTTATAAAAAGGAATTTTGAAAATACACGATTCTTATATCGCATGAGTAGTTGAGGGTAATTACATAAGTTAAATAATTGTGTAACCATCAATGAATTCTGTAAACACCTAAAACTAAATGCTTCAAGTGAAAGAGGTTGGCTATGATTGAAGTACACATGGTCACTATTCTTCATGTGATGCCTCAGGGGTACACAATAAAGTAATTTAATAATATTCATGAAATTGAGGTTGTCCCTAGTTGGATGATCTCATAGTTACTATTTATCATGTGAATCCTCTTGGGGATGTGTAATCACCTAACCCTAAATGGTTTATGCGATGCTCTTTGATTCATACAACCTCCAAACATCAACACAATCATGTGATTGTCTCTAGAGAGTGGTTTACCATGATGGAACTCCTTTGTGGTTTATATTTTCTATATGAAACACAAAAGGATATTAATGATGATATGCAGCCTAGTCACATGATTTATATTATTTCATGATAATTTAAATGGAAAACCATCAACTACCTTAATTATAAGGATAATGATTTCCTACCTTATGAAGCATAATAAATTTAGTGGACAAATCCTATAAAACCTCCCTTATTTAAAAGGTTGAGAATTGATATGAGGCGATTGAGACAATTGATATGAAGAAGAAAATTGATATCTGTGGAGATATAAAGATAGTTGCCTAACTTGAATTCCTTCCATTAAGAAATTTTTTAAGTAATTCAAATGAATGGGTACGTTGAAAAAATTGTTGGATGTTTGAAATTCACATACAACATTTATATGAGTCTCAACTGTAAGACTATTTGAACAAGAGTTAATGGCATGCTGGACCCTTAGTCATGCAATAGAGTAATGACCTATCGGTAACACGATAACAAGATAATATTTTATTCGAGTAAATGTGACATGTAATCACCCAACCTAATACTAATCACGTGATAATATGACCATATTTCCATCATTTGATAAAATTAAAACTTTTTATTTATGTTGTATAATGACCCTAGATTCTTTATATGATTTCATGACCTTATAACCTTTATGTGATATACCAACTCCCAATAGCTCCACTTGATCCTCATCGTCCATCTTGTATCTTTATACAACATGTGAATCCACCCTGGTTTTATTCCCTAATATTATAATGTTTCCTAGCCTCAGAAGAAGTGTTCCTCATGAGATTAGTTATATTTTCTAATCCACCCATGGGAATGGAACATATGAACTAAATGGACTATAATTCTTATTATAATCAGTATACATTTGATTCCTTTTAAAAGATCAAGAACTATATCCAATATACATCCATTATTCATTTAATGCAATAATATTCCCTTCAAAAAACAAAATAACACAATGTGGATTTCAAATTATAATACTACATGTGAAATCACATTATTTATCTCATATATACATATTCTACCTAAGACTCATAATCAAATTTCAATTAGGGAAACCTCAGTTTTTATGAATTAGAAAACTATATCTTTTTCTCTATTGTAATGTGTCTAATATTCAACTATCACTTGTTTCCCATAATGAGAAAAACTCACATCAGATTAAATACTTGAAATGATCATTCTATTATCATGATGCAAATGGATTAATTACATGCCTCCTTATTAGTTTTATGTGTTGAGTATATCTTCGCTTCCCTCAAAGGTCCATACCTACAATCAATAATATCAATGAAGACATATATGTATAATCCCAACCAAAACATCTATTTTCATACCATTTATGACATAAATATATTTATCATTGATACTATATAGAATTTGATTCATGTTTTTGGGAAACATAGAGGACAAATCTCTAAGGCTTGACTGCCCATATCCAGTATTAAAATTTCAACACATAAATCCTTGTCACATAACATTTATCTACATAGTGTGGTCTTATCACATGACTATAAATTGTGTCCTTGGAACTATGTGGTCTTTGATTCCAATCAACATGGGACACATAATATGCCACCATGTTGTTCAAAACCAATACCATTAACCTTTCATTTTTATTCATGTTAGTCCATATACCTCATTATATTTTCTATAAACTCCCATAACCTTCCTATACTACCATGATTCTAGAAATCATGTCCATTATATCCATATTTTCTATAGAGAATCCTCTATCGGGAAATATTCTTGATAATATGATGCCCCAGGCCAGAGGGATATATACCTTTTGGGTCCCATTAAACAATACTCATTAGGCCACACCCATGATAGGAGAAATATTCATGGGGCCATACTTCTTCTCACATCAATTCATCCTTGTAGAACCACTATCTCTATGAGGTAATCCAGTCATGGTTTCTCATGTTATGCCCCACACCAACCATATTTAGAAATATTTCACATACATTTCCTTACTTTATTATATTAAGCTACTTTCATTGGCCCTTGTTATAAAATATTAAAAGGTACAAAGTGTCCCATTAAGTGTCCCTGAACTATGTGGGTTCTGATTCATTTAATGAGGATACAGAGGAAACCCATTTTTGGGCCTAATCTAACCCAATAAAATCCTACCACCTTCTAGATGACAGTAAACTCTAGAGTTCCCCATTGTAAGGATTTAAATCATATAAATATCTAAAATAGTATCACTATGTAATAATGTGTATAAATATGGATAACCTAAAATATATAATATGTTTTCATCAAAGGTATTTCTCTAACAAGTACATTAATTCACAATGTAATCCTATTATAATGGATTACTAACTTTTATTTGATAATTAGTCACATATTAGGATCTGAGATAGATTCATGAAAATATATTAAATTTATTAGGGAGTCTCACTATATATAATAAGTCCCCCTAAATGGGTTTGATGAGCTCAACCTTCCATCCTCTCAACCAATCTTATTTTCGATGTATCCTTGGTAATAAACCACAGTAAATGCCTATATTTGCAAAGATGTATCATAGGTTATTATGGATATGGGAGTCATTGGGTTTTATAGGTCAAATGAATATAACTTATTGGAAACAATCCAAGATATGAGTAGTGACATGAGGTAAGGATTGTGCAGGCATTTTTAACCCCTCAAAAAAATGTGTGTCAAGCCACCAAGTCCCGAGTAAAACAAAATTGTTAACATAGTGGGAAGATATAAACAACTAGAAATTATTTGGTTTCCATATATCATTCAATTGTTTTTTATATTGTATGAAATAAAAAAATGGTAAACCTGACATGAGTATTTCATTAATAAGAACAAACAACTAAGTTTCCCATACACTTCTAATTAAGTATGATTCATACTTGTGATGCAACAATGATTTTTATTCTTCTATTTTTATTTATTTTTAGTTATAGATTAATTCTCACAAACTCTATTTTCTTCATATTTAGTGACATAATCATATAGAAAATGTTCTAACACTAATACTCCCACAATAGTCACTACCTCTCCTAACCAAAGGACACTGTCTCCTACCCAAAATTTCCAGAACTAGGTTGAAAGAAACATGGTTAGGGAATATCACTAGTATGGAACCATACCAACCTTAGAGGTTATGTGTAAGGGTCACTAGGTTCTAATGAATTATTTTCCATACCATCTGAGGATAGTTTCAACAAAGTTCATGATGCTTGTTGCACTACCATCCACTTTGGAATCATATCCTCGAAGCATTAAAAGAAACACATTCCTTATATTAATATGGTAAATCAAGGAGTATAATACGACTTAAACAAGGTTCAGGAGTCATCCAAGTTGGACCCTATCAAATTTAATCAATAGCCTCAAGAAACTACCACCCCTAATCCACCTACTGAGGGCGCATCCTCATAGGCTGCCTCCCTTGACTCTCATATTTGTGGGTCTAGAATATATTATCAAGCCTAGAGGGTTGTGTAACATGGGATGTGGGATCCTATAACCAACTCTATTATGGATCCCATAAACATACCACGATGGCACCCAATGAGCTAGCCAATATCCCTCCTCACTCACACCAAGACCACCAATAAGTTTTAGTAGTAAATAGAGTAGATGAGCATATCCCTACCACAACACAAGAATCCTATCAATATATCCTAGTGGAAAATAGATGGAATGGGTGAGAGTATATTCCCACAACAATCAAAGATGTTTACCATCATATTATAGTGATATAAAATAAAGATACCCTTATTCATGATAAAACCATTCTGAATTTATGATATATTCTAGCAGTAATAGTGTCTATTCACTTGAATATTTGGGAAGTCATATAGGAATAGCCACATACTACTGTTCCAATCATTAGATTAGAAAATCAATATAATCATTTTGATTGAATAGCCACTATAGATAAATAACATATTCTTTCTCCCATTTAGAAGGAATATTGGAATATTATGGTAAAAAATAGGAATAACTTTAGGCTATATACAATTTTTGATTAAAATTAATCAAAAAAATTTTATAGTCACCATAGGACATGAAGATATTCCTTTAAAAGATAGATAACCACATATTCCAATAGAAATCCAAGATTGTACACATACTACAGATCCAACTTAGGTTCTTTGGTATATTTCGGGGGGCATAACAAGGAAATATCATATCCCTTCCAACCATTCATAATCTAATTGACATATTCAAAGGAATAATAGGATCTAGAAACATATTCCCACTCCCACCAAGGAAGGAAAGAATCATTATACCTTAGAGGAAATACTGGAGAAGACACATATCCATAATCCCTTTATGGAGGTATGTTAGAAAATTCTAGTATAAAAAATATATTAAAATTAGAATTATACACCCATTTAAATAAATATACCTGACATATTTCAATGTCCATGTAACGATGGGCTCATATTTCAGCCAAAAGTACAAAATCATGAATACATTCTCTATAATATTTCAAGAAGTGGGACCACATAACCACAAAAAAAATCATTCATAATATTATGACAAAAACTATTTTGTAGGAACATACACTTTCTTGGCCTCAAATGGAAAGTTTTAATTCTCAAATAACGACATAGGACAAGGGTTGAATTTCTAACCTACTCAATTCCATCATAATTGAGGCTATATGATTCATATATATAGAACCTTAGGGATCCCCCTACTCTCTATCTAATGTATAAGGTCATACATGTAATTAAAGTACTCCCCATGGTAGAATGGATAAGGATTATAGGGAACCTACCCCTGAAATCCCCCATGGAAAACCTCCAAACAGTGATGTCACACTCAAGCAAGGACATCCTGCCCTTGTTACAAGACCTTCATATAAATAGGTTCTCGAAACACCTAGATAATCTCTATATGGTTCCCCATCGATGGAAAAAATAACTTTACCTAGATATAATACATCAGAGAGTTGTGCCCACTATATCTACCATCCAAAATTCACGAGTCAGTTGCAATGGAAAACAAACCCTTATGGTCAATCCAGGTAGTGGAATATAACTCTGATGAGGACAAAAGAGACATGGATGTGCAGAAAGAGTTAGTCTAGAACAACCATAGGACTATGTTCTATCATATACACACTTACAAATATGACTTATCAAATGATATAAATATAGAATTAATTATTTACCTCTTCCAAAAATAGTGTGAAACTTGGAAAGGATAAAGTCTAAGAAAATCCCATATTATGAATATGATGATCATCTCAAAGCCATGAACATGCTACAATGCCAGATAGACCTTGTATATTTCTCTATGGATTGAGGCCTAAGGTCAGGAAATCACCGTTTGAGATTATTACATGATTTCTATTTTGGATGAGTATCCCTCTAGAAAATAATTATTGAATAATTATCATCAATATGTATTTGAGGATAGGGCGAGTATAGAGAATTAAACTTCACTTCTCCCCCATAATAGTAGATTCCCACAAAGATGGAATCCTTCATTGTTATAATTGTGGGAGAGTCCATGTATCCGAACAATGAAAATGCCAATTTATAAATAAAATAGTCACGATATCTATAAGGAATGAAATAAATGTGAACGAAGATAGTGGGTTGTTGGTAGACTCCTGGTTTAGGCCCCTTAGGAAGCTAAGAACCCAACTCAAATGAGAGATAAAAATCTCAGGCTCCAATTTTTTTTTGAATAGAATGTTTCTCATGTTCTAAGAAGTTGATGCACCCAACTCATTCTCAAGTAAAAAATAAAGAAAATTGAAAATATATTGTTGTCATCCACTATAAGAACCATATAGGAGAATCCTTATCCAAAAAAATATGGGATTATTATTACCACTACCTCCACTATAGGTATCATAAATACCTAGGAGGTTCTATATGATATTGGTGGTTTCTTCATATAAAAAAAAACTTATAGGGATGTTGTTATTTTTACCATGACCCCCTCCTAGGGAGTGATCAATTCGTCACCATGTTTGGGAAGCACCAGTAGTGACCCCACATCAGCCCTATCCCTCAGAGATGGGGGCATCATTACCATATCAAATAACCAAATCATTCTTATCTTGGTTAGGTAGCAGTTTACAATATCTGGTTCCCTATTTATTCATCCACCCACATGAAAAATCCTTCCATTCGGGGATTTCTTGGTGAGGGAATATGAATATTATCTCATGTTCACTACTCATAGAGTACATTCAATGGAATTTCCAATGAAGAATATCAAACTACACAAATTCCATAAGCTTAAGGGACCTAGTGTAAGAAAGGAATATGGAAAGACCTTAATTTAACTATCAATGTGGACATTATAGAATCCCTATATTATACATATAATGATTAAATAATTCATGTTTTATCATATTACCTCGTGAACATTATCACCAATTAACTAGAATATGATATAGATCAAGATAAAGAAATAAAGGGATAAAATATAGAAAAAATAGCACAAGAGGTGAGATACACTAATTCATAGGTCATGGTAACATGAACCTTGAATCAATTTTGGAAAAATTACTTTTCACATAAAAATGATGATTTTACCAACCCCTCGATGCCATTAATCTAGGGATAAAGGGAATAGAACTATTACATCTCACTCGTCACATGGAAATCCTACCATCCCATCCATATAAGAGAAGTTAGAATAGTATGTGGTTGAGATATTAAATCTCATATGGATGAATGACTAATTTCATGGGGAAATATTCACACTAGATATTTCGTTCAAGTGGAAATAAATGTTTCTCCTCATATCCATTATGAAGAGTTTAATTTTACCACATGAGTGGAATCTGGAAATCATATTGGATTTGGACCCATCCATATGGTCTATTTGAATACAATAATTTTTGAGGAACTAGAGTTTCCCCCTTTTTAGTAGAAACCTACCTATATTATGATAATCACCAATTCCCTATATGAACTATAAATCCTCAACTAACAAATTTCGAAAGGTAAAATAATTATTCTCTTCCCACCCATGCTTAAAAATTTCATTATATAGTGTTACCCCCAGAATTACTGAAAACTATTGAGTCCCCAACTTTTTTAATGGAATCCACGAAAGGGAAGAATTTCCTTGTACAACACAAAAGGAAGCCACACCCTGAATGGGTGGAAGACACTCTACCCCTACCCAAATTTCGGAATCCAATTTTCTCAAACATTCATAGCATAGGGGATCTAGAGAAGCATGTCACAGATTACGTATCCCAGTGTATCCCCATGACAGGCTGGTAGGATAAGTAATACACATAAAAATGATGTTATTTTTTTGAAAACTATTGTTCTTATAGCTTTCATCTATAATAGTAACCTTGAAATATGGCCCATTATAGGATTAGAAGACCATATCAATCAATTACTCTATGAAATAGACTCCAGAATAATAGGGATGATGACATTTAACATCATTAATTAATAGTAGAATGAAAATGAAATGGTTGTCAAATTTTAAACAAATGGAAATATCTGACACATTCCCTTAACATATTTCCCCCACTGGAGAATCTACTAAAAAATTTTCTAGAATAAATCTATGTTGAACTATAGACATTATAAATACCATTATATTCTCTAGGTGTATTTTTTGAGTTTTCACACATGAAAAAAATGTTTGGTGGGATTAATTTGGATAACTATGTCCAAACCAATACACACACCTGCATCATTAGGGAAAAGTTTTGATAAGGTAGAAAGAACCACTATCATACTCAAAGAAGTTCCAATAATAGCAACAGAACCCAAGAAGGCTCTGTATCTCATGGTGGCTCCACTAAATGGAAGTGAAAAAAACCACCCTCATATAGAGTAAAAAGAGACACCCATGTACAATTCAAGGAATATAATAACAAAACCTATTCCTTATGATATGAGTAGATTTCTTGTTATTTTCAAATATCCTTGGAAAACAATATCCTCAAAAAACTTATCTCATGAAACACAATGCATTCTGCCTCAGTGATCATCATGAATGAAATAATTTTCATTAGAGGATTGTAGATAATATAAAATGTTTTTATACCTTTAGGTATATCCTCTATTGTATAGTTTATTTTAGAAAGGTGATAATGGGAAAATACCTAGTTCTAGTGGCCCATCTCACCACCACCCAATCATAAAAACGCGAATAGAAATTAGATTTTTTGAGGCATGAACAAAATTTCAATGATAGGATGAGTCTAAATAAAATTGATTAGGCTCACTAAATTCTAAAATTACAATTTCATAATCCAATAATCACTTTGGAACCTCTATCTTTATCAAAAATTCCACCTTGAAATTAATCCTCTTAAGGATAATGAAATCATGAAAAATAAAAAAGGTAATAAGAGAAAGAATCACATCCAACTCCCAAACTGACCTTGAATCTTGTGAATTTATTTCCCCCATAATTTGGAGCATAATAACCACCCTTTAAAATGGAATCCTCATCATATTAAGAGATTATATATTTTTGTTAATTCCATACATTTATTATACCCATTGTCTTATGATGAATATGTATATGAACATTAGTTCCTCAAACCTAACTAAGGAGCTGGAGGAAGAGGCTAAAAAAGTCGAGGAAATATGGGAATAAACGATCATGGATGAACTTAATACCCTAAAAAGATCACCAATGAATTTATTTACATGGTTGTTAACTATGTGAATTTAATTCAATGAGCCCAGTAGAAGCATGGAGATACCCAAGAGTCTTCTTGGGATCTTCCATTGACAATTTTTTAGACAAATCATAGGAGGATCTTCAATTATTTTACCAGTTTGGGTGATTTAGAAAACTAATTCAGCCTAATATATCAACAAAACCTTTTCCCTCAACTTCTATCCAACCTCACCCACTTCTCCCCCAAAGGAACATGGAAAGTAGAAACCCCACATTAGGAATAAGACACCTCTACTCTATAAATATGACATTTAGAAATAGATGGTGGTTATCCAAGTTAATTATTTAATACTATTTGATTTTTATCTATCAAAATTTCTTTGAGAGGTTCTTTTTTATTCCATTTATAAGCCTTAATATTTTGAGACAGAAGTTATCATGGAAAATGTTTATTAGGAGAAACCAATTCAGCGGAATGTCATACAACCTTCTATTTCACAAATTAAGAGTAACAACTGAGCTTCAAATGTAGTAATTGAACATTATATTTTCATGAAAATATATTATAATGAAAATTTTATTATTTTATGAAACAAATATTATAATTTCATAGGACGAATATTTATTTTTAACTCTTATGTCAAAATAATCCTATAATTTATTTTTTAAAATTTTCCCTTAGAAATAATATTTTATGAATAATTAACAATATAGTATTCAACAAATCATTATTTTATTTATAATAATGTTTTATAATATGTATAAATTACCATGTTTTTATTAAAATTTTTATATAAATAATGACTATATCATTTGGAGGGAAAATGAATATTTTTTAAAAAACTATTTTTATGAGCATAATATTTTCCCATTTTTATTAATTAAAATAATCTCCTTAAATGAATGATTTAAATTAAATTTATATATTATATATTTAAATATATGGATATAAATTCATATAATAAATATTACATGAAATCAATTTGTTTTAGGGGAACCATATTCTTGAAAATTTCATTCCCTAAAAAAGAATTTTTATGACATTTTGTGAGTTTATTTCTAAATTAATTTCTACCACTATAGAATTTGAATATTGTAAAATGGATTTTATATTTGGAATCCGAATAAATAATATAAGGTTATAGTTTGAACTTAATTTTGGCTCATAATGAATAGTAAAAGGTTAAAAAATCAGTAACCATGGTGAATTGTAAAATATGTTAAAAAGGTTAAAAATAAAGGATTAAGGCATCAATTTAACACAAAAAATGGGATTAAACCTCATTGGTTGGTTGAATTTAGACCCTAATAAAAAAATTAGAATATGAGTCATTTTGGAGAATTTATTTTTGATCAATACATTATTTTATTTTAATATTTTCAAAACATTCATGTGTGTCCTCACATCCATTTATAAAATGACATCACCTCCTATCAATTATAAACACATATTGAGTCATTTAGATTGAGAAAACCCCAAAAAACACTCTCTAAATCATCCTTATCCATATTAAATAGTTTTTAGCTTCTTAATAGACTAAACCTAGTGTACTTAAGAGGTCATATAAAGTAACTATTTAAAATAATTGGTAATCATCTAAACTGATAACTTTCATTTCATTTTATTTTTTACAACCTAAAATTACATCCTAACCATTAAAATATAACAAAAATATTATCTCCTATAAAATTATATGTTATTATTTTTTTGGAAGAATATTTATCGATATCCTTCTCCATTAAATGGGAAAAAATCCACCACTCATGCATATGGAAGACTACCTCCTCACAGGCCGATGTAATTTGTTTTCTATCACCAACTCACATGGATATGCATAATGATATAATTAATGAACACACACAAAAAAATAGACACAATATATACATATATACATATATACATATATACATACATATATATATATATATATAATATTATATTTATGATTCTACAAATTTAATTTATAATCAACCAACTTACCCTTCCACACATTAAAAATTGATAGCGTTGCTCATTCGTACGTGTGAACTATCTCCTACACAAAATGATGTGATTCATTATCAATGTCAGCTTTTGACATGTGATTATAAATATGTATATAATGGATATTTATAATATTACTTTCATTACTAACATTTTGTATATGATATAACCATTATAATAAGATAAGGAACATAACTACCAAATCAAAACATACATAAAAAATGAAGTAGTTAAATCCTAAAACAATGATAATTAAGAAATATTGTTAACAAATAAGTGATAAGATACTACAAGTGGATAATATATGATATTATAGATATTTATATGGTTCTGGTATCTATGTATAATAAAGCTAAATTAATTTTTATGTAGGCTAAATCACATTAAATAATGTCAAAGTGTGAGGTGATGGATTTTGTCTCAATTTTAACTCCATTGATACATATTTGGTATTATAAACATATTTTCTCTTATGTGGTGTATATAAATTCCCTTTTAAATAGTTTAAATTAATATATATTATTCATGGGGATTAAAGTATAAATTTTACTATACATTTTTAAGGGGTTACAATATAAATGTGGCCAAAGAGGTAAGAATTTATTTTAAAATCTCATTTCTATTGGAATCACTTATATTTTTCATTGAAGGAAGTTTATAATATATCCTTTACAAAATAAATAAATTTTATTATCCTATAGATAATTGATGAGATACCATGATTTCTTACAACATTTTCTTTTATTTGGCACTTGTATCACACAAATAAATAGTTAAAATAAAATAATATCTTACTTCTCTTTTTGATTGTGTATATTTTCTTTCCATGTATACTTTTTTTCAAATTTGTTTTACAAAAGAACTTTTTTATTGACTCAAATGATTTATAATTTTTTTTATATTATACTTTAGTTTTCAAAATAATTTATATAAATATTTATAATTATTTCTTAAATTTTTATCATTTTAATTGTATATAAAAATTTAAATGGAATGTTTATTTTTAATGTATACAACATTAATAGATTTTACCTCTCCCATGAACATTTTATACTATTTAGATAATTCTAAACGTTTCCAATAGAGATAAAAATATATTTTTAATGAAAATTTATTTTCATATTTTCTCATCCATTATCCTATATTATTTAAATGAATTAATTTAATTTGAATTCCTATATTTCCAATAAATTGATCATCATCATTATTCCCTTATTAATTTTCCAATAGTTAACATTCTCTTGAAACATTCACCATATATTGATTATTTTTCATTGAATATATCCATATTATTTGTATCATGGATATTTTCAATACAAAAAAACATATTCCATTTCAAAATATGTTTTTTATGATGAAATTTATATGATTTACTAGGTAGTCATGATATTTAATATTCTTTTCTCAATATAAATATTTTTTGATTAGGAATACTATTTATAAATTAAATTCAGAATTAAATATTTTAAGAATACATTGGTAATAATGTTGACAGTGATGGAAACACATATCCACTAAATTCATTGAAAGGTATTATAAGACAAACCAGCTGGCCAACTATAGTAGATTGGTTTTTGATTTATACCTTCCTGTCATTTAAACTGTCTAAGTGTAAGGTCCTCACAGTAAAAATATCATGATGTCTGAGATCATGATGTACAAATTTTTTTGTTAATTCATTTAGAATTTAGTTATTATTAACCATGCTATTATTACACTGATATTACCCATAGATGCATTTTATGACCATGTTATTGATTAAATGGAACATTATTTCAATTATTTATAATTCTAGATTATTTATTCATCATTTACTCACAGTAGTTTCCATTGTATGTAATCATTATTGATCATGTTGAAAAACCCTTACTTTGTTTTCCATTACTTAGGATATGAAGAAGGAATATTTAAATGAGTCCAATGATGAAGAATATTTTTTTTCATTATGTTTTTTATTTTATTTCCAATCTAAAATAGGAAGAATGTTTGTATATGGTTCTTCAATATTACTAAAATGATTGGTCCTTCAGGTTTAAATCCCTTATATATTATGAAAACATAATAAATTATAAACTAATTATATATTAATAGTGTTTGTGTTATTATAGTTTATGATAAAGGAAGGTTTATAAGAACCCTTGGGAACTATATATAGGAAAACATAGATTAGAGAACATAAAAATATGATAGATTTTGAGGATAGTCTAAGTATAGTATAATACCCCAATGTTTTTGTAAAGTAGATATTGAGTTTTTTCATAGAAAATAAATCCCTATATTAATAATATAATGTGTATTTGGATATTGAATAGATGCACCAAGGGATATTTAATATAAATGAGGCTGATTGGGAATTAAATCAATCATCACTGATGCACGATTAGTGGGACTAAGACTAAACACCAGGATAGACACTCCTGAAGGATTTATTTTTCCAGATTTATATTCTCTTTACAAATAATTATGAATTATTTTAAAGTGATTATTTAATTTTATGATATTTCCAAATGAACCATGTTTAAGATTCTGAGATTAGTTATGCATAAATTGTCAATTTACATTAACTTCTATACTAGATTTAAAATTATATACTATGATTTAAAATCCATAATGATATGATATAATTAAATATATTTCTTTTATAAAAACCATATTTTTAAAATTTAATTTATTTTGAAAAAATTTATCTTCAAGATAGCCATTATTAGATGAAAAATCAATATTTTTAAATAAGAACATTTTGTTTGATAGCTTATATCACATGCAACACCAAGATTAAAGGACCCATGAAATTTATAATTTAAATATGACCATTATAACCTATATATTCAATTAGCGTGTATTCATATTATTAATTAAATAACTAAATATATATAAAAATTACCTGATCTATGAAAATTTATTTGTAATAATCACTAAAATTTAATAAAGTCAATTTTTTCTTCAAAAAATATGTTTCCGACAAAAATGTTTTTTACTACTCTTTATTAGAAAATAATATATTTAATTTTTCCACATTTATAAAATTTATTTGTTAATTTAAATAAATATTTGAATTTTTCATATAAAAATTATCTTAATTTTGAATTTTTTGATTTTTTGAAGAGGGTAATGTTTCAGTGAATAGTGAAAAACTTAGTTTTTCATATAACTATCACTTATTTTTAACAAATTAATAATTTTAAAATTGCTATAATATTTTGCATTTTATTTTCACGTAACACAATTATTATTTATTTTTATTTAAAATAATTAATTACATTTGAATATTCTTTATACTCAATTTTCTCATAAGTTTATTTTTAGGCTTAAAAACTCATTTCTCTGAAAAGTATTTTAAAATTTTTAATGTTCATTCATTTTAATTAATAAAACTAAAAACTAAAAAATAAATATTTAATTGAAATTTATAAATTTTATTTCTAAATATATTAATTTAAATCCATATATTGATAATTACTAGATATATATTTAATATATTATCATCTTATTATCACAAAATGAATTTTAGAACAAAACCATTTTTTAACACATTTTATGGGTTTATTTTAATATTAAATTATACCAATTCTATATATTGAATCTTTTATAAAAATACATATTTATAATCATAATAAGAAATATTATATAATAAATTTAACTTGATTTTTTTTTCATAATGATTAGTAAATACATAAAATATTAATCACATTGGTTATAGTTAAAAAATGTTTTCCACGACACATGAACTTATGTTAAATATATCCTTTCACACATGTATATTTTTTATTTGATAAATTTTACTTCACATAAAGAGTTATTGTTTCTAAATTAGATAATAAGTCTCATTTTATAATAATCTTAACAGATTAATTACCAAGGTTACAAAACAACTTACCATGGTGAAAACTAAAATTGTAATTCTAAGTAATAGTTGAGGATAAGGGATTAACATGTTTAAAAAATTATTATCATTATGAGTTGGAGGTGTGTATAGGAAATATAGTCTCTCAAATCCTTTATTTATCTTTTTAGGCACTTTGGGTGAGAGTTACTTCCCTTTATTGAATAGTTTTTTGTATTTATACAAATTTCACTTTTCCTCAATTATAGAAGTGAACTCCCTCATATCATTGATTCTCACTTCTATTACTAATTGTTTTAACAAAAACCTTCCAAAATATGTCACAAACATCCTTATACACATTATAGAAGTGTTGGTATTTCCAAAATACCATCCTTAAGGTCCTTAATAAGATATCCAAAGGAGGTTTCACTAAGAGAATGTAATTGTCTTCACAAAGTTCTTTTGTTTCATTTCATCTTTTACAACCTTCAATTATGTATTAAAAATTAAAATATGAAAAAAAGTATCGAAAATATACTTATAGGTTATTATGTTAATGGAATAATATTTATCCATCTCCTTATACATGAAAAGGGAAACAATGACATCACTCATGTTTACAGAGGACTATTTCCACATGAACCTATGTAATTTGTTTTCTATCAATGAATAAAGTGGTATAAAATCCCATAATCCACTCTTCTTGATCTTACAAAAAAAAATATAAAAATTACATTTATCACATTGATAATTATAAATGTGATCCAATTTTTTTCCAACAAAATATACAACATTGAAAGGAAGTATTAGATCACTTAAATACCTAAGGGCCTTTTAGTTTTAGAGTTTTAGAGAATTAGGACAAACAATTAATAAAAATGGAAATATAAAAAACATGCTAAAAAAGATAAAAATTATCCCCCACTATATCCAAAATTTATAATAGGTCATCAATATCATCCATGTGAGATTTCTCCATAGATAGTTCATTTAACATCATTCCTCATGACTCGATGAAAGGAAAACATAAGAAGGGTGGGATTAGATGCTCCTTAAGGGAACCGTGGGAGATACATAAAATTAACAAGAGAATAATGGTATGAGAACATGAGATTTTTTTTTAAAGAATACTGTGTGTATTAGATATATTAATCTTGAATCATAAAATAAATCAGAAAAAGTTCATAAGACATGAATAATAAAATAATAACCCCGCATAAAACATTAAATTGTGTAAACCAAATAAAAATAGAAAATAATTTCCTCATTACTCAAGGATTATTTTCAAGACTATCATATTGGATTGGGATCACCCCCCAAGCCATCATAGTAGTCTAGGTACACTCCTAAGAATATTGTGGTGGATAAAGTCATTTACTAAACCAGTTTCAATTCCCATTCTAGTCCTTTGTGAACCAAGTTCAATACTCATTAAATTCCTATCTATATCATGAGATATAATATCATTATCAAAAGAATTGTAGGTAGATATAGGTTATAATTAATTTAACCCTAGTTTCACAGAGTCAATGGTTACTTTATTACATTAGCATAAGATACAAGGAATTGAATCCCAAAGGACTAAATAGTTTAGTAGTCTTGGTAAAATAGATAAATACATTAAATTAAAATTACAATATAAAACAAAATAATCCCAAGGAATTTTTTTTTATCATTCCAAAAACCCATTACTATATCCATTCATATAAAACTCAAAACACTTCTTCGTATCTTGGGGAATATAAAACATAAGGTGTGAGATTAAATTCCCAATATGGGAATTTATTTTGTAGAATCTATCATGAATACCCATTATGGAAAAGTAAATTATCGAATCACATTACATTTATTAATTATCTTAATAATAGTATATCCATAATAAAAGATGATCAAATACTTATATATAAATTATAACATGAAAATGAAACTGAACCATGGATATTACAACTAATCAAATAATCACATGGAATATAAATAACTGAACTCATAATGATGGATTGAATAATTTCAAAAATAATAAACAAAATATCATGTATTTATAACAAAAATCTATTATCTTCATGTATTATTTCCCATAATCTAACATTATCAATGATTAATACTAGGAATCTAATAAATGGGTAATGCCTCAGCCAAAACATTGTATAATTTGTGTAATGAGACCTAATGATTCATCGAATGGCTATAGAGGGCCATGATCATCACATACTATTTCCAATTCATTCCTCATAAAAATAGGGTAAAACATATATATCATATACATATGAAATAAAAATAACTTTCCACATTCACTTAACATTATGACAAACCATTATAAGTAATATGGTGAATGGTATCAAAATAGTGCATCCATATTCAAAATAATCATAATCCATTTAATAAAATATGGAAAATGTTATAATAATAGATCAATCTCAATGTTGAATAATATTCAACAATGGGTGTTGGCGTAGATGAAAACACTCTAATAAAATCATTAAAAACAAATGAGAGAAATATTTTTTCTACATTGAAATCATTTATTTAAAAAGTTAGGAGATAATAAAATAAAAATATTCCTTTGAAATAAACTTCTTAAAATTTTAATGTATTCTTGAAAAAATTAGGTCATCATTTTGGTGTAAAAAGAAACTCATTCCTCATATGTTAACAAACATTTCTTTCATATTTTTGTTGAAAAGGTCTTAAAGTACCTCATTTGGAAAACAAAAAAAAAGGCTCCTTTCAAATTATTTTTATAGAAATTATAAATTAGGTAAAATGAATTTAAAAAATTTTAGGATAATGGTAAAACCTTTTTGAAAAAATTTATATAAAAAATGGAAAAAATATCCCCCAGTGGGTACTTAAACACAAACAATCTCAAATAATAATGATATTGTGAAATAAACCATTACATTGCACATTAATTTAGTACAATGTTCTTTAACCTCCTTTATAATGGTTTAATTAATGTTATTAATTTACAAAAGAACCATATCCATATTTTTAATATCATTAATGATCCTCTTATATCATTTTGTTAATAATATTTTTTTACTACACTTGTTTCCGGTGTTAACAAATTCATTTTCCTATGCATGATTTGTCATTTCAGTCATGTTGATTCTGAATATGATATGTTTAATTAATATATAGTATTATATTATTTATATATATATAATATTTATTCATTATATAAATTTTTTATAATAATTATTGAATGGTTACCGTGGACAGTGAATCACATCACGTTGTGGATAAGGTAGGCCATAAGTACGTACGAGTAAAACTATCATTTATTTAATGGTGAAAAGGTAATGAATTATATTATATATTAAATTTTAAATAATTATTATAATATCATAATTATAATATATATCCATTATTTTCATCATTATACCCATCTAAGTAAATTGGTGATGGGAAAATATATTACGCCACCGCGTGGAGACGATATGTTGTTTGTACACACAGATGATGTTTTTGTTTTTCATAGGATGGATACAAGTTTGTATATTATTGCACCATAATAATAATAATATTTCAAAGTATATATGATACTAGATTATTTACTTTATCATGTATACAACACATTAAGTGGCAGTAGAAAAATAAATGAACTTGGATGAGTTGGTGAAAACGATCACCTCTTCTTCGAAAGACATTCTATAGATATATTCTGAAGGGATCTAGGGATGAACTATTATAAGAGAAGAATCTATAGAACATGGATAATTATGTTTGGAATAGAAATGGTCTGGTTTTTTTTGAGCTAGAAGTCTCAAAGTGGTTGGATGAAGTGATGGTGGAGGTGCCCTATTATAATTATGGCGAGGGATAATTTTTGAAACTCTAAATATATTAAATCAACATAAATTAATTTTCAACTAAAAAAGGATCCAAAATGATTTATTTATAATATAATATGATAAAGGGTTTAAATATTCTCAAATAATAATTTAGATACAATTTTAGGTTACATTATCACCTTTATCATTGGTCATTAATCCATTATTTAATCCCTCCAACTCTTACCATGTCAACATGTGATTATACTACTCAAGGGTTAGTATAGTTACTATAAAATTCCATAAGAACACTAAATAGATCCTTTATGACATTTTAATCCTTATCCCAATCATTTGGATGAATTTTTGTTTTTTAGAAATTTTATTTCATTCAATAAAATATATTTTATTTTAAAATATTGTTAATGTCAATTTTGGCACTATTCATTATTGTATATTTTAAAACATATCAATACATAAGATAAATTAAAAAATATATAAATATTTACTACATTCATAATATGTATATATAATCAATAAAATTTTGTATGACATTAATTATTTCATATCATATTAATTTTAATATTTTTAATATCATTTATTTTATATTTCTATTAATTAAACAATTACTGCATCATCATTATGTAATCTAATAAGATAATAATTAATTTACTAGAAATTAAAAATAAAATAACATGAGTAATATAAATATTTTATATTTTATATTAAAATTTATATTTAAATATATCTTCTGAAATACAAAATATTAAAAATGTAATACTTATTAAAAACATGAGTATTGTATATTTGAATTTAACAAAATTTTATAAGAGGCTTAAACTCATCCAAGTGGCTCAAAGAGGTTATAAAATCTTCACGAGGATGATTTTGGTCAACATTACTGATCTAATAAAATTAAAACATGTTTTAGGGTAATTTTATAATATTTTCAATATTATTTTTTCCATTAATTACAAAATTTTTCCTAAACCATGGTAATAAAAACATTACTAAAGTTACTATTCATATCGTCTAATAGTAAAATGGACCTATTTAAAAAATTTATAAATTATGATTCCAAATATGTAATCCATATTTCATAATTTAATTTACATAATTTTTAGAATATAAGTTAAAATTAATCCTATAGAAGTGATGAAAAAATAGTTTTTTAAGTAATGTTTTTGAAAATTTTGAAATATTTTTATATCCAATTTTAATGTTAAATTGATTCAAATTACCCACATTGAATTTATTGATATATAATTGAACTATTTATACTTTAAATCAAATTAAAAATATAATATAGCTATATAAATAAATTAGATGAAAATATTGTTTTCAATTAAAATGTAATATTTTTTACTACTCATAATAAAATAAAACATTTCAGGAAAATATCAAAAAATTCAACCATAGTAAATTTTGATTTTACTATTTTGAAAATAAATGTTATTTTTTCAAATATATTTTAAAAAAGTTTAAAAATTTACTTTTAAGACAAGTATTCCATTAAAAGGTGAAAAAATTACCTTTATAAAAATATATATTTTTATGCTTAAAACTGAATTAATTCTTATATAATGCCCATAAAATCTATTGGTTGAATTTCCAAACATTTGAATATAAATGGTTTTAATAATTTGGTGAATAATTTTCATTACATCCATTTTAATGTGTAGTTTATAATAATATTTCATTGTATGGTAAACCTATGTGTTGCATGAAATGTAAACTATAGAAAAGATTAAATTTAAAAAGAGACGTACCATAAAATATTGGGGTGTTACATTATCCAGTACTTCAATAAATTTCATCCTCCCAATTTTAAATTCCACTTCTAAAATAAATGTTGATACATAAGAATTACATTTTGGGAAAACACTATCGGAAATAGGGTTAACAAAACATCCTCTTAATAAGAGGGAAAGGAAAATGTGAAAGTCACAAAAAAGTAGTCTTTTGAGAAGTAAAACATTAGTGGGAAGTGGAAACCTAGACCTGAAAGAGGAATATAACTATCATGTTATGATATAGAGTGATAGAGAACATGATCATTAGAAATTTAACAATCATAATAATGTAAATTATTGATCTATTAAAAGATAATTGATTTCTCAAAAAGAAACATAAACAGATAACATTTTTGTTACAAAATGCATTTCCTAGAGTTGAGGGAATCTTTTACTATATAGACAAGAACTTAATTGATTTCTTTACATGTCATAAGAATAATCTTATCCTTTAGTTGGGAATAAATCTCTTTTAACTTCATCCCTTACACTTAAAAATTAATTTTTAAGATGAGTTTTTCGTACCTAAAGCACTTTTATGAATCATAATATCCATGAGTCATTCCTTCATCTTTTATATGTTTACTGACACCAAAATGGTTATAAAAGGTTATCCAATATGATAAATCATAATTTAACCTCAAAAATTAATATCCAAAGTTCAATTAAATCAATTCCAGAAGTAGTTAACTTAAGGCACATCCAAAATACATCTTTCCAAATTCAAAGACAACAAAGTTTTTTTAAAAGGACAATAAATTCAACAAATAAATTTAATATTTGATTCCCCTAACAAAATAATTTAGCTATTAATTTTACATACCACATATATGAATACAATGATAACTATAAAACATTACTTAAAATAATAATTCTTACCAATATTTAAAGAATAAATACCACAATAAAATCCTTATATATATCTTATGATTATTATAAATATAAACACAAATATATTAATTATTCCACTTCGACTGTAGTAACAGAATTATCGTGACCATGATCTATTTTGTTCTTCTAAGTTATATTTACTTGATGCTTATCACATTCAATTTCATAGTTTCCCATATACTTATAGTAGAATAATTTCACATTGGAAAATTATTTATTTTCCTTAAAATTAGGAGAATATTGGCCCTTTCCACACACTTGAAACAAAATCCTTTTCCTTTTAATTGTGTACCTTGGTGTTTCCTTCCAAAAGTATCACATATTTGAAAATAATTTTTTACCTTATTCATTTTATTCGAATCTTTCTCCACCATTCTCTTCTTCACTTTCATCACTTGGATGTCATAAGACATTGATAATTATTTCTCTATCTTGATAGAACATGAGACTATATCCTCATATGATGAGAATGTAAGAGAGACTAGTTCAATTAAAAATATTAGATTACACCTATCTAACAAAAGATCATTCTTACTCTTTCTATTACGTGTGTTTATGAAGTTAAAATTTCATATTATAGGCAACATTTCAAAAGGATGGAATAAACTATAATAGATCAAAACATTATAAAACATAATATATTATCTCAGAACTATTGAATTACACAACCTAAAATTAAAATTATGTTATATCTAATATCTAAATCATAAGTGTAGTTTATTTGGATATATTTCTAAATTCTGTCATAGGGTTTCATTCTATAATCAATCCAGTTCATAAAGATTCTACTAAATATTCTTTTATAACAACTGCAAAGACCCCAACCCAGTTTCCTAGAGTCGATGGTTACATTATTACATCAGCATAAGATACAAGGAGTCAAATACTAAAGGAATGAATTTTTTAGTAGTATAGGTAAACTAGATACATACATTAAATTCACATTAAAAACTAAAAAAAATACAAAAATACTTTTATTTAATAATTCCATGCATGCCCTTAGTTTATCCCTCCATATCAAACTCAAAACAGTTCTTCTTATTCCAGAAAAATAAAACATAAGAATGGGGGGAGAATTTTTTTTAGTAAGGGTATGTATAAAACATAATCTATCTTAAATAACCACTATTAAAAGTTTAATAACTGAAATCTATTCCATTTAATAATTAACTTGAGCATAATATGGTGATAATAAAATATGATCAAATAATGTTATATTAATAATTACATGATAGTGAAATATAACCTGTGATATTATAAATAATAGAATAATCAAATTCAGTGCCAGTTTCTGGATTTATAATGATGGAATAAATAATTCCAAACATCTAAAATATATTATTGAGTCTTCTTACTAGGAATCTAATACCATCAATTCATAATTCCAAAAATCAAACATTATCATGTTTTCATACCAAGAATCTAATAAATGGGTAAGGCATAGAAAAAAACCTAGTCTAGTTTGTCTCATGAGACTTACCAATGCATATAGGGGCTATAAAGGGCACCACCAATCACTTAATACATAAAATGGATCCTTCACTTCAATGGGGTGGAACATAAACAATACATACATATTAATTTTAAAAAATATTCCTTATTCACTAAACATAATCACAAACCCTTCTGAGTAATATATTGAATAATATAAAAATATCACATCCATTGTCAAAATAATGATAAACCATTTGATAAAATATTTTATATGATCTAATAATATATCAGTCTCAATAAATAATAAGTCTAATGATCCACTCATTCTCATTGGATTCAGATAAAAATGAGTCATTACTTGTCCTTAAGAGACATCCCTAAGACACCAAAGGCTGGATATAAATGATGAAGGGTGTCAAATACAAGTGGGGGACGATTTAACCTTTAAGAATAAAACCATTCACTAAACAGCTCATTAAATCATGCATGACCAAATGAAAGATAAATCAAAAACTTCATACATTTAAAAAACACATCAAGGTGTGCATCAACGGAAGATCAATCAAGTTTCAAAGTGAACATCAGATAAACTAAAGACTCTCAAAAGACCACAACACTCCATGCTCCATAATCTCCAAGATCCATAATCACTGAATATCCCAAGTATCACGAAGTGGTGCTAAAAATATGCGACACGTTTCCTTTGCCCCAGTCCTAGAGGATAACATCTGTAAAAGAACCAAAGTCCTAAAGTAGGTGTGAGTATAAAACTTATTCAGTTTTCCCCAATGAATTCTCTACTCACGCTACTAGGATAGAAAAGTTAGCCACATTTATATAAAATAGTTTCTATAAAATTATTTCTAAAAATAGTTTATATCAAAACATAAAATAAATCCACAGAAAATAGATTTCCAAGGAAAGCATATAAAAAATCATTTTAAGTCATTTAACATTCTATTTTGTTCTAACATTCCACATATCAACATAACTAACCATGCATGAAACCTAGAAGAGGGGGAAAGACATAACCCTTATCCATCCCAACAAGGATGGTGGACACTTCTTACCCTTATCTTACCCAAATGTACATGAAAGTTTGATAGGGGAGAGTCCAAACCCTAATCCATACCAACACTGATAGGGGATACTCCTAACCCTTATCCGTCCCAAATTAAATATGAATGTTTTATGGGGGAGATCCCTAACCCTTATCCATCCCAACACTGATGGGGCGAATCCTAACCTGGATCTGTCCTGAATTCCATATGAACACACATAACCATTATGCCATTACACCAATTCCAAAACCAACGTGTCATCCATTTCAATAACACTATTATTTTATCAAAAAAATTAATAATATCATATTACATTATTATAGAAAATCCCCATTTTAAATTCCAATTTTAAAACGAAGAATAAAATCACTTTAATCAAAACCCCAATTTTTCTAGAATTACACTCTCTACCAAATCGTCACAAAAGAAGCTTTCCAAAAATTGTTCTACAGAAAAATCACAATAAATTTTAAACAATTCAATCACTTTGAAAGAATTATAATCGGTTCTATAAAGTGGAGTCAAGAATGAAGCCACCTACCTCAAAGGTTTTGACGAAAACTACAACAAATGAGGAACACACCCAAAAACCAGGTTCATTCTCTAAGAACCCGCCTTAGATCTCTTCTCCTAGAAAGATTAAGACTAAATATCATCATATTTGGAATCCATCCACCTAAATCTACCCATAATGGAAATATATCTAAGAAACCAAGATAATTGGAGTATTATATCTAAGTAAATCTAAGAAACCAATCAAACATGAAGAAGAACGATCACATACCTCAAGAATCCGGCTTCGATTAACTAAGGGAAGACTTTGGATCACCTTTAGACAGATAGGAGAATCTTATTTGGACTTAGGAGAAGAAAAATCTTGAGTTAGGTATAGTTTGGGTAAAAAACGAGTGAGTTATGGAAAAAACGAGTGAGATCCTATTTTTAAGGATCTCATTCTGACTCCACGCACGGTTTGAAAACATGGGTAGGAAAACCATGTGCTAACCATGTGGTAGCCACTGCCCGCAAAACTTCCACTTGCATTGTCTCCTAAACTGTGCTCCATCCATGATTGAGCTACTACCTCAAGAGAACTATTGTGCATGGTTTGGCTGCATGGTTAGTCAAACTATGCGCCGCCCGTGTGACTACAATTTATCCCCCAAAACACTTCTAAAGTTCTCCCAACTCTCCCATCCATCACCCTTACACTTTATAACCATAAAAAACATCAAGTAAGGGTTATATACCAGAAACCAGGGGTACTTAATTCTATCTACCATTTATTTTTCTATCCTCAGAAAGTAGAAAACCCTCAGCGATCTGAATGACTTCTGGACACTGATCTTTTATCTACTTCTCACACTCCCAAGTCTCTTTCTGAATATGACCATAATTCCATAAAACCCACAATAAACCGATGATTTTTCCTCACAAGACTTTCTCTTGACTATCCACAATCCACACTGAGATATGTACAAATGAATCATTTGGCTCTAAGTCAACGTGATCCCATCTAATTACATGGTTGGGAACTGACTGATACTTTTCCAAATGAGACACATAGAACACATTTTGCACCGAACTGAACTGTGATGGTGATGCCAACTGATATTTGACCTCTCCAACTCATTCTATTATCTTGAAAGGGCCTATGTATCGAGGGGATAAATTTCCCTTACTCTTAAAAGGATGATGTCAAAGCCTTGGAGAAATCCTCAAGAACACATGATCACTTACTACAAAGGACAATGATCGTCGATGATGATCCACATAAGATTTCTAACAACTCTAAGACGTCTTCATCCTCTTCTAGATTAACTGAATCTTCCCCATTAATTCTCAGACAAGTCTTGGCCCAACTAGTGAAGTCTCACTTGTTTCCACCCAACATAGTGGAGAACGACAAGGACACCCATACATTGCTTCAAATAAAGCCATGTGTATCGAGGCCTGGTAGCTAATATTGTATGAGAACTCCACCAAGGGTATATTCTCTTCCCATGAGCCACTAAAATCGATTACACATGCCCGAAACATGTCTTCCATTGTTTGTATCATCTGATCGGATTGCCTATCCATATGATGATTATATGATATTCTCATAGTCAACTATGTACCAAGGTATTTCTATAAAGATTTCCAAAAACAATACGTGAACCTCAGATCTCTGGATGATACTATTGAAACTAGAACACCCTGCCTCTTTACCACTTCTTAGATATAGATTTTTGATAGATCCTCCACCGCATTAGTTTCAATAATAGGGATGAAATGGGTTGAATTTGTAAGAATATTCACTATAACCCATATGGAATCGTGTTTCCAGACCATTCTTGGAAGACCTGTAACAAAATCCATCGCTATCTGCTCCCATTTCAACACTAGGATAGGCAAAGATTGTAACATACCCGCTGACCTCAAATGCTCATTAGGTTTTTTCCAATTAATTCCCTACTAATTCCACTAGGAAAGAAAATTTAGCCACATTTATATAAAATAATTTCTATAAAATAATTTCTAAAAACAGTTTATATAAAAATATAATCTGAAGCCATAGAAAACAATTTTCCAAGGAAAGCACATAAACAATCATTTAAGTCATTTAACATTCTATTTTTTACAACCATTCCACATATCAACACAATAGACCATGCATGAAACCTGGAAGAGGGGGAAATCCCTAACCCTTATATATCCTAACAATGACGGAGGAGACTTCTTACACTTATCCGACCAAAATGAACATGAATGTTTGACGGGGGAAATCCCTAACCCTTATCCATCCCAACACTGATGGGGGAGACTCCTAACCCTTATCTTTCCCAAATGGAATATTAATGTTTTATGGAGGGAGCCCTGACCTCTATCCATCCCAAAACAGATGGGGGAGACTCCTAACCCAGATTCGTCCCGAATGCCATATGAACATACACAACCATTATGCCATTACACCAATTCCGAAAAACAATGTGTCATCTATTTCAATAAAACAATTATTTTATTGAAAACATATTAATAAAACCATATTCTATTATTTTAGAAAATCCCCATTTTAAATTCCAAATTTCAAACAAATAAAAAATGTACATTAATCAAAACTCTAATTTTTCCATAATTTTACCCTCTACCAAATCATCACAAAAGAAGCGTTTCAAAAAATTGTTCAACAGACAAATCACAATAAATTTCACACAAACCAGTCACTTTTAAATAATTCCAATCAATTCTATGAAGTGTAGTCAAGAATGAATCCACCTACCTCAATGTTTTTGACAAAAACAACAACAAATGAGGAACACACACGAAAATCGGGTTGATTCTCCAAGAACCTGCCTTAGATTTCTTATCCTAGTAAGATCAAAACCAAATCTCACCATATTTGGAGTACATACACCTAGATATATCCATAATAGGCATAGATGTAATATGCCAATAGAATAGGAGAAATACATCTAAGTGGATCTAAGAAACTAATCAAGAAAGAATAAGAACAATCAAATACATAAATAATCCATCTTCGATTCACCATGGGAATCCTTCAGATTTCCTTTAGATTGATGGGAGAACCTTCTTTGGCCATAGAAGATGAAAAATCCCTAGTTAGGGCTATTTTGGGTAAAAAACTAAGGAGTTATGGAAAAAATAAATGAGATCCTATTTTTAAGGATCTCATTCTGACTTCGTGCACGGTTTGAACGCACAGTTAGGCAAACCATGCACAAACAGTGTGGTAGATACTGCCCGCATAGATTCCCCTGTCATTGTATCCCAAACCATCCTCCAACTATGATGGAGCTACTACCTTAATAAGACTACTACGCACGGTTTGGCCGCACGGTTAGTCAAACCATGTGCCACCTGTGCGAGTTCAATTTAGACTCCAAAACACTTCCAATATTCTTTCAACGCACCCATCCATAACCCTTACACATTATAACCCTAAAAAGCAACAAATTAGGGCTATAAAATAGAAACCATAGGTACTAAAATAATATTTAATAAAGAATGTTTACATAGAAAAAAAATACTCTAATAAAAACTTCTAAAATTATGGAGAGAAATAATTTTTTTTACTTTGAAATCATTTATTTAAAAATTGTGTGATTACAAGAGAAAAAAAATTATTTACAAAGAACCATTTAAACATTAATTTTAAGCTTAAAAACATTATGGAATAAATATGGGGAAAAAATTTCTCATTCATCATTAGTTAAAAAAACATTCCTTGCATATTTTTTCTTAAATATTCATGAATTACCTTATTTGAAAGATGATGGAAATTTTCATTTAATACCATTCAATAAAAAGTAATACATTGGTATAAATATAGTAATCATTTGTAGGATAATAGAAAAGACCTTTTTGAAAACATATTCTGAGATTGAGTAACAAATATATTCCCCAATAGAGACTTAAACACAAATAATCCCAAAAGATAATGAGACTGTGAAACAAACCATTACCTTGTAATTTTCATCAGTTGAATATTCTTTAAACTCCCATATAATGGTTTAAATCATGTCACTAAATTATACAAGAAACATATCCACATTTATGAAAACACATATGATCCTCTTATATCATTTTTTAATAATATTCTACAATTACCCTTGTTTCTTGTGTGAACTGAATCATTTTACCATTCATGTTTTGTTAGGTAAGTTAGGTTTATTATGTATATGATATATTTATTTCATCTCCATAATTATATTAAGTTAGTAAATTTCATATTTATTGAAAATGTACATTTTTATAATCATTCATGAATGGTTGAGAAGGAAAATAAACCACAACTGCATCAGCGGTGGTGCAGTGGTGAAAGAGAGGGGTACAAGAACACCGTTCTTTAGGAGGTGTAGGGTTTGAATCATAGGAGTCTACTTTTGGTTGAATTTCTCCTTCTCCCAGGGTCCACTCATCTTTTCATGTCACTTTGTTCTTGATTGGGTGGTTGAAATGAGGTGTGCCCCACCTGTGCTAACAGATTACTTTGTCAAACCATCGTTTATCCGGTTGTTACCCTCCAGGATGCTCTTCCATATTGGATGACAATATATCCTTCTAAGTGGGGGATCTCTCTGTAGTGATCCTTTCATAGAGAGGGGGGTTTCCTAGTTTATAGGGTTCAAAAACTCCACACCTGGGGATTACCTTTTAATAAATAAGATGGAAAATGAACCACATTACATCGTGGAGATGGTAGGTCATTCGTATGCACGAGCGACAATATTATTCCCTTAATAGTGAAATGATAATATAGTGGATGGTATATTAATTTAAACAGAATCATTATCATTTCATAATTATCATATATATACCTTATTTTCATCATTGTACCCATCCATGTAAAGTGGTGTTGAGAAAATAGATTACACAATGGTTTGGAGATGATAAGCTATATATATGTATGCATGGTATTTTCATTTTTATAGGATGGATAAAAGGTGAAATACAGTAGTCCTATAATAATTATAATGATTACCTCTTCTTAAATGAACATCCTTTAGATATCTTATTAAGGGATATAGGGTTAGAATTTTTGGAGGACTAGGATCTCCATAAGATGGATAATGATTTTTTGAAGATAAATGGGAAAGGGTTGGTCAATCTAGAAGGTTTTAAGTGGTTTGAGGAAGTGAGGGTGGTGGTTCACTTTTATAATTAAGTTGACAAACACTTTTGGAAACAAAAAATATATTAGATTAATATAAATTAGTTTTCAAGTTCAAATGGCCCCAAAGTGATTTATTTATAAGAAAAGATTATTTTGGGTCAAAATACTCTCAAATAGTAATTTATAGAAAATTTTAGGTCACATTCATACCCATATGTTTTGATATTTACCATTATTTAATCTCTTTAACTATTAACATGACTACAATTGTTTTCTACTCCTTAAGAGTTTATATAGTTATTATAAAATGCCAAACAGACCCTAAATGTATCCTTGATTATATTTTCAACCTTAATCCAATCCATTGGTAGAATTTTATATTTTTATGAATTTTATATCATTTAATAAAATATTATTTAATTTATAATACCATAAATGTTAATTTTGAAACTATTCATTACATTGAATTTTAAAAAATATCAACACACCAGATGACTTTAAAATGTGTAATATATACCCAGTGTGTCTAGTTTAAAAAAACAATTCAAAAATGACATTAAATATCTAAAATCATATTTATTTTAATATTTTTAATATCATTTATTTGATATTTCAATTAATTAAACAATTGTCACATCAATATTATGTAATCTATTATGGTAATTATTTATTTCCAAAAAAATAAAAATAAATTCCCATTATGAATATAAATATTCTATATTTAAAATTACAGTATATAGTTGAACATATATTTTGAGTAATGACATATTAAAATTGTAATATATATTTAAATCACGAGTATGACATATTTTACTTTCCTAACATAATATAAAAGGCTAAAAGTTATCCATGTGGATCCAGGTGCCCTAAAATTAGACCAATGATTATTTTGGTTAAAAATAACTCAAATAATAAAATTATGAAATATTTTAGGTTAATTTTATAATATTTATAATATTTTTACCCTTAATTACCCAATTTACCCTTAATCATGGTAATAAAAAAATTACTAAAGTTACTATTTATATTTTCCTAAAATAAATGGGGAATATTTACTAAATATTGACCATATAATAAAAATATGGAATATAATTTTCATATTTCCAAACATAGATGTTATTGAATTTTTTTAAAATTAATCCTGTAAATGACATAAAACAACGAGTTTTCAAAGATAAAATGTTCAAATATTGAAATGTTTTTATATCCTATTTCAATGTGAAATTGACTATAATTAACCACATTAGATTTATTTATATATAATTGAACTTTTTATTCTTTGAAACTAATTTAAAATATAATATAAATTTATTAATAATTTTGACAAAAATGCAGTTTTGAATTAAAATATAGTATTTTTTACTATTCATCACAATTTGAAATATAATAGAAAAATATAAATAAATTGATCCAAAGTAAATTATGATATTAGTATTTGGAAAAATAATTTTTATTCTGTCACATATAATTTATAAAATTCTTAAAGATTATTTTTACAACAAGTTCCCCATTAAAAGGATAAAAATTACCTTTTAGAAAATATAGATTCTTATTCTTAAAATTGAATTTATTCTTCACTTATGATTATGAAATCTACTGGTTGAATATAAAAACATTATGATATATATAAATTTATTAATTTGGTAAATACCATTCATTCCATCCATTTTAACTACTAGGTTACAATAATATTTCACTAGAAGATTAAGTTGGGTCTTGCGTGCAGCATAAGCTATTGAGGAGATTAAATTTAAAATCGGACATACCATAAAATCATGGAGTTTTTACATAGGTACCACCAATCGCATAATGATTACTATATAAATGTGTTCCAGAATAATATTAATCATATGAGAACCTTTAAAAATAAATAGGTTCCACAAAAATTCAATCATATTATAACCAATGGGAACGATATAGGTTTCATAAATAAAAACATAAACTATGAATAAATTAATAAGTATATTTTCCTTGAATAATATCCCCAAAAAAAAATAAATGACATCAAATTATTTTCTCATAGATGAAAAATAATGTTTAGAGATCACATGAAATAATTTATAAAGAGAATATTCTTTCTACACTGAAATAATATTTTCGAGTTAGAAAAAATTTGGAAAACATTTTTCATTGAAAAAAACTTTGAAAAAATACAAATGAATATTTTATAAAAAATTATAAACACATTTGAAATCCCCTTCCTTGAAAATTCCTAAAATATCATTTAAAAACATTTTCGATAACATTTTCAGAAAACATGATTTTTAAATTAAAAAAATTTCTGATCAATTAGAGAATAGAATTACATGAAACCTATAATATAATTAAAATAATTATATTTATGATCAAAAATTTCAAAGGGTAGTATATAAACCTCATATAATTATATAAATTTATAACATAACATGTGTCTCAAAAAGGGAAAATTGAGACAAAATTAACTTACCGATTTGGTAACATTTGAACTATAAACCACATGAAATATAGTTCATAAAATTGATATATAAATAGACATAAGTTTAAATATAAAGATCATATTATAAACTAATTTTAATTATATACACCACAAAAAAAAGAAATGAGTGGTTAATATGGAAAAAGTATCACAGAAATATATGTGAGACTAGAAATACCGTTACAAATATCATATCATTGAAGTGAAAATTATTTGAATTAATTCATTATTTTTATTCACCATAAATCCAAATAAAATAAGTTTAAATAACACACAATATAATCAAATGTTATTTCACATGTATTCTTAGAATTCCATAATCAAGAAAATAATAGTTTTACCCAATGAATGGAAACTGAGTTAAGAATTCCCTTACCACTACTTAATTTGTCGAATTGTATACCCTATAAAAGTAATAATTATCAAATGAAACATTGAATAAAATAAATATAATTATATTTATGTTATTATATATCAATTTTCAGTTTATAAACCACACATAAAGAGTAAGTGGTGAATAATTAACTTATCTCACAAAAGAAAAAGTGAGATGAGAAACCCTTACTACACGCTTCCCTTTAGTTTTGTGTACATTAAACTCTTGTATAATATTTTAAATAATGTTATTAACTCATTAAAAAAATGATATTTATATTTATAATACCTCATATAATACTTTAATTGCATCTTCCAACCCATTAATAAAAAATATTTCATTATTTTCACTTTTTTGGTTGCCTTCATTTCATTATTTCATGATCAGTTCATTTGTGTATAATTATGGATTTTCTTTTAAAATGTAAATAAAACTAAAAAATTGAAATTAAATGGTATTAATTCAATTACAAAAAACTTAATATATCCATATATCATTTTTAATTATTAACTAAGGATGATTTATTTGATAAAATGTTAATGATCAATGTTTAGTTTAATTTGGAAGTTTTTTTAACCATCACAAACTAGTTTTGTTTTATTTAATATTATGTATATATACTAGTTAAAAAATAAAATAAGTTATAATATATATATTATAATCTTATTTAATGATAATAGTAGTATTATTACCATTCTCTAAATAGGTTATGGAAAACAAACAAAATCATTATCCATAGAGGTGATTAGCCGACATAATTTGGACAACAGTTTCATTTCATTGAATAAGAGGAGATGATAAATGAAATAGTTGTGAGATGATCCATTAGTAAAATAATAATACATTATATATATGATTCAGGATATATCATTCCTTTATGGATGAAGTAGGTGAGAATAAAGTAGAAACAGAAAAGAAAATAACAGTGGTGTTTTGAGAATATTACCTCTAGAATGTCACCACAAAGAATGACCAGTTGAGAACCTTGAATTTGGACTTTTGGTGAGTCCAAAAAAATTATACATGATGAGAGAGTGTAGGATACTGTTTATAAGATATTTTAGGAGTTTCAAGGATTTTGAGGAAAAATGGGGTGGTGATGGGTGATATTTATAGTTGAGGATGAGTTGTTTTAGGAAATTAAATAATGATTATTTTATAATTAATTAGAAAGTAATGAATTCATTTTATAAAAATGCATAAACTATATTTTAATAATTTAATTAATCACATTAATTCCCTCTATTCCTATAACAAGGTGATAACAATTGTTAAAATAATAATTTTTTGGAGTTCTTCTAAGCTTGTTATTTTGAGAAAGGTAAGTTATCAAAGAGATTAAAATTATTTTAAAAAAGAGACATAGCATAAATTCATAGGGTGCCACATTCTACCAAATTAAAATGTTTTTACCCTAATTTTTTTCACTCAAATATAAATATTTGAGGATAACAATATGTAATCACATCCTTAGGTCCTCTAATAGCTTCCTTAAGTAAGAGGTTTTTCCACAAAACATTGACTAGGTGAGTGGTCAAGTTTCATGGAAATTTCGCAATTCGATCTAGATTCTCTATAGGTCATTCATCATAAAAAATATATTTCTCCAGATGTACGTCCTCTAAGTTTAATATATATGATGGATCATGTATTTAAATCCTTAGGATAAATACATGGATTATTTGATGGACTAGAGAGAGGTTTGGCAGAGGAAAAATCGATGAACCACCATCCCAATATGATCAATAATATCAAAAAATCATGCCCTTGAAAATTTGAAATTGCACTTCAAAAATAAATGGTGAATATTTGAAAATTTCATGGTGGGAAACACACTTCATAAAAATGGTCAACAATTAAACCTCCTAAATAGATAGAAAGAGAAGTATTATGTTCAACTGAGATAACATATAATAGATTTCCATGTATGAGAACATGGAAATGGAAGATAAAACCAAATATCAAGGAATAATAGATTGTGATAGAGATCATGATTTATAAAGTTGACTATATAAAAATCATAAATATGTGATCGGTTAACAGTCTATTGATAAAACTAAACATATATAATTTTTTATGTCCAAATAATTTTTCTAAAATTTTGGTAGTATTTTGTTGCATATTTTAAGAACAAAATGAAACATACCTACATTACAGGTAAAATTTCATTCGCATATTTTCTCTAAATGATGAGTATTCATGATGATTTTTTATTTCAGAAGCATTAGAACCAACTTATAAAGATCAAAAATTCCAAAAATGTATAACTATATATTCATCCTATCTTCATAAATTAACCAAAACAGAAATGGTTAGTATAATACATATCTTCCAAAAATAATAAACCATTATATGATGAAAAACTACCTCAATATAAAAAATTCAAAAATAATACCCAAAGTTAAACATTGATAATTTGATAAATAACTATCCTTACAATTCCTCATATCTATTATAGGATAATATTGAAACAAAAAAATTAGAAGAGTTTGATCACAAAATTCTCCAAGATAAATTTTAATTTTTATATCTAAATAACATCAATCACTCTTACTGTCTCATACTAAAAAGGTAATTGCCTAAATAAAAAAATCTCCAATATATTCTCACCATCTTCATAAATAACATAACTTTACATACAATAAAATCATAAGTTCTTAAAAATATAAATATACCTTTAATACTCAAATAAAATCCCATAGAATTTCATTTACCTTAATCATAGAGGGTTTCAAAACTTGTGAACATCTTCTAAAATAACATTAATAACTTAATCACCAAATTTTATCCAATTTAAGGGTTATATATAAAATTTGTTTTCAAAAAATTAACTTAAAAATTATCCATAATATACTTTAAATAAAAGAAAAATAATTTAATACTAACCAGGACATCACATAGGCCATTGGTAGGAGATGCACCCTTGTCTCTCTTTGGTTGTGGACTCAATTCTTATGGCCTTTTCGAATGTGATGGTTTGTCACTCGTCTTGTGGTTTGTCCTTTTTCTAAAATTTTATTATTATAATCCTTATAAAATTCCATAAATGTGATAAAATTACCCAAAAATAACTTTCATATGTTTTAACCTCAAATATTATCTCATACCACTAATTTTTTATCCAAAAATGAAATAATCCACAATTACCTAAAAAACCAATGTCTCTAAAAATTCCATTAGTTGCATTAAAAATTCATAAAATAAAGCATAAATGGAGTTTATAATACGACAAAAATAAAACCATCTTGATAATTATAAATCCAAGATGATATAAAAAACTCTTAAGAGTACCACAGGAAAAGGTATCCAAATCTCCAAATTTGACTTAACACTACCCTAATACCAATTATAACAGCCCAGAATCTACACTTTCAGATCTAGTCCTAAAAATATAAACATTACATTTATGAAATTGATATTTATAAATGTGACAAAATTTTTTTCCAATGAAACTTATAACATCAAAAATAAATAATTGATCAATTATATATGCAAGGTCCTTTTTTCTTTTGAGTTTTTTAGAATTAGAAAAAACTCTTAATAACTTGGGCTCACAAAAAAATATCATAAATATCAAAATTTATGTTTCCATTGTGTTCTTATATGCTTGGTTAGCTTGTGTTTATGTACCCTGGAATCAGATTCTATTTCCCCGCATTCCTACTTTCTAATGGTAGGAAGTATTTATCACTTACAATGGTGATGTATACTACTTGATTGAAATGAGATGATGAGATTTTGGTTACTCCTTATATGTATTCAACTATATCATTTTTCACCTATTATAGGTCTCCCTTATAAAGATAAGTCATGTTTTTGGAACTCATTCCTAGTTCCATATCTTTTTGGATCCCAGTTAATAACATTTATTCTATCTGGACATTCCAAAGGGTCTTGATAGGGAAAAACCTTTGTTTATGATATTAGTCTAATTGGTAATCCCTATAATCTATGGATTCTAGGAACATTTTTCACCTATATTCTTCCTCATTGGAGGGAATATCATGGAGGCATCTTCAAGTGTGGGACCCTAGGCATCCCATGTTGATCATAAGGTATATGATGCCAAAGATATATCTTTTATGTATTTTACCTATGGTATCCCATTTTTATCATGAGTTATCTGAAACCATAATCTTATATATTCTATGTCTTTCACCTTAATAATCCCATTTTTAGCATGAGGTATCTATCAAGTAATCGGGTCACGAGTTTAACATCTTATGGTGATGGAATATGGATGATCATAACGCGCTGAAGAGGCAGATCAATGAGGTGAATCCATATGAGGGAGAACATGAAAGGTTTACTAGATGGACTGATCAGAATTCCCTAAGAGGTGGACCCATGAGGTGTATCCCATAAAGGGATGATCTCACACCGCGAAGGTTGATCTGGACACTGCTTTTGGTGGATTGGGGAGGTGTACCCCAAAGAGTGGGACACCACTGTTTACCGTTGGTTGTGATTGAACCTCGAATATGCATCCTACATACCCTATTTAGAAGAAACTAATCAAGACCCACATATTTTGATGCCGATGTTCAAGGTCATATCAAGGGACTGGTCCATGCAGTTTAACACATTATGGTAAAGAATCTTGTGCCGAGAAAGGATTGTCTATGGAGGATGGTATGTGGCTTATGAATAAAAAATTACCTTCCCAAGAGGATTTCTCTTAGTTGGAGTTTTATTTGAGTATTATGCATGAAATTTTCATGGGTGTGTGGAATGAGCTTACCATGGTGTGGTAGCTCAAATAAAATCAAGATGGATATGGATAGAGTGGATGAGGTGGATGGATTGCTACGTTTGTACCTCATAGATACATTCTAAAAATCCCAGATAGTAGGGAATAAATTTACACATTGTTTGGAATGTCTTGGGCATAAACATAATGAGGTGCCCCATGGAAATGGATCATGTGGTTAGGGATTACTCATGGAAACATCTCATTGTGTGGACATCATTTTTTTGGAGATTATAGATAGCAGTGGACTATGGTTCATTAATGGGGATTACACATAGAAGCATCCCATAGATAATGATTAGGGAATATGCATAGAAGCAGTCCATGGAGCATGATTGGGGCTTTTGAATTGGAGTTTTCCTTAAAGAATGATTGGTTCTTATGCATAAGAGAACCCCAAGGATCATGATTTGGGATTACACATAGGAGTTTCTCATGGAGAATGATTAGGGATTATTCATAAGAGTTTCCCCTAGATAAAGGTAGATGGGTTTCATAGTTTCTACTAACCTCTAATCCCACATGATTCATTCTTGATTTGAGGAACATGATGAATTTATAGATCTAACACTCATGAAATGAATGATTCCCAATGAGAGGTGGTGTGGGGCTTACACATGGGAGTTTACTGTAATGGGAGGATTGTGAACCGTGGTGGTAGGTGGAGGCATCTCATGACGAGTGTACATGGGGATCATGTATACATTTCATTTAGTAAGTTTACTATTTAATGTCATGTGCTGATGATATTGGTTCTAAGTAGTTTTACATCTTGCTGTGTGGATGTAGGGGACTCACCCCTTGGGTTTACATAACTGTATATTATTTTCTATTAGGAGGGGGTTGGATTCAGAAATGCTTGGGAATTATACTGTAGAGGAGTGTTCGATCGTGAGGTTCATGTTAGCATGCCTATGCTGAAAAGAAAAATTCATTGATGACCTATTTTGAGTAAACAAAATGTATGAAAATGCATGTACTAGAGGCATAGGGGACACCTTGTGAGGGACCAAGATGTTGTTTCACAAATTCTTGGAGTGATACGCACAATAGGTGAGAAGAATGCATGGGGATTGTGAAAAAAGGGATCTCAGACAAGGTGATTTTAGAAACTTTAAATCCATGGAGCTTCCCTGAGGGTGGTGCATGCAAAACAGGGTGCTTGTACGCAATGACTAGTAACGCGTACAACTTTGGAGTGGTTCACGAAAGGTCGAGGTTGCACATACCAAACTTAGGTTGAAAGAGATTGGTTGTGGATTACACAATTGTGGGACCACTAGAGGGAGGACACTAAAGGATCCTATCATCTAATATCTATACCTTAAGGGATTCTATGCTTTTTGTGATGTTACAAAAGGTTGTTCGTACATGCTATAAAGAAGATGATTTACTTTAAAAGGATAACCCTAAAAAAGGGGGTGGCCTTCTTCTTATATCCAAATTATTCAGTGATAGAACATAATATTTATAGGAACACAAACATTAATGGACATGAAAGACATGTTCCATGCATCCTAATTCTTAGCCTCATTGTTCGAACTTGAAAGGGATGATGGGAGTGTAGAACCTAATGGGTACGAGGGATATGATGGGTGCATATGATTTGACAGGTGTGTAGGATATGACGGGTACACAGGATCAGATTGGAATGCCTGATCTTACAGGTTCTTAGGATGTGATGGGTGCATAGGATCTAATGGGCACGTAATATGTATTCCACACATCCTCATAATTAGTCACTACTGGGCTGGTGTGACGTCATTTTTAGTGTACATTGGTCTTACATCCGAATTGAATTTATTTCATGAAATAATGATATATTTTTCATGCTAGACTTGGCTATTTTTTGTGGATTTTGGATTTCAAGATGCATTGAATACATTGTTTGTATTCAAGAGATTTCATGAGGACTTTGGTACTTCATGCATAACTCGAATCATGGGTTCCCCTTTTCATTCCCATTATGTTTTGTCGAGTTAGATGATGTATTTTGTTTGTCTGAAGTTGGACTTTAGAAACATCATGCATAATTAGAGACCAACAATTATCTCCCACTATACCCAACATTTATAATAGTTTATCAACATCATCCATCTAAAATCCTTATAGACACATTCCATTCAACATCTTTCCTCATAACTTGGGGAAAAGATAACATAATAAGGGTGATCTTAGATTCTCAATAAGGTTAATCATGGGAGATATATAAGAATAAGCTGAGCATAATAGTATGATAACATTAGCATAACATTCCAAAAGAATCCACTACTTATGAAATATCATAATCATGAATCATAAAACAAATCATAAAATATCATAAGAGATGAATTAAAAAAGAATAACATGGTATGAAAAATGGAATTGTGGAAAACAAACAAGAATATAAAATATTTCCATTGTCATTAAGTATATTTCTAAAATTTTAATAATGGATTGGGTTCACTACCCAAACCATCATATTATTCAATGTTCACTTTGAATACTATAATGATGGATAAAGTCCTTTACTACACCAGTTTCCCGTCTTATCCCATACCTATATGAACTGAGTTCAATCCCCGTTCCAATCCTCTCTATATTCTGAGATATAATATCATTACCCAATCCATTATAGGGTGATATAGGTTCCACCTATCAAATAATTATATACCATACATATGCGTGCCACAAAAACAAAAATCATATCCAAACCTATAAAAAGGAATATGTTTCATAACCATTTCATCATTGCATAACCCATGGGAAAGAAATATGTTTCATAAATATAAGTGTACACCATATATAAAATAATAAGGACAAATAAAATCCTCACTAAAGAATAAGTAATATCATATAATGTTATCATAGATGGAAAATAATTTTGTGAGATCACTTGAAATAAATATTGAAGAAAATATCATTTTTTTTTAAAAAATGATTTTTAAATCATAAAACATCTAGAAAAAAATTTTCACTGAAAATAAACTCAAATAATTATGAAGGAATATTTTAAAAACCATTAAAACAATTAAATCATTTTCTTTAAAAACGATTAAAATATCATTTAATAACATTTTTAAAAACATTTTTAAAAAACATAGTTTTTTAATAAAACAAATTTTCGATCGAAGAGAGAATAAAATTACATGAAAAAAATAATATCATGAAAAGTATTAGATTAATGATATAAAATTTAAAAGATATATATATATATCATAAAATAGTATTTATGAATACCACAACATGTGTCTCAAAGAATAAAAATTAAGAAAAAATAAAATTTACAATTTGGTTTCTTTTAAAATGTAAACCCTATAAAAAGTGGTCATGAAATGTAAATAGAAATACCCATATATTTAAGGATATATATCATAGATTAAATTCCTGGAAATAATATACACCACAAAAAATAAATAAATGGGGATTATGGAAAAAGTATCACAAAAATAAATGTGAGACTATAAATACCCATACAAATAGCATTTCATTGAAGCAATCATTAATTGAATGAATTAATAATGTTTATCCACTATAGATCCATATAAAATAAGTTTAAATAAATTAAATAATATACTAATTTAATTTTACATATAATAATAGAATGAGATAATCAAGGAGATAATTGTTTAACCCAAATAATGGAAATTGGGTTAAGAATTCCATTACAAAATTATAATCAGTTAAATCATATGCCCCATGAAAGAAATAGTTATTAAGTGAAACCATTAATAACATTAATATAATGATATTTTTTATATTATATATCAAATTACAGTATAAATACACCATAAAAAGGATTATTTTGTGAATAATTCACATATCTCACGAAAGAAAAAGTGAGATGAGATACCCTTACCTCACACAACCCTTTAGTTTTTCATGCATTAACTTCTTATATAAAGTTTTAAAGAATGGTATTAATTAATTTTGAACCATATTAACATTTATAATACCTTATATGATACTTAAATAACATATTACCACCCATTAAATAAAAAGTTTCTATTATTTACATTCTTTTGGGTGCATTCATTTTAGGGTTTAATGATCAGTTCAACTATGTATAATTATGGGTTTTCCTGTAAAAAGGAAATAAAACTCCAGATGAAAAATGAAATGGTATTTATGAAAATAATGAAGTTTAAAATGTAGCATATAACATTTTTTATTTCTTATTGTAGGATGATTCATCTGATAAAACATTAATGATCAATGTTTAGTTTAATTTGGTGGGTTTTTGAAACATCATGAACTAGTTCTGTTTTATTTTATATTATATCAATATATTAGATCAATAAAATTAAATAGGTTATAATATTATTATTGTAATCATATTTAACCAGAATATGTTTATTATCACTATCAGTGTATGATGTAATGGAAAATGAACAGAATCATTTTTCACAAAGGTGATTAATCAGTAAGATTTGGACAATTGTTTTTTTCTTTGAGTAAGAGGATATGATAAATGAAATGGTTATGAGATATTATCATAGTAAAATTTAAATATATAATATAAATTATTCTCTAGTTATCATTACTTGATGAATAAAAGAGGAGATAATAAAGTAGAATAAAATGGAAAACAATGGAGGTGTTTTGAGAATGTTACCTCTTGAAATAACCTCATTAAAGGATCCATTGAGAACCATGGATTTGGTATTTTGGTGATGCCATCAGAACCTATGAGGGGTAGAGTGAGTAGGAGAGTTTTTGGAATATATTTTTGGGTATTAAAATATTCTGATGAGAAATGGGGTTGTGAGGGGTGGTGCTTATACTTGAGGAGGTGTGGTTTTAAGTGATTAAATAATGATTATTTTATAATTCATGCCAACCACATTGTGGTGGCAGTAATATCCACGAATTTTGATGATAGTTAATGTTTTAATTTCGTTTTAGGGTTGATAAATACATCTAAAAAACATTTAATGGTATATGTTTTAGGTATTTTAAGCTTTCACCTTTTAACATTGATCTGTTACATTAATTTACCAATACCCTGGTAAATCTTAATTCTTACCATGAAAACATTTTTATTCCTAAAAATGAAAATGAATTTAATAAATAATTTAGAACTTATAATTCCAAATATGGAATCTGTTTTACCAAATTAAGTTCACATAATTTGTAGAATTAAATTTCAAATAAATCCCAAAAACACAAAGGGAAAGCATATTTTTGAAGTGAAAATGTGAAAAATTTGAAAGTTTTTTTATATTCATTTTCAATATGAAATTGATTTCAATGAACTAAATTGGATTTATTTATGTATTATTTTACTAACTATACTTTGGAATAAATTTAAAATATAATGAAACATTATAAATTATTTAGATGAAAAAATCAGTTTTCAATTAAAATGTTGTATTTTTCAATATTCATAAAAAATGAATCTTATCAGAAAAATACAAAAAATTCACCATAAGATATTTTTTATATCCAGATTTCAAAAATGTTTTTTATTTTTTCAAATAAAATCTATAAATTTATATAAAATTATTTTTAAGATATGTGTGCTATTAAAGGTAGGAAAAATTCCCTTTTAGAAAAATATAACTTTTTAACCTTAAAATTGGATATTTATTACAATCCTATCAAACATAATATATTAATTTAAAAATATTTTATTGGATATAAAATATATAAATTCAATTAATATATTTTACCAATAGTTATTAATTTAATTTATTGAGATAAAATTCATTTATGGGCATAAAGACAGTTTTTTTATAAAAAGACATCATTTATGTTCAATTTGTTTTTATTTTAATTTCTAATTTATTTATAACCAATGAATAATTATATAAAAATTTTAAATTATATTTTCATAATTTTTTAATATCATTAATTTTTTCTTTTCCAATGGCTACGCGATAACAGTTGTTAAAATAATAATATTTTGGTGTTCATTTAAGCTCAATGTTTTGTGCTGGGTAAGTTATCAAAGAGATTAAATTTATATAAAAAAAGAGACATAGAATAAAATTGTGGGGTGTTACACATGGATATTAATAATGTTGTATTTAATGTATAAATAAAAAAATTATTATATAGTTATAATTATTTAATTACTTTATCAAATATACCTGTTTATATTCCTTTTTGTTTAAAATATGATACAGTTGCATATGTGTACAGAAGACTACCGCATCATGAAGCGATGTGATTTTTTTCTATTATGATTTATACGGAATGTAATAAGGATAATATTAAATAATAAATTTGATATATATGAACACATAATTATTTTTTAAATTAATATATCACCCACTTACTTACCCCTCCACCAATTAGGAAATGTTTTTTTCACTCAGGCGTATGTACTCCCTACCGTCTCCACGAAGCGATATGATTAATTTTCCATGTACATATTTAATTTATGGTTATAATAAGGAATTTAATTATAAAATATAAAATTTATAACATTAATATAATTCTAGATATGATGCAACTATATTCTATGCATAAGAACCAGAACTTCTCTGAAAAAACATGCCTGATAAAATAAGGAAATTAACAACAGAAACAATGGTAATAATGTTATATTACTAATGAATAAGAGGTGATATGATATTAGTGGATAATATATGATATTTTACATGTCAGTATATTTATTTTAGAAATTGATATCATTATTAAAACCAATATACCAATTGTTAAATCATGATCAATTTATAGGAAACATGAGGTAAGTGCCTTCATCTCAAATTCCCATTATTGAGGAATATTTTAATGATATGGACATAATTTATTTTGTATAGTGTATATAATAACCATTTTACATGTAATATAATTAATCCATTATAATTAATGGTATTTCATGTTTCTATTTTAATTATTTCATCAATGGGTATTTCACTTAAAAATTACCAAGTTGTAATTAATTTCACATCACAATACCTTTTCAATTGGCTATATTAATTCTTAATTACCTTTGATATTATATGATTATTTGTGAAATTTATTTTTATTATATTATTTTTTATATAAAATTGTTTTATGTTTATTTAAATTAGATACAAATAATTGATTCACTAATAAATTCTCCAACATTATTTAGTAGATCAACCACATAAAATTATATTTTTTTTCACTCATAGTTTTAAACCTTATTTTGAATGGCATAGAAAATATATATGAAATTATTTTTGAGATCATATTATCTAATATTAATAATTTCCTTTATTGATAATTCAGTTATTATTATCTAGGATATTTTTTTCATTGATATTATCTTTATTATTAGTTTAATGTTTAAATGGAATCTATTTTTAGTTATTTACCATTCCATATTTATCATTACTCATTTAATAATTATAGTTATGTAATTTATAAAATTTCTTATGTGATAAAATATTTATCTTTCCATATTTTTTGTTTTATATTTAGTATCTTCAGTTATTCATTATAGATTCCACTTTATATAACTCTAACTGAGTATTTGAAATCACAATTATTTAATTTTCTTTTCCCCATGATATGAAAATGGAATCTTTAAATGAGTTCAAGGATATGAAAATTTTTACTTCATTATATTTCATTGAATGTTTTGAAATGTAATGATAGAATCAATTATGTATCATGTATATCAATATTACTAACTATTAGGTCATTTGGGATGCAATCACTTATATATTATTCCAATGTAATAATGTAACCATAAACTCTGGGCTATATATGTTAGGGTATTTAAATAATTGTTTAGAAATTGATCCTTTTAGGAAGAATGTAGTCAATAATGATGTAAAACATTGAGATGTCCCTATTGAACAAGCCAATAAAACTTATGTGGAAGATGAAAATAATATACCTAATTAGGGTAGATGATCTTGGTTATGACTAATAACCATTACTATATAGTGAAACATGATTTACCATGATTTAATACACCTATATTGTATTGTTTCACATTATATAAACCTCTTTATTTTATGGAACTACTAATCCAGTGGTATAAGAGAAATGGATTATGTCCAATGAAAATATATTTCTATCCTTAGGATAAAATTAAATGGGAAATGATATGTTTGAAGTTTATTGACTTTAAGGAATTTATTATCATTGGTTTCTGTTGATATAGAATATTTAATATGAATAAGAAATATAACATATGGAATTGATAGATTTTAATGTAACATTATTTGATAAATATTTGTATCTTGAGAAACAAACTAAAATGAAGTGAAAGTATATCATATTAAAGTAATAGTAAGAAGAAAGTGTCTAAGAGTAAAAGGTTTAATTTAAAATACTAGCTAGGTATGTTATAGAATATATACATAATCCATAAGGAAACATTGACCATTTGTTTCAAGTTCTTATTCCAAGCCTCTGAAGGGATTTGGTTTCTCAAACATCTTCATCATTTATTGAAATAGAATAATCTTCCAAAAAAAATAGAGAAATTATTTTCTTGATTCTATATCATAAAGGAAAATAATGATTATAATTGGGTTTATGAGAACCAATAAAAAGAGAATACCTAAAATAATTAGAAGGGAACAAGGAGTTTCAATAATATGTATATTATATATAGGAAAACCCAAAATCACAGTTGAAAGGAATTAGAGTTTGTTACAAGTGGGGAGATAAGGGTCATCTAGATAATTAATTAAAGGGGAATATATAAATCATTTATATATAGAAGTTTGACTATAGAGAAATGGGATATTATTCACTCCACTGTCCCAAGATTCTAGAGAACCTAAAACATAATGGGATAAGGGTAGAAGAAAAAGTTTCTAATGCTATGGTGGAAGGAACATTAATCATATCTTCAAATTTATATAATAGTTTATTTGAAGTTAGATACTCAAAATATTTTATAATTTTTATGTTTTATAATAAAATATTTATTTTCTTATAACCTTAAGAAAAGAGTTGTCTTTCGGGACACTAATTGAAAATTTTACGACAAAAATGGTGTGTGAGTCAGTTAGCAATACGAAACATAAAAAACACTATTTACAAACATCATTATTGTATTAATGATTTAATGTTTATATAATCATTTTTATTGATTTTCAATAAAAATTTAGTGAAAAAAAATTCATTTTTAAGAGAAGTAAATTATAATTCATTGTGAAGATGCAGAATTACTTTTTATTGTAGTGAAAAATTCATCTTCAAGGTCATGTATAGATCCACATCTAGTAGATATTCTATATAATATTATTTAGGAAGAAGAAGAGTCTCAGTATATAGATTTCAAAGGTAATATTCAAATTGAGTATGATTCAATTTTACCTAAATACATTGATATACTTATTTAGAAATTACCAGATCATCCATAAGAGCAAGAATTTTAGCATTATATTAAATTAATCCCAGATAAAAGACCTATAACAAAGGCTCCCTATAGTATTTCCATATTAAAATTAGTGAAGATAAATAAAAATTTATAGGATTTATGTGATAAGGGATTTAGACACACAATTGTTTTACCATTGGATTCGTTATTATTTTATTTAAGAACAAAGGCGGATCTATGATACAATACACTATTTATAGGAAAATAAATATTATTACTATAAAGAAAAATTTTCCATTATATCATATTGGTGATTTGTTTGATAATATTCATGGATCATAATATTATAGAAATATTGAACTTTTTTATGATTATCCTCAATTTTGAGTAAAGAAGGAATATATTCCAAAGGGAGAATTTTTTATGAGGTATATACATTAATATTTTATATTAATTTCATCTCAATTAAATAACACACCCTTAATTTTAATGGATCTAATTAATAGAGTATTCTATGAATATTTTGAATATTTTTTGTTGTATTTCTTGATGATAACTTAGGGTTATATAAATAATATGAGGAAAATGAGAAACACTTATTAATTTTTCTAGAGACTCTTAGAGAAAATAAATTACTATGGAAATTTAGAAAGTGTGAATTATTTATTTGAATGTTTCTTTTATGGGTCATATTATATCTAAATATGGAATATTGGTTGATCATGGGAAGAAAAATCCAATGATAGAATGGTCTACACTTATAAGAAAACTGAGGTATATAGTTTCCTTATATTTAGAGGTTAAAGTCTGTGATTTGTATAAAATTATTCTTGGTTGGGTAACTCACTAATAATTATTATACATAAAGCTATTATGTTAATGTGGAAAAGGGAATGTAAATAATGTTTTTATGAATTTAATAGGATTTTGATCAATTCTTAGATATTGACTCTACCATTGGGAAATGATATATTTTTAATATATAGTGATTCATCAAATAAGGTACTTAGTTGTGTACTTATACAAAATAATAATGTTATTAACTATAAATCAAGGAAGTTAAAGAATCATGAATAGAACTATCTAACCCATGATCTTGATTTAGAGGATATAATATTTTATTTTAATAAATGAATACATTATCTCTATGGTGAATGTTTTTTGAAATATAAGAATCTTATGAATCTGAAATAGATATTTCGTAGAATGATTTTAACAAGAGGAAGAATAATTGGCTCTTAAGATGAAATGATTATGATTTCTCAAGAAACTACCACCTAAGAAAGAGAAGTAATATAGATGATGCATTGATTAGGAACAATCATGAAATCTTTACCAAAATTATTATTAATAGGGAACATGTGTTCATGGATTTAGTGAATATGGATGTGGGAATTATTATGGAAGGGGAAACATCACCACTTTTCAAATTATTGTCAAATAGTATTCATTGTAAATGATAAAATTTCTCATCCTAATAATGATATTATTCACAAGAGAATAAAAAATTTGAATGATGGGAAATTGGTAGACTTCATCTATGAATATGGTCTTTAGAAATTTGGAAATAGACTATGTTTTATATTAATAGTTAATATGGAAATGTAATTATTAGATGATTATTGAATATAAAACTTCTCTATGAACCCTTATAGAACCAATATGTATAGGGATTTGAAGGAACATTTTGTAGTGATAATATGAAGTAGGAAATTGTTGATCATGTACCAAGATGCTTCGGTTGTAAATTTGTAAAGTTTGATAGAAAACATTCTAATGGATTTAAGAATACTTTAGCTATTATTATATGTAAATGGAATGATAATAAAATGGTATTTTTCAATGTATTATCAAAGGATCCTATAGAGTGATACCATATGGATTATTGTTGATTAAATTATCAAACCCACACATTTCATTACTATAAGATAATATTTACCATTTGATAAATTAGAGATACTATATATTAATGAATTTATAGGATCTTATAGTGAAAATATTTCTGATATTGATGAATTTTTTATAATTTTTTTTAAAACATTTCATATGGCACTTGATACTGAGCTTTATTTGGGCACCACATATTTTCATCAAACTAATGTATAGTTTGAAAGGACTATTAAAACACTAGAAGACATGTTATGGTAATTATAAATAAATATCAAGGTATATGGGATTAGTAATTAACTTTCATGTAAATTTCTTATAATAATAGATTCAATTCATCTATCCCAATGTAATTATATGAAGCATTAAATGTAAATATATTTTTTCACTCTAACATGTTGGGATGAACATTTTCAAATGAATAATGTGGTCCCAATGTTTTTTAGAAGAAAAAGGATAAGTTAAAGTCTATTTAGACCCATATTAAAGCATATAAATGTAGAAAAAAAAGTTTTTCTTATATTTTAATAAAATATTTTTAATTTTAAGTGGGTGATCATGTTTTATTGAGAGTATATCCATGAAAGGGCATAATAAGGTTTACTATGAAATGATAACTAAGAATAGGGTACATTAGACCATTTCAAATTGTATAAATAATTAGAGATATGGCTTAATTTGTTTTTGTAAATTCCACTAATACTATTTAATGTACATGGTGTGTTCCATATCTCATTATTAAGGAAATACACACTAGACTGAATTCATGTTATCACCTTCAAATAAATATGATTATAACATAATCAATATTATTGGGAACATCATATAATTTTTTTGATGCTATTGAACAAGTGTTGTGGAATCAAAAGACTCCATTGTTAAAGGTACTTTAGACAAATCACAAAATAGAATAAAATAATGTGATCCTAAGGATGTCCTAAAGAAGAAAAACCCTCACTTGTATAGAATGCAATATCCATGAAAATTTTAATGATGATGTTTTTAAACGAGTGAAAAATGTAATACTTGATCTTAAATTATAGTAAGTAAAGATTTCACAACCATTAAACTATAGTAAAATGATCTTAATAAAACTTTATGGAAAAAAATTCTAATTTGAGAGGATGAATATCTATTTTGAACTGTAATGTCAAACTAAGTGTAGAATGAGTTTTTTAAATTTCCAATTTGAAATATGATTTTAGGAATAATTGAAAATGTAATATTTAAATAATCCTTTTTTATTTATAATAATAACGTAAAATAGCTATAAATAAAAATTTGTGGATAATAATGCTTATATAAAAAAAGATCATTTCTTGGTTAAAGGGATATTTTTTAGAAATTTCATTAAGTGGATAGTATTTTTACATTTTAATTAATTAAAATAATCTCAAAATAGTGAATGTTTTGAATTAAATTTATATATTATATGTATAATTTTATGAATTAAAATTCATATAATGATGATTATTAATTATATTTTTATTGTAATATCACCTTATTCATTTAAATTTTATTATTCCGAAAAACTATTTTCGTTACATTACGTAGGATTATTTTTAAATAAATTTATTCCACATATAGATTTTGAATCTTGTAAAATAGATTCTATATTTGGAATCAGAATAATTAATATAATTTTAGAGGTTTAAATTAATTTTTAAAAATAATTAATAGTAAAAAAGGTAAAAAAAGTGGTTATGACGATTAAGTGTAAAATGGGTTAAAAGGTTTAAAAGAGTTAAAAATAAAAGGATAAGGTTACAAGATAAAAGCACCTTCTTAGGAGTAATTGGTTGGTTTTATTTCTAACATACCTTTATCATCATTAAATAAGTCTAATTTTTGAGGTATTAAGATTTAGTGAGACTTTAATATATTTTAATCTTTTAAAAAATTACTAGCATCTCCTCTCATACACTTATAAATAGACACCACCTCCCCTCACTTATTCGCACCTCTTGATTCACTTATCTCATAAAAAATATAAAAAATTATATCTCCAAAATTCTTATCCATTTCCTATTGTTTTTTACCAAAAATAAAAACTCTATGGTTCTTGAGTGGAGATTTAAAGGATAAATTTCAATAAAGATATAATCATATTAATGAAACATTTTCATTTTCCTTATAATTTTAAAACCTTCAGTATTTTATTAATCATTAAAATATAATATCACCAGTATCTACCATATTATGGGATTTTATAATGCTTATTTCATAATATTTATCCATATCTTCTCTATAAAAATGGGTAACATTACTATCTCTTCTGCGTATGGTGGACTATCACCTTGTTAAATGATGTAATTTGTTTTCTATAACTGCATCACATGTCAATTCATACAGATAAAAATAAATAATGTATATGATATTTATATAATAATTATGATTTTTTAAATTTTATATATCATCTTACACCTTACCCTTCCACCCATTAAAAATGACAATGTTAATCATTAGTATGAATAGACTACCACCTCCATGAAGCGGAGTGATTTATCTTTCCTACTTGTTTTCATAAATTATTATAAATATTTATAAAATTAATTGTTATTATTTTTATATCATAATTAAAATTATATATATAAAATTATCATGTTTAATACAAAATTTCTATAACATCCAAATTAAAACATACATAAAAAATGAAGAAATTAACACCCGATGTAATGAAAATAGTAAAATATTGTTAACAAACTGCTGATAAGATCTTATAAGTGGATCATATATGATACCATATGTATTTATCTGGTTCTATTATCTATGTATAATAAAGATCAATTTTTTATATATGTAGTTTTATTTCATTCAACCAAGTGGAAGTGTGAGATACTGAATTTTGTCTCAATTTCTACTCTATTGAGATATATTTTCTAATATGCACTTATTTTATTTTATATGGTGTCTTTAGTGACCCATTTATGTATTTAAAATATTTCAATAATAATTTATTGTGATAAATTTTTCAATTATAGTTTAATATTTCATGGGGTTATAATATAAATGTTAGAAAAGATCAAAGTATTTATTCTACAATCCCATTTTTTTGGGATTACATATATTTTTCATTGAATGAAACTTATATTATATAATTCATAAACTCCATAAAAATTATTATCCACTTTATATTTAACTATTTACTATTTTTCATCCAAAATTTCTTTTCATTGGGACTTGAATCCAGAAATGAAATGTTTAGATGAAAAACTGATCTTATTTAGCTTTTTGATTGGGAGTTTTTTCTCTCATGTCCATATATTAAAAAATTGTTTAAAAAAAGAAATTTTTATATATTAAACTGATTTATTAAAGAAATTTTATGTCATACTAGACTTTTTACTATATTTTAAATGAATTTATATAATTTTTTATGAATTGATCATTTTCAAATTTCTTTACAAAAAGTCCAAAGGAATGTTCTATTTTAATTTATATGGTTTTAAATGAATTTTCCACTAATATAATATTTTTAAACTATTTAACTTCTTATAAAAGTTTCTCATGGGTTTAAAAAAAATTTATTTAATTAAATTTATTTTTTATATTTATCTTCCATTTTCATCTATTCTCTAAAAGACATGATTTTATAATAAAATATATATTTATATTTAATTAATGGTCATGTTGTATCTCTAATTAAATTTATGTCCATTAAATTATTCATTAAATATTAAATTTATTATACTCATTTTTTCATTAGACATATCTATATTATTTTTATCATATATATGATAATTTTCTAAAATGTATACAACTTATACATACAATGTTTTACTATTGTATGATTGAATAGTGAAATATTAATGTTCTATATTATTTTCTCAATATGGATATTTATTGATAAGGAATATGTTTTATGAATTAAATTTATATTTTAATATATTATGAATTCATTAGATATGAAGTAATTGGTGGGGCATGAAATTATATATCCCATCGATGCATATATTGGTATCAAGAGATAAGCCAATTAGAAAACATTATTTAATGGGGTTTTCATGTATACCTACCCATCATTTAAATTATATTGGTGAAAGGACACGATGGTAAAGATTTCATAATGTCTAAGATGATGAAATTCAACATTATCCATTTCTATCATTAAGAATTTAGTTTTTATAATCCATGAGATTATTACTTCGATATTATCCATAGATACATTCCATGATAATGTTATTAACTAAATAGATGTGTTTTTGGTTATTTAAATTTTCATATTATTTATTGATTATATACTCATGATATATTCCATTTTACATAACCCTTACTGTGAATTTTTCACACACTTATCTAGTTTTATTTTCCACTGGATATAAAGAAGGAATCATTGATTGTGTTCAACCATTAATAATATTTACTTTCACTCTGTTTTTTTAAATTCTAAATATAAAATGGGAATCATTTTTGTATTTTATTCTTCAGGGATACTAAACTAATCTGTCCTTTTGTATGAAATCCCTTGTATCATATACCACTATAATAAAGTAGACACTGGAGTTAGGATATTAGAGTCGGGGTAGTTATTGTAAGATTGATATGAATCCATTAAAGGATATATCATCACCCTCACTATTTTAGGAAATCTCAATAGTGTCTATATTTAATGGGATATTGTTGATAAATTTTTTAGGGAGTAATAATTTCTTAGTATAGAGTATTTGAATTTTGTGATATAGTGAAGAATATTCATCTCCCACAAAATTAACAATTCATGTGTATGAAATGAGTGTGTAAAAACCCATAAAAAATATCAGTCTCATGGAATAATTTGGGTACATGGTGTCTAATAATGGGTTCATTATTATCTAAATGGACACTTTAAACATTATTATACTTAAGAGACAATTGATTCACAACTATTTGGTGGTTCCATCAACATCCTACCAATGATTTAAATACCACATAAATGAAAAAGTTGTCATATTATGTGACAACACCACCCCTTTTGAATATTGTGAATATAAGTACACTGAGGTGGGTTTCCATAAGTGAAAATGAAATCAACAAATAAAAATTATAAACATATAGGTTGTCATTCCCAATGGCTTGGGAATCACCCCTAAAAGACCCTAAAACTTGATAAACAATGAGTATGTATTTATCATCAATATAATTTTTCCCAAATGAACCATGTCTATATAATAGTATCCAAACCTAGAGATATCAATTCCATGAATTACATCTCTTTAGAAAATTCATTCATACCATCTGTGGAAATAAAAAATTCCCCTCTGATCTCCGTTGATATTCTAGTTTTCAATTCCTCTTTCAAACATGATGATAGAAAAAAATGAAATGAGCAAATCTATAGTGATCCCATTATGAAATACATGCCTTGGTGAACCAAGAGTATATGGGAAACCACTTACTACTCTCAAAGGATAGATATTCCCCAATACTATCTATGAGACATGGGAGACGTCCATCAACAAAGAGATGAGAGAATAAGATAATGGACTCAGAGATACTCATCTAACATTTGAATAAACCATTTCCACAACAATTTATGATCTCATGGAAGTAAATATTGGAAAAGAATATGACCCATGGACCACAATGACTAGTCCCACCATTCCACTGGAAGAACAAGCGATGTATGTATTATTGTTGATAAAGTATCATGATGTGTTAGCTTATAATTACATAGAAATTACTCAGACTGATCCTGATGTGGTTACCGATCACCAAGTCTATCATATGAACATCAAGGTTTCAAACATGCATCTAGGAAAATGCATCCCTAACATTCTTACAAGGTGAAGGTTTAAGTAGACAGTCTTATCAAAGTCAATTTCATTCAAGAGGTTTAATACCCAAAATGGATATCCAACATCATCCCCATTAAAAAATGGGAAGATTAGTGTCTGTATAGATTTTAATGATCTAAATTTAAATTGTTCAAAGGATGAATTTCCAGTTTTGATTATGTAACTCTATCGAATAAACTGTACATGTTAAATCTTTTTCTATTATGGACAAGTACTCATGGTACTATTAGATAATTATTTTTCATAATGATGAGGAAGATACTGATTTTATATTTCCACATACAAAATTATTCTAAAAATATATTCCCATTAACAAGAGAATGTTGGTACCACCTACCAATGTGTTGTGTATCATAACATTAAATCTTTTCTATAAAAAATAATAGTGTGTTATGTTGCTGAAAATGTTGATAATTCTCATTAGTTCTATAATAACATAACAAAACATAAAACAATAATTTAATTTAAAAAAAAACATGAATATGACCCCTATGAATATTTTCTTTAGAGTAAAATCAAAAAAATTCTTTGGTTGTGAGATACATCACTCTATAATCAAGGTTGAACTTGAGAATACTATTAGGATCCTTGTAATTCCACATCCACAAAACCTTAAATACTTTACAAAAGTTCAAGGACACATAAATTATATTAGGAGTTTCCATGAAAAACTACCTGGAAAACATCACCCATTTATGATCTCAATGAATATGGGTGTGAATTATCAATGGGATGATTAGTTCCTTTATTACTTCAAGAACTACAAGTAATACATTCTACACCCAAGAATTATAATTCTACATGTATAAGGGACACACACATTTTTTTTGTTAAATCTACAAAGAAATAGATTAGTGCCTATATTATAGAGGAAAATTATGATAGGAAAGAAAATAACCTCTACTATCTCTACAGAATGATTCTAAATACTATGACATGATATTCTAATATTGATAAAAATTCTCTTGTACCCATTTTTTGTATAATATATGAGGAACTACATACAAAACCAAATAGTTATTTTGGAATCTTGTACAGACCAAATCAAGTATACCCTCACCCAAGCTAAACTAGTTGCTCATCTGGCCAAATGGTTAGCCATCCTATAATAGCATGACATTGAGTTTTTTTTTCAAAATTAAATAAAAGGGTAGGCATAAGAAGCTTTTATTTATGAACATAATATTTCCGAAATCATGCTAATAAATAGTGATATCCCATTAGAAGAGGTTTTTTATGACCATGAAACTCCGAAAAAATAAAAAAATATATTTAATAGATCCTATAGATGGCTAACCTAGGATGTAATGGAACCCCAACCAGGTTGATTTGAGGAAAATACTTGTCTCTCCATCTAATGAAATCCTTCCCTATTCCATCCTACAATCAGAAGGATGAACCAAAATTGATAATGATTAAGAATCCCTTATTGATTGACTTGAACGAGGCTTGAAAATACAAATATCCCATAGAAATATCAATGGTGATTTAGAGATGGTGATCAAGAAGTTCAATGGATAATTTTGTACCAAGAAGTGAGAGTTAACCCCCATCATTTAACATGTTAGGGTAATGATGTTGGAGTTCCATTTTGGGTTGATACTAAATCCCATTAACCATTAACATAATGGTTCTAATAAAGTGTTTTCTATTTAATCCATAACCTTGTATATTCTAAATAAGGAAGAGACAATATTCTGCACTGCACACCAAATGGTAGTATCCCGAATCATAATCGGTGACATGGAGAAGATCAATCGAATTATTTTTTTCCCATGATCATGACAATCCAATATATTTTATCAGATATATGTACTCCATAATAGGATACCAAGAAAATGGAACTATCTAAATAAATCACCCCAAAAGGGAACAAATATAATTTCAGGCATCAAACTTCACCCATTGTGAAGAGGCAAATGAAAAAAATACTTTATAAATTTGACTTGAATGGAGTCTATATAGGCTCTTGGGATACTCACCATTCCAGAACTAGGCTGTCCAAAAAAATTACAGGGTCTGGATAATTTTGGCTGATGAATATATAAGACTGTGGAATTACCCAACAAGTGTTATTATAATAAAATACATGTGAACTTCATCCACCACCCATAGAGTTTTTGAATATATCCAAATAATCTTGGCTATTTTTCATATCGAGAATAGATATTATCGGTTTATCCTCCAGCTACAAAAAAACATTTTAACTACTTCCTTATCACAACCAATTTATTTTCCAAATATATCAAGGTCATACAGCTGAAGGAATTCAGGATGAAAAATGTCATTAACATCATGAATTATAACATCATCACCAGATTTGGTGTCCCTTATACAATATTAAAAGACAATAACACCGAATTTTATTCTTTTGAGGTAAAAAAGTTGTATCAGGAATGAAACATCTAGTCTAACCATTTATCTCACTATCACATAGTGAAACATGGGAATATAGAGGCTTTTAATAAGTCTATTTCAAATATACTTTGGAAAATAGTGGATAATAAAAATATATCGTTGCTAAAAATACTCTTACATGCCACGTGGGACTACTGTACCATGACCCACAACACTAAAAAAGTGAAACCATATTCACATGTCTATGAAACAGTAGTGGTTCTTCCCATCTAAGTCCAATCACCCACACTTTTAATTATTATCGACAACCATCTATTAGAAGATGAACAATCATATATGATACATGTTGAGAAAGAATTACTCAATGATATGGGGTTACATATGTTTCACAATATAAATTTCTATTATAATCAGAATGTGATAGACCTAAATAAGAAGGTCTACATCCACTAATTCCTTTAAGAAGAGTTGTTATTGTGTCTCAGAGCACCAATGATGATAGGGGAGAAGCCTCAAAATTAGAAGCCAGTGTGGGAATGACATTACTTCATGCATATGGTCAATTCCAATTGAGATAAATTCTTAACCATGATAGATGGGGAACACATCATGCCATATATTAAAGGAAGTATTCTTTAGAAACACATTTCATAATTTATGTATGAGAACCCAAGCCCTTATAGTAAAACTCTAAACTATACAACATCAATTTCCTTCTATAATGAATTTAAAATTCATATACCTCACATCCTTATCGTAAATAATTAAATGGAAAGGTAACCATCCTTGAAAAATGATGTTAAACATTGATGTGGAATTCCAACTTCCTTGATTCTAAAATTCTCAAGGTGTCCCATACTCTATGACCTCTTCATACCTACTACTACAAAATAAACCTTCAATAATGATAGCTTTTATCAGTGCTAGAAAAAAGCACCGATAAAGGTACATTTTGTCGACCCAAAAAAGGACTGATAAAAGGTACCCTTTATAAGCGTTTTTAGCATAGATAAAGGGCATCCTTAGTCAATATTTTCTATAGCGCTGATTAAAGGTATGCTTTATCAGCACTTAAATTGTAGAGCTGATAAAGGGTACACTTTATTAATTCTTTATTCATAGCACTAATAAAGGGTACCATTAATTGATATTGTTTTGGAATTGATAATGGTCCCAAATAATATAAAATAACTAAACAAATAAAAATTTAAAATGAGAAACTACAAAAAATTTGTCAACAATTTCACTAATTAAATACTTATTGATAAAAATGAATAGAATAATTATACATATATATAAATTAAAATATTAATAAATAGTCTATATTAAATATTTAAATACTTAAAATAAATAAAAATAAATAATTAAAAAAATAGAAATTAAAAATGATTAAATTTAGAAAATTATTATCCATTTTATTAATTAAATAATTATTGATTAAAATGGATAAATTTAATATACATCTATATAAAAATTATAAATAATAATAAATAGTTTTTATTAAATACTAAAATATAAAATGAATAAAGTTTTATAATTAAAAAATGAAATAAAAAAAATAATAAATTTTAATAATTGAACAAATAAAATTAAAAATGAATAAATTATAAAGAAATTTAAAAAATTATTTATGAAATAATTATAAAAAAATGAATAAGTTTCATATATATATATATAGATATATTAATTACAAATATTAATAAATTATATATCATAAATATAAACATAGAAAATGAATAAAATTAAATAATTAAAATTATATTAATGCCTTATTTATTTTTTATAGTTTTTATACAAATTTATTCATTAATAAATTTAAAATATAAACTTATTCATATATATTTAAATATATAAATATATCAATGTATATAATATTTCCTAAAATATTATTCATATAATACAAAATATTGATCCCTATATTAAATAAGTCATATATTTAGTGAAAAATGGTTTGTAATTAAAAATTAATATTAATTTTAAATACCAACTATTTGGATCACGTAATGGCCATAATTGAGTGTTGTTTGAATTTTCAATTTAACATATATCAAACCTGGGTTACATTGATTTCACATACATAAACATAATTAATTCATTTTTATATACAATACACACACACAAATATTTACACTGTTAATGAAATCTTATATAGAAACACACACACTTAGTATTTATGTAAATTATTAAAATTTTAGTATTCATTTAATAATTTCATTTTAACATGATATATAAAATATATTATGTTTTTAATTATTAAATTTTTCATTTTTATATTTAAACTTATTATAGTTAGGAAGTATTTAATAATTTTTAATAATTCTTAATTTTTTAATTTAACCATTATCTATTGTTTATTTAATTATATTTAGTTTTTATGTTTTATTATATTCAATATGTATACATCATTAAATCAATATATATCCATAGTCTTTTAATAATTTATATTAAATGAATAAAATATATCTATTTTTTCAATATTTTTAAAGTGTACTAATTTATAATTATTCAATTTCACTCATTTTTATGATACATTCATTTAATATTATATATTTACTAGTAATGTTGAAAATATTTTTGAAAATAAATATTTGTAAATAAATATACACATATATAAATTTATATTTACTATAATTATAATTTTATATATTAATAATTATAAACAATCAAATATTATTTTTTAAAAGAGTATTTATATAATTATAAATGACTAATAATATATATTTAAATAATAAATATATTTAATATATTTTTATTTATATATTTTTTATTATATATATATATATAATTATGTAAATATATATTGATATAAATATTAAAAATTTAATTATTTTAAAACTATTTATATATTTATAAATAATTAATTATATATTTTAATAATTATAAAATTATAACAAATATATTTAAACATTGATTATATTTACTATATTAATATTAATATTTATATATATTTAATATATATATATAATAATATAAATATATATAATGATATAAATATATTTATAATTATAAAATTATAATAAACATGATAAAATAATTAATATATTTACTATACTTATGTTTATATATATATTGATAATATATATATATATATAATTATATATATACATAATTATATAAACAAATATAATGATATAAATAAATTAATAATTCTAAAAAAATTATTTTAAATATATTTATAAAGATACATTTACTATATTTATAAAATTATATCTTTATAATTATAAATAAAAATATGTTTTTTTAAATAAAGTGTTTTTGTAATTATAAATAAATACCTACATATTTAAAGAATTATTAAATTATTATAAATAAAAATACAATTAGATAAATATATTTACAAAATATTTTTATGTACAATTACAATTATAAATATTTTTTCAATTCTAAAGTTTTAGCACTAATAGAGATGCCTATTATCTGCACATAATAATTTAGCACTGGTAAAATAAATCTTTATGAGTGATTTTTTTGTATGTTTTGTTAAAAGTGTCCCTGATCTATTTAAAAGAACCCTAACCGCGACTACTTCTATCATGATTATCAATCTCTCGTGAAACTCACCTACCACTAACAATCCTCTTCTACATCCTCTTCGATGAATCAAGGTTATACTATAAGGAATGATGTTTTTACCTCCTCACATCTCATTGATTTCTTGTTTGGGATCCACAGTTTTTGTTATTGTGGTGTGCTCAACCATTATGAACCCCACCACTTCTCTCCAATAACACTAGTTATGATTGGACTGTCCCATTCTTCCTCATTACTTCAATTCTTACCGCCACCTTCACTGAGGACTCTTTCCATTTTTAGCGCCATCACTGTCATCATCATCACCATTATCATCAACTTCCCATTTTCTTCATTCTATACAACCACTTACTCATGATAGTTCGTCGTGGTTTTTAACCATAGTTCTAATTTTTTCACAAATTCAAGGTCTTCTTTATTTGATACATTTTTTTATGGTCTTATGGTTTTCTTATATGATTATTTTATTAATGGGTGTTATAAACCATGTTGATTTTCATATAAATAGGATCTAGGGTATGTTTTTAGGTGTTATCCTTTACAATAATATTATTCACTATTTTTCATGAAAACTAAGGTATGTTTATTTTTCTTAAATGATTATTTAACCGGTTTTATATATGAGGAATAATTTTTTGGTAAATAGGTGTATTGAAATATTCTAATGTGTTATTACTTTCTATATCATCTATAGTCATAGCGTACACTAATATTGATCATTATAAAGTGATATGATAAGGGTAAGAAGATTTCAATTTATTTTTAATAAAATTAAAAAGATAATTATCAAATTACCTCTATATTTAATCATTTTATTGGTATATATCACTTCGTAATTACTAAATTATGTGACATTTTCATTTGAAATATGATCTATGAAATTTTGTGCCTCCTATTGGATCCTTTTCACTATAAATATTTTTCTCATTACTAATATATTACTCATAATGTTATTTTATAATTTATATTTGTTTATATATTTTGAAAATAGTAATTACCAAATTTTATAACCAAAAGAAAGAAAAGTTTAGTTTTATTTTTGGCCAACCATTTATAATCAATGTTATGATTTAATTTTTTGAAATTTTTTTCTTAATGGGTTATAATAGAATAAGTCTTCACTGAAACCTTTTTTTGAAATATTTTTCATTTATTTTATTTGTGTAATATTTTTCATTTCATTGATTTTATTTTTGTTTGAAAATTATATTTGAATTTAATTAATCAAAAAATATATATTTATTACATTAAATTTGTTATAGGTGATAATGAATCATAGTTGGATAACAACACTATTATGAAGTGATGAATATGAGTAAAGGGTTAATGATTTTTTTAGAATTTTCAAAATAGAATGTTCCAAAAAGTAATTTTTTCTATCTTTTAATGAAATGATTAAATATGAAAAAGTTGTAAAGTATAGAAACTAAAGATCATTTCATTTTTCATGGTTTTAATACATGTAACTATACTTTTATTTTTAATGTAGAAATTGATTATAATTCATGATCTATTAGTTATGAATATTATGAGGTTAATAGGTTTGATAAAATTGGAGATTTGTTTTTGATATTAAAGTCGTGGAAATTGAGAAGACACAAATGATCACACACTTATATGGTGATACTGATAATACATTGAATATAAGTTGGAATATATATATTATTTCATTAATGAATTTCTAAATCAAATCTAGGGTAATTTATTGGCTAAACTATTGGTTGGTTTATTAAATCATACCTCTTGAAAAAATATTATTCGATAGTGATGTGCTAAGAGGGACAAACAGGTAATCATGGATAATTGAAGTATCTGATAAGCGTAGAACAATGTATGAATTTCTTAGTGAATATTTTTCTAAGGGTAGTTATGTTCTAGGTTTGGTATGTTATAATGTGAGTCACTATTGAAATGGTAGTGATTCATTGAGGGCTAGGGTGGGTGTGATGTAACAATTGTGTTGCTATTTGTTCTTCTTTATGGGGTTTCAGAACATATATTTAACTAATGTAGCATGGAAGCCATAATTTGGTTCTTTCCAAATCAAAACAGTTAGACAATTTAGTAAGTACATTTTATTATCATGATTTCCTAGTTAGTTACAATGAATTAACTTACATGTGTATTTTGAGTGTTACTAATTTGAACATATACTCAAATATTTTAATTTTTGAATATTTGAGTGGCCTTGTTAGTATTTACTTATTTATTTATATAGTCACACTCTAAACCTAACCGTATGTGGGAATAGAGATCTTATATTTGAGACACAGGTAGGGGAAAATAACTAGTAACATAGAATAGAGTCGGTGCATCTAAGTGGCATGTGTTGATTTTCTCATGGTAGTGTCCTGGAACTTCTATAATTTTGATATTATATTTGAAATATTAAATTAATATGTGGTAATTTATTTATTTTTATGTAGAAAACTTCCATATGCACTATCCTCTTCCCCAGAACATTTATTATTAGCTTTTTTTCCTGATAATCATCCCCCATATCTTCTATTTTATATTAACTAATCAGAGTAGTTGTTATCCAAAATGATCACTGGTACCTTGTATGGGATGAATACTACTATAAGAAATTAAAGAACCAAATATTCATGTATATAAGAGATGGAGGATTAGTTTCAGGAAACAAAATGTAATACTAACTATTCGAGATATAAAGATAATGCGGATGAAAGTTTTATATAACTTCACCTTTGGATGAATTTAGTAGATAAAAACTACCATAGTGGAGTAATTATTTTATTAAATTGAATTACCCAATACATTCAAAATGGATGAATGCTAATCATTTGAAAACATAATATGAATACAATGTTAAATATTTCATTATGTTCATAATAAATTATGCATAGGATCCTTCTCAAATCCCCTTTTCATTTTTCTGTAGTTTTTATTCAAGAAACTTTAATGTTAGACTTATCATGTAGACAATGTCTCCTACACATGACGTTCTTTCCAATCCTGAGAAATAATAGATTGTTGATGCTAAAATTGTACAATTATTAGTGGATCAATAATATTTTTCTGAAAAAACTAGAACATCGCAGCATTATAGTGTTGAATAAAATTATCAAGGCAAGAACTAAGGGTATAAAATTTGAAGATGGTTGGAATCAACATGGATAAATTGCTAACCCAACAAGTCAATGTTTATTAGTTATGTTGGTGTCACAAAAAGGATGAATGTTCCAATGAAAGTTTATTCATGGGGCCACATGCATCGTATAATGAAGGAAACCCTTTGGAATTATATAGTGGTAGTGTTATGATATAATTTTTATATTTTACAAAAAAATTATATAATGAAATTTTTATTTAATTTTCATTATTGCTTATTGATTTTGTTTATATGAAAATATTTTCTACTGAAATTTGTCTTTATGGATACTGGAAAATCCCATAGATGCTTCAAGACTCTTCTTACCAAGTGAAATCTTCGGGATGTTGAGGGGAAAGTAAATCTATATCCACCAGTAAGTTGTGAACTCATTATAAAGTAGGAAACATGGAATGCTTTCATTAGTAGTTGTGCTGAGAAATCATTTCAAATACATTGCAGTAGAGAATATATTATTTAAAATTATTTATTTTATCTAATTTGATTCAATATTTTTAATTTGTGAAACATAAAAAGAGTGTTGAAAATAATGAACGTTCATCAAAACCAATGTACCCCTACTGCATAGAAATTATGTTGTATGCTTCACTAGAGAATAAGATGGTTTTTATTTAAATCAACAATAAAAGTTATATGTTATATTAAACAACATATGTTCCTTTTTTATATTTAGATTTATGAATCAAAATAGAAATATTCATCCCACATTATGTGTTATCAAAGAAGCCTCGTGTAAATAAGGAGGGTAAAATAGTTGATGAAAACAAAAAACTATTATGTGAAACATGTGTATGTATGGAATAATAGTAATTAATTATTATTTAAACAATATTACATAAAAATTTCTATTTATTTTCATATTTTTTATATGGTTTAGACACCATAATTTTCAGTGATCGTATGGGAAGAACAAATACTTTTATTAGCTTTGAATTTGGTGGAACTATATGGTCGTATTAGAGGATAAAGTTTTGTATTGTATGAAAAAACATACTTGAAGAAGAAAAAATCACATGAAGATAAATATAATATGGTGACATGATTTCATACACTAATAGATTATTTTCAAGATATTATTGCCTAGTCTTGTTTGTAAAAAAAATGTATGAGAAAATATAAATGTGAAATGGTGGTGGAAAAAAGATCCATACATAAACCAGATGAAACCATTGACTTTGTGGATAGTCAATCTCTTCATCCGAATACATTTCTAGAGGTAATAAATTTTCTCATTACCCATTCACCTAAATATTAATCAAGAAACTTTTTATAACTTTATACTATTAAAATTTTATAGGGTATAGTTGTTGGTGATTTTTATCTATGAACACATACACACCACCATATTTCAAGTGTTACGGTGTATAATATCCCAAGATAAAAGATACACCAGAAAGAACTAGAAAAAGATCACTTGAGAGTGGGGATTAAAGAATATAATGAGCATACTACTGAGTTGCATGTTCCACATGATGATCCAAATATTAAAACATCCAATGATTCATTTAGAATATTCATATCATGACCATATAATCTTATAATGATACATGAGGTATGTAAAAACAAATTTTTTCATATGGAAATCGTACAATAGTTCATGAAAAAATGCTGGAAGTGAGGTATGCTATTATATATTGATAAAGCGGTAGGCAAACAGAAGGTCGGATCAAGAAAATCTATTGAATCAACCAAGAAATTATAACAACCTTATGAGTGCACCTTCTCCCCACCAATTCCAGAGCAACATTTATTATCATTACGACCTTATTAGGAGAAAAAATTTAATGTTCACAATATTTCTTAAATTCCCTATGGAAAAAATATATATATAAATTTGATTATTAGCATATTTAGTCTTGATATTATTAATGATATTATCAAGCATGAATGGATGGGAGCCTCATTTTTGAATACACACAAAAGATACATTTTTAATATAATTCTATACAATGAGTGATATAACATGTTTATTAAAGTTAATAAATATTCATATTTTCTACAGGTGTTTATATTACTACTGTATAAAGGGAAAACCAGGAAAATTAAGATCTGGATTCATTAATTCCTTTTTCATTTTTATATAAAACATACATTGGATAGATATAAATTTAGAAGAAATGAAATTATCAACTCGAAGAATTTGAGAGAAAAATAACAAGGGGTATACTATTTTTGATTCCTATAATGAAGAAGTAAAAAACTACAATCTAATCAAATAAAATATTTTTTTTATTTCTTTAATTACTTATTTTTTTATTTATATAGGTGGACTAGATAATGATCATAGTCAATCTAGATACACTAAATATTTATTTTTTTGATCCAAAGAATGGATATCCAAAAAATGGACCACACATGATAGGTATTGTGAATTTGTAATTCAGTGAAATCAATTATTTATATAAAAAACAAGCGATATTTTTTATCATGGGATTTAACAGTAATTTTTTTATGATATGACAGATGATAAATAATGGATAATTCATGTCATGAAATTGGTGTTAGAAAATAACAATTTTATGGATAACTAAAATGGAAATATATTAAGGTATATATTGAAAGATTTAACTATAAAAAATATTTCAAAACAATTTAATTATTTTTTTAATTTTTTCAAAATTCTTTAAAGAAAGATATTTAAAATGATTGTGGATATTATGTTTGAAAATTTATGAGATAGATCATAAACCATCAAAATACCAACATCCCAAAATAGTAAATTTTTGAAGAGAATTAAAATCTCATTAAAAATATTTCTTAATCATTTGTTTGTCTACATTTTCTTAGTAATATCAATATTTACAATAATAATAATACTAAAAAGAAGACATAAACTTGTTTATAAACAAGTGGGAAGTGTACATGTTGTCAAAATGTTTTCAAAAAAAACATTTTGGCGACTACCTTATATGTGTGTGATCTAGTACGTGCTATGACCATATAAATATATTTGGGGCGTGAATCATTAGTTTTATACTACTTATACATTATTTATTATCAATTGTTCAAGGATAAGTATAATTGTGGAAATAAATTTTTTTAGAAGTAATGACATATAAAAAATCAAAATTCTGGGAAGTGGAAAAGACATAAACAGATGTAGAAGAAGAGGAAAATCCAGGGTTAGAGATGAAGGTAGAGGAGGAGGTAAAGGTGGAGACCAAGGCAAAGGACGAGACAAAGTGCTGGCTTGTATGAGATAATATTGTAGGGTAATAGAGTATAATTGGGATCATAAAAAGGTTGCGTTTGAGAAAAAATATTAAGAAGTGTGAAAAAATTTATCACTTAAGATAATAACCATTGTGCATGTGTTTCAGGTTTGTTACTGACTTTTTTTCACCACTTGTTTACATGGATTTATACTTGAATTTATTTGGATGAATTTTTTTCAAACTGATTATCATAGGATATAATTTATAATATCACATTCCAAGTAATATCAGATATTAATAAAGTGTTAAAGGAACCCCTATCCATGAAAAAAATGAATAACAACAACAAATAGATGTTGTTTCTTGCCCATGGATTCTCTACACATCAAAGAAAATGTATTAATAGTGTATTAAATATTAACTTAAGAGTAATAAATATAAGTCCCTGACCTTAAACATTACTTAATATTGAATTAAATGAATAATTCACATTGAAGATCTTTTCAGGTTTAGAGTTTTAGAGAATTAGGTCATAACTAATACATCTCAAAAGTTTACAAAGTAGACACTTCTACATAGTTTCCTCTTTTTTTTACAAAACATGAACTCTTGAAAAAAGAGAGTCATGTATAGTTCCATGTTTAAGACAACATGACTTTTCCTTTATCCCATCCTTGACCCCATTCCACATTATGTCATGTGAAAAACATTTCAAAAAAAAAACTTGGGATGAGCATAAAAAGCTCAGTAAGGTATACACAAAGAAGGAAAACTGTTAGTTTTTCAAAACAACAAGTAAACCATGAATACTTTATCAAAGTAATACTTTTCACCTTTATGAAGTAGTAAAAACTCTTCACTGAATAAAATATCATTACTTACCCTTTTTTAACCAAAATATTACCATAAAACCCATATAAAGAACACATAACATATAAAGGTAACTTGGGACATAAACATACTTAAATGGAATAACCATACGGCCAACTTCCACACATATCACTAAATGGAATAGCCATACGAACGACTTCCATACCCAATGCATTGGAGGTTATAACGTAACCACCCGTCCTGGTATTCACGGCGCCACCCATCATATGGTTTATCAAGTAACCACCCGTCATATGTCCAAGTACCATTATAAAATCATAAGACATAAAACAAATATAATGGAAAGAAAACATTTCCAAATTTCTATCACAATATATAACTTAAATATATTGACATAACAAATCTATTATAAAAACCATTTTCAATACCAAAATACATAAAATGGTATATGGTATTTATTTCATTTTAAAAACATTACGACTTGTTGAGGAAGCCAAAGACGAAATAATACTCGCGGTGGCGGAAAAGGTCGTTGTCACCACGTACGTTAAAAGAAATATTCATTTTTTTCAGTAAAACGCTTCGTAGAAAAAGATTCCTTTTGAATAAAAGTAAAAGTCAAAGGGGTTTATACACCGTATAAAAGAAAGTTGTGTATAAAACAAAATATGCTTCAATGAAAGGAGATTAAGATGAAGTCCCTTACCTCATGTCCGACGTGACTCGATTGCTCTTTAATCTCCTGAACAATAAACTAAAGGTAATTTATACTTACTTAAGAACCTTTTTCAATTTTATTATTCCTTTTATATAACTTATTTCCATTTTATAAACATTATGTAATCATTTAAGTTAATAATGTTCGTTTTGTCGATATTTGGTACTTAAGTCAAAAATGGACTTCTTACAATTACATGTTGTTCATGTGGTCAAAGGTTAATTATATCCATAATTATATTCATGATTTGGATATCATATATATCATATATATCCATCATATACATGTATTTATACTAGTACATAAAATTTAGAGGTAAGAAATGAAATGCACCGTTCATGGAGAGGTAAGCCGTACGTACGCATGAACGATACTTTCATTTCTACTTTGTATTAAATGGAGTGAAATAATAAACATATAAAGGTATATTATAATTCCATTATAATATAATATATAATATCATTAACTCCATCCTTTATATGTCCCACATATGGCATTAACGAATCAAATCACTTTGAGGGGGCGGTAGTCCGCACTTCCTAAAATGAAGATATCGTGTTTACCCATTATGGAAACCATAAAGGAATGACATTAATGAAAAATAAAGAATCATAAGTAAAACATAAAAATAATATATATCATATATAAATAGAGTTACATCTTAATGGCCACCATGAAAGGTGTTAAAAGAAGATTGAACAATCATCGTTTCGTGAGGCAGAAATTCATCAACCACAGAAACAGTATGTTCTTTAACCATTAGAAGGAGGTGTGTGTAAGCGTAGCTCAAATAATTATCCTAAAAAAATCCTAGTATATTTTAGATACTTGTGTTGTTACAAAATAAAGTAATAGAAATAGTTTATGGTGTTGGAGAAGCAAAATAAAACAAAAGGATATAAGAGAAGGCATTACCTTTAAATCAGGTAACTCCCTTTGGTTTGAACCAAAAGGGTTTCTTGAAGAGCATTCTTCCTAAGTTAAGGCTTCTAGGATGAGTAGAGGGATGTGGAGAGATAAAATGTGCAGATCTTGGCTGAACCAAAGGCTTGAGAAGTGTGGGTAATGAGGTAGAGGTTGGGGGACTTTTATAAGAGGAGAGGAGGGGCACTCTTGGAAAGTCAAGAAAAGATACTTTATTATAAAATAATTTTCAGATAACAAAGGTCCCACAATTATATATTTCTAGTATAAGGTGATAAAGGTTAGAAATCAACCCATACAATAGGTTTTTGACAAGTGTAAGTCTTAGATTTTACATTATATTTTCATTTTATTTAAATCGTTAATTAATGAGGTAATCGCTGCATCATCATGGTGTCATAAATAATTTAATTTATTTAATGTCTAAAAATTATAAAAAAATATCATGATGTATGAAATATTTTTATCTTTATAATGAATATTTATAGTCAAATATATGACTTTTATAACCCCATGTAAAAATTGTTTTAGTTAAACAATACATGTTTGTGACATTTTTATTTTAACTTTAAATAAAAAGTTATTAATGTCATTTTCCTACCAAAGTGGATCCATTGGGTCACCAAGTTGACCCATGGATTTTTTTGGTCGTCCATGACACATCTAATAAAGGTAGTACATGTGTCAAGGTAATTTCATATTATTATAACATTATTTTTACCTTAAATTACACTAATTACCTTTAATCGCGATTAATAAAACATAAAAGTTACTATTCACCAAAAAACTATTTTAATCCCATTGAACCAAATTTTAATTCCTAATGACAACCATGTTTTTTGTATTTTTTAAATTCAATACAAAGAAGTGGTAAAGTTCCATTAAAATGAAAAATCAGTTTTTTAACTACCACTTAGTGGTTTTACTATTCATCAAAAATTGAAGTTTTTCAGAAAAATACCAAAAATTCACCCTAAGATATATTTGATATTTCAAATTCAAAAATGATGTCTATTTTAAAAAATTCAAAACATAAAATTTGAATTAATTAATTTAATAATTAATTCCCATTGTCAAAACAAATAGCGTGTTTTTAAGAAGCGATATCTATCAAAAGATTGACACTTGTTTAAGTCCAATTTCAAAATGAAATTAATTCTAATGTACAACATTGGATTAAATGGTAAAAATATATTCTAATACTACATTAAATCCAATTAAAAATATAATATAATAATATAAATAAATTAGATTAAAAAAAGGTTTCGAACTAAAATACAACATTTTCACTATTCATTAAAAATGAACTTTATCGAAAAATACCAAAAAATTACACAAAGTAAATTTTGATGTCCCGATTCTGAAAAAGAATTTTATTTTGTACAATAGAACGTATAAGAGTGACCAAAACTATATTTAAAGAGGGTTCGCCATCAAAAGGCGATAAGTCGACCTTTTAGTAAATATTAGAGTATCTATGCCTAAAATTGAATTCTTTTCTTATTTTAAGCCTTAATATTTTATTGGATAAATTTAAAAACATTTTAAAAACATATATAATCATATTTTAGTTATTTCTATTCATTCCCTCAAATACAACTGCTACGTGTTTACTACCATTTAAAATAATATTATTATATTATTAGTGTGCAACGTAAGATTTCAAAGAAACTCTTTATTGCATATCAGGTACGCTATCAAAAATAGAAACCCCTTATAAATTAAAATTAATATTTAATTCGAAAATATTAATAAATATGAAAATGTATTTATTCTTTATTTACCTAGGATGTTACAATAAAACACCAATAGAATCATCAAACATGTCTATAATCCATTTGAAATTATTGAATAAATATATGTTTATTTAATAACTGACGCCAAAAGGTGTATGAGAGAACCATTGGAGTACAACCATTATTAAGGGATCATGGTCATTGAGGAGGGATGGTATCGAAGGAAACAAAAAATCAAATGAAAAGAAACCAATTTATGATGAAATCAAAAAAAATTAAAAACACACTTCAAATGAAATCATGAATTACCGAAAATCCAAATTAAAGCCCCATTGTAAAATAAGTTAGAATTTTGATCCAAAACCTCTAAAAAATAAAGAAATAAAATATTTTATCGACTGAATCATAAATTTTCAAAAAAAAAAACAATACTATGGTTTCACATTGGTGGGTGGTGAAGTTATTTGGTATTTTTGATCATCAGTTATATGTATGATATAATATCACAAATTCATTGGAAATACATACTAGAATCATTTAGTATGAATGTGCACATTTGTTATGTAAAATGATCTATGTTAATAAGCTCATTAATAGAAATTTATTATCATTCCCAATAAAAAATATATTGGAATAAGGATATTCCTATTTTGATGAAAACATAATTATGATTTTATGTTAGATATTATAATTATAAAAAATATTGAAAATGATCTACTAATCAATAGAAAAATCCCGAAATACTTAATGGATGAATTAGATTTTACTGTCATTTAGATGTTATATAGGTCTATTATTTTATGTTAGAGATTAACAATAGTTTTAGTAAAAAACAAAATTGAAATACTCAAAACCAACCAAAAGAATTCAGATTGTTTTGATACATTAGGAAAATAATCTTTATGTCATTTTTTACCAGTAGGAATTACTCTCACCTTAATATGATATATAAGGTTCTCAACATGACTCAAAGTGTATTTTATCTCTTTAAAATTGACATGTTATTTAGAAAATTTTCACTCAATGATAACATAGAAAGAAAACTCTAATTGTCTTGATATTTTAGTAAAATTATTATTAAGTCAATTTTGATGATTAGGAATCTGTCAGATATAAATATGACACACGATGTGGCTGCTATGACCCAAAGTTTGTGTTTCTAGTTTTAAATGACACTCTAGTAAAAAAAGTGATATAATTAAAATTGATAAAATTCATTTTTATTGTTTTTATAATTTATGGAAATGATCCATTCATAATTTGGGATGGGTAGGAGTTAGATGCACCTTAATATGATTAATGGTTTGACCCAATATGACTCCAAGAATGTATTTTATTTAAAATTAACATAAATGTTAGTAAAAAAGTCAACCAACAGACTCATTATAGAGAAAACCCATATATATTATTTGTATATATTATAATAAAATCCACAATTATTTGTTAAGTATAGAGTTCATTCGTACCTCAATCTGATACACAATGTTCCCAGTATGATTCAAAGTGTTTGTTATGAGTTTAACATTGAAATTTAAGTTAAAAAAGTGTCACTCATGAAAAACTGAGAAAATGCACTGGGTTTGTCTTTATAATTTTGTAAAATGATTCATATATCATTTTTTACTTGTAGGAATAAATCTCACACACAATTGATACATGATCAGGCTAGTATGAATCAAAGTTTGTTTCCAATTTAAAATGCCATTTTAGTAAAAAACAAGTGATATACTCAAAACCAAGAAAATGAATTTTGATTATTTTGATATATTAGAAAATGATCCATATAATATTTGATATGTAAAGGAATTAGTTACACCTTTATCAGATGCATGGTGTGACCAATATGACTCCAAGTGCATTTTTTTAATTTAAAATTAACATTATTTTTTGTAAAAAAGGAATGTGACATACTGAAAACTAAGAAAAAGAATTTAAATTATTTTGATATATTATGGAAAATATAATAGTTCACTTATGGCATGCAGAAATCAACATCACCTCAATATAATACAAGTTGTTCCCAGTATGACTTAAATTATATCTTATCAGTTTAAAATTAACATCTTAGTTAAAAAATTATCACTCACTGAAAAAAATGAAATCATGATCAGATTGTATTAATAATTTATTAAAATGATTCATGATTCATTTTTTATGTGTAATGATCAGTATCACATAATAATAACACATGATGTGACCATTATGACTAAATATCTATGTTTCTAGTATAAAATGGAAATTTTGTAAACAAAGAAGTGACACACTCAAAATTATGAAAACACATTCATATTGTTTTGATTTTTTTTAAAATTTTATATATGTAATTTGGGATGTGTTGAAATATTTTGAACCTCAATCCTACATGTGGTGTAAATGGTATGACTTTAAGTGAATCTTTTAATTTAAAATTGGAATTATTGTTAGTAGAAAAGACAACTGATATACTCAAAACCAAGGAAAATCATTTGGATTGATTTCATATATTAGGATAACGATCTATAGGTCATTTTTTATGTGTAGGAATAAGTGAAACCAAAATTTTTAAATGATTATCCAATCACGACTCAAAGTGTCTATTATCAATTTAAAATTGAGAATCAAGTTTAAAAAGTTTCAGTAATCGAAAACCAAGATAACTCACTTGGAATTTCTTAATAATTTTGAAAAATAATTAAAAAGTAATTTTTTATGTGTAGTATTCAATATCACGTCAAAATGAAAAATGATATGGCCGGTATGACCCAATGTGAATGTTTCCAAGTTAAAAATACATTTTATTAAAAAACAGAAGTAACATTCTAAAAACCAAAAAAACACATTCTTATTGATTTTATAATTTATAAAAATGATCCATAAGTCATTTAGGATATATATAAATCATCTTCCCCTCAATTCTACACATGTTGTGACTGGCATGACTCTAAGTGCTTCTTTTCAATATATAATTTCCATTTTAGTTTAAAATGTGCATCACATTGTCAAAACTTGGGAAATGAGACTTTATTGTATTCTAATCATTCTATCTGCTATTACTTAATTAACTTAATTATCATTTTTATCTTATTATTATTTATTTAATTTTTAAACAGATAATTATTGAAGATGAAAAATAAATGGTGTGCTGTACAAGAATCAACCGCAACTCAATCCGATACACAATATTCTTTCCACAAATTAATGCTTAGTTTAAAATTTACAGATTATGTTTAATTTGTTTCTTTATATTATTACTCACTTAAGAGTTATGCCTTGTTTTGGAGTGTGTTCTTACAACACACTATAGTATTCCACTTTATTAACACTATTGAATTCATCGATAAAATCTTCCTTTATTAGTGTTTCTACAAGCATTGATAAATGGGCCCTTTATTAGTGATATATAAAATCACTAAAAAATGGTGTAATTTATTATATCTTCTAAATGTGCTGATAAAGGGGGTCCTTTATTAGTGATTTTATTAGCGCTGATAATGGGTCCTTATTTCAGTGATTTTATAGCACTAATAAACGACTCCTTCATTAGCCATTTTCTTATGTTAATAAAAGCATATATATTTTAATCATTCTCAAATAGTCCAAAGTTTTTCAATCACTGATAAAATCTAATTCTAGCGCTATTAATGTCTTGTTTTATAGTGTTGATCCTACATGCAATCTCAATCAATATATTAGTCTTTAGCACATTATTGGCCTATGAGTTGTAGCATTAATTCCTCTATATTCCTCACATATGAACCAGATCTATGTACTTAATTATCCTTTGAAAGAAATATGCATAGTTCTGATTCCCATCATTATACAATATGTAGTAACATCTACATAATCTACCATATACCTAGCCATAATCTTCTTAAGAATTTTACAAACATTCATCCTTTGCATGTATGAGTTGGATTTGTGCAGGATATTTTCACTTGGGTTATATCATTTAGGGACCAGTGCTTCGATTAAAATGTACCTTCCCATGAAATATTGATAGATCTATATCGAGGAACTTTATTTTTAGAATAGTATGTTTGTTGATTCCTATCTATAAAGGATATTAGTGATGCACGAATCCCGTATATCAAGGAAAACCACAATGACAAAAAGAAATTCCCCTTTCACAAGAGGCATACTATATTGGGGAATTATTCTATAAGAAAAACATGTTTCTTTATTACTGACCTTTATAGATACGTAGATATTCCTTGGTATATTTTTTTTACCCAACCATAGATTCATCACAATCATAACCTTAACCAATGCTTGGTTAGTATCAAAAGTAGCCACCCTTTTTTGGCTGTAATATTTTTAATATTCCACCACCATTGAAATCCAATCCCAATATGAGATCCCATTTCCTTCGTAATATAGTTAAAAAATAGAGATCATGAACCTGAATGATAGAGGATAACTTCTCATTTATGTATCAACATGACCTATTATCCAACATATGTTTCATATCTATACATGGGGGTTTTCCTTAAAAAAATATTTGTATCATGATTTCTAGATATATAGGATACATAGTGACACCCTAATTATCCTTCCTTGACTGAGACCCAATATTTAAAATAATAATACCACCTTCTCTTCCAATTATATGATATAGATCTGTGAAGGTATATATAGCTTTATTCCTACACCCATGTTTGTAAACATAAAAAATAATGAAAAATCCACTTTTTACCTCGATGTGTTGTCCTCTATTTATTCACTAAATTTCCATGTGATACGGTGACACACCTTTTCACTTTCCCAACATATGATCTAGATCTGTGTATGGGATATTTCTCCACAAGAACTATGTGTTACATGATTCATGTCAGCATATGTTTTATAATGACGCTTGTATTTCTTATCCTTAACACAACCACAAATTTCAATCATTTTCCACTTTCCCCTTAATGTTTGATATTTTTTTTGCAATACACCATTTCCCTGAGGGAACTACATTAATATGTGGTATGATTTTTTTTATCATGCTTAAACCATATCCCTTAATAAGAGGACCCATAAAAATATTAGTTATGTCTATATAAAATACCCCTCATAATATGTATGAGTTCAAACAATGTATGGTATAATGACCTAGTATTTTCATATATATAAGTTACATCACTTTTTCAGAACATTTCATACATTACAAAAACACACACCTAAAGACCTTATTATTTTAGTTCTTTTTGAAACATGGATCATGTTCGTATAATTTAGTGAAACGACTTCACAATTTCCCGTAAACATTTTTCCCTTTTATATTCCTAACTAAAACATTTCTTTATATCATAGGTAAAAGAAAAATATGATAAGGGTGAGATCAGATGCTCAATACGGGTAAACATGGGAGATATGTAAAATAATCATGGATATAAGGGAATAAGAACATGTTCTTGAAAATATAAAATCATATCCTATATATCAAAGACCATAAAATTTAATCCTGGAATAAATATTTTCAGTTCATGAGATATGAATCATAAGGAAGTAAAGAACACATTAAATGAAATAATAACATTAGAATAAGATATATAATTGTGGTAGACACATAATCATATTTAAATGATTTCCATAGTAGTCAATGAATCGCTAACAAGGAAATCTTATTAGTTTGGTTTTACTCCCCATACCATCTTGGTAGTCATGGTTCACTCCTAGAACCTTCTTGGTAGTCATGGTTCACTTCCATAACTATATTGGTAGTCATGGTTCACTCCCACGACTATCTTAGTACTAATGTTTTTCTCCCAAGAAAAACTTAGCAGATATGGCCTTTGATGTCTATCTCATGAGATAGAAATGTTTACCCAATGCATTGGAGAGTGATATAGGTCCCACACATCTTATAACGAAATCATACACACATGTTCGATAAGATCATAAACAATCATATCATAACCTGTGAAATTAAATGGGTATCATAATCATGTAATCATATTTGATCCTATAGAAAATAGACAGGTCTCATAATCATTTCATCAAATCACAACCCTTGAAAAGAAGGGTGTTTCCTAAGAATATAACCTATGAAAGAGAAACAGATTTCATAAACATCATGCCATAAAATTTAAACCCTTCATAGAAAGAATATTAATGGATTCTTTGGATAATTTTCCAAAAAGTAATGAGTAACACAAATGGATTCCATCTATGATGGGAAATAAATAAGAAATAGATTTTAAAAAATTATTGAGGAAATTTTATTCTCTTATTTGAAAATTTAATTTTCAAACCTATAACCTTATGATAACCCTTTTCTTTGAAAATAACCATGAAAAAATATAATGGAAGCTTAAATTCATATTGAAAAACGTTTTCCTTGAAAAAATATGATGGAAGATTGAAAAAAAATTAAATCCTTTTTCAAGGAAAATAGATTTGATAACATATAAAGGAATCCTTGAAAAACAATTTGAAACATAAATCAATTCTTTAAAATCATTTTCCTTGAAAACGAGTTTAAGAGATATTTTAAAAACATTTCTTGAGAAAATTAATCATTAAACATTTCAATGTATACCATACAACTTTGAAACATTTGAATCATAATCTTTAAGAAATAATAACATTACACTATGATAAACATTTCATGAAAATAAAGATATTATAGATATAACATGTAAAACTCCATTACAAACATATCTTAAATGAACATAGGTTCATAAAAAAACATGTGTCTCAAAGAAGAAAAATTCAGAAAAAAACTACTTTAATCATATGGTTACTTTTGAACTAGAAAACCCCATGAAATAAAGATCCTAAAATGGATATGTAAATACCCATAAATTAAATTGTTACAATCATTGAATATATTCACGAGTAGTATGTACCCACATAATAGAAATCACTAGTGAATAGGTCTTGTATCTCATTGAAGTAAAAAGTGAGATGAAATTCCCTTACCTTGTTTTTTGAATTTCATCAAACATATAAGAGACTCCTATATAAAATGTATAATTTAATTATAAATATATCATGTAACCATATTATTATTTATAATACTATATTTTATTAACTTATGACATTATATTACCCTTTTATTAGTGATTCCATGTTTAATTAATGTTTTGGGTAATAGTAGATTTGTTTATCATATGTATTTTGACTTGTCATTCTTGATAATCTAACTTAAATCGTGATTTACTTATTTCTATAATGAAAAAATGAATTTTATATCATATTTATTAATTATATAAACATTTATAATAATATATAAAATATATACATTTCAAATGGGATATACCATTCATGGAGATGGTAGGTCGTACATATGTATGAATTCTGTTTCCATTTTAATGTTGGTTTAAAAGAATGGAAATTATATATTATATTATCATATCATAATCATTTTTATTTTAGAAAAACTTTTATATTCATAATAATTCATCCTTACTATCATCCATCAAATATTTACTAATAACGAATCACATCGAATCGTGCAGATGGTAAGCCATACAAACAAACAAGCAACATTATAATTTTCAAAAAATATTATATGGTAAAAAGATAAACATGTTATTATCATTATAGAAGAATAATTATATCATATATATCATATAAAAATATACTTTCCATCATAATTCCAAGCATGATAGGTGGTAAATGAAAAATGAAGGATATTGTATTGTGAGGCGGTATATCACCGTACAAAAGAACATTATACTTGTTACCTATTAGATGGAAGTGTGAGTGAGTGTAGGTATAACCATTAATATAATTATATACTTTTGTATTAATGATACTTATTTAATTATATAATAATGTAATATAAATAATGTAATGAGTTTAAGGAAAAAATAAAACAAAAACATTCATTGGTGAACATTACCTATTCTTTGGGCATCCCCTTTTGATTTACACAAAAGGACTACACTGGTTGGATTTATGACCAATGTAAGGTTTCTAGGATAAAGGGAAGGAAGTTTTTAGAAGTCTTGGTCATATTTTTTTAGATAAATAGTTCTTTAGAGGTGTTACTAAAAGAGAGGTTCCCTTTTATAAAAGAGGGGAGGGGAACTCTCAGAATTTCATAAAATTTTAAATTAATATAAAATAATTTTTAATTCCAAACTGATTCAAACTGAGTTTTTTCAACCCTAACCTATATCAAAAAATATTTTTTATACATTTTTAGGTCATATTATTACCTTTATCTTTTAGCTTTAACCCTTGGGTAAAACCTTTAACTCTTACCGGGAAAACCTGTATTATTTACTCTTTATGGTTAATATATTTATAATAAATTCCAAAAAAACCCCAAATGGATCATTAATGAAAAATTGGACCTTATTCTTGTCATTTTTTATAATTTTATATTTTTTTTAATTTTATATAATTTAATAAAATATTATTTATTTTAAGGTATCATATTAGTCAATTTTGATACAATTCAATATTTGCCTTTTTACAAATAACCTAAAAACATGATAACTTCAATCAAACAATTAAAATATATCACTAAAATATTGTAGTTATTTATAAAATCTATGTATTTCATTAATAATTGTTAAATTATATTTATTTTAATATTTTCATTATTATTCATTTGATATTTTCATTAACTAATAATTTGCTGCATCATTATGACATCCTTTATTTAAATTATTTCTTCAATGAAAATTAAAAATAAATTATTGTGATTAAGATAACTTTATTTTATTTTAAATTAATATTTATAGTCTATTTTATCATTTTTATAACCATATTTTAAAAATTATTTACTCATTGAAAATACGATTATGAATTTTTTTACTTATCTTTAAAAAATATATAATAAATGTAATATTCAAAACGAAGTGGCATAAATATATATTTATTATTTCATGAGTTGAAAAATATCAAAAATATGTAATTAATTTAGAAAAAAATCATAACATCTCAGGGGGTTTTATTATACCCCCACCCATTAAAATGAATTTCTCCCTCAAAATTCGTCTTTGTTATAAAAGTTTTAATACTTAAATGTTTCTTTCATAGAAACCCACATCGTGAAAATGAAAGCTAAAAAATTATTTTTAAGATTGTAATGTTGATGGATTAAGAGTTTCATAGGGAAGATCATAATTGGGTTTTCACATAGGATAACATAGGCGGCATGTGAAAACTTGGGCATGGGAGAGAAATATGACTATCATATTATAATGGAGTTTGATAAATAACTTTCCCAAGAAAAAGTTAATAATCAAAAGTCCATAAATGTGTGCTGATCTATGAGAGGATTTTATTCATAAAAAATGGAGGTAATAGGATTAAATTTTTAGTTTCAATATCCTTTTTCCAAAAGTTAAAGAAGAAATACATACATTATTAATAATAACCTCATCCTTTAATTGTGCCTTGATCAATTTCAACTTTATCTCTTATTCCATGAAATGAAGTTGAATTTTTCATTCCTTAAGAGTTATATGATCATGAGATCCATAGATTGATAAGTTAACATCACAAGAAAAATGTAAACATTGGTTATCCAATATGCATAAATCCTCATATTGAGAGATAATACAATAATCTCTATAATTTCAATCAATCTAATAATTAGTTACCTTTATGATCCTTCCAAAAGATTAAAATATAAAAAATTTAAAAGAATGTCACTAAGTTTCCAAATTCCACTCGTCATTAATCCACAAAAAATGTAACTTTAATCTTAATTGTAACACACTACATTTGTTAATACCTTCGTATTATATTCTATTCAAACTTAGAAATAACAAGAATTACCATACATCCATATTGAAAACATGTATGTTTCCTTATTCCAAAGTTTATTGGATATATTACATAAGTAAAAAATGATGTAAAATTATTTCATGATAGCATAAAACACTTGTCAACAAATCCTTAATTAGTTTTAAGGTATCATATATCATCAAATTAATCATATCCAACATATGTTTATCCAACCATCATTATATTAACATAAGGAATAGATTAAGGTTTATCTTTCTATTAATATTTTATTTCCCATAAATATCACATTTCTAATAAATCACTAAACTATTTCTTAATAATCATTCAACATGTCCTTTTTAATACTTAATGCAAAATGTATACTAAAAATACTTATATATCTCATAATAATTGAATTCCAAAACACATACACTTCAATGATCCAACTTTATTTTCAAACCATTACGCATGCTTTGTCATCTTAATATTTTTTATGAATTTAAAATATGAATCATGTATTAATGTACATGAATCTAGATATAATCATCATTATTATTATTAATATAACAAATACTTTTAGAACATCCCATATTTCACATGTCATTTATGGTGTCTTTATCCTCAATAGAATAACCAATTCACCTACCACTTTCCTGATTATCTTCATGATATTTATACTTAATATATCTATTTTCCTAATGACCAAATTTTCCACATAAGAAACATTCAATGTTTTCCAATTTCATTCTAGTTCGCTACACTGACTAAAATAAAAAACATAAATTAAGAAGTATTTATCATAGAGAGGAACTACATAATCATAAAAAATAGCTTAAAATATGTCTTAGTTTTGATAACCTCTTTATTTTATAACACCTTAGGTTAATCCAAGTTAATTAATATAAAAATTATATTTAAATCCTCTGTGATGGTTCATGAAGAGTTTGTGAATTCCCAAAGCATAACACCCTAGAGTGTCAAACCATGTGTGCAGTAAGGCATGTTTTCATAAACCATGTTACGCTTGAGTTAGGCCTAATACACCTTTTTGGAGTTGTTAAACCTAGGTACATATGTTCTAGAGCTATATTTACTTAGAGTATCTATTCAGAGATGCAATTCTAAGAAAATACTCACTCTATAATTTACCAAATATTTATTACATTTTCCTATACATTAACTCATCCTTATACTTATCCTTATATACACCCATAGACATATCCTTAGAAATATACCCAGGAATATAACTAAAGTTCTTTATCCTAGTTTCTAATGGTTTAATAAACCTTTAATTTGATACAAACTACAATGACATAGGATTTTCATACATAGAAAATGAATCTATTTTTTTGGAACATTTCATACATTACACACACATGCCCCAGGACCATAGTTTTGTATATTAATAAACATGGAACACATTATTCTAATTTAGTGAATGATCTTCAATATATCCCATAAATATCTTCCACTTTAGTATTCATACATAAAACATTTCATTATATCCTGGGGAAAATACACGTATGAAAAGGGTGAGCTCAGATTCTTAGTATGAGAAAACAAGGGGGATATGTAAGAATAATGATCATAAGTATATGATAACGTGATCATGAAAATAGAAGATCATTTCCAGCATATTTAAGATTGTAAACATGGATCATGGAATACATATTTTAATTTTATAAGACATGAATCATATAGAAATAGAAAACATAACCCATGAAATAATAATATAGGAATAATATTTATAATTATGGTAGACACATAGGCATATAAAAATGATTTCCATAGTATTTAAGGAATCACTTACAAGGCCATATTACTAGTATGGGTTCACTCCCCATACCATCTTGGTTGTCATTGTTCACTCCCCTAACTATATTTGTTGTAATGTTTTAATCCCATAACCATATTTTTAGTCATGGTTTAATCCCACAAACATATTAGTAGTTAGGGTTTACTCCCAATAACATCTTAACAGACATGATTCTTTATGTCCATATCATGAATACAAATCATTACCCAATGAATTGGAGGGATAATTAGGTCCCATCCATCTCATAATGAAGTCGTACATACATGTGCCACAATATAATAAATAATTATATCATAACCCCTAAAATGAAATGGGTATCATAAACATGTAATAATATTAGAACCTATAGAAAATAGAAAAGTTTCATAATTATTTCATCAAATCATAACCTATGAAAATAAGTGAGTTTCATATGCATATAACCAAAAAAATAGAAATTTATTTTATAAACATTATTCCATAAAATGTAAACCATTAAGGGAAAGAATATGAATGGATCCTTTGGATGATTTCCCTAAAAGGCATTAGTAACAACAATGGATGTCATCTTAAATTAGAAATAATTTGGAAAGATAGTTTAAAAAATATCTTGAGGAAAATGACCTTTCTTCTTTGGAAAATACTTTTTGAAACACAAAATCTTCTCATAATCCATTTATTTGGAAATAAACATGAATCCTTATAAAGGAATCTTGAAAACATTTTCGAAAACTTTCGACTTGAAAACATATGAAGGAATATTAAAAGAAATAAATATGAAATCTTATAAAGGAATCTTGAAAACATTTTCGAAAATTTTTGACTTGAAAACATATGAATGAATATTAAAAGTATTTTTAAATCCATTTTCCATGAAAATTACTTTGAAAACTTATAATGGAATTCCTAAAAAACACTATATACATAAATCATTTCTTTAAAATCATATTCCTTGAAAATGATCTTAAGATATCTTTTAAAAACATTTCTTCTGAAAATTAATCTTTAAACATTTCAAAGTGTCCCATACCACTTTGAAGAATTTGAATCATTATACCAATGAAATAATAAAACTTAAAAAATATTTAAATATCATGAATATAAGTATATTATATATATAACATTCAAAAGGTATTATACACACCTCGTAAAATAACATAGTTTTGTAATAAAAAAAGTTCCACAAAGAAGGAAAATTGAGACAAAACTACCTTACTCATTTGGTAAATTTTGAACAAAAAAACCCCATAAAATAAAGACCCTAAAATGGATTTTTAAATACCAATAAATAAAATAATAAAAATCATATAATACATTCATGGGCAGCATGTACATCACACAAAATAAATTATTGTTGAATAATGCATGTATCTCACAGAAGTAGAATGCGAGATATAATTCCTTGACCTTATTTCTTGGATTTCATCTCACACGTACAAGTATACTATATAATGAGATTAATTTTATTATAAATATATTATAGAACCATATTATTATATATTATAGCATATATTATTCACTTATGACTTTTTATTACCCATTTGTTAACAATTCCATGTTAATGTAACATTTCAGGTAATAACCACTTTGTTTTTCGTATGTGTTTTGACCTGAAATTATTGATCCAATTACTTAATTAATGTTTTAATTATTTAAATAATGTAGAAAATGAAATATATATCATATATATTCATTATATAAAAATTTATATTAATCTATAAAATATAGACATGTGAAATGGAATACACTGTTCATGGAGACGGTAGACCGTAAGTACGCATGAATACTGTTTCAATTTTGTTATTGGTTTAAAAGAAAGGAATATATATAATATATTATCATTAAATAATAAATTTTATGTAATATAAAACATATATATTCATTGAAATCAATCCTTATTACAATCCATCAAATGTATGTGAATACTGAATCACATCGCATCATAGAGATGGCAAGCCATACGTACGCACACGAAACATTATAATTTTCCAAAAATATATGATTATAAAATTGTAGGAATTATTTTATAATTTATAACCAATAATTATATAATAAATAAAATATATATCATAAAAAAATGTGGTTTTTACCATATTATCACCATGAGAGGTGGTAAAGGAAAACCGAACAACATCATTTTGGGGGACATTTGTTCGTCATACACAACAACGGTAAGTTTGTTAAACATTAGATGGATGTGTCTATGAGTGTTGGTATAAAACTTAATATAAAATATATCTCAATTTATATAGGATAATTATGGTATTATATAAACAAGAAATAGAAATAATAAAAGATGTTTAATGATGAAATAAGACAATAGCGTTTCTTGATGAACATTACCTACTCTTTGGGTATCTTCATTTTATTTTCACAAAAGGAATAATTTGGTTGGATTTATGACCAATTTACGTATTGTAGGATAAATGTAATGAATCTGGTAGTATAATTGAGTACATTATGGCTGATCCAAAGGTATTTTGTGGTTATAATAAAAGGGATTGAGAGGTTCTTTTTTTTATAAGAGAGGGGAGGGACACTCATGGAATTTCATAAAATATTAAATTAATATAATTTATTTTTTAATTCCAAATAGATAAAAAATGAGTTATATATAATATAAAATTATTATATATCTAAATCCTATTATACTTTTTAGTTCATATTATTGTCCATATATTTAGGCTTTAGTCTTTAGTTAAACACTTTAACTCTTACCACGCGGACTTGGATGTTTTATTATTCAGGGTTAATGTATTTAAAATGAAATTCCAAAAAACCCCAAATAGATCATTTATGAAATATTTAACCTTATTCTAGTAATTTGGAATAATTTTATATTTTTTTGAATTTTATATCATTTAATAAAATATTATTTATTTTAAAGTATCATTTATGTGAACTTTGATACTATTCATTAATTGTATTTTTTAAAATACCCTAAAAATATGATAACTTTGAACTAACTCATCTAATATATCAATACTATATCTAGGTTATCTATAAAATTCTTGGATGTCATAATTTTGTAAAATTTATTTTATTTTAATATTTTTATTATCATTTATTTGATATTTCAATTAATTAAACAATTATTGTATCATCAGTATGAAAGATTTTAATTAAAATTTTTCTGATTCAAAATTTTAAAAAAAATCATGACGAAGATAAATTTAGTATCGTTAAAATTACTTTTCATTATCGAATTTATCTATTATATTACCCTATATTAAAAATTATTACAAAAATGAGAATGACATTTTTAACTTATCTTTAAATAATATATAATTAATGACATATTCATAAGCAATAGACTTAAAAGTTATAATTTTAGAGTTAGGATTATTTTGGTAAAAAACACATAACTATTGAAAGTAGGATTTGATTTTGTGTATTTTTATAATTTATAATATTATTTTTATCATTAATTACCCAATTTACCCACTACTCAAGGTGAATAAACATTTACTATAGTTACTAATAATAATATCTAAAAATTAATTTGAACCTATAAGACTCTAAATATCATACAGATTACATCCCTGTATGTCATTTTTTTCAAACTTCAATTCATATAAGAAGAATAAGTAAGTTTAATAGCAATACTGTAGACGTAGAGAGAAGGTGTGTAAAAAGAACGTTCAAAAGTTCAATAAGTTTTTATATATAATTTCAATATAAAAATTATTGAAATCACCTAAATTGGATTAATATATGTATAATTAATCTATTATAATTATATAAATTTATTTAATGTTCAGTAATTTTTAAAGGAAAAGGTAGTTTTTAACTACAATGAAGTATTTTTCACAATTTATCAAGAACATGAAACTTCTAAAAAAATACTAAAAATTCACCCTAATATAGTTTTGAAGTAAAAAATTCAAAAAAATTATTTTTATTTTATCAATTAAATTTCTGATAGCGTATAAAATTAATTATTTTATTGTTCATGGAAGGACATAAACAACAGTTCCTTTGGGAAAGTAGTATTTCTAAACATATAATAGCTTTACCAAAAATTATAAATTTAATTATAAATATGTTTTTTTTGTTTACAAATTAAAATATTATTTACTACTATTTGGATTACTATGTTTAATGGCTATGTTATAACTATATCATTTAAATAATTATAATAGTACGGTGTAGTTTTGCTGATTCTTAGTGTTGCATGTAATGTGATCCAAGTAGGTGTTGTGTGTAGTGAAAGATTAACCTAATGTTTCATATAACATAATACAATGTAATTGATTTTATATAATAAAAAATATATATATTTAGTGTTTTATGAAGTGAAAAATATAAAAATATTAAATTACTTCAAAGAAAAAACAATTCATAGAATCTTATGGTGTTACATATGGAGCCATATAAGAACTATGTGTGTCTAGATTACTATTATCACTAGAAACATAGTGATTCTATAATTCTCTATCCTAGTCCTATTCACATTATCAAACTACAATGACTTCGTTCCATTTTAAATGAGGTAGATGATGGTAGATGACCACCTGTATAAGAACTACATGTGGATTGGTTCATTTATCACATAATACATAGTGATGCTAAGGTTTTCTAAACTTGGTTGGACCACAATTTTAAAAAAACCCCCTTATACACAAGACATATCTACAAAAGGTATTTCTTTAGAAACAAATATGGTACTTCCCATGCTTTGAAACCAAGATATGTGACAAAATCTACCACAAAGCATTCATGAAACTAGCGAAGGGGTGCTTCCTACCTCAAGGGACACTCTTGTTGACTATTCATGCATTCAACTAGAACCTAAATATAATTCCACGGACATTAAACAATAGGTATCTTCACCTTGAAAAAATTTCCTCTAAACCTTTTATGATTTAAAAATATGTAAATGATGTTCTTCACCCAAATGTGAATTATGGTCATCACCGACATGGTTTTACCATAACACAACACATGATATGAAAACCTAGAGCCACATTTTATAGCATTATCATTTCCCATTAAAAAAGGTATTAGATTATTATTGAACTTACAAGACCCAATTAGGTTTTTATTTCACACATCTCCCTTATACATGGTCCATGCATTATGAACATAAAATTAATAAAATTTATTTGAATTTGTAAAACATTAAAACCGATCCCTTGATAATATCGGATGAATGAGCCCGAACAGATATTCAATGAGAGAAAAAAAGTTGCCTAATCGAAAACTTGAAATGGGTGGTCAGAGAAAAATTCCAGTATCTACCCTCCATGATTTACCCATAATGTGATTCCAAAACAAAATGAGAATAAATAAAAAAAGGATAAAAGCACATATAATCTATCACATGTCCCTAAAAAAATATTATTTAATCTCATTAAATGCTTTCATTTTAATATAACATTAGATAAATTATTTTTCACATCACTTCACCTTGATATTGCGTTCAGTATGTGGTGATGAAACTTTTAGGATCCAAACATCCACATTGGATTGAATTTTACCTATAAACTAATTCATTCCTTAAGTGTTGTAAACTTTTTAAACCATTTATGGCCCTTAGAAAGGACTATATCTGCATTCAAGGGATTTTCGATTTGAAAATTATGATACAACGCATTTTAGATCCTGCAAATGAGCCCTCAGCCTATCAACTAGAGGCATATTCACATTATAAAAAAGTCATACGATCCCTATGTTTCTTATAATCATTATAGTGAAACATTTCCATCCAATGTGATTCATGAGATTCCCTATAATTGTTGTCCTATATCATCATCCTCAATTAAAAATCCTTTTAACATGTTATACATAAACCTTATTACAACTATTAATGTAGATTCAATATCCTCAATGTCAAATCACCATATACCATAATCACTCTTGACAGAAGGATGTGGAACCTATATCCCGGTTAGAGCTACATGACCATTCACTAAATGCATACTATTTTGAAATCATTCTATACTAGAAATAAATCATGCATTCACAAATGGTTTCACCTAGAACTTTCTATATAAATTATCACAAGGGTGTGAGTTCCCTTGTTGGATAGCCTTTTCTCCAAAAACCTTTTCATTTATCATGTATTTTATCATTTTTAGACATTTCTTAGAGCTTTTAATGGGTGTATCTTGCTTTAGGGGACTCTCACCTTTACAATTAATGCACACCAACATTGGATCCTCCATATGAGACCCATAACCTATCAACTAGAGAAATATTCACCTTGGATAAAGGTCCTATGATCTTTCTGTTCCCTAGAATCAATGTAGAAGAACTCATTACCCTGATGTGATTCACAAGAAACTATTATATGTTTATCTCATACTTAAACCATGGATTTATCTCCCTAGGGTGTGATTTATTAATCCCATAATCCAAATATTCATTTTTATTTAATATACTTGATGTTATGTCACCATATATCAAACATGCTCACAAAGTAAGGATATATATTTCCAAAACTCATCCTGAATATGCATATTTCAGCACCCACTCCATTTCTAGAGAATTTGAATCCCTATAAAATCATTCATGGCCACTGGTAAGGATTTTCTCCTAGTTTAAGGGACTACATGGTTTTATATTCATATACATTCTATAATTGTTATTATATATAATGATATTCCCTTTCAACTAGTGGTATTTTTTTATACAAAAATGGTCCTCTGATTCTTATATGCACCACTAAAAAATTAGCTTTCAACATAGCTATTAAAGGTACTTTATCAGTTCTTATAAAGTGATGACTACCAAATAGAGGTTAAATGGTAGTCTTTATCAATGCTTTAAAAAATCGATCATAATGGAACCATTTAATAGCGCTAAAAAGTACTCATAACGGGATCCTTTATTAGTTCTTTTTTAGTGATGATAAATAGGGAAACTTATTTTTTTAGACCTCTATTATCCCCCACCCCCTATATCAGCACTTACCCATAACATTTACCCTCAATTATCACCCAATTATCAACCACCCCCTTTTCAGCACTTCCCCACCCCCTTTATCAACACATTGTGAAATTACAGCCTCCTGAACATCTTGGATTTGATCCATGTACCACTCATTTTGACATTTAATACCTTTTCCACTACACCAAGATGTTTTATTGTCAATTTCATGATATTTATGTATATATATATATATTAATATATTTTTGTTTCACACAAACCTATATATATAATCATATATATTTGAATATATTATATATTATTTTAATTTACATACACTAAACTATAATATAAATATATATGTATTTATTAATACACACATATATGTATATATAAACAATATATACATATATAAATATTTTTATAAGTATATATATATATATTAATATATATTAATAATTTTAAAAATAGATAGATATTTTTAAATAAATTTTTAGAACATGAATTTATTTACATATATTAGAATTCACATATACATATATATTTGTTTATTAACATACACATGTTTATGTATAATCATTACACGTATATGTATATATATATTCAAATTAATGCATTTGTATAAGGTATATAAAATGGAAAATATTTTACATCAAATAAAATGAATAATAATTATTTAGAAATTATATTTAAAAATAAATTTTTATGTAAATAGGTTGTTATATGTATTTATACAAGTGATTTGTAATAAATAAATATAAGAAAATATGACTACATTCAATTATAAATAAAACAAAATTGTGAAAAAATATCATAACCATAATATCAATATGAATGTATTCCCTAGTAATAAATTCTTTTCCCATGAAATAAAGACAATAATACCCCCTTAAACGAGATTAAAATTCAATCAAATGTTAAAAAATTACGATAACCCAACAAAAAATTAATTTTGGAGGCCTTTTGGGCATTTTGTGTCCAGAAATATGTGACCTGGGGTTCCCCTTAGTCACCAAGGCATAGATTGTGTCACATGATTCCATTTTGATATGTTGTAGATCCCAAATAGACAATCATATCAAAAGTTATGGTCGTTTGATGTTCTGGTCATGTTTTCAACTTATCATAGTCCGTTCATTAATTCATTTAATTTTTTTTTCATCCAAATTTTATTTAATGAATATTACCAGAAAATAATTATTAAATTATTAATTAATAGTACTTTTAAATATTTTTTTTATCCATTTTCACTAAATATCTTTTATATTAAGCTTAAATTCATTTTTAGACATATCTATAACATATTTAAAATATATATATTATATTTATATCAATATAAATATAATTATATATTAATCTATTTTCAATGAAATTTAATTTTTTATGAAATATACCACTAATTAGAGCAACAATAGAAGCATTGATTAATGTGGGCCTTTATATCAACTTATAAAAAAATGATGATAGGGGGGGGGGGGGCATTTATCATCACTTGTAAGAAAGAACTAACAAAGGGTAACTTTATCAGTTCCTATAAAAAATGGTGATAAAGGAATCCCTTTATCAGTGGTTTTTTAGTAGCACATATAAAGGGCCCACAATGTTCGAACTTGTTTTCTAGGGTTGATAAAGTGAGTCATTTATCAGCACTTTTTTCAAGTGCTGATAAAGGTCCCCTTATCAATTTTTTTTGTAGTTCTAATAAATTGTACATTTCATAAATGGTGTCTATGTTGGAATTTTTTTTATAGTTCTCATAAATCCAAGAATATGATAAAAACAGTTTTGTTGTACTGGTTTTTCCAAAAAATGCTCCAGTAGAACTTGTCACCACAATGTGATTCGTTATAATCCCCACGATGTCTGTGTTATCTCATCAACTTGATTCATGTCCTTTGAGATATGATTTAAATTTTCCATGATTACATCATCCATGATGTATTATTTTTTGTTAACATATGGTTCAACCTATATTTCTATACACAATAGAAACATATATTCCAAGCTATATGACCATAAATTGTACATATATATGGTCCATGCTATATGACCTTAAACTAAATCGATATATAGTGCATGCTATATAAAATTAAACCATAATATCATATGTTCTAATTTAAATTGTCTTATACTAAATACTTTTTTAGACAAATATGTTCAACCATAAATATTATATGTAAGAACCCCAGATTCTACGATGTGTCTCTTTTTTAATTTAACCTCTTTGATAGCTTATGTTGCATGCAATAACCAACTTAAAAAAATGAAATATTATTATGTTATCATTAAAAATAGATGTCAAATTGGTGGGAATGAATATATTTAACATCATTATAAAATATATAATTTTCAAACACATATTTAATGTATTAATTTATTTTTTAAAATAAAAACTTTTTTTTAGTAAGGTCAATTTAATATTAAAAAAATGTTTTCTTCAAAAATGATTTTATTTGTATTTATGCGTAAATATTATAATTATTTTATGATAATTATATAAATTTTATTTTATAAACTTTATATTTTTTTTAAATCAACATATTAATATTATATTATGGTTATTTTTTGATAATATTGATTTTCTATTAAATAATGAAAAATACTGATTTTTATAATATTGTGAATTTATTATTATTAAAATTACCTTTATGATTTGAATTATATATCAATTTTACATACTATTTACCTATATATAGTCTTAATTAATTAATTTTTATTCGTACTTAAATATTATTTTGGTATTGGAACATTTTTGGGGTTAAAATGCATTTTTAAAGCTAACTGTATTTCATATTTTCTGAGATTAATTTTAAATTAATTTATGAAAATTCTATATTTTTAATTTTAAAAAATGGATTCTATATTCTGAATTATAAGGTCCAAATTTATGAAATATTTCTCTCTTATTATTTAATAATATGAATAGTAACCTAGGTAGTTATTGTTACCACAGTTAAAGAGTAAATTGGGTAATTTAGTTAAAAATAATATGAAAAGGACTATAAAATGACCCTAATACTTGATAAAATATTATTGTATGAGTAATAGTAATGTATAATCAATCATGGTTCTACTATATGGCCATTTATTTTCATTTTGACAAGACTATGATGTTTATAATATTTTATTAACTGAAAAGTCAAAGATGTCATATTCATGTTTTTAAAAACTATATAATTTTTAATATTCAGTATCCAGAATGGATTCCCAACTAATTTTTTTTTTGTAAAATCTAAATGACTTATCTAAATCATGGTAAATTATTTTTAATATTTAGTGAAAAATATTTATCTTAAATAATTATATAACGAAGATAAAATAAATATTCCATTACTATGAAAATTAAAATAAATTATATTAAAATTATTTGAATTAATATAATTATAATTAATTTTGATTCTGCACAATATATAGAGAATATTGTGACATATAATTGATTTATTAAATTATTTTATTTTAAGTTATCATGTTTTATTGAATTTCTTAAAGGCAAAGTAATAAATAATGAAAAAATTCACAATAATGATATTTTATGAATGTAATATTTTATTAAATCTTTGAAAATCATAAAGATTTTAAATAAGCACAAAGTGCAAAATATATGGTCATAAAATTCTTCTTATGTTCATTTATTGGACATTTAGATGCATTTTTATCTTGTATATTCTTAATATGTTTCAATATTTTGAGAATTTCCTTAAATTCCCCTCACCTCAATTATAAAAGTGAACTCATTACTTCACTTACTTACACCACATTGATCCATCTAGATCGACCAAAACCTGAAAATTTCTATTATAAACTTCTTTATCCAGGTTCTAGAGGTTCTTTTTTTTTTCAAAAAAATACAATCCCTAGTTTCCCTAAGAATATATCTAAAGAAATTCCACTGAAGAAGAGGTAGTCATTTTTATCAAATATTTATATTTGATTTATTCTTATACATCCTCTTAAGGAGTTGTTTACTTCATAAAATGATAAATCCTATATAATATATATAACTATATGTTATTATGAATAATAAATATCTATATTATTCCTTTTATACATCCTATAAAAAACGAAAGCACCGCACATGCGTACACATGACTTATCGTCTCCACATTACCATGTAATTCATTTTTCATCACCACTATAAAAGGATGATTATAATGATGGAAATAGTATATATATATATGGTGTTTATGAGATGATATTAATTCTATAAAATTGATATAACAACCACTTCTTTTCCATTTCACACATTAATGGAATTATACCATCGTTCTTGCTTACGTACACTCTACGGTCTCAACGATGTGATGTGATTAATTTTCCATGTTCAAAATTCAATAATGGTAATAAAATTGTATTTAGTGATTAAATATGATATTTATAACATAAATATCATTATAGAAATTAAATATCTCTATCCGATTCAAAAGAACCAATAATTTTATGACAAAACATTCATGAGAAAACAACGAACTTAACACCTAAAATAGTGAAAATAGTGAAATATTATTCATGAAAAGGTGGTAAGATGAAATAATAGAATGAAATAAGACTATAAAAAACATTAATATGGTTTTTTAATAAATTAATTACAATTTTAAAACCATTATATTGAAGTTTTGAATACATTTGAAGGAAGTGGTACCTACGTTATGGGATTTTCATCTCTCTTGTATTTATGAGGTACATATGCCATATTCACCACTTATTTGTTTTATGTGATATATGTACATACCCATTGTTATATTATACCATGAATCCGTTTTTTTGTTGTATTTAATGTTTTTAATTTTTTTTTCATTTATGGGGAATACTATTAGATTGATTACAAAGTGGTTAGGGAATTTTTAACTCAATTTGTATTCATTTTGTTGAACATATACTTTATTGAATATATCACATTAAGATTATGTGTGATTTTTTTAATTTCTTATACTGTATTTTCACTTTTTTTTAGATTTAATGCTAATACACATAATTTATTCATTTTATTATATCCTAAAACATATACCATTTATACATACATTGTTTAATTTTAATGTTATTTTAATAACTAGGGGAAAATGTTAAATTTTTATATTTTACTCAAAAAATATATTTTTTACGAGTATTGTTGATTCATGAATTAAATTAATCAATTTGATGTATGATTAATTATTTTTAAATTAATGAATGGGTGGGTATGATTTATAGAAAATCCACTTTATGCATATGTAGTATCATGAGATTAATATGTTTTCCAATTTAAATGTGGTTTTAACCATAATTATTGAACATTATTATGAAATGTAATAATGGTAAAGGTATCATGTTCCTCCAAAATCTGATTGTCCAATAATTAATAATTTCAATAATTAAGAATTCAGTTATTATTATCTATGAGGTTTTAACTATGATACTATACATGGATTCATATTGTTCTTAACTTATTGATTAAATAGTATTTATTATCAATAATTTACACTACCATAGATATTATGAATTATCTTTACATGATATTCAAGTTATTGAAGGGAATTTATATTTAATTAATTACCGTCACATGTTGATTATTATTACCGATTAAAGATATATTACAGTGTATTTAACCCTTACTGAGTATTTGAGGTCACCCTTAATTTTTTTGACATTATCTTAGAATTCATGAAGTATAATAAAATTATTATGCAAGGATATGATATAGAGAATAATTTAATTCTCCAAAAAAATTATGTTATAATTTTTGTTTACAAATGTATATGTAATTTAAGTATGTATCTAGTTTACAAAGAAAAGAAAAATATTCATTCCTTTGAGATGTGATTTTGTGCATCTTATGCAGATTTAATGATGTAACCACCATCTCCGATCTACTAGGTTCATGGTCATTACATCCGTTATATTGGTCTAACCCACAAAACAATAATCTTTTTAAGAAAATATACATGATACTCACTATGATGAAAACACACAAATAGTGGTTAGGGAAAATTTCCACTCTCTTATTTCTATAAATACACCATGCATTTCATAGGAAAAAGAGAGCATTAAAAATGGAAAAGGAATAAAAATTTATAGGAAAAAACATGAAATATGATTTCTAAGGAAAAACCATGTTCGTAACTACTAATCCATCCATATATGAATTTTATTAAAATGTAATGGAATGAAAATTATGAAACAAAATACTTGTGGGGGTACTTATATGTCACCATCAAAAAAATATGGTTGATAGTCTCCTAATAAAGGAAAGAGTTCAGGAACTCACTTTCTATAACCAATTCACCCAGACCATCCCCATTGATGTAAGAATTTATCACTAGTTTAATTGAATTTGATATGGTGTGTTTTTATGTTGTTTATACCAATATCAATATGGAAGACACACCCATTCCAAACAGAAAATTCATTATGACCAAATTATATAAATTCATACATGGAAATTAATAACATTTTATAAAAACCTAACATTTCTTGATGATTTATATGATATTAGATTTTCAGATACCAGTAATAGTAAAAAAAGATAATGTATTGAAAAAATACATGGAATTCAAAGGATTTTATTATTTGTAATTTATAAAGAGAGAGGAAAATGCATATCATATAGTCTATAACATGATCTACCAAAAAAGGGGATTGCATAAAAATACAAAATTGTAACAAAATTTTCTCACAGGACTCGCCAAACTATATCAAAATCTACACCCAAGTGGGTATAGATTCGACAAATTGATCTACTTGTATGGAATATAACTTTTCAGCCTAATAAAATTCATCTTATTAGATAAGATCATCATTTATGGCTTTTTTTGAAACATAAATAAGATTTTTTTGCGCTATAATTTTTTCCACATCATTCTATATGTAGAATAGGTAGGTGAACTTCTGTTGAAACCTATCGACATTATCCCTTCTAGTATTGGAAAATTTTGGTATGTTGATATTGAATTTAAAATCTTGGAGGAATCATTCAAGGAATAAATTCTATAAAGTCTGAAAAAAGATCAATAATCTTCCATTGACACTCTCAATTCAAGAAAGATCGTCTAATCCCTGGTGGTGAACACCATCATTACCCCGCATAGAGTAAACTATTTTTGAAATCAACAAAGTATAGAGTAGTGAAAATATATATAATGTGTTGGAATATGTCCTTGATTACATCAAAGGGACCCATTGTGACTAGGATCTAGATGTCACACCACACTTTTACCCAAATTCTTTGATGAAATACCAAGAACTCAAATCCTCAAATTAGGCCTATCATTGGAACAATAATGTATTCCTAGACAAATTCACCAGGTGAGGTAATCTTACATGCATTCCTTGTGATGAATAGTGTAGAGTAGGATTGTATCAAATTATTTCCATGAGGTGGGATCCTAAAGATTAATGATCTGGTATAAATAAACATTTAGGTGGACCTTCTTAGGTTAAAAACATATAACCTTCTAGGAAATGAATAGTAACAGTGTTATTAATGCATCATCAATTACGCTGAACACCTACGTTATACCATTTTTAGTCATATAAATAACAATATTTTTTACCTAAACCTCAACCTAATGGGTGATAGAGGTGTCTCCCTATGTTCCGAGACTTAGTGGAATAAATGATTTACCTTCTACTAGTGTAGTAGATTCAGGATTTGTTTTAGGGACATCACCTATATGAAGAGATTCAAATAATGAAAGAGGTTGAAAAATATAACTTATACCTAATTACATGATCAGTTTTAGATGAAACCCATTCCCTCACCCAATGATGACACTGTCATGGTCTAGTCAGAAAGAGAATAACTATGGGCATCATGACCCTCCAACAACCAACTCACCTATACTTAGTCAAAGGAAATGAGTGATGGTGAATCAACACCAAGCATTGCGACCAAACTTTTATGAAACCCATATATTTATACCCCTCCTCAAACCTCATCAAAATCATTAGGTCATACCATAAGTGTGGAAATATTATCATCTTCATCCAAATATTTATCTATCTATAAAGGGGAATATTGAGAACATGTATAATTAAAATATTCAAGACAAGTTAATGAAATAATTCAAATAAAAATGTTAGCAAACAAAAAAATTACTTCTTAACTATGTTTGATGGTTCTTAGTTTATTACATATAATGATTCATCTTCCTAGTCTATTCTAAGGGAATACATTCCTAAGAGACCATCACTTATGATGACAGAGGTGACACTAGCAGAGAAAAAGACAGTGTTACTTTCATATCATAAACTACCACTTCCATGATATTAATTTGAACTATAGATCTCATTTCATCATCCCATCAATCATCTTATAAGCCATCCTCACCATCATTCTTCCAGGAGAGTATATCATAGATATGAGAGGTGATCGAATATGTCTATCCTCCTATAATACCCAATGGTAAATTAATCATGATACTAATAAAAGACATGACATATGTGGTTAATGATGAATTATATATTCACCTTTTCACTAGTGTTATACTGGTCTACCTTTTTCTCACCATAAATTATTATGTCAAAAAAATATTAACAATGCTTGTGGAATTTAATGAACCTTTCCATTGACAGAATGTATCACTTCATTGAGGTACTAGTGGAATGATTTTACATCAATATGTTATTTCTTATAATAAATTCCATCAGGGGTAGTGACATCCATGATGCCCTCCAAATCTACCTATTCATAGTGATACATCCTCAAAGAATAATAGGCCGATGTATTTCTTCTAGTTTCATCCAATATCTAGTTCATGATGGGGAATGATGTCATGGATAGAGTAGGACCCTCACCAATTGATACATCACTCATAGACAACCAACTTGATGTTTTCATATATGTCATAAACCCATTGGATGATGTTGTTGGATACAAATTCCTAGTACGATTCTAGGGTGTCTCTGGAGCCACGAGTTTACTAAAAAATGCCTATATTCTATGCCTTCAACTTATTGATACATCTGGAGTGAATAACACCTAACCTTAGGCACCCAAAGAAAACTCCATTGATTATTTCACTATCCTGACCAATTGACCACTAGGGTATGTTATAATCTATGGGTTGTCATAGCCCTTTAAGAGGCTAATAACCTCACTAGATAGAGGGAAAGATATCTGGATCTAGGTATATTTTTTTTACACTAATAGAATGAACTCAAAAACCACCATAAGATTCCTCTCTAAGAGGATGTGTTTCAAAGTCATGAATATTTTTTGGACACACTGAAACTGACTCACAAAGTGGAATGTTGTAAAAAACTCATAGAAAATATATTACTTAATCTATGTGAAAAAATAAAGATTATTAATAAAACTTGGATAGGTTAGAACTTGTTTATATCCATAATCATTATCAGTGATGGTTCTGTAGGTTCTTCCTATAGAATGAATATATAATGATCATGTTAGTTGAGATTTATCATTATTTACCAATTCATCAGTGTAGTGGGCCTAACCCCAATGATGCTCTGATGGGACAACCTGAATTAGAACCAAAGAATTTCCTTTATGTTGATGAAATCATAACATCCCATGTGGGATGTCACACCTAGAGTTTTGTTTTCATCATATGTTCTAGAGTACCTTTTGGCTCTTGAGTTTTCTCACATGTTCCAGGTGTTCCAGATTAAAATTTTATGTTTTGGAGGTTTTTAGTGGTTTTTGGACCCATTCATTGTTAGGGAGAAGGATATGAGGATTTTGTGGGTTGGAAAATTAGTTTTTAACACTCCTAGTGGCATATTTTTATGGGGTATGTTTTTTAGATGGTTTATCCCCTTGGGTTAGATGAGTTTGGGGAGAAAAGTGTGATTCTTGGGGAATTTTTCCAAGTTTCATGGTTAAGGTGCATAAATATTTTAATGTTGTATGTAAGTGTATAGGGGTTTTCATGGTTTAAAAATGTTTTAACTAACAATGTGGATAAGTGTGCAGCTCGTGTAGCACTAGAGAGTGGGAAATTTCATGGTTTGCACACAGTTTGTTAAAACGTGTGAGCTAAGCGTACCACCCACTTGGGAAAAAATATTTTTGGATTTTATCTTTCTTTTTATGTGGGGTTTCTTCCCATTGAGACCCCAATAAAACTCCCCTGACCTAGATGCCTCCCGTGGATCATTTGTGATCCTCCAATCCCCCTCAAGGTGATTTTGAGGTGGTTTCTTTGTGAATCTTCACCCGATTTGAAAGGTTAGGTCTTCCCACTCATTTTACTTTTCTTCTCTTCCATTTTGGCATTACACTATAAACCTAGTGGCCATGTTTTTCTTATTTTCATACCTAGGGTGCTTTTTAATTTGGGGTTTTGTTTTTTTAGGGTTCTACTTGACATATCTCTACTCTTAGAACCCTTGTGGTGCATTTTTGGGTGTGCATCGTTGATGTGCGATGGTTTTCAAGTAGGTTTCCCTTTACCCTTTCCTTTATGATTTAAGATTCATTGGTTTAATTATTTTACACCTTCCTTACATTATAAATAATAATTTATTAAATTTATATTGATGGTATGGTGTGTATTGTAGTGATTTAATTATTGTTTTAAAGTATATAACCATGTTTTCTTAAATATTCCTCACCAAGTGTTCAATGAAATTCCTGGTTGGATTTTGTCACTAATTCTTGGTATGTAAAGCATGTTTTGGATTTTCTAATAAATATGGGGCATGTGAAATTATAAATTTGTGTATCCTAAAAGAGTTTCAAGTGTTTTTAAGATTAAAATAAGTATGTATTTTTCTTTTGAATGAGGTTTGAGATGAGACGATGGATTGTGGCCCGTTTGGAATTTTAATAAAAATGGGTTTGGATTGTAAATGTGTTATGAGTTATTTAAATGAATATTTTAATAAATTTTTGAGAAATTGAAAGTCCCCTATTTACAACTTCTTTAAATGTGTTTTGTTTCTTGTAAAAATGATGGTTTTGTAAAATATTCTGGAGGACCATTTAAAAATTTTGTGAATGTGGTGAATGAATTTATTATAAAAACATCCATTGGATGATTCTCTTTTCTTGTTTATATTTAATGGATGGGATTTACTCACTGTGAATTCCTTGAAATTCATTTTGAGAATAGGAGATCCTCGGTATGGACTCCTTAGTGATCTATTTATCCCATGGCATGAGAAAGATCCTTGGGGTGACTTAGGTGATTCATGTTATTAAATTTCTACTATATGTGCATGTGATTAGAGACTTGGTTGGAATCAATTGTATCATAATTTTTACATGCTGACATGGGAACTTGGAATTCTGAGTGAATTTTCTAAAAATGTTTGCTTCACTGGCTATATTACACACTAGCTAGTGGCCCATAGCATGGGGATATATTGAGTTTTATTGATATGGGATAGTGCCACCTGGTCTGTACCTTATGATGGTGTGTATGAGAATGTTAAGGAATTTTGAATTTCATCAAGTGAGGCATGATTTTTGGGTTGAGTCAATATGTGTTAGTTAGTTTTATATTATTCACGATCTCTTAGGTTCTCCCATGTATACTGGCACATAGTTTCTTGTAGAGTTTGATTGTGACACATTTTTCATGGTTATTCTTATTTGCCTACTTTGATTTCCCTTATTGTATGATTCTTGTACCTATCTTCTTGAGCATTATGGTTTCTTGAGAAAATTTATAAAATGTCTTTTAGTGTCTTGGAAAGAGTTTTTCAAAACTTTTCACACCCATTTTATCCATATAAATTAAATTTCACCCTTATCCTTTAAAATGCATGTGATCTATCTTGGTAAAAAAGTGTAGCTTTGAGAAGTAAAAAAGGAAATGGAAAATATTTTCTTTCCAAGTAAAAACATAAAGAAAAGATTAATTTTATATATTTTATTTAAAACATGAAGATGATGTTTCTTTTATTTTAAAATATCTTCATTGAGAATAGATTATTGGGATAGCCTACTGAGTTTTAATACCCATGCCTATAGTTCTTTTATTTTTTTAGTGTTTGGTGTAGGTATTATATTGGTCTTGATTTCCATGGTAGATAGTGGTTCTTGGTATTAGGGAGTGACCCTTGGGGTCACTTGGATATGTTGGGATGTGAGGTTTGAGTTTGGGTTTTATTATATAGTTTGGTTGTATTTTCAGATTCTTGTATAAAAGGACATTTAGTTTGGTTGTTCTATATGTAGATATTGGGATGCTTTGGTTATTTATAGTATTTTTTTATTTATTGTAGGGTGAAATAATTCCCTTTGTTCACTCGGTTGATTCCCAAGACTAGTTTCTAGCATGTGGGGATTGGGAACGCCCTTTGGTTCATGTCGTGGTTCGACTTAAATGACCATATTAGGGTTGAATCTAGTTGGTTCATAATAAAATAGTGTTAAAGGAGGTTGAATCGTTAGAGGAACTTTCTTTTCATAGTTCTATTTTTTTACTTTTGGATGTCAAGGTAGATGGATTAGGACTATCCAAACTCTATAGGTAAGTACGATAAGGATGTCCTGAACCCTTTCTCGTTTTGATCCTCAGGTTTGCAAGGGAAGTGTGGTTTCGTTGGTTTCTTTTGGTTCTTGTGGTTTTTTTAGTTTTTGGGATATGAAAAGGGGGTGGGATAGTGGACTCTGTGAGATTTCATGGCATGGAAAGATGTGTGGAGTCAGGTTAATGATCCTAGAATGCTATCTATGATGGTGGTGTGTTTGGCATATGACCTCCAACTATATGGAAAAGTCACCCATCAACACTTGTTTCCCTTGTGAGTTTCTTTGATTATTCTTTGGCACTGAAAACTGTTTCGAAAACCCTTATGTTGGATCTAAGAAAATAAGGTTTTATTGTAAATGTTCAGATTTTGGAGTGTGGGAAAAAGTATTTTCATGATTAACCTTGTAGAAGACTTTGTAAAAATGGATTTTAAAAAAATGACCTCTTGGGGTAAAATGGAAATTTTTTAATGTGATTTTTTATAATAAAAACTTGGGGTTTATGAAAGAATGTTGTAAAAAGTGGATATTTTGTTTTGGAATTTGTTTATATTGAATTAGAGAATGTTTTAATCAAATTATTTTGATGAAATAGGAACTATGATATCCTGAAAAATGATTTGTGTAAAATTAATTAAAAAAGGGATCTTAAAAGGAATACTTGGGAATTATTTTAAATAAATGAAGAGATGAATTGGTATGAGGAGTTTGATAAATGTGTTTGACTTGATGGTTAGTGGGATTTTGAAAATTTTTATGACTTATGAAATGTGAGTGTTCTTTTTGACCTTTGGGGTTTCCATGGGTTCTCACATGCACATATATATGTGTAATGTTCTTAGAATGTTTCTGGATTGGCATGGGTTGTTGGATGCCTGAGGTGGAATGGAATGTGCATGTGTGAGGATAAATGGAATACTATTGGTGAGTGTGAAAATGATCAAGTTTTTTTGTATTATTTTTAAGAGGAAAGTTTTTATGTTTTTAAGAAATAGCAGTTGGGTGGTTTGTTTTCCTGTGATCTAGGAAGTGTTAATTATGAGGTGGTCTGAGTTCAAATTTTTGTTAGTGTTTTCTTTTTGTTGTGATGTTTATCATATTTATAGAAAATATTTTTGGTGAGTTTTGTTTTTTCCCCTCGTGGGGATTGATATTTATTCATGGTGGGTTTTGGTTAATGAGTTGGTTTTTATAGAGTTCTTGGTTTTCATGTTTCCTAGTGTTTTCCCCCATATAGATTTGATGAATATTGGTTGGGAAGCTATGGGTAATTCCTAGTTAGAAATATTTCTAGTTGATCAAACTAAGGATTTCATCCTCAATGTTTCAAAAGTTAAATCCACCTCTTCAAAGGATACCATAGCTCATTTCATAGAGTAGAAAGCCATTTAGTCTCGATTTAGAGTGGCTGCCTATAATTATGATTTTTTCTTTTATGGAGGTTGTTCTTAGTGGTGAACCTTTTGTTGGAATATAAGGGGGATTCTATGAATATCCTAGTAAATTATGGTTCAATGAAAGTGTGGGTTCCTTTTTAAGAATCCAAAAATTCATCTATTTTATGTGGTGGTGTATTCGGTGTGTGCATCTTCAAGATCCCTATTTGGGTGAGGGTGTCTTGTTAAAGAAAGTGAGTTTCATAGTGTTATAATAACCTGTTTTGTTCATGGGTTTTGTGTGACTGCTTGTGGCACCAAAATAAGGGGTTCTAATTAGTGATTATTAGCTCCCAATAGCAAGGCAGTTGATGATTCATACATCAGGGCTCAATCCAAAGACCTCTGAGTGGACCTAGGTTGTAGTCAGGAATCTCATGAGTGTGGGGAGTTTGGCTCAGCTTGTGTTTCCACCGTTTCAGTGAATTAGATTCTATGTTTCTATTATGGTATCTCCGTCAATGAAAAATTCCTCTTGTTTCAAAGAGTGTGATGGACTTATCCCTCATGGAATTTCTATGATTGCGCCTTCTTATATGCAATTTTACGATCAGTACCCATATGTAGACCATCTATGTGAATTGACTATAGTTTTGGTTTTTGGCCATCTAGAGGTGATGATTCATGGGAAATTTTTAGTAGTTGTATTAGTGTTCCAATCAGCGGGCCCCTCCCCTTCCTTCCCTTTATAGTGGGGGGTTTTGGGACAATGTGGGGGAGTTATCAAGTTTTATTTATATAATGGGTTCTTAATGGTGGGGGACCCATCATGGGTCTCCTTGAATTTTTTTTTGTGAGAAATTAGTACTAGGTTTCTTCAAATGGTGGGTAGTCCGTTAGGGCCTCCCCTATTGGTGATCTATATTGGTTTAGTTTTGGTGTTTGTTGAGTTAAAGTGGGTTTCTTTTGAATTTGTTTCATTTTGATGTTTCCTTTTTGGTTTGGGTAAACTATGGTATTTTTTTGGAGTGTACCCAATGGTTTTGTTTGACATATGGTTGTGAAATTTGTGGCTATAGTTTCCCATATATTCTTGGGAAGTGGTTCTAGTTTTTTGGTATTTTTCGGGCAAGAGGCATAAGTTATGTTTGATTTTGTTGGGTTGTTTTTAGATCAAGGGTTTGGATAATGTGGTTTTGGGAATCCTTGGCCATTGATCAATCAACCAGAAAATGTTATGGATTTCTAGGGGCATAAAGTGTTATAGTGGGGATAATTATCACACCAAGATTTTTGTTTTCATACTTTTTTCAAAGTACCTTTTGATTTTTGGTTTTTCTCTTGGGTTCTGAGTGTTTCATATTTAAATTTTATGTTTTGAAGGTTTTGGGTGGTTTTTGGATACATTATTGGTTATCATGAAATATATTAGGAGGTTTTGGCTAGGAAAACGAATTTTTAACACTCATAGTGGCACATTTTTATGGGGTATGTTCATTGGATAATTTATCCCCTTGAGTTAGATGTGTTTTGGGGTAAATATGGTGATTTCTTGGGACTTTTTATAGGTATCATGATTAATGTTCATGATTACTTTAATCATGAAGGTATGTGTGAAGGGGGTTTCACAGTTTGATCATGTTTTAACAAACCATACAATCTAAGCGTGCAACCCGTGGGGCACTAAATAGTGGGAAATCACACAGTTTGAGCACAATTTGTTAAACCATACAAGCTAACTATGTTTCCCACTCAGGAAAGGGTATTTTTTGATATTATCTTTCTTTTTAATTAGGTATTATTCCCTTGTACACCCCACTCAAAATCCTTAACCAATACACCTACCATGGTGCATTTTGGCTCCCCCAAGCTCCTATAAGGTGATTGTGGGGTGGTTTCTCAGTGAATCTTCACCAAGTTTGAAAGGTTAGGGATCCCATCTCTTTTCACTTTAATTTTATTCTATTTTCCATTTCTTCTCTAACACTAGTGGCTATGTTTGGACGATTTTGATACCTAGGGTGGTGGGAAATTTAGTGGTTTGTTTTTTTAGGGTTCCACTTTATAGATCTTATCTCTTGGAACCACTGTGGTGAATTTTTGGGTGAGAGTCAATTATGTTCTATGTATTTGAGGTTATTTTACATTTTCATTCACCTTTATGATTTAATATTCATTGGTATCATGATTTCATACCTTCCTTAGATGCTAAATAATGATGTATGGTCTTTTTATTCATTTTGTGGTGTGCAATGTGATGATTTCGTTGTTGTTTTAAAGTATATAATCATGTTTTGTTAAATATTTCACACCAAGTGTTCAATGAAATGCTAGGTTTGATTCTGTGTATAATTCATGGTATGTAAATAATGGGTTTTCATTGTTAATAAATATGTGGCATGTGAGATGCAGAAATTTGGTTTACTGAAAGAGTTTTAAGTGGTTTTATATTTAAAAGAAGTCTGTATATGGATTTTAAATGTGGTTTGACATGTGTTGATGGATTATAGACCTTTTCACATTTTAATAAAAATGGTTTTGGGTTTTAAATGTGGTTAGAGTGATTTAAATGAATTATTTTATAAATTGTTGTGAAATAGAAAGCATTTTTTTTGTACCTGTTGGAAAGATGGTTTGTTTCTTCTAAAAATGATGATTTTCTGAAAAGAGATAGAGTCCCATATGACACTTTTGTGAAAGTGTTGAAAGTATTAATTATGAAAACATTCATTTTATGATTATCTTGCCCTATTTATGTTTAATTTATGAAATTTACTCTATATAGAATCCTTTCAATCCATTATAAGAATGGGAGATCCTTGATATGGACTCCATTAAGATCTATTTGTTCCCTAGCATGAGAACGATCCTTAGGGTGACTGGGGTAATGCCTACTATTGAATTACTATTATAAGTTCTTGTGATTGGATTCTTGGTTGGAATTGTTTGGCTCACCCTTTTTTACATGTTGACATGAGTACCTGGCATAGTGAGAGAATTGTATAAGATTGATTATTGTACTGGCTTGATTACACAATTTCTAGTGTCCCATAGCATGGGGATATATTGAGTTTTATTGCTATGAGATAGTTCCCCCCTGTTCGGTACCTTTTGATGGTGTGGCTGGGGGTGTAAGGGTATTTTTGTTGTCATCGAGTGAGGCATGCTTTTTGGGATGATTCAATATGTATTAGTATGTTTTGAATTATTCACAATATTCTAGGTTCACCAATGGATATAGGAACATAGTTTCTTTAAGAGTTTGATTGTGACACAAGTTTCTTGAATCACCCCAATATTCCACGATATGCTTCTTTATAAATAATTCAATGGCTTGCATTGTACGCAACCCCAAGTTCAAGAAGACCACAACATATCAAACTTGCCGTTTAAAAAGAAGTTACGAATAGTATTAACCAATATTTGAAATTTTATGAATTTTATTTTATAAAATATAATTCATTTTTTAATTCAGAATACCAAAATTATATTTGGGTGAAATTTTGGTAATTTTCTGAAAAGTTTCAATTTTTATTGAATAGTGAAAAATACTACATTGTAAGTCAAAACTGCCTTTTTGATAAATTTATTTATATAATATTATTAGATTTTAAATATGTTTTAAAGTTTTATTGGATTATTTTTTATCATTTAATCCACTTTTTATTGTTTGAAGTAAATTCACATTGAAAATAGACATAAACACATGTCAATCTTTTGATAGATTTTACGTCTTAAAAACCCGTTGTCTGGTTTTGACAAGGAGGTTTAATTTTAAATTAATTTATACCAATTATGTGTTTAGAATTTATAAAAATGGATTTAATATTTGGAATCATAGGTTTCAAATTTTTTAAATAGGTACCTTTTATTTTTGGACATTATGAATAGTAACTTCAGTAATTATTTTTATTTACCATGGTTAAAGGGTAAATTAGGTAAATTAGGGTAAAAATAATATTATAATAATATGAAACTACCCTAAAATGTGACCTAATCATATTTAATGATATATATCAAACCATGATCATCATTAGATAAATTTTAGGAACCCATAGAATCACTTGGGTGTGAAAATGACATCTTATAATAATTAATTCAAAGTAAAGGGAAATATAACATAAACATGAATCTTATTACTACAACAATTTTAATTAGTGTTATGTAAGTGATATATTAATCTATAAATAGTATTTATAAATATAAGAATATTTCCTATATCCTGGTATTTTATTTGTTACTTTTATGAATTAAATAATTAAATTAATTTATGACACAATAACAATGTAGTATTTTCCTTATTAATGAATGAATCAAATAAATGATATTATAAATATTAATGTAAATGTAATTTGAACATTTTCATGACATACAAGAATTTTATAGATGATTATGACATGTTATATTTTATTTAAATAATTTTTTAGAATGAATCAATTTTTTATGACTTTATCAAAAATCAATTACTAAATAATGTCAAAATTGACATAAATGAGTTTTTAAAACAAATACTATTTTATTAAATGATATAAAATTCCAAAAAATCTAAAATTCAGACAAATAACTTTTATAATGTTAAAAATATCATTAATTAGTCACTTGAGGTTATCTTGAAATTTCATAGTAAATATATTAACCTTGTTTTATAAAAATACAAGAAGACATGATAAGAGTTAAACAATTTAACTAAGGGTTAATCCCAAAAGATAAGGTTAATTTCATAACCTAAACTTTTTTAAAAATCATTTTATGAGATTATTTAGACCCATTTCATATTATACTATATTTAAATGACTTTTTATCTATTATAAACCGAAAATAAATTTATAATAAATTAATGTTTTAGGATTTTCTTAATTTGCCCCTCACCTCTCTTATAAAAGGGAACTTCTTCTTCTCTTTAATTCACACCTCCAAATCAATTTTTATTGGAAATAACCTACCCAAATCTCATATAAACTATAGTAAATTAATCATAGTGGACTCTATTTTGTATTAAAACAATATTAAGAAGTCATTTTGTGCAAACCAAAAGGAGACACCCAAAGAAGAGGTAATCATTTTATCCCTTCTTTCAAAGTTCGTTTCTTCTTCTACTTCCTCTTACTAAGTTGTTACTGTACTAAAATAATTATGCCAGAATATAATATATTATAAGATATTGTTATGATTATGGGACAACCATATTCATCCATTTCTCTATCATATGGAAAACAATACCAGCATGCATGCGTACGCACGACTTACCATCTCCACGCGGTGGTGTAAACTGTTTTTCATCTATAATTTATTTTGATGGGTATAATGATGAATATAAACGAATTATATAATAAATATATCATGATATTATTTCTGTATAGTTCATATTACATCCAATTACATACCATTAAACCTTCAGGAAATGATACTGTCACTCGTGCGTACGTACGACTTATAATCTCCACGATGCGATAAGACTCATCTTCTGCATTCACAATCCAAGAATGATTATAAAAAAATATATACAATGAATAATTATGAATTATATTACAAAATAATAATTTTATAATAATATATATATATGTACATATATGTCACTCACTTACTTCCATTTAATATGATAAGAAAATGGAAATAGCATTGATGCGTGCGTACAACTTACCGTCTCCACGAATGGTGTATT